>CM065469.1:40477781-42877781 GCA_032872505.1 Leptopilina syphax
ATTGTCTGATAGCATTCGGGTGGTGGTGCTACTACTTAAAAATTGAAATAAAATTTTCTATTCTTCAGGATTGTCAAGGGCTAAGTCCCTACTAGAACTCTGAAATTTTCAGATGATTAGAATTATTAAATTTCGAAGAAAAAATAATTTTTATTTTCATTTTAAACAAATTTCAATTGTCTGATAGCATTCGGTGTGGTGGTGGTGCTACTACTTAAAAATTGAAATAAAATTTTCTATTCTTCAGAATTGTCAAGGGCTAAGTCCCTACTAAAACTCTGAAATTTTTAGATGATTAGAATTATTAAATTTCGAAAAAATAAATTTTTATTTTCATTTTAAACAAATTTCAATTGTCTGATAAGCATTCGGGGTGGTGGTGCTACTTACTTTTAAAAAATGAAAATAAAATTAAAATTTTCTATTCTTGAGAAATGTCAAGGGCTAAGACCCCTAACTAAGAAATAACTTAGAAAATTGTCAGATGATTAGAAATTATTAAATTGAAAAAAAATAAAATATTTTTAAAGTCATTTTTACCAAATTTTGATTGCTCCTGAATAGCATTCGGTTCGGTTAGGTGTGGGTGCTTACGACTTGAAAACAAGTGAAATTTATAATTATTTTCTATTTTCTTCTGGATTTGCGTCATGAGGCATTAAAGTCCCATAAGCGTAGAAACTCTATTTGGAAAATTTATGATTGTTATGGGATGATTGTTAGTAATTATTATAATTTCGATAGTGGAATAAAAATATTTTTAATTTTTCATTTTAAAAACATAATTTCAATTGTCTAGATAGCATTCGGGGTAGGTGGCGGTGCTACTACTTAAAAATTGAAATAAATTTTTCTATTCTTCAGGATTGTCGAAGGGGCTGATTTTTCTCCTACTAGAAACTCTGTGGAAAATTTTCAGGATGTGGGGGGGCGTGGGGGGGGGGGGGGGGGGGGGGGGGGGTATATCTATAGTGGGGGAGGGGGGGGAATTTTATTGGGGGGGGGGGGGAAGATTGGGTGGGGGAGGCACAGGGGGGGGGGGGAGGTGGGGGGGGGGGAATTTCGGAAATGAATAAAAAAATTTTTTATTTGTGTCATTTTAAAAAAACAAATTTCAATTGTTAAGATAGCATTTCGGGTGGTTACACCGTGTGCTAACTACTTAAATAAATTTGTAAAATAAAAATTTTCTAGTTCTTCATGATTGGTCAAGGGCTCTAAGTCCCTACTAGAACTCTGAGGAAATTTTTCAGATGATTAGAATTATTAAATTTTTGAAAAAAAAAATAAATTTTTTAGTTTCATTTTTAAAACAAATTTCAATTGTTCTGATAGCATTCGTGGTGGGTGGTGCTACTACTATAAAAATTGGAAATAAAATTTTCTATTTCTTCAGGGACTTGTCAAGCAAAGTGCTTAGTTCCCTACTAGAAATCTGGAAATTTATCAGGATGATTAGAATTATTAAAATTTCGAAGAAAATAATTTTTTATTTTGCATTTTAAATTAAACATAAAAAAAACACATTTTCAATTGTATGATAGCATTCGGTTCGGGGTGGTGGTGCTTACTACTTAAAAAATTGAAAATAAATAATTATTTTCTTTTTTTCAGTATTGTCAAGGAGGCTACTATAAGTCCCCCATAATTGAACACGGGAAATATTTCTCAGGATGATTAGAAATTATTAAATATTTACGAAGAAATTAATTTTATATCTTTCATTTTAAAACAAATTTCCAAAACTTGTCTGATAGCATTCCGGGTGGTGGTGCTACTCTAAGCTTAAAATAATTGAAATTAAAATATTTTCTAGTTCTATCAGGATTGTCAAGCAGGGTCTAAGTCCCATACTGAGAACTGTCTAGGAAAATTTTCAGATGATTAGAAATTATTAAATTAGTCGAAGAATAATAAATTTTTTATTTTCATTTTTAAATCTAAATTTCAATATGTCTGATAGCATTCGGGTGGTGGTGACTATCTGACTTTAAACATATTTGAAATAGAAATTTTCTATTCTTCAGGATTTGTCAAGGGCTAAGGACCACTACTAGAATCTCTGGAAATTTTCAGATGAATTAGAATTATTAAATTTCGAAGAAATAATTTTTTATTTCTCATTTTAAAACAAATTCAATCAATTGTATGATAGCGATTCGGGTTGGTTGTGGAGGTGCTACTTACTGTAAAAAATTGAAATAAAAATTTTTTCTATTCTATTCTCAGGATTGGTCAAAGGGCTAAGTCCCCTAACTAGTAATCTCTGGAAAATTTTCAGATGATTTTGAGAATTATTTAAAATTTCGGAAGAAAAATAAATTTTTATTGTCCTTTTCATTTTTAAATATATAAAACACAAATTCAATCAAATTGTCTGATAGCATTTCCGGGATGGTGGTGCTACTACTTAAAAATTGAAATCAAATATTTTCTATTCTTCAGGAATTGTCTAAGGGTCTAAGTCCCTACTAGAACTCTGGAAACTATGTCAGATGGATTAGATATTATTAAATATGAAAAGAAAATAATTTTTTAATTTACATTTTTAAACAAATTTCAAATTGGTCTGATAGCATTCGGGGGTGAGTGGTGCTACTACTTAAATATTGCAAAGAATATTTTCTAATTCTTCAGGATTGTCAAGGCTAAGTCACCTACTACGAAACTCTGATAAATTTTCAGATGATTAATCGAATTAGTTAAATTTTCGAAGAACAATTAATTTTATATTTTCATTTTTAAACAAATTATCAATTGTTCATGATAAGCAATTCGGGTGGTGGTGCTTATACTATTAAAAAATTGAAATAAAATTTTTACCTACTTCTTCCACAGGGATTGTCAAGGGCTAAAAGTCCCTAATAGAGTACTCTGGATATTTTCAGATGATTAGAATTATTTAAATTTCGTAGATAGTTAATTTTTCATTTTCACTTTTAAAATAAATTTCAACTATGTCTAATAGCTTTCGGGTGGTGGTGCTTCTTACTTAAAAAATTTGAAATAAAATTTACTATTCTGTCAGGATTGTCCAAGGGCTACATTTCCCTACTAGAGACTCTGAAAATTTTAAGGATGATTAGGAATTATTACAATTTCGTACAGTAATTTAATTTTTTTATTTTCATTATTAAACAAATATACAATTGTCTGATAGCATTCGGGTTGGGGGTGCTACTAATTAAAATATTGAAATAATAATTTTCTATCTACCTTCAGTAATTGTCAAGGGCTAATGTCCACTTACTAAGAACTCTGGATAATAACTTTCACGTGATGAATTAGAATTTTTAAAAATTTTCGAAAGTAAATTAATATTAACTTTTTATTTTCATTTTCAAAACAAATTTTCAAATTGTATGAATAGAATTCGGGTGGTGGTGCTACGACTAACTTAAAAAAATTGAAATAAAATATGCAACTTCTTCTGGATTGTCAGAGTGCTAGACGTCCTCTACTATGACACTCCCCTCTCCCCCCCGCCGCTAATCCTCCCCTTCCCAGCACCAAGTTTAGAATAATTAACATTTCGACAATAAAATTTTCCCTCTATCTCTCTTCACTATTGTCTCCACCTCACAAATTTACAATTGTCTCGATAGCCAGTCGGGTTGGTGGGTGCTACCTACTTAAAACAATTGAAATAACAACCTCTCTCCTCACTCTTTCCCCCCCACCCGTACCCCAGATGTGTCAAAAGAGCTAAAGTCGCCTATTAGAAACTCTGGAAATATTTCAGGATGATCTAGAAATTATTATAATTTTGAATTAAAATAAATTTTTATTTCTCATTTTAAGACAAACTTTCCAACATTGTACTGATAGCAGGAGGGTGGGGTGGTGACTAATACTTTAAAAATTGAAATAAAATTTTCTATTCTTCTGACTTGTCAAGAGGCTAAGATCCATATTTAGAACTCTAGGAAATTTTCAGTTGATTAGTAAATTATTTAAATTTTGAAAAAATAAATTTTTATTTTCTTTTTAAGAACAAATATTTCAATTGTGCTGATAGCATTCGGGTGGTGGTGCTACTAACTGAAAATTGAAAATAAATTTTTCATATTCTTCAGGAATTGTACAAATGAGATAAGACACCTATGTAGAACTCTGGAAATTTTCACGATGATTAGACAATATTAGAATTTCGTAAGAAATAAATTTTTACTTTTCATTTTTAAACAAATTTCAATTGTCTGGATAGGCATTATCGGTGTAGAGCGTGATTACTACTTAAAAATTGAAATAAAAAGATTTTCTATTCTTTCAGGATTGTCTAGGGACAAAAGTCCACCTACTCAGAACTATGGAAATTTTCAGTATGATCTTAGAATTATTTAAAATTTAATGAAAAAGATAATTTTTTTATTTTCATTTTAAACAAATTTCGAATTTGTAATGATAGAATTCTGGGGTGGTTGGTGCTAACTGACTTATAAAATTGAAATAATAATTCTTCTATTCCTTAGAGAATTGTCAAGTGGCTAAGTCCATTCTAGAACTTAGTAAAATTGTCAGTATGATTAGATTTATTCAAATTGGTAAAAAAAAAATTAGAATTTTTAAAATTGTCATTTTTGAATTGTCAATTGTCTGATACGCCTTTCGGAGTGGTGGTGCTTACTACTTAGGAAAGTAATTAAAATGAAAATTTTGCATAGATTCTTCAGGATTTGTCAGAGGGCTAAGCAGACCCATACCTCAGAACTCTGGAAATTTGTGCAAAGATAGATGAGAATTAATTAAATTTCGAAGAAATAATTTTTTATTTTCATTTTAAAACAAATTTCAAATTGTCTGATAGCATTCTGTGTGGTGGTGCTACTACTTATAAATTTAAATAAAAATTTTCTTTTACTTCTTCAGGTTTGTATAGGGCTATAGTCTCGCTACTAGAACTCTGGTTGATTTATATCAGATGTTTAGAATTATTAACATATTTCGTAAGAAATAATTTTTTATTTTCTATTTTAAACGAAATATTCAATTGTCTGATAGCATTACGGGTGGTGGTTGCATAACTATTGAACATATTTAAATAAAATTTTCTAATTACTTTCAAGGATTGTCATAGGCTAAGTCACCAACTAATTACATAGAACTCTCTAGGAATTTTTTCAGATGATTAGAAACTTATTAAACTTTTGAACAAATCATAAATTTTTATTTTTATTTTAAATATAGTTACAAATTACAATAGTCTGTAAAGCATTCGGAGTGGTGGTGCTACAGAGAGAGAGAGAGATTGGAAATATAATTATCTTATTCTTCAGGATTGTCAAGTGCTAAGTCCCTACTCAAGTAGATCTCTGGAAATATGTTTCAGATGATTAGAAGAATTAAATTTCGAAGAAATAATTTTTATTTTCATTTTAAACAAATTTCAATTGTCTGATAGCATTCGGGTGGTGGTGCTACTACTTAAAAATTGAAATAAAATTTTCTATTCTTCAGGATTGTCAAGGGCTAAGTCCCTACTAGAACTCTGGAAATTTTCAGATGATTAGAATTATTAAATTTCAAGAAATAATTTTTTATTTTCATTTTAAACAAATTTCAATTGTCTGATAGCATTCGGGTGGTGGTGCTACTACTTAAAAATTGAAATAAAATTTTCTATTCTTCAGGATTGTCAAGGGCTAAGTCCCTACTAGAACTCTGGAAATTTTCAGATGATTAGAATTATTAAATTTCGAAGAAATAATTTTTTATTTTCATTTTAAACAAAATTTCAATTGTCTGATAGCATTCGGGTGGTGGTGCTACTACTTAAAAATTGAAATAAAATTTTCTATTCTTCAGGATTGTCAAGGGCTAAGTCCCTACTAGAACTTGGAAATTTTCAGATGATTAGAATTATTAAATTTCGAAGAAATTAATTTTTATTTTCATTTTAAACAAATTTCAATTGTCTGATAGCATTCGGGGGGTGGTGGTGCTACTACTAAAAATTGAAATAAAATTTTCTATTCTTCAGGATTGTCAAGGGCTAAGTCCCTACTAGAACTCTGAAAATTTTCAGATGATTAGAATTATTAAATTTCGAAGAAATAATTTTTTATTTTCATTTTAAACAAATTTCAATTGTCTGATAGCATTCGGGTGGTGGTGCTACTACTTAAAAATTGAAATAAAATTTTCTATTCTTCAGGATTGTCAAGGGCTAAGTCCCTACTACTAGAACTCTGGAAATTTTCAGATGATTAGAATTATTAAATTTCGAAGAAATTAATTTTTTATTTTCATTTTAAACAAATTTCAATTGTCTGATAGCATTCGGGTGGTGGTGCTACTACTTAAAAATTGAAATAAAATTTTCTATTCTTCAGGATTGTCAAGGGCTAAGTCCCTACTAGAACTCTGGAAATTTTCAGATGATTAGAATTATTAAATTTCGAAGAAATTTATTTCTTATTTTCATTTTAAACAAATTTCAATTGTCTGATAGCATTCGGGTGGTGGTGCTACTACTTAAAAATTGAAATAAAATTTTCTATTCTTCAGGATTGGTCAAAGGGCTATAGGTCCCTACTTAGAACTCTGGAAATTTTTTAGATGATTAGAAATTATTTAAATTGATAAAAAAATAAATTTTTAATATCTCATTTTTACCAAATTTTGATTGACTGATAGCATTAGGGTGGTGGTGGCTATAATACTTTAAATTTGAAATAAAATTTGTTATTCTTTAGGATTGTCAAGGGCTAAGTCCCTACTAGAACTCTGGGAAATTTCAGATGATTAGGATTATTATATTGAAAAAAAATAAATTTTTAATATCATTTTTACCAAATTTTGATTGTCTGATAGCATTCGGGGGTGGTGGTGCTTCTACTTAAAAATTGAAATAAAAATTTTCTATTCTTAAGGATTGTCACGCGCTAATTCCCTACTAGGTACTCTGAAAATTTTCAGATGATTAGACATATGTAAATTTCGAAGAAATTAATTTTTATTTTCATTTTTAATCCAAATTTCAATTGGTCTGATAGGCATTCGGGTGGGTGGTGCTACTACTAAAATATTGAAATAAAATTTTCTATTCTTCAGGATTGTCAAGGGCTATGGTCCCTACTAGAACTCATGAAATTTTTAGATGATTAGAATTATTAAATTGAAAAAAAAATATAAATTTTTAATAGCATTTTTACCAAAAATTTTGATTGTCTGATAGCATTAGGGTGGTGGTGTGCTACTTACTTATAAATTGTAAATAAATTTTTCTATTCTTTTAGGATTGTCAAGGGCTAAGTCCCTACTAGAACTCTGGAAAGATTTTCAGATGATTAGAATTATTTTAAATTGGAAAAAAAATAATTTTTAATATCAGTTTTACACAAATTTTGATTGTCTGATAGGCATTCGGGTGGTGGTGCTAATACTTAAAAATTGAAATTAAATTTTTTCTATTCTTAAGGTTTGTCAAAGAGGAAGTCACCTACTAGAACTCTGAAAAATTTTCATGATGATTAGAATTATTAAATTCCGAAGGAAATTAATTTTTATTTTCATTTTATACAAATTTTCATTGTCTGATAGCATTCGGGTGGTGGTGCTACTACTTAAAAATTGAAATAAATAATTTTCTATTCTTCAGGATTGTCATGGGGTACAGTCCCTACTAGAACTCTGTTAAAATTTTCAGATGATTAGAATTATTAAAATTTCGAAGAAATAAAATTTTTTATTTTCCTTTTTAACATAATTTTCAATTGTCTGATGATAGCATTCGGGTGGTGGTGCTACTACTTAAAATTGGAAATAAAATTTTTTATTCATTGAGGATTGGACTAAAGGCTAAGTCCCTACTACTGAAACCTTAGGTAATTGTCAGATGATTATGAATTATTAAATTGTAATATAAATATATTTTTAATATATGTTTTACCAAATTTTGATTGTCTGTTAGCATTAGGGTGGTGGTGCTACTACTTAAAAATTGAAATAATAATTTCTATTCTTCAGGATTGTCATGGGCTAAGTCCCTATAGTCCTACTAGAAATCTGGAAATTTTCAGTAAAAATTACAGAACTTATTAAATTTTGAAGAAAGAAATTTTTATTTTACATTTTAAACAAATTTCAAATTGTCTGATAGCATTCGGGTGGTGGTGCCTACTACTTAAAAATTGAAATAAAATTTTTTATTCTTTAGGATTGTCAAGGGCTAAGGTCCCTACTAGAACTCTGGAAATTTTCAGATGATTAGAATTTATTAATATTGAAAAAAAATAAATTTTTAATATCTTTTTTTACCAAATTTTGATTGTCTGATAGCATTCGGGTGGTGGTGCTAACTACTTATAAAAATGAAATTTTTAGAAATTTTTCTATTCTTTAGGGATTGTCAAAGGAGCTAATTTCACCTACTAGAACTCTGAAAATTTTCAGATGATTAGCATTAGTATTATTCCGAAGAATTAATTTTTATTTTCATTTTAAACAAATTTCAATTGCCTGATAGCATTCGGGTGGTGGTGCTACTACTTAAATAATTGAAATAAAATTTTTTATTCCTTTCAGGATTGTCAAGGGCTAAAGTCCCTACTAGAACTCTGAAAATTTTTAGATGATTTGAATTATTACAATTTCGAAGTAAAATAAATTTTTATTTTTCCTTTTTAACAAATTTCAATTGTCTGATAGCATTCGGGTGGTGGTGCTACTACTTAAATATTGAATATTAAAAATTTTTCTATTCTTGAGGATTGACAAAGGCTAAGTCCCTACTAGAACTCTAGGGGAAACTTGTCAGGATGATTTAGAAATTATTAAATTTCGAAAAAAATAAATTTTTTAATTTCATCATTTTTACCCAAATTTTGATTGTCTTGATAGACAGTAGCGGTGGGTGGTGACGATTACTACTTAAAAATTGAAATAAAATTTTCTATTCTTCAGGATTGTCAAGGGCTAAGTCCCTACTAGAAATCTGGGAAAATTTTCAGAAAATTAGAAATTATTAAATTTTGAAAAAATAATATTTATTTATTTTCATTTTAAACAAATTTCAATTGTCTGATTGCATTCGGGTGGTGGTGCTACTACTTAAAAATTGAAATAAAATTTTCTTATTCTTCAGGATTGTACAAGGGCTAAAGTCCCTACTAGAACTGTGGAATATTTTCAGATGATTAGAATTATTTAAAATTTCGAAGAGAAAAATTTTAGTTTCCTTTTTAACCAAATTTCAATTGTCTGATGAGCATTCGGGTGGTGGTGCTACTACTTAAAAATTGAAATAAAATTATTCTATTCTTCAGGATTGTTCAAGTGCTAAGTTCCTCTACTCTAGAACTCTGGAAATTTTTCAGATGATTAGAATAATTAAATTTCGAAAAAAAATAAATTTTTTATTTTCATTTTAAACTAAATTTCAATTGTCTGATGGCATTCGGGTGGGTGGTGCTTACTACTTAAAAATTGTAAATAAAATTTTCTATTCTTCAGGATTGTCAAGGGTTAAGTCCCTACTAGAACTCTGGAAATTTTTAGATGATTAGAATTATTAAATTTCGAAGAAATAATTTTTTTTTTTCTTTTGAAACAAATTTCAATTGTCTGATAGCTTTCGGGTGGTGAGCTGTGTACTACTATAAAAATTTGAAATAAAATTTTCTAATTCATCAGGATTTTCAAGAGCTAAGTCCCTATTAAAACTGCTGGACAAATTTTTAGGTGATTAGAAATTATTAATTTTCCGAAGAAATAAATTTTTATTTTCATTTTAAACATATTTTCAATTGTCTGTATAGCATTCGGGTGGTGGTGCTACTAATTATAAATATGAAAATAAAATTTTCTATTCTTCGTGAATTGATCAAGGGCTTATGTCCCCCTCTAGAAACTCCTAGAAATTGGGGGGGGTCTTTCACCAAAAGGGGGGGATGATTAGAATTATTTATAAGTTTGAAAAAAAATATTAAATTTTTATTTTATGGCATTTGATCAAATTTTCAATTGTACTGATTAGCATTCGGGTGGTGGGTGCTACTACTTAAAAATGTAAATAAAATTTTTCTTTTCTTTCAGGATTGTCATAAGAGGCTAAGTCCCTACTAGAATTCTGGAAATGTTCTGGGGGGATGATTTAGAATTATTAAATTTCCGAAGAAATTAAAATTTTATTATTTTCATTTTAAACAAAATTTCAATTGTCTGATAGCATTCGGGTTTGTGGTGATACTACTTAAAAAATTGTATATAAAATTTTCTATTCTTCAGGATTGTCAAGGGACTAATTCCCTACTAGATAACTACTGGAAATTTTCAGATGATGATTAGAATTATTAAATTTCGAAGAAATTAAATTTTTGTGATTTTCATTTGTAAACCAAAAAATTTTGTTCAATTGTCTGATAGGCATTCGGGTGGTGGTGTGCTACAACTTATATAAATTGAAATAAAAATTTTCTTATTCCTTCAAGGATTGTCAAAGGCTAAGTTCCCCTACTAGAAACTCTGAGGAAATTTGTCAGATGATTTAAGAATTATTTAATTTCGAAAAAAAATAACAATTTTTAATATCATGTTTACCAAATTTTGATTGTCTTATTGCATTCAGGGTGGTGGTGCTACTATTCTTAAAAATTAAAATAAAATTGGGTTTTTCTATTTATCAGTATTGTCAAGGGCTAAGGTCGCTCTACTTGAACACTTAGGGAAATTTTGAGAATGATTAGAATTCTATTGAAATTTTGAAGAGAATTAAATTTTTATTTTCATTTTAAAACAAATTTCAATTGTCTGATAGCATTCGGATGGTGGTGCTATTTCATTCAAAAATTGAAATAATATTTTCTATTTCATACAGGATTGTCAAGGGCTACATTTCCTAACTAGAACTCTGAAAATTTTCAGTGAATTAGGAATAATTTAAATTTCCAAGAAATAAATTTTTTATTTTCATTTAAATAACAAATTTCTCACATTGTCTGATAGCATTCGGGTGGTGGTGCTTATACTTTAAATATTTGAAACGAAAATTGTCTATTCTTCACGGATTGTCAAGGGCTATAGTCCCTATCTAGAACTTCTGGAATAATTTTTAAGAATGATTAGTATTATTAAATTTCTCGAAGAAATAATTTTTTTATTTTCATTTTAAACAATTTTCAATTGTCTGATAGCATTCGGGTGGTGGTGCTACTACTTAAAGATTGAAATAAAATTTTACTATTCTTCAGGATTGTCAAGGGGCTAATTCCCTACTAGAACTTCTGGACATTTTCAGATGATTAGAATTATTAAATTTCGAAGAAATTAATTTTTATTTTCATTTTAAACAAATTTCTAATTGTTCTGATAGCATTCGGGTGGGGGGCTGGGGCGGGGGGGGGGGGGGGTGGTTGCTTACTACTTAAAAAATTGAAATAAAAGTTTTTCTATATTCTCTTACAGGATTGTCAAGGGACTAAGTCCCCTACTAGTAACTATGGAAATTTTTCAGAATGATTAGAATTTATTAAAGTTTCGAAAAAATTAATTTTTTATTGTTATTTTATAACAAATTTTCAATTGTCTGATTTAGCATTCGGGAGGGTGGTTGCTACTTACTTAAAAATTGAAATAAAATTTTCTATTCTTCAGGATTGTCAAGGGCTAATTCCCTACTAGAACTCTCGAAATATGTTAAGATGATTTAGAATTCGTAATTTTCGATAAAAATAAATTTTTATTTTCTTTTTAAACAAATTATCAATTGTCTGTGGCAGTCGGGTGGTGGTGCTACTACTTAAAAGTTGAAATAAAATTTGCTATTTCGTCAGGATTGTCACGGGCTAAGTCCTCCTTTACTAGACTTCTGGAAAATTTTTGAGTAGATTAGAATTATTAAATTTCGAAGAAAAAAAATTTTTATTTTCAGTTTAAACCAAATATCTCTAATTGTCTGATAGCATTCGGGTGGTGGTGCTACTACTTATATATTGAATAATAAAATTTTCTATTCTTCAGGATTTGTCAAGGGCTTTTGTCCCTACTAGTAAACTCTGGGAAATTGTTCAGTTGATTTAGTAATTATTATATTTCGATTATGAATATAAATTTGGTATTGTCCTTTTTATATATTTTAATTGTCTGATAGCATTCGGGGTGGTGGTGCTTCTACTTAAAAATTGATAGAATAAAATTTTTCTATTCCCTCTAGGATTGACAAAGGCTAAGTCACTAACTAGAACTGAGAAAATGGTCAGATGATTATGGAATTATTTAAATTTCGATATGTATAATTATTTATTTTGGCCTTTTTACCAATATATTATTTTGATTGTCTGATATGCATTAGGCCGTGGTGGGGCTACTAATTAAAAATTGTAAATTTAAAATTTTCTATTCGTTCAGGTGGTAAAGGGACTAAGTCCTCCTACTAGAAACTCTGGAATTTTGAGATGATTTGAATTATTATAGTTACCGATTAGAATATAAAAATTTTTTATTTTCATTTTAGATAGATCAATGTGCAAATTGTCTGGATAGCATTAGCGGTGGTGGTGCTTATACGTTAAATTTTGGAAAATAAAGTTTTCTATGTCTGTCTAGGATCAGGTCTAAGGGCTAATGCCCTTCACTTGATATCTAGGGAATTGTGTATGAATGCATTGTAATTATTATAATTTCGAAGAAAAATAATTTTTTATTTTCATTTACATCAACTTAACAAATTTCAATTGTCTGATAGCATTTGGGGTGGTGGTGTGCTACTACTTGAAAAAAATTGAATTAAAAATTTTTCTAATTCTTCAGGATTAGTCAAGGGCTAATTCCATCTACTAGAAACTGGCAATTTTGAGATGATTAGAATTATTAACTTTTCCAATGAATACCTAATTTTTATTTTTTTTTTTTTCTATATTTTCAGTTGTTTTAAACAAATTAGTTCAAATGTCTTGATAACATTTGGGTGGATGGTGCTACTACTTAAAAATTGAAAGATAATAATTTTCTCTTCTTTTGGATTGTTCAAGGGGCTAATTCCCTACTAGAACTCTGGAAATTTTTCAGATGAATAGTAATTATTTAAATTTCCAGAAGGAAGATAATTTTTATTATTTCGATTTTTAAACAAAATTTCTCTAGATGGTGGAGGTTAGCTATTCGGGTGGTGGTGCTCTAATACTTTTTATATGTGAATGTAATACGGTGCTTGGTCATGGTATGGTTCAGGCTTGTCAAGGGCTTATTGGCACATACTCGGACTCTGCAATAATTTTCAGATGAATTGAGAATTATTAAATTTCGAAGAAATTATACTTATTTATTTTCATTTTAAACAAAATTTCAATTGTCTGATAGCATTCGGGTGGTGGTGCTACTACTTAAAAATATTAAAAATAAAATTTTCTATTATTCAGGATTGTCAAGGGCTAAGTCCCTCATTGAAAACTTCTACTTTTTTCCCCCCCCCTCAACTTCTGGAAAATTTTTCTTAGATGATTACGAATTATTAAATTTCGAAGAAATTAATTTTTATTTTCCATTTTAAAAAACAAAATTTCCAATTGTCAGGATCGCATTCTGGTGGTGGTGCTGATACTTCAAATTTGAAATAAAATTTTCTATTCTTCAGGATTGTCTAGGGCTATATCCCTACTAGAACTCTGGAAATTTTTCAGATGATTAGAATTATTAAATTTTGAAAAAATAAATTTTTTATTTTCATTTTAAACAAATTTCAATTGTCTGATAGCAGTCGGGTGGTGGTGCTACTACTTAAAAATTGAAATAAAATTTTCTATTCTTCAGGATTGTCAAGCTAAGTCCCTACTAGAACTCTGGAAATTTTCAGATGATTAGAATTATTAAATTTTGAAGAAAATAATTTTTATTTTCATTTTAAACAAATTTCAATTGTCTGATAGCATTCGGGTGGTGTGCTACTACTTAAAAATTGAAATAAAATTTTCTATTCTTCAGGATTGTCAAGGGCTAAGTCCCTACTAGAACTCTGGAAATTTTCAGATGATTAGAATTATTAAATTTGAAAAAATAAATTTTTATTTTCATTTTAAACAAATTTTCAATGTCTGATAGCATTCGGGTGGTGGTGCTACTACTTAAAAATTGAAAAAAAATTTTCTATTCTTCAGGATTGTCAAGAGCTAAGTCCCTACTAGAACTCTGGAAATTTTCAGATGATTAGAATTATTAAATTTCGAAGAAATAATTTTTATTTTCATTTTAAACAAATTTCAATTGTCTGATAGCATTCGGGTGGCGGTGCTACTACTTAAAATGAAATAAATTTTCTATTCTTCAGGATTGTCAAGGGCTAAGTCCCTACTAGAACTCTGGAAATTTTCAGATGATTAGAATTATTAAATTTTGAAGAAATAATTTTTTATTTTCATTTTAAACAAATTTCAATTGTCTGATAGCATTCGGTGGTGGTGCTACTACTTAAAAATTGAAATAAAATTTTCTATTCTTCAGGAATGTCAAGGGCTAAGTCCCTACTAGAACTCTTGAAATTTTTCAGATGATTAGAATTATTAAATTTGGAAAAATAAATTTTTATTTTCATTTTAAACAAATTTCAATTGTCTGATAGCATTCGGGTGGTGGTGCTACTACTTAAAAATTAAATAAAATTTTCTATTCTTCAGGATTGTCAAGGGCTAAGTCCCTACTAGAACTCTGGAAAATTTCAGATGATTAGAATTATTAAATTTCGAAAAAATAAATTTTTAATTTCATTTTTTCAATGTCTGATAGCATTCGGGTGGTGGTGCTACTACTTAAAAATTTAAATAAAATTTTCTATTCTTCAGGATTGTCAAGGGCTAAGTCCCTACTAGAACTCTGGAAATTTTCAGATGATTAGAATTATTAAATTTCGAAGAAATAAATTTTTATTTTCATTTTAAACAAATTTCAATTGTCTGATAGCATTCGGGTGGTGGTGCTACTACTTAAAAATTTAAATAAAATTTTCTATTCTTCAGGATTGTCAAGGGCTAAGTCCCTACTAGAACTCTGAAAATTTTCAGATGATTAGAATTATTAAATTTTGAAGAAATAAATTTTTATTTTCATTTTAAACAAATTTCAATTGTCTGATAGCATTCGGGTGGTGGTGCTACTACTTAAAAATTGAAATAAAATTTTCTATTCTTCAGGATTGTCAAGGGCTAAGTCCCTACTAGAACTCTGGAAATTTTCAGATGATTAGAATTAATAAATTTTGAAAAAATAAATTTTTATTTTCATTTTAAACAAATTTCAATTGTCTGATAGCATTCGGGTGGTGTGCTACTACTTAAAAATTGAAATAAAATTTTCTATTCTTCAGATTGTCAAGGGCTAAGTCCCTACTAGAACTCTGAAATTTTCAGATGATTAGAATTATTAAATTTTGAAAAAATAAATTTTTATTTTCATTTTTAACCAATTTCAATTGTCTGATAGCATTCGGGTGGTGGTGCTACTACTTAAAAATTGAAAAAAAATTTTCTATTCTTCAGGATTGTCAAGGGCTAAGTCCCTACTAGAACTCTGAAATTTTCAGATGATTAGAATTATTAAATTTTCGAAGAAATAATTTTTTATTTTCATTTTAAACAAATTTCAATTGTCTGATAGCATTCGGGTGGTGGTGCTACTACTTAAAAATTGAAATAAAATTTTCTATTCTTCAGGATTGTCAAGGGCTAAGTCCCTACTAGAACTCTGAAATTTTCAGATGATTAGAATTATTAAATTTCGAAGAAATAAATTTTTATTTTCATTTTAAACAAATTTCAATTGTCTGATAGCATTCGGGTGGTGGTGCTACTACTTAAAAATTGAAATAAAATTTTCTATTCTTCAGGATTGTCAAGGGCTAAGTCCCTACTAGAACTCTGGAAATTTTCAGATGATTAGAATTATTAAATTTCGAAGAAATTAATTTTTATTTTCATTTTAAACAAATTTCAATTGTCTGATAGCATTCGGGTGGTGGTGCTACTACTTAAAAATTGAAATAAAATTTTCTATTCTTCAGGATTGTCAAGGGCTAAGTCCCTACTAGAACTCTGGAAATTTTCAGATGATTAGAATTATTAAATTTGAAAAAAAATAAATTTTTATTTTCATTTTTTCATTGTCTGATAGCATTCGGGTGGTGGTGCTACTACTTAAAAATTGAAATAAAATTTTCTATTCTTCAGGATTGTCAAGGGCTAAGTCCCTACTAGAACTCTGGAAATTTTCAGATGATTAGAATTATTAAATTTCGAAGAAATAATTTTTTATTTTCATTTTAAACAAATTTCAATTGTCTGATAGCATTCGGGTGGTGGTGCTACTACTTAAAAATTGAAATAAAATTTTCTATTCTTCAGGATTGTCAAGGGCTAAGTCCCTACTAGAACTCTGGAAATTTTCAGATGATTAGAATTATTAAATTTCGAAGAAATTAATTTTTATTTTCATTTTAAACAAATTTCAATTGTCTGATAGCATTCGGGTGGTGGTGCTACTACTTAAAAATTGAAATAAAATTTTCTATTCTTCAGGATTGTCAAGGGCTAAGTCCCTACTAGAACTCTGGAAATTTTCAGATGATTAGAATTATTAAATTTCGAAAAAATAAATTTTTATTTTCATTTTAAACAAATTTCAATTGTCTGATAGCATTCGGGTGGTGGTGCTACTACTTAAAAATTGAAATAAAATTTTCTATTCTTCAGGATTGTCAAGGGCTAAGTCCCTACTAGAACTCTGGAAATTTTCAGATGATTAGAATTATTAAATTTCGAAGAAATAATTTTTTATTTTCATTTTAAACAAATTTCAATTGTCTGATAGCATTCGGGTGGTGGTGCTACTACTTAAAAATTGAAATAAAATTTTCTATTCTTCAGGATTGTCAAGGGCTAAGTCCCTACTAGAACTCTGGAAATTTTCAGATGATTAGAATTATTAAATTTCGAAGAAATTAATTTTTATTTTCATTTTAAACAAATTTCAATTGTCTGATAGCATTCGGGTGGTGGTGCTACTACTTAAAAATTGAAATAAAATTTTCTATTCTTCAGGATTGTCAAGGGCTAAGTCCCTACTAGAACTCTGGAAATTTTCAGATGATTAGAATTATTAAATTTCGAAGAAATAATTTTTTATTTTCATTTTAAACAAATTTCAATTGTCTGATAGCATTCGGGTGGTGGTGCTACTACTTAAAAATTGAAATAAA
This sequence comes from Leptopilina syphax, assembly GCA_032872505.1. Classification (NCBI taxonomy): domain Eukaryota; kingdom Metazoa; phylum Arthropoda; class Insecta; order Hymenoptera; family Figitidae; genus Leptopilina; species Leptopilina syphax. The sequence goes on from CM065469.1 coordinate 40,494,961, forward strand.
ATTTTCTATTCTTCAGGATTGTCAAGGGCTAAGTCCCTACTAGAACTCTGGAAATTTTCAGATGATTAGAATTATTAAATTTCGAAGAAATAATTTTTTATTTTCATTTTAAACAAATTTCAATTGTCTGATAGCATTCGGGTGGTGGTGCTACTACTTAAAAATTGAAATAAAATTTTCTATTCTTCAGGATTGTCAAGGGCTAAGTCCCTACTAGAACTCTGGAAATTTTCAGATGATTAGAATTATTAAATTTCGAAGAAAAAAATTTTTATTTTCATTTTTAAACAAATTTCAATTGTCTGATAGCATTCGGGTGGTGGTGCTACTACTTAAAAATTGAAATAAAATTTTCTATTCTTCAGGATTGTCAAGGGCTAAGTCCCTACTAGAACTCTGGAAATTTTCAGATGATTAGAATTATTAAATTAAATGAAAAAAATAAATTTTTAATTTCATTTTTGATTGTCTGATAGCATTCGGGTGGTGGTGCTACTACTTAAAAATTGAAATAAAATTTTCTATTCTTCAGGATTGTCAAGGGCTAAGTCCCTACTAGAACTCTGGAAATTTTCAGATGATTAGAATTATTAAATTTCGAAGAAATAATTTTTTATTTTCATTTTAAACAAATTTCAATTGTCTGATAGCATTCGGGTGGTGGTGCTACTACTTAAAAATTGAAATAAAATTTTCTATTCTTCAGGATTGTCAAGGGCTAAGTCCCTACTAGAACTCTGGAAATTTTCAGATGATTAGAATTATTAAATTTCGAAGAAATAAATTTTTATTTTCATTTTAAACAAATTTCAATTGTCTGATAGCATTCGGGTGGTGGTGCTACTACTTAAAAATTGAAATAAAATTTTCTATTCTTCAGGATTGTCAAGGGCTAAGTCCCTACTAGAACTCTGGAAATTTTCAGATGATTAGAATTATTAAATTTCGAAGAAATAATTTTTTATTTTCATTTTAAACAAATTTCAATTGTCTGATAGCATTCGGGTGGTGGTGCTACTACTTAAAAATTGAAATAAAATTTTCTATTCTTCAGGATTGTCAAGGGCTAAGTCCCTACTAGAACTCTGGAAATTTTCAGATGATTAGAATTATTAAATTTCGAAGAAATAATTTTTTATTTTCATTTTAAACAAATTTCAATTGTCTGATAGCATTCGGGTGGTGGTGCTACTACTTAAAAATTGAAATAAAATTTTCTATTCTTCAGGATTGTCAAGGGCTAAGTCCCTACTAGAACTCTGGAAATTTTCAGATGATTAGAATTATTAAATTTCGAAGAAAAAAATTTTTATTTTCATTTTTAAACAAATTTCAATTGTCTGATAGCATTCGGGTGGTGGTGCTACTACTTAAAAATTGAAATAAAATTTTCTATTCTTCAGGATTGTCAAGGGCTAAGTCCCTACTAGAACTCTGGAAATTTTCAGATGATTAGAATTATTAAATTTCGAAGAAAAAATTTTTATTTTCATTTTTAAACAAATTTCAATTGTCTGATAGCATTCGGGTGGTGGTGCTACTACTTAAAAATTGAAATAAAATTTTCTATTCTTCAGGATTGTCAAAGGCTAAGTCCCTACTAGAACTCTGGAAATTTTCAGATGATTAGAATTATTAAATTTGAAAAAAAATAAATTTTTATTTTCATTTTAAACAAATTTCAATTGTCTGATAGCATTCGGGTGGTGGTGCTACTACTTAAAAATTGAAATAAAATTTTCTATTCTTCAGGATTGTCAAGGGCTAAGTCCCTACTAGAACTCTGGAAATTTTCAGATGATTAGAATTATTAAATTTCGAAGAAATAATTTTTTATTTTCATTTTAAACAAATTTCAATTGTCTGATAGCATTCGGGTGGTGGTGCTACTACTTAAAAATTGAAATAAAATTTTCTATTCTTCAGGATTGTCAAGGGCTAAGTCCCTACTAGAACTCTGGAAATTTTCAGATGATTAGAATTATTAAATTTCGAAGAAATAATTTTTTATTTTCATTTTAAACAAATTTCAATTGTCTGATAGCATTCGGGTGGTGGTGCTACTACTTAAAAATTGAAATAAAATTTTCTATTCTTCAGGATTGTCAAGGGCTAAGTCCCTACTAGAACTCTGGAAATTTTCAGATGATTAGAATTATTAAATTTCGAAGAAATTAAATTTTTATTTTCATTTTAAACAAATTTCAATTGTCTGATAGCATTCGGGTGGTGGTGCTACTACTTAAAAATTGAAATAAAATTTTCTATTCTTCAGGATTGTCAAGGGCTAAGTCCCTACTAGAACTCTGGAAAATTTTCAGATGATTAGAATTATTAAATTTGAAAAAAAATAAATTTTTATTTTCATTTTAAACAAATTTCAATTGTCTGATAGCATTCGGGTGGGGGTGCTACTACTTAAAAATTGAAATAAAATTTTCTATTCTTCAGGATTGTCAAGGCTAAGTCCCTACTAGAACTCTGGAAATTTTCAGATGATTAGAATTATTAAATTTCGAAAAAAAAATTTTTATTTTCATTTTAAACAAATTTCAATTGTCTGATAGCATTCGGGTGGTGGTGCTACTACTTAAAAATTGAAATAAAATTTTCTATTCTTCAGGATTGTCAAGGGCTAAGTCCCTACTAGAACTCTGGAAATTTTCAGATGATTAGAATTATTAAATTGAAAAAAAATAAATTTTTATTTTCATTTTAAACAAATTTCAATTGTCTGATAGCATTCGGGTGGTGGTGCTACTACTTAAAAATTGAAATAAAATTTTCTATTCTTCAGGATTGTCAAGGGCTAAGTCCCTACTAGAACTCTGGAAATTTTCAGATGATTAGAATTATTAAATTTCGAAGAAATTAATTTTTATTTTCATTTTAAACAAATTTCAATTGTCTGATAGCATTCGGGTGGTGGTGCTACTACTTAAAAATTGAAATAAAATTTTCTATTCTTCAGGATTGTCAAGGGCTAAGTCCCTACTAGAACTCTGGAAATTTTCAGATGATTAGAATTATTAAATTTCGAAGAAATAATTTTTTATTTTCATTTTAAACAAATTTCAATTGTCTGATAGCATTCGGGTGGTGGTGCTACTACTTAAAAATTGAAATAAAATTTTCTATTCTTCAGGATTGTCAAGGGCTAAGTCCCTACTAGAACTCTGGAAATTTTCAGATGATTAGAATTATTAAATTTCGAAGAAAAAAATTTTTATTTTCATTTTAAACAAATTTCAATTGTCTGATAGCATTCGGGTGGTGGTGCTACTACTTAAAAATTGAAATAAAATTTTCTATTCTTCAGGATTGTCAAGGGCTAAGTCCCTACTAGAACTTGAAAATTTTCAGATGATTAGAATTATTAAATTGAAAAAAAATAAATTTTTAATTTCATTTTTGATTGTCTGATAGCATTCGGGTGGTGGTGCTACTACTTAAAAATTGAAATAAAATTTTCTATTCTTCAGGATTGTCAAGGGCTAAGTCCCTACTAGAACTCTGGAAATTTTCAGATGATTAGAATTATTAAATTTCGAAGAAATAATTTTTTATTTTCATTTTAAACAAATTTCAATTGTCTGATAGCATTCGGGTGGTGGTGCTACTACTTAAAAATTGAAATAAAATTTTCTATTCTTCAGGATTGTCAAGGGCTAAGTCCCTACTAGAACTCTGAAAATTTTCAGATGATTAGAATTATTAAATTTCGAAGAAATTAATTTTTATTTTCATTTTAAACAAATTTCAATTGTCTGATAGCATTCGGGTGGTGGTGCTACTACTTAAAAATTGAAATAAAATTTTCTATTCTTCAGGATTGTCAAGGGCTAAGTCCCTACTAGAACTCTGGAAATTTTCAGATGATTAGAATTATTAAATTTGAAAAATAAATTTTTATTTTCATTTTAAACAAATTTCAATTGTCTGATAGCATTCGGGTGGTGGTGCTACTACTTAAAAATTGAAATAAAATTTTCTATTCTTCAGGATTGTCAAGGGCTAAGTCCCTACTAGAACTCTGGAAATTTTCAGATGATTAGAATTATTAAATTTCGAAGAAATAATTTTTTATTTTCATTTTAAACAAATTTCAATTGTCTGATAGCATTCGGGTGGTGGTGCTACTACTTAAAAATTGAAATAAAATTTTCTATTCTTCAGGATTGTCAAGGGCTAAGTCCCTACTAGAACTCTGGAAATTTTCAGATGATTAGAATTATTAAATTTCGAAGAAATTAATTTTTATTTTCATTTTAAACAAATTTCAATTGTCTGATAGCATTCGGGTGGTGGTGCTACTACTTAAAAATTGAAATAAAATTTTCTATTCTTCAGGATTGTCAAGGGCTAAGTCCCTACTAGAACTCTGGAAATTTTCAGATGATTAGAATTATTAAATTTCGAAGAAATAATTTTTTATTTTCATTTTAAACAAATTTCAATTGTCTGATAGCATTCGGGTGGTGGTGCTACTACTTAAAAATTGAAATAAAATTTTCTATTCTTCAGGATTGTCAAGGGCTAAGTCCCTACTAGAACTCTGGAAATTTTCAGATGATTAGAATTATTAAATTTCGAAGAAATAATTTTTATTTTCATTTTAAACAAATTTCAATTGTCTGATAGCATTCGGGTGGTGGTGCTACTACTTAAAAATTGAAATAAAATTTTCTATTCTTCAGGATTGTCAAGGGCTAAGTCCCTACTAGAACTCTGGAAATTTTCAGATGATTAGAATTATTAAATTTCGAAGAAAAAAATTTTTATTTTCATTTTAAACAAATTTCAATTGTCTGATAGCATTCGGGTGGTGGTGCTACTACTTAAAAATTGAAATAAAATTTTCTATTCTTCAGGATTGTCAAGGGCTAAGTCCCTACTAGAACTCTGAAAATTTTCAGATGATTAGAATTATTAAATTGAAAAAAAATAAATTTTTAATTTCATTTTTCAATTGTCTGATAGCATTCGGGTGGTGGTGCTACTACTTAAAAATTGAAATAAAATTTTCTATTCTTCAGGATTGTCAAGGGCTAAGTCCCTACTAGAACTCTGGAAATTTTCAGATGATTAGAATTATTAAATTTCGAAGAAATAATTTTTATTTTCATTTTAAACAAATTTCAATTGTCTGATAGCATTCGGGTGGTGGTGCTACTACTTAAAAATTGAAATAAAATTTTCTATTCTTCAGGATTGTCAAGGGCTAAGTCCCTACTAGAACTCTGAAAATTTTCAGATGATTAGAATTATTAAATTTCGAAGAAATTAATTTTTATTTTCATTTTAAACAAATTTCAATTGTCTGATAGCATTCGGGTGGTGGTGCTACTACTTAAAAATTGAAATAAAATTTTCTATTCTTCAGGATTGTCAAGGGCTAAGTCCCTACTAGAACTCTGGAAATTTTCAGATGATTAGAATTATTAAATTTTGAAAAAATAAATTTTTATTTTCATTTTAAACAAATTTCAATTGTCTGATAGCATTCGGGTGGTGGTGCTACTACTTAAAAATTGAAATAAAATTTTCTATTCTTCAGGATTGTCAAGGGCTAAGTCCCTACTAGAACTCTGGAAATTTTCAGATGATTAGAATTATTAAATTTCGAAGAAATAATTTTTTATTTTCATTTTAAACAAATTTCAATTGTCTGATAGCATTCGGGTGGTGGTGCTACTACTTAAAAATTGAAATAAAATTTTCTATTCTTCAGGATTGTCAAGGGCTAAGTCCCTACTAGAACTCTGGAAATTTTCAGATGATTAGAATTATTAAATTTCGAAGAAATTAATTTTTATTTTCATTTTAAACAAATTTCAATTGTCTGATAGCATTCGGGTGGTGGTGCTACTACTTAAAAATTGAAATAAAATTTTCTATTCTTCAGGATTGTCAAGGGCTAAGTCCCTACTAGAACTCTGGAAATTTTCAGATGATTAGAATTATTAAATTTTCAAGAAATAATTTTTTATTTTCATTTTAAACAAATTTCAATTGTCTGATAGCATTCGGGTGGTGGTGCTACTACTTAAAAATTGAAATAAAATTTTCTATTCTTCAGGATTGTCAAGGGCTAAGTCCCTACTAGAACTCTGGAAATTTTCAGATGATTAGAATTATTAAATTTCGAAGAAAAAAATTTTTATTTTCATTTTAACAAATTTCAATTGTCTGATAGCATTCGGGTGGTGGTGCTACTACTTAAAAATTGAAATAAAATTTTCTATTCTTCAGAATTGTCAAGGGCTAAGTCCCTACTAGAACTTAGAAAATTTTCAGATGATTAGAATTATTAAATTGAAAAAAAATAAATTTTTATTTTCATTTTTGATTGTCTGATAGCATTCGGGTGGTGGTGCTACTACTTAAAAATTGAAATAAAATTTTCTATTCTTCAGGATTGTCAAGGGCTAAGTCCCTACTAGAACTCTGGAAATTTTCAGATGATTAGAATTATTAAATTTCGAAGAAATAATTTTTTATTTTCATTTTAAACAAATTTCAATTGTCTGATAGCATTCGGGTGGTGGTGCTACTACTTAAAAATTGAAATAAAATTTTCTATTCTTCAGGATTGTCAAGGGCTAATTCCCTACTAGAACTCTGGAAATTTTCAGATGATTAGAATTATTAAATTTCGAAGAAATTAATTTTTATTTTCATTTTAAACAAATTTCAATTGTCTGATAGCATTCGGGTGGTGGTGCTACTACTTAAAAATTGAAATAAAATTTTCTATTCTTCAGGATTGTCAAGGGCTAAGTCCCTACTAGAACTCTGGAAATTTTCAGATGATTAGAATTATTAAATTTTGAAAAAATAAATTTTTATTTTCATTTTAAACAAATTTCAATTGTCTGATAGCATTCGGGTGGTGGTGCTACTACTTAAAAATTGAAATAAAATTTTCTATTCTTCAGGATTGTCAAGGGCTAAGTCCCTACTAGAACTCTGGAAATTTTCAGATGATTAGAATTATTAAATTTCGAAGAAATAATTTTTTATTTTCATTTTAAACAAATTTCAATTGTCTGATAGCATTCGGGTGGTGGTGCTACTACTTAAAAATTGAAATAAAATTTTCTATTCTTCAGGATTGTCAAGGGCTAAGTCCCTACTAGAACTCTGGAAATTTTCAGATGATTAGAATTATTAAATTTCGAAGAAATTAATTTTTATTTTCATTTTAAACAAATTTCAATTGTCTGATAGCATTCGGGTGGTGGTGCTACTACTTAAAAATTGAAATAAAATTTTCTATTCTTCAGGATTGTCAAGGGCTAAGTCCCTACTAGAACTCTGGAAATTTTCAGATGATTAGAATTATTAAATTTCGAAGAAATAATTTTTTATTTTCATTTTAAACAAATTTCAATTGTCTGATAGCATTCGGGTGGTGGTGCTACTACTTAAAAATTGAAATAAAATTTTCTATTCTTCAGGATTGTCAAGGGCTAAGTCCCTACTAGAACTCTGGAAATTTTCAGATGATTAGAATTATTAAATTTCGAAGAAATAATTTTTTATTTTCATTTTAAACAAATTTCAATTGTCTGATAGCATTCGGGTGGTGGTGCTACTACTTAAAAATTGAAATAAAATTTTCTATTCTTCAGGATTGTCAAGGGCTAAGTCCCTACTAGAACTCTGGAAATTTTCAGATGATTAGAATTATTAAATTTCGAAGAAAAAAATTTTTATTTTCATTTTTAACAAATTTCAATTGTCTGATAGCATTCGGGTGGTGGTGCTACTACTTAAAAATTGAAATAAAATTTTCTATTCTTCAGGATTGTCAAGGGCTAAGTCCCTACTAGAACTTAGAAAATTTCAGATGATTAGAATTATTAAATTGAAAAAAAATAAATTTTTAATTTCATTTTTCAATTGTCTGATAGCATTCGGGTGGTGGTGCTACTACTTAAAAATTGAAATAAAATTTTCTATTCTTCAGGATTGTCAAGGGCTAAGTCCCTACTAGAACTCTGGAAATTTTCAGATGATTAGAATTATTAAATTTCGAAGAAATAATTTTTTATTTTCATTTTAAACAAATTTCAATTGTCTGATAGCATTCGGGTGGTGGTGCTACTACTTAAAAATTGAAATAAAATTTTCTATTCTTCAGGATTGTCAAGGGCTAAGTCCCTACTAGAACTCTGAAAATTTTCAGATGATTAGAATTATTAAATTTCGAAGAAATTAATTTTTATTTTCATTTTAAACAAATTTCAATTGTCTGATAGCATTCGGGTGGTGGTGCTACTACTTAAAAATTGAAATAAAATTTTCTATTCTTCAGGATTGTCAAGGGCTAAGTCCCTACTAGAACTCTGGAAATTTTCAGATGATTAGAATTATTAAATTTTGAAAAAATAAATTTTTATTTTCATTTTAAACAAATTTCAATTGTCTGATAGCATTCGGGTGGTGGTGCTACTACTTAAAAATTGAAATAAAATTTTCTATTCTTCAGGATTGTCAAGGGCTAAGTCCCTACTAGAACTCTGGAAATTTTCAGATGATTAGAATTATTAAATTTCGAAGAAATAATTTTTTATTTTCATTTTAAACAAATTTCAATTGTCTGATAGCATTCGGGTGGTGGTGCTACTACTTAAAAATTGAAATAAAATTTTCTATTCTTCAGGATTGTCAAGGGCTAAGTCCCTACTAGAACTCTGGAAATTTTCAGATGATTAGAATTATTAAATTTCGAAGAAATTAATTTTTATTTTCATTTTAAACAAATTTCAATTGTCTGATAGCATTCGGGTGGTGGTGCTACTACTTAAAAATTGAAATAAAATTTTCTATTCTTCAGGATTGTCAAGGGCTAAGTCCCTACTAGAACTCTGGAAATTTTCAGATGATTAGAATTATTAAATTTCGAAGAAAAAAATTTTTATTTTCATTTTTAAACAAATTTCAATTGTCTGATAGCATTCGGGTGGTGGTGCTACTACTTAAAAATTGAAATAAAATTTTCTATTCTTCAGGATTGTCAAAGGCTAAGTCCCTACTAGAACTCTGGAAATTTTCAGATGATTAGAATTATTAAATTGAAAAAAAATAAATTTTTATTTTCATTTTTAACAAATTTCAATTGTCTGATAGCATTCGGGTGGTGGTGCTACTACTTAAAAATTGAAATAAAATTTTCTATTCTTCAGGATTGTCAAGGGCTAAGTCCCTACTAGAACTCTGGAAATTTTCAGATGATTAGAATTATTAAATTTCGAAGAAATAATTTTTTATTTTCATTTTAAACAAATTTCAATTGTCTGATAGCATTCGGGTGGTGGTGCTACTACTTAAAAATTGAAATAAAATTTTCTATTCTTCAGGATTGTCAAGGGCTAAGTCCCTACTAGAACTCTGGAAATTTTCAGATGATTAGAATTATTAAATTTCGAAGAAATAATTTTTTATTTTCATTTTAAACAAATTTCAATTGTCTGATAGCATTCGGGTGGTGGTGCTACTACTTAAAAATTGAAATAAAATTTTCTATTCTTCAGGATTGTCAAGGGCTAAGTCCCTACTAGAACTCTGGAAATTTTCAGATGATTAGAATTATTAAATTTCGAAGAAATTAATTTTTATTTTCATTTTAAACAAATTTCAATTGTCTGATAGCATTCGGGTGGTGGTGCTACTACTTAAAAATTGAAATAAAATTTTCTATTCTTCAGGATTGTCAAGGGCTAAGTCCCTACTAGAACTCTGAAAATTTTCAGATGATTAGAATTATTAAATTGAAAAAATAAATTTTTATTTTCATTTTTAACAAATTTCAATTGTCTGATAGCATTCGGGTGGTGGTGCTACTACTTAAAAATTGAAATAAAATTTTCTATTCTTCAGGATTGTCAAGGGCTAAGTCCCTACTAGAACTCTGGAAATTTTCAGATGATTAGGAAATTATTAAATTTCGAAAAAAAAATTTTTTATTTTTCATTTTAACAAAATTTCAATTGTCTGATAGCATTCGGGTGGTGGTGTTACTACTTAAAAATGGAAATAAAATTTTCTATTCTTGAGGATAGGACAACGGTAAAGTCATACTAGAACTTAGGAAATTGTCCAGCTGATTAGCCATTATTAAATTGAAAAAAAATACATTTTCAATATCATTTGTACCAATTTTTAATTGTCTGATAGCATTAGGGTGGAGGTGCTAATACTTAAAAATTGAAATAAAATTTTCTATTCTTCAGGGATTGTCAAGGGCTAAGTCCCTACTACGAACTCTGGAAATTTTCAGCATGATTAGAATTATTAAATTTCGACGAAATTAATTTTTATTTTCATATTAAAACAAATTTCACATTGTCTGATAGCATTCGGGTGGTGGTGCTACTACTTCAAAAATTGAAATAAAATTTTCTATTCTTCAGGATTGTCAAGGGCTACGTCCCTACTAGAACTTCATGGATATTTTCAGATGATTTGAATTATTAAATTTCGAAGAAATTCTTTTTATTTTCATTTTAAACAAATTTCAATAGTCTGATAGCATTCGGGTGGTGGTGATATTACTTAAACATTGAAATAAAATTTTCTATTCTTCAGGAATGTCAAGGGCTAAGTCCCTACTAGAAACTCTGGAAATTTTCTGATGATTAGAAATTATTAAATTTCGAAGGCAATTAATTTTTACTTTCATTTTTTAAATCAAATTTCAATAGTCTGATGAGCATTCCGGAGTGGTGGTGTTACTACTTAAAAATTGAAATAAAATTTTCTATTCTTCAGGATTGTCAAGAGGCTAATTCCCTACTAGAATTCTGAAAATTTTCAGATGATTAGAATTATTAAATTTCGAAGAAATTCATTTTTATTTTCATTTAAAACAAATTTCATATTGTCTGATAGCATTCGGGTGGTGGTGCTACTACTTTAAAAATTGAAATAAAATTTTCTATTCTTCAGGATTGTCAAGGGCTAAGGTCCCTAACTAGAACTCTGGAAATTTTGAGATGATTAGAATTATTAAATTTCGAAGAAAAAAATTTTTATTTTCCATTTTTAACAAATTTTCAATTGTCTGATAGGCAATTGTGTGGTGGTGCTACTACTTAAAAATTGAAATAACATTTTCGCTATTCTTCAGGATGTCTCAAGGGGCTAAGTAGTACTAGAACTCTGAAAATTTTCAGATGATTAGAATTATTAAATTACGAAGAAAGAAATTAATTTTTCATTTTCATTTTAAAACAATTTTACTAGTCTGATTAGCATTCGGGTGGTTGGTGCTACTACTTAAAAAAATTAAAATAAAATTTTCTAATTATCAGGATTGTGTTTCAACGGGCTAATTCCACTACTCGAACTCTGAAAATTGTCAGGATGATTTGAATTAATTAATAAATTTTGAAAAAATAAATTTTTATATTTCATCTTTAACCAAATTTCAATTGTCCTGATGGCATTCGGGTCGGTGGTGCTACTACTTATAAATTGAAATAAAATTTTCTATTTCTTCAGGATTGTCAAGGGGCTAAGTCCCCTACTAGAACTCTGGAAAATTTTTCAGATGATTAGCATTATTAAATTTCGAAGAAAATAAATTATTATATTCCATTTTCAAACAAATTTCAAATGTCTGATAGCATTCGGGAGGTGGTGCTACTACTTAAAAAATTGGAATATAAATTTTCTAATTCTTCAGGATTGTCAAGGGCTAGTGTTTCCCTACTAGAACTCTGGGAAAATTTTCAGGATGATTCGAATTATTAAAATTTCGAAGAAATTAATTTTTATTTTCATTACTTAAACAAAATTTCAATTGTCCTGATAGCATTCGGGTAGGTGGTGCTACTACTTAAAAAATTGACATAAAATTTTCTATTCTTCAGGATTGTCCAAGGGGCTAATTCCCCTATTAGAACTCTGAAAATTTTCAGATGATTAGAATTATTAAATTTAGAAGAAATTAATTTTATATTTTAATTTTTAAACAATCTTCAATTGTTTGATAGCATTGGGTCTGTGGTGGTGCTACTAATTTAAAAATTGAAATAAAATTTTTCTATTCTTGAGAATTGATAAGAGGCTAAGTCCCTACTAGAACTTAGAAATTTGTCAGATGATTAGAATTATTTAATTGAAAAAAAATAAATCTTTAATGTATCATTTTACACAAATTTAGAATGTTTTCTTGATTGGTTCGGGTGGGGGTGCTACTATTAAAAAATCTGGAAATAAAATTTTCTATTCTTCATGATTTGTCAATGGCAGAGTTCCCTACTAAAACTCTGAAAATTTTTCAGCTGATTAGAATTATAAAATTTCGAAAAAAAAAAATTTTTATTTTTCTTTTTTAAAAAATTTCATTTGTCTGACTAGCCTTTGGGTGGTGGTGCTAAACTTAAAAATTGGAAATAAAATTTTTCTATTCTTGAGGATTGACAAAGGGCTAATATCCCTACCTAAAACTTAGGAAATTGCAGATGATTAGAATTATTAAATTTCGAAAAAAAATAAATTATTTACTATCTTTGTACCAAATTTTCAATTGTCTGATAGCATTAGCGGTGGTGGTGCTACTTACCTTAAAAATTGAAATAAAATTTTCTATTCTTCTAGTTATGTTCAAGGGCTACGTCCCTACTAGGAACTCTGGAAATTTACAGATGATTAGAATTATTAAATTTCGAAGGAACTTTAATTTTTATTTTCAATTTTAACAAATTTCAATATGTCTGATAGCATTCGGTGTGGTGGTGCTACTACTTAAAAAAAGTGGAAAATAAAATTTTCTATTCTTCATGGATTGTCAAGGGCTAAGTCCCTACTAGGAACTTGGGATATTTTCAGATCGGATTAGAATTATTAAATTTTCGAAGAAATTAATTTTTATATTTCATTTTAAACAAATTTCAATTGTTTGATTGCATTCGGGTGGTGGTGCTAAACTTAAAAATGTGAAATAAAAATTTTATATTCTTTCAGGATTGTCAAGGGCCTAAGTCCCTTACTAGAAAACTTGGAAATTTTCAGGATGATTAGAAATTATTAATCTTCAGATGAATTAATTTTTTACTGTTCCTTTTGAAAACAAATTTCAATTGTGGATTGAAACATTCGGGTGGTGGATGCTACTTCTTAAAAATTGAAATAAAAATTTTCTATTTTTCAGGATTGCTCAAGGGCTAATTCCCTACTAGAAACTCTGAAATATTTTCTGATGATTAAGAATTAGTAAAATTTCGAAGAAAATTAATTTTTATTTTCAATTTTAAACAAATTTCAATTGATTGATTGCATTCGGGTGGCTGGTGGACTCACTTAAAAATTGAATATAAATATTCTCTATTCTTCAGGATTGTCAAGGGGGATAAAAAGGGGGGGGGGGTTTCCACCCTTATAGATACTCTGGAAATTTTGAGGATAGAGTTTGGAAAGGGGGGGAAGTTTTATCTAAATTTCGATTTGATACAAAAATTTTTATATCCTTTTTTCACAAATTTTCAATTGTCTGATAGCATTAGGGTGGTGGTGCTACTACTTAAAAATTGTAATAAAATTTACTATTTTTTCGGAATGTCAAGGGCTAAGTAGCTACAAGAACTCTGAAAAATTTTCAGATGATTTGACTTATTTAAATTTCCGAAGAAATTAATTTTTTATTTTCATTTTAAACAAATTTTAATTGTCTTGTTAGCATTCGGGTGGTGGTGATTTTACTTAAAAATTAAAATAAAATTTTCTATTTTTCAGGATTGTCAAGGGCTAATTTCCTACTAGATAACTCTGAACATTTTAGGATGATTAAGAATTCTTAATCATTTCGAAAAAATAAATTTCTGCTTTTCATTTTCTTTAAACCAATTTCAATTGTTATGATTGGCATTCGGGTGGGGTGGTGCTACTACTTAAAAATTGAAATAAAATTTTCTAATCTTCAGGATTGTCAAGGGTGAAGTCCCGTAATCGAACTCTGGGACACTATTTTACAGAAGCTTAGCTTATTAACATTCGAAGAAATTATATTTTATTTTCATTTTAAACCAATTTCAATTGTCTGATAGCATAGGGTGGATGGAGCTACTACTTAAACCAATTGAAATAACAATTTTCTATTCTTCAGGCATTGTCAAGGGCTCTAAGTCCCTACTAGAACTCTGGAACATTTTCAGATGATTTGAATTATTAAATATCGAAGAAATTAATATTTTATTATTCATTTTAAACAAATTTATCAATTGTTTTGATAGGCCATTCGGGCTGTGGTGGTTGTACTACTTAAATATTGACATAAATTTTCTATTCTCTCAGGATTGTCAGGGCTACAATCCCTACTCGCACTCTGGATAATAACAGATGATTAGAATTATTATATTTCGACGAAAATAATGTTTTATTTTCATTTTAAACAACTTTCAATTGTGTAATCGCATTCGGGGGTGGAGGTGCTAAACTTACAAATTGAAATACAATTTTCTATTCATCAGGATTGACAAAAGGCTAAGGGTTCCCCTACACGAATGAGGGACATTGTCAGATGCTTAGAATTATTAAAATTTCGAAGAACCAAAACATTTTTATTTTCCTTATGACCAAATTTTGAAAGTCTGAATAGCATTAGGGTGGTGGTGCTACTACTTAAAAAATTGAAATAAAATTTATCTAATCTTCAGGATAGTCAAGGGCTAAGTCCCTACTCAGAACTCTGAAAATTTGTCAGATGATTTGACTTATTAAATTACGAAGACACAGAAATTTATATTTTCATTTTAAACAAATTTCAAAATGGTCTGATAGAATTCGGGAGGTGGTGAACTACTTAAAAAATGCAATAAAATTTTCTATTCTTCAGGATTGACAAGGGCTAATTCCCTACTAGAACTCTGGCACTTTTGAGCTGATAAGAATTATTTAAAATTCGAAAGAAAATAATTTTTATATTTCATATTAACACAAATTTCACTTTGTTTGATAGCATTCGGGTGGTGGTGCTACTACTTAACAAATTGAAATAAAATTTTCTATTCTTCAGGATTTTGGTCAAAGGGGCTAAGTACCCTACTAGAACTCCTGCTGAAATTTTGAGAAGATTAGAATTATTAAATTTCGACAGAAAAAAATTTTTTATTTTCATTTTAAAAAACAAATTTCAATTGTCTGATCTGCAATCGGGGTTGGTGGTGCTACTACTTAAAAATTGAAATAAAATTTTATATTCTTCAGGATTGTCAAGGGCTATTCCCTACTAGACCTACTGAACAAATATTTAGATGATTAGAATTATTAAATTTCCGAAGAAATTAATTTTTATTTTCATTTTAAAACATTTTCAATTGTCTGATAGACATTATCCGGGTGGTGGTGCTACTACTTAAAAATTGAAATAAAATTTTCTATTCTTCCGGAAAGTCAAGGGCTAATTCCCTACTAGGAATCTGAAAATTTCTAGGTTGTGTTTAGAATTATTAAATTTCGAAAGAAATAAATCTTTATTTTCATTTTAAACAAATTTCAAATGTCAATGATGGCATTCGGGTGGTGGTGCTACTACTTAAAAATTGAAATAACTTTTACTATTAATCCAGGATTGTCAAGATGCTAAGTCCTTACTAGAACTCTGGAAATTTGAGATGATTATGAAATATTAAAATTTCGAAGAAAAACATTCTTTTTTTTATTTTAAACAAATTTCAATTGTCTGATAGCTATTCGGGTGGTGGAGCTACTACTTAAACATTGACATAAAATTTTTTCTATATTTCAGGATAGGACAAAGGTAAAGTCCACTACTAGAAACTGAGGAAATTGTCGATGATTAGACTTTATAAATTAAAAAAAAATAAATTTTTTAATATCATTTTTTTTATTTACAAATTTTGAATTGTCCTAGATAGCATTTGAGGTGGTGGTGCTACTACTTAAACTTGACAATAAAATTTTCTACTTCTTTAGGATTGTCATGGGCTAAGACCCTAACTAGAAACGTGGACTTTTTTTAGATAATAAGAAATTATTACATTTCGGAAAAATAATTTTTTATTCTTTCATTTTAGAAACAAATTTCAATTGTCTGATGTCGATTCGGGTGGGGGTGCTACTACTTAAAAATTGAAAAAAAAATATCTATACTTTAGGATATTGTCCAAAGGGCTAAGTCCCTACTCGAACTCTGGACAATTTTGAGCTGAATTTTTTTTAAAGGAATTATTAAAATTTCGAAGAAAAAAATTTTTTATTTAACATTTTACACAAATATCAATTGTCTGATAGCATTCGCCCGGTGGTGGTGCTAATACTTACACAATTGCAATGAAAATTTTTCTATTCTTAGGGAAATGTCCAGGGCTAATTCCCTACTCGAACGTGAGAAATTTTCAGATGAATTAGATATTATTAATACTTTCGAAGAATATTAATTTTTATTTAATTTTAAACAAATTTCAATTGTCTGATTGCATTCAGGGTGGTGGTGCTACTACTTATAAATTTAAATAAAATTTTTCTATTCTATCAGGCATGTCACGGGCTAATTCATACTAGTAATCTGACATACTTTCAGATGATTAGAATAATTAGAAATTTCGAAGAAATAATTATGTATTTTCATTTTAAACAAATTTCAATGTGTAGATAGCATACCGGGTGTAGGAGCTACTAATTAGAAATTTGAAATAAAATTTTCTCTTCGTTCAGGATTGTAAGGGTCAGTTTACTAGACCTCTGGAATTATTCAGATTGAATTAGAATAATTAAATTTAGAAGAAATAATTTTTTGTTTTTCATTTGCTAAACAAATTTCAATAGTCTGATAGCATGGGGGTGTGTGTGTCTACTACTTAACTTGAAAATAAAATTTTATATTCTTGGGATTGTCAAGGGCTTAAAGAATTTCCTTCTCAGAACTCTGAAAATTTTCGATAGATTCGAAATCATAAATTTCGGTAAGAAATAAATTTTATATTTAATTTTAACCACAATTTCCATTGTAATGATAGCATTCGGGTGGTGGTGCTACTACTTAAAAATTGAAATAAAATTTTTCTATTCATTAGGATTGTCATAGGCTAAGTCCCCTACTAGAACTCTGGAAATTTTCAGATGATTTAGAAATAATTAAATTTCGAAGAAATAATTTTTTTATTTCATTTTAAACAAATTTCAATTGTCAGATAGCAATTCGGGTGGTGGTGCTATCAACATAAAAATTTGAAATAAAATTTTTCTTATTCTTAAGGATTGTCAAGGGCTAAGTCCCTACTAGAACTTAGAAAATTTGTCAGATGATTAGAATTATTAAATTTCGAAAAAAAAAAAATTTTAAATGTCATTTTTGACAAAATTCAATTGTCCCTTGATAGCATTCGGGTGGTGAGTTCTACTCCACTTAAAAATTTTAAATAAAATTTTTCTATTCTTTCAGGATTTGTCAAGGGCTAATCCCTACTATAAACTCTGGAAATTTTTCAGATGTATTAAAATTTATTAAATTTCGATAGAAAAATAATTTTTTATTTTCATTATTAAAACAAATTTACATTGGTCATGATAGCAATTCGGTGGAGGTGGCTACTAATTAAAAAATTGAAAGTAAAATTTTTCCTATATCTTCAGGTATTGTCAAGAGACTAAGTCCCTACCTAGAAACTCTTGGAAATTTGAAGATTGAATTAGAATTATTAAATTTCGAAAAAAAATAAATTTTATAATTTTCCTTTTTAAACAAATTTTGCAATTGTCTGATAGCATTCGGTTGGTGTGGTTGGGGGGGGGCAACTACTTAAAAATTAAATAAAATAAAAATTTTCTAATTCTTAAGAATTGTCAAAGGGCTAAAGTCCCTACTCTAGAACTAAAAATTGTCCTGGAATGATTTAGAAATATTAGAATTTCGAAAAAAAAAAATAAAAAAAAAAAAAATAAATTATTTCATTTTTAATGTCATTTATCAATTTGTCCTGATAGCATTCGGGATGGTGGTGCTACTAACTTAAAAAATTAAATTAAAATTTTTCTATTCCTTCATATTGTCCAAGGGCTAAGACCCTACTAAAACTCTGGGAAAATTTTCAGATGAATTAGAATTATTAAATTTCGAAGAAATAATTTTTTTTATTTTCATTTTAAAACAAATTTCAATTTGTCCTGATAGGCATTCCGGGTTGGTGGTGCTACTACTTAAAAAATGGGAATAAAATTTTCCTATTCTTCAGGATTGTCCAAGGCTAAGTCCCTACTAGAACACTCTGGAAAATTTTTCAGATGATTAGAATGATTAAAATATTCGAAAGAAATTAATTTTTATTTTTCAATTTTAAACAAATTTCAAATTGTCCTGATGACATTCCGTTGGTGGTGGTGCTACAACTTAAAAATTGAACATAAAAATTTCTATTCTTCAAGATTGACCAAGGGCTAAGTCCTTTCAAGAACTCTGAAAATTTTCAGAATGATTAGAAATATATAAATTTTTGAAGAAAATAAATTTTTATTTTCCTTTTTAAACAAATTATCAATTGTCAGATAGCAAAATTTCGGTTGGTGGTGCTATCTACTTAAAAATAAAAATAAAATTTTCTATGTCTTCAGAAATTGTAAAAGGCTAAGTCCCCTACAAGAATAACTGAGAGAAATTTTTCAGATGATGACAATTAATTAAATTTCGAAGAAAAATAATTTTTTTTTATTTTTATCATTTTAAACAAAAATTTCATAGTCCTGTCAATAGCATTCTGGATGTGGTGCTACTACTTTAAAAATTTGAAATAAAATTTTTCTATTTCTTCAGGATTAGTCAAGACTAAGTCCCTATTAGAACTTCAGAAATATTTATTCAGATATTTAAAATTATTAAATTTCGAAGAAATTAATTTATATTATTTTCATTTATAAACAAATTTCAATTGTCCTGATTATCAATCGGGGGTGGTGGTGCCTACTACATAAAATTTGAAATAAAATTTTCTATTCTTTAAGGATTGTCAAGGGCCTAAGTCCCCTACTAAGAACTCTGAAACATTTTCAGATGAATATAATTATTTAAATTTCGAAAAAAATAATGATTTTTATTTTCATTTTTAAACAAATTTCAATTTGTCAGATAGCATTCGGGTGGTAGGTGCTTACTACTTTAAAAATTGAAATAAAATTTTTCTATTCTTCAGATTGGTCAAAGGGCTAAAGTCCCTACTTAGAACTCTGGAAATTTTCAGATTTGAATTAGAATTATTTAAATTCGAAGAAATAAATTTTTATTTTCCTTTTTAAACAAATTTTCAATTTGTCTGATAGCAATTCGGGTTGTGGTGCTACTACTTAAAAAATTGAAAAAAAAATTTTCTATTCTTCACGCGATTTGTCAAGGCTAAGTCCTTACTAGAACTCTGGAAATATTTTCATAATGATTAGAATTATTAAAAATTTCGAAGAAAAATAAATTTTTATTTTCCTTTTTAACCAAATATCAATTGTCATGATACAATTCGGGTGGGGGTGCTACTACTTAAAAATTGAAATAAAATTTTTCTATTCTTTCAGATTATGACAAAGTCTAAGTCCCTACTAAGAACTGAGAAAATTGTCAGATGATTAGAATTATATAAATTTCGAAAAAAAAATAAATTTTTAATAATTTCATTTTTACCAAATTTTGATTGTCTTGGATAGCTAAAAAGGTGGTGGTGCTACTACATTAAAAAATTTAAATAAAAGTTTTCTATTCATGAGGATTGTCAAAGGCAAAGTCCCTACTAAAACTTCTGGAAATTTGTCAGATGATTAGAATTAAATTAAATTTCGAAAAATAATTAAATTTTTATTTTCATTTTAAACAAGATTTCAATTGTCTGATAGCATTCGGTGGTGGTGCTACTACTTAAAAATTGAAATAAAATTTTCTATTCTTTAGGATTGTCAAGGGCTAAGTCCCCTACTAGAACTGAATAAATTTTCAGATGATTAAGAATTATTAAATGTTCGAAGAAATAATTTTTTAATTTTCATTTTAAACCAAATTCAATTGTCTGATAGCATTCGGGTGGTGGTGCTACTAACTTAAAAAATGAAATAAAATTTTCTATTCTTCAGGATTGGTCAAGGGCTAAGTCCCTACCTATTAGAACTCTGGAATATTTTTCAGATGATTAAATTATTAAATTTCGAAAAATAAATTTTTTATTTTCATTTTAAACAAATTTCAATTGTCTGATAGCATTCGGGTTGTGGTGCTACTACTTAAAAATTGAAATAAAATATTCTATTCTTTCAGAATTGTCAAGGGCTAAGTCCCTACTAGAACTCTGGAAAATTTTTCAGATTATTAGAATTATTAAATGGAAAAAAAATAAATTTTTTTATTTTTTTATTTTCGATTTTAAAACAAATTTTCAATTGTCCTGATAGGGGGGGGGGGGGGGGCCATTGCGGGTGGTGGTGGCTAACTATACTTATAAAATTGAAATAAAATTTTCTATTCTATGAGGATTGTCAGAGGGCTTAAGTCCCTACTAGAACTCTGGAAATTTGTCAGATATAATTAGAATTATTAAATTTCGTAAAGAAAATATTTTTTATTTGTCATTTTAAACAAATTTCAATTGTCATGATAGCATTCGGGTGGATGGTGCTACTACTTAAAAAATTGAAATAAAATTTTCTATTCTTTAGATTGTCAAGGGGCTAATGTCCCTACTAGAAACTCTGGAAATTTTCAGATGATTAGAATTATTAAATTTCGAAGATAATAATTTTTTTATTTTCATTTTTAAACAAATTTCAATTGTCTGTTAGCATTCGTGGTGGTGGTGCCTGCTACTACTTAAAATTTAAAATAAAATTTTCTATTCTTCAGGATTGTCAAGGGCTAAGTCCCTACTAGAACTCTGCGGAAATTTTCAGATGATTAGGAATTATTTAAATTTTGAAAATATAAATTTTTATTTTTCATTTTTAACAAAATTTCTATTATTTGTCTGATAGCATTCGGGTGGTGGTGCTTCTACTTAAATAATTGAAATAAAATTTTCTATTATTCAGGATGTGTCACAAGGTGCTAAGTCCCTACTAGAACTCTGGAAATTTTTCAGTATGATTAGAATTATTAAATTTCGAAGAAAATAAATTTTTATATTCATTTTAAACAAATTTCCAATTGTCTGATAGCATTCGGGTGGTGGTGCTACTACTTAAAATATTGAAATAAAATTTTTCTATTCTTCAGGATTGTCATGGGCTAAGTCCCTACTAGAACTTAGGAAAATTGTCAGATGATTAGAATTATTAAATTTCGAAAAAATTAAATTTTTATTTTCATTTTTACCAAATTTCAATTGTCTGATAGCATTCGGGTGGTGGTGCTACTACTTAAAAATTTAAATAAAATTTTTCTATTCTTCAGGATTGTCAAGGGCTAAGTCCCTACTAAATCTCTGGAATAATTTTTAGATGATTAGAATTATTAAATTTCGAAAGAAATAATTTTTTATTTTCATTTTATAATCACATAAATTTCAATTGTCTGATAGCATTCGGGTGGTTGGTGACTACTACTTAAAAATTGAAATAAAATTTTCTATTCTTTAGGATTGTCAAGGGCTAAGTCCCTACTAGAACTCTGGAAATTTTCAGATGATTAGAATTATTAAATTTCGAAGAAATTAATTTTTATTTTTCATTTTAAACAAATATTCAATTGTCTGATAGCAATTCGGGTGGTGGTGCTACTACTTAAAAATTAAAATAAAATTTTCTATTCTTCAGGATTGTCAAGGGCTAAGTAACATACTAGAACTCTGGAAATTTTCAGATGATTAGAATTATTAAATTTCGAAAAAATTAATTTATTTTTTTCATTTTAAACAAATTTCAATTGTCTGATAGCATTCGGGGTGGTGGTGCTACTACTTAAAAATTGAAATAAAATTTTCTTATTCTTCAGATTGTCAAGGGCTAAGTCCCTACTAGTAACTCTGGAAATTTTCAGATGATTAGAATTATTAAAATTTCGAAGAATTTAAATTTTTTATTTTCATTTTAAACAAATTTCAATTGTCTGATAGCATTCGGGTGGTGGTGCTACTACTTAAAAATTGAAATAAAATTTTCTATTCTTCAGGATTGTCCAAGGGCTAAGTCCCTACTAGAACTCTGGAAAATTTCAGATGATTAGAATTATTAAATTTCGAAGAAATTAATTTTTATTTTCATTTTAAAACAAATTTCAATTGTCTGATAGCATTCGGGTGGTGGTGCTACTACTTAAAAATTGAAATAAAATTTTCTATTTCTTCAGGATTGTCAAGGGCTAAGTCCCTACTAGAACTCTGGAAATTTTCAGATGATTAGAATTATTAAATTTCGAAGAAATTAAATTTTTATTATTTCATTTTAAACAAATTTCAATTGTCTGATAAGCATTCGGGTGGTGGTGCTACTACTTAAAAAATTGAAATAAAATTTTCTATTCTTCAGGATTGTCAAGGGCTAAGTCCCTACTAGAACTCTGGAAATTTTCAGATGATTAGAATTATTAAATTTCGAAGAAATAAATTTTTATTTTCATTTTAAACAAAATTTCAATTGTCTGATAGCATTCGGGTGGTGGTGCTACTACTTAAAAATTGAAATATAAATTTTCTATTCTTCAGGATTGTCAAGGGCTAAGTCCCTACTAGAACTCTGGAAATTTTCAGATGATTAGAATTATTAAATTTCGAAGAAAAAAATTTTTATTTTTTTCAATTTTAAACAAATTTCAATTGTCTGATAGCATTCGGGTGGTGGTGCTACTACTTAAAAAATTGAAATAAAATTTTCTATTCTTCAGGATTGTCAAGGGCTAAGTCCCTACTAGAACACTCTGGAAATTTTTTCAAGATGATTTAGAATTATTAAATTTCGAAGAAAAATAATTTTTATTTTCATTTTAAACAAATTTGATATGTCTGATAGCATTCGGGTGGTGGTGCTACTACTTAAAAATTTAAATAAAATTTTCTATTTATCAGGATTGTCAAGGGCTAAGTCCCTACTAGAACTCTGGAAATTTTCAGATGATTAGAAATTATTAAATTTCGAAGAAATAATTTTTTATTTTTCATTTTAAACAAATTTCAATTGTCCTGATAGCATTCGGGTGGTGGTGCTACTACTTAAAAAATTGAAATAAAATTTTTCTATTCTTCAGGATTTGTCAAGGGCTAAGTCCCTACTAGAACTCTGAAAATTTTCAGATGATTAGAATTATTAAATTTCGAAGAAATAATTTTTTATTTTCATTTTAAACAAATTTCAATTGTCTGATAGCATTCGGGTGGTGGTGCTACTACTTAAAAATTGAAATAAAATTTTCTATTCTTCAGGATTGTCAAGGGCTAAGTCCCTACAAGAACTCTGGAAATTTCAGATGATTAGAATTATTAAAATTTCGAAAAAAAAAAATTTTTATTTTCATTTTTTAAACAAATTTCAATTGTCTGATAGCATTTCGGGTGGTGGTGCTACTACTTAAAAATTGAAATAAAATTTTCTATTCTCAGGATTGTCAAGGGCTAAGTCCCTACTAGAACTCTGGAAATTTTCAGATGATTAGAATTATTAAATTTCGAAGAAATAATTTTTTATTTTCATTTTAAACAAAATTTCAATTGTCTGATAGCATTCGGGTGGTGGTGCTACTACTTAAAAATTGAAATAAAATTTTCTATTCTTCAGGATTGTCAAGGGCTAAGTCCCTACTAGAACTCTGGAAATTTTCAGATGATTAGAATTATTAAATTTCGAAGAATAATTAATTTTTATTTTCATTTTTAAACAAATTTCAATTGTCTGATAGCATTCGGGTGGTGGTGCTACTACTTAAAAATTGAAATAAAATTTTCTATTCTTCAGGATTGTCAAGGGCTAAGTCCCTACTAGAGAACTCTGGAAATTTTCAGATGATTAGAATTATTAAATTTCGAAGAAATAAATTTTTATTTTCTATTTTAAACAAATTTCAATTGTCTGATAGCATTCGGGTGGTGGTGCTACTACTTAAAAATTGAAATAAAATTTTCTATTCTTCAGGATTGTCAAGGGCTAAGTCCCTACTAGAACTCTGGAAATTTTCAGATGATTAGAATTATTAAATTTCGAAGAAATAAATTTTTATTTTCATTTTAAACCAAATTTCAATTGTCTGATAGCATTCGGGTTGGTGGTGCTACTACTTTAAAAATTGAAATAAAATTTTCTATTCTTCAGGATTGTCAAGGGCTAATTCCCTACTAGAACTCTGGAAATTATCAGATGATTTAGAATTATTAAATTTCGAAGAAATTAATTTTTATTTTCATTTTAAACAAATTTCAATTGTCTGATAGCATTCGGGTGGTGGTGTCTACTACTTAAAAATTGAAATAAAATTTGTTATTCTTCAGGATTGTCAAGGGCTAAAGTCCCTACTAGAACTCTGGAAATTATTCAGATGATATAGAATTATTAAATTTCGAAGAAAAAAAATTTTTATTTTCATTTTTAAACAAATTTCAATTGTCTGATAGCATTCGGGTGGTGGTGCTACTACTTAAAAATTGAAAATAAATTTTCTATTCTTCAGGATTGTCAAGGGCTAAGTCCCTACTAGAACTCTGGAAAATTTTCAGATGATTAGAATTATTTAAATTTCGAAGAAATTAATTTTTTATTTTCATTTTAAACAAATTTCAATTGTCTGATAGCATTCGGGTGGTGGTGTGCTACTACTTAAAAATTGAAATAAAATTTTCTATTCTTCAGGATTGTCAAGGGCTAAGTCCCTACTAGAACTCTGGAAATTTTCAAGATGATTAGAATTATTAAATTTCGAAGAAATAATTTTTTATTTTCATTTTAAACAAATTTCAATTGTCTGATAGCATTCGGGTGGTGGTGCTACTACTTAAAAATTGAAATAAAATTTTCTATTCTTCAGGATTGTCAAGGGCTAAGTCCCTACTAAACTCTGGAAATTTTCAGATGATTAGAATTATTAAATTTCGAAAAATAAATTTTTATTTTCATTTTAAACAAATTTCAATTGTCTGATAGCATTAGGGTGGTGGTGCTACTACTTAAAAATTGAAATAAAATTTTCTATTCTTCAGGATTGTCAAGGGCTAAGTCCCTACTAGAACTCTGGACATTTTCAGATGATATAGAATTATTAAATTTCGAAGAAAATAAATTTTTATTTTCATTTTAAACAAATTTCAATTGTCTGATAGCATTCGGGTGGTGGTGCTACTACTTAAAAATTGAAAATAAAATTTTCTATTCTTCAGGATTGACAAGGGCTAAGTCCCTACTAGAACTCTGGAAATTTTCAGATGATTAGAATTATTAAATTTCGAAGAAATTAAATTTTTATTTTCATTTTAAACAAATTTCAATTGTCTGATAGCATTCGGGTGGTGGTGCTACTACTTAAAAATTGAAATAAAATTTTCTATTCTTCTTGATTGTCAAGGGCTAAGTCCCTACTAGAACTCTGGAAATTTTCAGATGATTAGAATTATTAAATTTCGAAAAAATAATTTTTTATTTTCATTTTAAACAAATTTCAATTGTCTGATAGCATTCGGGTGGTGGTGCTACTACTTAAAAATTGAAATAAAATTTTCTATTCTTCAGGATTGTCAAGGGCTAAGTCCCTACTAAAACTCTGGGAAATTTTCAGATGATTAGAATTATTAAATTTCGAAGAAATAAATTTTTATTTTTCATTTTAAACAAATTTCAATTGTCTGATAGCATTCGGGTGGTGGTGCTACTACTTAAAAATTGAAATAAAATTTTCTATCTTCAGAATTGTCAAGGGCTAAGTCCCCTACTAGAACTTTGAAATTTTCAGATGATTAGAATTATTAAATTGAAAAAATAAATTTTTACTCATTTCATTTTAAACAAATTTCAATATAGTCTGATAGCATTCGGGTGGTGGTGCTACTACTTAAAAAATTATAATAAAAATTTTCTATTCTTCCAGGATTGTCAAGGGCTAAGTCCCTACTAGAAACTCTGGAAAATTTTTCAGATGATTAGAATTATTAAATTTCGAAGAAAATTAATTTTTATTATTCATTTTAAACAAATTTCAATTGTCTGATAGCATTCGGGTGTGGTGCTACTACTTAAAAATTGAAATAAAATTTTCTATTCTTCAGGATTGTCAAGGGCTAAATTCCCTACTAGAACTCTGAAAAATTTTCAGATGATTAGAATTATTAAATTTCGAAGAAATTAATTTTTATTTTCATTTTAAACAAATTTCAATTGTCTGATAGCATTCGGTGTGGTGGTGCTACTACTTAAAAATTGAAATAAAATTTTCTATTCTTCAGGATTGACAAGGGCTAAGTCCCTACTAGAACTCTGGAAATTGTCAGATGATTAGAATTATTAAAATGAAAAAAAAATAAATTTTAAATATCATTTTTACCAAATTTTGATTGTCTGATAGCATTCGGGTGGTGGCTGCTACTACTTAAAAATTAAAATAAAATATTTTCTAATTATCAGTATTGTCAAGGGCTAAGTCCCTACTAGAACTAGGAAATTTTCAGATGATTAGAATTATTAAATTTCGAAGAAATTAATTTTTATTTTCATTTTAAAACAAATTTCCAATTGTCCTGATAGCATTCGGGTGGTGGTGCTACTACTTAAAAATTGAAATAAAATTTTCTATACATCAGGATTGTCAAGGGCTAAGTCCCTACTAGAACTCTGAAAATTTTCAGATGATTTAGAATTATTATTAATTCGAAGAAATAATTTTTTTATTTTCATTTTAAAACAAATTTCAATTGTCTGATAGCATTCGGGTGGTGGTGCTACTACTTAAAAATTGAAATAAAATTTTCTATTCTTCAGGATTGTCAAGGGCTAAGTCCCTACTAGAACTCTGGAAATTTTTAGATGATTAGAATTATTAAATTTCGAAGAAATAATTTTTTATTTTCATTTTAAACAAATTTCAATTGTCCTGATAGCATTCGGGTGGTGGTGCTACTACTTAAAAATTGGGAAATAAAATTTTCTATTCTTCAGGATTGTCAAGGGCTAAGTCCCTACTAGAACTCTGGAAATTATTCAGATGATTAGAATTATTAAATTACAGAACATCATAATTTTTATTTTCATTTTAAACAAATTTCAATTGTCTGATAGCATTCGGGTGGTTGGTGCTACTACTTAAAAATTTGAAATAAAATTTTCTATTCTTCAGGATTGTCAAGGGCTAAGTCCCTACTAGAACTCTGGAAATTTTCAGATGATTAGAATTATTAATTTTCGAAAAAATAAATTTTTATTTCATTTTAAACAAATTTCAATTGTCTGATAGCATTACTCGGGTGGTGGTGCTACTACTTAAAAATTGAAATAAAATTTTCTATTCTTCAGAATTGTCAAGGGCTAATTCCCTACTAGAACTCTGAAAATTTTCAGATGATTAGAATTATTAAATTTCGAAAAAATAAATTTTTATTTTCATTTTAAAACAAATTTCACTTGTCTGATAGCATTTCGGGTGGTGGTGCTACTACTTAAAAATTGAAATAAAATTTTCTATTCTTCAGGATTGTCAAGGGCTAAGTCCCTACTAGAACTCTGAAAATTTTCAGATGATTAGAATTATTAAATTTCGAAAAAAAATAAATTTTTATTTTCATTTTAAACAAATTTCAATTGTCTGATAGCATTCGGGTGGTGGTGCTACTACTTAAAAAATTGAAAATAAAATTTTCTATTTCTTCAGGATTGTCAAGGGCTAATTCCCTACTAGAACTCTGGAAATTTTCAGATGATTAGAATTATTAAATTTCGAAGAAAAAAATTTTTTATTTTCATTTTAAACAAATTTCAATTGTCCTGATAGCATTCGGGTGGTGGTGCTACTACTTAAAAATTGAAATAAAATTTTCTATTCTTCAGGATTGACAAGGGCTAAGTCCCTACTAGAACGTGAGGAAATTTTCAGATGATTAGAATTATTAAATTTCGAAAAAAGAAAATTTTTATTTCCTTTTTAAACCCAAATTTTAATTGTCTGATAGCATTCGGGTGGTGGTGCTACAACTTAAAAATTGAAATAAAAATTTTCTATTCTTCAGGATTGTCAAGGGCTAAGTCCCTACTAGAAACTCTGGAAATTTTCAGATGATTAGAATTAATAAATTTCGAAGAAAATAATTTTTATTTTCATTTTAAACAAATTTCAATTGTCTGATAGCATTCGGGTGGTGGTGCTACTACTTAAAAATTGAAATAAAAATTTTCTATTCTTCAGGATTGTCAAGGGCTAATTCCCTACTAGAACTCTGGAAATTTTCAGATGATTAGAATTATTAAATTTCGAAGAAATTAATTTTTATTTTCATTTTAAACAAATTTCAATTGTCTGATAGCATTCGGGTGGTGGTGCTACTACTTAAAAATTGAAATAAAATTTTCTATTCTTCAGGATTGTCAAGGGCTAATGTCCCTACTAGAACTCTGGAAATTTTGAGATGATTAGAATTATTAAATGTCGAAGAAAAAATTTTTTATTTTCATTTTAAAACAAATTTCAATTGTCTGATAGCATTCGGGTGGTGGGTGCTACTACTTAAAAATTGAAAATAAAATTTTTCTATTCTTCAGGATTGTCAAGGGCTAAGTCCCTACTAGAACTCAGGAAATTTTTAGGTATGATTAGAATTATTAAATTTTCGAAGAAATAATTTTTTATTTTCATTTTAAACAAATTTCAATTGTCTGATAGCATTCGGGTGGTGGTGCTACTACTTAAAAATTGAAATAAAATTTTTCTATTCTTCAGAATTGTCCAAGGGCTAATTCCCTACTAAGAACTCTGAAAATTTTCAGATGATTAGAATTATTAAATTTCGAAGAAATTAATTTTTATTTTCATTTTAAACAAATTTCAATTGTCTGATAGCATTCGGGTGGTGGGTGCTACTACTTAAAAAATTAAAATAAAATTTTCTATTCTTCAGGATTGTCAAGGGCTAAGTCCCTACTAGAACTCTGGAAATTTTCAGATGATTAGAATTATTAAATTTCGAAGAAATTAATTTTTTATTTTCATTTTAAACAAATTTCAATTGTCAGATAGCATTCGGGTGGTGGTTGCTACTACTTAAAAATTGAAATAAAATTTTCTATTCTTCAGGATTGTCAAGGGCTAAGTTCCCTACTAGAACTGAGGAAATTTTCAGATGATTAGAATTATTTAAATTTCGAAAAAAAATAAATTTTTTATTTTTCATTTTAAACAAATTTCAATTGTCTGATAGCATTCGGGTGGTGGTGCTACTACTTAAAAATTGAAATAATAATTTTCTATTCTTCAGGATTGGTCAAGGGCTAATTCCCTACTAGAACTCTGAAAAATTTTCAGATGATTAGATTTATTAAATTTTCCAAGAATAATTTTTTATTTTCATTTTAAACAAATTTCAATTGGCTGATAGCATTCGGGTGGTGGTGCTACTACTTAAAAAATTGAAATAAAATTTTCTATTCTTCAGAATTGTCAAGGGCTAAGTCCCTACTAGAACTCTGGAAATTTTCAGATGATTAGAATTATTAAATTTCAAGAAAATAATTTTTTATTTTCATTTTAAACAAATTTCAATTGTCTGATAAGCATTCGGGTGGTGGTGCTACTACTTAAAAATTGAAATAAAATTTTCTATTCTTCAGGATTGTCAAGGGCTAAGTCCCTACTAAAACTCTGGAAATTTTCAGATGATTAGAATTATTAAATTTCGAAGAAATTAATTTTTATTTTCATTTTAAACAAATTACAATTGTCTGATAGCATTCGGGTGGTGGTGCTACTACTTAAAAATTGAAATAAAATTTTCTATTCTTCAGGATTGTCAAGGGCTAAGTCCCTACTAGAACTCTGGAAATTTTCAGATGATTAGAATTATTAAATTTCGAAGAAATTAATTTTTATTTTCATTTTAAACCAAATTTCAATTGTCCTGATAGCATTCGGGTGGTGGTGCTACTACTTAAAAATTGAAATAAAATTTTCTATTCTTCAGGTTTGTCAAGGGCTAAGTCCCTACTAGAACTGAGGAAAATAGTCAGATGATTAGAAATTATTAAATTGAAAAAAAATAAATTTTTTAATATCTTTTTTTCATTTTACCAAATTTCAATTGTCTGATAGCATTCGGGTGGTGGTGCTACTACTTAAAAATTGAAATAAAATTTTCTATTCTTCAGGATTGTCAAGGGCTAAGTCCCTACTAGAACTCTGAAAATTTTCAGATGATTAGAATTATTAAATTTCGAAGAAATTAATTTTTTATTTTCATTTTAAAACAAATTTCAATTGTCTGATAGCATTCGGGTGGTGGGTCTACTACTACCTTAAAAATTGAAATAAAATTTTCTATTCTTCAGGATTGTCAAGGGCTAAGTCCCTACTAGAACTCTGAAATTTTGGAGATGATTAAGAATTATTAAATTTTCGAAGAAATTAATTTTTATTTTCATTTTATAAACAAATTTCAATTGTCCTGATAGCATTCGGGTGGTGGTGCTACTACTTAAAAATTGAAATAAAAATTTTCTATTCTTCAGGATTGTCAAGGGCTAAGTCCCCTACTAGAACTCTGGAAATTTTCAGATGATTAGAATTAATTAAATTTCGAAAAAAAAAATTTTTATTTTCATTTTAAACAAATTTTAATTGTCAGATAGCATTCGGTTGGTGGTGCTACTACTTAAAAATTGAAAATAAAATTTTCTATTCTTCAGGATTGTCAAAGGCTAAGTCCCTACTAGAACTCTGAAAGGAAATTGTCAGATGATTAAGAATTATTAAATTTCGAAAAAAAATTAATTTTTATTTTCATTTTAAACAAATTTCAATTGTCTGATAGCATTCGGGTGGTGGTGCTACTACATAAAAATTGAAATAAAATTTTCTATTCTTTAGGATTGTCAAGGGCTAATTCCCTACTAGAACTCTGAAAATTTTCAGATGATTAGAATTTTTATTTTCAAATTTCAATTGTTTGATAGCATTCGGGTGGTGGTGCTACTACTTAAAAATTGAAATAAAATTTTCTATTCTTCAGGAATGTCAAGGGCTAATTCCCTACTAGAACTCTGAAAATTTTCAGATGATTAGAATTATTAAATTTCGAAAAAATTAATTTTTATTTTCATTTTAAACAAATTTCAATTGTCTGATGGCATTCGGGTGGTGGTGCTACTACTTAAAAATTGAAATAAAATTTTCTATTCTTCAGGATTGTCAAGGGCTAAGTCCCTACTAGAACTCTGGAAATTTTCAGATGATTAGAATTATTAAATTTTCGAAGAAATAAATTTTTATTTTCATTTTAAACAAATTTCAATTGTCTGATAGCATTCGGGTGGTGGTGCTACTACTTAAAAATTGAAATAAAATTTTCTATTCTTCAGGATTGTCAAGGGCTAAGTCCCTACTAGAACTCTGGAAATTTTCAGATGATTAGAATTATTAAATTTCGAAGAAATAAATTTTTATTTTCATTTTAAACAAATTTCAATTGTCTGATAGCATTCGGTTGGTGGTGCTACTACTTAAAAATTGAAATAAAATTTTCTATTCTTCAGGATTGTCAAGGGCTAAGTCCCTACTAGAACTCTGGAAATTGTCAGATGATTAGAATTATTAAATTTCGAAAAAATAATTTTTTTATTTTCATTTTAAACAAATTTCAATTGTCTGATAGCATTCGGGTGGTGGTGCTACTACTTAAAAATTGAAATAAAATTTTCTATTCTTCAGGATTGTCAAGGGCTAAGTCCCTACTAGAACTCTGGAAATTTTCAGATGATTAGAATTATTAAATTTCGAAGAAAAAAATTTTTTAATTTTCATTTTTCCAATTGTCTGATAGCATTCGGGTGGTGGTGCTACTACTTAAAAATTGAAATAAAATTTTCTATTCTCAGGATTGTCAAGGGCTAAGTCCCTACTAGAACGCTGGAAATTTTCAGATGATTAGAATTATTAAATTTCGAAGAAATTAATTTTTATTTTCATTTTAAACAAATTTCAATTGTCTGATAGCATTCGGGTGGTGGTTGCTACTACTTAAAAATTGAAATAAAATTTTCTATTCTTCAGGATTGTCAAGGGCTAAGTCCCTACTAGAACTCTGGAAATTTTCAGATGATTAGAATTATTAAATTTCGAAGAAATTAATTTTTATTTTCATTATAAACAAATTTCAATTGTCTGATAGCATTCGGGTGGTGGTGCTACTACTTAAAAATTGAAATAAAATTTTCTATTCTTCAGATTGTCAAGGGCTAAGTCCCTACTAGAAACTCTGGAAATTTTCAGATGATTAGAATTATTAAATTTCGAAGAAATAAATTTTTATTTTCATTTTAAAACAAATTTCAATTGTCTGATAGCATCCGGGTGGTGGTGCTACTACTTAAAAATTGAAATAAAATTTTCTATTCTTCAGGATTGTCAAGGGCTAATTCCCTACTAGAACTCTGAAAATTTTCAGATGATTAGAATTAATTAAATTTCGAAGAAATTAATTTTTATTTTCATTTAAAACAAATTTCAATTGTTCTGATAGCATTCGGGTGGTGGTGCTACAACTTAAAAATTGAAATAAAATTTTCTATTCTTCAGGATTGTCAAGGGCTAATTCCCTACTAGAACTCTGGAAAATTTTCAGATGATTAGAATTAATAAAATTTCGAAGAAATCAATTTTTTATTTTCATTTTAAAAACAAATTTCAATTGTCCTGATAGCATTCGGGTGGTGGTGCTACTACTTAAAAATTGAAATAAAATTTTCTATTCTTCAGGATTGTCAAGGGCTAAGTCCCTACTAGAACTCTGGAAATTTTGAGATGATTTAGAATTATTAAATTTCGAAGAAAAAAATTTTTATTTTCATTTTAAACAAATTTCAATTGTCTGATAGCATTCGGGTGGTGGTGCTACTACTTAAAAATTGAAATAAAATTTTCTATTCTTCAGGATTGTCAAGGGCTAAGTCCCTACTAGAACTGAGGAAATTTTTCAGATGATTAGAATTATTAACATTTCGAAAAAATAAATTTTTATTTTCATTTTAAACAAATTTCAATTGTCTGATAGCATTCGGGTGGTGGTGCTACTACTTAAAAATTGAAATAAAATTTTCTATTCTTCAGGATTGTCAAGGGCTAAGTCCCCTACTAGAACTCTGAAAATTTTCAGATGATTAGAATTATTAAATTTCGAAAAAATAATTTTTTATTTTCATTTTAAACAAATTTCAATTGTCTGATAGCATTCGGGTGGTGGTGCTACTACTTAAAAATTGAAATAAAATTTTCTATTCTTCAGGATTGTCAAGGGCTAAGTCCCTACTAGAACTCTGGAAATTTTCAGATGATTAGAATTATTAAATTTCGAAGAAATAAATTTTTATTTTCATTTTAAACAAATTTCAATTGTCTGATAGCATTCGGGTGGTGGTGCTACTACTTAAAAAATTGAAATAAAATTTTCTATTCTTCAGGATTGTCAAGGGCTAAGTCCCCTACTAGAACTCTGGAAATTTTCAGATGATTAGAATTATTAAATTTCGAAGAAATTAATTTTTATTTTCATTTTAAAACAAATTTTCAATTGTCTGATAGCATTCGGGTGGTGGTGCTACTACTTAAAAATTGAAATAAAATTTTCTATTCTTCAGGATTGTCAAGGGCTAATTCCCTACTAGAACTCTGAAAATTTTCAGATGATTAGAATTATTAAATTTCGAAGAAATAATTTTTTATTTTCATTTTAAACAAATTTCAATTGTCTGATAGCATTCGGGTGGTGGTGCTACTACTTAAAAATTGAAATAAAATTTTCTATTCTTCAGGATTGTCAAGGGCTAAGTCCCTACTAGAACTCTGGAAATTTTCAGATGATTAGAATTATTAAATTTCGAAGAAATTAATTTTTTATTTTCATTTTAAACAAATTTCAATTGTCTGATAGCATTCGGGTGGTGGTGCTACTACTTAAAAATTGAAATAAAATTTTCTATTCTTCAGGATTGTCAAGGGCTAAGTCCCTAACTAGAACTCTGGAAATTTTCAGATGATTAGAATTATTAAATTTCGAAGAAATAATTTTTTATTTATCATTTTAAACAAATTTCAATTGTCTGATAGCATTCGGGTGGTGGTGCTACTACTTAAAAATTGAAATAAAATTTTCTATTCTTCAGGATTGTCAAGGGCTAAGTCCCTACTAGAACTCTGGAAATTTTCAGATGATTAGAATTATTAAATTTCGAAGAAAAAATTTTTTATTTTCATTTTAAACAAAATTTCAATTGTCTGATAGCATTCGGGTGGTGGTGCTACTACTTAAAAATTGAAATAAAATTTTCTATTCTACAGGATTGTCAAGGGCTAAGTCCCTACTAGAACTCTGGAAATTTTGAGATGATTAGAATTATTAAATTTCGAAAAAAAAAATTTTTATTTTCATTTTAAACAAATTTCAATTGTCTGATAGCATTCGGGTGGTGGTGCTACTACTTAAAAATTGAAATAAAATTTTCTATTCTTCAGGATTGTCAAGGGCTAAGTCCCTACTAGAACTCTGGAAATTTTCAGATGATTAGAATTATTAAATTTGAAAAGAAATAAATTTTTATTTTCATTTTTAAACAAATTTCAATTGTCTGATAGCATTCGGGTGGTGGTGCTACTACTTAAAAATTGAAATAAAATTTTCTATTCTTCAGGATTGTCAAGGGCTAAGTCCCTACTAGAACTCTGGAAATTTTCAGATGATTAGAATTATTAAATTTCGAAAAAATAAATTTTTATTTTCATTTTAAAACAAATTTCAATTGTCTGATAGCATTCGGGTGGTGGTGCTACTACTTAAAAATTGAAATAAAATTTTCTATTCTTCAGGATTGTCAAGGGCTAAGTCCCTACTAGAACTCTGGAAATTTTCAGATGATTAGAATTATTAAATTTCGAAAAAATAAATTTTTATTTACATTTTAAACAAATTTTCAATTGTCTGATAGCATTCGGGTGGTGGTGCTACTACTTAAAAATTGAAATAAAATTTTCTATTCTTCAGGATTGTCAAGGGCTAAGTCCCTACTAGAACTCTGGAAATTTTCAGATGATTAGAATTATTAAATTTTGAAAAAATAAATTTTTATTTTCATTTTAAACAAATTTCAATTGTCTGATAGCATTCGGGTGGTGGTGCTACTACTTAAAAATTGAAATAAAATTTTCTATTCTTCAGGATTGTCAAGGGCTAAGTCCCTACTAGAACTCTGGAAATTTTCAGATGATTAGAAATATTAAATTTCGAAGAAATAATTTTTTATTTTCATTTTAAACAAATTTCAATTGTCTGATAGCATTCGGGTGGTGGTGCTACTACTTAAAAATTGAAATAAAATTTTCTATTCTTCAGGATTGTCAAGGGCTAAGTCCCTACTAGAACTCTGGAAATTTTCAGATGATTAGAATTATTAAATTTCGAAAAAATAAATTTTTTATTTTCATTTTAAAACAAATTTCAATTGTCTGATAGCATTCGGGTGGTGGTGCTACTACTTAAAAAATTGAAATAAAATTTTCTATTCTTCAGGATTGTCAAGGGCTAAGTCCCTACTAGAACTCTGAAAATTTTCAGATGATTAGAATTATTAAATTTCGAAAAAAAATAAATTTTTTATTTTCATTTTAAAACAAATTTCAATTGTCTGATAGCATTCGGGTGGTGGTGCTACTACTTAAAAATTTAAATAAAATTTTCTATTCTTCAGGATTGTCAAGGGCTAAGTCCCTACTAGAACTCTGGAAATTTTCAGATGATTAGAATTATTAAATTTCGAAGAAATAATTTTTTATTTTCATTTTAAACAAATTTCAATTGTCTGATAGCATTCGGGTGGTGGTGCTACTACTTAAAAATTTAAATAAAATTTTCTATTCTTCAGGATTGTCAAGGGCTAAGTCCCTACTAGAACTCTGGAAATTTTCAGATGATTAGAATTATTAAATTTCGAAGAAATTAATTTTTATTTTCATTTTAAACAAATTTCAATTGTCTGATAGCATTCGGGTGGTGGTGCTACTACTTAAAAATTGAAATAAAATTTTCTATTCTTCAGGATTGTCAAGGGCTAAGTCCCTACTAGAACTCTGGAAATTTTCAGATGATTAGAATTATTAAATTTCGAAAAAATAAATTTTTATTTTCATTTTAAACAAATTTCAATTGTCTGATAGCATTCGGGTGGTGGTGCTACTACTTAAAAATTGAAATAAAATTTTCTATTCTTCAGGATTGTCAAGGGCTAAGTCCCTACTAGAACTCTGAAAATTTTCAGATGATTAGAATTATTAAATTTCGAAAAAATAAATTTTTATTTTCATTTTAAACAAATTTCAATTGTCTGATAGCATTCGGGTGGTGGTGCTACTACTTAAAAATTGAAATAAAATTTTCTATTCTTCAGGATTGTCAAGGGCTAAGTCCCTACTAGAACTCTGGAAATTTTCAGATGATTAGAATTATTAAATTTCGAAGAAATAAATTTTTATTTTCATTTAAAACAAATTTCAATTGTCTGATAGCATTCGGGTGGTGGTGCTACTACTTAAAAATTGAAATAAAATTTTCTATTCTTCAGGATTGTCAAGGGCTAAGTCCCTACTAGAACTCTGGAAATTTTCAGATGATTAGAATTATTAAATTTCGAAGAAATAAATTTTTATTTTCATTTTAAAACAAATTTCAATTGTCTGATAGCATTCGGGTGGTGGTGCTACTACTTAAAAATTGAAATAAAATTTTCTATTCTTCAGGATTGTCAAGGGCTAAGTCCCTACTAGAACTCTGGAAAATTTTCAGATGATTAGAATTATTAAATTGAAAAAAAATAAATTTTTATTTTCATTTTTGATTGTCTGATAGCATTCGGGTGGTGGTGCTACTACTTAAAAATTGAAATAAAATTTTCTATTCTTCAGGATTGTCAAGGGCTAAGTCCCTACTAGAACTCTGGAAATTTTCAGATGATTAGAATTATTAAATTTCGAAGAAATAAATTTTTATTTTCATTTTAAACAAATTTCAATTGTCTGATTAGCATTCGGGTGGTGGTGCTACTACTTAAAAATTGAAATAAAATTTTCTATTCTTCAGGATTGTCAAGGGCTAAGTCCCTACTAGAACTCTGGAAATTTTCAGATGATTAGAATTATTAAATTTCGAAGAAATTAATTTTTATTTTCATTTTAAACAAATTTCAATTGTCTGATAGCATTCGGGTGGTGGTGCTACTACTTAAAAATTGAAATAAAATTTTCTATTCTTCAGGATTGTCAAGGGCTAAGTCCCTACTAGAACTCTGGAAATTTTCAGATGATTAGAATTATTAAATTTCGAAGAAATAAATTTTTATTTTCATTTTAAACAAATTTCAATTGTCTGATAGCATTCGGGTGGTGGTGCTACTACTTAAAAATTGAAATAAAATTTTCTATTCTTCAGGATTGTCAAGGGCTAAGTCCCTACTAGAACTCTGGAAATTTTCAGATGATTAGAATTATTAAATTTCGAAGAAATTAATTTTTATTTTCATTTTAAACAAATTTCAATTGTCTGATAGCATTCGGGTGGTGGTGCTACTACTTAAAAATTGAAATAAAATTTTCTATTCTTCAGGATTGTCAAGGGCTAAGTCCCTACTAGAACTCTGGAAATTTTCAGATGATTAGAATTATTAAATTTCGAAGAAATTAATTTTTATTTTCATTTTAAACAAATTTCAATTGTCTGATAGCATTCGGGTGGTGGTGCTACTACTTAAAAATTGAAATAAAATTTTCTATTCTTCAGGATTGTCAAGGGCTAAGTCCCTACTAGAACTCTGAAAATTTTCAGATGATTAGAATTATTAAATTTCGAAGAAATAATTTTTTATTTTCATTTTAAACAAATTTCAATTGTCTGATAGCATTCGGGTGGTGGTGCTACTACTTAAAAATTGAAATAAAATTTTCTATTCTTCAGGATTGTCAAGGGCTAAGTCCCTACTAGAACTCTGGAAATTTTCAGATGATTAGAATTATTAAATTTCGAAGAAATAATTTTTTATTTTCATTTTAAACAAATTTCAATTGTCTGATAGCATTCGGGTGGTGGTGCTACTACTTAAAAATTGAAATAAAATTTTCTATTCTTCAGGATTGTCAAGGGCTAAGTCCCTACTAGAACTCTGGAAATTTTCAGATGATTAGAATTATTAAATTTCGAAGAAATAAATTTTTATTTTCATTTTAAACAAATTTCAATTGTCTGATAGCATTCGGGTGGTGGTGCTACTACTTAAAAATTGAAATAAAATTTTCTATTCTTCAGGATTGTCAAGGGCTAAGTCCCTACTAGAACTCTGAAAATTTTCAGATGATTAGAATTATTAAATTTCGAAGAAATAATTTTTTATTTTCATTTTAAACAAATTTCAATTGTCTGATAGCATTCGGGTGGTGGTGCTACTACTTAAAAATTGAAATAAAATTTTCTATTCTTCAGGATTGTCAAGGGCTAAGTCCCTACTAGAACTCTGGAAATTTTCAGATGATTAGAATTATTAAATTTCGAAGAAAAAATTTTTTATTTTCATTTTAAACAAATTTCAATTGTCTGATAGCATTCGGGTGGTGGTGCTACTACTTAAAAATTGAAATAAAATTTTCTATTCTTCAGGATTGTCAAGGGCTAAGTCCCTACTAGAACTCTGGAAATTTTCAGATGATTAGAATTATTAAATTTCGAAGAAATAAATTTTTATTTTCATTTTAAACAAATTTCAATTGTCTGATAGCATTCGGGTGGTGGTGCTACTACTTAAAAATTGAAATAAAATTTTCTATTCTTCAGGATTGTCAAGGGCTAAGTCCCTACTAGAACTCTGGAAATTTTCAGATGATTAGAATTATTAAATTTCGAAAAAATAAATTTTTATTTTCATTTTAAACAAATTTCAATTGTCTGATAGCATTCGGGTGGTGGTGCTACTACTTAAAAATTGAAATAAAATTTTCTATTCTTCAGGATTGTCAAGGGCTAAGTCCCTACTAGAACTCTGGAAATTTTCAGATGATTAGAATTATTAAATTTCGAAGAAATAAATTTTTTATTTTCATTTTAAACAAATTTCAATTGTCTGATAGCATTCGGGTGGTGGTGCTACTACTTAAAAATTGAAATAAAATTTTCTATTCTTCAGGATTGTCAAGGGCTAAGTCCCTACTAGAACTCTGGAAATTTTCAGATGATTAGAATTATTAAATTTCGAAGAAATTAATTTTTATTTTCATTTTTAAACAAATTTCAATTGTCTGATAGCATTCGGGTGGTGGTGCTACTACTTAAAAATTGAAATAAAATTTTCTATTCTTCAGGATTGTCAAGGGCTAAGTCCCTACTAGAACTCTGGAAATTTTCAGATGATTAGAATTATTAAATTTCGAAGAAATAATTTTTTATTTTCATTTTAAACAAATTTCAATTGTCTGATAGCATTCGGGTGGTGGTGCTACTACTTAAAAATTGAAATAAAATTTTCTATTCTTCAGGATTGTCAAGGGCTAAGTCCCTACTAGAACTCTGGAAATTTTCAGATGATTAGAATTATTAAATTTCGAAGAAAATAATTTTTTATTTTCATTTTAAACAAATTTCAATTGTCTGATAGCATTCGGGTGGTGGTGCTACTACTTAAAAATTGAAATAAAATTTTCTATTCTTCAGGATTGTCAAGGGCTAAGTCCCTACTAGAACTCTGGAAATTTTCAGATGATTAGAATTATTAAATTTCGAAGAAATAATTTTTTATTTTCATTTTAAACAAATTTCAATTGTCTGATAGCATTCGGGTGGTGGTGCTACTACTTAAAAATTGAAATAAAATTTTCTATTCTTCAGGATTGTCAAGGGCTAAGTCCCTACTAGAACTCTGGAAATTTTCAGATGATTAGAATTATTAAATTGAGAAAAAATAATTTTTTATTTTCATTTTAAACAAATTTCAATTGTCTGATAGCATTCGGGTGGTGGTGCTACTACTTAAAAATTGAAATAAAATTTTCTATTCTTCAGGATTGTCAAGGGCTAAGTCCCTACTAGAACTCTGGAAATTTTCAGATGATTAGAATTATTAAATTTCGAAGAAATAATTTTTTATTTTCATTTTAAACAAATTTCAATTGTCTGATAGCATTCGGGTGGTGGTGCTACTACTTAAAAATTGAAATAAAATTTTCTATTCTTCAGGATTGTCAAGGGCTAAGTCCCTACTAGAACTCTGGAAATTTTCAGATGATTAGAATTATTAAATTTCGAAGAAATAATTTTTTATTTTCATTTTAAAACAAATTTCAATTGTCTGATAGCATTCGGGTGGTGGTGCTACTACTTAAAAATTGAAATAAAATTTTCTATTCTTCAGGATTGTCAAGGGCTAAGTCCCTACTAGAACTCTGGAAATTTTCAGATGATTAGAATTATTAAATTTCGAAGAAATTAATTTTTATTTTCATTTTAAACAAATTTCAATTGTCTGATAGCATTCGGGTGGTGGTGCTACTACTTAAAAATTGAAATAAAATTTTCTATTCTTCAGGATTGTCAAGGGCTAAGTCCCTACTAGAACTCTGGAAATTTTCAGATGATTAGAATTATTAAATTGAAAAAAAATAAATTTTTATTTTCATTTTAAACAAATTTCAATTGTCTGATAGCATTCGGGTGGTGGTGCTACTACTTAAAAATTGAAATAAAATTTTCTATTCTTCAGGATTGTCAAGGGCTAAGTCCCTACTAGAACTCTGGAAATTTTCAGATGATTAGAATTATTAAATTTCGAAGAAATTAATTTTTATTTTCATTTTAAACAAATTTCAATTGTCTGATAGCATTCGGGTGGTGGTGCTACTACTTAAAAATTGAAATAAAATTTTCTATTCTTCAGGATTGTCAAGGGCTAAGTCCCTACTAGAACTCTGGAAATTTTCAGATGATTAGAATTATTAAATTTCGAAGAAAATAAATTTTTATTTTCATTTTAAACAAATTTCAATTGTCTGATAGCATTCGGGTGGTGGTGCTACTACTTAAAAATTGAAATAAAATTTTCTATTCTTCAGGATTGTCAAGGGCTAAGTCCCTACTAGAACTCTGGAAATTTTCAGATGATTAGAATTATTAAATTTTGAAAAAATAATTTTTTATTTTCATTTTAAACAAATTTCAATTGTCTGATAGCATTCGGGTGGTGGTGCTACTACTTAAAAATTGAAATAAAATTTTCTATTCTTCAGGATTGTCAAGGGCTAAGTCCCTACTAGAACTCTGGAAATTTTCAGATGATTAGAATTATTAAATTTCGAAGAAATAATTTTTTATTTTCATTTTAAACAAATTTCAATTGTCTGATAGCATTCGGGTGGTGGTGCTACTACTTAAAAATTGAAATAAAATTTTCTATTCTTCAGGATTGTCAAGGGCTAAGTCCCTACTAGAACTCTGGAAATTTTCAGATGATTAGAATTATTAAATTTCGAAGAAATTAATTTTTATTTTCATTTTAAACAAATTTCAATTGTCTGATAGCATTCGGGTGGTGGTGCTACTACTTAAAAATTGAAATAAAATTTTCTATTCTTCAGGATTGTCAAGGGCTAAGTCCCTACTAGAACTCTGAAAATTTTCAGATGATTAGAATTATTAAATTTCGAAGAAATTAATTTTTATTTTCATTTTAAACAAATTTCAATTGTCTGATAGCATTCGGGTGGTGGTGCTACTACTTAAAAATTGAAATAAAATTTTCTATTCTTCAGGATTGTCAAGGGCTAAGTCCCTACTAGAACTCTGGAAATTTTCAGATGATTAGAATTATTAAATTTCGAAGAAAATAATTTTTATTTTCATTTTAAACAAATTTCAATTGTCTGATAGCATTCGGGTGGTGGTGCTACTACTTAAAAATTGAAATAAAATTTTCTATTCTTCAGGATTGTCAAGGGCTAAGTCCCTACTAGAACTCTGGAAATTTTCAGATGATTAGAATTATTAAATTTCGAAGAAATAAATTTTTATTTTCATTTTAAACAAATTTCAATTGTCTGATAGCATTCGGGTGGTGGTGCTACTACTTAAAAATTGAAATAAAATTTTCTATTCTTCAGGATTGTCAAGGGCTAAGTCCCTACTAGAACTCTGGAAATTTTCAGATGATTAGAATTATTAAATTTCGAAGAAATAAATTTTTATTTTCATTTTAAACAAATTTCAATTGTCTGATAGCATTCGGGTGGTGGTGCTACTACTTAAAAATTGAAATAAAATTTTCTATTCTTCAGGATTGTCAAGGGCTAAGTCCCTACTAGAACTCTGGAAATTTTCAGATGATTAGAATTATTAAATTTCGAAGAAATAATTTTTTATTTTCATTTTAAACAAATTTCAATTGTCTGATAGCATTCGGGTGGTGGTGCTACTACTTAAAAATTGAAATAAAATTTTCTATTCTTCAGGATTGTCAAGGGCTAAGTCCCTACTAGAACTCTGGAAATTTTCAGATGATTAGAATTATTAAATTTCGAAGAAATAAATTTTTATTTTCATTTTAAACAAATTTCAATTGTCTGATAGCATTCGGGTGGTGGTGCTACTACTTAAAAATTGAAATAAAATTTTCTATTCTTCAGGATTGTCAAGGGCTAAGTCCCTACTAGAACTCTGGAAATTTTCAGATGATTAGAATTATTAAATTGAAAAAAAATAAATTTTTATTTTCATTTTAAACAAATTTCAATTGTCTGATAGCATTCGGGTGGTGGTGCTACTACTTAAAAATTGAAATAAAATTTTCTATTCTTCAGGATTGTCAAGGGCTAAGTCCCTACTAGAACTCTGAAAATTTTCAGATGATTAGAATTATTAAATTTCGAAGAAATAATTTTTTATTTTCATTTTAAACAAATTTCAATTGTCTGATAGCATTCGGGTGGTGGTGCTACTACTTAAAAATTGAAATAAAATTTTCTATTCTTCAGGATTGTCAAGGGCTAAGTCCCTACTAGAACTCTGGAAATTTTCAGATGATTAGAATTATTAAATTTCGAAGAAATAATTTTTTATTTTCATTTTAAACAAATTTCAATTGTCTGATAGCATTCGGGTGGTGGTGCTACTACTTAAAAATTGAAATAAAATTTTCTATTCTTCAGGATTGTCAAGGGCTAAGTCCCTACTAGAACTCTGAAAATTTTCAGATGATTAGAATTATTAAATTTCGAAGAAATTAATTTTTATTTTCATTTTAAAACAAATTTCAATTGTCTGATAGCATTCGGGTGGTGGTGCTACTACTTAAAAATTGAAATAAAATTTTTCTATTCTTCAGGATTGTCAAGGGCTAAGTCCCTACTAGAACTCTGGAAATTTTCAGATGATTAGAATTATTAAATTTCGAAGAAATAATTTTTTATTTTCATTTTAAACAAATTTCAATTGTCTGATAGCATTCGGGTGGTGGTGCTACTACTTAAAAATTGAAATAAAATTTTCTATTCTTCAGGATTGTCAAGGGCTAAGTCCCTACTAGAACTCTGGAAATTTTCAGATGATTAGAATTATTAAATTTCGAAGAAATTAATTTTTATTTTCATTTTAAACAAATTTCAATTGTCTGATAGCATTCGGGTGGTGGTGCTACTACTTAAAAATTGAAATAAAATTTTCTATTCTTCAGGATTGTCAAGGGCTAAGTCCCTACTAGAACTCTGGAAATTTTCAGATGATTAGAATTATTAAATTTCGAAGAAATTAATTTTTATTTTCATTTTAAACAAATTTCAATTGTCTGATAGCATTCGGGTGGTGGTGCTACTACTTAAAAATTGAAATAAAATTTTCTATTCTTCAGGATTGTCAAGGGCTAAGTCCCTACTAGAACTCTGGAAATTTTCAGATGATTAGAATTATTAAATTTCGAAGAAATAAATTTTTATTTTCATTTTAAACAAATTTCAATTGTCTGATAGCATTCGGGTGGTGGTGCTACTACTTAAAAATTGAAATAAAATTTTCTATTCTTCAGGATTGTCAAGGGCTAAGTCCCTACTAGAACTCTGGAAATTTTCAGATGATTAGAATTATTAAATTTCGAAGAAATAAATTTTTATTTTCATTTTAAACAAATTTCAATTGTCTGATAGCATTCGGGTGGTGGTGCTACTACTTAAAAATTGAAATAAAATTTTCTATTCTTCAGGATTGTCAAGGGCTAAGTCCCTACTAGAACTCTGGAAATTTTCAGATGATTAGAATTATTAAATTTCGAAGAAATAAATTTTTATTTTCATTTTAAACAAATTTCAATTGTCTGATAGCATTCGGGTGGTGGTGCTACTACTTAAAAATTGAAATAAAATTTTCTATTCTTCAGGATTGTCAAGGGCTAAGTCCCTACTAGAACTCTGGAAATTTTCAGATGATTAGAATTATTAAATTTCGAAGAAATAAATTTTTATTTTCATTTTAAACAAATTTCAATTGTCTGATAGCATTCGGGTGGTGGTGCTACTACTTAAAAATTGAAATAAAATTTTCTATTCTTCAGGATTGTCAAGGGCTAAGTCCCTACTAGAACTCTGAAAATTTTCAGATGATTAGAATTATTAAATTTCGAAGAAATAAATTTTTATTTTCATTTTAAACAAATTTCAATTGTCTGATAGCATTCGGGTGGTGGTGCTACTACTTAAAAATTGAAATAAAATTTTCTATTCTTCAGGATTGTCAAGGGCTAAGTCCCTACTAGAACTCTGGAAATTTTCAGATGATTAGAATTATTAAATTTCGAAAAAATAAATTTTTATTTTCATTTTAAACAAATTTC
Organism: Leptopilina syphax; assembly: GCA_032872505.1. Taxonomy (NCBI): domain Eukaryota; kingdom Metazoa; phylum Arthropoda; class Insecta; order Hymenoptera; family Figitidae; genus Leptopilina; species Leptopilina syphax. Next base: position 40,539,946 of record CM065469.1, read on the forward strand.
AATTGTCTGATAGCATTCGGGTGGTGGTGCTACTACTTAAAAATTGAAATAAAATTTTCTATTCTTCAGGATTGTCAAGGGCTAAGTCCCTACTAGAACTCTGGAAATTTTCAGATGATTAGAATTATTAAATTTCGAAGAAATAAATTTTTATTTTCATTTTAAACAAATTTCAATTGTCTGATAGCATTCGGGTGGTGGTGCTACTACTTAAAAATTGAAATAAAATTTTCTATTCTTCAGGATTGTCAAGGGCTAAGTCCCTACTAGAACTCTGGAAATTTTCAGATGATTAGAATTATTAAATTTCGAAAAAATAAATTTTTTATTTTCATTTTAAACAAATTTCAATTGTCTGATAGCATTCGGGTGGTGGTGCTACTACTTAAAAATTGAAATAAAATTTTCTATTCTTCAGGATTGTCAAGGGCTAAGTCCCTACTAGAACTCTGGAAATTTTCAGATGATTAGAATTATTAAATTTCGAAAAAATAATTTTTTATTTTCATTTTAAACAAATTTCAATTGTCTGATAGCATTCGGGTGGTGGTGCTACTACTTAAAAATTGAAATAAAATTTTCTATTCTTCAGGATTGTCAAGGGCTAAGTCCCTACTAGAACTCTGGAAATTTTCAGATGATTAGAATTATTAAATTTCGAAGAAATAAATTTTTATTTTCATTTTAAACAAATTTCAATTGTCTGATAGCATTCGGGTGGTGGTGCTACTACTTAAAAATTGAAATAAAATTTTCTATTCTTCAGGATTGTCAAGGGCTAAGTCCCTACTAGAACTCTGGAAATTTTCAGATGATTAGAATTATTAAATTTCGAAGAAATAATTTTTTATTTTCATTTTAAACAAATTTCAATTGTCTGATAGCATTCGGGTGGTGGTGCTACTACTTAAAAATTGAAATAAAATTTTCTATTCTTCAGGATTGTCAAGGGCTAAGTCCCTACTAGAACTCTGGAAATTTTCAGATGATTAGAATTATTAAATTTCGAAGAAATAATTTTTTATTTTCATTTTAAACAAATTTCAATTGTCTGATAGCATTCGGGTGGTGGTGCTACTACTTAAAAATTGAAATAAAATTTTCTATTCTTCAGGATTGTCAAGGGCTAAGTCCCTACTAGAACTCTGGAAATTTTCAGATGATTAGAATTATTAAATTTCGAAGAAATAATTTTTTATTTTCATTTTAAACAAATTTCAATTGTCTGATAGCATTCGGGTGGTGGTGCTACTACTTAAAAATTGAAATAAAATTTTCTATTCTTCAGGATTGTCAAGGGCTAAGTCCCTACTAGAACTCTGGAAATTTTCAGATGATTAGAATTATTAAATTTCGAAGAAATAAATTTTTATTTTCATTTTAAACAAATTTCAATTGTCTGATAGCATTCGGGTGGTGGTGCTACTACTTAAAAATTGAAATAAAATTTTCTATTCTTCAGGATTGTCAAGGGCTAAGTCCCTACTAGAACTCTGGAAATTTTCAGATGATTAGAATTATTAAATTTCGAAGAAATAATTTTTTATTTTCATTTTAAACAAATTTCAATTGTCTGATAGCATTCGGGTGGTGGTGCTACTACTTAAAAATTGAAATAAAATTTTCTATTCTTCAGGATTGTCAAGGGCTAAGTCCCTACTAGAACTCTGGAAATTTTCAGATGATTAGAATTATTAAATTTCGAAGAAATAATTTTTTATTTTCATTTTAAACAAATTTCAATTGTCTGATAGCATTCGGGTGGTGGTGCTACTACTTAAAAATTGAAATAAAATTTTCTATTCTTCAGGATTGTCAAGGGCTAAGTCCCTACTAGAACTCTGGAAATTTTCAGATGATTAGAATTATTAAATTTCGAAGAAATAAATTTTTATTTTCATTTTAAACAAATTTCAATTGTCTGATAGCATTCGGGTGGTGGTGCTACTACTTAAAAATTGAAATAAAATTTTCTATTCTTCAGGATTGTCAAGGGCTAAGTCCCTACTAGAACTCTGGAAATTTTCAGATGATTAGAATTATTAAATTTCGAAAAAATAAATTTTTATTTTCATTTTAAACAAATTTCAATTGTCTGATAGCATTCGGGTGGTGGTGCTACTACTTAAAAATTGAAATAAAATTTTCTATTCTTCAGGATTGTCAAGGGCTAAGTCCCTACTAGAACTCTGGAAATTTTCAGATGATTAGAATTATTAAATTTCGAAGAAATAAATTTTTATTTTCATTTTAAACAAATTTCAATTGTCTGATAGCATTCGGGTGGTGGTGCTACTACTTAAAAATTGAAATAAAATTTTCTATTCTTCAGGATTGTCAAGGGCTAAGTCCCTACTAGAACTCTGGAAATTTTCAGATGATTAGAATTATTAAATTTCGAAGAAATAATTTTTATTTTCATTTTAAACAAATTTCAATTGTCTGATAGCATTCGGGTGGTGGTGCTACTACTTAAAAATTGAAATAAAATTTTCTATTCTTCAGGATTGTCAAGGGCTAAGTCCCTACTAGAACTCTGGAAATTTTCAGATGATTAGAATTATTAAATTTCGAAGAAATAATTTTTTATTTTCATTTTAAACAAATTTCAATTGTCTGATAGCATTCGGGTGGTGGTGCTACTACTTAAAAATTGAAATAAAATTTTCTATTCTTCAGGATTGTCAAGGGCTAAGTCCCTACTAGAACTCTGGAAATTTTCAGATGATTAGAATTATTAAATTTCGAAAAAATAAATTTTTATTTTCATTTTAAACAAATTTCAATTGTCTGATAGCATTCGGGTGGTGGTGCTACTACTTAAAAATTGAAATAAAATTTTCTATTCTTCAGGATTGTCAAGGGCTAAGTCCCTACTAGAACTCTGGAAATTTTCAGATGATTAGAATTATTAAATTTCGAAAAAATAAATTTTTATTTTCATTTTAAACAAATTTCAATTGTCTGATAGCATTCGGGTGGTGGTGCTACTACTTAAAAATTGAAATAAAATTTTCTATTCTTCAGGATTGTCAAGGGCTAAGTCCCTACTAGAACTCTGGAAATTTTCAGATGATTAGAATTATTAAATTGAAAAAAAATAAATTTTTATTTTCATTTTAAACAAATTTCAATTGTCTGATAGCATTCGGGTGGTGGTGCTACTACTTAAAAATTGAAATAAAATTTTCTATTCTTCAGGATTGTCAAGGGCTAAGTCCCTACTAGAACTCTGGAAATTTTCAGATGATTAGAATTATTAAATTTCGAAGAAATAATTTTTTATTTTCATTTTAAACAAATTTCAATTGTCTGATAGCATTCGGGTGGTGGTGCTACTACTTAAAAATTGAAATAAAATTTTCTATTCTTCAGGATTGTCAAGGGCTAAGTCCCTACTAGAACTCTGAAAATTTTCAGATGATTAGAATTATTAAATTTCGAAGAAATTAATTTTTATTTTCATTTTAAACAAATTTCAATTGTCTGATAGCATTCGGGTGGTGGTGCTACTACTTAAAAATTGAAATAAAATTTTCTATTCTTCAGGATTGTCAAGGGCTAAGTCCCTACTAGAACTCTGGAAATTTTCAGATGATTAGAATTATTAAATTTCGAAAAAATAAATTTTTATTTTCATTTTAAACAAATTTCAATTGTCTGATAGCATTCGGGTGGTGGTGCTACTACTTAAAAATTGAAATAAAATTTTCTATTCTTCAGGATTGTCAAGGGCTAAGTCCCTACTAGAACTCTGGAAATTTTCAGATGATTAGAATTATTAAATTTCGAAGAAATTAATTTTTATTTTCATTTTAAACAAATTTCAATTGTCTGATAGCATTCGGGTGGTGGTGCTACTACTTAAAAATTGAAATAAAATTTTCTATTCTTCAGGATTGTCAAGGGCTAAGTCCCTACTAGAACTCTGGAAATTTTCAGATGATTAGAATTATTAAATTTCGAAGAAATAATTTTTTATTTTCATTTTAAACAAATTTCAATTGTCTGATAGCATTCGGGTGGTGGTGCTACTACTTAAAAATTGAAATAAAATTTTCTATTCTTCAGGATTGTCAAGGGCTAAGTCCCTACTAGAACTCTGGAAATTTTCAGATGATTAGAATTATTAAATTTCGAAGAAATAATTTTTTATTTTCATTTTAAACAAATTTCAATTGTCTGATAGCATTCGGGTGGTGGTGCTACTACTTAAAAATTGAAATAAAATTTTCTATTCTTCAGGATTGTCAAGGGCTAAGTCCCTACTAGAACTCTGGAAATTTTCAGATGATTAGAATTATTAAATTTTGAAAAAATAAATTTTTATTTTCATTTTAAACAAATTTCAATTGTCTGATAGCATTCGGGTGGTGGTGCTACTACTTAAAAATTGAAATAAAATTTTCTATTCTTCAGGATTGTCAAGGGCTAAGTCCCTACTAGAACTCTGGAAATTTTCAGATGATTAGAATTATTAAATTTCGAAAAAATAAATTTTTATTTTCATTTTAAACAAATTTCAATTGTCTGATAGCATTCGGGTGGTGGTGCTACTACTTAAAAATTGAAATAAAATTTTCTATTCTTCAGGATTGTCAAGGGCTAAGTCCCTACTAGAACTCTGGAAATTTTCAGATGATTAGAATTATTAAATTTCGAAGAAATAAATTTTTATTTTCATTTTAAACAAATTTCAATTGTCTGATAGCATTCGGGTGGTGGTGCTACTACTTAAAAATTGAAATAAAATTTTCTATTCTTCAGGATTGTCAAGGGCTAAGTCCCTACTAGAACTCTGGAAATTTTCAGATGATTAGAATTATTAAATTTCGAAAAAATAATTTTTTATTTTCATTTTAAACAAATTTCAATTGTCTGATAGCATTCGGGTGGTGGTGCTACTACTTAAAAATTGAAATAAAATTTTCTATTCTTCAGGATTGTCAAGGGCTAAGTCCCTACTAGAACTCTGGAAATTTTCAGATGATTAGAATTATTAAATTTCGAAGAAATAAATTTTTATTTTCATTTTAAACAAATTTCAATTGTCTGATAGCATTCGGGTGGTGGTGCTACTACTTAAAAATTGAAATAAAATTTTCTATTCTTCAGGATTGTCAAGGGCTAAGTCCCTACTAGAACTCTGGAAATTTTCAGATGATTAGAATTATTAAATTTCGAAAAAATAATTTTTTATTTTCATTTTAAACAAATTTCAATTGTCTGATAGCATTCGGGTGGTGGTGCTACTACTTAAAAATTGAAATAAAATTTTCTATTCTTCAGGATTGTCAAGGGCTAAGTCCCTACTAGAACTTAGAAAATTTTCAGATGATTAGAATTATTAAATTGAAAAAAAATAAATTTTTATTTTCATTTTTGATTGTCTGATAGCATTCGGGTGGTGGTGCTACTACTTAAAAATTGAAATAAAATTTTCTATTCTTCAGGATTGTCAAGGGCTAAGTCCCTACTAGAACTCTGGAAATTTTCAGATGATTAGAATTATTAAATTTCGAAGAAATAATTTTTTATTTTCATTTTAAACAAATTTCAATTGTCTGATAGCATTCGGGTGGTGGTGCTACTACTTAAAAATTGAAATAAAATTTTCTATTCTTCAGGATTGTCAAGGGCTAAGTCCCTACTAGAACTCTGGAAATTTTCAGATGATTAGAATTATTAAATTTCGAAGAAATAATTTTTTATTTTCATTTTAAACAAATTTCAATTGTCTGATAGCATTCGGGTGGTGGTGCTACTACTTAAAAATTGAAATAAAATTTTCTATTCTTCAGGATTGTCAAGGGCTAAGTCCCTACTAGAACTCTGGAAATTTTCAGATGATTAGAATTATTAAATTTCGAAAAAATAAATTTTTATTTTCATTTTAAACAAATTTCAATTGTCTGATAGCATTCGGGTGGTGGTGCTACTACTTAAAAATTGAAATAAAATTTTCTATTCTTCAGGATTGTCAAGGGCTAAGTCCCTACTAGAACTCTGGAAATTTTCAGATGATTAGAATTATTAAATTTCGAAAAAATAAATTTTTATTTTCATTTTAAACAAATTTCAATTGTCTTATAGCATTCGGGTGGTGGTGCTACTACTTAAAAATTGAAATAAAATTTTCTATTCTTGAGAATTGTCAAGGGCTAAGTCCCTACTAGAACTTAGAAAATTGTCAGATGATTAGAATTATTAAATTGAAAAAAAATAAATTTTTAATGTCATTTTTAATTGTCTGATAGCATTCGGGTGGTGGTGCTACTACTTAAAAATTTAAATAAAATTTTCTATTCTTCAGGATTGTCAAGGGCTAAGTCCCTACTAGAACTCTGGAAATTTTCAGATGATTAGAATTATTAAATTTCGAAGAAATAATTTTTTATTTTCATTTTAAACAAATTTCAATTGTCTGATAGCATTCGGGTGGTGGTGCTACTACTTAAAAATTGAAATAAAATTTTCTATTCTTTAGGATTGTCAAGGGCTAATTCCCTACTAGAACTCTGAAAATTTTCAGATGATTAGAATTATTAAATTTCGAAGAAATTAATTTTTATTTTCATTTTAAACAAATTTCAATTGTCTGATAGCATTCGGGTGGTGGTGCTACTACTTAAAAATTAAAATAAAATTTTCTATTCTTCAGGATTGTCAAGGGCTAAGTCCCTACTAGAACTCTGGAAATTTTCAGATGATTAGAATTATTAAATTTTGAAAAAATAAATTTTTATTTTTATTTTAAACAAATTTCAATTGTCTGATAGCATTCGGGTGGTGGTGCTACTACTTAAAAATTGAAATAAAATTTTTTATTCTTCAGGATTGTCAAGGGCTAATTCCCTACTAGAATTCTGAAAATTTTCAGATGATTAGAATTATTAAATTTCGAAGAAATTAATTTTTATTTTCATTTTAAACAAATTTCAATTGTCTGATAGCATTCGGGTGGTGGTGCTACTACTTAAAAATTGAAATAAAATTTTCTATTCTTCAGGATTGTCAAGGGCTAAGTCCCTACTAGAACTCTGGAAATTTTCAGATGATTAGAATTATTAAATTTCCAAGAAATAATTTTTTATTTTCATTTTAAACAAATTTCAATTGTCTGATAGCATTCGGGTGGTGGTGCTACTACTTAAAAATTGAAATAAAATTTTCTATTCTTCAGGATTGTCAAGGGCTAAGTCCCTACTAGAACTCTGGAAATTTTCAGATGATTAGAATTATTAAATTTCGAAGAAAAAAATTTTTATTTTCCTTTTTAACAAATTTCAATTGTCTGATAGCATTCGGGTGGTGGTGCTACTACTTAAAAATTGAAATAAAATTTTCTATTCTTGAGAATTGTCAAGGGCTAAGTCCCTACTAGAACTTAGAAAATTGTCAGATGATTAGAATTATTAAATTGAAAAAAAATAAATTTTTAATGTCATTTTTGATTGTCTGATAGCATTCGGGTGGTGGTGCTACTACTTAAAAATTTAAATAAAATTTTCTATTCTTCAGGATTGTCAAGGGCTAAGTCCCTACTAGAACTCTGGAAATTTTCAGATGATTAGAATTATTAAATTTCGAAGAAATAATTTTTTATTTTCATTTTAAACAAATTTCAATTGTCTGATAGCATTCGGGTGGTGGTGCTACTACTTAAAAATTGAAATAAAATTTTCTATTCTTCAGGATTGTCAAGGGCTAATTCCCTACTAGAACTCTGAAAATTTTCAGATGATTAGAATTATTAAATTTCGAAGAAATTAATTTTTATTTTCATTTTAAACAAATTTCAATTGTCTGATAGCATTCGGGTGGTGGTGCTACTACTTAAAAATTGAAATAAAATTTTCTATTCTTCAGGATTGTCAAGGGCTAAGTCCCTACTAGAACTCTGGAAATTTTCAGATGATTAGAATTATTAAATTTTGAAAAAATAAATTTTTATTTTCATTTTAAACAAATTTCAATTGTCTGATAGCATTCGGGTGGTGGTGCTACTACTTAAAAATTGAAATAAAATTTTCTATTCTTCAGGATTGTCAAGGGCTAAGTCCCTACTAGAACTCTGGAAATTTTCAGATGATTAGAATTATTAAATTTCGAAGAAATAATTTTTTATTTTCATTTTAAACAAATTTCAATTGTCAGATAGCATTCGGGTGGTGGTGCTACTACTTAAAAATTGAAATAAAATTTTCTATTCTTCAGGATTGTCAAGAGCTAAGTCCCTATTAGAACTCTGGAAATTTTCAGATGATTAGAATTATTAAATTTCGAAGAAATTAATTTTTATTTTCATTTTAAACAAATTTCAATTGTCTGATAGCATTCGGGTGGTGGTGCTACTACTTAAAAATTGAAATAAAATTTTCTATTCTTTAGGATTGTCAAGGGCTAAGTCCCTACTAGAACTCTGGAAATTTTTAGATGATTAGAATTATTAAATTTCGAAGAAATAATTTTTTATTTTCATTTTAAACAAATTTCAATTGTCTGATAGCATTCGGGTGGTGGTGCTACTACTTAAAAATTGAAATAAAATTTTCTATTCTTTAGGATTGTCAAGGGCTAAGTCCCTACTAGAACTCTGGAAATTTTCAGATGATTAGAATTATTAAATTTCGAAGAAATAATTTTTTATTTTCATTTTAAACAAATTTCAATTGTCAGATAGCATTCGGGTGGTGGTGCTACTACTTAAAAATTGAAATAAAATTTTCTATTCTTCAGGATTGTCAAGGGCTAAGTCCCTACTAGAACTCTGGAAATTTTGAGATGATTAGAATTATTAAATTTCGAAGAAAAAAATTTTTATTTTCCTTTTTAACAAATTTCAATTGTCTGATAGCATTCGGGTGGTGGTGCTACTACTTAAAAATTGAAATAAAATTTTCTATTCTTAAGAATTGTCAAGGGCTAAGTCCCTACTAGAACTTAGAAAATTGTCAGATGATTAGAATTATTAAATTGAAAAAAAATAAATTTTTAATGTCATTTTTGATTGTCTGATAGCATTCGGGTGGTGGTGCTACTACTTAAAAATTTAAATAAAATTTTCTATTCTTCAGGATTGTCAAGGGCTAAGTCCCTACTAGAACTCTGGAAATTTTCAGATGATTAGAATTATTAAATTTCGAAGAAATAATTTTTTATTTTCATTTTAAACAAATTTCAATTGTCTGATAGCATTCGGGTGGTGGTGCTACTACTTAAAAATTGAAATAAAATTTTCTATTCTTCAGGATTGTCAAGGGCTAATTCCCTACTAGAACTCTGAAAATTTTCAGATGATTAGAATTATTAAATTTCGAAGAAATTAATTTTTATTTTCATTTTAAACAAATTTCAATTGTCTGATAGCATTCGGGTGGTGGTGCTACTACTTAAAAATTGAAATAAAATTTTCTATTCTTCAGGATTGTCAAGGGCTAAGTCCCTACTAGAACTCTGGAAATTTTCAGATGATTAGAATTATTAAATTTTGAAAAAATAAATTTTTATTTTCATTTTAAACAAATTTCAATTGTCTGATAGCATTCGGGTGGTGGTGCTACTACTTAAAAATTAAAATAAAATTTTCTATTCTTCAGGATTGTCAAGGGCTAAGTCCCTACTAGAACTCTGGAAATTTTCAGATGATTAGAATTATTAAATTTCGAAGAAATAATTTTTTATTTTCATTTTAAACAAATTTCAATTGTCAGATAGCATTCGGGTGGTGGTGCTACTACTTAAAAATTGAAATAAAATTTTCTATTCTTCAGGATTGTCAAGAGCTAAGTCCCTATTAGAACTCTGGAAATTTTCAGATGATTAGAATTATTAAATTTCGAAGAAATTAATTTTTATTTTCATTTTAAACAAATTTCAATTGTCTGATAGCATTCGGGTGGTGGTGCTACTACTTAAAAATTGAAATAAAATTTTCTATTCTTTAGGATTGTCAAGGGCTAAGTCCCTACTAGAACTCTGGAAATTTTCAGATGATTAGAATTATTAAATTTCGAAGAAATAATTTTTTATTTTCATTTTAAACAAATTTCAATTGTCAGATAGCATTCGGGTGGTGGTGCTACTACTTAAAAATTGAAATAAAATTTTCTATTCTTCAGGATTGTCAAGGGCTAAGTCCCTACTAGAACTCTGGAAATTTTGAGATGATTAGAATTATTAAATTTCGAAGAAAAAAATTTTTATTTTCCTTTTTAACAAATTTCAATTGTCTGATAGCATTCGGGTGGTGGTGCTACTACTTAAAAATTGAAATAAAATTTTCTATTCTTCAGGATTGTCAAGGGCTAAGTCCTTACTAGAACTCTGGAAATTTTCAGATGATTAGAATTATTAAATTTCGAAGAAAAAAATTTTTATTTTCCTTTTTAACAAATTTCAATTGTCTGATAGCATTCGGGTGGTGGTGCTACTACTTAAAAATTGAAATAAAATTTTCTATTCTTCAGAATTGACAAAGGCTAAGTCCCTACTAGAACTGAGGAAATTGTCAGATGATTAGAATTATTAAATTGAAAAAAAATAAATTTTTAATATCATTTTTACCAAATTTTGATTGTCTGATAGCATTAGGGTGGTGGTGCTACTACTTAAAAATTGAAATAAAATTTTCTATTCTTTAGGATTGTCAAGGGCTAAGTCCCTACTAGAACTCTGGAAATTTTTAGATGATTAGAATTATTAAATTTCGAAGAAATAATTTTTTATTTTCATTTTAAACAAATTTCAATTGTCTGATAGCATTCGGGTGGTGGTGCTACTACTTAAAAATTGAAATAAAATTTTCTATTCTTTAGGATTGTCAAGGGCTAAGTCCCTACTAGAACTATGGAAATTTTCAGATGATTAGAATTATTAAATTTCGAAGAAATAATTTTTTATTTTCATTTTAAACAAATTTCAATTGTCAGATAGCATTCGGGTGGTGGTGCTACTACTTAAAAATTGAAATAAAATTTTCTATTCTTCAGGATTGTCAAGGGCTAATTCCCTATTAGAACTCTGAAAATTTTCAGATGATTAGAATTATTAAATTTCGAAGAAATTAATTTTTATTTTCATTTTAAACAAATTTCAATTGTCTGATAGCATTCGGGTGGTGGTGCTACTACTTAAAAATTGAAATAAAATTTTCTATTCTTGAGAATTGTCAAGGGCTAAGTCCCTACTAGAACTTAGAAAATTGTCAGATGATTAGAATTATTAAATTGAAAAAAAATAAATTTTTAATGTCATTTTTACCAAATTTTGATTGTCTGATAGCGTTCGGGTGGGGGTGCTACTACTTAAAAATTGAAATAAAATTTTCTATTCTTCAGAATTGTCAATGGCTGAGTCCCTACTAGAACTCTGGAAATTTTCAGATGATTAGAATTATTAAATTTCGAAAAAAAAAATTTTTATTTTTCTTTTTAACAAATTTCAATTGTCTGATAGCATTCGGGTGGTGGTGCTACTACTTAAAAATTGAAATAAAATTTTCTATTCTTGAGGATTGACAAAGGCTAAGTCCCTACTAAAACTTAGGAAATTGTCAGATGATTAGAATTATTAAATTGAAAAAAAATAAATTTTTAATATCATTTGTACCAAATTTTAATTGTCTGATAGCATTAGGGTGGTGGTGCTACTACTTAAAAATTGAAATAAAATTTTCTATTCTTCAGGATTGTCAAGGGCTAAGTCCCTACTAGAACTCTGGAAATTTTCAGATGATTAGAATTATTAAATTTCGAAGAAATTAATTTTTATTTTCATTTTAAACAAATTTCAATTGTCTGATAGCATTCGGGTGGTGGTGCTACTACTTAAAAATTGAAATAAAATTTTCTATTCTTCAGGATTGTCAAGGGCTAAGTCCCTACTAGAACTCTGGATATTTTCAGATGATTAGAATTATTAAATTTCGAAGAAATTAATTTTTATTTTCATTTTAAACAAATTTCAATTGTCTGATAGCATTCGGGTGGTGGTGCTACTACTTAAAAATTGAAATAAAATTTTCTATTCTTCAGGATTGTCAAGGGCTAAGTCCCTACTAGAACTCTGGAAATTTTCAGATGATTAGAATTATTAAATTTCGAAGAAATTAATTTTTACTTTCATTTTAAACAAATTTCAATTGTCTGATAGCATTCGGGTGGTGGTGCTACTACTTAAAAATTGAAATAAAATTTTCTATTCTTCAGGATTGTCAAGGGCTAATTCCCTACTAGAACTCTGAAAATTTTCAGATGATTAGAATTATTAAATTTCGAAGAAATTAATTTTTATTTTCATTTTAAACAAATTTCAATTGTCTGATAGCATTCGGGTGGTGGTGCTACTACTTAAAAATTGAAATAAAATTTTCTATTCTTCAGGATTGTCAAGGGCTAAGTCCCTACTAGAACTCTGGAAATTTTGAGATGATTAGAATTATTAAATTTCGAAGAAAAAAATTTTTATTTTCCTTTTTAACAAATTTCAATTGTCTGATAGCATTCGGGTGGTGGTGCTACTACTTAAAAATTGAAATAAAATTTTCTATTCTTCAGGATTGTCAAGGGCTAAGTAGCTACTAGAACTCTGAAAATTTTCAGATGATTAGAATTATTAAATTTCGAAGAAATTAATTTTTATTTTCATTTTAAACAAATTTTAATTGTCTGATAGCATTCGGGTGGTGGTGCTACTACTTAAAAATTGAAATAAAATTTTCTATTCTTCAGGATTGTCAAGGGCTAATTCCCTACTAGAACTCTGAAAATTTTCAGATGATTAGAATTATTAAATTTCGAAAAAATAAATTTTTATTTTCATTTTAAACAAATTTCAATTGTCTGATGGCATTCGGGTGGTGGTGCTACTACTTAAAAATTGAAATAAAATTTTCTATTCTTCAGGATTGTCAAGGGCTAAGTCCCTACTAGAACTCTGGAAATTTTTAGATGATTAGAATTATTAAATTTCGAAGAAATAATTTTTTATTTTCATTTTAAACAAATTTCAATTGTCTGATAGCATTCGGGTGGTGGTGCTACTACTTAAAAATTGAAATAAAATTTTCTATTCTTCAGGATTGTCAAGGGCTAAGTCCCTACTAGAACTCTGGAAATTTTCAGATGATTAGAATTATTAAATTTCGAAGAAATTAATTTTTATTTTCATTTTAAACAAATTTCAATTGTCTGATAGCATTCGGGTGGTGGTGCTACTACTTAAAAATTGAAATAAAATTTTCTATTCTTCAGGATTGACAAAGGCTAAGTCCCTACTAGAACTGAGGAAATTGTCAGATGATTAGAATTATTAAATTGAAAAAAAATAAATTTTTAATATCATTTTTACCAAATTTTGATTGTCTGATAGCATTCGGGTGGTGGTGCTACTACTTAAAAATTGAAATAAAATTTTCTATTCTTCAGGATTGTCAAGGGCTAATTCCCTACTAGACTCTGAAAATTTTCAGATGATTAGAATTATTAAATTTCCAAGAAATAATTTTTTATTTTCATTTTAAACAAATTTCAATTGTCTGATAGCATTCGGGTGGTGGTGCTACTACTTAAAAATTGAAAGAAAATTTTCTATTCTTCAGGATTGTCAAGGGCTAAGTCCCTACTAGAACTCTGGAAATTTTTAGATGATTAGAATTATTAAATTTCGAAGAAATAATTTTTTATTTTCATTTTAAACAAATTTCAATTGTCTGATAGCATTCGGGTGGTGGTGCTACTACTTAAAAATTGAAATAAAATTTTCTATTCTTTAGGATTGTCAAGGGCTAATTCCCTACTAGAACTCTGAAAATTTTCAGATGATTAGAATTATTAAATTTCGAAGAAATTAATTTTTATTTTCATTTTAAACAAATTTCAATTGTCTGATAGCATTCGGGTGGTGGTGCTACTACTTAAAAATTGAAAGAAAATTTTCTATTCTTCAGGATTGTCAAGGGCTAAGTCCCTACTAGAACTCTGGAAATTTTTAGATGATTAGAATTATTAAATTTCGAAGAAATAATTTTTTATTTTCATTTTAAACAAATTTCAATTGTCTGATAGCATTCGGGTGGTGGTGCTACTACTTAAAAATTGAAATAAAATTTTCTATTCTTCAGGATTGTCAAGGGCTAAGTCCCTACTAGAACTCTGGAAATTTTCAGATGATTAGAATTATTAAATTTCGAAGAAATTAATTTTTATTTTCATTTTAAACAAATTTCAATTGTCTGATAGCATTCGGGTGGTGGTGCTACTACTTAAAAATTGAAATAAAATTTTCTATTCTTCAGGATTGTCAAGGGCTAAATCCCTACTAGAACTCTGGATATTTTCAGATGATTAGAATTATTAAATTTCGAAGAAATTAATTTTTATTTTCATTTTAAAAAAATTTCAATTGTCTAATAGCATTCGGGTGGTGGTGCTACTACTTAAAAATTGAAATAAAATTTTCTATTCTTCAGGATTGACAAAGGCTAAGTCCCTACTAGAACTGAGGAAATTGTCAGATGATTAGAATTATTAAATTTCGAAGAAAAAAATTTTTATTTTCCTTTTTACCAAATTTTGATTGTCTGATAGCATTAGGGTGGTGGTGCTACTACTTAAAAATTGAAATAAAATTTTCTATTCTTCAGGATTGTCAAGGGCTAAGTCCCTACTAGAACTCTGGAAATTTTAAGATGATTAGAATTATTAAATTTCGAAGAAAAAAATTTTTATTTTCATTTTAAACAAATTTCAATTGTCTGATAGCATTCGGGTGGTGGTGCTACTACTTAAAAATTGAAATAAAATTTTCTATTCTTCAGGATTGTCAAGGGCTAATTCCCTACTAGAACTCTGGAAATTTTGAGATGATAAGAATTATTAAATTTCGAAGAAAAAAATTTTTATTTTCATTTTAAACAAATTTCAATTGTCTGATAGCATTCGGGTGGTGGTGCTACTACTTAAAAATTGAAATAAAATTTTCTATTCTTCAGGATTGTCAAGGGCTAAGTCCCTACTAGAACTCTGGAAATTTTGAGATGATTAGAATTATTAAATTTCGAAGAAAAAAATTTTTATTTTCATTTTAAACAAATTTCAATTGTCTGATAGCATTCGGGTGGTGGTGCTACTACTTAAAAATTGAAATAAAATTTTCTATTCTTCAGGATTGTCAAGGGCTAATTCCCTACTAGAACTCTGAAAATTTTCAGATGATTAGAATTATTAAATTTCGAAGAAATTAATTTTTATTTTCATTTTAAACAAATTTCAATTGTCTGATAGCATTCGGGTGGTGGTGCTACTACTTAAAAATTGAAATAAAATTTTCTATTCTTCAGGATTGTCAAGGGCTAATTCCCTACTAGAACTCTGAAAATTTTCAGATGATTAGAATTATTAAATTTCGAAAAAATAAATTTTTATTTTCATTTTAAACAAATTTCAATTGTCTGATGGCATTCGGGTGGTGGTGCTACTACTTAAAAATTGAAATAAAATTTTCTATTCTTCAGGATTGTCAAGGGCTAAGTCCCTACTAGAACTCTGGAAATTTTGAGATGATTAGAATTATTAAATTTCGAAGAAAAAAATTTTTATTTTCATTTTAAACAAATTTCAATTGTCTGATAGCATTCGGGTGGTGGTGCTACTACTTAAAAATTGAAATAAAATTTTCTATTCTTCAGGATTGACAAAGGCTAAGTCCCTACTAGAACTGAGGAAATTGTCAGATGATTAGAATTATTAAATTAAAAAAAAATAAATTTTTAATATCATTTTTACCAAATTTTGATTGTCTGATAGCATTAGGGTGGTGGTGCTACTACTTAAAAATTGAAATAAAATTTTCTATTCTTTAGGATTGTCAAGGGCTAAGTCCCTACTAGAACTCTGGAAATTTTTAGATGATTAGAATTATTAAATTTCGAAAAAATAATTTTTTATTTTCATTTTAAACAAATTTCAATTGTCTGATAGCATTCGGGTGGTGGTGCTACTACTTAAAAATTGAAATAAAATTTTCTATTCTTCAGGATTGTCAAGGGCTAAGTCCCTACTAGAACTCTGGAAATTTTGAGATGATTAGAATTATTAAATTTCGAAGAAAAAAATTTTTATTTTCATTTTAAACAAATTTCAATTGTCTGATAGCATTCGGGTGGTGGTGCTACTACTTAAAAATTGAAATAAAATTTTCTATTCTTCAGGATTGTCAAGGGCTAATTCCCTACTAGAACGCTGAAAATTTTCAGATGATTAGAATTATTAAATTTCGAAGAAATTAATTTTTATTTTCATTTTAAACAAATTTCAATTGTCTGATAGCATTCGGGTGGTGGTGCTACTACTTAAAAATTAAAATAAAATTTTCTATTCATCAGGATTGTCACGGGCTAATTCCCTACTAGAACTCTGAAAATTTTCAGATGATTAGAATTATTAAATTTCCAAGAAATAATTTTTTATTTTCATTTTAAACAAATTTCAATTGTCTGATAGCATTCGGGTGGTGGTGCTACTACTTAAAAATTGAAATAAAATTTTCTATTCTTCAGGATTGTCAAGGGCTAAGTCCCTACTAGAACTCTGGAAATTTTTAGATGATTAGAATTATTAAATTTCGAAGAAATAATTTTTTATTTTCATTTGAAACAAATTTCAATTGTCTGATAGCATTCGGGTGGTGGTGCTACTACTTAAAAATTGAAATAAAATTTTCTATTCTTCAGGATTGTCAAGGGCTAATTTCCTTCTAGAACTCTGAAAATTTTCAGATGATTAGAATTATTAAATTTCGAAGAAATTAATTTTTATTTTCATTTTAAACAAATTTCAATTGTCTGATAGCATTCGGGTGGTGGTGCTACTACTTAAAAATTGAAATAAAATTTTCTATTCTTCAGGATTGTCAAGGGCTAAGTCCCTACTAGAACTCTGGAAATTTTCAGATGATTAGAATTATTAAATTTCCAAGAAATAATTTTTTATTTTCATTTTAAACAAATTTCAATTGTCTGATAGCATTCGGGTGGTGGTGCTACTACTTAAAAATTGAAATAAAATTTTCTATTCTTCAGGATTGTCAAGGGCTAAGTCCCTACTAGAACTCTGGAAATTTTTAGATGATTAGAATTATTAAATTTCGAAGAAATAATTTTTTATTTTCATTTTAAACAAATTTCAATTGTCTGATAGCATTCGGGTGGTGGTGCTACTACTTAAAAATTGAAATAAAATTTTCTATTCTTTAGGATTGTCAAGTGCTAAGTCCCTACTAGAACTCTGGAAATTTTCAGATGATTAGAATAATTAAATTTTGAAAAAATAAATTTTTATTTTCATTTTAAACAAATTTCAATTGTCTGATAGCAGTCGGGTGGTGGTGCTACTACTTAAAAATTGAAATAAAATTTTCTATTCTTCAGGATTGTCAAGAGCTAAGTCCCTATTAGAACTCTGGAAATTTTCAGATGATTAGAATTATTAAATTTTGAAAAAATAAATTTTTATTTTCATTTTAAACAAATTTCAATTGTCTGATAGCATTCGGGTGGTGGTGCTACTACTTAAAAATTGAAATAAAATTTTCTATTCTTCAGGATTGTCAAGAGCTAAGTCCCTATTAGAACTCTGGAAATTTTCAGATGATTAGAAATATTAAATTTCGAAGAAATAAATTTTTACTTACATTTTAAACAAATTTCAATTGTCTGATAGCAGTCGGGTGGTGGTGCTACTACTTAAAAATTTAAATAAAATTTTCTATTCTTCAGGATTGTCAAGGGCTAAGTCCCTACTAGAACTCTGGAAATTTTCAGATGATTAGAATTATTAAATTTCGAAGAAATAATTTTTTATTTTCATTTTAAACAAATTTCAATTGTCTGATAGCATTCGGGTGGTGGTGCTACTACTTAAAAAATTTAATAAAATTTTCTATTCTTCAGGATTGTCAAGGGCTAAGTCCCTACTAGAACTCTGGAAATTTTCAGATGATTAGAATTATTAAATTTCGAAGAAATAATTTTTTATTTTCATTTTAAACAAATTTCAATTGTCTGATAGCATTCGGGTGGTGGTGCTACTACTTAAAAATTTAAATAAAATTTTCTATTCTTCAGGATTGTCAAGGGCTAAGTCCCTACTAGAACTCTGGAAATTTTCAGATGATTAGAATTATTAAATTTTGAAAAAATAAATTTTTATTTTTATTTTAAACAAATTTCAATTGTCTGATAGCATTCGGGTGGTGGTGCTACTACTTAAAAATTGAAATAAAATTTTCTATTCTTCAGGATTGTCAAGTGCTAAGTCCCTACTAGAACTCTGGAAATTTTCAGATGATTAGAATAATTAAATTTCGAAAAAATAAATTTTTATTTTCATTTTAAACAAATTTCAATTGTCTTATAGCATTCGGGTGGTGGTGCTACTACTTAAAAATTGAAATAAAATTTTCTATTCTTGAGAATTGTCAAGGGCTAAGTCCCTACTAGAACTTAGAAAATTGTCAGATGATTAGAATTATTAAATTGAAAAAAAATAAATTTTTAATGTCATTTTTAATTGTCTGATAGCATTCGGGTGGTGGTGCTACTACTTAAAAATTTAAATAAAATTTTCTATTCTTCAGGATTGTCAAGGGCTAAGTCCCTACTAGAACTCTGGAAATTTTCAGATGATTAGAATTATTAAATTTCGAAGAAATAATTTTTTATTTTCATTTTAAACAAATTTCAATTGTCTGATAGCATTCGGGTGGTGGTGCTACTACTTAAAAATTGAAATAAAATTTTCTATTCTTTAGGATTGTCAAGGGCTAATTCCCTACTAGAACTCTGAAAATTTTCAGATGATTAGAATTATTAAATTTCGAAGAAATTAATTTTTATTTTCATTTTAAACAAATTTCAATTGTCTGATAGCATTCGGGTGGTGGTGCTACTACTTAAAAATTAAAATAAAATTTTCTATTCTTCAGGATTGTCAAGGGCTAAGTCCCTACTAGAACTCTGGAAATTTTCAGATGATTAGAATTATTAAATTTTGAAAAAATAAATTTTTATTTTTATTTTAAACAAATTTCAATTGTCTGATAGCATTCGGGTGGTGGTGCTACTACTTAAAAATTGAAATAAAATTTTTTATTCTTCAGGATTGTCAAGGGCTAATTCCCTACTAGAATTCTGAAAATTTTCAGATGATTAGAATTATTAAATTTCGAAGAAATTAAATTTTATTTTCATTTTAAACAAATTTCAATTGTCTGATAGCATTCGGGTGGTGGTGCTACTACTTAAAAATTGAAATAAAATTTTCTATTCTTCAGGATTGTCAAGGGCTAAGTCCCTACTAGAACTCTGGAAATTTTCAGATGATTAGAATTATTAAATTTCCAAGAAATAATTTTTTATTTTCATTTTAAACAAATTTCAATTGTCTGATAGCATTCGGGTGGTGGTGCTACTACTTAAAAATTGAAATAAAATTTTCTATTCTTCAGGATTGTCAAGGGCTAAGTCCCTACTAGAACTCTGGAAATTTTTAGATGATTAGAATTATTAAATTTCGAAGAAATAATTTTTTATTTTCATTTTAAACAAATTTCAATTGTCTGATAGCATTCGGGTGGTGGTGCTACTACTTAAAAATTGAAATAAAATTTTCTATTCTTCAGGATTGTCAAGTGCTAAGTCCCTACTAGAACTCTGGAAATTTTCAGATGATTAGAATAATTAAATTTTGAAAAAATAAATTTTTATTTTCATTTTAAACAAATTTCAATTGTCTGATAGCAGTCGGGTGGTGGTGCTACTACTTAAAAATTGAAATAAAATTTTCTATTCTTCAGGATTGTCAAGAGCTAAGTCCCTATTAGAACTCTGGAAATTTTCAGATGATTAGAATTATTAAATTTTGAAAAAATAAATTTTTATTTTCATTTTAAACAAATTTCAATTGTCTGATAGCATTCGGGTGGTGGTGCTACTACTTAAAAATTGAAATAAAATTTTCTATTCTTCAGGATTGTCAAGAGCTAAGTCCCTATTAGAACTCTGGAAATTTTCAGATGATTAGAAATATTAAATTTCGAAGAAATAAATTTTTACTTACATTTTAAACAAATTTCAATTGTCTGATAGCATTCGGGTGGCGGTGATACTACTTAAAAATTGAAATAAAATTTTCTATTCTTCAGGATTGTCAAGGGCTAAGTCCCTACTAGAACTCTGGAAATTTTCAGATGATTAGAATTATTAAATTTTGAAAAAATAATTTTTTATTTTCATTTTAAACAAATTTCAATTGTCTGATAGCATTCGGGTGGTGGTGCTACTACTTAAAAATTTAAATAAAATTTTCTATTCTTCAGGATTGTCAAGAGCTAAGTCCCTATTAGAACTCTGGAAATTTTCAGATGATTAGAAATATTAAATTTCGAAGAAATAAATTTTTACTTACATTTTAAACAAATTTCAATTGTCTGATAGCATTCGGGTGGCGGTGATACTACTTAAAAATTGAAATAAAATTTTCTATTCTTCAGGATTGTCAAGGGCTAAGTCCCTACTAGAACTCTGGAAATTTTCAGATGATTAGAATTATTAAATTTTGAAAAAATAATTTTTTATTTTCATTTTAAACAAATTTCAATTGTCTGATAGCATTCGGGTGGTGGTGCTACTACTTAAAAATTGAAATAAAATTTTCTATTCTTGAGAATTGTCAAGGGCTAAGTCCCTACTAGAACTTAGAAAATTGTCAGATGATTAGAATTATTAAATTGAAAAAAAATAAATTTTTAATGTCATTTTTGATTGTCTGATAGCATTCGGGTGGTGGTGCTACTACTTAAAAATTTAAATAAAATTTTCTATTCTTCAGGATTGTCAAGGGCTAAGTCCCTACTAGAACTCTGGAAATTTTCAGATGATTAGAATTATTAAATTTCGAAGAAATAATTTTTTATTTTCATTTTAAACAAATTTCAATTGTCTGATAGCATTCGGGTGGTGGTGCTACTACTTAAAAATTTAAATAAAATTTTCTATTCTTCAGGATTGTCAAGGGCTAAGTCCCTACTAGAACTCTGGAAATTTTCAGATGATTAGAATTATTAAATTTCGAAGAAATAATTTTTTATTTTCATTTTAAACAAATTTCAATTGTCTGATAGCATTCGGGTGGTGGTGCTACTACTTAAAAATTTAAATAAAATTTTCTATTCTTCAGGATTGTCAAGGGCTAAGTCCCTACTAGAACTCTGGAAATTTTCAGATGATTAGAATTATTAAATTTTGAAAAAATAAATTTTTATTTTTATTTTAAACAAATTTCAATTGTCTGATAGCATTCGGGTGGTGGTGCTACTACTTAAAAATTGAAATAAAATTTTCTATTCTTCAGGATTGTCAAGTGCTAAGTCCCTACTAGAACTCTGGAAATTTTCAGATGATTAGAATAATTAAATTTCGAAAAAATAAATTTTTATTTTCTTTTTAAACAAATTTCAATTGTCTTATAGCATTCGGGTGGTGGTGCTACTACTTAAAAATTGAAATAAAATTTTCTATTCTTGAGAATTGTCAAGGGCTAAGTCCCTACTAGAACTTAGAAAATTGTCAGATGATTAGAATTATTAAATTGAAAAAAAATAAATTTTTAATGTCATTTTTAATTGTCTGATAGCATTCGGGTGGTGGTGCTACTACTTAAAAATTTAAATAAAATTTTCTATTCTTCAGGATTGTCAAGGGCTAAGTCCCTACTAGAACTCTGGAAATTTTCAGATGATTAGAATTATTAAATTTCGAAGAAATAATTTTTTATTTTCATTTTAAACAAATTTCAATTGTCTGATAGCATTCGGGTGGTGGTGCTACTACTTAAAAATTGAAATAAAATTTTCTATTCTTTAGGATTGTCAAGGGCTAATTCCCTACTAGAACTCTGAAAATTTTCAGATGATTAGAATTATTAAATTTCGAAGAAATTAATTTTTATTTTCATTTTAAACAAATTTCAATTGTCTGATAGCATTCGGGTGGTGGTGCTACTACTTAAAAATTAAAATAAAATTTTCTATTCTTCAGGATTGTCAAGGGCTAAGTCCCTACTAGAACTCTGGAAATTTTCAGATGATTAGAATTATTAAATTTTGAAAAAATAAATTTTTATTTTTATTTTAAACAAATTTCAATTGTCTGATAGCATTCGGGTGGTGGTGCTACTACTTAAAAATTGAAATAAAATTTTTTATTCTTCAGGATTGTCAAGGGCTAATTCCCTACTAGAATTCTGAAAATTTTCAGATGATTAGAATTATTAAATTTCGAAGAAATTAAATTTTATTTTTATTTTAAACAAATTTCAATTGTCTGATAGCATTCGGGTGGTGGTGCTACTACTTAAAAATTGAAATAAAATTTTCTATTCTTCAGGATTGTCAAGGGCTAAGTCCCTACTAGAACTCTGGAAATTTTCAGATGATTAGAATTATTAAATTTCCAAGAAATAATTTTTTATTTTCATTTTAAACAAATTTCAATTGTCTGATAGCATTCGGGTGGTGGTGCTACTACTTAAAAATTGAAATAAAATTTTCTATTCTTTAGGATTGTCAAGGGCTAATTCCCTACTAGAACTCTGAAAATTTTCAGATGATTAGAATTATTAAATTTCGAAGAAATTAATTTTTATTTTCATTTTAAACAAATTTCAATTGTCTGATAGCATTCGGGTGGTGGTGCTACTACTTAAAAATTAAAATAAAATTTTCTATTCTTCAGGATTGTCAAGGGCTAAGTCCCTACTAGAACTCTGGAAATTTTCAGATGATTAGAATTATTAAATTTTGAAAAAATAAATTTTTATTTTTATTTTAAACAAATTTCAATTGTCTGATAGCATTCGGGTGGTGGTGCTACTACTTAAAAATTGAAATAAAATTTTTTATTCTTCAGGATTGTCAAGGGCTAATTCCCTACTAGAATTCTGAAAATTTTCAGATGATTAGAATTATTAAATTTCGAAGAAATTAAATTTTATTTTCATTTTAAACAAATTTCAATTGTCTGATAGCATTCGGGTGGTGGTGCTACTACTTAAAAATTGAAATAAAATTTTCTATTCTTCAGGATTGTCAAGGGCTAAGTCCCTACTAGAACTCTGGAAATTTTGAGATGATTAGAATTATTAAATTTCGAAGAAAAAAATTTTTATTTTCCTTTTTAACAAATTTCAATTGTCTGATAGCATTCGGGTGGTGGTGCTACTACTTAAAAATTGAAATAAAATTTTCTATTCTTGAGAATTGTCAAGGGCTAAGTCCCTACTAGAACTTAGAAAATTGTCAGATGATTAGAATTATTAAATTGAAAAAAAATAAATTTTTAATGTCATTTTTGATTGTCTGATAGCATTCGGGTGGTGGTGCTACTACTTAAAAATTTAAATAAAATTTTCTATTCTTCAGGATTGTCAAGGGCTAAGTCCCTACTAGAACTCTGGAAATTTTCAGATGATTAGAATTATTAAATTTCGAAGAAATAATTTTTTATTTTCATTTTAAACAAATTTCAATTGTCTGATAGCATTCGGGTGGTGGTGCTACTACTTAAAAATTGAAATAAAATTTTCTATTCTTCAGGATTGTCAAGGGCTAATTCCCTACTAGAACTCTGAAAATTTTCAGATGATTAGAATTATTAAATTTCGAAGAAATTAATTTTTATTTTCATTTTAAACAAATTTCAATTGTCTGATAGCATTCGGGTGGTGGTGCTACTACTTAAAAATTGAAATAAAATTTTCTATTCTTCAGGATTGTCAAGGGCTAAGTCCCTACTAGAACTCTGGAAATTTTGAGATGATTAGAATTATTAAATTTCGAAGAAAAAAATTTTTATTTTCCTTTTTAACAAATTTCAATTGTCTGATAGCATTCGGGTGGTGGTGCTACTACTTAAAAATTGAAATAAAATTTTCTATTCTTCAGGATTGTCAAGTGCTAAGTCCCTACTAGAACTCTGGAAATTTTCAGATGATTAGAATAATTAAATTTCGAAGAAAAAAATTTTTATTTTCCTTTTTAACAAATTTTAATTGTCTGATAGCATTCGGGTGGTGGTGCTACTACTTAAAAATTGAAATAAAATTTTCTATTCTTCAGGATTGACAAAGGCTAAGTCCCTACTAGAACTCTGAAAATTTTCAGATGATTAGAATTATTAAATTTTGAAGAAATTAATTTTTATTTTCATTTTAAACAAATTTACAATTGTCTGATAGCATTCGGGTGGTGGTGCTACTACTTAAAAATTGAAATAAAATTTTCTATTCTTGAGAATTGTCAAGGGCTAAGTCCCTACTAGAACTCTGGAAATTTTCAGATGATTAGAATTATTAAATTTCGAAGAAATAAATTTTTATTCTTGTTTTTACCAAATTATGATTGTCTGATGGCGTCCGGATGGGGACCTGCTACTATTTAAAAATTGAAATAAAATTTTCTATTCTTCAGGATTATTAAACATAAAATATGAATAATAATAATAATTAATATGAATAATAATTATTCATATTTACATGCTATATTTGAATCAGTGACTGATTTTTGAGTATCAAATTAATTATTTTGAACTAATTTTTTAGAGAACTGTATTAGTACACTGTAAAAAATTTAGGGAGTTAACGGACTCGGGAGTTAAATTTTTCGAGTTAAAAATCAACTTCAAAAGAGAGTTAATTTCTAACTTCCTTCATTCAACACCCGCGCGAGTTTTTTTTTCCTGGGGAGTTAGCATTTGGGTGTTAAATTTTAACTCTCTTTATTTAACTCCTCTGGCATTAACTTTCCAATGCGTGCGACTTTTATAGAATCCCCTGGGGAGTTAAAATTGAACTCCTTTTTTTTACAGTGTATCTATAAAAATTGAAAAAGCGAGTTTTTAAAAACAAAGTAAAATACTAAAATTCTTTTTTAATTTGGTGAAGAAGTTCCCAGTTTGGCATAAAATTCCTGGCTTATTTACGGATTTCCCAGTTAGTAGACACTGTGTTATGTATACACTGAGAAAACTGGAGTATTGGACTAAACATCTGGAGGGACAAATCGTTCATATTTGAGAGTTAGCTATTGGATAACAATCTAAATGTTCAAATTCACCATTGACAGATATTCGTGCCATTTCTCTAACAGAGGGACAAATTAACCATCTTGAGAAATTCCTTCCTTATCCGGCGCGAAATGAATAAATATGGCAATCTAACCCCTAAATTAAATACATAAAATGTCAGAAAAATAATTTCGCCCGCATCAGATCGTACACATTTTCTGCGCAATTTTTAACCCTCAGATATAATGGGAGAGAATATACAAGTAGATTTCCATTATCAATTCAAAATTTATTTTAGAAGGACTATTTAACTCTCTTCATAAGCAAAGGAAACATACACTTTTTGAACCTCTGAATTTGACTCTCCAGTTTTCTCAGTGTATTAAAAATTTAATGTTTTTCAGTACTTTTAATAAAAATCCCTGACTTTTCCCTGATTATTTCAATGAAACTAATTTTCTCAGTATTTTAAAATAACAAATTTTCGATTAACAAAAAATGAAGAAACCATTTTCTCTGGTGAATTTTATTTTCGTCTTATTGGTTCGCTACGATATTTATGTTTAATGGGGCGAGTAATTCTCATACAGGGAAGAGTTAAACTGTTTTAGAGATAAATTGACCGATAAAATATGATTGTATATAATGTGATATTATCGTTAAAGGGATTTTTGTCTATATAATCACTTTTTCATCAGAGTTGAGAAGGGAAAAAAGAAAGATAGCGAGGGAGAGAGAGAGAGAGAAGGAATTTACTTTTTTTTACTACAACTGCTAAAAACGAGCAAGTTTTCTTTGAAAAATCCAAAGCACGTTGTTAGTGCGATTCAACAATTTGCCCAGTAAAACAAGAAGTTCGTGTCTGACCGCATTAAAACTTTTTCCACTGTCAGAAATTCCCTCTGTTATACGGTTGACCTGCACTACATTTTCTACTGACGGCGGGGTTCATCGACAGTGAATATTGTTGAAAGTGAGCAATCATATACACCAATTACTCTTTTTTCTCTCTTCTCTCGAGCTTTTAAAGATTAAAGTCAATTGGTCTAGATTATAAAAAAAAGCGGCGGATGAATATTTTTCTTCAAAAATATGAAAGTCATATACGAAATCAAATATTCCTCTGAGCTTTAAAATCGATGCAAATAAATAAAATTCCAGCTCAGCTCTCACAGTTGTCATATATATACATTGAATAGATATAGAAAAAAAAAGAGTAAAGTGAAGTTAGAATAGAGCATTGGAAATAAATTTGTTCAATTTCATGCCACATACTAAAGCTCAAACGATTCTCTCTGTTTCATTCGTAATACCGTTTATTGACTTACACAATAAACATGTATTCTGCGAGTATCATATATATATTGTTGCACAAAACGTATTTTGAAATCGCTTTCGTTTTTCACAACAGGTTGTTGAATTAAATTACTCTACTTTTTGATTTTATCTCGCAATTAAATATTTCATTTGATAATTAAAATTTAATTGCATATATTCTTTTAAGGAGGCTTTATCGATAATTGAATTAAAAAACAGAATTTAATAAAACTCTTTTATTTAGAGCTTATTTCTTTTCCTTTTTGTTAATAACACAGGCACACAAAAAAAAAAAAGTGTCGTGGCCGAGACACTACAGTAGTATATTCCCATGTATTTTTGGCCGCTGAATCCGAATCTGAAGTCCGAATGCTCAAATTGGTTCTTTTTTTTGAGTTATACTCAAAAAACGACTCAAAACACGAATTTGAACCAAAAAAATTAAAAAAATTTTTTGTGACATGACAATAGCATATTTCCATGTATTTTTTCCCGCTAAATCCGGATTCGAAGTCAGAATTGACAGATATGCTCAAAATTATGAGCTAAACTCAAAAAACGACTCAAAAAACCGAATTAAAATGACGAAAATGAAAAATTTTTTCTGTGACACTTCAAAAGTATATTCCTATGTATTTTTTCACGCTGAATCCGAATTCGAAGTCAAAATAGACAGATTTGCTCAAAATTTTGAGATAAACTCAAAAAACCACTCAAAAAAAGACTCAAAAAACCGAATTAAGATGAAAAAATTTTTTTATGACACTACACTACTATATTCCCATGTACTTTTTCCCGCTGAATCCGAATTCGCAGTCAGAATTAACAGATTTGCTCAAAATTTTGAGATAAGCTCAAAGAACTGATAAAAAAAGCGATTTAAAATAAAGAAATGGAAATTTTTTGCTATGACACTACATTACAGTATTTCCATATCGGATCTCGCATTTAAAGTCAGAATTGACAGATTTCTGACTGATTTGCTCAAAATTTTGAGATATACTCAAAAAACTGATAAAAATGTAATTTAATATGAATAAAGGAAATTTTTTGCTATGACACTACACTAGTGTATTCCCATGTATTTTTTCACTGTGATTCCAAAGTCAGAATTTTCAAAGTGGCTCAAAATTTTGGATTTCATTAAAAGTGCTCAAAAACATGCATGCTTGTACCTGTAACCAGGGTTTGAGTTCTAAAAAATTTTATGTCATTCTGATAATTCTAACTTCGAATTTGTATTCAGCGTATATAAAATTCATGGGAATACACTACCGAATACCAAAAAAATGAACTCTTTTGCATTAAATTAAATTTTGAGCATTTTTGGATTTAACTTAAAATTTTGAGCCAATTTAATAACTTTAACTTTGATTTTAGAAGCAGATGTAAAAAACATGAGAATATACTATAATGTAGTGTACTAGCAAGAAAAGTAGAGTTTCTTGACTTTCATTTTTGTAACTTAACAGATTTTCTTGTGTGTCTCAAAATTTTGAGCCATTAGAATAATTCTGACTTCAGATGCGAGATCCGAGTGTAAAAATATAAGGAAATACTGTAATGTAGTGTCATAGCAAAAAATTTCCATTTCTTTATTTTAAATCGCTTTTTTTATCAGTTCTTTGAGCTTATCTCAAAATTTTGAGCAAATCTGTCAATTCTGACTGCGAATTCGGATTCAGCGGGAAAAAGTACATGGGAATATAGTAGTGTAGTGTCATAAAAAAATTTTTTCATCTTAATTCGGTTTTTTGAGTCTTTTTTTGAGTGGTTTTTTGAGTTTATCTCAAAATTTTGAGCAAATCTGTCTATTTTGACTTCGAATTCGGATTCAGCGTGAAAAAATACATAGGAATATACTTTTGAAGTGTCACAGAAAAAATTTTTCATTTTCGTCATTTTAATTCGGTTTTTTGAGTCGTTTTTTGAGTTTAGCTCATAATTTTGAGCACATCTGTCAATTCTGACTTCGAATCCGGATTTAGCGGGAAAAAATACATGGAAATATGCTATTGTCATGTCACAAAAAAATTTTTAATTTTTTTTGGTTCAAATTCGTGTTTTGAGTCGTTTTTTGAGTATAACTCAAAAAAAAGAACCAATTTGAGCATTCGGACTTCAGATTCGGATTCAGCGGCCAAAAATACATGGGAATATACTACTGTAGTGTCTCGGCCACGACACTTTTTTTTTTTTGTGTGCCTGTGTAATTGAACATTATATAGAATATGATATTGAATTTATTTTTAATGGGTAAAAGATAAAAGAAAAAATAGGGGAAATGTTCAAAATAGGGTACGTTTAGGGGCCAAAATTAAAAAAAGGTAATTTTCGGGGAAATAGGGGAAAGACTGTGAAGCCTGCAACTATTATGAACATTTAATGACCCTTTTGATAAAATGTTTTAATTTCAAAATTCAGTCCGAGGTCTGTTTATTTTTATCTAATTTCAATCTTCATTTATGGAATAGTAATAAACCACATAATGAAGAATGGGACTTATTTCCCACTCCCCAATAAAAAAGTGAGAATAAAATTGGAATATTTCGAAATAAAAGAGATTTTTAACTGCCCGCATGAATGGAAATCGCACTAATTTTCCCGTTGCATAGTAGATGCGATATTTTCCATCTATATACTATATAGAGTACTGAAATTCATCGTTCCCCAGAGGTTTACTGCAACTATACGACGACTCAGGCGAGTGTAGCGAGGCGTGAAGCGATTCGACCAAATTAAACGTGCGGCGCGCCCACCAATGTAACCGGCATGCAAAGAGAGAGAGAGAGAGAGAGAGAGATAGAGAGAAGATAGCGGCGTTCCCAACCAGATGCAATATAATATATTAATATTTTACTTATACCTCGGGATCCAAAGGTATAGGAGAGCTAATTACGCGAGGAAATGAGATCCGGAGTTCCGCCCAATACATTTACGGTCTGTATGTGTATATATAAAACGGCATACAGCAATCTCTCTCTTCCTCTCTCTCTTACTCTCGCAAATCCTTATAAACGAAACCGTAAAACAATGTATCATTCCCCTCTCATACCCCCTTCCCTACTTCCTATCATGACATTCAAATGGTTGAAATTCAAACAAAATAAATTCCCACAAAAAGCATTTCATTCAATCTGAAAACGTTTCTTGTTCATTTGCGTGAATCTGAAGGATCTTAATAATGGCAAGGTGGATTTAAAGTGGGGGAAAAAGTGTCACTATTATTAATGATATACTCCTTTCCTCCCACCCTCATGCTTCACACTTGACAAGAATAATATTTCTATTCTAAAGTAATTCATTCAAAAAAAATGCTTTATTTTTACTTTCAAGACTGTTCGTGCAAAAATTTCGGTCTGTTTTTAAATTTTTTTTGTAATTTAACAATGATTAAAACTTGTAAAAAATATTTCTATACTCTCTAAATATGAATCAGCGGAAAATCGCTGACTGTGTAGCTATAAGTATGCAGCTGATTCAATCAGCGTATATAAGCTAAAAAATCAGTAACTATTCCCTGATTCATTAGTGTATATACGCTGATTGAATCAGCTGCATACTTATAGCTACCCAATCAGCGACTTTTCGCTGATTCAAATTTAGATAGTAAACAGAATTGCCAACGGTCAAGAGAGTCAGGAAAAGTAGAATTGGTCTTTTTTTTTAATTCTTAAAAAACTATAATAAAATTATTACTTACAAATTATTTAATGAATAATTTTACTTAAAAATTTCAAAATTAATAGGATTTCCAAAGAGTTGCGTTTACAATTTTCAAAAATAGATGAACTTCAAAAGTATTCAATTTTAAATTTTATTAAAATTTCAATTTTGAATGAATTTTAATATTTTAAAGAACTCAGATTTTTGAAAAATTTTAATAATTCAAATTCTTCAAAATTTCAGACTTCGCACTCGATAATAATTTTAAAAAAGTAGCAAAAAGTAGCTTTCAAACTAAAAAAAGTAGTAAGAACGTAGCTATCAAAAAATTAAAATTGACGACAAAAACAACTCGTTTTAGCCACTTTCCAAAACTGATAAAAATTCAATTCCATATTTTTTATTTTCTTGACTTTTTCCTAATTTTCATTAAAAAATATATTCACTTCTTTCTTATCCTGCTAATAAATTGAATTCCTGCAACAAATTTTATTATTCTTGAAAGAATTTCAATATTTATAAAAGTAATTTAATTCTTGAGAAGAATTTTATAAAAAATATTTAATAATTAATTTCTCTCGACTAATTTTATGCAATTTCTAATTTTAATAATTTAATTTCTGAATTGAATTCTTCCAAGATCTTTACGAAATTTTTTTAAAATAATTGAATTCTGTTTGGAATAATTTTACGAAAATCGTAGATATTGAAAATCATTGAATTGCGAAATGTTTTTAAAAATAATTAAATTTTACGAAGAATTCTATTAAAATTTTTGAGATTAATTTAATGTCTATGTGGCATTTTATTAGATTTTTTTTTGAAAATAATTGAATTCCCAAAAAGCATTATATTATTTAGCAAAATAATTGAATTCTTGCGAACGATTTTATTAGAATTTTTTAAAATAATTGAATTATAAAGAAGAAATGTATTACTTTTAAAAATAATTGAATTTTGCAAAGAATTTTATTAAAAAGCCTCAAAATAATTTTGTTATTTATCTTTAATAATTGAATTGTTTCGAAGAATTATCTATGTAAATAATTGAATTCTTGCCAATAATTTTATTAAAATCTAAAAGAATATTTGAATTATTTCAAAAAAATTTAATTAAAATTGTATTTAAAATAATTCATTTCTTTCAAAAAATTTTATTAAAATATTTAAAAATAATTGAATTTCTGTGAAAAATTCTAATATTTTTGTAAATAATTGAATTCTTCCAAAGAATTTTAAAAAAATATTTTTTTTAAATAATTTATTTTCTCGAGAAATTTAAATTCAATTTTTAAGAATAATTACATACATTTTTCAATCAATTTCTGTAAAATTTTATTAAAAATAATTGAAATCCTGCGATGAATTTTATTCTTTATGAAAATAATTGAATATTTACAAAGAATTTTATTAAAATTTTCAAAAATAATTGGATTCCTGAGAAGAATTTTAATATATATGAAAATAATTGCATTATGGGGAAGAATTTTATAAAAATTTTGTTAAATAATTGATAATTTTCGAAAATTTTTTGAAAATGATATTCTAAAGTATTTGAATTCTTGTAAAAATTTTATTATTTATGAAAATAATTAAATTTCGAATATTTTTTTTAAATAATTGAATCGTTTTACAGAATTTGATTATAATTTTTGAGATTTTTGAAATTGCAGAAATTCAATTATTTTTGTAAATAATAAAACTCATCGCAAAATTTCAATTATTTTTAATACAATTTTAATCAAATTCCTCGAAAAATGTAATTATTCTTGATAATTTTATCAAAATTCATCGAAAGAATGAAATTATTTGAAAATTTGTTGATAAACTTCTTTATCAGAATTCAATTTTAAAAAACATTTAATTATTCTATTTAAAAAATTGAATTCTCGTAGAATTTTCTAGTAAAAATTGATTTAAAAATGAATTTCAGTTAAAATTTTTGATAGTTTAATAATTAAAGCGTGGATTTTTAGAAATAATTGAATTTTAAAAAAGTTACAAATTAAAATCTCTGAAAATTTAGTTACTTTTGTATTTTTAACTAACAATTCTGCAGAATTAATTTTTTTGAAAGAGTTTAATTGAATTTTTTAAAAATGATTTCAAGTTTTTATTTTCTAATATATATTTAATTGAAGAATTGGATTGTAAACAAATAGACTTGAAAATTCTCAAGAAACTTTTTAAAAAATTATTAAAAATAATTTATTTAAAAAAAAATTTTCCATTTAAAATTCAAGAAAATAATAATTAAATTGAAATGATGAAAATAATTTTGAAGAAGTTACAGAAACAATATTCTTTTAATATAAAATAACGATTTTATCATTTGGTCATGATTTCTTCATGTTTTATAAGAAATATTCTTATAAGTTAATGAATTTCAAAAAGGTTTCAATTTGGTTTTGAAAATCTAAATTCCTGTGGAAAAATAATAATGGTTAAATATTTTTTTTAATTATATTGATGCTTTATTATTTATTATTATTATTTATTATTGATGTTTTCGAATAATTTTACAAATATTTTGAGAGTGAATCGAAATATTCTTTAGAGTCAGGAAAAAAGAGAAAATTTTGTCTGGAAATCAGGGAAAAACAAATTAAAATTTTTGTGGTATCCCTGATAAATTAAGAGAAATGATTTATTTTTTTTACAATGAAATTGCTTTCGTTTTTTTATAGGTTGTAGGGAAAAAATTTTAATTCTGTCTGGAAGTTTGGGAAAAATAAATTTAAATTTTTATGTCAACCCTGAAAATTATTTCTAACTCTTTTTGAGGAAAAGGTACCTGGAGTGGCAAAAATCGAAGAGCATGTTTGTATGATAATTTCAGCTTGATTAAAAAATTTCCTCTTTCTTGGAGAGAATGAGGGAAGAGAGAATTTAGGAAAATGGACGCAAAAGAGTAATTTTGAAAGAAAGTAGAGTGACTGCACCTAATTTAGAATTTCCAATAGATAAAGTCGCGATTGGAACTAACAAATCTACTTTTATCGGACATTTGCCACGCGTAGTGGCGTAACCACGCTGCGATGAATGGAACTTGCCTTCGACGTGAAAGAAGAGTAGAAAGAGAGAGAGAAAAAAAGAGAGGGTGAGTTGAGGAGTCGATATCAAGAAGAAAAAGGAAATAACCGACACTCCTTCGAAGAAGATAATCGGAAGTTTGAATACGAATTTCCCGGCGGCTACGAAAGTTGTGGCGAGATATTACGACGTCGTTTGTTTTAGAGGGGGTTTTTCTTCATATATTCTCTCTCTCTCTCTCTCTCTCTCTCTCCTCACATTTCTTTTCTCCTCTCTCCCATCATATTCTTTTTGCCAACTTAAACTTTTTTACATCATTCTGCACACTCGTTTGCTTGCGTTAATTTTTTTCCATCTTTCTTTCTTTCTTTCTCTTTATTTTTTTGTTCAACAAACGTACATTGAGAGCACGCGAGAAGCTAAACTGTAAAGAATGGTTAAAATCCTTTCGATAAAGCTATTATTTAGAGATTCAGGGAGAACGGAGATTCCCTGCTGCTTCGTTACTTACAGTTTTATACCCTCGCGAAATCCCGTGGTGGAATCAAGGGGATGCTTATTTTTACGATCGACGTAAACTTCGGATTTATTAGCACTTAGGTTACCGGAAAAAATTGAGGACGCCACTTACAGATTAACGGTCCGGGAAAAATATGTTTTAAATTACTTAATCGCCACCGTGAGTTAATAAAAAGTATATATAGAAGAGGAGGAGAAAAAAAACTGTTATTAAAGTGTATATAAAAATATTTTTTTAATTTAAGCTTGGCTGTGCTTTAATTTCGCCGGGATTTACTTATAGAGAAAAAATACTCTCTATATTAAAATTGTTAAAAATTTTACTATTAGATTAAAATTTGACTATTAGTTAAAATTTACCGATTCTGTAAATTGCAGATAAAAATATGGCGCCAGTCACAGTCGAAACTATTAAAATTTATCCATTTTCCTGATTTCCAGACAGAATTTCGACTGATCTTTTCCTGACCCTAAAGAATTT
Organism: Leptopilina syphax; assembly: GCA_032872505.1. NCBI lineage: Eukaryota > Metazoa > Arthropoda > Insecta > Hymenoptera > Figitidae > Leptopilina > Leptopilina syphax. The sequence goes on from CM065469.1 coordinate 40,574,082, forward strand.
TCTGATTCACTCTAAAAATGATTAGATACTCAAAGAAATGTTCTATAACATTTATTTACGATTTTTTTAATTGTAAAATTATTCGAAAACATCAATAGATTTTTTTACAATAAACGTTTAATCACTATTATTTTTCCATAGAAATAAAAAATTTCAAATTCAAACCTTTTTAAAATTCAACAATTTATTAAGAATTTTATTATAAAAAACATAAAGAAATTCCCGTGAAAATTTTAATTCTAAAACTAATTCAATGTCTGCAAATAATTTTTATCAACATTTATGTTGAAAATAATTGAATTGTGGATAAGAATTTTTTTACTTTCAGATTTTAATCTGAAACCTTTTCAAAATTCAATTATTTTTTAAAAATTTACGCCTTAATGCTTTTAAAATTCAATTATAATCTAAAATTTTTACTGAAATCCATTTTTAAATTAATGATTTTGAGAAAATTCTACTAGAATTCAATTATTTAAATACAAAAATAACAATTTATTGAATAATTGCATGTTATTTAAAATTTAATTCGCATAAAGAATTTTATCTATAAATTATTAAATAATTGAATTCTTTTGACGAATTTTAATAAAATTTTTAAGAATTTGTTCGAAGAATTCGATTAAAATTGTATAAAACATTATTGAAATTCTGCAATGAGTTTTATTATTTATGAAAATAATTGAATTCCTAAAAAGAATTTTATTATTTACAAAATAATTGAATCCTGTGAAATTTATTTATTTATTTATTATTTTTTAAAAATAATTAAAAGTTTGTGTAGAATTTTAATTATATTTCACAAATAATAAAAACCTTCGTTGAAAATAAAATATTTTCAAAATCTACTATTTTAATAAAATTTCTCAAAAGAATTCAATTATTTAAGAAATTATATAATAAAATTCGTTGTAAGAAATAAGAATTCAATTATTTTCATAAATAATAAAATTTTTCGCAAAATTTCAATTATTTTTAATACAATTTTAAGTGAATTCTTCGAAAAATGTAATTATTTTCAAACATAATATTAAAATTATTCAAAAAAAATTATTTATCAATTTTAATTTTTAATTATTTATGTAAAAGTTCCTTGAGAATTTTTAAATCCATTTGTTTACAATTCAATTTTACGAAATTTTGATTCTTCGGAAATTCTTTAATTAAATATTTAGAAAATAAAAATTTGAAATAATTAAAATAAATTATAATTTTTCAAATTTATAAAGCATTTTATCAACATTTTTCTAAATAATTGAATTCCCGAGAAAAATTTTATTATTTATGAAAATAATTGATTTCTTGCGAAGAATTTTATTCAAATTATTTTAAATAATTGAATTCTCAGGAAGAATTGTATTGAAAATAAATGAAATTGTGCAATGAGTTTTATTATTTATGAAAATAATTGAATTCCTAAACAGAATTTTATTATTTACGAAAATAATTGAATGATTGTGAAGAAATTTATAAAAAATAGAATTCCTGAGAAATTTTTATTAGGTATTTATGAAAATAATTAATTGTTTGCGTAGAATTTTATTACTTTTGAAAATAATTGAATTTCTAGAATAATTTCTAACTTCTCCAAAATTCAATTGTTTTAGTGTTTTTAATTAAAACTAAAATTTTTAATTAAATTCATTCAAAATTGAAAGTTTATAAAATTTCGAATTAAAACCTTTTGAAGTTCATCTATTTATGAAAATTGTAAACGCAATTCTTTTGAAATTTAATTAATCTCGAAATATTTAAGTAATATTATTTAATGAATAATTTTACTTAAATATTTCAAAATTAATTCGAATTAATTGAATATAATTCTTGAAGAACTATTATAAAAATTTTATGATAGTTTATTTATTTGTTTATTTATAGTTCTTCAAGAATTAAGTTATTTAAAAAGAAATTATTACCAGAAATAGAACAAATTGAAGGTTTTTTTAGACTTCGTGGTAATTTCATAGTTTATGAGTCAAACAAAAAAGACACAAAAATTCAGAATTTTCTTATGAATTCTAAAAATTAAATTTTTTCCAGTACTTTTAATAAAAATCCCTGGCTTTTCCCTGATTTCCCTAACCAATTCTACTTTCCCTCACTTTTCCTTGACTTCCCTTACCCGCGTAACTCTCAAATTAAATAGAAATAGAAGAGTGAAATAAAATAAAGGTAGAAGATTAAAATAAAATAAAAACAGAAGATCGAAATAAAAACAGAAGAGATCGAATTAAAAAACAGAAGATCGAAATAAAAAGCGAAAGATTGAAATAAAAAAACAAGATCAAAAACAAAAGAAAAACAGAAGATTACGAATCAAAACAATTGGATCAAATGAAATATAACCGTATCAATGAAAATAAAGTTAACAATATGTCTGTATATGCATATCTAACAAATAAGGGATTTGGGAGAAGATATTCACCGCTTGGAGCATTGAAGATGCACCTTGTTGTAATATTTAAAGGCAGGACCAGTGAGAGAGCCTCAGTATTCAACATCCTGTTACAAATACATAAGCCACTGGCACATAGGTACCTGCATATAAATGCGAAGGAAAGCTTGGTTCGCGGTCCATCTTCCTCCCTCACGCAATCTGTACATTATGTGCATATAATGTACCGGAAGGGTGGAAGGATCCTTCGCTTTCAACTATTTATTCTCCCCCGTGATGTAACCGGAACACCGAGGACTTTATTTCCTCAATTCTCCAGAGGTCCGAAAGAGAAAGAGAGAAAGAGAAAGATACCCTTTTCCATTATCCACCCACACACACACACACACTACTATTCAAATCTAAATAATCTACAATACAGTTTAGATTACGCAGATATTAAAAATACAAATAATCATTACAAATATATTTTCCATTTTGAAACAAAAAAAAAAAGAAAGAATCAAAACGATACGTGAGTTGAGAAAAAAAAAACATTTTACTTTCCTATCACTTCAATCTAAATGCAAAAACATTTACGTAATTTAGCTTTATAATCGTTTTATTTTCGTGAAAATTTTGTCGAGATAAGGTTAAATTTATTTTCGTGATTGTTATTATTATTAGTATTATTTTTTGAATTATTAATATTTACATTGTTATTCTGTTTTGCATTATTAATTGCATTATTAATTGCCTTATTAATTGCATTATTATTATTTGCATTATTATTATTTGCTTAATTATTATTACTGTAGAGATTATATCAGAGAATCTGAGGTCGAATTACCTTTTAAACCCTGCAGCATTATTATCTAAGATCAAAGATCCAATTGTTAATGTTGAAATTCGTTATATTACTCACAAAGTTTATGGGGAGTTTTCGCGGGTATCTTGTTTAAAGGCAGAATATTCCTTTTTGTGTACATATAATTTTATAAAATTCAAAATTATCGCAAGATATATGGAACTTTCGTAATAGCTTTACTCATAAGGGAAAGTTTCCTGTTTAATTTTCAAACACACAAGAGGATCTTCTATTTTCATAAAATAATATTTATATTCCACGATAATATTCTCAGCATCGTTCATCTGTGAAATTTAAAGGTTTTATTAAAAATACTTCATAAGAAGCATCAACAAAATTTTTAAAAACAATTCTTTCAAACTTTTTAAAAAATTTTTTAAAAAAAGTAGCTTTACTTCTTACTATGTTAAAGCAAATTTTGAATTTGAATCATATTTGAATCAAATATAATATAATAAAAAAAATTTTAAATCAGTACTATATTTAACATTATTAAAAATTATTATTTGTTGTCAATAAAAATTATATTCTACAATCAGGATTGCCACAAAAAATAAATTTTCTTTTTCCCTGATTTCCAGACAAAATTCTGACTTTTTCCCTGACCAAAAAGAATATTCTGCTTCTCAAATTTAAACCTTTTGAAATTTAATAACTTTTAAGAATATTATTATAAAACATGAAGATATCGAGCACTCCGAGTCTTCGACTCGAAGTGATCGTTATCTTCATGTTTTATAATAATTTAAATTTCTATAAATCTTTTCAAAAAAAAAAAAAAAAATTAAATTAATTATAAAAATTTTAATAAAATCCTTCGCAAGAATTCAATTATTTTTATAAGTCATTCATTTTTCACATAAATTCAATTATTTAGAAAAATATAATAAAATTCGTTATAAGAATTCAATTATTATCATGAATAATAAATTTTTCTTAGGATTTCAATTATTTTAAAAACAATTTTAAATGAATTCCTCGAAAAATGTAATTATTTTCAAACATTTTTTGCAAAAATTCAATTCCATTTCACAAATAATGAAATTCTTCGCTGAAATTCAAATATTTTCAAAATCTACTAATTTAATAAAATTTCTCAAAAGAATTCAATTATTTTCATAAATAATAAAATTCTTCACAGAATTTCAATTATTTAACACAAAATGTAATAAAACTTCTCACAAAAATTCAATTATTTTCATAAATAATAAAATTCTTCATAGGATTTCAATTATATAAAAGAAATGTAATAAATATCGTTGCAAGAATTTAATTGTTTTCCTAAATAATAAAACTCTTCACAGGCTTTCAATTATTAGAAAAAAATGTAATAAAATTCTCCTCAGGATTGCAATTATTCTCATGAATAATAAAATTCTCCTCAGGATTTCAATTATTTAAAAAAAATGTATTAAAATTCGTTGCAAGAATTTAATTATTTAAAACACAATGTAATAAAATTTTTTAAAGGAATTCAATTTTTTTCATAAATAATTAAATTCTTCACAGGAGTTCAATTACTTAAAAAAAATGTAATAAAATTCGTTTCAAGAATTTAATTATTTTCCTAAATAATTAAATTCTTCACAGGATTTCAATTATTTAAAAGAAATGTAATAAAATTCTTTGCAAGAATTCAATTGTTTTCCTAAATACTACATTTCTTCACAGGATTTCAATTATTTTTAAAAAATGTAATAATTTTTCGTTGCAAGACTTCAATTATTATATTTTCCTAAATATTAAAATTCTTCTCAGGATTTCAATTATTTTTAGTAAAATTTTAAGTAAATTCTTTGAAAATTTTAATTAATTTAAAAAATTAAAATTAAATTAAATTAAATTAATTAAAATTAAAATTTTTTTCAAAATTAAATTCTCATAAAGAATTTTATTTATGAATTTTTAAATTATCGATTTTTTCGACGAATTTTAATAAAATTTTCAAGATGAATTACATTTTTCGAGGAATTTGGTTAAAATTGTATTAAAAATAATTGAAATTCTACATGATGAGTTTTATTATTCATGAAAATAATTGAATCATCGTAAAAAATTTTATTATTTATGAAAATAATTGAATTATTTGCAAAAAAATTTATAAAAAATTTGTTAATAGTTGAATTTCTGTAAAATGTTTATTATTTATAAAAAATAATTGTATTTTGGAGAAGAATTTTATTATTTTTAAAGATAATTGAAATTTTTACTAGAATTTTTTTTAATTTTTAAACAAAATTGAATTTTTCCAAACATTTGTAACTTCTCTAAAATACAATTTTTTTTATTATTTTTAACTAAAATTCTTCTATAAATCAATGATTTTTAATAATTAATTAAATATAATATTAAAAAATAAAATAAAACTAATTATGAATCCTGCAAAATTAATTTTTTCTAGTACTTTAATAAAAATCCCTGACTTTTTTCCTGAATTCCCTGATTTCCTTGTACTACAACAAAAAGTTAAATTTCATTTGAAAACCTAAACAATGAATATCTAGCAAAGAATTTTTGGCAGTACTTTCTTCTGAAAAGTGTCAAAGCTACTTTGTCATTTCGCGTCATGATTATCGCACAGTGAAAATCAGAATGAACACATTTTGGCCAAATCAACCGCAGGCTCTTTCGTTTAATGCTTAATTTCTTCTCCTTTTCCCTCTTTTTTTCCATTTTTTTCTGTGTGCCTCCATTTTACACTCGAGGTACGAACCAATTATGTGACTTTTCGCGGTTTCGCGCCAAAAAAAGGAATATATTTGTTAGTGAATACGCGTTTCTCTAGCAGCCATTAGACACTATACAGAAGTAATTTTCCCATGTGTCTGAGAAAAAGGAGTCAGCTGACATAATATGCAGCTATTTGGAGAGTGGCCAAATGAAACTGAAAAATTACGAGGCAGACAACGCTCTCTCGACCCATATTCTTGCATCTGTATATCCGTGTCGCGTTACTCTTACAATACAGTGTACATGTATTGTGTGTTAGGTCCTTAAATATTTCCAAGTAGAAATTAGTGATCTCCTGTTGGAACGACCACTACAAGTTTAGACTCTTAATTTTAATTTGCGGTTTAACGCAAAATTGACTTGTCGGTTTCGATCATTTTTTTAATCTCCGAAAGAAGTTATTATTTTTATGGCTCTCGAGGAAATATTTTAGAAAAGTTTATTGCGAATGATGGCTTGAGTAATTTTCTATTCTTCAGGATCTTGTAAGGCTCAATACCTACTGCAACTCAGGTAATTTTTAGCCAATTAGAATTACAAAATTTAGAAGAAATAAATTTTTAATTTCTCTTTTACCAAATTTTGATTGTCTGATAGCGAACAAGTGGAGGTGCTACTACTTAAAAGTTAAAATAAAATGTTCTATCCTTCAGGATCCTGTAAGTCTCAGTCCCTCCTACAAATCAGGTGATTTGCCGATGAGAGAAACATTAAAAATTGTAAGAAATAAATTTCAATGTTTTTTTTTCAAAAAATTTTGATTGTCTGCTGAATGGCGGATGGATTTAAAACTACTTAAAATTTGAAATAAAATATTCTAGCCTTCAGAATCTTTAAAAAGTCTCAGTCCCTACTAGAAATTAGGTGATTTTTAGACAATAAGAATTATTAAATTTAGAGGAAATAAATTTTTAATTTCTCTTGTACAGGGCTCGAACCACTGAAAGTATTTAAAAATACGGACTTTACGGACCAAAAATGAAAAATTACGGACCAATAACTGACAAAAATATAACCAATCCAAGTCAAATAAAAGAAAATTTTACTTAAAACTATAAATTAAATGTTTTATAATAATTAAAGATGACCGAGTAATAAAATCATTTAAAATTCAATTATTATTTACAACAATTTTTAACTAAAATTCTTCTTTACATCGATTAATATGAATAATTTTCGAAAAAGTTCTTTATCAATTTTCAAATCTATTCCTTTACAATATTCAATTTTAAGAAATCTCAATTATTCGTAAATTCTTCAATTAAATAAATATTAGAAAATAAAAACTAAAAATAATATTTAAAAAATTCAATTAAACTTTTTCAAAAAAATTAATTTCAAAATTCAATTATACTTTTAAAAATTCACATTATATTGCTTTTAATATTCAATTATTATTTAAAATTTTAACTGAAATTCATTTAAAAAAAAAATTTTTATTAGAAAATTCTACTAGAATTCAATTATTTGAATACAAAAGTAAATAATTTATTGAATAATTAAATATTTCTTAAAATTCAATTCCCATAAAAAATCGCTATCATCAAATTTTCAAATACAAATTGAATTCTATCAACGAATTTTAATAAAATTTTTAAGAATAAGTACATTTTTCGACAAATTCGATTAAAATTGTATTAAAAAAAAATAATTAATATTCTGCAATGAGTGTTATTATTTATAAAAATAATTAAATCTCTAAGAAAAATTTTATTACTTTTGAACAATATTTAATTTTTGCGAAGAATATTATTACTCCTGAAAATAATTGAATTTTTGCAAACTTTAAATAATTTAAAAAAAACCCGCAATTATAGTTTCTCAAAAAAAAATTAATTCCACAGAATTGTTAATTAAAAATATGAAAAATTCGAATTTTCAAAGATTTTAATCTGAAACCTTTTCAAAATTTGTCAAAAAAAATGTAATTATTTACAAAAATCCTAATAAAATCCTTCGCAAGAATTCAATTATTTTCAAAAGTAGTAAAATTTCTCAACAAAATTTAATTATTTGAAAAAAAATGTAAAAAATGCGTTTGCAAGAATTCAATTAATTTCATAAATAATAAATCGATTATTCGGTAATTTATTTTTAAATCAATTTTTATTAGAAAATTCTAGAAGAATACAATCATTTAAATACAAAAATAACAATTTATTGAATAATTGCACGTTTCTCAAAATTCAATTCTCATAAAGAATTTTATTTATAAATTTTTAAAGAACTGAATTCTTTTGACGAATTTTAATAAAATTTTTTAGAATTTTTTCGAGGAATTCGATTAAGATTGTATTAAAAATAATTGAAATTCTGCAATGAGTTTTATTATTTATGAAAATAATTGAATGACTGCAAAGAAATTTATAAAAAAAAATGTGTAAATAATGAAATTCCAGTGAAATTTTTATTATTTTTTAAAAATAATTAAAAGTTTGTATTTTTTTTTAAATAATTCAATTCTTTTGGGAAATTTTATTAAGGGGACACCTAAGTGGAAAAATGACAAAAAATCGATTTTTTTAAATTTGAGTTTCTAAAAGTAGACTCAATTAGGAATAGAACAAGACTTTTTAAAACCTTTTCTGAAGAGTAGAAAAAATCTGATTAAATGATTCTGAATACCATGAGTTTTAGTATTTTTTCTTTTTTCGTGTCTCCTGTAAAAATTGTTTTTTTCCAATTTTTAAACTTTCGGTACACTTTTCTCCGAATCTACTAAACCGATTTGTAATTTTTTTTTTACTTTGTTCAGTAAGGTTTCAAGAATACGAATAAGAAGTTTAACATCATTTTGAGTTGTACAAACGGAGATATGAGTCAATGAATGAGAGAAAATGGAATTTTTATTTAGCTTTTGGTATAAATATTCATAAAAAAGTTTCTATTGAAGATAACGTCGTATTACTTCTTATTCATATAATTGATTATATTTGTAATCGAATAAAAAAGGGCGAACGCAATTGGAATAATAGTTTTCGAGAAAAGTGTACCGAAAGTTGACTCTTTTTGCATTGTTTCTAGGTGACTTGGGTGTCCCCTTAAAATAGTAGATATTGAAAATCATTGAATTGAGGAAAATTTTTGAAAATAATTGCATTTTGGAGAAGAATTTAATTATTTCTAAAGATAATTGAAATTTTGATGAGAATTAAAAAAAATTTTTGAACATAATTGAATTTCTGCAATTATTTGTAATTTCTCTAAAATTCTCCAAATTATATCGTACAATTAACGAACTTTTCGTCTTTTCTCAATCAAATTACGGATCTTACTACAACTCAGGTGATTTTCCGATGACAAAAATATAAGAAATAACAAAAAAATACATTTTTAATAACTTTTTTTTGCCATATTTTGATTTAAATAAATTTTAATTGATTAATTTTTTGAGAATTGGATATATTTCAGTAAATGTTTTTTTTATATTTATTAGAAAAAATTTACTGAATTTTAATAGAAAATAATAAATATATCATTTACCGATATGAATCAGTGATTCAAAAATGTCAATTACTGATATAATTAGTTTAAATTTTTATCTGTATCAGATTCTCCGAGTTTACGAACATTTTGATACTATTTTTCAATATTGACATTTAGTGCGAGGTCTATATTATTATTTTATTACATTTTAGAATTACATAAAATACCGAGTCATGCTATAATAAAATAGTAAAAATAGAGTCTTGCTATAATATTTGCATTTCTTTTTTATTCTTTAAAGAATACGTAAGTCAAATTTTTGTTGAACCAAAATGGTAGTAGGGGAATATCAATAGAGATTTTCTTTTTCTGAAAACATAGGAAGTGATTTTTCTGCGCGTACAGGCCCGCAAGGAAATCCACTTTTCCGGGTGCATGGATCGCAGTCAAGCAAATATACGAGAGCAGACGACGGTACTGGTCTAGCTTCCGTTTGGGAAAGAGAGAGAGAGAGAGAGTACTTGTTTGCTCTCGAAATCACACCCGAGTCTAGTACGCCCGCAGGATTTCGTCCTTCCTGCGTCCCACTTCCTTTCTGTATTGCTACCCTTCTCTCTCTCGCTCTCTGGTACCGAAAACTTCAACTTGAACCCCCTTTAGCCCACCTTCGTTTCCCAGTGCAGTTTAACCTCACACCACTCCTGGTTTGTACTTAGAAATCTCCTCCATCTACTACCAGTTCGCCACCTGTCCTTCGGGGACTCGTACAGACTCGTATGTGGTGCAGTTTCCACGTAATATCTGCGATAGCACGTGTACACAAATGTATACGTATCCATAAATGCATGCTTGTGCGACTCGCGTGCACCAGCTGTATGATCACTATGTGTATATACATGACTAACTTTCCAACACACTAAGTCCGAGATTTTCAACATCGATTCGTTTTCTATATCCTATGCATATAGATTGTTTCCTCTCAAAATTGGTCGCTGGGTCTAATTTTCTTCAGATATTCAGATATTATAGAGATTGGAAATTGAATAAGAATTTTGATAGAAAATTTGCTTCTGACAGAAATTGGTGACAATTTGTTTCTTTAAAATTTATTGCAAGCTTCGTATTCATCTACTAAAAATTAAGGACATGTGGAATCAGCCAACTTCAATGAAAAATGTATTAATATTCCCACTGATTTTCCTAAAAAATATAATATAAACATTGATAAAATTAAGAGAAATATTGTTTCAAATGTAAACACATAAATCTCTAGTCCAATTAATAGAAAAATTAGCTTTAAAATATTATTTTTCATTTAATAAAAAGTTTGATATTTTTTGAGAAAAAAAAGTCAATCAAATACAAATTAATATTGAAAAAAATGAATAAATTTATATTTTTCTATTAAAACATTTTTTTTTTTTCAATGACAATTTATATTCGATTGTCTTTTCATCTCGAAAATTGTCAACAAAATAAAAGTTTGAATAGAAAGATATAAATGTATTCATTTTTCAAAATTTTAATTTGTGTTTAATTCTATGTTTTTTCTCGAGAAATATCAAACTTTTTATTTAATGAAAAAATAATATTTAAAAGCAAATTTATCTATTAATTGGGCTACAGATCCATGCCTCAATAAATAAAATATTTTTCTTATATTTTGTCAAGATTTATTTTATTATTTTAAGAAAACCGGTGGGAATATTAATACATTATTTAAATACAAAAGTAAATTACTTATTAAATTATTTAATGGTTCTCAAAATTTTATGCTTATAAAGAATATTATTAACAAATTTTTAAATAATAAAATTCTTTTCAAGAATTTTAATAACATTTTTTAGAATAGTTCCATTTTTCAAGGAATTCGATTAAAAATGTATTAAATTTAAAAATAATTGAAATTCTGCCATGAGTTTTATTATTTCTGAAAACAATTGAATTATTGAGAAGAAACTTATAAAACATTTGTAAATATTTGAATTCCTGTGAAATTTTTATTATTCACGAAAATAATTGAATTCTTCCAAGATTTTTACGAAAATTTTTTTAAATAATTGAATTCTTTTGTGTAATTTTATTAATATAGTAGATATTAAAAATTATTAAAATGAGGAAAAATCTTGGAAAATAATTGAAATTTTGACAAGAATTTTATTACTTTTGTAAATACAATTGAATTTCTGCAATCACTTGGAACTTCTTCAAAATTTAAATTTTTTTTTAGTGTTTTTAACTAAAATTCTTCTATAAATCCATTATTTTTAATAATTAATTACATATATATTATAAAAATTTAACTAATTTCTAAAGAATTTGAATTATTAGAATTTTTCAAAAATCTAAGTTGCTAAAAATTCTAATTAAATTCATTCAAAATTGAAATTTTATAAAATTTCAAATTAAAATCTTTTGAAGTTCATCTATTTATAAAAATTGTAAACAAGAAGGAATAAATTTTTAACGTATTTTTTCTAAATTTTGATTGTTATTAAATAATTGAAAGTTTTTTGAAATTGAATTCTCATAAAGAATTTTCTCAACAAATTTTTAAATAATTAAATTCTTCTGACTAATTTTAATGAAATTTTAAGAATAATTACGTTTTTCGAGAAATTCGATTAAAATTGAATTGAAAATAATTGAAATTGAAAATTGTAAACGCAACTCTTTAAAATTGTATTAATTTTGATATATTTAAGTAAAATTATTCATTAAATAATGTATTTATTTTTTGATAGTTGTTCAAGATTTAAGTTATTTAAAAAAAAAATTTTGTCAGAAATTGAAAAATTGAAGGTTTTGTATTAGAATTCGTGGTAATTTTATAGTTTATGAGTCAATCAACACAGACAAAAAAATTCAGAATTTTCTTATTCTAAAAATTTAATTTCTTCCAGTACTTTTCATAAAAATTCCTGACTTTTCCCTGAATTCTCTATGTCAGAATATATGACAATTAAAATTATCATAATATTCAATCTTTATTTTCTAATTCATACTTTATTTTTATAAAAGAAAATTTGAATTAAAAATTTTAACGTTTTATTATTTTTCAAATTGCTAATTTTATTTTAAAAAAGTGAATGAGAAGTCAGCCGCGCGCGAATTGTTGCTAATTTTTACTAATTTCAATTAATGACTTCTTTTTTTTTGCTTTTGAATTAGTACATTTTACTAATTCAAAAGCAAAAAATTAGTAATTTTAGTTTTTACTATTCACTAATTCCGATTTAGAGAGGAAAAAAATAATATTATCCTAAAAATAGAAAAATGCTTCCATCAACAAACAATTTTTAATCGAACCTTTAGCAAAATTGCAGTTTAATCAAAGAAGCAGAAATAGGTTTTTAGAAACGAATTAAACGACCGTCTAATAAAAGAAAAAGTAGTTCGAGAAGGGTCAATTTTCCTTTACCTTGATCTATCTGCACGCTCAGCACTATAAACTTGAACTGAGTGGGCTTATCTTGCTACTATTCGCTTTTATTCCACATGATTTTATTGCCACAAGATGCTATTCTGGGCCTTTTAATATATATCGTAACATAACGATATATATTCCCTGATTACCAGAAATAATTGAAAACGTCACTTGTACGTTACAACCTTTCTCCCTCTTTCTCTCTCTCTCTCTCTCACTCCATCAATTTAAAATCACAAACCGCGTATGATTTATGAAAACATATATTGTCCCAGTAATAGCCAATTTAAATACTAACAGCAAATTTAAAAACATTACATATCAATTTCAAAAACGAGATCAAAATCATTTCAAATATCAATTTCAAAAAAAAAAGAGAAAAAGAAAAAAATAAATAAAAATAAAAAATAATGTTATCCTCTCTCTCATAAGAACAAAAAGTTTCATCAATACAAATAGGGGAAATTTTTATATTTCTCAATATCAACAGATTTCATGTTTCGTCTTATTTTTTTATGTCCTTTCTTCGAAGAATGTAAAGTTCAATAGAAAGGCATATATTTCTCAATAAAATGTAAAATTCAAATATTTGCGATACACAACTAAACCTTCTAAATTTCAATCAGTTAAAATTTTACTATTAGATTTTTTTATTATCATCAAGGATTTTTCGACGCCAACATCAAAGACCTGTTTTGTTAATGATAACAATGTTTTAATTTAAAAATAACTGATTCAACACTACAAAGTAAGTCTCTAATTCAAAATTTCTACTTATTTAAGTTTTAAAAAAAATAATTAACCATGTCAAATAGCAAAAGAAATACAAAATACATGAAAAAGTTTATTATTTTCTTATTAAGCATCGAACTGTCCAGAACAAAGTTTTCCAGAAATATCAACTCCCATACCTTTTAACTTGTCTAACAAAGTTCGAAAGTTAGTTGATTTAAAAAAAAAAACCTAAAATAAGATAAAACGAATGTTCCCGCGTTGGTAAAAGTAAGTAAAGTAATTCCAAAAGAGGAACCTCTTAGAAAATCCATTACGTGTTGGACCAAACCTGAAAGCGGAGGAATCATTTTGCTTCAAGTCTCTCTCTCTCTCTCTTTCTCTAGTCACTTACAAATATTTGACTTGAACCACTCACACACTGTGCGAGAAGGCGAAAAAGTCGTCGGTAAGTTAAAGTACTCTCTGATATAGATGTTCATTCCTACGAGACATGAGTTTCGAAACGTCGAATAGAAATTGGGAAGAATTGCGCGAAACGAAACAGTTTCTCCACAGTAGATAAAACAAAGCTTTCATGTGCCAAGCTCAAGTGTAAGGAAGGGCAACAAAAAAAAAAAAAACTTGGAGAGAAATCTTTAGTGGCACTTGTCAAGAGGGTCGTAGCCAGAGCCTTTTTTTTACTAATTTGTTTACACCCCCAAAAAAAGGACAACACAAACAAGGAATTTTGTGTCATTTTTTCCAGAGTACAACATAAAAAAAAACGCAAACAACAATAAAGGGTTGATACTTTTACCTAAGGCTTCGGCCTTAGCTAAAAGTATCAACTCTTTATTGTTGTTTGCGTTTTTAATTACTTATGTACTTAATTTTAAAAAATTAAAATTGGAAGATATTATTTTAAATATTTTATCAGAGACAGAGTCAACAAACTGGTGTAGCGTGAAAAATAAATTAAGTTACGATGAAAAGCACAACGTACTGACCTACTTTATAGAGTATATTTTTCGAAAAGATACAAATTCTAATTATACTTATTTTATAAAACTAATTTCAGTTTTACAACAAATTTTATTAATTTCTAAATCTGAATTAGTAGTTTATAGTACTTACAAGTAGTATAGTTAATTAACTACAGAAAAATTAAATTTAATTTTAAATAGTAGATTTCTGCTAAATAAAGGTTGCAGATTCGTTTACAGGGTTGCCACAAATATTTAATTTTATTTTTCTCTGATTTCCAGACAAAATTTCTACTTTTTTCCTGACGCTAAAGAATATTCTGATTCACTCCGAAAATTATTAGATACTCAAAAAAATGTTCTATTACATTTATTTACAAATTTCTTCAAAAGTAAAATTATTCAAAAACATCAATAACTCCTTATTTAAATAAATATTTAATCATTATTGTTTTAATAATTACATTATAAATTTTATGGCAATTTAAATTATTACAAAACATGAAGAATAAATGAAAATAAATAGTTATATTAAAAATTAATAATATCAATTAATTAATTAATAATATTTATATTACAAATATTAATGAATTTTCTTCACGTTTTGTAATAATTAAAATTACCATAAAATTTGTCAAAAAAATTTAATTATTTACAAAAATCCTAATAAAATCCATCGCAAGAATTCAATTATTTTTAAAAGTAGTAAAATTTTTCAAAAAAATTTAATTATTTGAAAAAAATGTAATAAAATTCGTTGCAATAATCGGAATAATTCAAATTATTTCATAAATAATAAATTGATTATTCGGTAATTCATTTTTAAATCAATTTTTATTAGAAAATTCTAGAAGAATTTGATTATTTAAATTAAAAAATAAATAATTTATTAAATAATTTAATTTTTGTTAAATTTAAATTCTCATAAAGAATTTTATTAACAAATTTTTAAATAATTGGATTCTTTTGACAAATTTTAATAAAATTTTTAAGAATAATTACATTTTTCAAGGAATTTGATTAAAATATTGTATCAAGAATAATAAAAATCCTGCGATGAGTTTTATTATTTATGAAAATAATTAAAATTTTCCTAAGAATTTTATTAAAATTTTTCTAAAATAATTGAATTTCGGAGAAGAAGTTTATTATTTATAAAGATACTTGAAATTTTGACAAAAATTTTTTTTTAATTTTTGAACATAATCGAATTTCTGCAAAGAATTTTATTACCTTTGAAAATAATTTAATTCTTCCAACGAATTTTATTCAAGTTTATAAAAATAACTGAATTTCTGTGAAAAATTTTATTATTTTTATAAATAATTGAATGCTTGCAAACGAATATTATTCAAGTTTATAAAAATAATTTAATTTCGGTAAAGAATTTTATTATTTATAAAAATAATAGAATTCTTGAAAAGTACTTTGTTAAATTTTTTTAAATAATTGAATTCCTGTGAAAATTTGATTACTTAGGAAAACAATTGAATTATTTTGAAGAAATTTATTAAAAATTGAATTCCTGTGAAATTTTGACAAGAGTTTTATTAAAATCTTTCGAAAATAATTGAATTTCGGAAATGAATTTTATTATTTATAAAGACATTTGAAATTTTGACAAGAAATTTTAAACATTTTTGAATATAATTGAATTTTTGTAAAGAATTTTATTACTTTTGAAAATAATTTAATTCTTCCAACGAACTTTATTCAAGTTTATTAAAAAAACTGAATTTCTGTGAAGAATTTTATTATTTATATAAATAATTGAATTTTTGCAACAAATTTTATTCAAGTTTATAAAAATAATTGAATTTCAGTGAAGAATTTTATTATTTATAAAAATAATTGAATTCTTGAAAAGAACTTTGTTAAATTTTTTTAAATAATTGAATTCTTGCGACGAATTTTATAAAAATCTTTTTAAATAATTAATATTTTTTGAAAAATTTTGTGAAATTTTGTATTTTGAATAATTAAATTCCTGTGAAAATTCGATTACTTATGAAAATAATTGAATTATTTCGAAGAAATTTAGTAAAAATTGAATAATTGAATTCCTGTAAAATTTTGCCAAGAGTTTTATTAAAATTTTATAAACATAATTGAATTTCGATGAAGAATTTTTTTTATTTATAAAGATAATTGAAATTCTGACCAGAATTTTTAAAAAAGTTTTGAATGTAATTGAAATTCTGCGAAGAATTTTTATAACTTTTGAAAATTTATGAATTTCTGGAATCATTTGTAACTTTTCCAAAATTCAATTTTTTTTAGTATTTTTAACTTATTCTTTTATCAATCTAGCTGCAATCTAGTATTTATGAAAATTGGAAAAATTATTCATCAAATAATTTCCAAGTAATAATTTTATGATAGTTCCTGAAAAATTAAGTTATTTAAAACGGAATTATTGTCAGAAATAGAAAAAATTGAAGGTTTTGTATTAAATTTCGTAGTAATTTGAAAGTTTACGAGGGAAACAAAAAAAACATCAAAATTCAGAGTTTTCTCATGAATTTTAAAAATTAAATTTTTTCCAGTATTTTTATTAAAAATCCCTGACTTTTCCCTGAATTCCCTGACTTTTCCGACCTGTGTCAACCCTGGTTTACAAATTAGTTTGCATTTTACTTTTTTTAAAAATAAAACTAATAATTCTGTGTAAAAAAAAATGAAAGAATAAAGTAAAAGAAATGAATAAAAGTAAATAAATAAAATAAATAATAAAATAAACAAAAAATAATATTAAACACAAAAATAAAGTAAATAAGACAAAACAGAAGAAAATAAAAAATAGAACAAAACGAAAGAAAACAACATAAAAGAATAGAATAAAAAAATACAGGGTAAAATTAAAAAAGGGTAAGAAGAAAAAAGGGAAAGCTTTATACGAAGAATCGTGAGGAAAAGGTCAATCGTGAACATAAATAAGGCTTTAGAGCAGGGGGATAGAAGAAAAACACGATCAAGAAGAATCACGTGCCAGTAGAAAAGCTAGCGCACTTTTTTGTTTATTGTTTACGAGACTTTTGTCTCGCATGAAAAGTAACGACCATTCGTGTACTCGTCACATGAAAGCTTCATTCGTAGGTGAGAAAGCTTGAATAGTTGCTCTTGTTCTCAGAGGCCACGGTTTCCGTGAAAATCCTCTTTCTCGCACTATTTCTATGATATCTTTCTCTCACTCTTTTTCCTCTCCATTCCTATCTTTTCTTTATACTGTTTTTCTTTTTTTCTCATTCCTCTTTCCTGATATTTTTTCTCTCCTTCTCTCTCTAACTCTCTTTCTTTTCTCTCTGTCTCTCTCTTTTATTTCTCCTTTCTCTCTCTCTCTCTCTTTCTCTCTCTCTCACTGTCTTTTTTTCTCTCTTACTCTCTTTTCTCTCTTTCTCTTTTTCTCTCTCACTTTCCATCTCACGAATGCACAGAATAAAGGCTACTCTAATAAACTTAACTCGGTCCACACAAAAACTCCAAAAGGGTCCCTTTTCTTTTTTTTTCAAAGTGCAAAAGCTCTGCTACAAAGTTACGCGCAAGCTTCGCCTTCAATTTTCCTTTTAGTTGGAAGCAAACTTTAATCTAATTAAAGCAATCTTTCTCTTGCCCTAAATTTATTAATTCTACAATAAATAAAAATTAACTAGCATTAGATACGCGCACTAAGTAGAAATTATAGCAATTTTTTTAAATCTATTTATTTATTTAAAAAAATTTTTTTTTTAAATTGACATTAAAAATTATGCCAAGTTTTTAACCCTTTTTCAATAGTATTTAATGTTTTTTAAATAATTTTCGAATTTTGTTTCGAAATAAATACAAGAAAATATATAAATTAGAATTTTCAGACATTTTTAAACAAAAATTTATTTTTTTAGAAAAAAAATTTGCTTTATTGACTTGTCAATTATTTTTATTACCAGACAACAGTTTAAAAAAAAAAAAAAAAGATTTTTAATTTAGCAGAAGGTCCACCCACATTCTATCCACATTCTGAAGGATAGAAAATTTTATTGTAATTTTTAAGTAGTAACAGGTCTATCCGTACGCTATCAGACAATCATTTACGTAAATCAAGGATAATTATGTGTAATTCAATTATATTATTTTTTCAGTACACGACAAATAAAAAATAACCTACGAAATAAGAAAACTACGAGAATATTTACTCTAAGGAAATTACTCTCTTTAGACAATATACACATTGAAGTTGCCTTAAATCGAAATAGAAAACCATTTCTCGTTTAACAATAGCAACTTCACTGCTTATACAGACACGAAGCTTGTTTTATTTCCCGCGAGATATGCCTCGCTCATGTTCACGTTGTTTTACGATGTGCAGTCGTCCGAGAAAATTTAATGATGTTCCTTTCATTTTGACATATTTATATATTCAACAAAAAATTTTTTTCATTTTTAAATTATTCAATATAAAGATAAGAGAGATGATGAAAACATTTTTCACTTATAAATGCTAGCAATAATATATCAAAAATTTTCATCAATTTTCACTTGGTTATTTTACTCTTTCTCTCTCTCTCCCTCTCTCTCTTTCTATATATAAACAAAAATCGAGTATTTTCAGCTGCAACATCAAGAGTTGAGATAAATTATTAACGAGGTTGATGCTTCGTGGGACGTTTCGAAATCGATCAAGAAAGAGCCATTAATCCTTGCGTACGATCGTGCCATCGGCTAGAACTTGACATCCCAGAGAAATGATCCATCTATCTCTATCCAATGAAATATTCGGAAGGACGTAGTTGTTTTCATGAAAACTACTATATAGATTCTATATAGTTTGGTTGTTATATGAATCGAGATTAACGTTCGATAAGCTCAAGATTATGTATGTTCTACTGTAGGAGTTTACGATGCAAGCTACAGTCACCAATATATCATGAGCTCTCACACACAACTTGTCTGATGGGAGTACGAGAGCAAGTGGCATCAGAGATTATATCCATTATTATCATTTCTCCATCAGAAATTACTATTAATATTTTAATATTACATTTCTTCAATTTCCTGCTTATCGCATCATTTCTTTTTTCATACGCACTCCCTCTATTTTTCTTTCTGCATTTTTTATTTTCCATTATCTTACTTCCATTATCACGCATAATATAGACAGAGAGAAAGAATAAAATTGATTACCAAGTTTTAATAAAATATTTCGCAATGCTGGGAAAAATAATTCACACAGCAAATGAAAAATAAACTTCCCCCTTACGAGAACTTGTTTATCAATCAATAATTTCAATTTTATACATCGAAAAACTTCAATTTAAATATTAGCAGGGCTCGAATCAGTGAAAGTATTTGAAAATTCAGACTTTACGGACCAATTACTGACAAAAATATAACCAGTCCGAGTCAAATAAGAGAACATTTTACATAAAACTATAAATTAAATTTTTAAAAACTATAAAACATGAAATATATCCATAACTCCGAGTCTTCAATTCAATTATCATTTTCAAGAATTTTTAACTAAACTTCTTCTTTAAATCAATTATTTTTAATAATTTTCAAAAAAGTTCTTTGACAATTTTCAAATCCATTTTTTTACAGTATTCAATTTTACGAAAACTTTTTCAAAAAAATTAATTTCAAAATTTAATTATTTTTAAAAATTCACGCTATATTGCTATTAACATTAAATTATTATCTAAAATTTGAACAAAATTAATTTTTAAATTAATTTTTATTGGAAAATTCTACTACAATTCAATTATTTAAATACAAAAATAAATAATTTGTAAAATAATTGAATATTTCTTAAAATCCAACTCTGGTAAAGAATTTTATTAACAAATTTTTAAATAATTGAATTCTATTAACGAATTTTAATAAAATTTTTAAGAATAATGACATTTTTCGACGAATTTGATTAAAATTGTATTAAAAATAATTGAAATTCTGCGATGAATTTTATCATTTGTGAAAATAATTGAAGCTTTAAAAAGAATTTTATTACTTTTGAACAATATTTAATTTTTACGAAGAACATTATTACTCTTGAAAATAATTGAATTTTTGCAATAATTTGTAACTTTTACAAAATTGAATGTTTTTTTGTGTTTTTAACTAAACATCTTCTACAAATCCATTATTATTAATAATTTTTAAAAAAGTTCTTTAACAATTTTCAAATTCATTTGTTTAAAATTCAATTTTATAAAATTTTAATTATTCGTAAATTCTTCAATTAAATATATAGGTAATTGAAATTTGGGTGAGAGTTTAAAAAAAGTTTTTTAAATTTGAACATTATTGAATTTCTAAGAAGAATTTTATTCTTTTGAAAATAATTGAATTTCTTCAATTATGTGTACAATTCAATTAAACTTTTTCAAAAAAAAAAATTCCTTAAAAGTATGAAAAATCCAAATTTTCAAAGATTTTAATTTCAAAACCTTTTTAAAATTCAATTATTTCTAAAAATTTACTCTCTAATGCTTTTAAAATTCAATTATAATCTAAAATTTTAACTGAAATTCATTTTTTAAACAATTTTTATTAAAAAATTCTACAAGAATTCAATTATTTAAATAAAACAATTTATTGTATAATTGAATGTTTTATAAAATTCAATTATCATAAAGAATTTTATCTATAAATATTTAAATAACTGAATTCTTTTGACGAATTTTAATAAAATTTTTAAGAATTTTTTCGGGAAATTCGATTAAAATTGTATTAAAAATAATTCAAATTCTGCAATAAGTTTTATTATTTATGAAAATAATTGAATTCCTAAAAAGAATTTTATTATTTACGAAAATAATTGAATCCTTGTAAAAATTTTATTATTTTTGAAAATAACTGAATGATCGCAAAGAAATTTATAAAAAAATTTGTAAATAATGAAATTTCTGTGAAATTTTAATTATTTTAATATAATTAAAAGTTTGTGTAGAATTTTATTAAATTTTTAAAAAAAATTTTAAATAATTGAATTTTAGAGAAGAATTTATTTATTTCTAATTATAATTGAAATTTTGATGAGAATTTAAAAAAATTTTTAAACATAATTGAATTTTTGTGAAGAATTTTATTACTTTTAAAAATAAATTAATTTCTGTAATCATTTTATTACTTATGAGAATAATTGAATTCCTAAAAAGAATTTTATTATAAACGAAAATAATTAAATCCCTGTAAAGATTTTATTATTTATAAAAATAATTGAATGATTACGAAGAAATTTATAAAAAAAATTTGTAAATAACGAAATACATGTGAAATTTTTATTATTTTTTGAATGTAATTAAAGGTTTTTGTAGGAATGTATTAAATTTTTTATTAAATAATTGAATTCTTTTGGAAAATTTCATTAGAATAGTAGATACCTATTAAAAATCATTGAATTGAGGAAAATTTTTGAGAATAATTGAAATTTTTCCAAGAATTTTATTAAAATTTTTAATTAATAATTTATAATTAAATAAATAATAAATTAAATTAATAAAATTTTTGAAAATAATTAGATTTCGGAAAAGTATTTAATTATTTCTAAAAATAATTGAAATTTTGTCGAGAATTTTGAAAAGCAAAGTTACGGACTTTTACGGGATTTACGGACCTAGTTCGAGCCCTGTATTAGGATAAATTATGAATAAGACCTATAGGGGAGGATGGGGCAAGGATAGTTAGTTGTTGTTATGCTTAGACGGCTTGCTCAAAAATCGCGTAATTCATAGTATATTCGCGTTTTAACACCAAAAGATGATTGTAAAAATTGCAAGTCAATCTGTCGCCATTTGCGAAGTTGGGAGATTATTTTTGAAAAAAGTCTGTTTTGCTAAAATGTCAACGTAATGTTTATCATATTGTTTTCTACATTAGAGTTTCAGAATATTTATTTACGTAAGTGTTTTCCGGAGTGGAATTTCCTGCTGAACACGAATATCGTATTTATTTTCAAATTAATTCACGTCATTTCTTAAAATTTAGAAAAAACAGAAATATGGACTCACGGGGCAAGTATAGTTAGAGATAATACGGCACGGTAAAAGCGTGTTAAAAATACCATTGAAAATTTTTAAAAAAGTGTTTAGTTGTTCTCTTTGGGTTGATATACATAATGGTGCGTAATTATATACGGAAAACGAAGCTTATGACCAAGAAATTCGTGGTCGTCTGAAAAAAATTGGTTAAACCTCTGATTCTAGTTCAGATGAATTTTAATACAATAATTGCAATTCAGAAAATGTTCCATACATATTTTTAATACTTGGGATATCAATATTGAATAGTCTAAATCCAGTAAAATGAAAAAAACAAAAATTTACTGATTTTCTATAACATTTTTAGCATTCGAATTCTTTTAACTATCCTTGCCCCGGTACTGGGGCAAGGATAGTTAAAAATTTTTGTTTACTTTTTCATTCGTATCTCGTAGGAATTTGAGTCTACAGTAAAATAATGTACAGCAAAATTATAGCCAAATAACCAGGCTTTCCAAAAATACTTTTCATTTCCAGATACATAATCAAGTTTGTCTGCTGGATCCGAAAAGGTCTTACCTAACTATCCTTGCCCCATCCTCCCCTAAGTATTTTGTAACTACTAGACTAAAATTTCAGTAAATCTTAAAAAATTACTATATTAAACAGTATTTTACTACTAATTACCTATTTTCTAATTTTTTTGTGTCCTAATTATTTTAATGTGACAAAATACAAAATTTTACCAACAAAAATGATTTATTTTCAACTAATTCAGATTTAGACAAAAGATTCCATATACATACTCTAGTGACACATCCTGCATAATGAAAACAAAAAGAAAATGATAAATCGAGAAAACTAGAAGTCATATGTAATATCTTAATATTGAAAGGTATGAGGGCAGTAAGTTTAGTGCTTCAAAGTTGAATTGATAAAGCCTCTGAAAGTGTTCCTTGGCCCGTATCAGAGAGGCATAGGGGCCACTATAAAGACAGCACTAAAAAGGATCGAGGATGCAGAAGATGGATAGCTAGACAAAGACAGAAAAAAGAAGAAGAGGAAAAAGTCACAAAAAAAAACCGATAAGAAATAAAAGTAGGTAGGCAAAAAAAAAAAGGAAAAAGAAAGAAAAAAGAAAAGGGAAAAAGAGAAGAATAAAGAAAAAGAGGAAGATGCCTGAAACGGAAGTTGGAACCATGAGAGATTCTGATATTTTATACTTTCCGGGCACGCTTCTAGTCCAATATGTCTGCCCCGAGCAACAACCAAGTGCATCACGTTTCCGCGATTTTATATGTTTTTTACATTCGATCTGTCCTCTACACGCCCCCTGCACATATTAAATGTTTATAGCCCACTCAAATGCATCCACGTAATTGAAATGTCGACGACTGTTAATTTTCTCATATATAAATCAAAAGACAACTCGAGTATAAAAAACAAAAAAACAAAATAAAAAAAAATTCTTTACCAAAAAAAAAATAATTTTCTATTTAATTTACTATTAAAAATAAATATAATCTATTTATTGCTAGTTTGAAATTCATTTCGATTTTCTATTACCTAATATAAATAATAAATATAAATCATAAACTAATATAAATATCACTAAAAGTACTGACAAATGAATTCTAAAAATTTTATTATTTATTTAATTAATTTAATTTTTTTTAATAAACATTTCATCATTAATATTTTTCTATAGGAATTAAGATTTTCAAATTCAAACCTTCTGGAATTCAATAAATTATGAGAATATTATTATAAAAAATGATTCATGTTTACAATAAATTTAAGATGACAGAATGGTAAAACCATTATTTTATATCAAGAATACTGTATAACTATAAATTCAAATTTTCAAAGATTATAATTTGAACCCTTTTCAAAATTCAATTATTTCTAAAAATTCACTTTTAATATTTTAATATTTAATTATAATTTAAAATTTTAAGTGAAATTCATTTCATAATCAATTTTAATTAGAAAATTTTTCGAAAATTCAATTATTTAAATACAAAAATAAATAATTTATTAAATAATTGAATATTTCTAAAAATTGAATTTTTATGAAGAATTTTATCAAAATTTTTAAAAATAATTAAATTCTGTCGCAAATTTAAAAAAAATTTTAAATATAAGTGCAATTTTCAGTCATTTTATTTAAAATTGTTAAAAAAATAATTGAAATTCTGCGATAAATTTTGTTATTTATGAAAATAATTGAATTCTTCCAACGAATTTTATTAAAGATTTTTTTTAAGAATTGAATTCCTGTAAAAAATTTTATATTATTTATGAAAATTTTATTAAAATTGCAATTTTATTACTAAATCTTGTAAAAAAATTTGACAACATTTTATTAAATAATAGAATTTTTATTTAAATTTTTCGAAATAATTGAATTTCTTAGAACTATTTTTTCAATTCTCTGAATATATTTAAATTCTTTCGAGAAGCTTCATTAAAAAATTAAAAATAATTGAATTAGTGCGAAGAAATATTATAAAAATTTTTTAAGTAATTGAATTCCTGTGAAATTTTTATTAAAATTTTGTTTAAATAATTGAATTCTTTTGGAAAATTTTATCAAAATAGTAGATGTTAAAAATAATAAAAATGAGAACAATTTTTGAAAATAATTGGATTTTTGTCAAGAATTTTATTATTTATAAAGATAATTGAAATTTTGACTAGAATTTTTTTAAATTTTTGAACATAATTGAATTTCTTGCGAAGAATTTTATCACTTTTGAAAATAATTAAATTTTTGTAATCAGTTGTTCTTAAAATTTCTAATTAAATTCATTAAAAATTGAAATTTTATAAAATTTAAAATTGAAACCTTTTGTAGTTGACCTTATAAATATTCTAAACGCAACTCTTTTAAAATTCAATTAATTTTTAAATATTTAAGTAAAATTATTCTATTCTACATGATAAAATATAGAAAAATTGACTAAATCTTTCAATAATTGAAATAACAATAAATATTTTTAATGCTCATAATAAAAATGACACTGCAACAATATTTCAAAAGAAATGCCGTAAAATTACGGATAATTTATAAAGTAATTACTTTGTTTTATTACCGATAATTCTTAAAGTATTAACGCCAATTTAAATTCCAGTCTATAAATTAATAATCGCGTAACATTATATAGAATCATCAATTTGAATAGACATTATACTATGACACGATTTCTGTCGTTTGATGACGATGCTATTTATTAAAATGCGTCTCAAGTAACGCCTATCGTGTCATTAAAACCCGTTATACATTCCCCGACTTGATTACAACTTAATTTATGTCCATTAAAGTCAGTACCTCCCCGCAATCGAAGACATCGAAAAATACAATAACAGAATTTTACGAATTCTTTTTAAATTTCATTCTATTTTAAATTTATCCTTCTCTCACATTTTTATATTAAAATTTTTCCCACTCATTAGCATTCTTTTCAACAAAGAAAAAATGTAATTTGCATTATAATAAGTATTTTAAATTATAGAAAAATAGTTACAAAAAATATCCAAAGGGTATATAAAATTTTTCGTAAACTTTTCAGTTAAAACTTTCTTTTTTTTTCTATAAATTTAAATAAGTTTCCTCAGTGTTTCTGCTGGTATATATAAAACTTTTTCTGTTGTAAAAGCAAAACTTTTCAAACTAGCAAGACGTCACTACACAGTTAGAGGGGCTTAAAAACAAAATTTAAAATTAAGTCTTTACTTTCGTTAAATTTACAAACAAGTTGGCGGGTATTTATTTTAATTAACCAAAAAGGACTTTATATCTTGTTTATTTACGTTACTTAAAATTTTCACAAAGTTATATTCATTTCTACTGTTATATTTCAATTGTACTCTTCAATTTCATTAAAAAATGAAGAAAAAAAACAATATGATCAAAGAAATATTTATTTGAATCAAATATTTCTTACTTAAATCAATTAAATTGTATTTGCTTCAAAAACTGAAATTATTGGTTCAAATATAATTTATTTGATTTTGAAAAAATAATTTTTATTTAAATCAATTAAATTGTATTTGCTTAAAAAGAAATTCTTTGATTCAAGTAAAAATTTATTTGATTCAAATAACCGATTACTTGTCGATTATCAACTAAATATTTACTAGAATCAAATAATTTTTATTCAATTCAGATAAATATTTAATTGGATCAAATAATTTTTATTCAAATCAAATAAATTATATTTTAATCAAATGATGAAATTATTGGTTCAAATATAATAATTCACTCGATTCAAGTAAAAAATTCTTTAATTCAAGGAAGCAATTACTTGTCTATTATCAAATAAATATTTACTTGAATCAAATAATTTTTATTTAAATCAAACAGAATCGAATCAATAAATTAAGTATTTGGAGAAAGTTATATTTAATTGATTTACATAAAAATTATTTAATTTATTCATTAATAGACAAATAGTCGATTATTTGAATCAAATAATTTTTTTTTTTTCAATTTAAGAAAAATAATTTTTTTTCAAAGCTGTATTTTTCCAAAAAACTGTCTCATAAGAGATTCTTAAAGACTGCAATTTTCTTACGTTTTATTTTCACAAGTATTCTTTATTTTCCATTTATTTCGCTATCAATATTTTCCTTCTATTAGTATCGTGAACTGTAGATCCTCTTTATCTCTGGTTTGAGTCCCCTTGGGGAAACTTTTCCGCCATACAGAAACTAAATGGAAACTACATCGAAAATGCAAGCGGATGCAGGAATATAAAGCATTGTCTCGAAATAGAAATGCAGAAAAAAATAACAATGTACAACTGTGCGTGTGTACAGATGTGTGTCTGAATGCAATTTTGATTTTGCTTAATAGTCCAAATTTTGATCCAAACTCATAGAGAGAACGAGAGTGAGCTCTAGAGAGAGAAAGAGAGAGAAAAAGAGAGAGAGAGAATGGAAAAATTTCGCTAATATTGTTTCATTACTTTTTCAACTGGAAATTCGTCATTTTAACCTAATATCTACACTGGAAACTGGAACGACAAAAAAAAGAGAAGGAGACAAAATAATAGAGCCAAAAATTGTCAAAATTATATAAAAGTGAAAAACTAATTTTTTTTTCTAAATTAAAACGGAAATATGTCAGTATAAAAGAATTTACTAACTCAAAAACTTCAAAAAATTTTGCACACAAACTAATTTTTTAGTAAAAAAATTTTTTACTGATCCTAAACTATTACTACAACAATTCCAATAATTGTCTGAGTCATAAAAATTAATTTAATTCACAATTCATAAAAAGTAACCACAGCCGATAATCAGCAGAAGGTGAAAAATTATTTTTTTAAGCGAAGTTTATCTTCTGTTTACTAACAATTGATATTAAAAAATTTTTTCCTGTTCCTATACAATGGCTAGAACTAAAATTTTAGTAAAAATAAGTTAGAACTACTAAACAAAATTGTAACATTTTACTAAAAATGAGTGTAAAAATTAGTGAATATTTTTACAATTAGTGGCTCATTTTTCACAAATTCAGATTTATAAAGACAATTTTTACTAAAATTTACTTATTCAAAAAGAGTAAAATTTACCAGAAATTCACAAAAATTTGAAACAGTTTATCATTTAAAATAAAAATAGTAAAAAAATTACTATAATCGCTTTTTACTCCTTGGCTTAAGGTTATCCCAGAACAAGAAAATTTCATTAAAAAAATGATACGAAGATTTATTCCTATACAAATGGAAACAAATTTATTCCTCTCTCAAAATCTCGACAAGTCAATTAGGAAACAAAAGTGAAGATATTTTTTTTATAAATGTTTCTCTATATAACATTGAAATATCCATTTCCTTCTTAAGCACAATACTCGTTTTTCTCAGATGGAGGATTTAACTTTCCTTCCCTATGTTTTTCTGTTATCGCTTTAGCTCACTCGGTTACACAAGCATGTCATTCAGATACTTTAGTTTCACGGTGAGAAAAACATCATATGCCCCAATGAAAAAAAATATATATAAGGGTAAACCTCCAAGGGGTCGAAATATAAGATAAAATAAATATTATACAATTGAGTAAAAGCAATAAATTCCCCCAAAAAAATGCTGCTTTCTAGTTAGATATATGATATTGTAGAACATATTTTGCACTCACATATTTAGCAATCGAGTACCATCTAATCAAAATGCAATAAAAAAAATCAAAGCCACACTATCTTTCCATGGAACTTTCAACAAAAAATAAAAAATTTTATAAAAATGGTACTAAGAGATGACTTAAAAAATTTATTTCTCTTGTCTGACCACACACCTGTTCTATTCCCACTTTAAAATCCCGATGCCTATGCATAATAAATTAATATTCCTATTAAATTTTAATACGGATTAAATTACCATACAACATGAAAATGTAATTAGTTTCATTTTCGATAAATAGCTTATATTATTCAAAATATTGTTCAATCTCGTTACTGAAATTTTCATTAAACAAATTATTTAACTTTATAAAACGATTTTTGTTCGTTTTGATTAAAATATCGATTATTAGTATTATTATTATTATTATCATTATTATTATTATTATTATTATTATTATTATTATTATTATTATTATTATTATTATTATTATTATTTACATCAGCTTTACATAATTTTGCTAACAAGAATCAAGTTTAATAATAAATAATTATACATTTATTAACGTTTATTTAACCCTTTGTATAGGTACCAAATATATTTATACATTGTTTATTATATTATAAATATTAATTTCCAAGTAAATTGTATACAATTTCGATTAATAGAACCATTTTAGATAAATTTTATGTGCCAGAATTTTCTTTTAGACGAATTTTATTTAATAGAGATTTTTTTTACCGAATTTTATTGGATAGAATTATTATTTAGTCGAATTTTAATTGATAGAATTTTCTTTTGCCGAATTTTAATTGATAGCATTTTTTCTTAGCCGAACTATATTTCAGAAAATTTTCTTTTAGTAGAATTTTATTTAATAGACTTTCCTTTTAGCTGAATTTTAATTGAAGAATTTTGTTTTTGTCGAATTTTAATGCAAAGAACTTTTTTTAGTTTCATTCTAATTGATAGAATTTTCTTTTAGACGAATTTTATGCAATAGAATTTTTCTTTATCAGAATTTTATTCGATGGAATTTTCATTTTTAGCGGAAATTTAATTTATTGAATTTTTAGCCTAATTTAATGTCAAAAATGTCTCTTTTGGCCGAATTTTAATTGACAGAATTTTTTTGTTGCCGAATTTTGGTTAATAAAATTTTTTAGCCGAATTTTATGTGAAAAACTTTTCTTCGACCTGAAATTTAATTTATGGAATTTTCTCATGTCCGAATTCAATTACATAAAATTTTCTTTTATCCGAATTTTATTTGATAGAATGTTTCTTAGGACAAATTTTAATTCAATTAATTTTTTTAGCCAAACTTTATATTATAGATTTTTCTTTCTTGAATTGATAAAAATTTTTTAGCCCAATTTTAATTAATAAAACTATTTTAAGCCTAAATTTAATTGACAGAATTTTCTTTTAGCCGAATTTTATTAGATAAAATTTTTTTTAGCCGAATTTTCTGTGATAGAATTTTCTTTTTAGAGTTTAATAATTTCTCTAAAACTAAATTAGTCACTTTTCTCACTAAAAAATTGTGCCAGTCCGTTCTCATTAAGTAAAGTAGGAAGCATTTTGAATAATTGTTTGTCAAAAACTACTAATTCGTAGGAGAAAATTACTAATTAATTTGTTAAGGCTACTAAATCATTCAGTAAACTTTAAAAATTTAAATAGTAATCTTAAAAAATAAATTAATCAAAACATTTACTAATTCATTTAATGATCGAATTGAAACTATTTTTACTCACTTTTTCCATATACATATTTTAATTATAAACAATCACATATTTCGATTATAAATATACGTACATCTATTTCCCTTAATTAAATACCATTGGAATGAAAATTAAATTATTGAATAATATGTTGAATAATTTGTATATAAATTTATCCTGAAGGGTTTCATAAATCAAAATATATTTATGTGTAACTCGATTTGCAAGAAATTATTTATAGAGATGAGTTTTCTACTTTGAGAGATATTATGAAAAGTATATTTTTTCATTTCCGCGAAATAGAACTGGAAAAGAGAGAGGGGAATGGGGGGGGAGACAAGGGTGGATACAAATGAGGCAGTAGGGATGAGAGTGTTATCGTACATCCTGCGGGAGCTATTCATCGTGCCTCTTTGCCTCCTATTCTGATAAGAGAAAAGCTCCGGAAGTGGCCGGAGGCAAATCTTTCCTAGGCGAACCAGAAATAATTGAGATTTCTTCCTCTATAGTCAAATTTGTACCAATTTTTTTCTTCTTTTAAATACTTCAATACTCTTTTAACAAAAATCTATGATTGTACTGTTTCCTCAAAATTTCTTAAAGCCTTATATTCTATTCGCAAAATATGAGAAAAATTATCAGCACAAATAGTAAAAATTTAAAATAATTTGAGAAAATGTGGAAAACAATTGAAAACCAAAGAAAAAGCAAAAATATTACTAGCAAATTAAAAGGAGGTAAAAATGAGAAAATTGTTGTAATTCTGTTTAAGGGAAAGTTTTCCGTCTATAACAATACAATTTTCTTTGAAGAGATTTACTTCGAGCTTCAAGAGTTAGAAATCTTGGGATGAGATAATTGTACTAGAAGTTAATATTGTAAATTTTGTCAAGTCTTAAGTTGAAAATTACTTTAGTTTGTTCGGCATTAACTGCTTTAGTGTCTGGTTAGAAAATAAATTTTCTACTAAAATAATGGCGTCCTAAATTTCTTCTACTTTCATTAATAAACGACTTTAATTTACAGTTATTTTCAAATTTTAATCCCCCTTTTAAATTTCGAGGTAAAATTAAAATCTTCTCAATTTTCCAAATTGTTCTATTTTTAATTTAAATTTTCAAAATACACTTCTTTAAAAAATAATAAGCCAAATACTGATAAAAATAATAAATATAATTCAAAATTACTTTAAATTTCAATTTTCTTAATTGATAAAACAAAGAACAAAAATTATAAATTTAATTTTTACAGTACTTTTCGCCTCTATATTTCCAAAGTAAATATATATTTTACAATAAGGAAACTCGGGACGATTCCCAGGTGTGAAACAAGAACCATTCAGTAAATGGCTATAGCAAATGGGCAACTTTACAGAGGCATTTCGGTAATTAAAACATGCCCCGACAATTTGCATATGAATAAGAGATATCACACGGATATAAATAACGTTTCGATTCATATATGTTTAACTTTTTAAAAAATATTTAAATTCAACTTAAGGAGAAAAATTTTAAAGTTAAATTTAAATTCAAATTTTTTAAATTTATTTTCCAAAAAAAAATTTATCTCTAAAAAATATGTTCAAATATTATATTTAAATTTTTGTAAAAGAATCTTTTGTCAAACAAATCTTTTATAAATTCAAAAAGAGAAATCAATGGCAATTGTATAAAAGTCGTAAGTAAAATAGACATATCGGTAAAACTTTTATCTCAATCAAATAAATTTTATCATTCTCACAAAATAATACCGAATTTTATTTATTATGATAAGGAATCCTTTTCCCTCAGGGCGGAATTTACTCTATTCGTAAAATAAAAGTTGCCATTTAAGTATCGAGTATTTAGTTATAAAAAAATATTGGAAGTCGTCTTGATTTTAAATTTTGTACACTAAACAAACAATTTATTTGATTCAAATAAATTATTTTGTGCATCTTTACTATGGAAACAAAATATTTCCAAAATTTGTTATTTTAAATTTTGTTCTTCAAAACTATTTATAGAAATATATTAATAGATATGAGAACTCATGTATTTGGAGTAAATTACTCACTTATTAAAATAATAATGAGACATTACACACGAATGGTAATTTTACATCAAAGACTTTGAAATTTCGAAAAATTATAAAAAATTTTTACTATTTTTGGACTCACCCTTCCTCTCGCCGAAAATGTCCGCTTGAGCGCATGTCACGTTCAGGATCGTGAAGATCAAAAGCAGTAAAGCACTGAAACAAAATAGTATAAATTAGAGTAAAAAATAGTATAAATTAGAGAACAAAAAGGTATAACGTAAAGTACAGGAAGTATAAAAAACAATAAAAAAAATATAGAATAAAAAGAAAAAGAAGAAAAAGTTTAATGTAAAGTACAAAAAAGTATAAAAGTACAAAAAGTGTAAAGAAAGCAGGTTTCAGTAAAAAAAAATGTAGAGAATAGTATAAAAAGTACCAACAAAAACACTAAAAAGTATAAAAGTACAAAAAGTATAAAGAAAAGCACAAAATGTATAAACTTAAAAACAAAATAGTACAACGAAAATACATAAAAAGTAAAAAGAAAAATACAAAAAGTATAAAGCAAAATTAAATATATTTAAAAAAGTACAAATTAAAGTACAAAAAAATAAATTTCCTATTATTCCGTAAAAATAAAAGTTAAACTTCATCTCACAACGAACAAAAAGTCGAACCCTATTTTTACAAGTTAATAAAAAAAAAAAGAAAAAGATACGAAAAACGGGTAAACGCGAAATTAAAGATAATGCAGATAAGCTGAAAAATACGTCTACCTTGTGTCTCATTACTCAAGTTATAAAACACACAATATATTGCACCACGAGCTATAATAATAAACACAAAAGACTGTAGGTTAGTGTGAAAACAACATGTGTCTTCTAAAGTCGGAAGAGAATAAAGAGGAATGCACTTTCAAGAGTTCAAGGTGTCAGTGTAATTGCACAAGTGATTTACATAATAAAAAATTGTCAATTTCAAAATGTAAATTAAAATATTCCCTACAAGAAAAAACACACTTTTGAACAAAAAAAAAGTGTGTTCCTTCCTCTACTGAAACAAAATAGTAAAGATAAAATAAAAAGTAAAAACAAAGAAATTGTAAAAGCTGATTAAAAATTTAATATGTGCGAAATTGTTAAAAATAATAATTACATTTAGAAAAATAAAAAAGTACTCTTTTCACGCTGAAATTAAGCATTACAAAGACTCTTAAAAGTAGTATTTTATTTACTATTTAAATAAGCTTAACACACATCTCTCTAATTGTATATCCTCAACGCTACACTTTTTCTTTTTTTTCAAATGTTCTCTTTTTGCATTTGACACAAATGAAGCAGATTCATAATAATGAGATTATATAAAAATAAAATGGTCAATTTATAGGTCTTTACATTTAAAAGTATAATGCACGATTAATACTCGGAAAAGCGTACATTTTTATTGAAAAACTAAAAAAAATACAAAAATTTATATTTACTTTAAATAAAGTTTAATATTGATTACAATTTAAAATTAGATATTCAGTATTTCTTCATATTTTCTTGTACTTTCCTTTCTTTTTAGAAACTTTTTTAATATTTATTAAATCATCAATTAATGATTAAATCATCATTTAATTATTAAATCATAATTTAATCATTTATCCAAAATTTAATTATTTACTCACAATTAAACTTAATTCATTATGAAATTAAATTAATTAATTAAATTCATATAATTTAATTATTACTGCAGAAATTATTTGAATATCATTCCATTTACTCTACAAATTTAAAGTTATTAAATTGACCAAATATTTTTAGCCTCATTTTATTTAATAGACATCTAATTAGCCGAATTTTATTGAATAGAATTTTCTCTATGTCGAATTTTTATTCAAAAAAAAATTTTAAGACAAATTTTACGTGAAATATTTTCTTTTATTTGAATTCTATAATTGCTAGAATTATTTTGTAGTCGAATTTTAAACGAAAGATTTTTCATATTGCCAAATTTTAATTGATATCATTGTTTTAGCTGAATTCTATTTCATAAAATTTTTATTTATCAGAATTTTATTTGATATAATTTTTCTTTGGTCAAATTTTAACCTATTTTTCTTTAGCCGAATTTTATTTGATAGAATTATACTGTAGCCGAATTTTCATTCAAAAACTGAATTTTTCTTTTAGCCAAATTTTTTATGGAAAGAATTCTTTTGTAGCCGGTTTTTGATTAATACAATATTTTAACTGAATTTTTTAACGTGAAAGATTTTTCTTTTAGCCGAATTTTAATTAATAGAATTTTTTAGTCGAATTTTATGTGATAATTTCTTCTTTTCTTTAATTGATAACATTTTTTTAACCGAATTTGATGTTAAAGATTTGTCTTGTAGTCGAATTTTAATAGATAAAATTCTTTTGTAACCGAATATTGAGTAATATAATTTTTTTAGACGAATTTTATTTTTTGTGTGACAGATTTTTACTCGTAGCTGAATTTTATTTAGTAGAATTTTGTTTTAGCCAAATTTTAATTGTTAAAGTTTTCTTTTAGCCGAATTTTAATTAATAAATCGTTTTTTAGACGAATTTTAATTGATGGAATTTATTTAAGCCGAATTTTGAGTAATATAATTTTTTTAGACGAATTTTATTTTTTATGACAGATTTTTACTCGTAGCTGAATTTTATTTAGTAGAATTTTGTTTTAGCCAAATTTTAATTGATAAAGTTTTCTTTTAGCCGAATTTTAATTAATAAATCATTTTTAAGACGAATTTTAATTGATGGAATTTATTTAAGCCGAATTTTATATGATTCTTGAAACTTATAGGAATTTTCAAATACAAATTAAATATTGAAGAAAAAAATGAAGGTAAACTCATAATTTTTTCCAGGCATAAAAAAAATTTACATTTTTGTCCCTTTTTTAAGTGTCAATGTTCTGTTGACCACCTTGAAGGTTCACTGGTCACCTTACTCATCACATAAAAAGCGAATGTCTTAATTTCAAATGAATCTTAAATTCATTACTAATAATCATAATTTTTAAACTATTATTTGTCAATCATTGCGTAAAAAAATAGTCAGCATTAACTGTCTTAAAAAAAAAATCGTGAATTTTAAACAATAAATGTTGCATCTTTAATTAAAACTTCCTCTCTCTCCAAAAAATATAAGACTTTCATTTCACCATAACGTAAAATAATTTCATCCATCAGAATCAATTAACCTTCACATAGTAATCAACTATTTTAATTTGTATAAATAAGAATATGTCAATAAACGTCAATCAAAATTGAGAAAGTATAGGTAAAAAAAATTATGACAATCGTTAAGACTATTCAACTATTGAATAATTCAATTAGAAAAAAATAGAAGATACGAGAATGTGCATGATTAATAAAACAGGAAACAGATAATATATGCATTTATGTACGCGCCTGTACTCGCTTTCGTTCAAGTGTTGCATTATATTGCGCGACGGGTCCTTGACCGCTGCGAGAATGTGAGCAGCATCCGAACAAAAATTTCATGGTCCAAAAAGATAAACGTATACTTATATATATATATATTATTTCGATTATAACATACGCGTACTCCAAAACTGGGCGGTAGTTATTTGATAAATCCAAACACGCAAACCACACAGCAAATTGTCGGCGAAATATTTTTATTCTACATAAAACAAAAGCTTCATGTGTGTGCCCCATATAAAAAGAAAAGAGCCGATAAGAAATTATACCAACAAGACAGGAATAAAAATTTTTTTCTAATTGCCAATAAAATATCCATCGCCAAATTCGATTAAATCTTTATCATACATAAACGTGAAGAAAATCTCTATAGCATTTTTATTTTCCTCTCTCGACCATTTTTAGTTTCCTTTCTAAAATTTTCTCTTTCCTTTCGAAAAATTTTTACTCCAATTAAAAAATATTTCTACACACAAAAAAAAATTCAAAACTTCTGCTATCAAATTCTCTCCTCTTTTAAAAATTTCAATTAAACTCTTTCAAAATTTTTATGAAACATTTTTTTCCTTTTATTCCGAAATTTTCATCTTTAGTTAATAATTTCAGTCGATATTGAAATTCAATAATTTGAATAATATCTAAATTACCCTAAAATAATTTAATGATGAGATAAAAAATTCTAAAGAATAAAAAATAAAAAGGACCATATTGTGTACTTGAAGAGTAAGTTGCGGTTGTTATATTTATTTAATAGGCTGTTAAGGGGAATACATTCTAAATCGATACACGCTGCAAAGAAGCCTACCCTGAATTAATGGCATCAATCATTCTTTGCGACTTTATAGTAGACGACCCTAAACATAAGATCTCCATTTATACTGACAGCGATGAAAGAGAATTACGACACTCCTTTAACCCGATGGGATGCGATCGTCGGGCGACTATAAAGGGAATTAAGAAACGAGTTGGCTGAACATTCATATGTAAAAGATACAAGCCCACTTGTCGCAGAAATCGCATTTGCATTTTTTATTCATATCCTTTACGAAAATTTCTCAAAAAGAATAAGAATTATCAATTT
Source organism: Leptopilina syphax (assembly GCA_032872505.1). Taxonomy (NCBI): domain Eukaryota; kingdom Metazoa; phylum Arthropoda; class Insecta; order Hymenoptera; family Figitidae; genus Leptopilina; species Leptopilina syphax. The sequence goes on from CM065469.1 coordinate 40,610,971, forward strand.
AATTTTAATTACTATTCTCATTTAATAAAAATTCATTTAATGGGAAAATTAATTAAACAATTTAATTTAATTTATTTTAATTTATAATATTTCGGTTCAATAAAAACTATTATATTATTTTTTTTATTAATAAATTAATTTATTTTACTTTAGTAAAATAATTTAGTTTATTTTTATTTTAGTTATTACGTTAAAATTTACATAAATTTCATTCAATTTACTCTATACATTTGAAGTAATTAAATTGAATTTTTACAGTGCAAATTTTAATTGATAGAATTTTGACATAGCCGAATTTCATGAGAAAGAATCTTTTTAGCTGAATTTTATGTAAAAGATTTTTCTTTCAGCCGAATTTTAATTTATAGAATGTTTTTAGCCGAATTATATTTAACACATTTTAACTTTAGTATAACTTTAAATTATAGAATTTGGCTTTAGCCAAATTTTAATTGATAGAATTTTGATTTAGCCGAATTATAATTTACAAAATTTTTTTAGCCTAATTTTATACGATACATTATTCTTTAGGCCGAATTTTATTGAAAGAATTTTGTTTTAAACCGAATTTTAAGTAATAAATATTTCTTTTAGCCGAATTGTAATTAATAGAATATTATTAGCCGAATTTTATTAAACAGATTTTAATTTTAGTATAACTTTAAGTTATAGAATTTAGTTTTAGCCGAATTTTAATTGATAGAATTTGGTTTTAGCTGAATTTTAATTCACAGAATTTTTCAAGCCAAATTTTATGTGCTTTAAGCCGAATTTTAAATGATGGAATCTTTTATCCTGAATTATATATGATACATTTTTATTTTAGCTGAACTTTAAATTATAGAATTTTAATTTAGCCGAATTTAAATTGATAGAATTTTATTTTAATTGAATTTTAAGTAACAAATATTTCTTTTATGCGAATTTTTATTAATAGCAGGGACTGTCACGAAAATTCGTGTCGTGCCCGTGCCGTGCCTTGGCACGACACGAATTGCAATTTGTAATTCGTGCCGTGCCTAGGCACGACACGAAGTTCGCTTGGTAATTCGTGCCGTGCCTAGGCACGACACGAAGTTCGCTTGGTAATTCGTGTCGTGCCTTGGCACGATACGAAGTTCGCTTGGTAATTCGTGCCGTGCCCAGGCACGGCACGGGCACGGTCCGGATTTTCGTGTTTTTGCGTGTCGAACAGAAAAATAATAGTAATCTGTCTTCTATGACTGAAATGGCGCTAATGTATGTAAAAGTGTGTGAAATAGGGTGGGAGACAAAAAATAGTGACATAGAAAATGTGTTATATATAGATGGTTTTTAAAGAATAAATATATTGTAAAAAAATATTTTAATATGAAATCTAATATGGTGAAAAGTGTTATAAATATCTATGCGCAGTTCTGTAAAATAATAGTTACATATGCGCAGTACTGTAAATTACGTAGTTATATATGCGCACTACACTACTAAGATATTTACACATGCGCAGTAGTGTACAATAATATTGACATATGCGCAGTAATTCAATTTTGTAGTTAAACATGCGCAGTAGTATAGTATGATATTTATATGTGCGCAGTAGTATAATTTACTAGTAAATCATGCGCAGTACTTCAATTTTGTAGTTAAACATGCGCAGTAGTATAGTATGATATTTATATGTGCGCAGTACTGCAATTTAGTAGTTAAACATGCGCAGAGGTATAATTTATTAGTTAATCATGCGCAGTACTGCAATTTAGTAGTTAAACATGCGCAGTAATGCAGTATGATATTTATATGTGCGCAGTAGTATAATTTACTAGTAAATCATGCACAGGACTTCAATTTTGTAGTTAAACATGCGCAGTAGTATAGTATGATATTTATATGTGCGCAGTAGTATAATTTATTAGTTAATCATGCGCAGTACTGCAATTTAGTAGTTAAACATGCGCAGTAATGCAGTATGAGATTTATATGTGCGCAGTACTGCAATTTAGTAGTTAAACATGCGCAGTAATGCAGTATGAGATTTATATGTGCGCAGTACTGCAATTTAGTAGTTAAACATGCGCAGTAATGTAGTATGATATTTATATGTGCGCAGTAGTATAATTTACTAGTAAATCATGCGCAGGACTTCAATTTTGTAGTTAAACATGCGCAGTAGTATAGTATGATATTAATATGTGCGCAGTAGTATAATTTATTAGTTAATCATGCGCAGAGGTATAATTTATTACTTAATCATGCACAGTACTGCAATTTAGTAGTTAAACATGCGCAGTAGTACAATTTATTAGTTAATCATGCGCAGTAGTAGGGAAGACCGGGGCGTAATGGCTCAGGGGCGTAATGAATCACTTGAATTTATTCAAAAATGATAAGTCAGAGTAATTTCGGTCTCCGATCAAAATAATGTACTTGGTTTACTGTAAGTTTGTACCAAGTTTCATTGTTATTCATTCATTATTGTAGAAACAATGATAGAAAACGTGATTGTGACTTTGTGACATTTGAAAGTAAATTTTTAAAGTCTTTGTTTTTTTGTTATATCTTTTTCAAAAATAGTTGTAAAAAATGGGTGTATATCAGGTTTTTTTTTAAATAAATGTAATTTGCACTTCGCTACAACTTTTTAAAATGTAATAATTTCACGAAAATTGTTTAAAGATTAAGTTAAATATGTTCTATTTTCAATATTTTTTATTACAAATTGACAGTAGAAAGAAAAATTTCTCCAAAAAAATTGTTCTAGAAAAAATGTATGAGTGATATTGGGACGTATTTTTTTTTAATTGAAAGCTGAGATGTTGGACCAAGTTTTCCACATGATAAAATTTTAATTAATGCAGGAATGACGAAGTTAAACAACAAAAAGTGAAAAGTCAGCCATTACGCCCCGGTCTCCCCTACTTCATTGTTCAGTCGTTCGGTATTTTCTATAATATTAAGATATTATTCTTTATATGAATGAGTTAATTATTTTTAATTTAATCGTAATTAACAAGAAATGCTTTCCTAAGAGAAAATACAAACAAAATATTTTATAATATTACACTGTAAAAAAAGGGAGTTAAATTTTAACTCCCCAGGGGAGTCTATAAAAGTTGCACCCATTGATGGAGAGTTAATGCCAGGGGAGTTAAATAAAGAGAGTTAAAACTTCACACCCAAATGCTAACTCCCCAAGGAAAAAATAACTCGCGCGGGTGTTGAATGAAGGGGGTTAGAAATTAACTCTCTTTTGGAGTTGATATTTAACTCGAAAAATTTCACTCCCAACTCCCGAGTCCGTTAACTCCCTAAATTTTTTACAGTGTAGCATTCTTTTCTGAATGAAATTTTAAATAAACAAACTTCAAATTAAATGTTTTCAGTACTAATAAATACTGCAATTTAATAATTAAAATAATATACATTAAATTATTTGAATGAGTTAAATATTTTTAATTTAATATTACTTAAAAAAATGATTCCCTAGAAAATAGAAATAAAGTATTTTCTGATATTCGCATTCTTTTCTAACTGAAATTTTAAGTAAACTAACTTCAAAATAAAAGTTAAAGGACTGAGAGACAATGAAATTTAACCACTAAAGATTATCTAATAAATTACTTGAATATGCTAATTATTTTTAATTTAATAGTAATTCATAGAAAAAAATATTTCCCCAGAAAATAGAAATGAATTATTTTCTGATATTCGCATTCTTTTCTAAATGTAATTTAAAGTAAACGAACTCAAACTAAAAATTTGCAGTACTGAGAGACACTGAATTTTAATAATTAAAGATTATTCAATCACAGAGAAAAGTGAGTGTTGTTTTTGATAGGGTAATTTTAAAATAAGTGTAAATTTTCAAATTTACCTCTGCATGATATAAAAATAGTACCAGCAACTAGAATTGACGCATAACATAATTATATTATTTGTATACATAATAAAAATTTAATCTTTAAGAACATAATTAAGCATTACGTACAAAAAAATTTTATCTCGGAAGTGGATAAAAACAAAATTTCTATAATATTTTTTCTACCAAACGCAGGATAAAAATTTTTACCTCGGAAATGGATAAAAATAAAATTTCTATAATATTTTTTCCACCAAATGTAGTCGATAAAAATTTTTATCTTGAAAGTCGATAAAAATAAAATTTCTTTATTTTTTCTACCAAATGTAGGATAAAAATTTGTATCTTGAAAGTCGACAAAAATAAAATTTCTATATTTTTTCTACCAAATGTAGGATAAAAATTTTTATCTTGAAAGTCGACAAAAATAAAATTTCTATATTCTTTCTACCAAATGTAGGATAAAAATTTTTATCTTGAAAATGGATAAAAAACAAAATTTCGCTCATTTTCAGTGTTGAAAAAACACTATCTGGTTAAAATTTGATGCAGACACTTTTCACATCGAATTCAATGTTAAAACAACACCCAGTTTTCTCTGATAAATTACTAATATTAACACGTAGTTCAGAGCCTTTGAACCATAAAATCGCTAAAAATTTAGTGTTTTTTTCATTTTTTAATAGGTATAAAAATATAATGCATGAGGTACCATTGGAAAGGTAATTAATTTACCCATCGATCCCTAGATCGTAGAATGAAATTGAACAAAAATTGAGAGAGTTACAGTCGATTAAAGATAAGATTTAAATAAAATTTTGATGATTTTTAGACATTTAAATAAAACTACTGCGCATGTATATATATATATATATATATATATATATATATATATATATATATATATATATATATATATATATATTATATATATATATATATATATATATATATATATATATATATATATATATATATATATATATATATATATATATATATATATATATATATATATATATATATATATATATATATATATATATATATATATATATATATATATATAATATACTACTGCCCATGCGTTATTACTAAATTGCATTTCTGCGCATGTATATATATCATAGTATACTACTGCGCATGCGTTATTACTAAATTGCATTTCTGCGCATGTATATATATCATAGTATACTACTGCGCATGTATATATATAATAATATACTACTGCCCATGCGTTATTACTAAATTGCATTTCTGCGCATGTACATATATCAAAACATACTACTGCGCATGTATATATATATATAATAATATACTACTGCGCATGTATATATATCATACTATACTACTGCGCATGTATATATATAATAATATACTACTGCGCATGTATATGTATCATAGTATACTACTGCGCATGTATATATATATATATATATATATATATATATATATATATATATATATATATATATATATACTGCGCAGTAGTATAGTATACTACTGCGCATGTATAAATATAATAATATACTACTGCGCATGTATATGTATCATAGTATACTACTGCGCATGCATATGTATCATAGTATACTACTGTGCATGCATATATATATATATAATAATATACTACTGCGCATGTATATATATCATACTATACTACTGCGCATGTATATATATATATATATAATAATATACTACTGCCCATGCGTTATTACTAAATTGCATTTCTGCGCATGTATATATATCAAAACATACTACTGCGCATGTATATATATCATACTATACTACTGCGCATGTATATATATCATACTATACTACTGCGCAAGCGTTATTACTAAATTGCATTTCTGCGCATGTATATATATATCAAAACATACTACTGCGCAATTGTTGATTGATGCGCAATTATAATAATAAATAATAAATATGGCTGAATAAGCTAAAATTAATGACATCTGTTTTACTGGACAAGATACGTTATTATCGTGTCAGAATGTGTCGTATCGTGCCAAGGCACGACACGAATTACCAAGCGAACTTCGTTTCGTGCCTAGGCACGGCACGAATTACAAATTGCAATTCGTGTCGTGCCAAGGCACGGCACGAATTACCAAGCGAACTTCGTGTCGTGCCTAGGCACGGCACGAATTACAAATTGCAATTCGTGTCGTGCCAAGGCACGGCACGGGCACGACACGAATTTTCGCTTTTTTTCGTGTCCGTGACGGTCCCTGATTAATAGAATGTTTTTAGCCAAAGTATATTAAACAAATTTTCATTTTAGTAGAATTTTATATTATAGAATTTGGTTTTAGCCGAATTTTAATTGATAAATATTTTTTTTAGCCGAATTGTAATTAATAGAATATTTTTAGTCGAATTTTATTAGACAGATTATAATTTTAGTCGAACTTTAAATGACGGAATTTTGTTTTAGCCGAATTTTAAGTGATAACTACTTCTTTCAGTCTAATTTTAATTGTTAGAATTACTTTTGTTAAATTTTACTAAATAGTAATTTTATTTAGTCGAATTTTAATACAAAAAATTTTCTTTCATCCAAATTTGGTTTGATGAAATCTTTTAATATCCAACTTTTAATGTATAACGTTTAATTTTAGCCGAATTCTATTGAACAGAATTTTCCTTAAGTCGAATTTTAATCCAGACTTATTTAGCCGCATTATAATTGATAGTTTCTTTTTAAAGTATTTTATTTAATTTAAAATTTTTTGCTCCCTAATTTTTTTTTATAAAACTTTGATTTACCCAAACTCTAATAGACTTTTATTAACCCAACTTTGATTTAAAGAATTTTTATTTAGCCGAATAGTAAGTAACAGAATTTTTTTAGCCGAATTCGACTAGACAGAATTTTCCTTTAGCCGAATTTTAATTAACAAAATATTTTAACCGAATTTTATGTGAAAGAATTTACTTTTTGACGAATTTTGTGTGATAAAATTTTCTTTTAATGGAATTTTATTTAATAGCATTTTTCTTAGCTAATTTTATGCAACAGATTTTTCGGTTAGCCGAATTTTATTTAACAGATTTATGTTTTAGCCGAAGAAAAAATCCAGTCATCTATTTACTAACAATTAGTTACTCTTAATTATGTTATAGATTTTTTTATAAAGTTCATTTTTTCACTTGGATCTGATAATTCATAATCAATTATTCAAAGTAAGATGAAGCATAATTTGTTTCAAGTTCAATAATACATTTTCACAATTGAGTTATAATTATGAACGGATGTCATTAAAGGGAGGGAAGAAAAATGAACATGTCAGTGCATGATCCAAATACGTTATAACAATAGATGTTTGAAAACAGTAAAAGATTAATGAAACTTTGTTTCAAGTGTTGGGGATAACAATTCCAAGAGTTCTGTATACTCAATAACCGACTCTGGCAGTTATATAAAAGGCAATTATATCGCGGCCACTAACCGCGCTATCTATAAACTGACTTTTACAACCATGTGCCTTGAGGTATAGCCGCATATAAACGTAACACACAAGCTCTAAAGATGAATTTAACATTCCTAGAAAGTTGAGAAGTACAACCTTGTAATTTGCAAAGAAAAACATAAATTCAATTTACTCCAAAGTACAGGAAATTTAATTTTTACCCCATGTAATGAAAATATTCTCTTACTAAACTAAAGAAACAATTCATAAATACTAAAATGCGAATAAATTATATTTATATTATTATTACTTCAAGAAATAATAATAATATCGAATAATTAACATAAATAAACAATTTATTCGCAAATTTATAAAATACAACAAAAAATTTATTCCATAGTTTATTCGACAAGGGAAAAAAGCTATTTAACAATAAAATAAATCCAACCCTCCGAAAAGAAATGATTTTTACCTCAACTAATTCGCAAATAAATTCCAACATATACTCCCTATTGTGTGTGCGGCTTTATATCGATATAATAAAAGAAAAAATACAGGCATTATGTAAAATGAGAAAAGATGATGAAGAAACAGATAAAAATATTTGAAATCCGCTTATAGGAGAATCGAATAAAGAAAATCGCAGTAATGAATCCAGAGAAAGAATATATATAAAGCCGAATGCATAATCGAATAATCTTTTTTCTCTCCCCATTCTCAATTCGACGAATCTCTGTTTGTCAATTCTATATAACGAAACAGTAGCAAAAGCTTCTTGAAATATAGTGTGCAAAGCATAGAGGAATGCCGAGTGAGAACTTGAAAATTCAATTGCACTATTGCTAATCTACTTTAACTTGAAAGTACCAGTTTGTTACGAAAGTCTAATACATAGTGAACATGTATTAATAATTAAGAGAAATGCAGATTAATTTAATGTAAATTTGTCTCAGATTTACAAACTTTCAATCGACTTATAAAAAACAATTTTCCAGAAAATTTTATTACTTCCGTATTAAAAATATATACATAAATAATATTAATGGAATAATAAATAATAAAATTACAAAAATTTAACAGTTTCACTCAACTTTAAATTTTTATTCAATTTGATTTATTTATTTCTACTTTTATTTTTATCTCATTCGGTTCTACTAAAGTTACGAATAATTAATATTGTAGTAACGAATATTATTACACTCAGAGAAAAATTCGTTTGAAACAACCAAACAAATATTTTTCTTGAACTAAAAATTTGCTTTAGGTGAACATTTTTCTTTTACCAGAATTTTAATCGAATGTTGATTAATAGAAAATATTTCACCGAATTTTATGCGATAAATTTTTTATTTAGCTAAATTTTATGTGACATATTATTCTTTTAGCCGAATTATAATTTATCAAATTTTTTTTTAGCCACATTTCATTTCGTACAATTTTTTTACTCGAATATTAATCTTTAGAATTTTTAGCCTCATTTTAAGTAATAAATATTTCTTTAAGCCACATTTTCATTGATAGAATTTTTTCATCCTAATTTTATTAGACAAATTTTAATTTTAGCCGAACTTTAAATTAGAAAATTTTATTTTAACCGAATATTAATTGATAGAATTTTCTTTAAGCCGAATTTGATTAAGAAAAAAATCTTAGCCTAATTTTAAGTAAAAATAATTTTTTAGCCGAATTTTGTTTAGTTGAATTTTGTTTTAGTCAAATTTTAATTGATAGAATTTTTTTTAAGTCGATTTTTAATTAACAGAAAATTTTTAGCCAAATTTTATGTGATAAATATTTCTTCAAGCCGAATTTTATTTAATAGATTGTTGTAGCAGCCGAATTTTAATTGATAAATATTTTTAACTGAGTTTTGTGTGATTTTTCTTTTAGTCAAATTTTAATTCACAGAATTTCTTTCAAACGAGTTTTAGGTCAAACTTCTTTTAAAATAATAATAACTAGTAGAACTAGTCAAAAATTAAAAAATAAAAGCTTTAAAGTAACTAGTACTATCTAAAACTTTGTACAACAAAATAAAGAATTTCATTCAAACATATAATTTTTCCCTCAGTGTGTTAATTGATTAAATAATAATAATAATAATAATTAATAAAATCAATTCTGGAAAAAGCTACTGTTACTAGTAAAAAAAATTATTAATATTATTTGTCACTATAACATTTACAGATAGGAGAAATTATTTGTGCGACTAATTAAGAGAATAAGTTCCCCTTCACACTTCGAGTTTAGTCGCATAAAATTGAATTACAACCCTCTGATTTCGAAAATAGATGATTCTATTAGTCAATTTTGCTGTATGAAATGACCCTAAAATAACACCCTCTATGATAATTGCTGGATACTAAATCCTATAGCCAAATTAACCCTTATGCCATAGAATACGAAACAATCGATACACGATGTCAAAATAGAACAAAAATTAAACACATTTTGTTTTTGCTGAATTTTAAGTAAGAAATATTTTTTTAAACAGAATTTTAACTGATAGAATCTTTTTAGCCGAATTTTATTCGATAATTCTTGATTTTAACCGAACTTTAAATGATAGAATTTTACTTTAGCCGAATTTTAATTGACAGAATTTTTATAGTCGAATTTTATGGGATAGATTTTTCTTTTAACCGAATTTTAATTGATAGAATCTGTACAGCCGAATTTTATGTGATTAAATTTTTCTTTTAGCCGAATTTGATGTAATAGATTTTTTTTAAGCCGAACTTTAAAATGATAGAATTTTCTTTCAGCCGAATTTTAATTGATGGAATTTCTTTAACCGAATTTTATGTGATAAGTTTTTATTTTAGCCGAATTTTAATTGACAGAATTTTTTTACCTTAATTTTATGGTTATATATTATCTTTTAAGCCGAATTTTAATTGATAAGTTTTCTTTTTAGCCGAAAACTAGTGATTTTCATCGAATATTCATCCATCCCGTTTTGAGTCATCATAAGTACAAGACTCGTCCCCAAGACTATTTTTACCGATAAATTTCAGTACACACGCAGCAATTCATTTTCCTAAAACAAACTTGATGTTTGTTCAAAGAAGAAAAATGAACAAGTAAAACAATATTTCAGATAATAATTATTCATTATAAATATTGTAAATACTTTGGAGTGTTTAGAAGTCAAATATGGTCGCTCCTATGCTTCGACGCTAGTTAAACAACCACATAGACAGTAGATCCTGTAATTTACGATCGAGACTGTGGCTTAGGTACAAATGTTCGTGTGCACATCGTAAACATTCGGAATACAAGCTGGTGCTAACAATTTCTCCAATGACATTCTCACTGTAGGACATTGGACCGAATTCTAAAAGGAAATCGTCGACGATACTGTAGTTGAAAATCCGTTGCCGCATGCTGTTCACAAGGACTCTCATGGGCTGTTAAGTGATTACGTGGGCGTATAATCACGCTTAAGTTAAGGCACTTTACGCGCGTGTTCATTCATACATATCCCTCTCCTTCATTCATTAGCGTACAACCACCCAACATTGTCACTAACAAAGTCAAGTATCCAATAAAATCAAAGCTTCAAATTCCATTGTAATTGCCACTTCTTACTCTTTAATTAAATTTACTTCACATTTTTTCAAAATATTTTTAAGCATTTCCAATTTTTCAAAATTAAAAGGGTTCGAACCAGTGAAAGTGTATTTCAAAATACGGACTTTACGGACCAAAAATGAAAAATTACGGACCAATTACTGAACAGTCAGAGTCAAGAAAAAGAACAGTTTACTTAAAACTATAAATTTAGTAGAAATAACTATTTATTAGTAAAATTTACTAGATCAAAAGCAAAAAATCAGAAATTTTCCCACTTCTTCAAATTCTTTAAAACTCATTCTAAATCATAGTTACTCTCAAATTCAGATTCAGAGAGTAAAGTTAGAAAAATTCAACAACTTCAATTTTTTTTTTAGAGTAATGTTTCAAAAATATAATCTTCAATTTTAAACATTTTAGTTTCTATAGGTGCCACCTTTTTTTTTGCAACTTTTTAAAAACATTTTTTAAAAAAAGTATCCAATTTCAAAAAGGACAGGTCATTTTTTTCTCTATCCAATGTAAAAAGTAAAGTCGAGACAAAAAATATGGTGTAAAATGTTTTCTAAACAATTTCACTTTATTCTTTGTCACCTGTGCTTTCACGATACGAGAGGAGAAGAAAGTTTTGAAATAATTTACACGCGTGGCAAATTAATTTCACTCTTCATATACTAAAATATTTAAACAGAAAACAACTTTTGTAACTGCATTACATTTTTTAGAAATGTCAACATATAAATTATTACAAAATATTCCACAAATAGTTTCTCATTATGATGAGAATGCAAAAAAAAGAAGTACAGAAGTACATGAAACTAACGACGATTAAATTAACTCTCCGAGATAATTACATATATTTATATTAAATTAATTAAAAACTTTTCAAAAATTCTGTAGACTTTGTGTCGCAAAATATGAAAATTATGAGAAGTATTTCTAAACGTTAAATGGTAAAACATACTCTCTTTGCGTAACAAATATTTTTAAAATAATGATGCACAATTAATTGAAAATATACGAACTACTATATTAATAATTACTTTTTCACTTTCATTTGAAATTGCAATTAAATTAAAAGAAATATGCTCTCTAAAACTGAAATAGTAAAAATCGTTCCCAATTTTAAATTAATTAAAATTGTTACAATATCTCAAATGACAGATTTTTCCTTTAGCCGAATTGTAATTTAGAAAATTTTTTTAGCTACATTTTATTTGATACAATTTTTTTAATCTAATTTTAATCGTTAGAATTTTTCTGCCGAATTTTAAGTGATAAATATTTCTTTTAGTCGAATTTTAATTAAAAGTAAGTTTTTAGCCAAATTTTATTAGACACATTTTAATTTTAGCCGAACTTTAAATGATATTATCTTGTTTAGCCGAACTTTAATTGATATAATTTTCTTTAGCCAAATTTTATTAGACAGATTTTAATTTTAGCCGAATTTTAATTCACAGAATTTTTTTAGCCTAATTTTAATTGATAGAATTTTGTTTTAGCTGAATTTTATTAAACAGATTTTAATTTTAGCCCAATTTTAAATAATAGAAGTTTGTTTTAGCCGAACTTTAAATAATAGAATTTTGATTTAGCCGAATTTTAATTGATAGAATTTTGTTTTAGCCGAATTTTAATTCACAGAATTTTAATTTTAGCCGAACTTTAAATAATAGAATTTTGATTTAGCCGAATTTTAATTGATAGAATTTTGTTTTAGCTGAATTTTATTAAACAGATTTTAATTTTAGCCGAAGTTTAAATAATAGAAGTTTGTTTTAGCCTAATTTTAATTAATACAATTTTGCTTTAGCCGAATTTTAATTCACAGAATTTTTTTAGCTTAATTTTAATTGATAGAATATTTTTTTTATCTAAATTTTATGAAACAGATTTTAATTTTAGCCGAACTATAAATGATAGAATTTTATTTTAGCCGAATATTAATTGATAGAATATTCTTTAAGTTAAATTTTGATTAATAAAAAATTTTTAGCCAAATTTTAAGTAAAAATTATTTCTTTTTGCCGAATTTTAATTATTGAAATTTTATTTTATCCGTTTTTTATGTCAAAGATTATTCTATTAACCGAATTTTGTGAGATTGATTTCTCTTTTCGCCGAATTGTAATTGATAAAATCTTTCTAGCCTAATTTTATGTGATAGATTATTGTTCTAACCGAATTTTAATTGATATAATCTTTTTAGCCGAAATTTAATGTTATAGATTTTTTATTTAGCCTAATTTTAATTGATGAAATTTTGTTTTAGCCGAATTTGAAGTGATAAATATTTCATTAAGCTGAATTTTATTTCATAGATTTTCTTTTCAGCCGAATTTTAATTGATAAAATGTGTACAAAATAAATTTTTATATTATAAAAAGTAATATTTTTTTAAAGTATATCTGAGTAATAAAATATAAATAAAAAAAAATAACGAAAATAACTCATTCGAATATTCAAAAATTGAAGGATAATATCTACCATAAAAAAAATTTTTTTTCACATCTACAATTTTGCAACAAACCAAAAAATATCCCCCAAAAAAGTACGACGAATGTAAATTCTGAGTTACAAGTGGGATTTAGTCGATTTTATTGATCGGATTGTTTGAATTCCCATTTAAGTTTTCCATTTTACCAGATTTTTAATGGTTTTTAAAAGCAATAATAGTTCTTTTTTTTTCAATGAAAAACTCGATTTGCATATATCAGAAATGCCAACAATTTCACGAATTTTCTATCAGGGATAGAATATATAGATAGTATATAAATCCCTCTCTTTATTTCAGTCTATTTCTATCTTTCTCTCTCAAACAGTGTCTTTCTCTCTTTCTATTTTTTTTCTTTTTTTTGTCGTTTTAACTTTTCTCTATCGTTTTACTAATTCACTGCATCACTGCTACTTCTATTCTCTTCCCTTACCATCCTCTCTAACACAGCAAACGCACTCTTCATTCCATTCTCGAACGACATTTCTCGTCCTCGTTTTACCCTCAAACACGTCCCGGCGCACTCCTGATCCAATTCTAGTTTCTCAAGATATGCGGAGAATGCGCATTGCCACATGAAAATTCCCAGAAGACGGTTTTCTGACAAATTTATAATCGTCTAATTCGCGATAAACGCCCAACAAACGACATTTACGATTCTGATTACATTAGTAAAGAATTGTGAATTCAAATAAATTTTCTCCAATTTTCCCTCATACAGTAAAATTAACAAAGAAATTAATATGAAAACTAAAAAAAACCAAATTTTAATTATTAACCGCAAATATCTACATGAGAAATAAAAAATTTACCCTAAACAAAATTTAATTAAATTTTTGTAGTATTTTTTCCAGTAGGGTACAAATTGTCAGAATTGAAAAAATAGGTGTTCTCGAATAAATATAAAAAAACAAATTAATAAAAAATCAAAAAATTTATTTTACATATTATTTAAAAATAGAAAAAAGAAAATCGCGAATGATGAGCATTTAAAATTCTAATTCTCAATTTTGGAAGTTAGTGCAGCACATATATGAATTTGGAGTTTAGAATTCATTGACTAGAGCAATCTATTCAGCATAAATTTGAATTAAATTCACAAGTGCAATTTATGACTTTTAGCAAAAAAAAAAAATAAAATAACTGAAATATATGTGAATTTCAAAAACAAGTTAAAAAAAGAAAAGTAAAATTCTCAACATTAAATGTCAGAAATTATATAAAAATAAAACGTTATTAAAATGAGCGATAATAAATTTTGCGAGTTTTAACCTTTTGCATTCGCGTAAATTTATCATTCATGCCAGAAATGGCTTTTAAAACGAACACATATTATTTTAATGTGTCTTTAATGCTTACAGATGATGTCAACCCGTATAACTTCCTCTATATTCTCCCCCACCAACACTTTTCCTCAACATTATTTTTAAACGCTTCTTAAAATAAATAGAATAAAAAAAATTCCTAAACCCTTTCAAACAAAAATACAACAAAAAAAAAATTTTTTGTATACACAAAATTTGTAGACGTAGTATTATACAAAAGTTTTCTTCTAAAACAGACTTTCAATTTCAACTTCGTCTTAAAGAAAAAATTTATTTTCCCACGCACAATTTTCTGCCGGATGTTAAAATTTTGAAAATAAAACAAATCTCTGGAAATGCGATTGAAACGAAAACTATATAGTAAACGGTGCAAATTTGTACCAAAACTTGAAATACTGGCTTGAAATTCCCCCTCGTTACGAATCACCATAGGAAACCGTGTGTGTTGAACGAGACCACACGTGTCGCAAATGCGTTCCCAGTAACCACTCATAAATAAACCAAAGAATTAACAATCGTCTGTAAATATTCTTTAAAAAAAATTTCTTTCTACCAATTTAACTTCTGAAGACTATTTCCAAATAGTTCATTTTCAATATTATATAATTATAAATTATTATATTATATTTTTTTACCAATTCAATCAGTACATTCAGTTTTAACTAATGAATCAATAAATTTTTGCCGAATTAATTAGACGAATTTTAATAGACAGATTTTTATTTTAGACAAATTTTAAATGATAGAATTTTATTTTAGCCGAACTTTAAATAACAGAATTTTCTTTCAGACAAATTTTATGTGAAAGATATTTCTTTTAGCCGAATTTTAAGTTAATCTTTTTAGTCGAATTTTACATGATAGGATTTTTTTTTAGCTGAATTTTAAATAATAGAAATTTTTTTCGCCTAATTTTAAATGATAATTATTTCTTTTAGTCGAATTTTAATTAAAAAAATGTTTTTAGCCGAATTTTATTAATTTATTTTATGTGAAATAAATTTATGAATTTTATGTGATAGATTTTTATTTTAGCCGAATTTTAATTGATAGAATTTTGTTTTCGCCGAATTGTATTTGATGAAATTTTGTTTTAGCCGAATTTTAAGTGATAAATATTTCTTTCAGTCAAATTTTAATTAATAGAATGTTTTTAGCCAAATTTTATCAGACAGATTTTAATTTTAGCCGAACCTTAAATGACAGAATTTTATTTTAGCCGAATATTAATTGATAGAATCATTTTAGCCGAATTTTATTAGACAGATTTTAATTTCAGCCGAACTTTAAATAATAGTATTTTGTTTTAGCCGAATTTTAATTGATGGAATTCTGTTTTAGCCGAATTTTAATTCACAGAATTTTTTTTAGCCCAACTTTATTAGACAGATTTTAATTTTAGCCGAACTTTAAATGATAGCATTTTATTTTAGCCAAATTTTAATTAATAGAATTTGTTTTTAACCGAATTTTAATTGATGGAATCTTTTTAGCCGAATTTTAATTGTTATATATTTCTTTTAGTTGAATTTTAATTAATAGAATGTTTCTCATGAATTTTATTGGACAGATTTTAATTTTAGCCGAACTTTAAAGGATAGAATTTTGTTTTAGTCGAATTTTAATTGATGGAATCTTTTTAGCCGAATATTATAATAAAATAATAATAATAAATAATAATAAAAATAGATATTTAATAATAATAGATATTTATTTTAGCCGAATTTTAATTGACAGAATTTTGTTTTAGCCGAATTTTAAGTGATAAATATTTCTTTTAGCCGAATTTTAATTAATACATCTTTCTTTCAACCGAATTCTATTTAAGACCATTTTTTAGCCGGATTTTTTTTTGAATAACAATTAAAATAGTAATTAAATTTTAAAAAATCTAGTGTAATAAAACACTTATTATAAATTTGTGATAGAATATTGATTGTTTTATACATATTCATTAGGCATCATCGATAGTTTCCTTTTGAATTTAATTAATTCCAATTTTCCCGAGTTTCATTCAAAAATATAATTGTAACAATTTATAGTCATGAAGTTATTCGTGCGAGATTTAATTTAAAGAAGAGGTTTCAGTGAAATGCATAGACAAATATATACATATATCAATTCTAACACTTCCCTTTTTCTCTCTCTCACTCTTTCTCTCTCCCTTTCTATTTTGCATTTTTCAATTTACGCACGAATCCAGGCGATGAAATTGTTTTCCAAGAGATGGCGACTTTTAGTAATTATTTTCGTTAACGACAATCTGGTTGGGAAAATTGCAAATAAAAGGACACACAGAAAATTCATAATGAAACTGTCCATCTATCGAGGCTATTCATTGAGTCGCTCAGCGAGAAATATAATTTAAGGGTATATAACTGCACTGCGTGGGGCGGGGGAGGGGGGGGGTGAGTGGTGTATTAAATTTTCATTATTATCATATTGCCCTGACAAGTCCAGATGTTAATTAAGTTTGGGGAAATTCAAACAAACCTCAAGGGTGAAATTTTACAAATAATTGACTGTCAATCAATGTATATATACAAACTAATTAATTTTTTCTATTTTTTTTTCTTTATTGCAACTATTATTTTATATTCATTCTTGTTTATTTATCAGAAAATGTAAAATGCTTTGTAATTTTATTGCTATCAGAAATTTATTAGCATTTATAATCAATCACCCGCGTTCGGAAATTATTCAATTTAAAATAATATATAATATTTCTAACAATATTTCAATTTTTATTTCCTTATTTTAAATATTTAACAATTGAAAATAATTTTTTTTTAGGGGGGGGGGTTGAGTAGTCAAACTTAATATTAAATGAATAGTTCAATAGTTAATATATAATTATAAATAGTTAATGTCCATTTAATATTAATGTTAATTTCAATATTAATTTTAAAAAATACGTAAAGCTTTTTTTATGTTGCTGCCCCCCCCCCTTATGTAACACACTGTTGCATTAGCGCCATTTTTACTGCTGACCGCAGCAAATAGCTAAACCACCCCCCCCCCCCCTCTCACTCCTGTAGGCGCTGTGTATTTTTGAATTACCCCTCATATTAAAAATATTATAATTTGTTAATTTATAGGTAATTTCAATAGTTTTAGAAGACATAATTAATTAGTCAAAATTTTTGCTAATTTTTGTGTAGAATTTAATTACTTCATTTAGTTGTAGTTGAAAATTTTTTTTATTAAAATTTTAGTGTCAAATGACTAAAAATATTAGTGAAACACTCATATTAATAAAAATGTTTACTAATTTAAATTAGTGACTGACTTCTTTCTTTTGAATTAGTAAATTTTACTAATAAATAGTAATTTCTATTAAATTATTAGTAAATTGTACTAATTTAATGGCAAAAAACCACTAATTCAAATTACTAAACACTTTTACAAATTCAAATTTAGAGAGTAAATAAATTTTGTGAATTAGTAAAATAAAATTTTTATTTGAATAAAATAAAATTTATTTAAATCAAGTAAATAATTTAATAGACACTGAGTCAAATATATCTTTCTTGTGAGTGTGACTGTTTAAATAACGTTTTAGGTTATGTCAACTTCGTTAAACTATTTTACTAATTTATTGAAATTATAATTAATTTTATCCTCTTTATTTTTAATTAATTAAAATACTGTCTCGATATAAAATAACAAAAATATTTAATTAATTAAACTTTAAAAAAATGGTAGCCGACACTTTACTTATTAGTTTACAACTAATACCACTAACAATAATAATGATGATAATAATAATATTATAATAAACAAATAATTAACAATTAATAAAAAATAAAAAATTAGTAAAAACACTATTAATCAATTTAAAAAATTACTCTAAAATTGCAAATAAAATCTGAATTAAAAAACTAATTTTCTTTAGCAAAATAGGGATAACAACAAAGAAATCAAGTAAAAAAATAAAAGGCCTAAAAAATCCACTAATATTTAAAACCTACCTATACTTAATTACAAGTTTTCTAAACTAATTACCAGCTAATACGACAATTTAGCCTAATAAAAATTCTCAATAATAAATCAAACTAATCATCAATTAATCGATGTGTTTTTAACACATTTTCATATAATTACATTCAGAATAATTATTCAAATCCACCAAATGGATAATTAATCAAATCTGACTAATTTACTATATTTTCCCAACAATTAGTCAGTTTAAATTAATTATCAGAATGAAAAGTCAGCCATAATTTAGCAAGTAATTAGTTAGTTTTGACAAATTCAGAATTCGAGAGGTACATACATAAATATACAGATATACATATATATACATACATACATATATACATATACATATATGTACATATACAAGTTGATATAGATATATACCCACATAAAAGTAAACAAAAGGCGCGAGCAATGGAATTTTTCTTACCTAGGCAACATATTGAGTCATTCCTTCGATATTACAGATGTTTACAATAAAACTACTTTTCAAAAAAAAAAACCAAAAAATCTTGCACTTCTAAAGTTTACAAATACACACCATATATATATATTCATCAAACTGACATATATATAAAAAAAAGTAAAAATAGAATCATCAAAGTGTTTCTAAAATTTACCACAAAATCTTCACAATTTATTACAAAATCCTCTCTTTCTTTCTCTCTTTACTTCGCGACTCACCAACTATTAAAGATACTAAAATAATAAAAAAATTCTCCCGCGCTAAGCACGATCTCCCCTCTCCATTTTTCTTGACATTCAATTTGATTCAGAGCAATTCTCTCCTTTCTCTCTCTCACACGCGTTTATTCGCCGCTTCAACTCTCTGGTGTGAAAAAAAAAAATTTCATTACTCCCGCGTATTAAAAAAAAATAATCACTAATAGACACAATTGTATTACACGTGTAGAGTCGACAACTCCCTCAAACTTCCTGTACCGGCTTCTCTTTACATCAGAGAGGTCCTTGGTCCTGCGATCCGCAGGTGGCGCCTATTTCCAAGGTCAAACCCCCCAATGTCATCCCACAACCCCCCACGCCACGCGACGCAGAATTCAAAAACGTTTTCTTTCTCTAATTTCAAAATTCATATATATTTCAAATTTTTCCCATATAATAAAGTAATGAAGATATAAGAAACAGTTTACAAAAAAAAAAGAACAAAAAAAACCGTCACTTCCGCACGTCACTTTATGATGAGAGATAAGAGAAAGAGAGAAATTAAACAAAAAAGAAAAAGAATTGAGATGTGCACTCTCAAAGGACTCAAGGATTTATTTCTTAATGTCTGATTCTTAAATGACGGGGACCCTCGTTGGTGGGCCTTTTTTTAAGGGCCTTTTCTTAATCGTTTATTTTTAATCCTTTTCTATTTTTTTGTTTTGGAAGCGATTGACTTTTTATTATTTCTCTTGCAATAATGCCTTGTTGTCACGAAATTGAAGATTGCTTCTTTTTTTTTTTTTTTGTTTTCGTATAATCTTTGGAGAACGAGCCTGCGTCGGCTCGCGTGGCAATCGTCCACGGCGGTGGATTCAAAATTCATTCGCACGTGGCGACGACCGTGTCGCGCTAGCGACTGCCGGCGACCCGACGCCCGGCACCGGGTCGGGCGTCTCCATCTCGCGGTTGTCCCACCAACTCTCTATATTCCCGACGATCACGACGACGATGGGATCCGGGATCCGGCTTAAAGAAATCTCTTAGGTGAAAACCAGCTCCAGGAATCACTGGTGCATATCAGTGGCGGAAATCTCCAGTCCAGAGAGAGAGAAAGAGAAAACGAAAGAGAGAGAGAGAGAGAAAGAGGAATAGAGGAGAATGAGAGATGAGACCATAGCTTCTGGCTAAAAGAGAGACGTTTAAGTTGCGGTCTTAAGGGTCTTTAGGAGATTTAAGGATGTGGGGGTGGCACGTAAATCAGAAGAAGGCCCAAGGGGCCTTTTGTTTCTCATGCTTTCAAACGTATGTTTAATTTGAAAAGAAAAAGGCAAATTTCATGAGAAATTCAGAACACACAGTTGTAAAAAAAGCTATATTTTCATTTTTGTATTTATGATTTATTTATAGCTGAAAAATGTATATTATTGGAATTTCAAACGCAACAGGTATAAAAGAAAAAGTTGTAGAAAGATCGAGAAGATAATTGCCACTTCTACATTTTCTGGGTGAATAAATTTCTAAATGAGAACTAATGAATGAAAAAAAAGGAGATTTAGTGAATCAGAAAATTTAATCTATACATGAAAGACCCCTGATACATCTAACTAAAAACTACATCCTTTAATTTCGTTATCTAAACTGCAAAAAAAACATCTTTTTTCAGTCCACTTTTGACAAAAAATATGCAAAACATCGAAACGTATTTTTAACTGAACTTAAGTCTTAAGAGTATGATTTGAAGTCTTATTTTAATCTATAGTTGTAAGATTCCAAATAAAATCCAGTCACAAATGGTTCTAATGTAAACGCTCTTAGTCAGGAGTGAACTAAAATAACATTTAATTGATTGAAATAAAAATTATTTGATTCAAGTAAACATTTATTTGATAATAGTAATCGGTTATTTGAGTCAAATACGATTTAATAATAGCGATCGAGATCTAAAAATTGCCCAAAAACGAATAAAACAAAAAATTTAATTCGTACAGCCAAAGGGTCAATTAAGGGAGAGAGAGAGAGAGAGAGGATACAAAAAACTGTCGCTAAAAGGAGTGCACTATCGTTTTCTTGTCACATTCCAAAAGTTTTATCGCGATGACCATGTTAATGAATTAATTAACTGGAAATAAAACGGAAGATGCTAGATCGTACAATCAAAAGCGGATGTGAGCCGTTTGTTATGACGATGATGATAATAGCCAATTACGCTCTTTCCTGTCTTTCTCAATACTACGTAATTCATAATTAGATTAAAGTTTGCAAATTTATATTTATTTACCAATTTTAAAATAATTGATCTAAAATTATCAACTAATTGCTTTCTAAACTACTAACTATTAAATTTCACTTGCAAACGAGAATAAATAATTCTATTTGCGAACAATGAGTCTGCTATACGATTTCTAAAGAAACGATAAGAAACTATCTCAACAATACTTTATAAACACACTGATTAGAAAAAAATCACAATAACCATTAATATCTCTTCTCATTATAACAATGACACTATCAAACTTGGATGCTGTATCAAAATATGCTAACATTCTCCAATGTAAAAAGAAACAAAAAAATTTGCCCTTGTTTGTTAATTTTAGGTCTCTTAATTTTATGTTATACCTTTTACATTCTCTGACTAAATTTAGCAATAAAAAAATAAATAAAAAAACTTTTAATGTCAAAAAGTTGTTCTTTTGTCACAATTACTGCGGACAAAACTATAACCAGTCCAAGTCAAAAAAGAAAACATTTTACTTAAAAGTATAAATGAAATTTTTCATAACTATAAAACATGAAGATATCATACCCAGTGGGCACACTTGTTCAAAAGACGTCCTAAAGATGTCTTTTTGCGGACGTCTTTTGGACATGTACAAAAAGACGTCTTTAAGACGTCTTAAAGACGTCCTATTCATGTTCTATGTCTTGGCTATTAGATGTCTTTAAGGTGTCTAAAAGACGTCTTTTTCATTCAACATTTGAAAATAGAAAAATTTTCATAAATAGAAAATATTATTTTCTAAGTTCAACTTGGACTTAGAAATTTATGAATGTGAAATTCATTGGAATTTTTCTAAGTTCAATTCATTTCATTGACAAGTGAGATCGTTAACTTTGTAGAGGTTCATATCTGTCTTGAACGGCTGAGGTGCTTAAGGCGCCGTGTTTCAAGCCCAAGGTATCCGAGTTCGATCCCAGCTTCGTAGGAATTTTTTCATTATTTCTCCACATTTTAGAAAAAATAAAATTAAACTTAAAATAAATTTAATACAATATTACTGAGTTTCAACTTAGAAAATGTTAAAAAAGAAATGTTTATTTAAGATCTGAAGGAATGTAAAAAAGGACGTCCAAAAGACGTTTTAAAGACGTCTTTTAGACGTCCCTTTTATGTCTTTTAGACGTCCAAAAGACGTCTTTAAGACGTACTTTAGACGTCCTTTCCTATGTCTTTTAGACGTCTTTTGGAAGTCTTTTGGACCAGACATAGAACGTCTTTTAGACGTCTTTTAGTTGTCTTTTTGATGACTCAGAGACATTACCATCATTGTCCCCGAATTGTCCGCGGACAAAAAGGGACGTCTTTTAGACGTCCCTGTGCCCACTGGGATTAAGATATTTCTTCATGTTTTATAATAATTAAAGATGCCCGAGTCATAAAATTATTATCAATTCAAGAATTTTTAACTAAAATTCTTTTTTAAATCGATTATTTTGAATAATAAAATAAAAACTTAAAATAATCTTTTTTTTTATCTCTATTTTTTTAGAGCAAATATTACAAAATAAAGGAAACAAATAGAGTAATTTCAAACCGTCAATAATTGACAAATTTATGAAATTACAATTACTCTCCGAAATACTAGGATGTAAATAACTTGAATATTGAAATAGCCTACATAATTTTCAAACAATGCTCTGAATCAAAACACTAGAGAGAAGCATGTCTATATATAAATCTAAATCTTTGCAATAATTATAACCGACTCTATTTACCATTAAATATTTAATTCAACGAATTTAAAAATTTCCTCCATTCCTTTTTGTTCACATTTTTCTAAACAAAAAGAGAGCGGATGTAATTTAGAATAAAAAACAATCTGAATAAAAAGTACATAAATAAATCCTCGACTAATATAAAAACATCAGTTAATTAAAAAAGAATACAATAGATTTACAACAAAAAATATTTCCACCTTCAGCATTTTTTTAACTATTATTTTAACAAGGGATCATGTAAGCAAACAAAAAAAATATTTCTCTATACTCTAACCGAATGATTTACGTTTGAATGGTTTGAATAATATCTTATTCAGATTTATAATAACTGGTTCAATTAGTATTCTTTCAACAAGTTAATTAAAAACATTAATAAAACTAATTTTCTCCACGTATCCGCGAATACTAAAGAATTAAAAATTATATAGCAATTAACACGATATGCACTTATTTTAAATGAGAAACGCTACTGAAGCAGGAGGAAAACATAAAATTGACTTGTACCTTTGATTCTATTTTTGTTTTCTTTGAATTATGAATAAATATAAAAATTATATGCATATATATAGAAGAGCAGAACGATTTTCTTGGGATGTAAATCAGTGGCTAATTAAACCCTTTTAAAAACCAGTTTTCTCTGTTGGGACATAGTTACATTTAGACACCGCGGACTGTCGACCATGTGCACACAGCCTTCATTAGTGCCGGCTATATTAGCTCTACGTGCGGTAACATTTAACAGTGACAAGAGGAAATTAAATGTAATTACAAAATCATACCTTTGAATGAAATTCCACGTCTTGGGCGAAATGGAATTTAAAACCGTTCTCTCGACGATGTCCCTCCATTTAAAGAATGCTTTGTGTATTATCCTGAAAAAGAAAAACATTCAAAAATATTAGATATTTACTATTATCATCATCTTTCTTTAATATTTCTTTCTTTCCTTTTTTGTATAATAAAAAAAAAACATTTTCATCACTAAAATATATTTTCAAGATAAAATATGCAAACTGATCATCTACTCAACATTTTATTATCCTTCAAAAAGAACGAAATGATTTTTTTATATCAATTACATGTTCAAATTAAAAGGAACCGGATTTAAAAATAAAATATTTATCATCCCATAATTTACATATTTAACCATTAATTAAATTTGTTTTTAAAAAAGTTAACGAAACACATTTTTTATATCATTTTTTATCATTCTGTTTGAATATAAATATAAAATAATACTAGAGATGAAAAATTTCGAGAAAGAGTTTTCTTTTGTAACAATTGTATGACAAGCGTATATATTATTTTTTTTCGCACAGAATTGGTATTTTTACGGTGCAAGTTGCGAATAGAAGGAGGGGGGGGGGCTTTTCATGTTATAGTGTGAAGAAACATCGGTGGAGAATGTCGACTTTAATTGAAATTGTAGAATGGCCAAGCGAATACCTGCAACGTACAACGGTTGCTGTTCGCGAGTTTACGTCCCCCCGGTAATTTAACTTTGCGTTAAGCGAAGCGACAAAATGTTTGTTGTTTTGTGTTGCCATCGCGAGAACCTTCTGTGCAAGCTCATAAATGACGCCATCACGAATTCAGATGAACTACGGAATTCGTAACTTCACAAAATTCCAAATTCTATAGAAATGAGTATACATCCCCCCTCCCTACCCCTCTCCAATCCCCTGTTTTTCGCACATCCATATACAAAACAATTTTCACTCTCATATAAAATCGAGTATAAAATATATCTTTTCAAGACATAGTAATAATAACTATACCCCTTTTGCATCAAAATAATTTATCAAAATATTTTTAAAATCTATCAATTTTTTTAAGTCTAGAATATTTTATAGACAATAAATTATTTAAATTAGCTCAGGGTTGCTATAGATCAAAGAACTGTTCAAGAAATTTTATCAAAAGTAAAGAAACAATTTCAAAAAATCCCACAGAAAATATATTAGTTTTAGGTCCTAGCGGATTTCTTTTATAAATTTTGAATTTTAAATTTCAGGGTTAACACAATTAACTTATTTAAAAAGATTTTAGTTAAAAACATCAGCAATTTCCAAATATAATTAAGTTACAAGAAATAAAAAAGAATTCATTGCGTTTTTATATTTCAAAAAAGAAACAATTCCCGCAATTATACTCCTACAGAAAATTTTATCAAGTTTCGTCACAGATTAGCACCGTACAGATTGAATAATAAAACGGAAATAGATTCTTGTAAAAGAATATTTCTTAGAAGACGGGATAGTAACATTTTCTTTCTTTTTTTTTGTACAAATAAAATTAGTCACGAATATAATTCAAACTCATGTACTTATGCGATATCTTAAACACGTTCATAAGAACATATTTATAGAGTAATTTTTTTAATCTATTATTACATTATTGTATTCAAGTTGAATGCAAACAATGACAAATTGACTCCTTCATTGAGAAAATTATATATGTAAGAATTTAATAGGTCTAGGTCATTCAATGAATTTTTAACCATTTATTTGTTCCTATTTCTGACACTTATGTATATGAATATATAAATAATACCTCTCATGAATACTTCAAGGGATTATTATAAACAAAAACGATTCATGGAATATATTACGAATACAAAATAACATATGTATAATGTGTATTTATTATTAAAGTACAATCACTTTCCTAAGGTTAGAAGGTTATCTAACAGTGAGAACAATTTTTTTGACCTATATCAAATAGACCTTTGATACAGAAAACATTTTTCTTCACACTATATAGATATGAACTTACGTGATTTTTTTTAACACTAGCATTAATAATTTTATAATAAAAAAAAAGACGTATTTATGTTCCATTGGAATATTCTACAAACATGAATACTTTAAAATAATGAAAAAAACAATTGTTGTTTATTATCAAATAAATATTTACTTAAAGCAAATAATTAAATCTGAATTAGTGAAAGTCCACTCTACACTCTAAATCTGAATCAGTGGAAAATTTTTGTGCTCTTCAAAAACACTTTACTTATTTAATAGTCTCCACTCTTTGGTAAAAAATTTAAATTTATTAAAAATTATCAAAAATTCGAAAAACCAAATTTCTTAAAATTCAACATTTTCTTTTCTGTTTTATGGCATTTAGTTTCACTATTTTTGGGCTCTTGAAAAACACTTTACATATTTAATAGTCTGCACTCTTTGGTAAAAAATTTAAATTTATTAAAAATTATCAAAACCCAATTTCTTAAAATTCAACATTTTTCCTTCTCTTTTATGGCATTTTTGAAAAAGTTTTTTAAGAATTTTCAAATTTATTTGTTAACAATTCAATTTTACAAAATTTCAATTATTTGTAAATTCTTTAATTAAATATAAATTAGAAAATAAAAACTTTAAATAATTTGAAAAAAAATCCACAATTATAGTTTCTCAAAAAAATTAATTCCACAGAATTGTTAGTTAAAAATATGAAAAATTCAAATTTTTAAAGATTTTAATCTGAAACTTTTTCAAAATTTAATTATTTCTAAAAATATACGCTCTAATGCTTTTAAAATTAAATTATAATCTAAAATTTTTACTGAAATTCATTTTTAAAATTCATTTTTTTTTGTTTATGGAAAAATTTTACTAGAAATTTAATTATTTAAATACAAAAAATAACAATTTATTGAATAATTGCATGTTTCTTAAAAATGAATTCTCATAAAGAATTTTATTTATAAATTTTTAAATAACTGAATTCTTTTGACAAATATTTTTTCAAGGAGTTCTATAAAAATTGTATTAAAAGTAATTGAAATTCTGCAATGAGTTTTATTATTTATCAAAATAATTGAATTCTTAAGAAAAAATTTATTATTTACGAAAATAATTGAATCCCCGTAAAAATTTTATTATTTATGAAAATAATTGAATAATTGCGAAAAAATTTATTAAAAAAATGTGTAAATAATGAAATTCCTGTGAAATTTTTATTATTTTTTAAAAATAATTAAAAGTTTGTGTAGAATTTTATTAATTTTTTTTTGAATAATTGAATTCTTTTTGAAAATTTTATTAAAATATAGTAGATATTAAAAATCATTGAATTGGGAAAAATTTTTGAAAATAATTGAATTTCGGAGAAGAATTTAATTATTTCTAAAGATAATTGAAATGTTTATGAGAATTTTTAAATATTTTTGAACTTAATAACAACACATTTGAGTTATTTTTCATTTAATATCAACACTTTTTACAGATTAGTATTAATATTAAAATAAGGTAGAATATACATATAATTGCTCATTTTTCAAAAATAATAGAAAAAAATCAGACAATTCAAATATATGAACAATTTGCGAAATGTAAACATGCATGTCACAGAAGCGCTATGTATTTATAAAGATCTCATGATGAAGATATCCACCTTCATTATTTTCTTGGGATGAAGTAAGGTCTTATTTAGTAAAGAGAAATCAATTTAGATTGTGTTTGTAACACTCAGAAAGATTTAGTGTTCTTTGTAAAACATTGAGGTGCGGTCTTAATGCATTCAAAGTGTTCATTCATCGCTTTGTGTTCACATTAAACAAGATTTGTCACAGGCAGAATTACTTGTTTGCTTATTAAATATTTATTCACCATGGAAATTATCTTTTATTATTTTCATGATTACTTTATGTCTATGTATATTAAGTTGTATTAACTTGTTTGTTAATTACTTTCAAATATGTAATTATTTTCCTTTTATTTAGAATCATTTTGTAAATAATGATTTTGATTGTTAGTTATTCATTTTGTTATTTAATTGTTAGTTGTTCATTTAATTCTAATATGTAATTTTTTAAAAAAAGAAAATTTTTCCTTCATAAAAAATTCTCTTTTTTCTCTAATATTTTCTTCAAAAATAATATTTAATTAATTAAAAATATTTTTTCTAAAGTTTGCAAAAAGTGAACAATTTTTTCTTTAAGCAAAATTAAAAGTTTTTCTAATTTACAGCAAATTACAATAAATTATTTTTTAGTTTTTCTTTAAAATGATAAGGGGAAAAAGGGAGAAAACATTTGATTTTAGATGTTTTAGGAAATTTTATTAACTTAAGGGGAATAAAAAGGGGAAAAAGACTAACTGTGATCCCTGACAGACTTTTAGTAAAATTTTTGCTAACTTTTTAACTCGCAAAAATTCTTTCTTCTGTTCAAATTCACAAACATTTAAAATATAATGCGCATTCTAACGGACTTTCAACAAAGTTTGTTGACAAAAACTATTAATTAAAAGAGAACTGCAATATCGACTTCAATGTCTCCTCGCAACGAAAATCGAATAATTTTAACAAGAAATCTACATCACCAGTAGTTGTTAACTCAAAAATAAATAAATATTTCGTTCAAACTTTAAGTATACAAAATATCTGAAATTTTACTTCTGTACTTAGTAAAAATTCATGTATACAATAAAAAGAATTTATACTTTAAAATAAACTCTAAATTACATGAATTAGAAAAAAAAATCATTTTCAGAAACTGGAACATTTTTTAAAAGAATTGCAACATTTTTAAACATACAGAAATAAATTATTTAAACAAAAATTAAAATGAAGTTTACACTAAAAAAAATTAATTTTATTCAAACAACCGATTAATTGTCCATTATCAAATAAATATTTACTTGAATTAAATATTATTTTGTCGCAAACAAATAAATTGTATTTGAACCAATAATTTCAGGAATTGAAGCAACTATGATTTAATTGAATTAAATCAGATTAAAATTAATCAGATTAAAATTATCAGATTCAAGTAAATATTTATTTGATAACAGACAAGGAATCGATCATTTAAATCAAGTAAATTTTTTTCCAGTGTAATATTTCATTTAATAGTTCGATACGAAATTTTTAAAAAATATTTAGAAATAGATTTAATAGATATATAGATATAGATTATTGAAAAAATAATTTTATACTATAAATTACTGCTGTTCCCTTCTAATTGAATAGAAAATTTCTATTTTAATTTTTTAAAAATTAGTTTAATATTCCAAATATTAGTTTTATAAATTGAAAATTCGTTGTGTGACAGGAAAGTAATAATACATTTGTTAATGATTCAGTAATTAATATTGTGCGACATTTTTTTATAAAAAGGAGATTGCGGTCTAATACTACTCAATATATGTGTCGATAAGCCATTTCGTATTCTATCTTCCTGATTTCTCAGTAGAGCTCTCGTATGTGGATAATCAGTCAAAAAAAGTTCTCCACGTCCATAAAGAAACATTACTGCTCGTTTCGCTTGTTCACCAGTTAAAAGATAAGGATCAGGATATTCTAAAAGTAAAAAAAAATAATTGTATTAAATACTTTTTTCGTTACTATTTAAATAATTTAGTAGTGCAAAAATATTTTTAAAATATTTAATAATAAATCTATTAGAAATAAAAATAATTACGAGTTCCATCTGAGAAATCAGGCGTTCTATGTCCAGATTCTTGCGAACTGTATCCAAGATCATTTATATTAGTTGGAGCTTGAAAAACTCCTTGTGGCCACAAAAATTCAGCACTCTCGGGTTTTATATTATTGGGACGTTCTTCCACATAAAGACGATTGCTGTGTATTCCATTAGTTTGAATTCGTTCTCCTAAAAATGTGAAATATTTTACTACAGTACCGGCCAAAATTGTCAGTCCACCCATTTTTGAAGGAATGAAAAAAATTTTTTAACATAAACTTTATGAAAACTCAAATTTTTTTTGGTTTATATTTTGAAAGACGATAAAATTTTGAAAAGAATAAGACCTCACAGAAGTCATTTGGCCAAAAATTGTAGAATATATTCTTAAAAATCGTCATTTTCAATATTTTACAAAAATTTGAATAACTTCTAAAATAATGAACGCTTTTTAATAATCTTAGACTTATTTTAAAGGTCATTTTCTACGAAATAAGAATTACTTATAGGCATTAACCTGTAATTTTTTATTTGGAATAAGCATGACGTCAAAGTTGGACAAAAATATTCAAAAAATTTGAAATAATATTATTAAAAGAAAAATAATTTTTGAAATTCAAATATATTTTTTTATTAAATTTTCTTGAAAAATCTACACCATATCATGTTTTATATATGTTCTAGAGTAGTTTTTAGTACAAAAAATTTATTTCAAATTTTTCCAATTTTTTTGTCCAACTTTGACGTCATGCTTATTCCAAATAAAAAATTACAGGTTAATGCCTATAAGTAATTTTTATTCCGTAGAAAATGACCTTTAAAATAAGCCTAAGATTATTAAAAAGCGTTCATATATTAAAAAGCGTTCATTAGAAGTTATTCAAATTTTTGTAAAACATTGAAAATGACGATTTTTAAGAATATATTCTACAAATTTTGGCCAAATGACTTCTGTGAGGTCTTATTCTTTTCAAAATTTTATCGTCTTTCAAAATATAAACCAAAAAAAATTTGAGTTTTCATAAATTTTATGTTAAAATCTAATTATAGAATTTACAAAAAATATATAAATTATTTCAAACCGAATTTTCTTGGACTTCTTCTGCCAATCGATAGAAATGACTTTTGCATTAAGGTGGTTCCTCCTAAAAACAAAATTAAGCAATTTATTCGTCTTTTTATAAATTTAAAAAATAACGATTCCTAGTAATTATTGGATAATTTTTGTATAAGAAGAACATACCGTCAGTTACATATCCATGTTCAAATGTGTGAGGAGGTGAGACAAATTTTAAGTGAACACTTGCGAGTGAAGCTGCATTAATGGCTGTTATTGTCAAAATAAGTATTGTTAGCCTTAGCTGCAAAATATTATAAATTAGAACATTTTTTATATAATATTATAGTACTGTAAAATTTCATATTAAATACTAAATACCAATTACTAATTAATATTAAATACTAATTGCTAATTGCTTTTAAGTACTAATTACTAATTAATATTAAACACTGACTACTAATTAATATTAAGTACTAATTACTAATTGATTTTAAGTACTAATTAATGTTAAGTACTATTTGATATTAAATACTAATTACTAATTAATATTAAATTCTAATTACTAATTACAACTAATTCATATAAAATACTAATCACTATTTAATGCTAACTACTTAAAAAATAGTGTTCGATCAAATTGAAGTTTATTCGTTTTAAAAAAAATTGTTACATGTACTTTAAAAATGTATTTAATATTGTTTCTTTCTATTTAAATTGCGGTCGATTTTTTACTCGATTAATTTATTTAGATTAGATTTGAAGAGATAAACTCTTTTTGCTTCAGTTTTTTTTAAATCTAGGTGAAGGTGGACACAATATGCAGAAACTTAACCCTTTATCTAAAAAAACGTATCTTAAACTATTAAGATCCGGTTGTCGCAGTGACTCTACATTTTAAAAACACTCAAAAAAATTTAGCTGAGAAATCTGACAAGGTTAAAGGTAAATTTGACTGTCATTGTATTTTTAAAAGCAACTAAAAAAAGTGAAAGTATTAAAAAAATACAATTTGCTACGTTTATTTCCATAATTAACATTTATATATTTCTTTATGTATTTATTTAATTGAATTGAATTTTAATAATTACACTCTTATAGATGTAAATCAGAGAAAAAATTTAGTTACTAATTATTAAACTGTAATTAAACATAGCCTTTTATTATTATTAATAACAATTTATTATAATTAATAATTAAATACTAATAATAATAATTAAGTAATAATAATAATAATTAGTGCAAAATCTCACTAATTCTTAATAATCTCATTAATTAAAATTTATAGAAAATTATGAATAATTTAGGCAGAATGATTGAATAGAAAACAATTGAGAAAACTATTCTTTACTCCATTCATCTACATTCTATATCCATAATGTAAACAAAATGCTCATATAACTTAGTTTCCATTTCGAAATATACAAAACTCCCTTTATACGAGTGGTTGTACTTGTATAACGTAAGTGAAAATAACAGCAACACTGATTTAAGATAAAAGTTAAACAGTAAATTTCTCTCAAGGTGTAAAGCATTGAGTAGGTTATAAAAAGCGACAATAATTGTCCGCAAAAACTTTATTGTTAAACATTTTATAGTTTCACACTTTTATTATTATTGAAAGTGCCAATAAACTAATTCAACATTTAATAAAAAATAAATAAAATAAAAACTATAATTTATTCCAGATCTCGGATCGACTTTAATTTTATAGAACAATTTAAAAATATAATCAATTTTTTTAAGAATATTAATTAACTCTTTAAATTTTAATCAGTTAAAAATAAGTGATTTAGAAGCAACAAGTGAGTCACTAATTCGAATAGTAATATTTCTACTAACAATTAGTTAAAAATAACTGATGTTTCAGTAAATTTTTTTTTGACTGATTCAAATATTAGTCAAGTTTCACTAATTTTTCAGTTATTTTTGACTGAAAATCAGTTATTTTTAACTGATTCAGAAGCAAAATGTCAGTCACTGATTTGTCAGTTAAAACCATGATTTTTAAGTGATTCAAATTACGAGAGAAAAATTTTTTAAATGAATCTTTTCTCC
The DNA here is from genome assembly GCA_032872505.1 of Leptopilina syphax. Taxonomy (NCBI): domain Eukaryota; kingdom Metazoa; phylum Arthropoda; class Insecta; order Hymenoptera; family Figitidae; genus Leptopilina; species Leptopilina syphax. The sequence goes on from CM065469.1 coordinate 40,643,802, forward strand.
ACAATTTTAATAATAATTCTAAAAAATTGGATTTTAAAAAAATAGAATCTAGTTATTTGTTGCAGATATTCAAAAAATTATGAAATTATATTGAAAAAATTCTAAGAATTACTCTTCTAAAAGATATTGTAACTTCTGAGAGCAAATTTTCAAAAATTTATATTTTCAAATTTTCATTTGAAGATTTCTCCTTGAAATTTTTGAGAAATTAATTATTTTTTCAAAATCTCTTATTAAAATTCTACAAATTTTAATTTCAAAAATTTCAGTAAAATTTCTCAAATCTCAAATGAAATTCTTTAACAAATATAATTTTTTTCAATTCCATTTCACAAAACTTTAATTAATTTGATAATTAATTGATAAAATTGTTTTAAAAATTTGAATATTTTTAAAAAATTGAATTAAAATTTCTTTAAAAAAATAATTTATTGCAGACTTTTAAATAAAATTATTTAAAACTTAAATAATTTTAAACATAAAAATTTAATTATATGCTATTAATTTCTTCGCAAGAATTAAAATTTAAAAAAATTTTAGTTTAAAACCTTTCGAAATTCAATTATTTTTAAAAATTGTACCAGTTTTCAACTAAAATTCTTTATTATACATAAAAATCAAATTCACACTAATTAAAATTATTAAAAGTTTAAGTTTAAAACTTTTTGAAATTCAACTATTTCTAAAAATTGCAACATTTTATAACTAAAATCTTTTCTAAGTTAATTATAATTCATAAATTTATAAAAAGTTATTTTAGAATTTAATTGTAACGATCCCCAGAAAGGTACTTAAGAAGCAAACGAATTATAGGTTATATTTCTGCCAGATTTATCTTTGATTACAAGTTTCTTTTTAATTATATGAATTTTAAACCAAGTCTTTATTAAATATTTTATATGTAATGAAGTCTGGAAGTTCAATAATTTTTAATAATAATTGATTCTCTTTCTGTATTTTTTATTCGAAAATTATAAACATAACCTCAAATTTTTTTCTTAAGTATCTTTCTTTGGAGCGCGTCACAGTTATTTAAAATAACTTTAATTATTTACAAAAATAAGAAAAATATAGGTATTACTATTTTCAAATTAATTGTGATTCAAAAGTTTTTAAGTTGAAAAAAAATTTAACGAGAATTCAAGGTTTTTAAGTTTTTTAAAACTGGTTTTAAACACCAAAAACTAGAATTATTATAGAATTTCTTGAAATTTGCCATTTTTCCAAGTATTTTTTACAAAATTCCCTGACATTTTCCTGACCAATTTTATTATCCCTGACTATTGTTATTTTTCACTCTATAAAAATCGGAAAAGTTGCATTTTAAACCAAAAAAGTGGTATTTTCTTCCAAAGAAAATAAAAAAGAAGAAAAGTCGGAAAACTCTTATTCTTTGAAAATAAGTAAAAAAAATCGCCTTTTTTAAAAATAGACGGAAAAAGTCCCACTATCCAAAGCCTGTTATTCTTTCACGAAAAGCAAATAAAAGAAAATCAGAATTGTCGAAATTAATAAATTCGTTTAAATAAATGTATAATTTTCACGAATAAAAAGGGTTGAAACGAATGGCGTAAAGAAAGAAAGAAAGAAAAAAACTGCCTCAACGGTCAATGAACCATGAAATGGAGTGATTTTTTCTAATTGAGTCATTGATATAGAATCCAACGTTCCAACACGAGATATATATATATATATATATCTATATATACACATATACACAGAAAAACAAACAAAAGCTCTCGTTAGATTGAGCTCTTGGAAGTATAATGAAGATAAATAGGATTTTACATGCGTGCCCATAAACTGGAGTCCCGTGGGTAAAATTGGATCACATGAACTGTGTGTGGATCGAAGTGGTTTGTGCTCCAAAGCAAAACTAAATTCTAGTGCTGCTAGAGGTCTTGTTTTGTATATGTATATACACGCGATTTTCTGTCCAGGTTGCACCAACACGCTGTGTATAAATTTATTGAAGTTAGAAGTGAGGCAACAGAGTCACGGGTTTTAAACTGACTATAAACCGCACAAGAATCATGTGACTGCATCTCCCCATCGTGAAACTCGATCATACATATGAGGACGTGTGCACATAAAACTAATGTCGTACTTCAAACAACACATGCAAATGCAAAAACCAACTTTCATTCGTACATACAATATTGAGTTTAATTTATACTCAACTTCTCTCTTGTTCAAATGTGCGTTGTCAATTTATTAAAAGCTTTCATTTATCTTACACCTCCGAATCACAATCAGTCGTCTGATTATTGATCAATTTCCCATTGCGAATAAATTGCTAAATACATTTTCAAAAATTAAACCAAAATAAAACATTTTTAATCGAAATGTATAACGAGAAGGATAGAAAAAGAAGAATTAAAGAACACATTGACTAAACAATTGCTAAATCTATCTTGATATATATAATTAATAACGATTTAATAAAACTCCACGATGTATTCTTTTGGGAATAAAGTTAAATTCTGTATTTCAAACTGATTTCATAATGATTCGTCCGTAATAACCGCAAATGCATTTCATAACTAACAAATCACTCCCTTCATGGCAACGAGTACAAAATGATGAAATAATTGCATTAAATGTTAAAAAAAAGAAAATTAAGTGACGATGTGGATTTTCTAACTCCTACTCACACTCTATTTCCTCTTTTATTCGCCAATTTAAAGCAAACACTTATCCTTAGTTAGCACACACAATAAGTAAATATATATATCTTATGCTTTTCTCCCAGCGAATCTGGATTATCATCAAGTCCAGTTAGAGTATATACACATACAAATACTCATCGTATTCTTGAGTATCTGATTGCATATATATGCGAGCAAACAGTTTGCCAAACGCTTTCATCATCCTTAACGATATCGAAAATAATTTTAAATAATTGCCAAAATTACAAAATTTTTTAAATTTCCAAAATTATTAAAATTACTAAAATTATCAAAATTACTAAAATTATCAAATTTACAAAAAATACACGGAAAAAACCTGGAAAAAATCACCTAGAATAGCGTTAGTTTCTCTGGAATAGCTAAAGTCTTAATTGAAACAACTAAAAATAAAATTATTCGGAAGAAAAAAATTATTTTTATAAATAACAAAATTCTTTGAAGAATTTCAATTATTTTCAAAAATTGGAATCAAATTCTTAGCAAAAATTTAATTGAAAGATAAAAAGTCTTTGGAAAAATTTAATTATTTAAAAATTTGCAAGAATTCAATTATTTTCAATACAATTTTAATAAAATTTTTCACAAGAATTCAATTATTTTCATAAATTGTAAATCCTTCGCAGAAATTCAATGATTTTCAAAAATCTTAATAAAATCTTTCGCTTAAAAAATCCAATTACAAATTTTCAAAATTTTTATTGAAAGTTTCGCTAAAATTTAATTATCTTCACAAAATTTTTCTAAAATTATTGTCAAGAATCCAATTATATTCGAATTTTCGTCAGAAATTCAATTTTCTTTTTTAAAATTGTAACCAAATTCTTATCAAAAATTAAATTTTTGATAAGAATTTGTAATCAAAGTCTAAGCAACAATTCAATTATCTTTATAAATAAGAAAATTCTTCGCAAAAATTGAATTATAAAAAAATTCTAAAATTTGAATAAAATTCTTCTATAAAGAATTCAATTATTCTCAAATTTTTAAAATTCTTGTCAAGTATTCTATTATATTCGAATTTTCGTCAGAAATTCAATTATTTTCAAAAATTGTAATCAAATTCTTAGCAAAAATCCAATTATATTTATAAATAATAAAATTCTTTGCAGAAATTCAATTATTTAATGAATTTTAATAAAATTATTTCCAAGAAGTTTATTCTTCCTACATTCAATACACAGTTTGAATAAAATTTCTCTAAAGAATTCAATTTTTTTTATAAATAACAAAATTCTTCGCAGAAATTAAATCATTTTTAGAATTGGTAATCAAAGTCTTAGCAAGAATTCAATTATCTTTATAAATAAAAAAATTCTTCGCGAAAATTGAATTATTTTCTAAAATTTGAATAGAATACTTCTAAAGAATTCAATTATTCTCAAAAAATCTTAATAAAATCCTTTGCAAAAAATGAATTATCTTCAAAAATTTTAATAAAATTCTTGACAAAAATTCAATTATGTTCATAAATAAAATTCTTTGCAGAAATTAAATTATTTTCCAAAGTCTTAATAAAATCTTTCTCAAAAATTTTAATAAAATTCTTCGCACGAATTCAATTATTTTTAAAACTTTTAATAACATTCTTGTTTAGAACTCAATTATGTCAATTCAAGTAAATATTTAATTGATAGTAGTAAAGTAATCGGTTATTTTAATCATATATACATTTTTTTTCAGTATCAATTAATTTGGAAATTAATTAAAATTTAAAATTAAATATTGTTTAAAGTTTGGAAATTAATTAAAATTTATATTGTTTAAAGTTTGGAAAAATTGTAATTCAGATCAACTGAATCGGAGCTTAATTAAAAATAAGATGAATTACAGAGTTCAAAAGATTGAAATTTTTGACGATTTAAATTCAGAGTTAAATAAGATTTTAATCGACGAAACTTTCAACTATTTTTGATTGAAAATATTATAAGTGACGAATGAGTTTGTAATCTCCGTATATAATTACGAAAAAGTAATACGACTATATTCATAACTTTTTCTCAGCAGTTTTGTTCCCTAAACAAAAAATCAGTCGAGAATATAAGAAACATTTCCCCTAGGGATTTAACCCTCTGCTGATGCTAACTTATCCCCACTCTATCGCCAAAGAACGTAACTCCCATAGTCCCCACCAGGCGTCCAGAATGACGATTTTTGACGATAACGGTCGTTAGCATCAGCAGAGAGTTAAAATCAAAAAAAATTGCAAACATTGCAAACTCACAAAAGGGAAATATTTTTTCCAAGAACAAAATTACTGCACATAGAAGTATTTGGCAATAGAAATTTTACGATTGACATTAAGGAATAATGCGAGGAGAATATATACATTACACCAAACAGATAACATGCGTGTCATATAATTTTCATACAAGTGTTATAAAAAAAGTTCAAGGGTCAAATTGCCCATTTTATACTTGGCACTCTATACCTCGACATTTTCTCGACACAAAGAACTTCTTTTATTGCGTACAATGAAAATGCATTCATGCTCGTGATGTTCACATTTATACACTCAGGAATGCATTTATTACATGTATCAACCTTACAAGTGTATATGTAACTCCTCAAGATTAAGTATGTAATACCTTTCTTTTCAACTCGACACAGTAATTTATCTGACAACAACAAAGTAAAACCAAAGTGGAAAATATCTTTTTCAAATATCTAAATCAATTATTTACTTTCAATTCACTAATTCAACTAGAGTCGAATAAATATCGATGGCAAATAAAACGCAAAACTGAAGAAACACTCTCTAAATTTGAATTAGTAACAATGTTTACTAATTTGAACTAGTGGCTCACTTTTTGCTATGAATTAGTAAATTTTACTAATAAATAGTAATTTCTACTAATATATTAGTAACTTTCACTAACTCAAAAGCAAATCGTCACTAATTGAAATTAGTAAACATTTTTACTCTCCAAATCTAAATTAGTACAATTCTACTAATAGTAAAATTTTACTAATTGTTAGTAGTTTTTATGGACTTTTCACCTTTTCTTAGAAAGATTTTTTTTCTTAAACTTAGAATATTACTAATTGGTAATAAAATTTTAATAATTTTTTTAGTAGAATTTCAATAATTGCTAGTCATCTATTTCACTAAGAATTAGTGCGAAAATATTTTATCGACTATTAATAAAACAATTCTACTAACAAATAGTCAATTTCGCTAATTGTTAGTAAAATTATTACTAAATCCTTTTTTCGTCATTTCATCAGTAACTTTTTACTAATTCAGGTTTAGAGAATACTAATACAAAAGAGAGCAATACCGAAAACTAAAAACAATACTAAAAGTACTAAAAACACCGAAAAACGAAAAACAATAATAAAACTACATAGCTGCCACAAAAATTTAATTTTTTTCCCAAATATTAGAATTTTTAATCAAAATCATTAAAAATTCAACTTTTCCAAAATATCAATCTGATTTCTTCTGAAATTTCATAATTTATGCAAAAACTACTACTGTCAAAAGCAAAAAAAAATTAAATGGAAATTTTTCTCGAAGCAAAAAGAGAATAAATATAAGAAATAGAATAGAGAATCGAAAACATTTCGATAGATTCATAAATAATTTTGTAAAGCGACACAATTGGACAAATTTAATATAACATTTTCATATAAAGCAACAAACTGATTATAATATTTTGACAGTTTTGTTTCAATGGGATAATTTATATTTTCATTCGATTAATACCTATTCGCGTGGAACGTGAATCTCCCGATTGTAACAGATATTTATGGTTCACTACTCTCGTTTGTCTGCGATTAGCTAATTGCTCCAGAGGAAGATTACTGATGGCATTCCTGTACTGTTATTATAGTTCGTTTATAAATATGCAACTTTACAAGTAAATTATCCAAGATATTAATTTCATAAATAATTAACAACATCAGTGAAAAAATCAACTATATACTCAAAATTAAACATCAGAAACATTTTCCTAAACAATTTACATATTGTATTAATAAATTTAAATATAAAACTACTTTTTTACTAGCAAGAATATAATTATGATATTGTAAAAATAAAATTAAAATCTAAAATAAAAATAAAAAATTTTAATTTTTATCGTTTTTTATTTTTAATTTTTTATGTTTAAAATAGAATTAAAATTAATAAAAGAATCGATTAAAATCAGTTTAAAAAATAGAGAAAGCAATACTGAAATAGTATATTCACTATACTGAAAATGTTTTCTTTTTTTGTTGCAAATTGATAATATGACATTGTTTGGAGTGTATTTTAAAACTTTTATCACAGTTCTTAAAACACTAGTTTGGACTTTTATGAGGTGAAGCTTTAAGAAGATATTACCCTCGGTACTTTCGTCACGAACAACTACCAGCGAAATGCACGACAAAGTAAGCGTTCAGAAGCGAAAGGACTTAATGCAAGTACTATGCGGCAGTGATCTATAAATCTCACGTGCTTCTGACATAACGTGTGCCATGTCGGCTGTCGTTTATTTCGTGATGCTTCTAATTAGCCTTTTCCAATTTTGTTTCAAATTTCACAATATTTTAGGGCAATTTTTTTCTTTTTATGAAAAGAATCCTTCAAAATGATTAGAAAATTTATAACTCGAAAAATTTCCAAACTTTAAATCATTTCTTTCCTTCTTTGGGTAGATCATAGAAAAAAAAAAATGTAATACAAGTTAATATTTATCACACCGAAAAATAATTTTACCTAAAACAGCGATAATTTTCTCTAGAATAACGAAAGTCTTAATTGAAGCAACTAAAAATTTCGCTTATATAGTAAAATATATAGTTGTTTCAGGTGAAATATTTTTTCCAAGCACTAAATTAATATTACACTCTCAAAATTTGAATTAATAAAAATGTTTACTAATTCGAATTAGTGACTGACTTTTCCCTTTTAAATTAGTGAGTTTTACTAATAAATTAGTAGAAATGACTATTTATTAGTAAAATTTACTAATTTAAACGCAAAAACTCAGTCTTTAATTCGAATTTAGAGAGTAACTGTTATTATTTTAAATTATTAAAATTATTATAATTATTACAATTGCAATTATTATAATAAAAATTATTATTATAATAAAAATAAAGAAATAAAAAATAATAAGTATTATTGTAATTATAATTATTAGGTATACGAATTATTATAATTATTAATTATCAATTATTATCAATTATTACTATTATTATTATAAATTCATTTAAATTTTAATAATAAATTTTGTAACTTTTTGAAACCTTTTTATCGACATCAAAATACTAAAAGTAAATTAAAAATTACTAGAGATAATTTTCTTTTTCCCATGAAAATTACGCAAAAAAAAAAAAAAAATTATGAATAAAACAAGACATCGGTATGATTAAGGATTACATATGAAATTCATTGCTTTGTTGCAAGACAGAAACTAGAATTAGTGGGAGTAGTTAAATGTTGCAAATATTGTATATTCTTTGGTCATTTCTCTCTCATTCCCTTCACCATATTATATATCCTTCTAATTGTATCATTTCAATTCAAGTAATTTTTTATATGGATCAAATTACTTCTAGAAGGGACAATAATTTAAAACTTCACTATAATTTCACTTTCAAAAAGTTTATCGACAAAATTTAATGTGTGAAAAGAGAACATTCAAAAAGAAATTTAATATACCTAAACAATAATAATAATAAAAATATAATAAGAATAATAATAATGAGAATAGTAATTATAATAAAAATGATAATAATTAGAATATTTGCTTTTTGTTAGAACCGTTTTTTGTAATTACTTTGTAATAATAATTATAAAATCATAATAATAATAATAAAAATAATGATAATGATAATAGTAATAAGAATAAAAATAATAATAATAATAATAATAATAATAATAATAATAATAATAATAATAATAATAATAATAATAATAAATTTTCCAATGGGGCACAATTAATTATAAGACAAAAACATAAACTACATTCCACAAAGTCCTATCTTTTTCACGATTTCATTGTTTCTATATAGTAAAATCGCAATGAAATTAATTTAATTCCAATATCTTAGGAAACAATTTATAATTGAGAAATCGATTAATTAAGAATGAAAATTAGTTCATTGTTGATTATGATTCTAAATGAGTGAATAAATTTTAAAAAAAATTTTAACCAATTTACGCGAATATATATAAAGATAGAATATAAAGAAAATTATAAATAATTACATAGATAAAGTTCATACGATATAAACTATATATACAAAACGTTCTAAATTTATACGATTAATAACTAAAATGAGCAATAAGTAGTAAATCATTAAGCGAATATTCAACGCCAATTAGCTACTCTTGCGCATCTTAATAATCGCGTGTCGATTAACGGTGTAATTATATCTAATTTCTCAATGCATTATTACTGACACAAAAAATAAGCAATATTGGAATTCCACAAATACGCTTCAATCAAAAAGATATCTGATCAAATTGTCTCAAAATAGAAGAAAATTTTCGTTACACGATTACACACGACTTTTTTTTAGATTTATGAAAAAAAAAGAAAACTAATTATAACAAATTATCTTTAGTATTCAATTAAGAATAATTAATTTACTAATTTTTTTTGGAAGAAATTAATTAATATAATTAATTTGGTAATTAATGTAATTTAAGTTTCTTTAAAAGAAAATGAAAAAAGAAAAAAATTATACAGAATGTTACGAAATAATTGATTTAATTTGAATTAGATTTATATTAATTAAAATTAATTTGCAAATTAATTTTGTTACAGTATTGTACCGTATTAAATTTCTTTGAAAGTTATTTTTAATTTTTTCTCTTAATTATAGCTTTTTTAAATCAGATTTTTTTGTCAAATTTTTTCTGTTTATTTTTTTTTATCTTTTTCCGTAGTCTCTAATTTTTATAAGTTTTGAATCAAAATTTTTATTACAAACTCTATTTTTGTTTTAAAATTTCATAAATTTTACTATATCTGAAGTAAAATGCGCAGTAAAAAATTAATAAAATTTACCTCGAACTCGGTAAAATTTCCTTCAAAAATAATAAAATTTAATATTAAAGTTATTTTCAGAACAACTTTTACTATTTTTAAAGACAATTTTTTATTAAAATTAATAAAAATTTACTTCAGAAATAGTAAAATATAGTTTAAGAATAAAAATTTTTAATAGCTAAGTTTACTATGTTGGAAGAAAATTGGAATAATTTTTATACAAAAATTAACATTAAAAACAGTAAATTTGGCTTTTAAAAATCGTTATTTCCAGAGTAAATTTTATAATATCAGTAAATTTTATTGAAAAAAGAGAAGTTCTTACACCCAGAGAAAAATATTATTTAAACCAAATATATTTTATTTGAGTTAAATAAACGTATATTTGTCTCAGAACCAACTAGCCTTTTTATTTCTTTCAAATAAAAATTTTATTCGACACAAATAAAACATATATTTGAGATAAATAAAATTTTTTTAAACCAAATAAAATTTATTTCAAACAAATAAAAAGTCTAGTTGGTTCTGAGACAAATATACCATTTTTCTGGGTGTACTGTGATTATTAATTAGAGTTATAATATTATTAATAATTATTAAATTATTAAATTATTAAAAATTATTATAATATTATTAATTAATTAGAGTAATTACTAAATTAATTATACACAGAAAAAAAATTTATTTGATTCAAATACACCCAGAGAAAAATTTTATTTAAACCAAATATAATATACGCATATTTGAATTAAATAAAATTATATTTGTCTCAGAGCAAATCTAGGTTATTTACTTGTTTCAAATAAAATTTATTTTAAAATAAATAAAACTAGTATTTTAACTAAATATAATTTATTTAAACAAAATAAAATTTATTTGAAATAAAGAAAACTTACTGGAAACAAATAAAAAGTCAAGTTGGCCATTTAATTAATTTAATTAAAAATTATTTGATTTAAGTAAATACATAATTGATAATAGACAAGTAATTAGTTCTTTGAATCAAATACATTTTTTTAAATGTGTTAATTAATTTCTTACAAAGAAAATTACTTAATTAAATAATAAATTTACTAATTAGCATAATTAGACTAGTAATTAATTGACCAATAAAATTAATTTAGCAATTAATTAATTAATAGAAATGTAATTCAAATGAAATAAATTATTTCGTAATTTCATGTACATACATGATTCTTTTTTTTTCATTTTCTTTTGAAGAAACTTAAATGATATTATTTACAACAAGTTTTTCCTGAGAAACTAGGATCTGAAGTAACATATCACGAGTTTATTGTCTGAACCTGAGGGTAAATGAGTACTGCATTTAGTGTAACGATAAAGTATAGATCACCACGCATGTATTACGGGGCTGAGCCGATGAGAATTATATTGTAATACCTAACTTGCTATCGGGCAATTGTACCGAGACGATCAATCACTGAGTGAAAGTACATAAAGTCACGAGGTACATCAGTATTTACTGATATGTTTACGAATGAATGAGCAATTAATAATTAGGTTAATTTCCAATCATTTCTTAATGAATATACTCGTGATGTTTATAATATTTTCAAATTCATAATTGTTATTCAATGTACTATTGTAAAAAAATATTTTATTATGTTCACTTTTACTTTTAATTAACGTAAAAAATTAAATCGTCAAATTTGTAAAAAATAATTTAAATAAATAAACAAATAAATAATAATATAATTATTATCAATAATAATAATAATAATAATAATAATAATAATAATATATAATTATAATTATTATAATAATAAATAATATTATAATAATATATAATAATTAATAATTTAATAATAATTTAATTAATTAAATTAAATTAATTAATTTAATTTTTTAATTTAATAATTTAATTATAATATAATATATTATATTATAATATTATTATAATAATTAATACTTATAATTATTATTAATAATATTAAAATATTATGCAAATAAAAAATTATTATAAATTAATTTTTTAGAATTTAGTTTTTATTAATATAAATAATTCTAAATTCAAATAAAAGATATTAAAAATAATCGACAAGTAAATATACTTGTATTATGTATATAAATTTAAAAAATTAACTTTTATTTGAAAATATTTAAAATTTAATTAATTTATTATTTTTTTAATTTGTTTACTTAAAGTATACTTCATGTAACTCAGTTCTTGATTCTTAAATTATTTTTAAGAAATTTTAACTCTTTTTTAACTGTTAAAACAGAATTTAAAATTTCGAAAATTGATAATAAAATTTATGAGACGAATAAACTTCATTGAACCAAACACGACTTACATAATTAAAAAAAAATAATTATTTTTATACTCCTAAATACATTTTAACGTTTCTCTATTGTACTTTATAATATTTTAATATTCTTAACCTCATCATGTTAAATGTTTACTTACCATAAACATTCTGGAGTCTTAAAATCTCTGGGCAATTTTGGCACATACACACTTTGCTTTTGTGATAAATCCAGTCACGTGATTAAAATATTTTTTACTTCATGGCAAAGAAAAAAAAAACTTCAACTTATTTTAAATATTATATTTGAATTTTAACCGATGAGGTTCAGTCTCGAAAGGGATCTGATCTAGTTAGGATGTCTTAGGAGAATGTCATGATGCATGGGACCTAACAACTCCCTTCTTAAAGTACCCCACTTGAATCTTTCAAAACTTCAAGGAGGTTTCAAGGAGAATTTGGCAAAAAAATACCTTTCTTCCGGAAGTAGGGAAAAATTAGTGTTCAAGTAAATTTTTTTTCTTTTAATTAAATCTCAAAAAATTGAGAATTATGCATTGATAAAAAAAAAATATTTGCTGTAAACAATTTCAATTAAATTGAAATAATTTAGGTTTGTAATTTAAAAAATTGAATTACCAAGGCAGTGTTGCTCTTGGTAAAAAAATATTCGCATCGAGATATAATTATTTTTTGAAATATATAAAAAAAACCTTGAGTCAATACTGTAAATTGAATCATTAATTTAAATATTGTGATTGCTATTTTAATTTTTTGAGTGACTTTTCCAAACTTCAACTACTTGTCAAATTTTTTTTAAGTCAAAATTAAATAAAATATAAGCGAAGTATTTTGTTATTTTTGTTATTATTATTAATTAATTAATTATTAATTAATATTATTAACTTTTGTTGTTTTTTTATAAGTAGAAGTTTTCTAATTATTCAATAACTATTTCCTAATCTATTTAAAAATTAATTGACTGATTTATCCAAACTTTAACTGTCAAATTTTTTCTAACAAGTCAAAAATAATCTAAGAATTCAGCAAAGTATTTTATACTTTTTAGTTCGAATATTTAGTAGAATTAATTATTAAATTATTTCAATTTAATTAATTAATTTTAATTAATTTAATTTAAATTAATTAATTAAATTGAAATAATTTAATAATTAATTCTACTAAATATTCGAACTAAAAAGTATAAAATACTTTGCTGAATTTTTTTTTATAGATTTCGTAATCTATAAAAAAATGTATTCAATAATTTATCCAAATTGTAACAACCTGTAAAATTTTTTCTAATAAGTCAAAAATATTCTTAAAATTAGGCAAAGTATTTTATATTTTTCTAACTGGAATTTTTACTAGAATTAATTAATTTTAATTAGTAAAATTTTTCTAGTTAATTAATAATTTTTCCGTAATCTATTAAAAAATAAATTCAATGATTTATCCAAACTTTAAACTACCTGTCAAATTTTTTTCTAATAAGTCAAAAACAACCTAAAAAAATTAGGCAAAATGTTTCATAATTTTGTTACTTTACCAATAAAATTTCTTTAATTATTTCGTAATCTATTTCAAAATTAATTGAAAGATTTATCCAAACTTCAACTTCCTGTCAAATTTTTTCTTATAAGTCAAAAATAACCTAAAAATAATTATGCGATTCATACACGGAGAGAAAAAATAAGGCTTTTCCCCATGAAAAAATATGCATTTAACGCGTGAAAATTATCACAGTAAAAATGCAGGACGCTCACGGGTTTTCCCGGTGAGATTCTTGCAACGAGCTAAGGCCCATAGGGGATAAGGCGTGGCCTAACCGCTAAATGCAAGAAATTCATCGGAAAATCCGGTGAAACTGCTACCTGAAAAAGGCATGAATTGAATTCACGGGGAAAAGCCTTGTTTTTTCTCTCCGTGTACTTTTGTTACTTTTCAAGTAACATTTTTCTAATTATATTGTAATCTTTTTAAAAAAATTAATCTTATGTTTCAAGAGGAATTAATATTTGACTCAGAATTTAATTATACTATTCGTAATTTTAATAATGTAAACAAAACTTGTTTAAATTTCGTTTGAATTATTTTCAATATTTTTTAAATTTATAGCTAAATTTTATTAGCAATCACAAAATTTAAATTTTTCGACGTTATTTATTCATCGTCTCTAGTAAAGAATAATAAATTTTACCTTTTTTACCCTGGGTCAATGGAATTTTGGTCGAAAATTGATTGGAAAAACACCACACTCAACACAATAATTCCCTTTGAATTTCTCACAAAGAAGGCACTTTTTCCAAATCGCTGTTTGTCTGGAAAAAAACAAAAAATGATATCTTTTTTAGTCTTATTCACCCATTTTTAATGATTGCTACGTTGATAATAAAATTAGACTCAAAAATATTTGCAAAATTTTCTGTTTTCTATTTTAGGTAAACATAACCTAAAAACAAATTATATTTTTCTACTTAAATTATTACTTATTCTAAAAAAAAATTAAGTAATTCAAGTAAAAAATAGCTCAAAAAATGTTTGAAACAGAATTACTTTGTAAACAAACAAAAAAATTGTAACATCATTCACGTCATTTTTCAAGCTGCATTTAAATGGAAATTTCTATCAGCAACCAAGAAAAATATTTATTCAGAGTATAATTTATTCATTATTCTAGTAGAAAATACTAAAATATACCTTTTTTTGATGAAAACGGAGTAGATGTGAGGAGATTTACTGCAGAAAACACTGAATCGTAAACACAAGTGTCAATGACAAGAAAACAAAATGGCGGACGCTGACTTTTGTGGACAAAGTTCATCCTTCTGCCGCTAGATGGCACTGGTTTCAAATTTGTTAAAAACCTGCAAATGTAAAATTTAGAAAAAATAACATTTTTTTTCTCAAAATAGTAATATTTTTGTAAAATAATAAATATTGCTAACTAATTTGCATAAATAGTTAACTCAAATAGTATTTTTAATAAAATTAGAATGCAGATGGCAAAATGTCGGAACATTGTTGACGTGATTTTTCACATTGCATATTTGTATAAATTCTGGTTTGAAATCAAGAAATATTTGCATTTTAACATTAGAAATTAGTAGAATTCATATAAAAATAACAATTTATACCATTTTTAGCCATATTCTACATGGATGTCAGCGGATGCAGTAAAAAAACACGGAGCTCCAAACGACAAGCGACACTGACGTCAGAATCTATGATTCAAAATGGCGGACGTCGCTTTTGTGGACAAGCTTCATAATATCCCCGCTAGATGGCGCTGCCTTCGATTTTCTAAGTTGTAAATGTAAAATAACAAAAATTAATTATTTTTACTCAAATTAAGTAACATTTTAGTAAAATAATAAATAATTACTAACTAATTTACATAAATAGTTAGCTGAAATGATATTTTTAATGGAATTATAAATGCAATGTCAAAATGTCGCAACATTGTTGGCGTAATTTTTCACATTGCATATTTGCATAAATTATGGTTCGAAATCAAGAAATATTTGCTTTTTAACATTATAAATTATTAGAATTCATATAAAAATAACAATTTATACCATTTTTAGCCATATTCTACACGGATGTCAGCAGATTCAATGAAGAAATACGGAGCTGCAAACGACAAGCGTCACTGACGTCAGCATCTATGATTCAAAATGGCGGACGTCGTTTTTGTGGACAAGTTTCCACTTTTTACCACCAGATGGCAGTGGAAAAAATTTACTGAAAAATTAATAAATATACATTAAAAGTTATAAAATAAATTAACTAAATCTTTCTTTCTTTATTTTTTTGAATAAAAATTTTCTATTGTTTTTTAAATAACTGAATATATTATTTTCTATTAATACCGGTAAACATAACCTACAAATGTATTGTTCACAAAATAAAACTTTTTCACTTCTATTATGCTAATATTTTAGAGAAATAGTCAAAAATTAATTAATTAAAAATAAATGTAAATAATAGTATATAATTTTTTTAGTAAAATTATAATTAAAACACAAATGACAAGCAATTCTATTATTGTTGACATTTACGATGTTTGTATCATAAAAATGCAAATTCTGATTATCTAACTTAAACTTTCTTTATTTTCACAATATTTATTCGTCGTATTTAATAAAAATTCAAAAACTATACCTGTTTTAGCAGGATAATTACCGAATGAATGTTAATTAACAAAACCGCACTCCACTACAAACAATAACAAACGAATGCTGTTTACGGCGACAAGAGCGACAGGATAATAAAGTTTAGCGCCAAAAAAGTTGAAATATTTTGAAATTTCAATTACGTAGTTGCACTTCCGTCCAACAGGTGCCACTAGTGACTTCCGTACCGCTCAACCTGGGTTCCACGACCAAAGTTCGCGGGCGGACAAGTTTGTTTATAATTGTTATTATATAAATTACGATTGAAATATTATTTTATACAATAAATCCCTACTTAATTAAACATCGTTTTTTTACAAGTATTTGGATATAAATAATGTAACACGTGACTGACACATGGCGTTTCGTTAAACATGATTGATTTGCCGTCAAAGAAAATGGCGAATTTAGAATGTAAAATAATATTTACGTATTGAATTTGCAATATTAAAACTATACAGGTCAGTAAACAGTTTATAATTAATAATTTCTTTCTGTTTAATTAAAAGATTTATAATACTCAAATAATAAACTTGGCTTTGTTTTGTTTTAAACTGAAATGAAAATTCTAACCTTAAAATGTGTTTTTGTATTAATTCCGTATTGTTATTAAAATTGAAAGACAGAACTTAAAGACTAATTTAGACTTATTGTATACATAAATTTACTATTTAATTGTTCTAGATAGAACCTAGGTATAATATGTTGATAAATTTGCTATATTACATTAAATAATTTTGTTAGAATCTTACATTCAATTGCGACAATTATGTTCCCCTAATGACAGGATATATTTTTTCAAATACCGAAATGAACTAAGTTTTAATGTTTTTACAGCAATAAAAATTATGTCATCACTTATTAATACGAAATCAGTAGATAATCTAAGGGTTAAACAAGGCGATTTTACTCTTTTACAAGGATTAGAGGTATGTTTTTATTTTTTCCACATATTTTTAAAACACAATGATTTTTTAAAAATAAATGCTGAGCAATTGTCAAATAAAAATATGTTAATTTAATTCTAAATTACAAGTTTGTCTTTAAACTTAAATTTTTTTTATTAAGGAATTTCCTGGCGACTCTTTGGAATGTTTTTCAGTCTTTGTCAGCGAAGATAGTTCTAATAATGCCGATGTTCAAGAATTGGTACTTGGAGATCAAATTTTGGGAACCACATTAACTTCTATAACATTACCCGATGGAAGTCAGGCATTCATTGCTGAAAATCTTCAAGAAAATGGTATTAACAGAAGCAAAATACTTTTTTGGTTACTTTTTTTCTATTACACGGAAAAAAAATCATTACCTGGAACAATGGAAAGAACATTACCTGGAGAAATTTTTAGTTGTTTCAATAAATACTTTCGCTATTCTAGAGAAACTTATCGCTGTTCCAGGGGAAATTTTTTTTCCGTGTAATATTTGCAAAAACTGAAATTATACAATAAAATGTTATAAAGATTATTGTTATTTAAGAACTCGATTTACTTTACAGAATCCGAATCGAAAGATTCGCAAGAAGCGGAGACAAGAGGGGCTATTTATCTAAAAGATGGAGAATTGTTGCAAGTACAAGTGGATCCAATGACATATCTTCAAACCCAGACGGATAATACGAAAGAATCATATCCTCAGGTTCAAGTAATTAACGGCGCAACCTATGTGCTCGCTAGTCAATTTGATGAAGAAGTTTGGCAAATTGAAGATGGAAAATTGACAAAAAAAGACGAAGTTCTTTTAAATAAACGCGTAGTTCATAAATTTAGAGCGCAACATCCTTGTCCTAGGGAAGGATGCACCAAAGTCTACAGTACTCTTCATCATTTAAAGGTATCTTCAATTTTTGGTCCATTTCATTTAAATATTAAAAAAATTCTTCTTATCGAATATCTATTCATTTTCGTTGGAAAATTCTTTTTCGACCCTTTATTTCACGTTTAATTTAATTTCTCTGCTTCTAAATATAAAATCTTTTTCGCAGGTCCACGAACGCTCACACACTGGATACAAGCCGTATAGATGTAATTATTCAAAGTGTTCAAAGACTTTTTCGACTGGTTACAGTCTAAAGGCTCACATACGAACACACACTGGGGAGAAACCCTACGTTTGTGGATTTGATTCTTGTAACAAGAAATTTAAAACATCGGGCGATTTATTAAAACACGGAAGGACTCATACTGGCGAACGTCCATTCGTCTGTCCTGTTGAAGGTTGCGGAAGGTCTTTTACTACCAGCAATATTCGTAAGGTGAGAAAAATCCAATTTATTTGAGAGGAAAATTTTTTTTTTAAAGGTATTTTATTTTGAAAAAAAATGTTGTAATTAATTATTTAATTAATTAATTAACTAATTAATATTTTACAGGTACACGTGAGAACACACACTGGCGAACGTCCGTACAAATGTCCTGAACCCGAGTGCGATAAAGCTTTCGCAAGTGCCACAAATTACAAGAATCATTTACGCATTCATTCTGGAGAGAAACCCTACGTTTGTTCAATGAAAGATTGCGGAAGACGTTTTACGGAGTATTCTAGTCTTTATAAACATCATTTGGTAAGACTTTGGGATAAAAATCATTTCCTTCCAATTTTTCTCTTGCTATTTAAATATCTTTAAATATTTTGTTAAATATAAAATTCTTTAAATATTTTTGAATATTAAACAATATTTTCAAATGTTAAAATAAATAAATATTTTCTTAAATATTAATTTTGATTCATCTTTTCTTCAGGTTCATACACAACAGAGGCCTTTCGAATGTAAAATTTGCTACAGAAGATATCGTCAAAATAGCACTTTAATTATGCATAAAAGAACTGCTCACTCGTTAGTAGAAACTGAGAATGGAACCGATATCTATTTAGAAACTACCTCAGACTTGAATGATTCCACAAAGCAAAGTGTAAGTTTTTTAAATATTTAAAATCTTACCTTAAAACCTTCCAGAAAAAAGTTACATTTCAAATCTTAATTTCAATTTTTCAATTTTAATCAAAAAGAAAAAATAATTTTTTCAAATGATTATCAGAATCTGATGTTAAGCAAAGCCGGACAATTTCAATATTCCGACGATTCCTCAGACAATGAGACACAAATTCTTTTTGTTGGAGATCCAACGCAAATCGCTGCCTTACAGGTACAAAAAAAATAATTTAAGTTAAAAGAGATTAAAATAGAAAGAAGAAGCTTTATAATAACTTTAAATAATTATAAATTATAGCAAATGGGAATGGAAGGGGGCTTCGGTGATTCTTCCATCGATACTTCCTTGGATTCTTCCTTAAACATAAAAATCGAGGACATTGGACTCGAATGGAACTAGGATTTGAAGCCATTTTTGTAAAAAAAAAGAGAAAATATTGTGCATTATTAATTCCTAGTAATGTAAGGAAAAAAGGCTGTATTAACTTTTATTAACGAAACTGCGTAGCGGTATATATAATTTCAGTAGATTTTAAATATCAATTCTACAAAACATAAGGATTTTTAATCCAAATATCATTTTTAAATTTTCATTTTAATTACGCAGTACTTCTAGTTTTCTATGTAAACTAGCGAAACTTTAAAGAAAAATAAATTTGACAAAATTAATGTTTCATATCAAATTCTTTTATTGAAATTTCAGTTAATTTTATTTATGAATAACAATCGAATAATGAGAATTTATTCGATTTATACACTATACTAATGATGAATAATTATTTAACATTTATCATTTAAATTTTTTCTTATTTAACATTTATTATTTAAATTTCTACTTATTTAACTTTTCTAATTTAAAATTTATTACTCAACTTTTTTCTTATTTAAAATTTAATATTTTAATTTCTCACTTTAAATTTAATCACATATTTTAACTGTCTTATTTAGTAATAATTGTTTTTTAAAAAATTCTTAGTTGATAAATTTATTAGTTAAAAAGCCTATTTTTTACAATTTTCAGGAATATTATAAATTAATTAATTATTAATAATTTTCAGGCACGTGAAAAAGTTTAAAAAGAAATCTTCATATTTTTTGCAAACTTTATTAAAATTTCTTTTATTTTTAATTCTTACATTTCAGAGCAAAAAAAAGCTTATTCGCAATTCCTTGAACCACATTTGCTATGGACCGAAGAAACTTTAATAATAATTAAAACGGTATTGTTGTATTACCGCTATGCGTCAGATACGTGATAAAATAATTCATTATTTTATAGAAATTCAATGATTTAATTTGTGGAGAGCAAAAAAAAGCTCGATTGACAGGAACTAGAATCACAAGGTCACTATAATTTCTTAACGAAAGCTTATTAAATAGGTATCGGAAAAAAAATTTTCAATTTTTAATAGACAATACATTTTTTTTTCTATTTTCAAAGTGTTTGAAAATTTAGAAACAATATTGCCAAAAATATTTTATTATTATTTTTTATTATTGTCAATAATTTATGATAAATCAAATAATTTGATTTTTCATATTTGTTTATAAGAAAATTAATAATTTGATTTTAATTCACAATAAATAATGGAATAATTTTCATTTGTTTTCAGAAAAAGAAAAATTAAATTGTTAAAAAAAAAATTTCTATTGAAATAACGAATTTATATTTTTTTAAACAAATTCGATTTAATTTGATTAACACCTTTAGATAAAATCGAAGAATAATGAAAGATTAGATTTAAATTCATCAGATTTGAAGTATAATTTAGAAGTATAGATAATAAAAGTAGTTTTTCTTTGATAAAAAAAGGTATATTTATTTTTATTGGAAAAATGCGTTTTTTTTCGAATCAATTAGAAATAAATTTTCATTTTTATTGTGTTAGCTTGAATGAAAATTAAAATCAGCTTCTAAGGACCAATTTTTTATTCAGGAGATGTGCCAGAAGTTGAAAGAAGTTCCGGTTTCCCATTCTCCCACCATCCGGAAGACCTTCCTCGATGGGAATAATAATCGGAGCTCGACGTCGCAAAATAGTCTTCGTTCGGCTAAGTGCGGTATGCCTTCGATGTTGGACGCCCCGAAAAATGTTCGACAACATCGTATCCTTTCGAATATATTTTATTATAAATATTTCGAAGACGTGCGCTTCTGACCGAAAGTAAAGATGTCACACATTGTTATCGTATCGCCGATCATCATCGTTGCGACCACGTGTACCATTCCCACGAGGCTCTGTGTCTTAAATTTTCACTTTGATATCCGATCGAGAGTGAAAGATCTTGACAGAAAGATCGATAGAGCGCACCTGCCGAGATTTACAGTCGTTTCATGATTATTCCTGATGCACATTATATACACAGGGAGTCAGGTAAGAATAAAACAAATTCAATTGTAATGGACCATTCATAAATTTACCAAATTTATTTAAAATTTTTTTTTGCAATTTATTGCTAATACTCTTTTTTTTCTTTCTATTGTTTGTTGCGATTAAATTCTCTCTACTTTGTTTCATTCGTTACCAACGATTGAAAGTAATTCAATCCTGAATTATTTTGTCAATCACTGTCGATTTTAAATCTTTAAAGTAATTTCAAATTTATCGTTTTTTAACCTTTTTTTCGGATTATTAATAATTACATTTTTTTTGTCTAGATATTTAACATAAAAATTCCGAATTGAGAAGCGAAATATTTAGTGGATCATCACAGTTAATTTATTGACAATATAATTCCCAATCATGAAAATATTCAAAACGGAATAAAAATTTGATAATGAACTTGTTAGAAGAATTTGTTTTATTAGTTTAGAAAAAAAAATTCAACACTGAGATATATCTCAAAAGTCAAACTCGCAATGTATGAGGATGATAAGCCTCGGTATAAACCGCGTATTAAATGCCCACTGATTTCTGTACACACTAACAAACTGGGTCGTCTTATAAACGAGATAGAAAAAGTATATCACTTTAATGAACCATCCAATTATGAAATTACGAGAGATTAAATCTAAAACTCTTCAAAAAAAAATTTTTTTATCACTAATATCGAGTGTTCATAAAGAAAAGGATTTTTATTGAAAAATAATTAATTTTAATTAACAAAAAAAAAATCAAGAATTTAAACAGTACCGAAACTTATTCGACATCGTGTATATTTAAATTCCCTTGCGACGATTAATTAATTATCAGCGATGTTGACCTTCATAATCTCAAGTTTGTTTATAACTTATTTTTCTCTAAAAGCAACCTAGAATCAAAATTCGTAAACTGATACAATTTTAGTTAAATTAAATTTTAATATTACTGAAAATTGTGATTTTGGATTTTATTTTTTTTTTTGCAAAAACTTTATTTCTATTTTCTGACGAAAAAAAAAAATTAAAATTGTTTCGCTAACATAGTTATTAACTACCATTTCTAGAAAGATAAGCAATTCGTTTTCTTGCTGAAGTTTTGAACGTTCAAATTAACGAAAATTTTTTTCTATTTAAATATTTTCAAAAATTACTTTAACAAAATGAAATATAAAATGAATTTTAGAATTCTTTGGCAAAAATTTGCTTTAATAAAATGAAAATAATATAAAATAAATTTGAGAATTATTTTAATAAAATGAAATGTAAAATAAATTTCAGAATTATTTGGTGAAAAAAATACTTTTTGTATTTCTAAAAAAATATATTTTTAATGAAATTCAAATTTAAACGAAGAATCAAAATGATTGTCGCTGATTTGAACGTTTGGAACTTTAGAAACATTCGTTGATAATTCGTACGTTTAAAAAGTAAAACATTTAATAAGTATAAAAATTCTGGACTAATTTCCGTAAAACTAAAATTTTTAATTTTAAATGAAAGTAAAAAATATTATTTTCATCATCATTATTTTTTTATTATCGATATTATTATTTTTATTATTATTATATTATTATTCTATTTTATTTTTATTTCTATTCTATTTATTCTATTTTACATTATTATCTTTTTTAATTAATAAATTTATTAAATTTTAGAATAATTCCAAAATAATTAAACATTTAGAAAAAAAAATGAGAAAAACGAGTTCAAATTCAATGTGCGAACATTTACGCTCACGTGATGATTAATTAATATTAATTTTCTTGCATGCTTCATGCGTTGCAATAAATAAGAAAAATAACGATTGTCCGAGAAAAATTTTATTTTATTTAAAAGCCACGAGACTAAAATTATTTCTTTCTTCAAATAGAATATGTTTTTTTATTAAAATTTATCATCTCTCTGTCTATGATTTATCGGACATAATTGTTTCATAATAATCGACCGTGACGATTTCTAAAGTGATTTCCTTTTTCGAAATGTTAGGACATTGATTCGCCTCATGTTAATAAATAATAATGTGCGCTATGCCACGAATTATTCAATGAGAATCCTAATCATTCTTTTATAACAAATATTTAATTTTTATATTAAGAAAATGATATCAAGTATTTAATTTAATTTTGTTCAATAAATGGGTTTACAAAATTTTTAATGTTTATATTAAGAAAATTATAGAAGAATTAAATAATTAGCAATTACCTGGAATTTAATTAATGAAGTGTGGATTTTTATTCAATTCTTATTTCTTTCTGACGAAAATTGAGAATGGTTTGGTTAATTAATTTTATTATTTATTATTAACTAGATAAAGTTTATTTATCCGTATTTATTTTAAATATTAAAATAATAATATTAAAATTTAATATCTCTTATTTATTTTTATTATTGTAATTAATAATCTTTTTATTAATTAGTATTTATATTTTTCGATTTATAATTTATAAAATTGTAAAAAAGATAATAAAAATAATGTTATTACTTATTAAATAAGTAGATACGGTAAATTTATTTTAATTATTGTAATTAATAATTAATACTCTTTGAGCCAAAATCGAGTTTTATCGTCACATACATTGCAGTTTAGTTTTTTATTTTAATGCGGGTCATCGCAATTTCAGTGATCAGAAATCAGAATTTTTACATGAAATGATTTTTCATGGTCGTCTGATATTAGACATATTATGTATTTCTAGCTATCTCGTGGTTTGCTTAACAAACAATTAGGTGAATTAGTGTAAATGAGACTAATAGAACCACCAACGCTATCGAGTTCTCTAACAGGAACTATAGTATTAAAAATTATAAACACACATTTTATAAAATTATTAAATTCTTCTACTTCTTCTTTTATACATTTTAAAAAATTCTTATCTCTTTTCTTACAAAAACAAAAATAATACACCTATTCCAATTCACCTAATTAACTTCAACCACATAAATCCTTGGTAATATGTAATAAAAAAAAATTAATTACCAGTTAAAATGATTCAGAATCTCTGTCATAAAAAATAAACGTTTCATTTAGTGTAAATCTTCTTCTCTAAAATAAAATTAAAAAAACCATTAGTTAAAAAAGCAATTATGCTCTCAAATCGAAATTATTTCTCTGCAAAAAATTAAAAATTTTGAATATAAAATGCAAAATTAAAAAAAAAACTCTAAAAATAAAATTCTTTTTAGTAAAAAAAAACAATTGGTCTTCGTTTCTCTAATTTTCTGTCGAAAAAAAACTAAAATTCACCAAGTGAAGGAGCTAAAAATTAATTTTGCAAATAATTTTTTTTTACTTTTCTTGAACTAAAATTAAAAATCGAAAAAATTGATGAGTGTAGAAAAAAAATATTTAATCTCTTTGTTGAAGTTCTTAGATAGCTTGTCAAAATCTGTTTGTGGAACTAATCTTTACTGAAAAATATTTGGGATAAAGATTAAGAAAAAAAAAACGATTTTTTGTTTTATAATAGAGAACAAAAAGGCTGTTAAAGAGAATTTTTCGATGTTAAATTTGTCAATGAAGTGCAAATAAGTAAAATACTCAAAAAGAAAGAAAGAAAGAAAAATATAGTTCACGAGCGTCAAATATAGGATTGGAATGACTCGTATTGTCAAACAAGATCATCTTTACTCATCGTCATCTCATAAATCACCTAGTTTTGACGTTTTCACTAGAAATCAATTGATTCACTTTATATATTCACACACACACACACAAGTTTTATTTATTCTATCGATCGTTTTTCACTTTGGATCGACAGAATATTTCTGCATTTGTCTCTAAACATGCAAATTTACAGTGTATATATAAATGCAAATTAGAATAGAATAAAAACAAAAAGTCAAGTCATAACTTGAACCTGTTATTCAATTAGGCAAAAGGTAGATGTATTGTTTTAATTCGCGTTAAACTAGAAAGTTATTTTTTTTATCTTAGAAAATTTTTTCTTTATTTTGATTGTACCAATTTTTTTTGTATTTGATAAAAATATTTTCCTCTTTAAGTAATTTTGTAATTTCTTGTAATTAAAAAGTAATTTTTTTCATTAAATTACAATTTTTCGGTAAAAATTAAATTTTCTGAATTTTAATGCGAAAGAGTTGAGACGAACAGTAAAAATTTTTTTTTTTTTCGAAAAATGGTAATTTTAGTAATTGGGAAAGCAAAGTTAAGGATTATTCTTTATTCTTGTCCCTCAAGAGGTCAGTTAGCGATTGAGTTTAAATATTCTCTAAGGTAACAATCTGTAACAAGGTCGAGACTCGAAGACGAATCGGGAGACGAGAAATAAATTTTTTTTGAGAATCGTCTACCAATCCGGTGTCGAAATTTCTTTTGCACAAATTTGCACACATACCCTGCAATGCTTCATATTCTCATCATTTACGAATTTTATTATTACAAGTGTCTTAAAGCTGAAAGTAAAAGTATCTCTACTTCTCCGAGTGTAGCTACCAATTTTTTTCGTCTTAAAGAATGGAAATTCATTTTTTAAAACTATTTTAGAAAAATTATTTTTTTAATAAATTAATTGATAATTAATTAATTTTTTTTAAATTTCAGTAACGAATTGAAAGCTGCCAGGGTGGAAGTGAATGAGAATAGTAAACGAGGAAGAAAAGGGCTGATCTCGAGTAATCCTGTTTTATTATTAATCGAAAAAGAAAACCCTGGGTTATTGATAACTGTATATATACAGGAGACTATCGAAGAAGATAACGAGTTCTCATTAAAAGACCATCGTCAGAGATAAAAGGTTTTTTTTTCCTACGAAAACTCTTGAGAAATCTGAGTGTCCAGGAGTGTCAGTGAGAAATATAGTTACGTTTGAAACTAATGAGTTTCTAATCAATCTGCGATGATGATTTCGTGACGAAGGTTTTTATCGGCCTCGAGGAAGAGCCGTTTTAAAGGATTATTACCAAAAGGATTTTATACATTTTATATAGTTTATATTAGATTGTTTTCACCTTCCGGAGGAACATGTCCAAGAAACAATGGATGGTCCTGTTGATGCTATTCTTGACCTACCTTCTTGTGGGGGCTTCAATTTTTTACCATATCGAAAGTCGCATTGAGGTCGAAAATATCAAAAAGGCCCGAGAAGAACGCATCGAAATTCACGGTGAATTTTATATTTTTATTTTATTATTTTTCTTCTATTAATTAATCAATTTTTATTTATTAATTTATTTTCAATTTTTATTTTTAAAATTTAATCTCTTCTTATTTAATAATTTCTTATTTCTGTTCTCACTTTTTATTTCTACCAAAAAATGGACTAAAAAAGAAATTGTGAAATATAGAGAAAAATAACTATTACAATCAAAAGTTGTTTCTATAAATTAATAATTTAACTCGTAAATTTTTAATCTTTCTCGCTTAATCTATTTAGACATTTATATTGATAAAATTTTTAATTTCATTCGGTGTTAAATGATTAGTAAATATAGTTATGATATAAACAAAAAGTCATTTTTATTCGAATTTATTTTCATTTCATTTGAAATCAAAATTTATAATTTTATTTTTCTATAAACAAAATGTTATTTTTACTATAGAAAATTTTCTCTAAAAAAGGGACGAAATCCCTTTTCGGTTTCAATTTACATACGTCCTGGTATTCATCATCAGAATAAGACCTTTCACGGAAAATAGAACAGAGAATACACGATGTAAAATATACGAGCGGTTTTAAATCAAAAGAATTACATTACAAATATATCAGAATTACAGATGATGTCTAATTCAGGACATTTTTCCTCTCTTCTTTTGTAAACTATAGAATATTCTTCATAATTTTAATAATTCAGAAAAATTCTGTTTTTTAAAAGAGTTAAAATAGAATTGAAAAAGAAGAACAGTTTTAATATTTATTTTTTCAATTAACGTGCTGGAAGTATTTTAAAATGGAAATTCTTTTTTTTCAATTAATTGCGTAAACACGAAAAGTGTTTAAAAACAATATTTTAAAAAACTACTTATTCACATAAAGAATTTAACTTTCGACGTTTTAAGAATTGTAAATTTAAAATTATTCTTCTTCCTTGATTGGGTCATAATTTTCATTCTTCTCGCGTAGAAGTGCAAAATTGCGAGGAATCAAAAAAAAGAATAAATATTACTATTCTTAAATCACTTTTATCACTTCTTTGGCATATTCTTAAAAAATAATTTTAATTTTTCTTTTTTTATCAATTACAAATTTTTTTTATTATCTTTTTTTCTCTCTTTGATATTTGGGGAATTTTCATTAATTTTGAAAACAATCAATTACGCAAATGATATTTATTATTGTCAAAAATATAAATGATAATTTCTATAATTGAGATGTGAGTAAACAAGCTAATGAGTCATTTTCTCGAATAATTATACTTTATAATTAATATACTATTGGGCTTATATACTCTCGAATAGTAAAATTATTCTTCGATTTTAATATGTATGGCATATGTCTTTAGTATTTCAAAGAATGGAAGGCTATGGTGACAGTTTCACAATGTCATTTGGTACAACAGATAACCAGTGTCAGTGTCATTATGACTCTTTGATGAAAGAGTGAACAATGTCACCACTCCCTTAATTCACAACAATTTATGGCATTGAATGTCTCACAGACTTTTATTCACTTTGATCAGAATCAATTGTCAGGACCATGAACCCATCCAATTCGTCAATAGGAAAAAACTTCCTGATTAGAAATCTATACACACCTATTTTTTTACAACTTCCTTTTTGTTCGATTCTACAAAAAAATTCTATTTTTACTGGTTTATTTAAATTTTTTGCAAAAATTTTACGCCTTGCTGATTTAAATTACAATGAGGATAATTTATTTTCTTTGTTAATTTTTTATTTGTAAATTAAAAAATATTATCTTTCTGTATATATAAAAAAAAGTTAGATTCGTAATTAAGGGGATTAAAGTTTTTGTAGTTTATTTCAATGATCAATTGACATGTAACTTACATAAGTGTAATGCTTCCATAAGCGAAAGATAAATAATTTCTCTATCAAAATCAAAAGATCTAAGTGAACAATCAATAATAATAAAAATTTTCCGTATCTGGGACTTAACGATTAATTTCTCACATCTGTTTAATTAGCTTTATTTAAAAAGCCAATGCATTATGTAATACGAAGCACTTTGTGTATGTAAAAATTAATATTAATTTTGCACTTATAAAATAGTTACTTATACAAATCTACATTAATAATCGTTGTATTTTGGTAAAATATTCGCAGTTTGAAGCTAGTTGTTCACTTTTTGTTTCAAAACATTTTAAATAATTTTTCTCTTGAAAGTTTTCAATTTTTAAATTACTGTATTCAAAATAATTAAATTCCTGCAAAAAATTATTTCAATATAATTGAATTCCTTCAAAAAATGTTATTATTTATGAAAATAATTAAATTATTAAGAAGCATTCTATTAGTTTTTAATTATTAATTAATTTTAAAAAACCTAATTAAATGACTTTGAAGAATTTTTCTGAATTTTTTTAAAGAATGGAGTTTCTGTAAATAGTTTTCATAATTTCTTTCAAGTTTTTAAAATAATCGTATTTGTTAATAATTGAAATTAAATATATACGATTATTGAATTTTATTAATACTTTTAGAAAATAATTAAATTCTTCTTAGAATTTTATTACAATTTTTTAAAACAATTTAATTCTTTCAAAAAATTTCTTTATTTTTTTGAATATAGTTGATTTTGTTAATAATTGTATTTAATAATTTTACTATTCAAATTTTATTAAAATATTGAAAATAATTGAATTCTTTCAAAAAATTTCTTTAATTTTTTAAATTTATAATCGAATTTATTAATAATTGTATTTAGTACCTAATTTTACTATTAAATTTTATTAAAATAATTAATAAATTAAATTCTTTTAAACTATTTTATTAGAGTTTTTGTAAATAATTAAATTCTTTTGAAGAATTTCTGTAAGTTTTTTGAAAATAATGTAGTGAAGTTTTTTAATAATTTTAATTGAAAGTTTTGAAAGTAATTAAATTCAATATTAAACAAATAAATTTTTTTCATCTTTTTAAAATAATTGTGGCTGTTAATAATTATAGTTAAAAATTTGATTACTGAATTTTATTAAAATTTGTATTGAAAATAATAAAATTCCTGAGAAGAATTTTATTATTCATAAAGTAATTTAATTCTTGCGAAGAATTTTATTATTTATAAAAATAATTAAACTGTTTCAAAGAATTTATTAAAATTGTAGAAAATAATTGAATTCTTTTCAAAAATTTTAAAATTACTTGAATTCTTTAATTAAATTTTATTAAAATTGTATCGAAAATAATGGAATTCTGGCAAAGAATTTTACTATTTATAAAAATAATTGAATTCCTCCGAAGAATTTTATTATTTATTAAAATAATTGAATTCTTGCGAAGAATTTTATTAAAATTTTTAAAAAATAATAAACAATAATCTGTAATTAATTATGTTCTCAATAAGTGGATTTTTTAAATTTTTAATCTGAAATTATTCAAAAATTGAAGTTTATATTTGAAAATAAAAAATTAATAATTTGCATAATAATAATAATAATAATAATAATAATAATAATAATAATAATAATAATAATAATAATAATAATAATAATAATAATAATAATAATAATAATAATAATAATAATAATAAATGGAATATCATGTTTCGCGTGCGTAACATTTGCCAGTTAGTTTATAAACTAATTTACAAACTAATATTGATTCAAACGGAAAATAAAAATAGCAAAAAAATAGAAAACTTATTAAAATAATAATAATTGTGAATAAAATGCAATTTTTTATGAATTAGAGAATTAAATTTTCTCCCTTGTAGAAAATTATCTCGAATACATTCTGAAATATGTTAAGAAATTATTTTCAATTATTTTCAATATTTATAATATTGATTCAAACGGAAAATAAAAATAGCAAAAAAATAGAAAACTTATTAAAATAATAATAATTGTGAATAAAATGCAATTTTTTATGAATTAGAGAATTAAATTTTCTCCCTTGTAGAAAATTATCTCGAATACATTCTGAAATATGTTAAGAAATTATTTTCAAGGCAAACACATTTCGAAATTTCTTAATCCTCATTTTTATTCTCTAAAAATTGTAAATTTTTTTCATTTCGTAGAAATGCCGAATTGCTTTACATTTTCAAGATTAATTACAGCGATAAACGAGAAATTATTATATATTTCTCAGCACGTGCAAAAATAAATTTTTCTCTCTCTCAACGATTATAAACAATGTATGAACATTGACATTATTTCTTAAATTGATTTATATGTTAACACGTCTGTTATTATCCAATTATGTAAATGCAGGAAGTGAAAATTATACTATTAATCATTTATAAAAAATAGTTTGTACAATCGTCTTTTGAAACTCTTGTTTTCGTTTTATTTTTTTTAATGTGTTCATTTTTTCTAACACTTGCACTTGCTTAGCTCTTTTTTAACTGACCAATTGAACAAACTGACAATGAAGTTAGTAAATAACAACCTGATAAGATAATGACTATATAATTGTCTAGAAGATAGCTTTCTTAAAAAAAAAAAATAAAACTAATGACACAGGATCAAAATTTAACGAAATTGCCAAATATTAAATTGTAAACTTTATGTAAAAATTTATTACACATGCGTGTGATATTTTTATTGAGGATATTTGAGTCATAGACTAAAAAGAATTTATAAATTTTTGACGTCAACAATTTATAATCATAATTCATATGAATGATTTTCTGATTCAGAAAAAAGTCCCTTCTGTATAATGATTATAATCTTTAATTCTTAATATTCAGAAGTTTATCCTTATTGATATTTTTTTTCAATAACAGGAAAACAAACAACAAAAATCCCTTTTTTATAATTTCTCATATATTTTACTAATTCTTTTAAAAAAAAATGTTAATACAATTTTTTTTAAATTCTTATTTCCATGAGGATTTTTATCTTAGAAATTTCCAGCTGTCAGCTAACAAGTTTCTCATTTTAAATGTATTCAAAAAAATTTGCAATTAGAACTCGTATAAAACCAGAAATAAATGGAATTCATTTTTGAATCGTAGTTAAAGTAGATTGGAATGTTGTTTTAGAATTTATTTTTTAATTCAAAGACGTTTAACATACTATGACAAAAAAAATATTAATATTTGCAAATTTTTTCGCAGCTTTGCTGAATCAACATTATATGCCAAATAATCCAGCTGATGATCATCGAGTGATTTTGGAGAAGTTGAGCAGCTATTGTGGAAAATCATTTCACAATTATTCGGATGGCGAGACAGATCAATCGAAATGGGATTTTTACAACAGTTTTTATTTTGCTTACACAGTTGTCAGCACAATTGGTAAGTTATATTATTTTTTTAAGGCAAAAAGAATTTTATTATTATTTAGATATAAGAAAATTTTTTACATTTAAAATAAAACACAAAGTTCACCTTTTAATATTAAAAAAGAAAAAAGTAGTTTTTTTAATTAAACAAATTGAAAAATAATTATTTATAATTAAAAAATTAAAGGATAAATTGATGAAAAATATTTTTCGATACATAGGTATTGTTTTTAATTTAAGGATATGGAAATTTGGCACCAACCAATATGCTGGGTCGTGTTTTAATGATTTTTTACGCTCTTATTGGAATACCGATGAATGGAATTTTATTAACACAATTGGGCGAATTTTTTGGTCAGGTCTTCGTTAAGGCGCACAAAAAATACAAATCATATCAACATGATCAAGCTGTTTGCGAGAAGAAAGTTAAAAAACCCTTGGAAACTAGACGAGCAGGACTCGCTATGCAAATTTTCATGTACCTGATACCTGGTTTTGTTATGTTTATATTTTTCCCAGCATTTT
This sequence comes from Leptopilina syphax, assembly GCA_032872505.1. Classification (NCBI taxonomy): domain Eukaryota; kingdom Metazoa; phylum Arthropoda; class Insecta; order Hymenoptera; family Figitidae; genus Leptopilina; species Leptopilina syphax. The sequence goes on from CM065469.1 coordinate 40,676,105, forward strand.
TATTTTCTCACTACGAGGGTTGGACATATGACGAAGCTGTTTACTATGCATTTGTCACACTAACGACTATAGGTTTTGGCGATTATGTCGCAGGTGAGAAATAATTTCTATTTTTAATTTTCCAATAATAAATCATCTCATTTTAAACACTTCTATTTTTTATTCATGTCTATTCAATGTTCTTTTTTTGAAATTTGTTTCAATTCTTTCAAATTATTCATCAATTTAATTTCAAATTTAGAAATTTTAGAAAATTTTCATTTCAACAATTTATAGTAATTGTATTTTAACATCTTAAGTGCCGATGGCAAATATTTTTGCAGTTAAATTATCTTTACCATGGCACTTAAGCACTTATTTTGATTCAAATAATTAATTAAAAATAATTTTTAAAGTAGTTAAAATTTTTTTTTCTATTAATGAGTCATTAAATTTTTGAATTTGATTTATGCTTGTCAGGGAAAACTTGTCTCAAGTAAGTAAAAAAAAGAGTCTGTGAAGACAAAAAATATTCGCTGAGAAAAAAATTGATGAACGTTAATTTTATTGATGAAATTTTTTAGGTCAAGACAATACGAAGGGAAGTGGTGTATTTTTCATTTTATATAAGATCTTTTTAATTTTTTGGATCTCATTTGGATTGGGTTACATTGCTATGATCATGACCTTCATTGCTCGGGGAATGCGGAGCAAAAAAATTGCAAGAATTGAGCACAAACTGGCCATGAATTTCAAGCATACACAAAACAAAATCTGGAACGAATTCAATAAAGAAGTCAATTATCTCCGAAGGGTTTTCAATGAATTACAATTATCAAAAGTGAAGGTAATTACTTTTTCTTCGTTATTATAATTATGTTAAATTAATTCTTTTAATTTAGGATTTTATTTCTCTAAGATTTATCTCTTTCTTAATGAAGAAATTATTTGCTAATTTATTTACATTTTTTTGAAGATTTGAAAATAAAAACATTTTTATAAATATTTTTTACACAGAGAGTCTACGTGGATGAGTATGATTACGATTTACCAACTCCCAAATTTCCAAGAAGTATTAGCTTTCCTGATTTGAGAGAACTTATCTATGGAGGATTTGAGATTCCTGAACCTCCTCATCCTAGAAGGAGAGCAAATAGTGAAATTACGTCTATGGTGAGATTTCTTCTTTTTTTAACCGTGTAAAAAAGGGGAAAGAAATTTTAAAAAAATTTGAAATTTTCCAGGTTCGAGTGGCGAGAGTCGTTTCGGAAACGGATCTTCAGCGAATCGACAAGAAGGCAACATTCGCAGCTCACGCAATGGTCCAACCAGCGGAGCTTTTAGCGCGTTTAGTAAATATTTTAGGCTACATTCCACCATCGGATGATGAGGAGGAATCAAAGATTAAAGAAGGAGTTCAGGGTTTCAGTGAGAAGGAAATTCTCGCCAGTGAACAACCATGGTTGAATAACGATTGGAGAATTGGAAATGATAAAATACCATTTTCAAAACCAAGATCGCGAGCCTGCAGTGAAGTGAGATTAGAAAAACCAGACACGAGTTATCTTCAGGAAAATGAAGAGTGGACATGGTCAGGTCCAGCGGCTTCGAGAAAAATTCAAGAAATTATGAAAACACGTCGATCGGGAGTTCCGATAGTCAAAGATCTCAAATCCAAATTACCATCTCTGGCATTGCCCAAGTCCGTTCCAAAAAGTTTCCTTCCACGATGGATGAGAAGTTTATCAGTGAAGAAATCCTCCGATGCTTGCTCTAGAAGTACAGTTTCTGTGGGAGAAATCGACGATCACGATCGTGATGTTCTGCAACAGCAAATGAATCAACAGGATTCGACAAATTTTCAGAATCGTGCGTATTTTACTCACACAGGAGCTGGAAATACGGGTCTAGGGGGTTTGTTGGAAGAGACTTCGTTGGCCGATTTTCTCCGGGTGCTATCCAGAGTAGGCGCTGATGATTACTCCAGAAAACCTCCAGCAGAGACAGGGGGACCACCAAAACTTCCAAGTCTCTTCACACTTTTCTCACAACAATCGGATCTTGCTTCTGCTAGTCAAAGTCAACAGAATACAATCACAGCCGCTCATAATGCAGCTTCCAGGAGGTATTCCTTGAGGACTGTTGACAATTCCAGTACGTCGACTCCACTTTATGCGAGAAGGAGTTACGCTCAACCACCGGTGACAAAAACAAGAAGGTTCTCCCTAAGACCTGTTGTCACGCCGCCTCTGTATTCATCCACCTATCTGGTAAGATTTATCTTAACCTTTTCATCATTTTCAAAATTATTTAAGTTCAAATTTCAGGGTTGCTACAAAATTTTAATTTTGTTTTTCCCCGATTTCCAGACAACATTTTTACTTTCTACCTGACCCTGAAGAACATCAATAACTTCTTTTTAAAATAAATATTTATCTAATCATTATTATTTTTCTATATAGGAATTAAGATAAAACTATAAATTAAAATTTTCAAAGATTTTAATTTTAACTCTTTTCAAAATTCAATTATTTCTAAAAATTCAAGCTATAATGCTTTTAATATTCAATTATTATCATAAATTTCAACTAAAATTCATTTTTAAATCAACTTTTATTAGAAAATTCTATGAGAATTCAATTATTTAAATACAAAAATAAATAATTTATTGAATAATTGAATATTTCTTAAAACTGAATTCTCGTGAAGAATTTTGTTAACAAATATTTAAATAATTGAATTCCTTCGACGAATTTTAATAAAATTTTTACGAATTACATTTTTCAATGAATTCGATTAAAATTGTATTAAAAGTCATTGAAATTCTGCGATGAGTTTTATTATTTATAAAAATAATTGAATCTGTACAAAAAAATATGATTATTTAAGAAAATAATAGAATCTGTATAAAAAATATGATTATTTATGAAAATAATAGAATTATTGCGAAGAAATTTATAAATAATTAAATTCCAGTGAAATTTTTATTATTTATGAAAATAATTAAATGTTTGCGTAGAATTTTATTCAAATTTCTTTTAAATAATTGAATTCTTCTAGAAAAATTTATTAAAATATATTTTAGTAGATATTGAAAATCATTGAACTGAGGACAATAATTGAAATTTTGCTAAGAATTTTATTAAGATTTTTGAAAATAATTGAATTTTAAAGAAGAATTTTATTATTTATAAAGATAATTGAAATTTGGACGAGTATTTTTCTATTTGAAATTTAATTTCTGCGAAGAATTTTGCTATTTATGAAAATAATTGAATTTTTGAAAATAACTGAATTTCGACAAGAATTTTGTTATTTATGAAAATAATTAAGTTTTTGCGAAGAAGTTTATTAACATTTTTAAAAATAATTGAATTTCTGCGAAGAATTTTGTTATTTATAAAAATAATATAATTCTTAATAATAATAATTGAATTCTTTGGGCGAATTTTGAAAAAAATTGTAAGAATAAATGCAATTTTCTAGCATTTTATTTAAAATTGTATAAAAAATAATTGAAATTCTGCGATAAATTTTGTTATTTAGGAAAATAATTAAAATCTTGCAACGAATTTTATTAAAAATTTGTTTAAAGAATTGAATTCCTGTGAAGAATTTTATTTGTGAAAATAATTGAATTCTGCAGAAAAATATTATTATTTATGAAAATAATTAATTTCTTGTGAAGAATTTTATTTAAATTTATTTTAAATAATTGAATTTTTTAAAACTTTCTAAAGATAATTAAATTCTATCTAGAAATTTCATTAAAAAATTGAAAATAATTGAAATCTGACAAAGAATTAAAAATAATTGAAATCTGACAAAGAATTAAAAATAATTTTTTTTTTAATTAATTGAATTCCTGTGAAAAATGTTTAATTTTGAAAAGAATTGAATTTTTGAGAAGAATTTTATTAAAGTTTATTAAATAATTGAATTGCTTCAAAGAATTTTATTTTTTACGAAAATAATTGAATTATTTCGAATATTTTTACAAACATTTTTGCCAATAATTGTATCCCTAGAAAGAATGATGTATTTTACGAAAATAATTGTATTCTATGACCAATTTTTTAATAATTTTTCAAATTTATAAAGCATTTTATCAAAATTTTGTAGAATAATTGAATTTTGAAAAAAAAATTTTATTATTTATGAAAATAATTGATTTCTAACGAAGAATTTTATTCAAATTTTTTTAATTAATTGAATTCTCATAAAAAATGTATTATTTGTAAAAATAATTGTATTCTTAAGAAGAATTGTATTAAAAATAATTGAATTATATAGGAAAATTTTATTAAAATTGCAACTTTATTAAATAAATCTTGCAAAGAATTTTGGCAACATTTTTTTAAATAATAGAACTTTTAAAATAATTTTATTTAAATTTTTCGAAATAATTGAATTTCTCGGAATTATCTTTCTTAATTCTTTGAATATATTTGAATTCTTTGGAGAAACTTCATTAAAAATTGATATTTTCTAAAATTTTAAATTGAAACCATTGAAGTTTATCTATTTATGAATATTAGTATTAGATTTATTCTTATAAATTCTAAAAACTTAATTTTTCTAGTACTTTTAATAAAAAATCCCTGGCTTTTCCCTAACTTCTCTGACGAATTTTAATTTCCTTGACTTTTTCCTGAATTCCGTGACTTGTGGCAACCTTGAATCTAAATTAATTTTTCTAAATACATTTCTCAAACAATTCTTTTCATATTTGTAAATTTTTAGAACGATCCTGCGGGACCGCCGCCATACACCAATGAGTCATTCAATGTCGAATGTCCCAAGGAGCCTCTGATGCAATTGGAAGGCGCTCTCGGTATTTCAGCACCTATAAAACCGCATCGTCGCTTCTCGATAAGACCCGCTTATCCTGATAATCCAACAATTCCTCCAGCACCACCAGCATTAACTGCACAACAAACGCGAGCAATTCCTCGCTGGCGAGCTGGAATGCTTCAACGTCAGATCAGCAAAAAGAATCTCCAGCGGCGAGTTCGTGCCTTCAGTCTCACAGACGTTCACTCCGATCCATTAGACAAACCCACCGAATCCTCAAGTAACGAAAGAAAACCATTTAATCCCCGAACTAGAGAAATACCCCCAAAATTCACCGGTCGTCAATCATTCCAAAAATCCGTCACAATCGTTTCACCGGCCCGTCAAGCATTAATTTCCCGTCTACCCGAACATTCCTACAAACGCGGTTACTCCGAGAGTGAAGTTGACTCGACAATAAACTATTCAAACCAAAATCAAGACACCGAATCAACTTCCCTATTCCCACGGGAAGATTTTCCAAAAAGGACATCCGACGATTTTTCCCAATCGTTTACAATTGGATCCGATTTTTCGGATAGTGGTGCCTTCGATACGACACGTGAAGGCGCAGTTAATCCCCGATTCGCTGGATTAAAACCCTATCCGAGTTATCAAGGTGTCACAAAACTCGCGACAGTCTATTCCGATGATCGTCTCTCTTCCCACGATCCAGACAAAAGTGACAGTTCATTCACCTCCGAGTGTGTTATTTCATTCAAGAGAAAATCAACGAGTGATATTCACGAGGGTGTAAATATGCCTAGTTCTTCGCTACAAAAACGTACTGCCGACAGAAAGTCGTACGACTCCGGTAAAAGTGAATCGTGGTCCGAATCAACGACAAGCGGTGATTTAAAGACCAGTGAAAGGAAAATCTCAATTGTATCAATTGAGCCCTGGTCAGATTCCAGTCGAAAAACATCGACAATTTCACAAGTTCACAGTACTGAAAGCCCATTATTGTCGGAAGTCAGAATAGACGATTCTGATCAATTTAGAACAACAATGGATATTTCATTGGATGATGAAGGTTCACTTATGGAAGTTACGGTTGAGAGACCACATTCGGGACTAAGTTTTGAACCTCGACCTAGTACAAGTTCGAGTTTTGAACCTCAAGCTAGTACCAGTTCTGAACAACAGTCAAGTATTCATTCTGAACGTCGATCGAGTGCAAGTTCAGAACCCGAGACGAGTACTGAAGAAGCTAAAAAATCAAAAGCAGCCAGAAAATCTTGTCCAAACTAAATGTGAGAATTTTATTTTAAATGTTTGAATTTTTTTTATATTATTTTAAATTATTACCCATTGTATGAATGAATTAATTTTTAAATAGAAAGACTAGTTTGTTATAGACGCTGATTTCATTTCGAAACTGACTAGTGTTTAGCACTTTAAATATTGAAATATCTTTAATTTCAATGCGGAGCTTCTTCGAAAAAAATTGTGATAAAATCGCCTTTAATTATTTATCTGATTCTCAGGTATTTATATATTGATATCTTAAAATGTAAATATAGAAATTAAAAAGAAGAGAAATTAAATTTTGAATATCATTTTTTTCCATCAGATGGTTTTTATTTTAATAAATGCAATAAATAAGGTTTGGTTTGCTTGTTGATAAGAATATAAAACAGTTGAACTATGTGATTTGCAATCAGAATTATTTCCGGTAGTCTAATTCTGGCTTCGTTGATACGCCATTCTTTTTTTGTACAAAAAAATTTTAGAGGTAAAAAAAGATATTTTACGTATCAAAAGAGTCAGATTGTAGAAAATGCAAAGGTAATTAACAAATTAAATTATTCTTCTATCGATCATTAGAGGCAGGAAATGATCGTGTAACATGGAAATGTAAAATTATAAACAGACTAAGGATTTGTTCGTGAATTTTCTAGCCATTTGCGTATTTCGGAGACAAGTTGATTTCTGGGCACAGATTTTTCAACTCTCGTTTGCACTTCACGAAATGTAACTTCTCCTCTTTGTAATTCACCCTCGCCGATGATGATAGCCAATGGAATTTTATTTTCCTCGCAATGTTGCAATTGTGCCAGTATTTTTGGATTCTTTTTGTATGAATGTTCAGCTTTTATTCCTGCCTCCCACAATTCGATAATTACTCGCATTCTCTCGTCGCATAGATTTTTCTGAGCAACAGCAACGTAGACTTCAACTTCTGTTGTTCGTGTTCGTTGACCTTTATTCTCGAGTTTCGATTCCAAAACACTGAAGATCCTCTCAACACCAAGTGATAATCCCACGCAGGGCACATTTTTCTTTTTCGAGTCAAACATTCCCACGAGATTGTCATAACGTCCTCCACCAGCTATGCTTCCAACTTCAACGTCATCGCCTGAAGACAAATTTTCATTTTATTAGTTTAATTATTTCATTAAATGTATTTAAATTTATATTTCTTTTTCTCGATTTTATTTCTAAAACTTTCTTTCTGGTTTCTCACCTGTTAATACTGCTTCGTAAATGACTCCAGTGTAATAATCGAGCCCTCTTGCTAGACTCAAGTCGAATTTCACATTGTCGCTGATATTGAAAATATCGCAGTATTTCAGGAGCGTTTCAATGGCATCGACACCTTGCACGGCATTAGACGATTTCATGAGTTCTGAATTATTTCTCAATTGCTGGACAAGTTCAATTTTACCCGACAGTGAAACGTAAGTACCAATTTTATCAGCTATCGCTCCGTCTAAATTTTTTTCCTCCACCATTTCCTTGCGCACCTCATCCCAAGGACTCTTGTCCAATTTATCCACGGACGAACAAATACTGCGAAATTGCGCTTTTGGAACGCCACACGTTTCGAATATGCCGTCCAAGATACATCGATGATTTACTTTCATTACAAATGGTCCTAAATCTAATGACGTTAAAGCCTCGTAAATTATGCGTAGACATTCAACGTCAGGTAACATTGGATCGTATTGACCGGCTATGTCAAAATCCTGAAAAAGAAAATAAGAAAAAGTTAGTTTTATACGAGAGATAAAATTGAAATTAGTACAAAAGATAAAAAAGAAATAAAATAATACAAAGAAAAAGGAAAATTACTATTTTTCTTTCTCTTTATTATAAAAAAAAGTCAGATGAATAAAAAAGAGAAATACGGAAAAATTACTCACGCATTGATAAAATTCGCGATAACGACCCTTCGTCATTGCGGGATTATCTCTTCTGTATACTTTGGCAATGTGGTACCTTTTTATATTAGTGATCTTGTTCATGGCCAAGTATCTCGCGAAAGGCACAGTCAAATCATATCTAAGTGCAAGAATTTCTCCTCCCTGATCTTTTAAATCGTAAATCAGTTTCGAATCCTCTCCATATTTCCCCGTTAAAACTTCCTGTGGAAAAAAGAAATTTATTAAAAAATATCAATTCTTCCTTAATTTTTTATTTATTTTATTTAAATAAATTTTCCTTATGCAGGATTGCCACAAACATTTAATTTTTTTCCCCTGATTTCCAGACAGAATTTTGACTTTTCCCCTAAACCTAAAAAATATTCTGATTCACTCTAAAAATGATCAAATACTTAAAAAGATATTCTAAAACAATTTTATTTGCAAATTTCTGTAATTGTAAAATTATTGAAAAACATCAATAACTTCTTTTTATAAATAAATATTTTATCGTTATTATTTTTTACAGGATTCTGAAAAAAAATTATTTTTTTGATTTCAATTTAATTTTTTGGAATTTTTAACTAAAATTCTTCTCTGAATCAAATATTTTTAATATTTTTATACAAAGATCTTTGAGAATTCAAATTTTTTAAAGTTTTAAATTGAAACCTTTTTAAAATTCAATTAATTTTTAGTTTTTTACTAAAATTCTTCTCTAAATCAATTCTTTTTAATAATTTTTAGAAAATTCTTCTCAAAATCAATTTTTTTTTAAATAATATTCAGAGAATTCTTTTCTAAATCAATTATTTTTAATAATTAAATATTATATTAGAAAATTCAAGTAATTTCAAAAGAATTTGAATTAAAATTTCTGAAAAAACAAAGTTCAACAATTTTCTAATTAAATTTATTAAAAATTCCAATTTTATAAAGTTTTAAATTTAAACGTTTTGAAATTAAATTATTTATGAAAATTGTAAATGCAACTCTTATGAAATCCAATTATGTTTGAAATTCCTAATAAGATTATTTACTAAATAATTTATAAGTAATAATTTTACAGTAGTCTTTCAAGAATTAAATTATTTTAAATAAATTCAATTTTCTATTCTGTAAAATTCAAATATTGTCAACTCTGTTATGAATACAAACCTTGAGTTCAAAAATAGGAGTGTCGATTGTTTCTGCCCCATGACGTTTGAAAATTGCGATAATTTTTTCCAGAACTCCAAGTCTTAAGGCCATTTGTTCGGGATTATAATCTCTCGTCCCTTTGGGAGTTTTAAGAGTAAATTTTTGTTTATCAACATTATCGTCGCCCAATTGTGCTTTTAGACTGAGTAATTTTGCAACTTCATCGACTATCTAGTACGAGAAAACAAAAATAAATAACAAGATAATTATTATTTTGCAATAAATAATATGTAGTTCGAATATCAACTTTTCTTTTTTCGGACAAAATTGAAAATCATTTAATCGTACCTTGGGTGCCATTTTTGTTGACACGTTGCGAAATTGACGTGTGGTGAGGATTAAATTCGTTCGCATTAAACTCAACATGTTTGTGCGAAGCAAAAATATCGTAACCAGAATGAAAGAGAAAAGTCCGCTTCAATGTTGATTATCGAACTACTTAAAACATTAGACATTATTTTCAGTTAAAAAAAATACCACAAAAAAATTTCTTACATTTTTATCCATTTAAATGAAATTTCTTGAACTAATTGTTTAATTACTTCTTTATTTTTTGCAACTGATCAAAGATATCTTTTAAACTTGGATAAAAATTAAAAGAAATATTTTTGAAAAAAATTGTTTAGAAAAAAAAAATGCTCGTCTTTATAAAAAGAAAGTGTAATCTAGTTTTCAGAAAGGTTGGTAAGAATTTCAAGAATAATTATGATTTTGAAATTATTCTTCTATGGCAGTACTGCAAGTAGACAACTGCCTCACCTTTTTATTGAGGTTTTTGTCAGAGTAAGTAACAGGATTGATTAGGCGATCGACTTTAATTGAAAGAGATGAATTTTCTCCTTTTGGAGCAGCGAACGCTAAACGTTCCATGGGAGTGTAACTTTTCATATTATCGAACCATCGTTTCAAATTAGGCCAACTTGTTAATTCACCGTTTATATGTTTACTACATAAATCAAAAAGTTGAGCATCCTTATTTGATGGGGTCCAACCACAAACATAACTGACATCAATCAAATCATTATTTATAATGGCAAATTCGAGTTTTATATCTGTCGATGATTTTTGATCCTAAAATGAAACAAAAGTCGAGAATATGAAATTTTTCAATGCAGATTACAATAAAATTTATCAAAGTTAAATGAATTCACACTTTTGACATATTTTTTTTAAAATGATATACGTTTTATTTGTTTGTGCTGATTATTTGAAATAAAACTGATATTGTCCACATGAGAAAAAAATGGAGAAATTACTTTTTTGATATTATTATTATTATTATTGTGCAACATCGGATTGCGATAATGATTGTCAAATTAAAAAATATTTGTTTAATTTTTTTTTTAGTATTTATTGCACAACTATTACATGAATCATAAATAATAGTTACGTACTGAACTTTCCAATATGCACTTGATTACACTTTACACATTTCTTTTTAAAAGTAGAGCAAAAAATTTATTTAAATATTGCTAAAACAAAAAGATGATAAATATAAAAATTGTTTATATTTAGAAGAAAATTCTCGAACAACGAAAGGCGATAGAATTTAAATAATTACATATATTTATAGAGAAAGTTTTTAATTAATTCTTGAAAATCATAACCTATAATCAAGTTTCACTTTAAAAATGTTATTTTTCTTTATTTTTATATGAAAATTACTTATTGTTAATTTAAAAAATAAAGTTTTGGATTTTTATTTTATTATTGTTATTAAATATTAAAAAGATGTTTTAATAAAGAGAATAATTAATAGTTAATTGTAATTTATACAATTATGAAATCATGACCCAGAAATGAAATTTTAAATAAAAAGAGAATAAAATAATCCCCACAAGAAAAAATTGATAACAATAAAAATTTACAAATTCATTTAATTAACAATTAATTATTAAACAAAAGATGTTAATTATCGATTAAAATAATAAAAAAATAAAAGAAAACTAATAGTGTGTGCTCCATATGTAGTTGAAAGAAAGTTGTCAAGAATATACGCAGTGAATATTAAATGTATTGAATAAATACCTTAACGGGATTTGTTTTCTCAGCTTTTAATTTTCGCACAAGTTCACCTTGTTGTTTTATTTCTTCAATAAGTTTTATCTTATTTTCATCAGCCATAATGTTCCACGAGGTTACTTTTTCGGAGATGCACTTTAGTTCAATTCCTCGGTGCCATGCACACAGTTTCAGAATGAACGGAACAGAAGGAATGTGGACTTGGACGCAATGGAACGGGTGGTACTGTGGAACGAGCTGAACGACGGAGCGCATGACCCTCCTGCAGAAGCGGGCTTGTTGGCGAGTTTAAGAAGGAAAATTTACATTCAAGTTGATATTAAAGTGAACTATTCTATTTAATTGAGTGAAAATGACAAAAAGTTGGGAAAAAATCGACAAATTGTAGTCGGATTGAGAAGATGTGGAAGATGCCAATCAACAAGGGCAACTTTGCAATAGGTATATTCATTTTTGTAATTTTTTTACTATTTCTTCAGTCCCAGTCTTATTTTTCTCATCGTTTGATGTTATTATCGCTAAAGCAGTGTTTAATTTTTGTATTATGTACAGAATTTGTGAAAATTTACGAAATTTACCATCTGAACTTTTTAGATGCGATGGTCGCCATTTTTTTTTTCGGTGCATTTTTAGTACTTTGTTACCAACTTAACAATTTTGTTTTTTAACGTAGAAAAAAGGGGTGAGGGCAAAATTTAACTAATTTTAGAGTTTTTTACTTGATATTCTAGCATTCTTCTTATAATTTCATGATTTTTTTTCTTTCTTTGTTGATAAAAGTGTACTTATTTATTGCTTTATGTCTGTTTGAAAAATTTACCACGTGGAAATCTGTTTACTAGTTTGTTATTGTTTTGTTAGGTGGGGGTGGTAGCCATTCTTTTTGGCGCGTTTTTAGTGTTTTTTACAGCCAATTGTTTAGTTATTGTCCATCCACACAGCGAAATATGTGTGCGGGTGTAAATTCATTAGTTATAAAGTGTTTTTTATTAATATTTTACCATTTCTCAGTAAAATAGACGAGATATTCGTAAATCTTAGGTGGTTTATTTACTTTACAAAAGGGTTCATCATTTAATCTGTTGACGATCAATAAAAAATCGACAAGGTAACGTCTTTAATATTGAGGTTAATTTTGTTGCTATTTCTTCAAGATTTTGCTTTATTTTTCTGATAGTTTCATACTCTTGTGCCTAAAAATGTCTTTATTTGCTATATTATATAAATTTTTGGCAAAATTTTATCATTTAAACAATTTAAGGTTATGGTTTAATAAATTTATTCGATTTATTCGCAATTGTTGACACTATTAATGTGTTTTGTTCCGTCTTTGAAAAAAGTGTTCGGGTGTAAAATTTTTTGTGTTTTAACGTTTTTTTTACTAAGTGTTTTACCAGTTTTTAGTGAAATTGATAAGTTTTTCGTATATTTCAGGTTCTTTGGTGACGAGGACAAAAAGATTAATTATTTATGAGGACAAATTCATTACTCAATCCACTTAATCTGATGGCGATCAACAGAAAATTTACAACAACAAAGGTATTGTTCCTGAATTTCGAGGTTAATTTTCATTTATTATTTTACATTTTTATAAATTTTATTTATTATCTTTTTGAAAATCAAAGATATTTTCACAAATTTTTCGAAAGGATTCTTTTTAAATGAAAAATTTAGAATTTTGATAATTAAAATTCTAAAAAAAATTCTAAAATTCTAAAAATTGAAATTAATGGTTTAAATTTTTTTCAAAAAACTAATTTTTTATTCTGATTAAAATTAAATAAATATTTTTTTTTACATTTTTAAAGTATAATAACTTAAAAAAAAGTTTTTAGTATGTACTTTTTAAAGAAAGATAGAAGGTTTTCCACAATGATGAATAATTTTAGTACACTTAAAAATTTTTGTTTAAAATTTTTGCACTTTTGCAAATAATTAAATTTGAACAAAATTTGATAAAATCGACTATATTACAAATAGTCAGAGAGTAAATTCAAGCCTGTAAGTTTAGATGGTTTCGACTGGGGGCTCGACTATTGCTTTACTTTCATTTATTCGCGACATCGACAAGAGTTTTGCAATTTTCCGCTCTTTTTAGCGGAATTGCAATATTTACAAGTTCCCACTAAACTATTATTGACACGTGCAAACCACCTTCTACTTGCAATTTATGCAAGAATTTTCTTTTGATTTGATGATTATATACTCATATACTGTAGACCAAACGTTTTTACAAACTATCGAAATTTAATTTTTTTCACTTTCCCTTTTCATTTCATTTTAAAAATTACTTTAACAAAAAATGAACAGTCAAATATAAATTGAAAAATAATTATAATTTATTATTGTTGATAAATTATTTTCTTATTGAAAAATGTAATTAAAATTAAACTTTTAACATAATTTCGGAATCAATTGAAAAGAAATTGCAATTTAATTAATAATTAATTCATAATTACAATTGAACTAATAATTAATTCATAATTACAATTGAATTAATAATTAATTCATAACTACAATTGAATTAATAATGAATTCATAACTACAATTGAATTAATAATTAATTCATCATTACAATTGAAATAATAATTAATTAATAATTACAATTTACAATTATTAAAATTTGTAAAATATTACTAAAGAATTAAATGAAATTAAAAACAATAAAAACAATTGAATTTTTAAATAAACTTAGAACTTTATAATAAAAAATTAAAAACAAATAAATCTTGAAGCAAATGTAAAATTAATTTTGAAGTGATAATTGAAATTTACTTCGTTTTTTTTATTATTGAAAAAATTTTCATCAATTATTTTATTTTCAACTTTGTTTCTAGATTTACTATTTTTGTTCACTTGTATGTTAATTAGATTTAAATAATTATTCAAAAATAATAATTTTTAATAATTATTTTACAAGTTTTTCTTTAAATACATTTTATTATTTCAATAGGAAAATAATTTATGGGCAATTATTATTTTCTAAATTATTTTTCATCTTCCTAAAGATTTGAAGGTTCAAATGAACGAAGTACTTTTTTGTGCTCCAGTTATTAGCACTGCTGCACTTAAAAATAATTTATTTAGAAAAAGAGTAATAGTAGATGATGAATTTCAGTAGGAAATGATTAAATATTTTATTAAATAAAAATAATAGATGATTTTTGATAGAAAAAGATTAAATATTTTATTAAACAAAAAGAGTATTAGATGATGAATTCCAGTCGAAAATGATTAAATATTTTATTCACGATTTTATTAAACGAAAAGAATAATAGATGATGAATTTCTAAGTAAAAATTAAGGGTTGAAATAACTCCAAAAAACAAGGAACATATGTACATCTAGATAACTTTTATTAACCAAATAATCATTATCATTACAAATTACGCGGATGAGACATGCGCGTACGTGCCATTCAACGGATACAATGAAACGTTAACATTACAATCAATGATTTTTTTTTTTTTTGCGAATGAATGAATTAAAAGTTCTTTTCACTATTTGGATTAAGAACTGCTTACTTGACAACATGTATGCATTTTTTTTTTTAATTATCTTGTTCATTTACATTAATGTTCAGTTGTGTTTTTTTGTATAGTTGTAAGTATGAGTCACTTGTGCGCGTGTGTGTACAAACTTTGATAATTATAGTCGAAGACATCAAAAACTTGCTACGTAATATTAAATAACATCACCGCGGATTGCATTAAATGTCAGATCATTGAAATATGTATATATATTATATATATACTTGTATATATGTATATATAAATATATATATACTCATATATGTACATATAAAAGTTTATATCGCTTTTAGTATTACGCGAAAGTAGATTCTTGTCTATTAAATAACGGTCACACCTTCGCAAAACTTTCATTTGATTGGCTCCCCCATGAAAAGTATTAAAATCCAGTTGAATATTAATCATGACCTTGCTCAATAAACCTGAAGAAAATTATTCAATTCTCTTATAGTTCTAGATTTGCACAGAGATGGGATTTTTGCATAATAGGAGTTGTAATAATAATAATAATAATTATATAATAATAATAAGAATAAAAATAGTAATTTTAATAGTAATTATGATTATTTTAATAGTAATTACGATAATTATAATAGTAATTATGATAATTATAATAGTCATTATAATACTAAAGAATAATAACAGGAATCACAGTTAGTTCCATTTTTTTCGCCTAATCTCCTTTTTTATTTCCTTCAATTAATAAAATCCCCTAAATACTTAAAATCAAACACTTTCTCCCCTTTTTCCCTTGTTTTTGAGAAAAACTTATAAAAATAATTGTTATTTATTGTAAATTTGAAAATTTTTTAATTAGGCTTGATGAAACAAATTTTTACTTTTTGAAAACTTTGGAAAAATTTTAGTATTTTGAAACTTAAAAATCTTTTCTTATTTCTTAAAGTTTTTAAAATTAGGAATTTTTCTATTTTTTTTTTTTTTACTATTTATGGACAAACTTTATAGAACTTTCATCAAATTCTACTATTTTCAGAAGAAATATTATTAAATTTAAATTAAAAATTATTTTAAAAAATTACAGTTTACGGAAAAAGATATCAGGAAAAATCTGATTTAGAAAAAGCTGTAATTATGAGAAAAAATGAAAAAAAATCTTTAAACTAAATTGTATACGCTACACTGAACGAAATTTATTTGATTCGAATAAACAATTACTTGTCTATTATTAAATAAATATTTACTTGTATCAAATAATTTTTATTTGATCCAATTAAATTGTATTTGCATAAATACTGAAATTATTGGTTCCAATATTATTGGTTTCCAATAAAAATAATAATTTGAATTAAATAAAAATTATTTGAACCAAGTAAATATTTATTTGATAATCGATAAGTAATCGGTTATTTGAATCTAATAATTTTTTTTTCAGTGAATAATACAATAAAAAAATAAATTTGAAAATTCCCCTTCATATTAACTGAAAATTAAAATCCCCTTTTTTACTTAATACTTGAAAAACCTCTGTGATCCCTGTAATAATAAACAATAATAGTAATAATAATAAAAAAATAATAATAGTGAATATAATAATAAAAATAATAATTAATCACCAGGTACAATGCATTGTAAAGATATATTAAAAATTGTAAATCTTATTAAAAAGATTAATCTTAATTAACAAATATCGAACAATGAACGTTAAGTATAAATGGAATATATTAGTAACAATGTGGCATATAGTTAAATACTTTGGTATTGGGTTTTCAGGATTTAATTAAAAATTCATAATCATTCCCTTTATATACAATATATGGTATTAGTAAATATATAATAAATAATAAAACAAATATATTGTTTTCATGATCAGTCAATATTTCTGTTTGTTTCATAGATATTAAATTAAAAAAAATAAATTCAAAAGTTGAAATCAATTTTGAAAGAGGACTCCAAATTCTAATGTCTCTAAAAACTAGAGTAGAAAATAAGCGTATAATTTTGCATTCCTTTATCAATAAAAGAAAAAGACTGCTATTTTTTTGTATAATTACATATACAAATAATTGTTATCATTTTTTTTTTTTTTTGATAAAGAATAATCAAAATCTATCGAGTATATTGTGGTCCATTTAACCGTGTTTTATTTTTCTTTTTTTTTATAAATCTGACTTGGAGAAAATGTTCAACTTCTCCGGTCAGAAAAAAGGGTGTAGAAATTTATAGTGTTTTTTGTTATTAAATTATGAAATCCCATCTCTGGATTTTATTAATTATGTTTAATCGTGTGCGAATCCGCGGCTTTGCTTTGCTAGGCTTAGGGCTACTGTATTATTTTTAAGATATCGGTGTACTTATACAAGAATCTTTTCATACGATACGGGCATATTACAAAGACGTCGTTGCCAAATGAAAACGTCACATTCGTTCGATTGCATTCATACTTTGCACGCACACTCGTATAAGTCTCACATTTGCGAGAATCGTGGAAGGATTTATAGGTGCTTCTTTTTTTTTTTTAATGACTCGACCGGATTTCACTGCAGGGTTGATATTGGTAATTTTTTATGTTCTTTTCCCCTTTTTGTGAATGATTTTTTCTTCTTCTTGAAATTGGTCCGGTATGGCAGTGTTTATCTTTCTTTCTTTTTTTTTTGGTAAATGGATTATATAAGTTTTCTACGTTGTCATTCCACTGATAACATTATATTCGCATTTTTCTTTTTTTTAAACACCCTAAGATACACGCAAGTCTCGGGCGTCAGAGCGTCGGTGAAAAGAATATCGAAGAAAGAAAATGGCACGTTTTTCATTTTCACAAACGCTCTGTCCGTATTTTCTTTTTTTTTTAAATTATTGATATTTACATCGCATTCAAATCGCGTTCAATCAGATTCATTCGTCTCCATAATATATTTATATATCTATATTTATAATATATATATATATTTATATATATAATTTATATCGTATATTATATATATATGTCAATAGTGTCATTTCGGATATACGTATTTTAGTAAATACGCTTGTCATCGTAATATTTTTTAATATTTTTTCCGCGATGTTTGCGCAATTATTTCGTATTCAATAATTAACTTCTCGTTTCTCTGTCATAAATCTAATAATTAAAATATTTAGACTCGAAAGCTATGTAAGTACATAATTGGAGGATGGAGATTACGCAGTTGATGAGAAGGAGGGGTGCACAAAAAATTTGCCTTTTTTAGTCCCTTTTAATCGCAAGGATTTTTTTTTCTTTTGGGACAAATAGTTTAAATATCGATTTTTATTGTGAACGATCGATTTCACTGAAATCCTTAGATACTAATCAATAGTTAGTTTCTTTTTTTATTTTTTTTCATGAGTGATGAAATTCATATCTAACGATGTATTTTAACTAACGTATTCTAGAATCTACCTGTTGCACTTCCTCTGCCTACTATATTTAACGATATCTATTATTCATAGTTAGCTTTTTTTTCTTTAATTAATGACTTGGTTTCTGTCTCTTTATCGGTGATTTATACGCGATCAGTGCTTTTAAAAAAAATAACTACATTTCTCTATACACACTTTTCGTTAAAACTTCTTATTTCTCGTTCCATTTCTCTTCTTTGTGTTTTTAAACTCTTCTTATTGTTTCTTCTTTTTTCCTCGTCCAATTCAATTCTCAATTTCTTGTCACGCGATGCTACTTTTAAGTAAGACAGTGCGATAAAGTATTTGGAAAAGTAGAAACAATTTTGTACTTTGCGATGCGCAGTGAACACAGAATTGCTGGACAAAAAGTAAAATGTACTTTAAAGGAGTGTAATATTCACTCATTTTTTTTTGGGGTCGCATAAATGCATATTTTTTATACAACTTGTCATTAGTCGGCAAGGTGTGATCACAAAATTCTTTTTCTTTTGAATAAACTTAGAGAAAAATGATGGCCTCGTCCTTTCATCGAGGACTGTAATGACTTTAATGCAGTCTTTCTCGATGCAGGACGTGGTTCGTATAAAAGTAGAAAACACGACAATAGCATAAAATTTACTAGTGATGTTTGCGTGAAAGTAAATGCGCGCTACTCTCAAGTGCTACTTTTATT
Organism: Leptopilina syphax; assembly: GCA_032872505.1. Taxonomy (NCBI): domain Eukaryota; kingdom Metazoa; phylum Arthropoda; class Insecta; order Hymenoptera; family Figitidae; genus Leptopilina; species Leptopilina syphax. Next base: position 40,694,869 of record CM065469.1, read on the forward strand.
TTTTTAAAAGTGTTTGAAACTCGGATTATTTCACCCGTAATCGCCTTGAAATTTTCATTTTTTTCTGCTTCAGTGATGGTTTTAATCACTATTTTTTTTGGGGGAAGCGCTCAGCCGTTATCTCGCTGACTGAAAGAATATTTTGAAATGTAATCGTAAACTTTCAGTCCCTTTATTTTCCAAGGGCTTCTTCGTTCGTTGTAGCTTAGCGAGTCGAGACTTTCCTCCTTCGCAACAAAAATTTCTTTTCCGAAAATGAAACTCTGAACGAGTTCAGAACGAATTCGTCCTTTCTTTCAATTTTTTTCTTTTTTTGGAAATCTCTTTCCTACTCTTCCCGCATGGAATGAATCCAGTGTGACTCGTATTTATCAATAAACGAACGATTGATTCTCATCACAATGTCGTTGTTCTTTTCTTTTGTAGTTTACTCGAGACGTGCCTTGTAACTGGTCTTCCAAATTTCAGCAAGCGTCACAGCACTGTGGAACCTATGGAAAATGCAGAGTGGCAATGTGACCCTCTGCACAATTGCCCAAGCAAGATAGCCATAGAAGTCAAGTTGAACAGGATTGAGATTAACTTTATGCGCCTCAAATGAATAAATGACCCACATGGTAACGTTGCACATCAACAGGAAGGTGACAATCTGTCGACCGGGTTTGCTTCTGTCGTGCTCCGGTAAATGAACTCTCCTACGTGAGACGTCGGAAATGAAGAGCATTTGAAGTACCACCTGTGCCACAGCGAGAAGACCAGTTATCATTACAAGGAGATTTGGTTCATGAGTGAATGCAGAGAGTGAGCCAGCTATTACGCTAAATGCTGCGTAAATAAAGAGACCAAACGCTGAAACTCGAAGTAAAATATCATTCAAATCACTCTGCTCCTCGGCTTTAAATTTCAAACTCTGCACGCGAATAAATCCAATGATAATAGCTATAATCGAGAGTGCCATTAAGAGACAATGCGAAGCGTCTGCCAGATAGATTGCCAACAGTCCCATTCCAGGATTACGAATCAGTACAAAGAAGCAGATCAGACAGATCAATGAACCCACTAAGAGTAGCAATCCAAAGAAGAGTCCCTTGCTGGCACCAACGCAATCCACTCGACCATGTCCTAAATATAAATTTTACAAAAATAAGACATTTAAAGGATATATTATCAGCAAGTGAAAAAAAAAATTTACGAAACCTACCCAGATAACAATTCGAAAATTATTTTCTTTTCAAAATTACGAAAAATACGATTCGTACTAGAAATTTACCCGTCTATGGAAAATGGTAATAAATGGGAATAAATTTCAAAGAGTATAATTCTTGTTACTTGGGCAAGGTTTCTGAAAATTAGGGATTTTGAGTAATTTCGACTTCTTTCTGATCTGAAGCCGTTTTTACTGACCATTCCGAACAGTAGGCTTCCCCGTAGTGGTCCGATTGGTTTCTTCACTCTCGTTTACGGACGGAACGATTTCACAATCGCTTGGTGGTTCATCTCCTTCTGGAGGGAAATGGGTAAGAGAGAGGTTGATAATAAGACTGGTCGTGTGAGTAGGGTGCGCGTTATTTAAAAGGATTGATCAATACGGGGGGGCCTACTGTATTTTTAGAGAAAATTATCTCTTTCTTAGCTACAGAAAGATATTCGTTATCATAGAAAGACCCGAAATTTTATTTAAGGTCATGTTATTCAGTGTGACGTTTTTCCATAGTAAAATATATGGGGCACGTGACCACTGAATAACATGACCTTAATATTATCAAAATATGTCTAGTTATATTAGGATGGTTTTTATTTTGATGAGAAATTTGAAATTTGTTACCACTGCCTTCTGTGAATTTGTTATTACACTGAAAGTAATTTTTTTGATTACTATGACTAATTTTTATTAGTCTACGACCCAATTTGTTTGCCCCTAATTTTCAAAAATTTTTAATTTAACACGAAAAAATCCTATTAACAAAATAATTGTAAAATATTTGCAAACCAAATTTTTTATGGTTGTTTTTTACTCTTGACAATTATTTTCGATTGAAAAAAAGTTGTAGTTCAATTGCTGTTCCAAAACATTGTCGTTTTTGCTCCGAATTTTTAAAAATCTTCAATTTAATAAAAAAAATTGCTCTTATCAAAATAATTGCCAAACAAAAATTGCACCAAACTTTTTATGTTCGTTTTTTACTCTAAGCGAATATTTTTGATTGAAAACAAAAGTTCTAGCTTATTTCTTGTGTCGCAAAATTGTCTTTTTCCCCCGAATTTTCATAAAACTGCAATTTATTAACAAAAAATTGTTGTTAGCAAAATAATTGCAAACCAAATTTTTTATGGTTGTTTTTTACTCTTGACAATTATTTTCGATTGAAAAAAAGTTGTAGTTCAATTACTGTTCCAAAATATTGTCGTTTTTGACCCAAATTTTCAAAAAACTTCAATTTAATAAAAAAAATTGCTCTTATCAAAATAATTGCAAAATAAAAATTGCATCAAATTTTGTATGTTCGTTTTCTACTCTTGGCGATTATTTTCGATTGGAAAAAAAATTTTAGTTCAAGTGTTATTCCGGAATATTGTCGTTTTTTGCCCGGAATATTAAAAATTATTAAAAATTTTTTTTATTAGTTTGGTCACAAGTTCTTCTTTTAATTTACAATTTTTGAGAATTAAGAGCGAAAAGCGAGAATGTTTTAGGGCAATTAGTCTAACAATTTTTTTTATCTTTCAAAGTGAGTGTAAAGTTTAAAAAACATTTGTAAAATATTTGGTCTCGTAATTCAATTTGCCATATGTCTTTCTTTTTGGTTGTAATTTTGTTTTTCTTTTACTTTATTAGAAGGTGTGATATAAAATCTAAATAAGTTATTACTAATATTATTATAAATCAACTGAATAAATTATTTTCAATGTAATTACTAGAATTCATCATCCGAATAATTTATTTTTAATGCATTGAAAAAAAATATTCGATTTAAATAAATGATTACTTGATAATTACCACACAGTTTTCCTAAGATTTTGTCTCACTTTGATATCCTTAGAAAAACTATGTACAAATAAACATTTGTTTGTATTTAATAAATTTTATTTAAGTCAATTAAATGGTATTCTTTTCAAATACAATTTAATATTGTTGATTTAAATAGAAATTATTTGATTCAGGTAAATGGTTTGTCAATAGACAAGTAATCGGTTATTTAAATCAAATATTTTTTTCTCTGGATTAAAAAATTAATTAAATTAAATATTAAAATTTATCAAGAGAAATATTTACTTCTTTTGTATTTGAATGCAATTTAGGTCATATTATTGAAGTGAAAAAAAGATTTTTCCTTTTGAAGTACTTTGCGTACTTCAACATTCATAAATTTCTTTCAGTGTAATTTTGGTTCAAGATAAAAATTGCGTGGAATTATACTGTAAAAAAATTTATTTGATTCAAAATGAAAATAAATTATCAAAATTTATTATCAAAATTAATTATTTACTTGAATCAAATAATTTTTATTTGAGTCAATTGAATGGTTCAATTCATATTTGCTTCAAATACTGAAATTATTGGTTCAAGTGCCATTTAATTGATTTAAATAAAAATTATTTTATTCAAGTAAATATTTATTGACAAGTAATCGGTTATTTGAATCAAATACATTTTTTTCAGTGTATGAACTTGTTATTAAATTCCGGACGGCGAGTAAAAATTTCCATTTCGTAAAATAAAAACTGTTCCAATATAGATCGTTTTCGTTAAAGAATTAACGATAAATGATTTATAAAAAAATACTATAATAAACTGTATTTAGTTTATTATTAGACAAGCTAGAAGACTATCTAGTAGACTGTCTGATAGATTATCTAGTAGATTATCTAGCCGACTATCTAGTAGACTATCTAGTAAACTATCTAGCAGATTATTTAGTTTGCTATCTAGTAGATTATCTTGTAGACTATCTCGCATTAGAATGTAAGCTCTATCTAATTGTGAACTATTTACAAGGGCAGCGATTTGCAATTATTTACAAGATTACATTTATTTATATAGTGAATCGTAACAAACCTGCGTGAGCAAGAGCAACAGCCCTTCGTGAGAGCATTGCTTCCAAGCGACGTTCGAGATCAGCTTCGGCCTGTCGTGGCCAACGTGGATGACGACCGATGTGCTTCCACATAACGTAGATGACAGCGGCGCCAATAAGACTGTACTCAATGATAAACGGATACAAATAGGGCGCAGCATCCTGAACCGTGGTTCCCATAATGCTAACACGTTCGCAAGCATTTTTATTCGAAAAATTGGCAGTTAGTGCCTCGGCATAAATTCCAAAATTCGATCCCCAGTATGTGGTCTCATTACTCGAATTACTGGGAAGACTTGGATTGACATCGTAAGCCTGTGGAATGTTATTCTTATTGATGGACTGCATTGAGTCGAATAATCCAGGGACTAAATGAGAAAGTGTTGTGCTTGATAGAGTGCTTGTGCTTGTTGTCGTGGTTGACGGTGTAGTTTCCCTCCAAGTGTTATTCTTAGCTGGTGTCAAGGTTGTCAGTAATGTTGATAAGGTGGTTGCAGCTGTTGTTGGTTCTCGGGTGGTTGTTGTGGGGAATGGTGTTGTTGATGTTGTAGTGCTGGTAGTGGTTGTCGATGGATTTGCCGTGGACGATGTTCGCCAAGGTGTTGTTGTTGTTGTCGTAGCCGTTGTTACAGCACGCGCCACTGCTCTTGCCGTTGTTCTCGCAACTCGTCCCAATGACGATACAGTTGTTCTCACAGCTCTGATTGCTGTCGGTGGTTTCACGGTCGTTGAATAGGACAATTTTCGCAGTTGAGCCATGTCTCGTGGTTCAATGCCGAGAATTGCGTCGGCATTCCTTATTGTGTGCTCGCTGATGCTGGCTATAATTTCAGAAGATTATAATTCAATAATGGTAGAGGTAGAAAATTAAATAGAAAAAGAAAGCACAGTTGTGTTAGTCGGCAATGCCAAAAGTCTTAAGAAGAAAGAGAAAAGGGAGAAGAAGAAAAATTAAATAGAACAAGTGCAGGGTTGACACAGGTCAGGGAAAAGTCAGGGATTTTTATTAAAGTACTGGAAAAAATTTAATTTTGCAGAAGATACAAATAATTGCAGAAATTCAATTATTTCCAAAACTAATCAAATTCTTCTCCAAAATTAAATTTCTTCAGAAATTTTAATACAATTCTTTGCAAATTTTCAATTATTTTCTAGAAATTCAAAAATTTAAAAAAATTCTCGTCAAAATTTCAATTATCTTTATAAATACTAAAATTCTTCCCCAAAATTCAATTTTTTTTCAAAAATTTTAAAAAAATTCTCGTCAGAATTTTAATTATTTTTATAAATAACAAAATTCTTCTCCAAAATTCAATTATTTTCAAAAATATTGACAAAATTCTTTGAAAAATTTCAATTATTTTCTAAAAATTAAAATAAATTCTCTTCAAAATTTCAATTATCTTTATAAATACTAAAATTCTTCTTCAAAATTCAATTATTTTCTAAAAATTAAAAAATTAAAAAAATTTCTCGTCAAAATTTCAATTATCTTTATAAGTAATAAAATTCTTCTCCAAAATTCCATTATTTTCAAAAATTTTATTATAATTTTTTGCAAAATTTCAATTATTTTCTAAAAATTAAAAAATTACAAACATTTTCGTCAAAATTTCAATTATTTTTATAAATTCTAAATTTCTTCTTCAAAATTAAATTTTTTTCAAAAATTTTAATAAAATTCTTTGCAATATTTCAATTATTGTCAAAAAATTAAAAAAAAATTCTCGTCAAAGTTTCAATTATCTTTATAAATAATAAAATTCTTCTTTAAAATTTAATTATTTTCAAAAATTTTAATAAAACTCTTTGCAAAAATTTCAATTATTAATAAATAAATAATAAAAAGTTTTACAGAGATTTAATTATCTTCATGAATAATAAAACATTCTTGATAGAAGTTAAAATTTTAGATAATAATTGAATATTAAAAGAATATTAAAATCATTATTAATATGATTTTTTAAAAATAATTGATAATTGAATTCTTATAAAGAATTTTAATAAAATTTTTAAAAATAATTGAATGCTTGCAACGAATTAAAAAATTTTTTTTTTAAATAATTGAAATCCTGTAAAGAATTTTATTATTTATGAAATCAATTGAATTCCGGCAACGAATTTTATTTCACATTTTCTAAATAATTGAATTCTATTGAGAACTTTTATTAAAATAGTTAATTGTAAATGTAATAATAATTGAATGCTTGCAACGAATTTTATTAAAATTCTTGTAAATAATTAAATTTTTTCTTTAAAAATTTTTATTGAAGATTAAATTTTTATAAAATATGAAAATATCAAACACTCCGAGTTAAAGACTCGGAGTGATCAATATCTTCATGTTCTATATTAATATTCTTATAAGCTGTTGGATTTCAAAAAGGTTTGAATTGAAATTTTTTGAAAATTCCTAATTCCTATGGAAAAATAATAATGATTAAATATTTATTAAAAAAAATTTATTAATATTTTCGAATAATTTTACAATTAAAGAAATTTGTAAATAAATGTAATAGAGTAGGTTTTTTTTAGTATACAGTTATTTTTAGAGTGAATTTGAATATTTTTTAGGGTCAGGAAGAAAGTCAAAATTTTGTCTGTATGTCAGGGAAAAACAAAATTAATTTTTTGTGGTAACCCTGAAGTGTTTTACATACCCAAAAGTCCAATTTCTTTTCTGCCCAAACTCTTGTGATAGACTGTGATATCCTTTAGAGTCTCCAAAACAAGGGTTCGTATCCAAACGCAGACATTTGTGGCAACAACGTGCATGAGTCCAAAACGTGCAATTACTTTAAATCGATGAATATTGAGCTGTTGAGAAAAAAAATTGTTATTCCACCGGAAGAAATTGATATGATTTCAAAAAGAGAGAATGAACATAACATACCCTGGAATTCATGAAAATGAAGTACATTTGCATGAAGGTGAAAATCATCTGTAGAACGGGATTCACTCCCTTAAGAATTTGATAACATGGCGAAGTTGGTAAAACTTCGAAGAACGTTCCAAATTCCAGTCCATTGTAAACCATTGTTCCCAAACCGAATGCTGAAACAAAAATTGAATTTAGATTTTTTCACATCTTTTTTTTTTATTTTATTGGAGGATTTGAAATATCGATTTCAATTTAAATTTGATATTGAAATTACCAATTGCGCCCATCCTGAGGAAAAAGCTACCGTGACTTTGATCATTCTGTGTGGTTTTACGCTTTCGTGTAACCACCGCAGCCTCCACATCAGGTTCCTGAAATAAATGCTCTTGAGTTTTGTTGAAAGTAGAAAATCGAATTTGACATAGAATTTACGTGCTTCTTGGTATTTTTTGAATTTTAAAACAATGGAAATTGAATTCGATCCAAGAAGTAAAATTAGAATCTTATTCATGATTGTTATTATTAATATTTGTATCATTGAAAGCTGATTTCTTGAAATAGTACAGGGAGACGTTTTTTTTTTATAAGAAATGAAAATAAACGTTTTTTTTCCCTCTCGAAAGAATAATAATTGGTGCGGATATTTTGGTTGGAATCGGTGAAAAAATATACAGAGAAATTGAAAATATTTGAATTCCAACTGAGTTTAAAGACCGGGATTATTTATTTTGTTTTCCAAGCAGTATATCTGATTCAAAAGAGTAGTTAATCCCCCAGACGAAACCATAAGTGGTAAACTAAGTTTAATTACGTCATGTCCAGAAATTACTGTTCTTTAGAGATTCGGACTGATTAAAAAAATTATCTTCAGTGGCAGTACAGTAAATTTAAAAATTTATTTTTTCTTTTTGTTTTTTTATTATTTTTTAGGTCTCTGAAGTTAGCGTCAATGCTGAGGGTCAAAAAGAATTTTTTTCGCAAAAGCAAAAAGAATCAAACAATTGTTTAAAAGTAAATTGTTTTTAAATTAAAAAAAGTGCCATAAATTTACTTTCTACGTGCATGAAAAAAATGGAAATAAGTCCAAAATCTAAATAATTGTTTTCGACGCTGAGAGTCGACGCTAACTTCAGAAATTATTTTTTATTTTTCAATTTCTATTTAATTATTATTTACTATTAATTACCTTCTTTTTCTTGTCCTTTTGTCCTTTTTGCTCCTTGACCTTTTTGTCTTTCTTTTTCTTATCTTTGTCTTTTGTTTCTTTAGTTGCTTTTGGCGGTCTTGGCGGTGGTGGAGGTGTTTCCACACCCCTGGAGCAGCAAGCACTTTCCTGAAGAAGGAAGCAGAACACGTAGAGCAGAAAGAGGATGCTGACTCCATAAAGGTATGTGAAGAATCCTTCATAATAATACGTTGGTATTCGGTAAGTGACAACATCGCTTATTACGTAGGCAATGCACACAACTACTAAAAGTTTTGCGTATATAAAGCTCATGATGATAAAAAGGGACGTTCTGAAACAGATAAACAAAAAAATACAACGTACAGTTAAAAAAAAAAGATTAATTTGATATTTAAAAGTTAAATTGAAAGAACTCTACAATTTACAAAAATTATTTTTTTAATACGTAAAATCAACTTTAATTATTCAAAACACCTTTGTTCTAAATTGATAATTTTTTTTATAGTGGAATAATCGCAGGGATCACAGTTAGTCCTCTTTTCTCTTTTCTTATCGTTTTAAATTATTAAAATCTTCTAAAACATCTAATGAAAAATGTTTCTGCAAATTTTAGTTTTTTGAAACTTAAAAATCATTTTTATATTATTTCTCAATTCTCAGAGTATTTATATTTAGAAATTTTTTCAGACAAGTTAACAAATTGTAATATTTTCAATATAAATTTTTCTAAAATTCAAAGTATTTTTTACTGATTTTCAATAAAATTTACTTCTATTATGAAATTTAATCTGGAAATGACGATTTTTAATAGCAAAATTTACTATTTTCAATGTTAATTTTTAGAGTAAATTTTACTATTTTTGAAGTTAATTTTTCTAATTTTTAAAAAAAATTGTCTTTAAAAATAGTAAAAGTTATTTTGGAAATAACAGTTTTTAATATCTATTAAATTTTATTATTTTTCAACTCGGAAATTTTACCAAGTCCGAAGTAAATTTTACTAATTTTCTACTGCAATTTACTTCGGATATAGTTTAATTTAAAGAATTTGTAAATAAAAATATAGTTCTAATAAATAATTCGATTATAAATTTCAAAAAAAAATACAGACTACGGAAAAAGATGAAAAAAAATATAACAGAAAAAATTTAACAAGAAAATCTGATTAAAAAAAGGTGTAATTAAGAGGAAAAGTAAAAAAATCGTTTAAATAAATTGTAGGTATTTTAATATAATAATAAAATTAATTTGAAAATTCTCCTTTTTTTAAAACTAAATCCTCTTTTTTACCTAATATTTTATTTGTATAAACAATTTATTGTTTATTGGACATTTATTGGATTTAGTTTTAAAAAAAGGAGAATTTTCAAATTAATTTTATTATTGTATTATAACGTATACAATTTATTTGAACGATTTTTTACTTTTTCTCTTAATTACAGATTTTTTAAATCAGATTTTTTTTGTTAAATTTTTTCTGTTATTTTTTTTTTTTTTGTAGTCTGAAATTTTTTTTAACCTAATATTACTTGAAAAAAAACACTGTGATCCCTGTAGTAGTCAATATAATTTTTAATTATTTTAAAAAATCTTGGGAAACTTGATAGAATAGAATGCTAGTTTTCCTGGATGATAAAAGAATTTTCTGGTAAATTTTCTTCTCTGGCAGTTTTTCACTTTACTTTCTTTTTATTAAAAATATGAATTTTTCAAGTTTTCGTTTTGGATTAAAAAAATCAAAAGAAAAAAATAAAAGAGAAAGAGAAGTAAAAGTAGAGAAAATTTTCCAGATCCTTTCACTTAATTTCGGTTAAATTTTCTTTTTTTCTTGACTATTTTGTTTTTATTAAATTCTTACCGTTTTTTCTTGGCAATTGTCACCCTACTATTTCGCCTTCTCGGGAAAGTCCCGGCTTTCTTTTCATTTCCATCAACAAACGGAACAATTTCTACTTCCATTTTAAGTTTAAGTTGTGGTAACTTGTCACAAATTAATATTTATTCGCACACATTTTAAACCTTTTCCTCAAATTACTTCCTCATGGAGGAAGTATTTTTTTTAGTCCATAAAATTATATTATTTTCCTTTTTTTTTAGTTTAGAGTTTCATTTGAATTTTATTGCAAAAAATATTCACATAATTTAGAAAACTGAATTAACACATTTATTAAAAATCCTACATCACTTAAAAAAATGATAAAATTGATAAAAAAATGATAAATCGATAACGAAATGAAAATGATAAAAATCAGCTATCCACTAGAATTATTTAACGTTATAATCATTTAAGATGAAGTTTTCTCTTTCGTGCTTTAAAGCAGACTGACGTTTCCGTGTGTTAGGCAGAATTCTATTTTTGAATATTTCTTACTAAAAACTTCCTCCAACTGGAGGAAGTACAGATGGTGTATTATTTAAGAAAAACAGGGTGTGTCCGTGGTTAGAGAAACAAATAAAAGAAATAAATTTCTAAATTAATAAAACACGTGAAATTAAAATTTTCAATTTTTATATTTTTTTTATAGAATTTCTATAAATACATTTTGTTTAAATTTAAACTTATTTAATATTTTTCTTTTTATTGGAAATTCAACAGCTTTATATATATAAAATTCTGATGAACTTTTGATATTTAATTTTATGATTGACCTTAATAATGTTTATAAAAGTATTTATCTTTGTAACTATTTTTATGAGAAATACTTAAATTTCACTATTGAGATTTTTTTATGAAAAGTAAATTTAGTTAAAGGTTGATTTATTTATTTAAATTACTTAATTTAATGAATTATTTCGTCTTTTTTACTTTGATTATTGTCTCATATTTAATATTATATTATTAATATTTCATTATTATTATTATTATTATTATTATTATTATTATTATTATTATTATTATTATTATTATTATTATCTATTATTTTTTTTTATTATTATATACATTTTTTTCTGTCGATGCGATGTTTTAATAATTTAAAATTTTTTCGGTTTATTAAGAAGATGAGTTATAAAATTTATTACTGCTGAGAAGTTGTCGACTATATTTAACCCCTTCACTGTCAGTGGGCTCTATAGAGCCATAAAAATGTCGTGCCCTGTATGTCCATGGGCTCTATAGGGCCATCGGAAAAAAAGACATTTAAATGTTAACGAATCTGGCTAAAAATCCTTACTCGGGGGTTTTCGGGGTCGCTGAATCCAAATCCGTTGTCGAAAATTCAAAATTCAAAATGGCGGCTTCAAAATGGCGCCCAAAAAAATTTTTAAGTTTACGAATTTTTTTTAAAATGCCTTAAAATGCCTACTCGGGGGTTTTCGAGGTCGCTGATTTCAAATCCGTGGTCAAAAATTCAAAATTTAAAATTGCAACTTTAAAAAGGCGACAAAAAAAAATTTTTAAATTAACGAATTCGTTAACTTTTCAATTTTTTTGCTCGATATTTTGAAGCCGCCATTTTGAATTTTGACTTTTCGACCACGGATTTTGAATCAGTGACCTCAAAAACATAAAATATGACAATATCATGATTTTAAAAAAAAATTTTTTTTTGAACACTTATGGCACAAAAACTTTATTTTCACTCGACTGTGAAGGGGTTAAATATAAAATTTATATTTGAGTCATAAAATAAGCAATTTGTACTGAATTTAATTAATATTTCTCGTTGGTTATTCACGTATGGTATTAATTGAGTATATTTAATACTTAATTAGTGTTCAGGATATAAAATAAACTATTTGTCAATTTCTAACGAATTTTATTAATATTTCTCGTTAGTTATTCACGTAATTAATTGTCTGTATTTTGCAGTGTAGATGACTGATATGGTGATTTTATATTAAAGATCGTCTTTCAAATATCGACTTTGGAGATGCAATACCGCATGATGCATCTTTGTCAACAGGAGCTTAAAACCCTTTTGTTCTTGGTGGCATTTTAGGGGTTGAAGCGCAGACTTTATTGTGTCTCACACGAGCTTGTACACTCGACTCAAACATTTTTTTCTCCTACTCTCTTTCTCTCTCTCTCTTTCTCTGATAAAAAATTGCTCCTCCTATGGATAAATATTGTGAAGCTTCAGCACATTTTTCTTTCGTGGGAAAAAATAAAATTTTTCCTATTTTTTCCCTTCACTCAATTTACGAATTCATGGTAACAATAGAATTTGATTAACTTTTTTTCCCCGAATGTTTATCTCTGTTTCTCTCTTTCTCTCTCCTTTTTTTATGCGATTACATTATTCCAGACAGATTATTTTTTGTTCGTCCTATATATATGAAATATTTTTTCGAATTCAGAAATACTATAATTGGTTTCGTGTCTTCTTTTATATTGTGGTAAATTAATATTGTTGAGAAGAGTGGACTTTATTTTTTTTTCTCTCGATAAAAAGCGTTATTTTAAGATTGAGAATTTATTTGCGTTGTGCGTTTTATTCTTACACGGTGAAAATATAATATTCTTGAAATAATAATTCTTATTTTAGAATTATTTCTTTGGAATTATTTCTTATTTTAGAATTATTTGTTAAGAATTGTTTCCTATTTTAAAATAATTTTTTATTTTGAGAATTTATTGTATTTTAAATTAAGTGAAGAGACTATTCTGTGTAAGAAGATTCATTTATTGTAATCAAATTTTCCTGTGGATATTTTTTCCGATTCTTCTATTGAGAACGTGGAAATCTTCTTGTTTCTTTGATAATTAAACGTTTTTACTTAATGGAAAATAGAGTTCTTTTTCAATGAATGGAAACTTAGATATTTTCCTAAAGTTTTTTTTCATTGTGACGAAATTTTCAGTTTCAAACAGAAAACTTAAAAATTACGATGATTAGTTAAATAAATAAATTAATTGTCAGTATTTTATAAATAAAATTAAAACATCAAAAAATACATATTTTTAACTGAAAGGAAAATTTACAATTTCTGATTTTGTCAACAGAAAAAAATTTATTTGATTAAAATATAAATAATTTACTAGAATTTGTTATTTAAATCAATTAAATGGTATTTAAACGAATAATTTTAGTATTTGAAGCAAATCTGAATTGAACCATTCAATTGACTTAAATAAACTTCTTTCAGTGAATAAAGAAAAATTAATTTAATTATATTAAATCCTATTGAATTTTTTTTTTGATAGTATTTAATATTTTTAATGAATATTAAATATATTTAAATCAATTAAATACTATTTGCTACAAACAGAGAATTTATTGGTTCGAAATCATTTGAAATAGTAAAAATTATTTATTTCAAGAAAATATTTGTTAATAGTCAAGTAATCAAATATTTGATAAAAATAACATTTTTTTTATGTGGATAAAATTTAATAAATCAATGAAATCAAATCTAATAAAATTAGATAATTTTCTAATTAATTACTAACAAACTTTTAAAAAAATGGTTTTAGATAATGGTTTCTAATGATGTGATCGTGATTAATAAGTCATTGATTAAAGCGAGTCTTGAAGATGAAAGAATCCGGAGTGAAATCTCGGAAAGTGTCCTAGTCAGCTTTATTCGTTCTCGGGCAGGAAAGCATCACAAGTAGAAAGAGTAGTGCATAGCACAGACTCCGAGCGGTCCAGGCTGACTGGTCGATATCTCGAAGTACCTACTTTCAGCTCCTGCTTCACTCCCTCCTTTTTATCTATATATATATTTCATATAGTGGTTGAATACTCGACTCTCTATTCCTCTCTATTTTTTCTTCATCATTGTCTTTCTTTCTCTCTCTCTCTCTTTCTCTTCTATTGTATTGTTTGCATTTTTGTCCTGTGGGAATAAACGTTCTTTTCAATTTCTTCTCTATCTCGATAACACACTATCTTCTGGATCGTTGAATTTTTTTTAGTGTCACAATCGATTTTCATATTGAGGCTTTAGTTTTTTTTATATTTATTTTCTATTTTTTCAAATTCACTCGAAGGATTAGTTCTGTTTTAATTGAATTAATAATCGTTTGTCCCGATTTATTCTTTTTTTCGTAAAATGGATGATAACCATTTGCCTTTTGATTTTTTCGAATTTATTTGATCGATTTATTCTTTTATTTTAGTATTTTATTTATTTATTGTTTTATTTATTTACTATTTGACTTTTTTATATTTTTGGAAAATTTTCAATTTATTTGATTAATTCTTTTTTAATTGAAATGATAACTTTTTTCTGTTTAGTTTTTTTTAAATTTATTTGGTCGATTAATTCTTTTTTGATTGAATTACAATATCAGATTTGAAAAAAATATAAATGATTATAAAATTATGTAAAAAATGATTCAAAATGAATTTTATTTGAGGATAAAAAATTGCTGTATTATTTGACAATTTTTCTCTAATATTTTAATAGATATTTAGGAATTTAGAATTTAATTTTAACTATTAAAATTAATATTTTCTTTGGTTATATTTTTGTCTGTTATTTTATCCATTTTATATTTTGTTCTGTACAATTATTTCAATTCACAATTTTTGAGATGAATTTAATTATTGTAAATTAAATGAAACTCAATTCGTTGCACTTTTATGATTATTCTGGATGTAAATTTTTATCACTGTTTCATTTTTAATATTTTATTATTTTTATGATTTTTATTATTGTATGAATATTTTGTACTAAGTTGGCATAATGCTCTTCTTTTCAATACCATGAAAAATTAAATGGTAAAAAAGTGTCTTCTCTCGTTAAAATATTTCTTGTGGAAATTCACTCATTTTTTGTTTGTTTTTATCACTCGTTAACACTTTTCATCCCGACTTCTAAAGTCAACTACTGTGTATCAACTTGGTAACATTATAGATCAGGCTTCAGTGAACATTTCACGAGTGATGTTGTTGGATGAGAAGACCTTCGAAGTTTACGATCGAAAGTCTTGTGTGTGCTTGTCAAAAGCAACAACTAACGATCCTTCGCAGTCAAGGGTTGAATTGCAACTGCATATTGAATGTGATCATGTCTAACGACGCTTTCCATGCTTAGGCGTGGGGTCGTGACAACATTACTGCGTCTGCGAATGTAATTCGAGAAGACACTGCTTTACAGAAGTTTCACGCACACTTTACACATTTTGTTATATGTACACGAATGCAGAAGCATTTGCACTCCACTCTTTCATCTAGATCAATAACGTGAAATTAACACTGAGCTAACAATTCTTCAATGTGCTTTTAAATTATCTGTCTATTGACTCTTGTTCTTTCATTTTTGTTTAGAATTTATCAATTTTAATCTTCCTGAAATCTCTTAAATCTAATACCTTTTATAAAAGTTAATAATTGAGATTTATACTCCAAGCAACAGCGACGAAAAAATTTATTTCACTCAACAGGGTTGTCACAGGTCAGGGAATTTAGGGAAAAGTCAGGGATTTTTATTAAAAGTATAGGAAAAAATTAGATTTTTAGAATTCATAAAAAAATTTCTGAATTTTGGTGTCTCTTTTGTTTGACTCGTAAATTAATAAATTACCTCGAATTCTATTACAAAACTTTCAATTTTTTCTATTTTCGACAACAATTTTTTTTTTAAATAACTTAATTCTTCAAGAACTATCATAAAATTATTACTTGTAAACAATTTAATGGATAATTTTACTTTAATATTTCAAAATAAATTGAATTTAAAAAGAGTTAGGTACATTTACAATTTTCATAAATAGATGAACTTCAAAAAGTTTTTATTTGAAATTTTATAAAATTTTAATTTTGAATGAACTTAATTATAAATTTTATATAATTTCAATTTTGAATGAATTTAATTATAAATTTTATGTAATTTCAATTTTGAATGAATTTAAGTATAAATTTTATAAAATTTTAATTTTGAATGAATTTAAGTATAAATTTTATAAAATTTTAATTTTGAATGAATTTAATTATAAATTTGATAGAATTTCAATTTTTAATGAATTTAATTAGAAATTTTAAAAAACTTAAATTTCTGAAAAATTTTAATAATTCAAATCTTTTGAAATTGGTTAAATTTCTTAATATATATTAAATTAATTATTAAAAATATTGGATTTATAAAAGAATTTTAGTTAAAATCACTAAAAAGAAATTGAATTTTTGAAAAGTTATAAATCAGTGCTGAAATTCAATTATTTTCAAAAGTAATAAAATTCTTCGCAGAAATTCAATTATTATGTTCAAAATTTTTTTTAAATTCTTGTCAAATTTTCAATTATCTTTATAAATCAAAAAAATTCTTTTTAGAAATTCAATTATTTTCAAAAATTTTAATAAAATTCTTGGAAAAATTTCAAATATCTTTATAAACAGCAAAATTCTTCGCCAAAATTCAATTATTATCAAAATTTTTAATAAAATTCTTGGAAAAATTTCAATTATCTTTATAAATAGCAAAATTCTTCGCCTAAATTCAATTATTATCAACATTTTTAATAAATTTCTTCGCAATAATTCCATTATTTTCATAAATATTAAAAATTTTTACAGAGATTTAATCATTTTCATTAATAATTATAATCCTTTTTTGGAATTCAATTATTTTCAATAAATAATAAAATTCATCGCAGAATTTAAATTTTGTTTAATTCGGTTTGTCGAATAATTTTTAATTTTTAATAATTTTAAATTTTTTACCAAAGGATGGAGACTATTAAATAAGTAAAGTATTTGAAGCAAATACCATTTATTTGATTTGAATAAAAATTATTTGATTTGAGTAAAAAATTATTTGATTTAAGTAAAATATTTATTTGATAATATGTACATATTACAGTTATTTCAGAAATATTTCCATATTCATTTTTTTAAGGTTTTGTTATTTCTAATTGTTGGAAAAAGAAAAAATATTTATATTTCCTAGGTCAACTGTGTTTGAATGTAGATTTTAGGGAATATTCTTGTAGAAAAAATGCATTGTATGTATAATGTAGTTCCAGGTTCTGAGTGTGCTTGCATTTCAAGATATGTTCTATGCTTTTGCCATGTTTGACTACACTTCAGAAACGTGCTAACGAAGTATCTCAAATATGGAAACGCGACTCAAATACAAGTCTCTTACCCTGCTTTCGTTTCTTCTTCAGAAACTTGTTTTCGCGTTAACTGTCTTTTTAAACCATTTCGAGTAATTTTATTTCGTAATTTCCATTTTTCACGCTGTTAGATATGAATTTTTTTTTAGAGATTTTTATCTATTGTAAGATACGTTTATGGTGAGAAGAAAAAGATCGATTTGGCACTTTTTCCCGAAAGGTATATTTTTTCTTCTTCTATTTATTATTGTTTAATTTGGTAATTATGGTTTGAATCCCATTTAATGAAGTTAGGATAATCTCTCTAATCGTGAATCAGCAAAAATTAAATGGTATTTGCTTCAAATACTAAAAATTTGTTGGTTTAAATTTATATGATTAAAAAAAAAAAATTAGTTCATTCAAGGAAATATTTATTTAATTTTAGGTAAATTGGTTATTTGCATTAAAGATACGTTTATGGTGAGAAGAAAAAGTTCTTTTCTTTTCATTGTATTTTTATTAATGTTAATTAGTGGAGAATTCCGAACTGATTCAAATTTAGTAAAATTTAACATACAGATTTAAAAGTACATTAAATTTGAACAATATTCATTATAAAAATAATGACAATTGTGTCATTTCTTTTAGGGATAAAAATTATTTTTTACAAAAAATCTTGTCAGACAAGCTTTTAAAATCTAATTAAAAATTTAGAGAGTATTGAATTGATTGTTGTGAAATTATTTAAATTTTCGTACTCATGTGTTCTTGAAATACTTACACTCCGTCATAATTAATGCCTTATAATATAATTATTAAACTTTCTGAATCAAAACTGAAAT
This sequence comes from Leptopilina syphax, assembly GCA_032872505.1. Classification (NCBI taxonomy): domain Eukaryota; kingdom Metazoa; phylum Arthropoda; class Insecta; order Hymenoptera; family Figitidae; genus Leptopilina; species Leptopilina syphax. Next base: position 40,712,840 of record CM065469.1, read on the forward strand.
TCTTGATATTAGGAACTTTGATAATTACTTGATTATGTGAATTTTAATTGATACTTGCCAAAACTCCATTTTCTGCAAGTGTATTTCGTATAATTAGGAAAACAATTTTTTGTCTAATTGAAACCAATATTCCGTTTGTAATTTACCCTCATATTTAATTTTTGTATAATTTTTATTACTTATTTTTATTTATTTTTAATTTGTAATTTTATTTTTTTAGTGAAACCTGTACGTAATTTTGGACTATTTTTGTTATCTCCAGGGTTGAATTTATTATTATAAGGGTAAATTTTATTTGTATTTCCTAAAGTCAGGTACAAATTAGCAGAATTTACTTCGTTCGTAAAAATTAGTCAAATTTTCTTCGTCGTAAAATTTAATTCGGAAATAGTAAAAGTTTTCAGCGAATGTGATTAGGAATTTTAGAATTTTATTATTTTCGAAAGTGAATTGTAGTAAAAATTAGTAAAATTTTGTCTGGAAATTTATTTATTAACAGAACGAGTCTATTCGTAAATTTTTATTGTATTTCCGAAAGTAAATTCCAGTAAAAGTTAGTAAAATTTACTTCGTTGTAGTAAAATTTAATTTGGAATAGTAAAACTTTTCAGCGAAAGTGAGTAAAATTTTCAGAATTTTTCTGTTTCCCAAAGTAAAAATTAGTAAAATTTAGTCCGGAAGCAGTACATTTTTCGAAAGTGAGTAGAATTTTTACATTTTTGTTGTTTCACAAAGTAAAATTTAGTCCGGAAACAGTAAATTTTTCTATTTTCAGAATAAATTTTACTTGTATTTCCAAAGTTAATTTACAGTAAAAATCATTAAAATTTGCTTCGTCGTAGTAAAATTTAATTTGGAAATATGGTCAAAGTTTCCAGCGAAAGTGAGCGTAGAAATTTCAGAATTTTACTATTTTCGAAAGTAAAATTTGCTTGTGAAGTAAAAATAGTAAGTAAACTAAGTTCGAAAATTGTAAGTTGCCAACAGAAGTGAGTAGATTTTGGTAGAATTTGGTAAAAAATAAGTTCGCTCACATTTTTTCCTTCGTAAGTTATAAATTTCAAGGATTCGAAATGTTATTTCCTTAATTTACATCTTCCGTATATCGTTTTCCATATTTTCCTCCAATATTTTCAAATTTAAAAAAAAACCAGTTTCTAGCACCAGGACTTTTTTAGTTTTCATCCCAAGTTAATCCTCTGATTGTGGTATTTTTTCATAAAGTTTGAAATTTATTTTGTTAGAATTTGTTGAAAAATTGTGAAGTATATATATAAAATGAGAAAATATATACAGAGAGGATGGAGCTTACTTTTTAGCGGGGGTGGATCGCACGTTCTTGAGCTCCATCTCTTTATTCGCGGCATTATTCTTCTCGGCGTTGTCCTGTGAATTGGGTGGCGCATTTTGTGGATTAAGTGGTCTTGTTACCGGAAGTGTCGCCGTGTTGTCGCTGGTGGCCGACGCCTCCACCTCGACGGTGGCCACTTTACAATCGCCGCCACCAACCATCGCGATCACGGGCCACGATTATATTGCCAAGTACTCCACCTAAAGCTATACAAGAATCCTGATAGTTGCTTGAAAATCCCGTGGAGAAGATGAGATGTGAGGGTGTTTGGGGGATCGGGGCATTAGGGCGAAGCAAAATGCTTCACTCCAATGTCGACGACCGGCGCGCGCTGCTTATCCCGCCATTTTGGTGAACCCAAAACTCTCTCTCTCTCGCTCTTTTTAATCTCCCGCCCTTGTAACTTCGCTCAATACGCTTTTATAAAACTCTATATCCGAAACATGTCAACTTCATCAACAAAATTCCTGCTCAATTTTTTTTTTCTCTGAACATTTTTTTATTGGTATACTTCGATTCTAATCAAGATGATAACAAATAAAAATGGTAAACAAATAAAGATGAGGAACACAAATGAAGATGTTGATAGGAACCACTGTTTGTTATATGAACTGCGTTTGATTCGCTGAATCGATTCGTTCACTGAACTGATTAGAATCGGAATAGAAAGATACTAATTTTTGCTAAAGAGGAAGGTTTACTAATGGTACTAGAAATGAAGAATGATTCTAATGATAAAAATGATGTTCAATGGTGCAAAGAGAAGAATTATACCATTTCTATGATATGATGGTGACTAAAGGAATCTTGGGTTCGATTTTTAAATTAAGAGATTTTATTCCTTCCGAAAAGTCCAATTTGGACCAATTCAAAAGACCGATTCTTCATATTGAGAACCATTGGGAAGAATAACTTTGGCAATCGTTATGATGGCTTTCGGTGACGTTTGCACATGAAAAGCACCAGTCACCGAGACAGACAAGAGAGTTGAGATGAAAGAGTCTCGCCACTCTTTGGTCACCCCTCTTTCATACGCCCTGTTTTTTTTCCTACTCACATCCCTTGGACTTTTACACTTGTGTGCAAAAAGTGAAGAGATCAGAGGGAGATTTTTTTTTTTTTTGGTGCGGGGAAAAAAGAATGGTCCTAAATGGAAAAAGGATGTTGCATGATGATTATGAATCACAAGAAAATCCCGCGCACTTTCTCGAACAAGGCTCATTAAACATTTGAGGGAATCATAAGCACTTTGATTTTGTTTTTTGATGAACGGTTTTCTCACCTGGTCGGAGGTTCTCGCGGTGACTGCACCCGGGTTCAGCAGTCGAGGGTGTAATACTGAGAGATGGGAGACGAGAAAAACATGGTGGGGTTAAAAGAAGGGCGGAAACAGGAGAGGAGGATCAAGAAGACTGATTTTGAAAGAGAGAGAAAGAAAGACGGAGAGAGTAAGAGAGCAAGAGAGAGAGAGGGAGAATTGTGTGGCGTCTGTCGGCATCACTATACCTGAATGACTTGGGAATCGCGGTTGACAAAAGAGGGAGGGCAATTTTGACGAGATCGCCGATCACCCTTTAGAAGCAGTGACGGAGATCCACTACGTTATCGGAACACGAAATAGGGGTTGAATCACGATCACCGCCCCCAGCATCCCGGAGACTGAGGCTGGCCGGGAGGTCTCTTCCCGGGCAGCAGCAGCTTCTTGCACAAGCGCACAAGTCACCCCAATGCTTTTCGACGTGTATTTCGTTTAGGTTTATATCGTTGCATTTCTCGGATTCAGGGGATGCCGCCGATCGTGTTTCCAATTTTGTGAATTCAACGCTTCTTTCTTAGATTTGCTGTTAATGAGATGAGAAGAGAAAAGATATTCATCTTATTTCAGTGGATGAATGAAACATGGGTTTTGGGGGATTAGGTGCCAGATTTTTGATGATTTGGAATATTGCGCTGATCTCTTGATCCTGAGAGGATGATTTGTTTCGATTATTTAGATTGTTGAATGATGTTGGTTGTTTGCATTTTGATTATTGGGCATTTTTGTTCGGGGGTTTTTGTTTGGATCTTAATTTTTATTTTGATTACTTTTGGACTTTGGTATTATTTTGATTGTTGATTATTTAGATTATTGATTATTTGCATTGTTGATTATTTGCATTTTGATTGTTAAGCATTTCTATACTCTTTTCTTTATTTCATTTTTGTCGGGAAATTTTCTTTGGATCTTCATTCTCATTCTGATTTTTGTTTTGGATTGTTAAATTATTTTGATGGTTGATTATTTAGATTGTTGATTATTTGGATTGTAATTACTTGGATTATTTAAATTGTTGATTTTTATGATTGTTGATTTGATTCCTTGCGTCATGAATTCAGCTTTAAAAATCATCTGTCATCGAGACTCAGTGTTAGTTGTTGTTCTTCGAACTTTTATAAATCTAGAAATTTTGATACCAGTTGTTGGATATAATTGTTTATATTTTTAAACCTGTAGGTATCATTCTTAAATTTTTGGGTATAATTTTTAAAGTTTTGACAGTAATATAAAAAATCTGAAACCGTTTACTTAAAATTATGCTTTAAAAATTGTGGGATCAAGGGTCTGTACTGGTTGTAATTGTTTTGACAGTAATATCAAAAATTTGAAACCGTTTACTTAAAATTATGCTTTAAAAATTGTGGTATCAAGGGTCTGTACTGGTTGTAATTTTTAGATCTTTGATGAATGTAGAACTTTTGGGCCGAATTTTTATATGTTTGGTTATAATTTTCAAACCTTTGGTTACAATGTTTTAAATCTTTGTCTGTAACTTTTAAATTTTTGGTTATAATTTTTAATTATTGGTTGGGATTTTTAAACTAATGTCTGTAATTCTTGAAGCTTCTGTTGTAATTTTTAAAACCTTGGTTACAATTTTTACATCTTTGACTTTAATTTTTAAATCTTCGGTTATTGTTCTTAAACCTTCGGTCATAGTTTTTATACTTTGAGTTTTTATTCCTGAATCTTTAGATATTCTTAAATCTTCAGGTATTATTCTTAAATCTTTAGATGTTCTTAAATCTTCAGGTATTATTCTTAAACCTTCAAGTATTCTTAAATCTTTAAGTAATATTCTTAAATCTTCAAGTATTCTTAAATCTTAAGGTATAATTCTTAAATCTTTAGCTATTATTCTTGAATCTTTAAACCTAATATTAAAAATCTTGAAACGTTTACATCATAAATTTATCCAACATACATAGAGCATAATTTTTGTCTAACAAAGCTGTATTCCTTGCATCATAATTTCAACTTCAAAAATTGTCTGAAATTAACTATTGATTTCAGTTCTTAGATCATTGATTAAGTGTCATAATTTTTCTAAGCATATCAAATTGAGACAATGTTGCTTCGCAACATTTTTGATTCGTTTTTTGTCTCAATTTGATATCCTTAGAAAAACTGTGTTAAAATTTTAGGTCTATTCTTAGATATGTTTGGTTAGAATCCTTAAATTTTATTTATTATTGTTCTTAAATATTTGACTGTCAATCGTCACTTTCACATCTAATTGAGACCTCAAGTTTCAATCAAAATCTCAAACTTGATTATCCATTAAAGAAACAATCGTTTGATTTGTTTGGCGAGAGAGTATCAATATCAATTCCGTTAGATACATTAGGACTGTTGACACAAAGGATTCATGAACGATTAGACAAGATTTAACATAAAGTACATAATCCCCTGTGTATAACTACAGAATGTTTGTACTTTAGCTTCTGAAAGTAGGAATTCTTTTGTATTAAAATAGAAATTAAAATACGAATTAAAATATGCCGGAAAAATTAAATTCTTGAATTAGAATTTCTAGTATTCACGATTTAGATCTTTGGAAATCTAATTCTTTTGCAATTACATCAAGTTGATAGAAAATTATCGAGTTTATATTGTCTGTAGCATCTAGTTTACAGCATCAAAATTATCAAGTTTATTGTTTATAGCATCTAGTTTATCATCATGTTTAATGATATAGAATCTAGTTAACCATCAAGTTTATCATCTAGTTTCTCTTGAATCGATTCTTTATCTTTCATTTTGACCTGAAAATCGAGTAAATTGAAAAGAATTCTAATCAGCTCGAAGAAGAAGAAGAAGAAGAAGAAGAAGATTTTTGTATAATAGGTTGTACCGATCTTGGAACGTGATTGAGGTCAAGTATCGGTCCAGGCGCATTCAAGTCGACGTGCACTTGCACCGACGGGGAAGACGTTCGTAAAATGGGGAGGGGGGGGGTGGTGGTTGCGAGTCGTATGATGAGAGTGAGAGAGAGGGACATAAAGGGGGCAAACTGCTCCGTGGTTCTGCGACCCACTGACCCGCTCGATAACGCTGTGCCACCCAGGTCACTGACCTTTCTCTCGCACAAAATTCACACAACGACGACGAGGACGACGACGATGATGACGACTACGACGACGACGCGGCCCGTTTCTGGGTTCGATGTTCCAAATTGTACGTATATACACATGTATATAAATTCTCCTCTCTCGTGTTGAACAGTGAGAATGTTGAGTCGAAGGCTCACAACCTCTCGTGGCCTTTAGGAGACCGTGACCGGGGCAGGTGTTGTTATTTTTCGCAGACCCAAGAATTCCAAGAGCTTCCACTTTGAAAGATAAACACTTCCTCCTCCTGTTTATTATTTCGAAAACTTTTCCCTCGTAAATGACATTTAATTTTTCATTCAGATTTGGAAATTCTTTTTTTTGAGATTTTATTCGGAATTTTATTTAATCTTCGCAAATGCATTTTATTTATAAACAATTATTTTAGCAGTCTTTAGCTAAATCAAACTTTGTTATAAATTCTACTTTTTATTATTATTTTAATTTTTCTATTTTTTACTATTACTATTTTTTTATTATTACTATTATTATTTGAAGGTGTGTCATTGTCCGGAAGTATTCGAGTTAGGATAGTGTTTTGCTATTTGAAATTGAAATCCTCTAGAGATGAAGTTACATGAAATTACCTATAATCATAACATTGAGTAGGGAAATAATTTGTGATTTGCGATTTACTTTATATCTGGAGACATGAAATTGATGTTATGATGAATATCTGTCAGTATCATATTCCCAAGGATTGCAACAACAAAAAGCGAGTATCACGCACGTCGAGTATTGATTTCGACCTCGCTGGAAGTGCTGCCGCGATTTTACGTCCTCGGAACTAAATTCCTTTTCTAAAAGGGAGAGGGAAATTGGACAATTCTATAACTTAAATTTTTTTTTCTTGCCGTATTTAGTATAAATTTGTACTTTTTTGGAATTCTTTTCCAATTCGATTATTGTTATTGTTCTATACTCTCGGGGAGAATTTTAAAGATATTTTGACCACTCCTTTTTGCGAGCTTATGGGACGATGTCGAAAGTAGAGGAGAATTTTTCTTTAAATATTTTTAAATATAAAAATTCAGGGAAAATATGTTTGGTTTTTTTTATTTTTAGAAATGTTTGTTTAATATAAAGAGGAAAAATATTGTCACTGACAGTGACATGTATTCGAGTTTTGTTTTCTAAATGGAAAAGAGGTGGAAGTAGGCAACTGTTTTTAGTTTCTTTGTTTATTAATTCAACGAGATTTTTTCTGATTCTTTTTTTTCTACGCGAACGCATTGTTGTAGGAATATATATTAATTAGCAATTTTAATTAACAAAAAAAAATTAATTAGCAAAAAATTTCTGTATTATTTTTATATTTAAATTATTATCATATTTATACTATTTTCATATTTATATTTTTGTTTATTACTACTCTGAAAAAATTTGTTTGATTCAAATCAACGATTACTTGAATATTATCAAACAAACATTTATTTGTATGAAATAATTTTTATCTATAGGTATGACATTTTTAAATTTAAATTTAAATTTTATTTAATTTAAATAAAAATGATTTGATTCAAATAAATAATTATTTGATAACAGTCAAGTAATGAACTATTTGAATCAAATAAATTTTATTCATGCCTTTTGTGTTTGAACGTGTATTTTTAAATTTACACTGAAAAAAAAGAATTTATATAATTCTTATAATTGATTACTTGTCTATTATCAAATAAATATTTACTCAAATCAAATCATTTTTATGTAATGCAATTAAATGATATTTGCTTCAAATATTGAAATAATTGGTTCAAATTTATTTGATTTAAATAAAAATTATTTGATTCAAGTTTGACTTTTTATTTGATTATTATTCTTTGATCATTTATTTGGTTTTTAAGAAAAATTTATAAAAATTGTCGTTTGTTTTAAGTTTGAAAAATTTTTAGTTATGCTTGAAGAAAAAAATTAATACTTTTTGCAAACATTGGAAAAATTTTAGTTTTTTGAAACTTAAAAATCGTTTTAAATTATTTCTCATAATTTGTAAACTTAGGATTTTTTTTGTACTATTTTTAGAATAAATTTTACTAAACTCAAAGCATATGTGACTAATTTTTATTACAATTTACTTCTATTATAAAATTTACTCTGGAAATAATTTTTAATTGCAAAATTTACTATTTTCAATGTTAATTGTTTTATAAAAATTATTCAAATTTTCCTCCAACATTGTAGTATTAGCTATTAAATATTCTTATTTTTAGAGAAAATTTACTTAAGTTGTAGTAAAATTTACGAAATTTAAAAACAAAAATAGAGTTGTAATAAAAAATTTGATTAAAAATTTTTAAAATATCAATAATTGACAGAAAAAATTTGATTGAAAAAAAGCTCTAATTAAGAGAAAATAGTAAAAAAAAATCTTTAAAATAAATTTTATTCGCTTTAATACGGTAATAAAATTAATTTTAAAATTACCCTTTTTTAAAACTGAATCCCAATTTTAAAAATTAAAATCCTTTTTTTACCTAATATTACATGAAAAAAAAATCACTGTAATCCCTTTATATAGAATTAAAATTTTTTGTTTAAAAATCTATTCTATAATATTATAAGTTATTGTTCTTTTTTTAAATAAATGTTTTTATATATCAGTCAGGAAAAGTAGGAATATGCCATTAATGAAATGAAGTATTTAAACAAGTGGCAGGTGACATCGAGTGCTCATAAATCTCCGGAGAAACGTCCTTGAGCAATTACTACGCGAATGATGCTCTAGTTTTAAAAAGCTTGTGAGTTAAGCAGGTCACTCATTGAAAAGATCCTTATTAATATTTCTAACTTTCGAATATTCATTTAATTCTTTGTTTTCATATTAATATATAATATGAAGACAAAGAACTGAAACTTGAATTAAAAAATTATTTTCTCAGGGTGCCTACTAACCGGGAGATTCGGGAAAATCGGAAAATAGCCGGAAATTTAATTTGACCAGGAAAAACCGAGAATAAGCCAGGAATTTTATGCCAAGCCGGGAATTTTTTCATCATATTAAAAAAAGTTTTATTATTTTAATTTCTTTTTAAAAAATCGCTTTTTATTTCAATTTTATAGATATTTATACTGTTCTCTAAATTTTGAATTAGTTAAAAAGAATTAATTTGATAGTAAAAAATCAGTCACTGATTCAAAAAGAAACTCTAATAAAAATTGTTGAAGCCTTTTGTAGATTTACTTACGTTTGAAATCAAATAAATTTAAATTTGATGAAAAAACGATTCGGGAAAATATTTTTTAATCTGAAAAAAATATACAGTTTTGATATAAAGTATTTTTATGTGCAGAAATTTATAGTAGGTACATGGTACTTTATAGTCTATAGAAATTTAGATTTCATATTAAAAATACTCTAAAAAAAAATTATTCATTTCTTCCATAAAAGATATATTCTGATGCATTCCATTAGCTTCATTTGATGGTTAACCTCCTTTGATAAGGCATATCATTAAACTACTAAAAGAGATATTTTATCTCTCCTTCAAAGGTTTCGATTCCCAAAGTAGATTCACAACTTTGAATATCCTAGTTATTTTGATTTGAACTTTAAAAGAATCACTTAATGCACTTTGTAAAAAGATACGGTGAAATAATTTTGCACTTTCATAATATTCTTGTTGTAGGAACATAAAACTTTTGTAGAATGTTAGAAGCATGACAAGCGTCCTCGCAATGTCGCGTGCTTTTCTCGGTATTTTAAATTACACTCAGTTGCAGAATGTTATAACAATAAATATAATCTTTTGTTAACAAGAACTTTATAGGTTTTCTTTAAATTCCTTCTTTTAGTAGGACAAAATATTTATGAGAGATTTAATTAAATTCGTTGTTTAATTATTCTTCGTTTTTCCAAGAATAATTTGTCATTTTACAAATTACATTTTTTTTATCCAATTATTAATTATTGTATTAAAATTTTTTCATTTGAATAAAAAAGTAGAATTTGATTGAAATAAAAAGTGTTTGATAAGAAATAAATATTTGATGATGGTTGTGTTATTTGAATTTCTTTTCAGTCATATAATAGATTTCGTGACATTTCGGTTGGAAAAAATAATTGAAGAAAAGCCGGTGAACTTTTTCCTTTCTCCTGTTAAATATTACATGAATCGTGTCAATAGATTTTGTTTAACCGAATCGATTAGGTTTTTCTTGGAGGTTGTTTATTGTGAATAAAATTTTAACAAGCTTGATTGAATATACTGTTTACAATATAGTTGAGGATATAGACTTTTTCACTCTCTAAATCTTGGAATATGTGAAATTTCACTTATTAAAAGTTGTAAGACGTTCTCTTGTTCCACAAGTGCACTTACATTTATAAGTTAAATTTCACTGAAAATAAGTAAAAAATCCACTTATTATATTTTTATTTGCACTTATTGGACTTTGGAGAAACAAAATTTTTCTAAGGATATCAAATTGAGATAAAAAAACGAATCAAATACGTTGCTTCGCAACATTTTTGATTCGTTTTTTGTCTCAATTTGATATCCTTAGAAAAACTGTGAAGCGACTTACAAGTTATAAATTTAGATATGTGGAATTTTAATTTGTTTAATTCAAATAATAAATATAGTAAAAAAAATATCTGGTTGGAATACAGTTTTTTTTAAAGATATCAAACTGAGAAGAAAAACGTATGAAACCATTGCATTGCAACAATTTTGATACGTTTTTTTTGCCCCAATTTGATATTCTTAAATAAACTGAAAATAATCAAAATTTTGGTTATTTCATTTGGAATTCTAATTAGGGCTATATTTAATATTTTACTTCTGGTTAGTTAAATAAGATTTGTTGTTAATTTAACGAAAATTCTAGTAAATTTATATAGTTCTAAATTGGTTAATCAGAATTCTGGTTAGCTTAATCAGAATTGTAGTTAATTTAACCAGAATTCTAGTTAATTTAACCAGACTTTTGGTTAGTTTAATTAGAATGTAGTGTGAAGTATATTTGCCACTATATTCTATAGGGAAAACATATTTTACCTGGAACAGCGATAATTTTCTTTAGACTAGCGAAAGTCTTAACTGAAACAACTAAAATTTTCGCTAATTTAATAAAATTTGTAGTGATTCCAGATAAAATATTTTTTGCGTGTAGTTAAACTAACAAAAATTCCGATTTTAGTTAATTAGAATTCTCTGGTTAATCTAACTAGGAAAAAAGTAAGGGTTTTTTAAAAAATTTCAATTTCAGTTAAACCGACCAGAATTCTGATTAAATTAACTAAAATTCTGGTTAAAATTAGTAGAATAATTGAGGCTCTCAATCAAAGAACGGGTTATAATTTTTTTAAGCTCAAAATCATTGCCCTGTAAGTAAAAGGTTAAACTGTTTTTAATACCAATTTTTTGAGAAACATTTTGGTAATCTTTATACAAATACGAAATGTTTTTAAGAAATTGAAATTTTACAGGGTGTCTAACGGTCAGGGAAATTAGGAAAGTCGGGAAAAAGTCAGGTAATGTCAGAGCATTTCGCATTAAAAGACAGGGAAATTTCTAAAAATTTATACAAAAATTAAAATTTTAATAAATAAAAAATTATTATAATCTCACAAAACTTTTAGAAGATTTTTATTATCGTTTGTTTCTGTTGAATTTTAAGAAATTTGGTTTTTCGAATTTTTGATAAATTTTGATAATTTTAGATTTTTTACCAAAGGGTGGAGATAATTAAATAAGTAAAGTATTTTTGTAGAGCCAAAAATAGTGAAGCTGAATGCCATTAAAGAGAAGAAAAAATGTTGAATTCTAAGAAATACGGTTTTTCGAATTTTTGATAATTTTTAATAAATATAAATTTTTTACCAAAGAGTGGAGACTATTAAATAAGTAAAGTGTTTTTCAAGAGCACAAAAATAATGAAGCTAACTGCCATAAAAGAGATAAAAAAATGTTGAATTTGAAGAAATTCGGTTTTTCGAATTTTTGATAATTTTTAATAATTTTAGATTTTTTACCAAACGGTGGAGACTATTAACATGGTGTTTGACGGTCAGGGAATGTCAGAGAATTTTATTTAAAGGCAGGGGAATTTCTAAAAATTTTTGTGAATAAAAAATTATTTTAATCTAACTAAACTTAGAAGATTTTTATTATCGTTTGTTTCTATCATTAGATACCTATTAATTTTTTGTTAAATATGTCAGTTACCAAATTTTTGTCCCAAGAAAACAGAAATAAAATAAGTAAAATGTCAGGGAAAAGTCAGGGAATTATTTTCTCAATCCTTGTTAGTCACCCTGTTTTAAATCCTTTTTTTATTTAGAGGTCGAGCATTTTGAGTTTTAAAAACTTATAACCGATTTTTTGATTGGGACCCTCAATTCTGGTTAGATTTACTATAATTCTGGATAATCTAACCAGAAAAAACATTAAGGGTATTTTTAAGGTTCTATTCTAGTTAAAATAACCAGAATTCTGGGTGTTCTAACCCCAACCAGAATATTTTTTAGTGTAGTTTTAGTTAATTTTATGTCGAAGATAATTATTTCAAATTAAGAACAGGAAACACTTTGGAATAATTATGATTCGTTTTATTTATAACAAAATTTGTTTATACTTTTTAAATCTAAGTTAGTAAAAAGTTATGCTTATTAAATGACGAAAAGTTGTCCACCATTAGTAAATGATAATTAGTAATAATTTTACTAGCAATTAGTGAAATTTGACTAATTGTTGGTAGAATTTCACTAACATTAAGTAGATCGCTTTTATTAAAAGTTCATAAAACAGTTCTGCTAATTCATTTAGTGAATCAGTTGACTAGCAATTAGTGATTTTCTACTAAAATATTAATAAATATTCAATAACAATTGGTCATATTTTATTTTTACTAATTCAGATTTAGAGAGTAAAAATATAGCATCTTCTAATTTATCATTAAATTTTGAAGATTATTTTGGTTTTTCTTCGGCTGTCAGTAAATTCACTAATTTTGTTAGTAATTTTACAAGAAATAACTGAATCATTACACAGAAAAAACGGTAATCTAGTTTTAAGAAGCTCCTACTTAAATAGGAGCCAAGAATATTCTCCACTTAAATTAAGTGGCCTCACTTAATAATTAATTTAAGTAGGGAATATTCTTGTAGTAGGCGCTTCTTAAAATTAGATTATCGTTTTTTCTGTGTTCAGATTTAGAGAGTAGAGAGTAAGAAATCATCAGACGTTTCAACATCAACATTAATGTCCTCTTCAGTGATATAAAATCAAAAAAAATTATCCACAATGTTTCCTGTTAATAATTTAAAAATAATACAACTGGATGAAATTTAAAAATTTTGAAAGATTTGATTCCAAATTCAAATTTAAAATCAAGTTTGATTCTTAACATACATTTCTTTTCTCAGTCTACAAATGGAATGTTAATATATCACAAAGATTTGTTGTTAAATAATATGTGAAAACTCTCGTGCTGTTAAATGTTTTTCAAGAGGATACTCACTTGGCATTCTTTGGCAATGTGCCAGATGTGGGAAGTGTGTGCGTAGGCGTAAAACAAAGGGGTTGGTTATTCGCATTTTGTGGTACTAGGGGTTGTCTGGCGTGCGCCGGTGACGTGTGAGAACCATAACCGTCGGAATTTAGCTGAAAAAGACAAAATAAAAAAAAAGAGATTTTAGTCTCAAAAGGTTCAGAAACATTAACTCCTCAACGTCGTCGTCGTCCCTTTTCTGTTTAATATACACGTACACAATGTTGTATACTTGCAGCTCAAAGGACCGTCTTTTTTTCCAATTTTCTCAAGTCACTGACTTTTTTCATCATATACTTTTTTTTTTATTCTCTTTTTTTTGAATTAGCCATAAAGTTGTTCTTTTCATTCTAGTAGGCACTTGAAGTAAATTTGATTTTCTTTTTTTTACTTGTTTGCCTTTAGAAAATGTTTATTGTTTCATTTTCTCGGAGGGAATTGAAATTTATTTTCAAGCAGAAAATTTTTCTGAAAAGAAAAAAGAACAACTGTTGTTTTTTTCTTTCTTTTCGAAAAAATTTTTCCAAAATAGTAAATTGTAATTTTTTTGAAAAGTATTTTGAAATTCCAAACTACATCTTGAACGAAAGATTATAATCTTTTTGAACAAAAGATTATAAATCTTTTGTTCAAAATTTGGAATTTTTTTCGAGACGTATTTTTTTTCTTTTCGTGGAGAGAAAAATTGGAAACAAAAATTTTTTTTAAGTGACTTTAGAGATTTTACCTTGACAACGGTGCCGATTAATGAGTCAGGTGGCATTTCTGGTGGGTCAGGGATAACGCCGGGATTCGTGTGGGCTGGATAATCGTTGTGCAAGTGTGCTTCCTTAACAGGAGTGCCACTTCCGTCGAGACGTTCCATATCCAAACTGTCCGTTGGTGTTGGTTGCGAGAGCAAACGCTCCTTCATCTCGTGAAGATAAGGACAACGTTGCATCTCTTCAATATCACGGACTTTTTGTTGTTCTAAAAAAAATAGAAAATCGTGAAAATTTATTTACTTACTAACAAAATAAACAAGATTTATTTCTGTGCATTGTATTTTCATTAGAAAATTATTTTGGCGTCACATTTATTTAAATTTATTTATTAAATAATAGGTATTGTGAAAATATTATTTTTATTACTATTTATTATTATTATTATTATTATTATTATTATTATTATTATTATTATTATTATTATTATTATTATTATTATTATTATTATTATTATTATTATTATTACTATTTCTTTATTCTTTACTAAATTATTATTTATTATTTATTTATTTGATAAAAAACAATTAGTCGGTTATTTGAATAAAACTAGTTGGAATAACATTAATTATTTTTTCAGTGACATTTAGTGGAAACTATTCCTGTAAAAAAATATAAATTTAACAAAACAGAATATTTTATTTTTTTATTATATTATTTTGTTTATTACAAATTAAGCTTTTTAACTATTTATTTATTGGGTGACTATATTTTTGAAAAACTGTGTTTTGAAAATATTTTTTATGTTAAATATCGAAGAGTGAGTAGTTATTTTTCGATTAATACTTATTTGAAATTTATAAGCTATATAGCAGGTTATAAATTATGAATGCCTAAAACTTCCTCTTATCTTCTCACTTAAAGCCCCTATGAAAGAGGTCCTTTCAGATTTCAGAGTGCCTCTGAGTCTTGAAACTTGTTAGCGAGTGTAGAAGATTTATATTAGTTTTTAGATATAAAATGAAACTTTTTCATTTTCCTGTAATAAGTTATTAGATATTTCACACAGTTTCCGGTTTCTATATCTATATATTATATTATTAAATTAGATTAATATTTATTACTGTAAAAATATTTTTTTCGGAGGAAGAAGTTTAATTTATAGTAATGATAATAAAAATAATATTAATAATTGTAATAATAATTATTATTATTAATTTTTTGTGAATAATATTTTTTTTATTAATAATTTTTACTATTATTATTTAGTCAGTAATTTAGTTACTCATTTATGGTACTAAGGACCGAGGAAATAATAATAATAATAATAATAATAATAATAATAATAATCATAATAAATAAAATATGGTTGATACTAAAAATAGAAAAAAATAAGAATAATGAAAATAGCCATATAATAAAAATTTATTATAAAACATTATCTATAAAATATTTGAGTTTATTTTTCTCGCATAGAAAAATATTGCATAATTTTATCGTTTTTCGTTAAGCAACAATGTACACTTATTTCATTCCTCGCAGACTCTCGCACCATAAATGAAAACTAGTTTGAAAATAATAAGTAGAACAGCTGAATCATTGATTAAACTTGAAAAACTGGTGCACACATTTATGACACTTTATATATCCCCTATTGTAAATATCATTTTTATTTTACTCTTTCATTCATTCATTAACTCATTATTGTCCTTGAAAGTTACTATTGCGTGCTATATATAACAGGGAACTCAGGGAAGTAAATATTTACTGTAAACAAACACGTGAAATTTTTGCACTATTCTTATTTTAATGTTTTTTAATTTTTTTTTTTCACTTTTTCTCCTGATACAATTATATCGAGAATTTATCGTAATATTTCCACTTTATTTATATTATATATCTTCGATATTATGAAATTTTTTTGCTTGTTTTATTTTGTGCATAGGAAATTTCAAATTAAAATATTTTCAATATTTTTTCGATATTTAATTTTGTTCTTCATTGGATCGTTTTTTAATTATGTGGTCAATAAATAATTTGAATTTGTTGTTTTTTACTAATTAAAGAATGAGGATTTGTATACTGATTACAGTTATAATGATTTTATTAATTTTTCGTGAAAAGAACTACTAATTTTCTAGGAGAAAATTAGTAAAAAGTTGTAGAAAGCTACTAAAATTTGTAATAGAAAATTATAGTAAAATTTATAGTAGAATATTAGTAAAATTTTCAGTTGAAAATCAATAAGATTTATAGTAGAAAATAAATAATATTTATAGTGGAAGATTACTAAAATTTATAGTAGAAAATTAATATAATTTGTAGTGGAAAATTACTAATATTTATAGTAGAAAATTAATAAAATTTATAGTAGAAAATTACTAAAGTTTTTAGTAAAAAATTACTAAAATTTATAGTAGAAAATTTCTGAAGTTTGTAGTGGAAAATTACGAAAATTTATAGTAAAAAATTCGTAAAATTTGTAGTGGAATATTACTAAAGTTTATAGTAGAAAATTAATATAATTTGTAGTGGAAAATTACTAATATTTATAGTAGAAAATGAATAAAATTTATAGTAGAAAATTACTAAAGTTTTTAGTGAAAAATTACTAAAATTTATAGTAGAAAATTTCTAAAGTTTGTAGTGGAAAATTACGAAAATTTATAGTAGAAAATTCGTAAAATTTGTAGTGGAATATTACTAAAATTTATAGTAGAAAATTAATAAAAAATTTTTAGTGGAAAATTACTAAAATTAATAGTAGGAAAATTAATAAACTTTATAGCAGAATATTACTAAAGTTTTTAGTGAAAAATAACTAAAATTTATAGTAGAAAATTTCTAAAGTTTGTAGTGGAAAATTACGAAAATTTATAGTAGAAAATTATTAAAATTTGTAGTAGAAAATAACTAAAATTTGTAGAAGAAAATAACTAAAATTTGTAAAAGAAAATTAGTAAAATTTGTAGAAGAAAATTAGTGAAATTTGTAGAAGAAAATTAATAAAATTTGTAGAAGAAAATTAATAAAATTTGTAGAAGAAAATTATTAAAATTTGTGGAAGAAAATTAGTAAAATTTGTAGTAGAAAATTATTTACATTTAAAGTAGAAAATTACTCAAATTTATAGTAAAATATCTATTAGTTGAAATAGTGAAAATATACTATTTCAATAAATAAATATTTTGCCTAAAAATTAGTATTTTTTTCACTGAAAATTAGTAAAATTCTTACTAGTTAATTGGTGAACGAAGTTTCACTAATCGTTAATGAGTAGAAAACTACTAATTCAGATTTAGAGTGTTGTTTATTATATTTAAATTTATTTTTAAACTAAAATTTCTTGTACCATTTAGAGAATTCCTGGTTTTTGATTCTGAAAACCAGGACTTTAACCATGTTTTCACGCGCTTCGATTTACTGACAGGTACCACTTCCTCCCCCATTTCATTTCTTGACAATACTGACAATATTTTTGCAAAAAAAAAGCAATTATTTTTATTTTTCAAAAATTTTTTTTTTTATTTTGATATGAAATTAATAAATATTTCGCTTTCACGGAATTTTTGATTATAATCGAAAAATAAGACTTGAGCGAGAAAATTAAACGGCACCCAAGAATCACGATCAGTTTGATACTGTCTTCGACACCACGAGACATCGTGAACCTGCTTCTCTCACTCTCTCCCCATAGAAGAGATCACCAAAGAAGGCGTCGCGATTGGCAATCACGTGGTCACGTTCCCGTATCTTTCCGTTCAAATATATTTTATTCAAAGAAATCGATACGAGACTTGAAAGCAAATGAGACTAATAAAGGAGGAATCGAATCAAATTTTTCTCTTTCTTCCTCTTCTTCTTATCTCTTGTGTAGGTTTTTTTGATATATATATGGTTTTTATTTAAGAATTGATTGAATTTTTACAAAAGGAATAATTAGCTGTGAAAAATTGTGCTTTATTCGATTTTGATGTCAAGTTAGAAAAGTGAATTAGCAAAAATTATGAAAAGAGAGAAAAATTTCGTTGCGGAATTATTTATTTTCTGAAAAGAATGTGACTTTTGATGGAAATTTTCTTTGCGGGGTATTAAAAGAATTGGGTATTGAATTAATTAGCTTGAATGAACTCTATCGATTTCTTATAAGAACAAGTTCGTTTTAAGAAGTGTTCTTTAATTTATTATCAATTTCTTCGTTGGCGCCTTTTTTGTTCCATCGTTTTTTTTATCGAGTGATATTAAAAGTGAACCAGTAGAGCTTGGTCCGGAGTATTTCAAAAGTATATTCGTTAAATTAATTATGAATAAGGAATCATTATTTAAATTAGTTTTTAAAAATATATTTTCAAGAATGTACTTTTAGAAACGTTTTTTTAAAAATTCAATTTTAAAAATGTATTTTTAGGAATGTATTTTTAAAAATATTGTATATTTAAAAATGTTTTTAACAATATATTTTTAACAAGTGAAGTTTTGATTACTACAATTTTTAGAATACAGTGGAACTCGAGTCGTTGAGACATGTTGGGACTCATGAATATTTCAAAAATGTTATTTGCCAAAATTATTAAAAATAATTGTCATTTGAAATAAAATTAATTTCATATAAATATTTTTAAAGAAATTCATTTGACATAAATTACTTTAGACGTGAAACTCATTTAAAATAAATTACATTAGACATGAAATTCATTAGACATGAAATTCATTAGACATGAAATTCATTAGACATGAAATTCATTTGATATACCATTCATTTAGCATAAAATTTCTATTTAGCATCAAATTCCCATTTAACATAAAAATCACTTGACATAAATATCATTTAACATAAATTATAATTGACATAAATTTCATTTGACATTAAATTTATTTGACGTAAAATTATTAATTAAATAATGTTTAACATAAATGTTAGTAGACATAAAATTCTTTTGATGTAAATTTTATTTTGATCATAAAATTCATTTTGCAATAATTCAGTTTGACATAAACTTCATTTGATGTAAAAATTATTTAATATAAAATTTATTTAACACAAAAATTACTTCACATAGATTTGATTTTTTAAAAAATTCATTTGACATAAATTTTATGTGACGTAAAATTCTTTTGAAATAAAGTTTGTTTTGAAATAAAATTCATTTGACATAGTTTATTTGACATAAAAGTTATTTAACATAATTCTCATTTAACATAAAATTCCCTTGACATAAATTTCATTTGACGTAAAAGTCATTTAATGTAAACTTTCATTTGACATAAAAATCACTTTATACATAAATTTAATTTGACATAAAATTCATTGGAAGTGTAATAATTATTTTATTTCTTTTTGGATGACACTTTTTTAAAATTTCATTTGACATAAAATTCACTGCACATAAATTTAATTTAACGTAAAAATCACTTGATTTAAATTTCATTTGACATAAAAATCACTTGATGTAAATTTTATTTTACAAAGAATTCATTTGACATAAAATTCATTTGGTATAAAAGTAAAGGTGCGAATTTTAAATGTAACCAGTTACACATTATCAAGAAAATTGTGATTGGAAAATTTTTTGAATTCGCGCCAATTGAATTTTGAATTTTTGAATTTTATGTCAAATAAAATTAAATGTTAAATAGTTTAGAGTCAAATAAGATTTCTGAAATATTCATGCGTTTCGATATGTTCTTCTGTTTTAATAATCGAAGGTCTAGTGAAGAATAATTTTATTTGCCTTTCTTTGTTTTATCTCACTTCGTTTATTTAAAGTGAGTGTTGTTGTTGATTATTTTTTAGAATGAGTTCCTTTAACTCTTACTCTAATGAGTATTTTTCGACTAATCAGGAAAACTGTTGTCTATATAGGCTCTTCTTAAAGCCCTATTTCGCATTTGGGGAAAACTAGAATAATTTCTGCACGAATCATATTAAGAAATGGTGAATAAATTCGAATTTTTAATTAACGTGTGTACAGTTTTGATTAACATACTTTTTTATTATACTATTAAAAAAAAATTTCCAATCCAGTTAATTGAAATATCAAGAAAGTTGATTGATATTTCGATTAATCAGTCAACTTGATTGATAATTCGATTAATTGAATTGAAAATTAATTTTCATTGGGCGAGGGGCGAGGGAAGTTTTGATATGAAAACTGACCTATCAAAATCGAGTTGAGATGACGGTTGCGTCGCGACGTTTACTGGCGGTCCAACATTTTCCCGTTGCTTTCCTATTCTTATACACATATATGCATATCTACAGGAGCCTATATTTAGAAAATCGCGAGGCGGTAAGGGTAGGCTTTAATCACGATCCACATGCTCGACACATATCGCGAGAGAGGAAAAGAGAGAGAGAGAGAGAGAGTAAGTCTTTTCTATTCACATATCACCTCTATATGAACGACAAAGTGATCACGCGTTCACCACACCATATGGACCAGTCTCTATTTATTCATATGCGCGATTATGTAGAACACAGCTATATTAGGAATTACTTCGTAGAATTGTATTTTTTCATTATTTCCAGTGGGGTAAAAATATGCATTGATATTTAAATTTCTTTCTCTGTCTTTTTTAATTCAATTTTGGAAGAGACAAATTTACACGAGTTCAAATGTTGCCTTAATTTTAGATTAATAAATTTTATGAGGTAAAATTTATTGTCTTTTTTGGATTTTAAGTTCAAAATTAGTCTGAATTGAAAAACGTTTAAGATTCTAAATTTGTTAGACTTCTAAATTTTTCAGGGTTGTCACAAGTCAGGAAAATCAGGGAATTCAGGGAAAAGTCAGAAAAAGTAAAATTGACCAGGGAAATGTCATGGATTTTTATTAAAGTACTGAAAAAAATTGAATTTTAGAGATGGTACAAATGATTGCAGAAATTCAATTATTTTCAAAAGTAATAAAATTCTTCTCCAAAATTAAATTATTTTCAAAATTTTTAATAAAATTCTTATCAAGATTTCAATTATTTTCAAAAATTTTCCTCAATTCAATGATCTTCAATATATATAGTATTTTAATAAAATTTTTCAAAAGAATTCAATTATTTAAAAAAAGTGTTAATAAAATTCTATGCTAACATTGAATAATTATCATAAATAATAGAAATTTCATAAAAATTCAACTATTTACAATTTTTTTTTAAATTAATTATTAATTAGTTTTATTAGTGTTATTTTTTTACACAGATTCAATTATTTATATTTTTATGAAAAATAAAACTTATCATAGAATTCAAATTTTTTTAATACAATTAAAAATATGAATTTTTTATACTTTTAACTGACAATTTTGAAGAATTATTTTGTTTTGTAAGTTTAATTAAAATTTTTTTTTGAAATTATTTCAAGTTTTTATCTTCTAAATATTTAATTGAAGAATTTCCGAATAATCGAAATTTTGTAAAATTGAATTGTAAACAAATGGATTTGAAAATTCTCGAGGAACTTTAGTAAAAAGTATTAAAAATAATTAATAATTGAATTCTTTTGAAGAATTTTAATAATATTTTTGAAAATAATTATATTTTTTAAGAATTTACTTAAAATGATATTAAAAATAATTGAAATCCTGTGAAGAATTTTATTATTTAGGAGAATAATGTTGAATTCTTGTAAAGAATTTTTATTACATTTTTTAAAATAATTTAGATCTTTTGAAAAATTTTATAATTTATGAAGATAATTGAATTCTTGCAACGAATTTTATTAAATTTTTTCCAAATAATTAAAATTCTGTAAATAATTGAATTAATTATGAAAATAATTGAATTCTTGCAACGAATTTTATTACATTATTTTTAAATAATTGAATTCTTTTGAGAAATTTTATTAAAATAGTAGATGTTGAAAGTATTTGAATTTTAGCGAAGAATTTTATTATTTGTGGATTGTAATTTATTGAATTCTTACAAAAAATTTTTGAAAATAATTACATTTTTCGAGTAATTTATTTAAAATTGTTTTAAAAATAATTTTAATCCTATGAACAATTTTATTATTTATGAAAATAATTGAATTATTATAACGGATTTTATTTATTTATTTATTTATTTATTTATTTCAAAACATACACGGGTCCAAACGAACCCTTTCGTACATTTTATTGCATTTTTTTAAAATAATAAATTGAATTTTTGCTAAGGACTTTATTAAAATTTTTGTAATTTTATTTTATTTTATTTTAAAATATTTTTTATTACACTGTAAAAAATATGTCTTTTTTTATTTTAAGCCTGATTTCAACTGATTTTAAGACTAAAAATTGTCAAATTTTTATTTTGAGTCTAAAAAAATAGTTGTATGTAAGAAAAAATACTTTTGAGTTGTAAGTGCTTTAAGTCTGCTTTTCCAGTGTAATTTTTTAATTATTTTAAAAATTTTTAATTAACTATTCGCAAATGAAAAATGAGGAAAATTAAATATTAATTTTGTTAATAATTTATTTTATCTGCAAAAGAAAAAGATTTCGTCTTATGAACATAGTTTTAAAGTACTTACAGTTAAGAAGCGTTTTTTCTTAAATTCAACTCATTTTTGAGTTTAAAATAAAAATAAGAAAACTTTAGTTCTTAAAATGAGTTTTCAATTCTGAAATTAAGTTAGACTAACTACTATTAATTATTCTAGCTGAAATGCAACTAAAAATATAAGACACATTTTTTGCAGTGTTTGTAACAATTAATAAAGTTAAAAATTAAGAAAATAACAAAGAATAGTTGTTGATTTGATCATTCAAAATTATAGAGACAATTTTTTATTACATTTTCTAATCTGATCAGAAAAGTTTAGGTTTGAAAGTAAATTAGAAAAAAAGTAAAAGTTTATCCCTAAATATTCGTCATTTTAAAAGAAAATACAAGAGAATATAAATTTTTCCTTCAATATATGAAATTATTTTGTTGGCTGTAGGTGAAAAATGTTGCTATTTTTATCCAATAAATGACCATTTTTTTTTTTGAAAATATAAAATAGTTGGAAAAACTTTATACCACTATTGTCTATGGTATGATATATATTTTCCTCTTTTTATGAATAAATTTTATTGATTGAAGTTTTGCGGAAAAATAATTAAAAAAAAAAAAATTTTTTGCTACTCGACAAAACATATTGAACTGTAGGTGATGTACGTGAATAAATTACTTCCTTTTTTCTTTCACAATCCGATGCGCTTCAATTATTGGCTGTATTGTCAAGTTCTGAATGCGATCAATGTAAATATGTTTTTTTTCTTCTTTGTCAATTTATCGAAATAAATTTACATTAAATTGAAGGCGAATTATTTAAATTGAAATTTGTTATTTATGTTTATGGAATAATAATTTTCAAAATTTGACTGTCGATAATTCTCGTATTTCAATTTAAAATTATTAATTGCACTGTAAAAACCGAGGTAAAAACAGTCATGTACTTGAAGATCTAAAAAAATTAGCATAATTTTAGGTTCTAATTGATTTTTACTCTAGTTTTAAGCTTTGAAATTGGATACTTTTTAATCATTTTATTTTTAAGTAGTAAACGCCTTCGGACTTTGTGTTTTCTTTGTTTTTTTCCACTCAGCCACTTATTCATTTCTCTCGACAAAGATTCCAAATATATTTTCCATCTTAAAGTAAAAAATCTAAATTTGTTATCCGTATTTACTTTGGACCAGATGGAAATGTTTGTTTAAAAGCAGAAAGAGGGAAGTAGATTTTATTAAGAAAATTTCTCAAGTTGAATTGCGGATACGGTTGATTGAATAACAGAAAAAAACCATGTAAAGGGGTTATGATGTTATAAACAGAGTTACACTTCACGAGAGAAATCTAAAAATAGACTCATATTTCCCTATATATTTTTCTTATGTGGAGCATTCCAGGTAAAATTTTCATTAAAAATTTTATTTGTTTGGAACAATTTTTTTCGAATTTAATATGAAAAGTAGGAAAAATGTACTTTTTTATTTTGTTATTGGATGGAAATTGTGAAAATTGTGGTTTTTGTAAATTCAATTTCTTCAGAGGCCTCAGATATATTATACTTAATTAATTAATTAAATTAAACTTACTACCTTTTCATACAATAAGAAAATAAAAAAATACTTCGAAAAAAAGAATTCGAAAAATTCCAAACAAAGAAAATTTTTTTATTGAACACCTGAAATATCAGACCCAATATGTATAGTTCAATTTTTTTAAATTGTAATTTCTTTTTTTTAAATAATTAATATTTACAAATGGAGAATTTTCCTCAAAATCCAAAAGTAAAATTAATTTTCTTCTCAAAAAAAAATGCCAATGATCATTGGTATTTACTGAATCCGTAGGAATTTATTGCAATTTAGGTTAGTCTGCATTTAAAAGACTTGAAAAAACTTTAGGTATATCCTAAACGATGTCAGAGAAATACTTTTATAGTGATTCCACGCGATTAAAGTATTTTATCCCGGATCAAAAAGGAGTGGTTTTCTGAAATTGTCAGCATAGATGCGAAACTTTAATGCCATCTATGTATATATATGCGAGTGAGCTTGATTCCTCTTTTCAACGGAGCTTTCAAGGGATTAAAGTATATATAAGGAGAAAAAGGGGCAACGTTCGCCAACCGTTTTAAATTTGTATATTATATATTTCCTTTATTTTGCGTGGAATATATTTATTTTTTTCCCTATAAAATTGCACCATTTTATCCTGTTTCAAAATAGGGAAAATTTGATTTTGATCCTTTTTTCTTTGGCTTATAAGAATTTTCTCTATACTTCAGAGGATTTTATATATGGTTTGGAAAACGTAACTTTGAAATTTTTTCATACATACTAACAACTTTATAGTAACTTTTACTATTTATGAAGTAAACCTCAAACTTTATGGAATTTCCATCAAATTGCAGAATTTTCAAAATAAATTTGACTAAATTCGGCACATTTTACTGATTTTTAAAAAAAAAATTTATTTCTATTTTAAAATTTACTCTGGAAATAACGATTTTTAGAAGAAAAATCTACTATTTTCAATGTTAATTTTTGTGGAAAAATTATTCAAATTTTCCTGCAACATAGTAGAATTAGCTCCTAAAAATTCTTAGTTTTAGAGTAAATTTTACTATTTCTTAAGTAAATTTTTGTAATTTTTATAAAAAATTGTCTTTCAGAATAGTAATATAAAAGTTATATTCTACAAATAACAATTTTCTACTTTGAATTTTATTATTTTTTAAGGAAATTTTACTATTTTTTTTTGCTGAAATTTACTGAAGATGTAGTAAAATTTATGAAATTTTAAAACAAAAATAGAGTTGTAATAAAAAATTTGCTTAAAAATTTAAAAAATATCAATAATTAACAGAAAAATTTGATTTAAAAAAACTCTAATTAAGAGAAAATAGCAAAAAAAATTTGTTTAAAGTAAATCCTATTCGCTATAAAACAGTAATAAAATTAATTTAAAAATTCCCCTTTTTTAAAACTGAATCCCCATTTTGAAAATTAGTGACAATCAGTGACTGACTTTTTGCTTTTGAATCAGTTAAAAATAACTGGTTGTCAGTAAAAAAAATGACTGACTTTCAGTAAAAAATAACTGAAAAATTAGTTAAACTTGACTAATTGAATCAGTTTATAAAAATCTACTGAAACATGTGTTATATTTTTGACTGACAATCAGTTATTTTTAACATGATTCAAATTTAGAGAGAATATTAAATTTTATTATTTTCGAAGGCAATTTTACCAAGTCTGAAGTAAAATTTATAGAATTTTAAAATAAAAATAGAGTTCTAATAAAAAATTTAATTAAAAAGTTTAAAAAAATTACAGACTACGGAAAAAGATAAAAAAAAATATCAAAAATTAAGGGAAAAAATTTAATTAAAAAATCTGATTTAAGAAAGCTGTGATTTAGAGAAAAAGTAAAAAAATCTTTAAAATAAATTGTATACGCTATAATACAAAAATAAAATTATTTTGAAAATTCTCCCTTTTTTGAACTAAATCCCCTTTTTATTTAGTTGATTCAAGCAAACTATCATTGTTTCAAAATAAATGTTTTTTTCGAGTGTACCGAAAAATAGGAATATAGAATATTTTCAGTTAGAACAGTTTGAGAATATTTTAAAATAAATCCATAGGAAACAGGAAAAGGAGTTTATAATAGATGCTAAATATTCTTAAATTCAGAATAAATTTGTAACTTATTAAAAGTTTAGTACTTTTTAGAGGTACCTTTAGAATTTTTACTACGAAATTAAAATCTTAATTTAAAAATATTCTTTAATTGTAAAATTTTAATAAATATTTCGTAAAGATTGCAGAAGAAAATACCTCTCGAATTCAGTAGTAAAGAAAAATGTTGAGTAGGTCACGATCAGACGTTGTTGTCAGAAGTCTGACCACAGCGAGGATTTACCACTGACGATAAAGAATTACTACTATTTCTCCTGAATTATTTTAGGTTAGGTCAAGTATACAATTCTACATAATACAAGAACTGTAAAAATTTCTCTCCCCAATTTCAGAAAATAGAAAAGAAAAAAAATTTATTTACATTATGTAAAATTCCCTTTTATAAAAAATAATTTTCTTCCCCAAATATCAGAAAGAGAGAGAGTATCAGGAGAAGTTTTTTCTTTTTTGAGGTTAAGGACGTGTAGGTTCATTGACTCAAGTGTTTACAACACGCGATGTTTAGTATTGCATGAAATCGTGATGAATATTGCTCGTCTGAGAATAGAAAAAAAGTGCAGGACAAAAAAAAATTATTGGATATTGTGTTATTAAAAAAGATATTGATCAGGAAATTAATTCCCTTGTCGTCATTTTGTCGTCATAACAATTATGGTTAAAGGAAGTAGTCACGGAATCAATGGGGGAGGCAACGGTCGAAGACCCCGAAATCTCGCGAGGCGCACATACGAGAAAGAACGACTAGACTGCGTGGCGTAGCCATAGTGAACATCGGCGTGGCGACCACCTGTGAGCGTCCTAGCGCCGGCGTCGAACTCCCATCGATCACCCTACATTTTTAATTTCTGACAAATTATATTTTAGAAAAAAAAGGTTTAAAAAAAATGAAAAACACGTCCTAATTTATTCCTCGGGAAATTTCAGGTTTTTAAATTTCTCGATAACTTTGTAATTGCTCTTTGCACTTTTTGCTTGAGGGATTTGATATTTTTAAATTAAAAGGAATGTTTTTAATAAGTTGCTTTTTAATTAAAGTTTCTTTACTCAGTCGGAAAAATATACGATTGACGTAAGATTGGACTTGAGTTTAAATATTTTGTGTGGAAAATTTTGATAGTTAGGAGATAAATTTAATTATCTATATTTTACTCCAAAAAAAAAAATTTTCTATTTCTGTTTAAGGAAAATCCCTTTATGAGTTATTATCTAATTTCCTTTTGCAAAGTCAGATTATTAAGTTCCTTTTTTAAATTTAATAAATAAAATTAGCAAATTTTACGCGCGGAACGTGTAATATTTATTTTATTATTATTATGCGAATTACAAAATTTTTTATTTTTAAATTTGAATTTTTAAATAATTTCAGATTCAAACTTAAAATAAATTCAATCATTAACTTATTTACTAATTAATTATTCTTGTTTATTAATTTCAGAAATTTTAATAAAATTCTTCGTAAGAATTCAATTATTTTTATAAATAGTACATTTTTTTTGCAAAAATTCAACTATTTTTTAACAAAATTTAATAATATTTCTCGAAAAAATTCAATTATTTTCTAAATTTTTAATAAATCCTTCGAAACAATTCAATTATTTCTTTAAATAGTAAAATCTTTGCAAAAATTCAATTATTTTCAAAGAAATCTCACGAAGGAATTCAATTTTTCTATTAATTCGTTATAAAAAATTTTAATAGGATTCAATTATAATAGTAAAATTATATTTATAACAATAGTAAACTGCCTTATAAAAATTAAATTATTTTCAAAAAAAAATTCAATTTTTTTCTTAATTTGTTATAAACTTTTTCAAAAGAATTCAATTATTTTATAATATTTTAATAAATTCTCAGAAACAATTCAATTATTTTTATAAATAGTAAAATTCAATGCTAAAATTTAATTAGTTTTAAACCAATTTTAATAAAATTTCGTAAAATAATTCAATTTTTTGTAAATTTTTAATAATTATTTCTCAAAAAAATTCAATTCTTTTTTAAAATTTTAATAAATTCTTTCAAAAAATTCAATTATATTTGTATAAATAGTAAAATTCTTTGCTAAAATTCAATTATTTTAAAAAAAAAATCTTTCAAAGGAATTTAATTATTATTTATAATACATTTTTATTAAAATTTCATTATCGAATTCAATTATTTTTAAAAATTTTGATAAAATCATTCAAAGGAATTCAATTATTGTCAAAAGTGTTGATAAAATTCTTCAAAGGAATTGAATTATTAATTCAATTTTTTTTAATTTTTAATAATATTTCTCGAAAAAATTCAATTATTTTTAAAATTTTTAATAAATCCCTCCAAACGATTCAATTATATTCACATAAATAGTAAAATTCTGCGCAAGAATTCAATTTTTTTCAAAAAAATTCCACGAAAGAATATTCAATGTTTTAAAATATTTCAAAAGAATTCAATTATTTTAAAAAATTTTCTAAAATTTTAATAAAATTTAATAATTAAATGTTTAATTTAAATTATTTACAGAAACGATTATTTAAAAAACTTGAAAGAAATTATTCATAAAATTCAATTATTTTCAAAATTTTTAATAAAAATTATTAAAAAAAATTCCGTTATTTAAAAAAAAAATTCAAAGAAATTCTTCAAAAAGAATTTAATTAGAATTTTCGAAAATTTTATCAAAATTCTTTGCGAGAATAAAATTATTTTCCTAAAGAATAAAATTCTTTGAAGAAATTAAATTATTATTACATTTTTCGATAAAATCCTTTGCGACAATTCGATGATTTTCAAAACATTAATTTTAAAATTGAAAATATTTAAAGTAAAAAAAAAAATTAGAATATTTTGTTTTTTCTGCTTTAAGGCATAACAGGAAATTTTTTTTTATTTTAGAAAAATTAAAATATAGTGAGAGTTATTATATAAATAATAAATAATGAGGGTTAAAATATATGTTTATATTAATTATTTTTTTAAAAATATTTTATTCTGAAATAGAAGAAAAAGAATAAAGTTTTTTCTGTCAGATTTTGGAGCATAAAAATTTTTCGTTTATTTTTAGGACGCAATTAACCGGATAAAAGTTATTTGTGTCAATAACAACTGTTATAAATATCTTCTTTCCGGTGAATTTAACATATTTAGTGTAATTGTAGTCAACAAGTATTGTTTACAATAATTTATCCATTTAGTTTGACATTGAGATTCGCTTTAATAAACTACGTTAGTTGAATTTTATATGTAGAAATTTTTTGGAGTTTGATTAATTTTAACTTATTTGTTTGGTTATTTAAATACTATTTATAGAAATTATTAACTAATTATTATTAACTAATTGTTTAGTAAATAAGGAAATTTTGTCAATTTTGTAATTAGATTGGCAATTTTATTGAACTTCGAAATTAGAAATTTGTATTTTAATTTTAAATTATACAGACAATGGATATTTGTCGAAAATATAATTATAAAATTTTTTCCGAGGGAAATAGATGGAAGATACGATAAACAGTATATAGAAGAGTCTGAATTTATTTGAAATGATATTGACAGTGGCCTTTTCTTTTAGCCACTTTATGAGGGTATAACCTCCGGAGGTAATGACCTCCTTTTTGCCTCGCTTTACTGTCTCAAGGTAAAGAAAACTAGACGCATTTGAATTAAAGAAGCTTTATCAGTTTCGTATGTCACGATATTAGTAATTTCCAACACATCAAATTTGTATTTCTATTTGTTATTTATCATTTATTTATTAATTATTTACTTATTTATTAAATACATTAGTGAGTTATTTATTCAAATTAGTTTCTTTTTATTTTTCGTTAATTTTACATTAGTAAAATTTTTCATTAGTTTTATTTTTTTCTCAATCACATACCACATGAGGAAAGTTCATCTAAAATTGTGGAAGGTTGATTAAAATGAGGAGGCTAAAACAAAAACGAAAACGTGTCTAAGTATAAATGATAATGGTGAATTAATTTTTAATTAATTTTTTAACTTAAAAATACGATTTTTTAGAAATTGAAATGATTTTTCAAATTTGATTTACATTTTTTATTTAAAGAACTTTGTTTAGATTTTGATTTTATACTCGGGTAATAATATTTTGTGTAATAAAAACTCACGTAATGAACTGCAATTTATTATTTTAGTGAAATATATATTTTTTTTTTGAAAATCGATAAAATTATTGGTGAATTATTTATTAAAGGTGTGTTTTATTTTTGTTACAGAAATAAGTGTATTTGTGTCTGTGGATATCTCGACTGTTGAACTTTCGATCAACGAACGCCAGTGCCATTCTTCGCGTGCAGTTTATACCCAGGTAAATAAAGATCTCAATTTCAAATCAATACTGACGTTAACGTGATGATCTTTGACTGGCTCCTTGCCAATCAGCGAAAGTGAGTAAATACAGTTTCCTATGTATATATATATATATGTAAAGTTCACTGTTACTATGGAGAAAATTTGCTCTCCATTTCAGTGTTTAATTAGCAATTTATAAAAAATTAATGAACGTCGTTCCCTTTTGACTGTTACTACATCGCTTGGTAACAGGTATTTTTCTCTTATTATTCTCATGGGGTAAAATGGTTCACAATGATTTTTCTATTACTTTTTAGTTTATTTTTTCTCTATTTTTTTATTTAATATTTTTTTCATTTATTATTTTATTTTCTTTACTATTTTTCGTTTATTTATTATTTTCAGTTTTATATATTTTTCTTATTGTTTAGACATTTTTCTACTTTGCTTTAATTGAAATAGAATTTTTTTCGAAATGAACCAAAAGTAATTGCTAAAAAGGCCCTCGTTAAGGTTCTATTTAAAGAGGGTCAAATTGGGGCAATTGCTGCTTGGAAAATAGTTCACTTAAATTAAATTGAAAGCACGAAATAGTATTGCCCTGCAGGTGTAGATATGTAATAATATAATTGTTGAATTTGAATTTTGTTTAACATCAACAGCAAGTAATTAAATATTAATAAATTTAATTAATTCACAACTTAAATTAATAAATTATTCAAAATTCATGAAATACAATAAAAATTTATAATTTATAAAAGAAATTATTCTTTAATATGTTTAATTATGTTTAATTAATCATCTTATTATTGATTAAATTAATTAATTATTTAAATTAGTTATCTAATTAAATAAATTAATTCAGTCAATTAGTAAAAATAAATTCAACAAATTAGACTCCCCAAATTTGAGTTAATAGAAATGTTTACTAATTTGAATTAGTGACTGACGTTTTGCTTTTGAATTAGTAATATTTAGTAATAAATAGTAATTTCTAGTAATTAAAATTTTTTTTTGCTTTTAAATTAGTAAATTTTACTAGTAATTAGTAATTTTTACTAATTTAAAAGTAAAATTTACTAATTCAATATCAAAAAGTCAGACACTAATTTAACATTTTTAATAATTCAAATTTACAGAGAAGAATAATTATTATTTAAAAATAATTATTTATTTAATTAACTAATTAAATTTAGTGACTTCAATTAATTTACTAATTAAAATAATTACTTAAAATTTACGTATAAATTTAGCATCTAATTGGCTATTAGCATTTTCTTGAGAAGAATAGATAAAAATTATGACAATAAAAAATTATTAATATTCATAGAAAATTTATGAACAAATTAAAAAATAATTTTTGATTTAAATTTTTGTATGTATTTTAGAATATTTATAACTTTTTGTTACATTTAGCATTAGTTATAAATTTATTGCGACATTTATCCTTAACTGTAATTTAAAATAAATTTTTTATTATTATTATTAATAAACTAAAAAAAATTTATTTGATTTTAATATTCGATTTATTGACTATTATCAATTAAATATTTACTTGAATCAAATAATATTTTTTGTAGTCAATTAAATGGTATTTGAACCAATAATTTCAGTATTTGAAGCAAATATGAATTAAACCATTTAATTAACTCCAATCAATATTATTTGATTCAATTAAAAATTTAATTGATAATAGTCAATTAATCGGTTATTTGAATCAAATAAATATTTTTTTCAGTGTAATAATATTACCATGCTATGTTTATTATTATTTATAATAATAGCAATAATAATAATAATAATAATAATAATAATAATAATAATAATAATAATAATAATAATAATAATAATAATAATAATAATAATAATATTAATAATTAATGAAAGCATTAATTAGAATAGGAAGGGAAATAATTATAATTAATAATTAAATTCTTAAGAGTTTAATTATTAAATTGAATAATTACCCTCATTTTTTAGTTCTATTGTTATTTTTATTTTACTAAGCAAAAATTTAGAACACAAAATTCTCACCTGCATTGTAATTTTTGTTTGTATCGTTTTGCGATGTTAAATAATTTTCCCCTTTGAAACTTTTTTTTTTATATTTTTCGTCCTAAACACTTGGTTGATTTTTTCACTTTCGTTAATTTTTGCATTAATTTTTTTCTCTTTGTAATTTGTTTGAAGGAAAATGTCTTCGTTATTTTTGCATTGGATAATCACTTTCGTTTCAAATTCATTAATTATTTTTACTGTGACTATTGGATTGTGAAAAAATTATTGATTTTTGTTTTTAAAAGCACACGCGATCTTTCCGGGAACTCGCGAGAGAATAATCGCCTTACAGCTTCACGATGAGTATTTGATCTTTCTTCTGTATCCTTTCTCTCATAATTGGAGTCACACGGTCGAAGTTTAAGCTTCCTTGAGAATCGAATGTACTCACACGTTATTCAATTGTAGGCGAGTCATTATAATATTTTTCGATTTATCCTTTTAATAATTCCAGTCGATTATTGGTTAGTTTGCTTTCTTTCTTTTTTTGGATTTTTTAATTTTAGACTTTATTTTATGGTATTTATTATTTTTTTTTGAAAAATATTTATTAACTGAATTATAATATTACTGACTGAATTATTATAATTCTGTTCATTTTATTTCCCTAAAATTTTGAACGTTCAAATGAAGAAAACTTTTTTCGATTTAAATAATTTTAAAAATTATTATACTAAAATAATTGAAAAATAATGTAAATTAATTATTTAATTACGTACTCTTTAAATTTGAATTAATAAAAAATTAAAAATGTTTACTAATTTGAAATAGTGACTGAATTTTTGCTTTTGAATTAGTAAATTTGACTGATAAATAGTAATTTCTACTTATTTATTAATAAAATTTACTAATTCACTTTTTGCTTTTGAATTAGGAAATTTTTCTACTAAATAGTAATTTCTACTAATTTATTAGTAAAATGTACTATTTCAAAAATAAAAAATCAGTCACTAATTCAAAGTAGTAAACATTTTTACTAATTCAAATATAGAGAGTAGAAATTAATTTTTTATAGAAAAATACTAATTATACGAAGTAACAAAAATATTGCCCTTCATTTGAACGTTCGAAACTTTATAGAAACATTTAATTTTGTAATTTTCTTGCAAATAAAGTCACAATTTATTAAATAATTATAAACTAAAAACATTTTAAAAGAAACACAAAAAAACTTCACTTGGAGCAGATTTAAATTTCATTAGCGACATGTTTACCTGTCTTAGTTAAAACTTTTGCTATTCCAGAGAAACTTATCGCTGTTTCAAAAAAAACATTTTTTTGTCGAGATTTCGCGAAAAAAATTCATTAGCATATTTTTTAAAAAATACTCTCGAAAATAGTTTTTAAAAAAG
Source organism: Leptopilina syphax (assembly GCA_032872505.1). Lineage (NCBI taxonomy): Eukaryota > Metazoa > Arthropoda > Insecta > Hymenoptera > Figitidae > Leptopilina > Leptopilina syphax. The sequence goes on from CM065469.1 coordinate 40,746,681, forward strand.
CTCCTTAAGATTGTTTTTTTAATTTTTAAATTAATTTTTTGAAAAACTCACTTTTAATTATAAATAAATTTGCAAAGAATTTGAACTATTTCTTTAATGTGTTAAAAGCACTGTACCGACAATGGATAAATCACAATTTTAAATCAAGAGTGTGCGTCCTTTGTCTCTTGAACTCTTCTCCTTTGGTTGTCATGGAGCAAAATATATATTGAAAGCGACGCACAGGTGGAAAATTGTATTTTTCACTTTTCTTTTTTTGTCAAATATAATGCGCGACAGTATTTTTCTTTTTGACAAAAAATAATTTTAAAGTGTATACTCTATTCTCGCTGTTGTTTTTGACAAACTGACGTCTCGCGTTGAAAGGCGCGAAAGAAAAAGCTCGCGGATTTTGAGCGTCGCAATGCTTGCCAACCCCTTGAGTTGAGCGTCAGTTCCCCTCGTCTCCGATCCACCCCCCCTCTCTTTCGTGGTATATAACCCCCATCATTTTCCATCCCCCATAATATACATAAACATACATAGGATGTGTACATATATATGTATGAATACACGTATGGTTGTCCCTCGCGTCCAGAAAGCTATAGTTCAATGCCATAGAAATTGAGCGCGCAGCAATAGTGTCCAATTTGTCCACACTTAAATTTTCCTACAGGTCTTCGATCAATTTTCCAATTTATGAAAATAATTTATTATTTCATATTGATAAATACTCTTTAAATTTTAATTAGTAAACATGTTTGCTAATTTGAATTAGTGACTGACTTTTTGATTTTTAATTAGTCAATTTTAGTAATAAATTAGTAGAAATTATTCTTTATTAGTAAAAGTTACTAATTATTTAAAATTGGCTAATTAATTAGTAGAAATTAGAAAAAATGTTTACTGCTTTGAATTAGTAAAAATGTTTGCTAATTTGCATCAGTGACTGACTTTTAGCTTTTTAATTAGTAAATTTTAGTAATAAATTAGTAGGAATTATTCTTTATTAGTAAAAGTTACTAATTATTTAAAATGACTGATTAATTAGTAGAGATTAGAAAAAAATGTATATTACTTTGAATTAGTGACTGACTCTTTGCTTTTGAATTTGTAAATTTTGCTAATAAATAATAATTTCTACTAATTTATTAGTAAAAATTTACAAATTCAAAAGTATAAAGTCAGTCATTAATTTTAATTAGTAAACATTTTTACTAATTCGAATTTTGAGAGTATATTTATAAATTAGCTTAGAACTTAAACATTTTTTTTAAATTAATTTGAATAATTACTCATTTTGACAATTTGGGAATTTTAGTAAAAGTTATTAATTACTATTGTTATTATTTTTATCATAACTAGCAACAATTCGCGCTAAAGCGCGCGGCTAACTTCTTATATTACCTTTTTAAAATAAAATTAACAATTTTAAAAATAATAGAATTTAAACATTTTCTAATTTAAATTTTTGTTGAAAACACTAAAAAATTAAATTTTTGAGAAATTACAAATAATTGCAGAAATTCAATTATTTTGAAAAAAAAAATTAAATTCTTATAAAATTCAACTATGTTTAAAATTTGAAAAAAAAAATTCCCGTAAATATCCCAATTATCTTTATAAATAACAAAATTCTTTTCCTAAGTTCAATTATTTTCATAAATGTCAAAAAAATTCTTGCCCTAATTTCAATTATTTTCAAAAAATTTTCTAGTTTCGATTATTTTCAATATCTTCTATTTTAATAAAATTTCCCAAAAAGAATTCAATTATTTAAAAAAAAATTTAATGAAATTGTATGCAAACATTTAATTATTTTCATAAATAATAAAAATTTCTCAGGAATCTAATTATTTTTATAAATAATAAAATTTTCTTTAAGGAATTCAATTATTTTTATAAGAAATAATTTCACTTTTAGGTTATGTCAAAATGACTAAAATTTTTCGTAACTATAACTTCATTAGTTAAATTTGACTATTTTTACAGTTATTTATTTACTTAATTAGTTATTCTTACTAAAAAATATTTTTTACTGATAATTAGTTAATGCTAACATTAAATCAATCAAAAATTTTACGAACAATAAATTATTTTTTGACTAATTCAGATTTAGAGAGTCGTAATTATTTTCATTAATAATGAAAATTTGTTTATCAATTTAGTAATAGCAGATTGTAACTAATTTCAGAAAATTAGTTCTTTAATTTTTAATGCAGTTTCTTATTTTAAATCACTTTTTTTTAGAAATCAAATGGCACTAAATGTTAACAGCATGTGACTGTTACAGAAATCAATGTTAATTTTTTCGACCACTTTTCTCTTAAAATATTAAATAAATTAATTTATTTAATATTTTAAGAGAAAAGTGGTCGAAAAAATTAACATTGAATTCTGTAACAATCACATGCTGTTAAATGAATATTTAGTTTGTAGTTAAAATTATCCTCAAATCAATATTATCTGATACATTTTTCAGACATTATTTAGTTTTACAGACTTACAATTAGTTTTTTCAGTCAAAGTTAAAACTAAAAATTAAATTTATTTTTAAAACACAAAATAGAATGAGAAAAATTTTTAAGAGTAAATGTTAATAAACAAAATAAACTGTCTAAATACAACTGTTTAAATCTGAATTAGTTGAAAATATCTAATTCTTACAATTAGTAAAATCGTGGCTGATTTTTTGTTTTAAAAATTAGAGAAAAATAACTAATTATTAGAAAATTGCTAATTATTAGTAAGTATTTGTTAATTATTAGTAAATAATTGTCAATTGTTAGTAAATATTTGCTAATTATTACTAAGAAATTTTTTTTACTATAAAATAGAATAGAAATTAGTCGAATGACAACATTTTGATTTGGTAATTAAATATTATTTAATTGAAAGAAATTGAGACAGATTTTCTTTTCGTTTCTTTATTTTTAGTCTGAAAAAGAGACATGAATGCTTAAATAGTATCGAATTGTGAAGGACAAGAGTCGAGCCTGTTGCACATAGATATTCTCAACACGCATAAGATCGATAAAGCACCCGCGGAAATTTCATTGGAAAGTTGTGGACGTTGTCGCGTCGAGTAAAATCAACTCTATGTATATATAAGCTTTTACATTTGAAAGGGATCGAAAGCCAAGCCAAAAATCTCATAAAATTGGCGTCGATCCCGTATACAATTCAGCAATGCTAAATCACTATCGCAAATATTCGCCAGTCTTACTGGATTTAAAGATTAGAAGATTTTCCCTATTTCTCTCACACCCTCTCTCACTCTCTCTCTCTTGAAAAATAAATAAATAAAATAAATTCGTCGATAGGTTTCGAGATGATAAAATTCAGAAAATTGTTTTTTTGATTACATTTTTAAGGTTTTGTTTATTGTATGAAAAATAGAAATTGGATGAAGGGCTTCATTTTGAATGTTGTTTCTTTGTTACTGAAAGAGAATCAGGGAAGAAAGTGTTTAGTTGGATCAGCGAAATTTTTTTGTTGGAAAATTGAATAATTTTTTTGGTATTTGTCTCTTTTTAAAATTTTATGTTTAAGATTGTATTTTTTTAAATTTTTTTTGTGTTGATTGTATTTTTTTAAATTTTTTTTGTGTTTTTTATATTTTTTTACTTTTTTATATTTCCTGTTGTTCATACTCATAGTTTTTTTTATACTTTTAGTATTTTATGCTTTTCTTATTTTATAATTTTTGTATTTTTTTACTTTTTGTATTTTACACTTTCGATATTTTATACTTTTTGTATTTTATACTTTTTGCTTTTTATACTTTTTGCTTTTTGTACTTTTTGTATTTTATAGTTTTCGTTTTTTATACGTTTTGTTTTTTTTATATTTTTTTGCTTTTTTTATACTTTTTGGTTTTTATAGTTTTTGTTAATACTTTTCTTTAATAATACTTTTTGTTTTTTCATACTTTTTTTTACTATTTTCTGGCTTTTTCCAAACTTAAAGTGAAGAAAATAACATTTCCAGGTGGGGAGGGATTTTTATTTAATTTAATTTCTCCCATTTCAAAAATTTTATTTTGAATAGGAAATATTTTCAAGGCTTTTTTGCTTCGCCAATGAAAATTTAAATGAGAAAGGAAAATAATTTGGTTGCCTCAATTAAAATGTTTCTTAATTCCACAAAAATTCATTTAATTTTGTTTGATAAACTTTCAAAAAATATTTTGTTCATTCGAACAATTCTTTATTGGTTTGTTTAATGAATTTGGATTTTTTTCTAACTTTTTAAAAAATTATTATTTTTTCTTGTTTTGCTTGATTCAAAGAAAATTTAATTAAATAAATCGAATACTTTTTTTTTACAAAATTTGTACAATAATTTGGATTTATTTTCCATTCTTTTGTTTTTAATATTTATTGCAAATAAACATTTAAATATTCTCATTAATATTTATTTTCAATAAATATTTATATCAAATAAATAAAAAATTATTAAATAAATATTTATTTCTAATAAATATTTACTATAATCAAATCAAATATAAATATTTAAATCGAAGAAATGGAAAATCATTAAATAAATATTTTAATATTCTAATTTAATATTTATTTCAAATAAATATTAAATCTTTTCTGAAGAATTTTTTTCCTCTGTTCCCTTATTCGAAAGCAGTTAATAAATTTTATTGTTTCACTCTTCGTAATTAATTTTCTGTTCGTCTGTAAATTATTTATTCGTTTGTTTACTAATAGTTTTGCAGAAACTGCAACATTGGGCTATTTTAGAAATAAATGAGTTTAGTTATTCAACCACAGGTGGTTGTTAATAGAGGTTTGAAAATTTTTAATTAGTAAACTTCAACAGCCACAATCGTTAAACTTTAACTTATTGGTAAATGACCATAAAACTAGTTTGCACTTTTAAGTAAACCATTAATTATTACAATTTGCAAATTTAGTTCAAATATTTCGGTACAATGCAAATTTTTGTATACAAAAAAAAACGAGAACTGTTTATTAAAAATTCGTCAACATTCAGAAAAAATTTTTTTTTTAAGAATTGAAAAATTAATTAAAACTATTGAAAAATGGAGAACTAAATCTGCTGGGGGTGGAAATAATATAATTTAGTAAAATATTCCAAATTTCATTTTTTTAAAAATATGTTTAACGAGAGAGCGAGGAGTATGTAGCTAGTATTTAAATTAATATAAATTAAGAATTTAGGGAAAATAAGAAAAAAAAGTGCAAGCAACAACATTGTGGCATTGTTTTTGTATATATGACTGACGCGCCCGCGTGCATTGAGAGAAAAACCGGTCAGTGCCGGCAAACAAAAAAGAAATGTCTTTTTTTTCTAAATGAAAAATTAACTCACCTTCTTTGTTTGAAGAATGAAGAGGTGATTTATCCAATTTCCGACATCGATAAAATAATTATTTTCTCTTTGGAAATTTGAAATATCTATACTTCACGTTATCGTAAGCACAAAACAACCTCGTGTCCAGGAGAGAGCGAGTCCCTCAATCCTTCGTATAATGGCTCCGCAAAGAGGGCGCTACTATCGCGAAGAATAACTCAATTATTCAAAATGTATAATGCAAGGAACTTATATGCGAATTGATAATGCCGGTGTTCGTATACACTTGTATTTTAATCAAGAGAAATGAATGTGTATTTGTATATGCTATAGAATATTTTGTGAAAAACTTTTTGAGGGAGAGAGAGAGAGAGATGTAAACATGAGTGTGAGGCATGCGCATCAATAAAGGAATGGTCAAAATATATATGTGTGTGTGTGTGTGTGTGTAAAAGCCCTTGCGAAAATGGGGTTGTACGCTCTCTCTCGTACTATACGAGATCCATGGCTGTAATGGCGGCAGTTCATGGGGAAGAGAAACAACCCCCATGCCATGGGAAAGACGATCAATACCGTTCGTAGTCGCTTTTCCGCGCTTCCATAGGGGGGTGGTTCACCCCCTCTCAAGTTGGCGTTCGGTTTTAGCACTAGCGATGGGCTCGAACTCTCCATAAGCGTGAATTGCAGATTTTTCATTTGTTTCTTTGTTTTTCGAATTTTTGTTTCGTGCTTTCTAAATCTGAATCAGTAAAATTCAACGGGAGATCAGTGAAATTTTACTGAGAATCGGTGATTCTGTTCTCATGATTTCAGTCAGTGAAATTTAACTGGAAATCAGTTGAAAATTATTGATTATAATGAATATCAGTCATTTTTAAATGACGTATATTGAGGTTTTTAGTCCATTTTTTTAATTGTCCAGTCAGTCAAAATTAATTCCTATTTAAATGATTTTTAACTTATTTTTAGTGTGATTTTACTAATTTTAATAGTGAGAGATTTTACTGATTTTAATAGTTACTGAAAATCAGTAAAATTTCACTGATTTAGATTTCGTGCTCCCTAAATATGAATCAGTGAAATTCAACGGAAAATCAGTTGAATCAGAATTCTCACGATTTTAATCCGTGAAATTAACCTGGAAATCTGTTAAAAATTTGCTGAATCAGTTAAATTTTACTGAAAATCAGTTATCAATTACCGTATTAAAAAAATTTTAATGGAAATTAGTTAAAAGTTACTGAATCTGTAAAATTTGACTGAAAATTATAGTTGAAAATTATTGAATCAGTAAAATTTTAATAAAAATAAGTTAAAAATGATTTAAATATAAGTCATTTTTCAATGACGCATATTGAGGTTCTTAGTCATTTTTTAATTGGCCAGTTAGTGAAAACTCCTATTTCAATAATTTTTAACTTGTTTTTAGCGAAATTTGACTGATTTTAATAGTGAGAGTTGAGTCACTGAAAATCAGTCAAATTTTACAGACTTAAATTTAGAGATTAAGACAAATTTTAAATTAGAATTTTTATAACAAAATATTAATTAAATCTGAATCAGTTAAAATTGTAACTTATTTCAATTAGTTACTGAACTTTTTAATTTTAAATCATTTTAAATTTACTTATTTATCAGGAAAAATTTGTTTTTACTGGTAAATCAGTAAAATGAGTATAATTTTACTTAATTAAAATAAGAATCACTCTATTTTCAAAATGTAAATGAGTGAAATTTAACTGGCAAACAGTTAAAAATTACTGAATCAGTAAAATTTTAATAAAAATCAGTTTAATAAGTAATAAAATTTTCACAGGAATTCAATTAATTAAATACAGATTTTTATAAAATTTTTCGAAAACTATTAATTATTTAAAAAGAATTTTAAAAAATTTGTCCAAAGAATTCAATTATTTAAAAAAATCTAACAAAGTTCTTTTTAAGAATTCAATTATTTTTATAAATAATAATTCAATTATCTATATGAATAATAAAATTCTTCACAGAAATTCAGTTATTTTTATAAACTTGAATAAAATTCGTTTGAAGAAATAAATTATTTTCAAAAGTAATAAAATTCTTCGCAAAAATTCAATTATGTTCAAAAATTAAACAGAAATTCTTGTAAAAATTTCAAGTATCTATATATAAATAATAAAATTCTTCTCCGAAATACAATTATTTTAGAAAAATTTTAATAAAATTCTTGGCAAAATTTTACAGAAATTTAATTATTTACAAAATTTTTAATAAATTTCTTCGAAATTATTAAATTATTTTCATTAGTAATAAAATTTTCACAGGAATTGAATTATTTTAAATAGAAAATTTCATAAAATTTTTAGAAAAATATCAATTATTTAAATAGATTTTTATAAAATTTGTCGCAAGAATTCAATTATTTAAAAAAAATTTAACAAAGTTCTTTTCAAGAATTCAATTATTTTTATAAATAATAAAATTCTTCGTTGCAAGAATTAAAATATTTATATAAATAATAAAATTTTTCACAGAAATTCAGTTATTTTTATAAACTCGAATAAAATTCGTTTGAAGAATTAAATTATTTTGATAAATATAAAACTCTTTGCAAAATTTCAATTATTTTTAATACAATTGTAATAGAATTTCTCGAAGAATGTAATTATCCTTAAAAATTTTATTAAAATTTGCCAAAATAATTCAATTATTTAGAAATTTGTTGATGAAATTCTTTATGATAATTCAATTTTAACAAATATTCAATTATTCAATAAATTATTTATTTTTTAATGTAAATAATTGAATTCTTCTAGAATTTTCTAATAAAAATTGATTTAAAAATGAATTACCGAATAAATGATTTATTATTTATGAAAATAATTTATATTTTTGCAACTAATTTTATTAAGTCTTTTTTAAATAATTGAATTTTTTTGAAGTATTTGGTTAGAATTTTTGTAAACAATTAATTTTTGTTTGAAAAATTTTATGGTAATTTAAATTATTACAAAATATTCTTATAAGTTGTTGAATTTCAAAAAGGTTTGAATTTAAATGTTTCGAAGAATTTTAATTCCTACGAAAAAATAATAATGATTAAATATTTATTTAGAAAAGTAGTTATTGATGTTTTCGAAGAATTTTACAGTTAAAGAAATTTTAAATAAATTTAACAGAACATTTTTTTGAGTATCTAATAATTTTTAGAGTGAATCAGAATATTTTTTAGGGTTAGAAAAAAAGTGAAAGTTTTGTCTGGAAATCAGGGAAAAGTTAGGGAATAATAAAATTGAATATTTGTGGCAACTCTGTTCAAGAAAACTCGTCCCCTGAATTGAAGTCAGTGAAATTTTCACTGATTCAGATTTAGAGTGAATGAAGGAAAGGAGAATAGTAATTAAAAATAGTTAAAACATTGTGATTAAAGAGAAATCTAATTAAAAATAATGTAGGTTTAAGTGCAGAGTTGAATTTATAATTAGAAACTGATTAAAGTTTAAAATTGTGTTTAGAAATAAATAAGGGGAGAGTTATTATTTTCTCTCCCTCTCTTTCGAATCCTTGAGTAGGTGTGAAAAAAATGAAAATAAAAGTGTCAACCACATCCTGGAATATTCAGTGACCTTTTGTCTTTGTTTGGCTTCGTCTGTATTTCATTGCCTGAGCTTTTAAGTTCTGGGGTAACTTTCCGCTATATAAGAATTCTTCCACCCTTTTTTTTCAAAGGATGTCTTGTTGGGTGAGTTCTGCCGACCCTTAAGTCAGATCTACCCTGTAATTATAGGGATTGCCTCATACTACATAGTAGTTGTGTAAGAACTGAACAGACTGCGTGGCTCGACTAAACGACATCTGAGCCCCCCACACTCCTTCTTCCTTTCAACATTAGATGATAGACGCTCACGTTATCGTCAAGTACTTTTAACCCTACGAAAAAAAATTTGTTTCCCCTTTTCTCTCTTTCTTTATTCTTTAATATGACCTCTTCAGTTTTCATCAGTGCAAGAGCAGATTGTTTGAAATGCCCGATTAATTCGTCTTGTTAAGGGACAAAAATTGCTTTATTGATTCTTGATAATTATTGTTCCGTGATGGCTTTACGGATTCATGTATGTCTCGTAATTAATATCTCGTGTACTCTCTAAATCTGAATCAGTGAAATTTGACTGGGAATTTGTTTTTTTTTTGTTAATCAAAAAAGTTACTTTTTTAAATAAAATTCATCATTCGGATCGAGACCAGTTTATTTCTCAAGGAAAAATTACTCTCTAAATCTGAATCAGCGATAAGTATACCACTGATTTCAATTAGCTTATATTAGCTGAAAAATCAGTGAAATTTCACTGATTCATCAGTATATATACGCTGAAAGAAATCAGTGGTATACTTATAGCTGGAAATCAGCGAGATTTCGCTGATTCAGATTTAGAGAGTAATTTATATTTTAAAGCATGGTTACCACAAAGCCTGGAAATTCTGGAAAACCTGGAAAAGGTGTGGAAAACCTAGAAATAGTATGGAATTTAAAAAAATTCTAGCAATAGTTTGGGACCAGTAAACAATTTTTGTACTAATAATTGTTAACAAACAGAAGATAAAGTTCGCTCAAAATATAATTTTTTATCTTCTGCTGATCATCGGCTGTGGTTACTTTTTATAAATTGTGAATTAAATTAATTTTTATGACTCAGATATTAATTGGAATTGTTTTAGCAATAGTTTGGGACCAGTAACAAATTTTATGACTAAAAATTGTTAGTAAACTAAAGATAAAGTTCGCTCAAAAATAATTATTCATCTTCTGCTGATTGGCGGCTGTGGTTACTTTTTATAAATTGTGAATTTAAGTAATTTTTATGACCCAGATATTAATTGGAATTGTTCTAGTGATAAGTTAGAACCAGTAAAAAATTTTATGACCAAAAATTGTCAGTAAACTGAAGATAAAGTTCGCTCAAAAAATAATTTTTCATCTTCTGCTGATTGTCGGCTGTGGTTACTTTTTATAAATTGTGGATTAAATTAATTTTTATGACCCAGGTATTAATTGGACTTCTTTTAGCAATAGTTTGGGACCAGTAACAAATTTTATGACTAAAAATTGTTAGTAAACTAAAGATAAAGTTCGCTCAAAAATAATTATTCATCTTCTGCTGATTATCGACTGTGGTTTCTTTTTATGAATTGGGAATTAAATTAATTTTTATAGCCCAGATATTAATTGGAATTGTTCTAGTGATAAGTTAGGACAAGTAAGAAAATTTATGACTAAAAATTGTTAGTACACAGTAGATAAAGTTCGCTTAAAAATAATTTTTCATCTTCTGCTGATCATCGGCTGTGGTTACTTTTTATAAATTGTGAATTAAATTAATTTTTATGACCCAGATATTAATTGGAACTGTTCAAGCAATAGTTTGGGACCAGTAAAAAATTTTATGACTAAAAATTGTTAGTACACAGTAGATAAAGTTCGCTTAAAAATAATTTTTCATCTTCTGCTGATTATCGGCTGTGGTTACTTTTTATAAATTGTGAATTAAATTAATTTTTATGACCCAGATATTAATTGGAATTGTTTAAGTGATAAGTTTGGAATATTGTAAAGAAATGGATTTGAAAATTGTCATGATTTTATCAATTTGCCATCTTTAAATATTATTTTTTATTTTTGGTCCGTAAAGTCCGTATTTTTGAATACTTTTATACTGGTTCGAGCCCTGCTAACATTTGTTTTTTATTTATAGAAGAAAAATATGAATGTTTTTTAGAATTGTTTTTATAGATAAATTTAAAAGCAGATGAGACGATTATGCAGCAGCTAAACTTCTGATGATGAAATATGATGTAAATACAGAGTTTAGATACATACACACCTATCTCGCTGGTTTGATGTAAACATAACTATAGCAAGTGGATAAGGGTCAGTTCGTTCGCACGCTCGATTATGTAACACTTGTATAACATGTTACAACTTTATACTTTTTGTACTTTAATTTTTAATTACTCAAAATTAGCTAACAAATTAATTTAGATACCAATTTATCATTTTTTGAAGGTTATTTAGAAAATTTCTTCAAAACTGAAATGTTTGCGATAATGTTTTTTTATCAAATTTGTATGTCAAGTATATTGGTTGTAGATGCTGTATAAGATTTTATTAATTCTTTGTAAATTTTTTCTACATTAAATCGTTCGTCTTCTAAATTCTTTAAATTGACTTTTTTAAATTCTTTTGTTTTTTAAATTGTTTTCTAAATTCTTGTAAATTGGTTTTGAAATTGAACTTTAAGAAAAAGAATGGCAGTCACAATTCATTTTTAAAAAATATATTTTTCTCTCTTGACAAAAATTATTTATTTTTCATGCAAAAAAAAGAACTGAGCTTGCAATACTAATTATAGGCTCGTTTCATCTAAAACCTATGATGAAAAAGACGGAATATATTTCCCGCGAGGGTTAATCGAGGTCGAGAGGCAGAAAACTGTCCCAGTTTTTCAGTGACTCTCACGGTTCCATATTTTCATCTCGAATTTTATTTCTAAAGAGGTTTTCTGTAGATTTTTACTTCTTCCTTTTTTCTGAAATTGGTGAAAATTTCAAAAATTTTCCCTTCTAAAATAAATATTTGGGTAGAAACATTAATTCTGACTGAGAAACAAAATCTATTTTTTATTGTTTTCATTCTTCTAAAATTCTACATTTCTAATTTCATTTAATTAATTTAATTATGAATACCTACAAGTTTTATTATTTAAAAAATAAATATTAAAAACTAAAAATCAAATGTACAGGGAATTTGCAAAAAAAATATAGAATTTATGTTGATTTGCGTCTGTCTCGACATTTAATGGAATGTGTTTTACTCCGTAAAAACAGATATCTTAATGCTCATGTAAAATGAAGAAAGTAAACTGTGTTGCTGATAAAATGACACGAACGAAATATCTAAAGAACTATTATTTCCTTAGTCATGCACTCCAGAAAGTGAAAGCTCTATAATACAGTTTACTTCCGAAAGATGAGATTTATGGGCCACCTGCCAGTTGACCTTGGACTCGTGAAAGGTCAACTCTTTTAAAATACTGTTAAACGAACTTTAAAATGAAAGGTCATTGGATCTCGTCTACTGTTAAATGCAAATATTCACTATTCCCTCCATTAATTAATAATCAAATGTTACTTATTCTAAAATGGAATAATTTCAAATCTGGCGTATAAAAAACTAAATAAATAAATAAATAATAATACTAATAATAAAATAATAGTAAAATAATAGTAAAAAATAAATAGTAATAAAGTAAATTGAATAAAAAACAAATTAAATTAAATAAATATTATAAAACTCATCGCAAAATTTCAATTATTTTCAAAAATGTTTCGCAACTGAATGATTTTTAAAATATACTATTTTAATAAAATTTTCCAAAAGAATTCAATTATTTAAAAATAAATTTAATGAAATTCTACGTAAACCTTTAATTATTTTCATAAAAAAATAAAACTTCCACAGGGATTCGATTATTTTCGTAAATAATAAAATTTTTTTTAGGAATTCAATTATTTTCGTAAATAATAAAACTCATTGTAGAATTTCAATTATTTTAATTACAATTTCAATCGAATTCGTCGAAAACATTCTTAAAAATTTTATTCAAATTTGTCATCAGAAATCAGGTATTTAAAAATTTATAGATAAAATTCTTTATGAAAATTCATTTTTAAGAAACATGCAATTATCCAATAAATTGTTATTTTTGTATTTAAATAATTGAATTCTAGCAGAATTTTCTCATAAACATTGATTTTAAAATGGATTCCAGTTAAAATTTTAGATTATAATTGAATTTTCAAAGCATTAGAGCGTAAATTTTTAGAAATAATTAAATTTTAAAAAAAAATTTCAGATTAAAATCTTTGAAAATTTGAATTTTTATATTTTTAACTAACAATTGCGTGGAATTAATCTTTTTTGAAAAACTTTAATTGTGGATTTTTTTTTTAATTATTTAAAGTTTTTTTTAACTAATATATATTTTAATTGAAGAATTTACGAATAATTGAAATTTTGTAAATTTGTAAATTCAAATTTGTAAAAGTTACAAATTATTGCAAAAATTCAATTATTTTCAAGAGTAATAATATTCTTCGCAAAAATTAAATATTGTTCAAAAGTAATAAAATTCTTCTTAGGGATTCAATTATTTTCACAAATAATAAATCCCATCGCAGAATTTCAATTATTTTTAATACAAATTTAATCGAATTTCTCGATAAAAGTAATTATTCTTAAAAATTTTCTTAAAATTCGTCAAAGGAATTTTATTATTTAAAAATTTGTCTATAAAATTGTTTATGAGAATTCAATTTTAAGAAACAATCAATTGTTTGATAAATTTTTAATTTTTGTATTTAAATAATTAAATTGTAGTAGAATTTTCTAATAAAAATTGATTTAAAAAGGAATTTCAGTTAAAATTTTAGATAATAATTGAATATTATAAAAGCAATATATCGTGAATTTTTAAAAATAACTGAATTTTGAAATTAATATTTTTGAAAAAGTTTAATTGAATTTTTAAAATATTATTTCAAGTTTTTGTTTTCTAATATTTATTTAGTTAAAGAATTTACAAATAATTGAAATTTTGTAAAATTGAATATTATAAACAAATGGATTTGAAAATCGATAAAGAACTTTTTCGAAAATTATTAAAAATAATCGATTTAAAGAAGAATTTTAGTTAAAAATTATTGAAAATAATAATTTTTTTATCCCTGAGTTAATTATATTTTTAATAACAATTAAGACGTCCTTAATTTTTAAGTAAGGGAAATGTAATAAATTGAACTAATATTAATTAATATTCGAGCGATAATTGTAGAATCTGCATGTATATATCTTACTGCTAATTATTGTTTTCATTGGACTTTATATTCAGGTTAATTAGCCATTAGTTACGTAAATATTTAATCAGAGTTATCATTGTAATGGTATATTCAGTGACAATTAGCAAGACCCAGAACTATATTTTAATTATAAAAGAAAAATTTGATATTAAAAAAACTTTTTCTTCTGTGTTTACAATTTTTCGATCATTAACTTCTAACATCTGTAGCTTTCAATTTTTTTTTAATTTGAATAACATAAAAAATTTTTTACTAAATATTTTTATTTATATTACGTTTTGGTTTTTCTGTTTCTTTTATGTTTATGTTTTTTTTTTGCTTTTATTTTACCCAAACTTTTCGAACTTGATAATGGTGGAAAATATTTGAAAAATTAATTTTTTTTTTCAAAAAGACAAAAGAGGAAAATGGGAAATAAAAAAGAACATTTCGACGATTATTGCAGACGAGTGTATTGCAATTTGTGAGGTACAAATAGTATAAAGGGTATAAGAATACAAACATTGCGTAGGAACTAGAGAAGTACAGCATAGAAAAAGTACAGCATAGAGACGTGACATAGAGCTCATTTTGCAAATTGATCATAATAATAGATTTCCCCCAACCCACGTTTTTTTTCTTTTATTTAAAAAAAAGATGAAGCTCTCGTGTCAAAATTTCCATGAAATTATGTTTTTAGACGATTTCAAGATTTTAATAATTATTTTTATATAAGAAAACTTCTTTTTTTTATATAAGAAAAATATATTCTTCATTTTATATCACTCTCTTTGTTAATTTTATTCTCGGAGTAGAAAAAAAATATTG
Organism: Leptopilina syphax; assembly: GCA_032872505.1. NCBI lineage: Eukaryota > Metazoa > Arthropoda > Insecta > Hymenoptera > Figitidae > Leptopilina > Leptopilina syphax. The sequence goes on from CM065469.1 coordinate 40,761,684, forward strand.
CAAAATTAAAATCTATATAGGTAAGTGTAAATTAAATAGAGAAAAAAATTAACGAGAACAAAAATATAAAATCTAACAAATAAACGAATAAAAATTTTTCTACTATCCAGTGTAAATAATATAATATATAGAAGTAAAATATATTTTTTAGAGACTTTTACACTATTTATAAATATGGAACTATGTCTTAAATTTATAACTATATATTTATCGCACTTAATTATAATTTTTAAATTACAAAATTATAAATTATTATACAATTTAAAAAAATTAGCAATTGCATCCAAATTAACGATTAAATTTAACAATTGTATAAAGTAACAAATATTGTAAATAAAACAGAGAATAAGTTAAAAAAATGAGAATGATTTTAAAAAAGAAAAGAAAATCGAAATTAAAATCTTCTAAGGAATACACTAAAGAATACACTTTAGAAAATTAGTATTCTGAAAGAAAATAATTAGGAAATTTTATAAATGAATTTTTTACTGACAATATGTATTAGAAATTAGATAGTCGAATTTTAGTAAAAAAAATTCTATTTTTTAAAAAAGCTATGGAATTTAAAATTTTTTATACTAAAACTTCATTTTTAATCATATTGTAAAATACTTTTATATAAAATTTTGGTAATTATTTTCTTTCTTTAGTTATCTAATATAATAATATAATAATATCTAATATAATATTTAGAATATAAGAAAAGTGGAAAATTAATTAATTGTGGAAAATTGAAAAAAGGATCAATTTTGACACGAGTTGCGCAGTTTTGACAGTCTAAGGACATTTTGTCCTTAAATTGCTATATATTATAATAAATATTACAATAGAACAACGCAATAATAAATATATATATTAATTTGTTTATATATATGTATGTTGTATATATATTTCATATATAATAATTTTTAATAATAATAATCATAATAATAATGCGAAGAAACATGTCGACACGACTATAATCTAGAAACACTGAGATTAACCTTTTTGTTTTCGTATTTACAGTCGTTTTTTTTCTTAATTTATTCAAATATGAATTTTTTATTTATTTATTTATTTATTTTTTCTTTTTAATTCTTTGGTTTACTAAATGGGTTCTCTAAGTTAAAAATCTAACTCACTCTTTTATTTCTTTACAATATTCAGTCGAATGAATCTCGCAGCCTCATAATATTTTAACACTCATGATCTAATAATACCGACTGTTGAGCATTATATTTTACATAATAATATCTTAAATTTCAAGTCGATTGCTGAATTATTATTTTTCCGATAGTTTCTCTCTTTTTCTCTCATTACTGATCGATTTTTGATTCCCCTTTTTTTTCTCTTTTTTGTTACATTAGGACTCTTGACGGAATCATTTGAGGACTTAATGATATGATTAAACATTATTGTACTCTATATCCATTCTATCTTTTTGTTTTTATAATGATTGCTGAAATTATTCCAAGAGATTTTGCACACATAGACACATTTTCTGGGTAATTTTTTTCTTCAAGAATTGTATTCGATATTATAATTTGTTTCTAGTGAAGAATATTTCTATTTTCTGATGAGAAAAAAAATATCTTCGGTATTGTTTTATCCTCACGGAATAAATGCTTCGCTTGAATGTTCTATACAAAATAGGAAAATTTTTTAAGAGTTTTACTTCACGTAGCGAAATTTTTAGTTGTTTTAGTTAAAACTTTAGCTATTCTAGAGAAACATATCGCTGATCTAGATAAAGATTTTTTCTATGTTTTTGATGAAATTTTAATTTTCGAAAATTTCTCTTTCTGTAAAAATCCAAATAAATTCGAAATCTTTCCAAAACGGTAAAAATCAAAATAAGTTGCATTTGCATTACTAAAATAAATTTGGTATTTTCAAAAAAGTGCAACTATTCTTGGAATTGTTTCTAAAAAAAATGCCATTTTTTCAACTTTTTTTTCCAAATATTGTAATAAAATACCAAATTTATGTTGGTAATGCGAATGTAACTTATTACGATTTTTACTGTTTGAAAAATAACTATAGACAAATGTTTCAAAAATTATGTTTGAATAATTTTTTTAAGATAATTAAATTTTTGAAATAATTAAGAAATTTTTAAATAATTGAACTTTTGTAAAATTTTGATTGATTGATTTTTCCTGTAGAAACATAAATAGCTTTAAATTTTGTTTGAAAAAATTATTGAAGTTTTGAATAATTAAATGTAAAAATAAGTTAAAGATAAGGGGAGAAAATAATTAAATTTCTATGACAATATTGAATTAAATTATTTTTTCGACTTTTTTTTTGTATTTTTAATCGAATAAAAGCGACTTTTATACGATCCGAGTTCCGAGGCATGTTTTTTATGAAAAAGAAATTTCTAAAATTACAAAAATCTATTTTTTTTCATTCTTTAATGTCAAGGACAGTGAAAATAAAACTCAGAGAAAATTGAATTGTATAATTAATAGGTTAAATAATTTATTTCACTCGTATTTCTTAGTCTGGCAAATATTTCATTTAGAAATTTAATCGTGAGAAATCTATCTCAAATGAGATTAATTTTCTTGTAAAACATTTGGAATTTTCAAAAATTTATTTATATGGTTTTAGAAATATTTATGGAATTGTATATTATAAATATTTTTCTCCTCTCATTTTGTTATGCGTGTGTTATGCTGGAAAGCTGAGAAATATCTCACACATCTCAGACCTCCTACACTCTTGTTGCAATCCCAACAATCGCTATAAATACTTGTCTCGGGCGACTCTTCCTAGAAATTATCGCAATAAATCTGCGGCTTCTTTATTGAACTTGGTTTTAAGTGGAAAATTACTAAAGGCAACAAAAAATTGCTAATAGACTAGGTCAAAAATATGATTTTTGTTAAAAAGAATTATTTTTCTTCATGTAGATTATTATTTTCGATAAATTTTAAATTTTAATTTTTTTTTTTAAAGAAAAGGTAAAGAAAAATATATTTTTGATAAAGAAATTATTTTTTATTACCTGAATTATTATTTTCGTAAACGTTTTTATTTTTTGGAAGAAGAAGAAGAAGAATAATGAAGAAAAATAATTTCTTTATCAAGAATTATAGTTTTAATGGACAAATATTTTTTTCTTCATGTAAATTATTATTTTAATAATCATTTTTTCTAAGAAGAAAAATTTATTTGAAGGAAAATTTTATTTTTCTTTATTAGAAGAAAAACAATTATTTTTATAAACGTTTTTTTTCTTGTTGACATCCAAATAATGGGTGATATGTGTATTTTTTCTGTATATGGGGATTTTATAATATTAAATTTGTATTTGAAAGTAATTTTTTTTTTACTAAGAGAGAAAAATTGCGACCATTCACCAAGTGATATTTAATAAGCCTCGCAGAGAAGCAGAAATTAATTTACATATCTACAAGCATTACCATATGTAACAGTATCTAACGTTCATATGCTTTCAAAGTGTTAACGAATTAATTGTGCGTTCAATGGAAAAGTGAGAATTAAATTACAAGAGTTATTAGATACGAAAAGTTTTTTTTTTATAAAAAATGATTCTTTTCCTTTCTTTCTTTGCATAAATAACCATAATTATTTAACTTTAATATTTCATCTATTTTACAACCAATATCAATCAAGAATACTTTCAATTTACTGACTGGCAAATGTCAAAAGTAAATTACCAGAGAGACGTAAAAATATTTTAAAAGTTCAACAAAATTCTGACATGAAAGAAGCGATATTGCAAAATTAAGGCACAATTATTTATGCAACAATAAAAAGTAAAATGTTGTTGGTTGTAATATTTTTAGTTCGTTTCGCCTTTTTTTGGAATTGTGTATTTTTTATTCATTTATTTATTAAATAAGGAAACATTTAATTTTTGATTAAATTCAATATTTAAATAAATATTTACAGATAAATAAATTGCAAATTATTTTGTAATTATTTTATTTTTTATTATTTATATAATTTTATTATTTTACTCATTTTCTTATTTTCTTATTTTCATATTTTTTTATTTTCTAATTTTTTTCATTTTCATCTTTCTTAAAATGGTTTTTCTACACAAAAAATATAAATTAGATTTATTTATTTATTATACCTATTATTATAATAAATAAATGAATTATCAAATAATTTTTTTGATTTTTTAAAATCTTTGATACTCAAATTGTTCTTTTTTTTTATCTAAAATGAAAACGCTTCTTTCAAGTTCAATTTTATTGTTAAATTTTTCATCAATAATTAATTATTAAAAAAAATAGGTTTCATTTTGTTTTTGGACTTTTTTTCTTTAATTCGCGCACAACACATTGAAAAAATCACAAATTAGAAGTTTTGTACTATGTGGAAGACGGATGTCCGTGAATGTGTTTTCAATTTGTTTGCAATAATTTTTAAATTGTTTTGATGAAAAACGTGATAACAGGATATTCTCTAAGTATAAAACGAGAAAAAAGATTTCATTGATTTTTGTAAAAAAAAAGAACTAGAAGAAAGTATAGAATTTTTTATTACTTTTGTGCCAATGAAATTTTTTTCTCCAATTTTCTATCGCAGTCAATTTTTATTATTCTCTTTAAAAATTCAGTGTATGCTATCGTTCACTCAAGAGTTTTTTCTCTTTTCTTTCTTTTTTTTTCTTTTTTTTGTTTTATCCACTATACAACATTCTAGCAACTAATTTCCATAAAAAATCGTGTCGAAACTATTCTGTTCAACTAACTCGGTTGTAAAGTTGTACTCAAGTTTTAATATAAACCCGCAATATCGAACTAAGTGGCTACGTTGATCCCAAAATTGTAAAAATTTTTTTTTGTATATTTTTTTATTTTTGGTAAATACGTTATAAAAAGTCTTCTTGTAATTTTTATTATGTCCAGGTAGAAATAGTGAATATTGTTTACAGAATGAAAATTTGTAATTTTTATGTGTAAATGGTATTAAAATTTTTACCTGGATGATAATAAAGACAAAATCTAGGCCCCCTAAAATGTCTTTTAAAAAGACATTGTGCGTGTTTAGTGATAAAAAAAAATTAAATTGTTTTTTTTTGTTTAGTCAAAATACTCTACTTTTTCTAAATCTAAAAACAACTGGAGACCCTGTTTTTAAATTTTTTTTCTTTTATTCGCGGAAGTGGAGGTAATAAACTGTGTTTCTATTTTGGGTTACGAAGCATCACTATTCAGTTACTTTGTAATGTTATTAATACAGCTGATGATTGGATTATTTTTTTGTATAAAAAAGAATGTGGTCCACTTGTTATTTATTTATTTTTTTAAAACTAAATTATTTTTATTTTTCACTAGGGTTGTATCTCTACCTAAAATCAATCATTTTCGCCCCTTTTCCATTTATTTTAAAGAAAAATTTATAAAAAAATTGTCATTTCTTGTAAATTGGAAAATTTTTAGTTATTTTTTATGTTAATTTTTTTTATAAAAATTATTCAAATTTATCTAATTTTTTATAATGAAATTTCCTTTAAAAATGGTATAAGTTAAAACAAATATTTAAAATAAATTGCATTCCTGGTACTAAAAGAAATTTTATAGAAAATATTTAATGCTACAAAAAATTTCTAAAATTATTGTAATATTTAATTTAATATTAAAATTAATTCATAAATTACAATTAGATTATTAAGTATTATTATTAATATTATTATTATTAATATGTAATTAGTAATTAATTATTGTAAGTTTTAAATAGAATGAAAAATTAGTTTTATCCAACAAAAATTTTAAATTTTTATCCAATTTTAAATTTTTACTTAATTATTTTATAATTTTTTCTTACAATTAAAATTTTTTTTTCTCTTGGTAATTTTTACTAAGTCTTACAAATTATACTTTTAATGGAAAAATTTAATTAAATATTAAATTTAATTCATAAATTAAAATTAATCATTCATATAGAAGAGTAATTAATTATTTCATTAAATTGAAATTCGTATAAATAAAAAATTGTTCCCATAATACCTGAGATATCTTTTATTTTAGATTCTCTATTACACTGTATATTTAAAAAAAAATTAAAAGTGCTCTATCGAGTGTCTTAAAGATGATATTAAAGCCAATTTTCATTATTATTTTTGATATAATTGTATTAAAAATATAAAAATAGAATCTAAGGGAAGTATTGTGAATAAATTCTAATATTTTTTCTTAAAATATCACATTTAATTTATCGACTCATCTATTTTTATTGTAGAAAATACTGCAGAGTTTTTTAATGTTTTATTTCACATTTTTTTGTTTCGGCTAAGTAAAACATGTATAGAAATTATTTATCCGAGTCTTTTTGTTTTAAAAATAAATTCAAAAAATTGTTCCATTTAAGTTTTATTTTGAAATAAAAATTTAAACTCAAGTTTTTAATTCTTTACTTTGATTCGAAACCTTTTTTTCAAATTTGACAATTTTATTGTCAAATTTTGTTGTTTAACTTGATTTTAAATAGGAAGTATTTTTGCAATTTTTTAAGAAGATAGATTATTCGTTTATTAGAGGGAGAATTTTTCTTTTAACATGTAAGATTATTTTCTTTTTAAATATTCCATATCGTCAGCTGTATTCGATAACATTTTAAAATCTAAGCAACAACTCGGATAAAGGAGACGTTAAAACATCACGTATCCAATAAAAAATTGGATTTTTTTTCTTTTTGGTTTCTATCTGAATAATCAGGTAAAGCAATTTCGGATCATAATGTGACCCACAGAAAAAAATTAAAGTGTAATTTTTGCAGACATTTTTTTCGCAAATATTACACTAATAATTATTTTCAGGTGGACGTACACAAAGAAACTTTTTTAAAAACATATTTTTCACGATCATTTTCGAGAATATATCGATACTTCCAAACTATGAAAAAAAATCTCTTTCACATTGCTTCTCTAAAAGAACAGAACTGTATTTTTTCTCCTAACTTCGCTATATTTTTTTATACATTTTTATTCGCAAATGTTTTATATTTCGAAAGAAAAAAATGGGGACGCATGAATAGGCTTGAACTCCGTAAAAGTCAGTTTTCAAAAAAAAAAGTTCGTGAAGTCCGTAATTTGATCGAGAAAAGTCGAAAAGTTTGTAAACTGTACGATATAATTTGGAGAATTTTAGAGAAATTACAAATAATGATTGCAGAAATTCAATTATTTTCAAAAGTAATAAAATTCTTCGTAAAAATTCAAAAATATAAAAAAATTCTTGTCAAATTTTTAATTATTTTTAAAAATAATTAAATTTTTCACTAAAATTCAATTATTTTTTAAAATTTTAATAAAATTCTTGGAAAAACTTCAATTATTTTCAAAAGTAATAAAAATTTCTAGGTAATTCAATTATTTACAAATTTTTTAAAAATTTCTTCGCAATAATTCAATTACGTTCAAAAAATTTAAAAAATGCTCGTAAAAAAGGCAATTATTTTCAAAAGTAATAAAATTCGTATCAAAAATTCAATTATTTTCGAAAATTTAAATAAAATTCTTAGCAAATTTTAATTCTTTTAATGAATAAAAAAATTCTTGTCAAAATTTCAATTATTTTCAAAACATTTCTTCAATTCAATGATTTTAAATATCTACTATTTTAATAAAATTTTCAAAAAGAATTCAATTATTTTTAAAAAAAATTGATAAAACTCTACGCAAACATTCAATTATTTTTATTAATAATAATAATTTCACAGAAAATTCAATTATTTAAAGAAAAATTTGCTAACATTTTTACGAAAAAATCAATTATTGTCAGGAATTTTTATAAAATTCTTTGCAAAATTCAATTTTTCATGAAATTGTATAATTTTAAAAAAATTTTAATAAAATTCTTGGCAAATTTCAATTATCTTAATAAATAATAAAATTCTTCTCCAAAATTCAATTATTTTCAAAACATTTCTTCAATTAAATGATTTTAAATATCTACTATTTTAATAAAATTTTCCAAAAGAATTCAATTATTTAAAAAAACATTGATAAAACTACGCAAACATTCAATTATTTTCAATAATAATAAAAATTTTCACAGAAAATTCAATTATTTAAAAGAAAATTTGCTAACATTTTTTCAAAAAAATCAATTATTTTCAGGAATTTTTATAAAATTCAATTATTTAAAGAAAAATTTGCATCCATTTCTTCGAAAAAATCAATTATTGAATAAACTTTTAGAAAATTCTTTTTAAGATAAGTATAAAAATTCTTTTCAGGGAAGCAATTATTTTCTTAAATATTAAAAATTTTTCACACGAATTTAATTATTTACATATTTTTTATAAATTTCTTCGCAATCATTTAATTATTTTCATAAATAATAAAATTTTTTTTCCAAAATTTCAATTATTTTCATAATAATAACAAAATTCTTTACAGGAATTCAATAATTTTGAATAAAATTTGAATAAAATTTCTCAAAAGAATTCAATTATTTCCATTAATAATAAAATTCTTTACAGAAATTCAATTATTTTCATAAATAATAAAATTCTACTCAAAAATTCAATTATTTTAATAAATAATAAAATTTATTGATAAAATTCTATGTGAATTCAATTTTAAGAAACATGCAATTCTTCAAAAAATATTATCTATGTTTGTATTTAAATAATTGAATTTTCGAAAAATTTTCTAATAAAAATTAATTGAAAAATGAATTTCAGTTAAAATTTTAGATAATAATTGAATATTGAAAGCAATATAGCGTGAATTTTTAGAAATAATTGAATTTTGAAATTAATTTTTTTGAAAAAGTTTAATTGAATTTTTTTATGTTACTTTAAGTTTTTATTTTCTAAGATGTATATTTAATTAAAGAATTTACGAATAATTGAAATTTCGTAAAATTGTATATTGTAAACAAATTGATTTCAAATATTAACAACGAACTTTTTCAAAAATTATTGAAAATAATCGATTTAAAGAAGAATTTTAGTTAAAAATTCTTGAAAATAGTAATTGAATTGATATTGATTTCATTACTCGGTCATTTTTAATTTATTATAAATCATGAAGAAATTTATCACTCCGAGTTGAAGACTCGGAGTTATCCATATCTTCATGTTTTATAGTTATGAAAAATTTAATTTATAGTTTTAAGTAAAATGTTCTTTTATTTGACTCGAACTCGTTATATTTTTGTCAGTAATTGGTCCGTGATTTTTCATTTTTGGTCCGTAAAGTCCGTATTTTTAAATACTTTCACTGGTTCGACCCCTGACTTTCAAGAAAACTGTGCGATAAATAATGAAAAATCGTGGAAAATTTTTGACTCTTTCATGCGTCCCCAAAGAAATGCATTAAAGAACAAGTGATTTCACAGTTTTTCTAGTGATATTAAATTGAGACGAAAAAACGTATCAAAAGTGTTTCGAAGCAACCTTTTGATACGTCTTTTCGTCTCAATTTGATATCCTCAAAAAAACTTTGATTTTAGGAAAAAATACAGTTCAATTACTTTAGAGGATCCTCGTGAAAGACGTTGGTTTAGGATGAATATGTCGATATTCGCGATCTTGAAGAATAATTGGAGTACTAATTCTACGTAATTGATTACGTAAACGTCTTCGATTACATTGAGTTGACCCCTTGCGTCACATATAAGTTGGTTTCACTTTATAAGCTCTTTTCCAAATTTCACAGAGACAAACTGTACTGTGAAATCGATAGAATATCGCCAATGGCATTGACACGTGTGTGATTATTGTCCATGCCCAGAGACCATAAAAATGAAGTTGCACGGGATGTGATTCGGCGCGTGATTTTTCCAATGTATTCACTGCCCACATTGCCAAATTGGTCACCAATAAAAAAGTGACAATTTGCCGTGCCGGCTTACGTCTTATATTCTCAGCAGTGGCAACTGATCTTCTCGATGCATCGAGAATAAATATTGTTTGACATGTCGTTTGAAGAACACTCGCCAATGCCGTGACAAGAATGAGAATTGTATCCTTGTCGGGAGTGAAGTGACTGCCAATTATTGTGAATGTTGAATAGATAAACATTCCCGTTTGTGCACCGACAAGGAGAATATTGTCCAATTCGAGATTTCGACCACCGTCGTAACGTAATTTGCGAATTTGACACATTCCAATGAGTGTGGCCAATGTTGAAAGTCCGTAGAGTGTTAATTCGCAGATATTCACTTCCATGACTGCAAAGTTGACATGCTCGGGACGTGAGATCAGAACGAAGAAGAGAATTAGGGAGATTATCGTCATCACGAGAATTAGGATCCCAAAGAATAGTCCTTTGTGAGCTTGAGCACAATCGACGCTGTAGTGATAGGGCGATTTTCTAAATTGGAGAAAGGAGAGAGAAATTTATTTTTTGCTGTCGTTTTTTTTTCGGAGAGAATTTAATAGATGAGGGTTGCCACACAGGTCAGGGAAATTACACACAGAGAAAAATTTTATTTAAATTTTTATTATTTTATCTTAGTTAAATAAACGTATATATATGTCTCAGAGACAATTAGGCTATTGATTTGATTTACATAAAAATTATATTCGACGTAAATAAAACTTTTATTTGAACCAAATAACATTTTATTATAATAAATTATAATTTATATAATTACATAATATAATTTATATAATTATATAATATAATTTATATAATTATAAATAAAACTTTTATTTGAACCAAATAAAATTTTATTTAAACCAAATAACATTTATTTGAAACAAGTAAACGTCTAGTTGGCTCTGAATCAAATATATATTTTTTCTGGATGCAAGGAATTCAGGAAAAGTTGAATTGGTCAGGGAAAAATCAAGGATTTTTATTAAAAGTACTGGAAAAAAATTAAATTTTTATAATTCATAAGAAAATACTGATTTTTTGTGCCTTTTTTGTTCGACTCATAAACTATGAACGTACCACGAATTCAAATACAAAACATTCAATTTTTACCATTTCTGCTAATAATTTCATTTTAAATAACTTAATTCTTAAAGAACTATGTATCATAAAATTATTACTCATAAACTAATTAATATATAATTTTACTTGAAAATTAAAAAAGTAATTGAATTTGAAAAGAGTTGCGATTACAATTTTCCATAAAAAATGAAATTCAAAAGGTTTTAAATTGAAATTTTAGAAAATTTCAATTTTTCAAGAATTTAATTCAAAATTTCGAAGAACTTAGTTTTTTGAAAAATTTGAATAATTCAAATTCTTCTGAAGTCTCAAATAATTACAGAAATTCAATTATTTTCAAATGTAATAAAATTCTTTGCAACAATTTAATTATGTTCAACAATTCTTTTAAATTCTCGTAAAAAATTTCAATTATCTTTGTAAATAATAAAATTCTTCTCCGAAATTCAATTATTTTCAAAAATTTTCAAAAAATTCTCTGCAAAGTTTCAATTATTTTCTATCAATTTCTTCAATTCCATGATTTTCATAATCTACTATTTTAATAAAATTTTACAAAAAAATTCTATTATGATTATGATTATGATTATGATTTTCATAATCTACTATTTTAATAAAATTTTACAAAAAAAATTCAATTATTTTCATAAATAATAAAAATTTCACAGTAGTTCAAATATTTACAAATTTTTTTATAAATTTCTTCGCAATAAGTAAATTAAGTTCAAAATTTTTTTTTTTTTTTTTTCTCTTAAAAATTTCAATTATTTTCAAAAGTAATGAAATTCTTGTCAAATTTCAATTATCTTAATAAATAATAAAATTCTTCTTTAAAATTCAATTATATTAAAAAAATGTTTCAGTTCTGGTCAAAATTTTAATTATCTTCATAAGAAACGAAATTAAAAAATTTCAATAAAATGTTTTGAAAATAATTGAAATTATTATCTTCTATGTTAATAAAATTTTCCAAAAGAATTAAATTATTTTCAAGAAATTTTGATAAAATTTTATCCACAAATTTAATTACATATTTTCATAAATAATACAAAATTAATAGAAAATTCAATTATTTAGAGAAAAAATTTTATACATTTTTTCGAAAAATCAATTATTCGACAAAATTTTATAAAATTCTTCGCAATAATTCAATTATTTTCATAAGTATTAAAATTCATAATCAGGAATTTAATTTTTTTCAATCAATTATCTTGATAAATATCAAAATTCTTTGCAGAAATTCCATTATTTTTAGGAGTTTTAATAAATTTTATTGAAAAATTTAATTATTTTCAAAAATGATAAAATCCTTTACAGAAATTTAATTTTTGAAAACATTCTCTTCATGATTTCAATTATTTTTATAAATAGCAAAATTCAAATATGTAAAAAAATGTAATAAAATTCTACGTAAATATTTAATTATTTTTTTAAATAGTAAACATGTTTTTAGGAATTCAATTATTTTGATAAATAATAAAACTCCACACAGAATTTCAATTATTTTTAATACAATTTGAATTGAATTCCTCGAAAATTGCAATTGTTCTTAAAATTTGTATTAATAGTTGTCAAAAGAATTCAATTATTTAAAGTTTTGTTAATAAAATTCTTTCTCAGATTTCAATTTTAAAAAACATTCAATTACTCAATAATCTATTTATTTTTGTATTTGAATAATTGATTTCTCGCAGAATTTTCTAATAAAAGTTGATGTAAAAATTAATTTTAGTTAGGTTTTTAGATAATAATTGAATATTAGAAGAATTATAGGACAAATTTTTAGAAATAATGGAATTTTTGAAAAGGTTTTTAAATGAAAATCTTTGAAAGTTTAAATTTTTCATACTTTTAATTAACAATTTTGTAGAACTATTTTTTTTAAGAAGTTAAAACATCTATTGATGTTTTCGAATAATTTTATAATTAAAGAAATTCGTAAATAAATGTATTACAAAAAATAATTTTTTTTTAATATCTAATTTAGAGTGAATCAAAATATTCTTTAGGCTCAGAGAAAAGGTCAAAATTTTGTCTGGAAATCAGGGGAAAACAAAATTAAATTTTTGTGACAACCCTGTAAGAATAATTTTTATTTTTTGTACCTGTATGCATGGGTGTGTTGTGTTGATAGAGTCGTGGGACTCGATGGATTTGATGCTTTTGCTATGTTTTTCCACATGACGTACAAAATTGCTGCGCAAATCAAACTGTATTCGATTGTGCAAGGAAAAAGAAAAGGACTCGCGTCTTGTACCAATAGACCCATAATATTGTCCCTTCTGCATTCGAATATATTGTGAGGTCCTTTCAATCCTCTTGTGACTCTCAAACGATCCACGTAATGCCCGTGATTGTGACCCATGTGAAAACTTCCTTTCGCTCCTTTAAATATGTGCAAACAATTAATTTTTATTTTTAACAGGAACTTTATGCTTGAGCATAAAAGCGTAAATTTCAAAAATGTTTTGAGAGTCAAAATCAGCTTGTTGAAAAGCATAAGGTTCTTGTCTTTATAAATAGTAAATTGTTCCTTACCTATTCGATGAGAAATTCTTAGTGAATTATTTTCAGGATTGTAAAAAGTTAGAATCTCGTGTTTCGTTTCTTGCACTAAAACATTGAGCCATACGGAGAGATTCGTTCCGATCATGTGCATCAGTCCAAAACGTGCTATCACTCTATGTCGATAGACTTTCATTTGCTGAAATTTGAAAAAAATCGGTTATTATTGGAATTATTTTTAGATTATAATCACAGAAAATCAAAAGTGGATTATTCTAATCTTTTTTCGGGTGAAAATTTAAACTGCAAGACTTTTTAATGCTTTTACTGTGGGGTTAATTTTCTTCATGTCAAAAATATGTCTCTAATTCAGAACCAAATTTGTAACCAATTTGATAAAATAATCCTCCAATCATTTTAATCTTTGAATGAATTATTTGAAAATTGAAACCTCAACGGACTATTTGCTGTAATGCTTTAATCTTGTAATGATTATTTTAATCCACTTTTCTGTTAAAATAATATCGAATAATTTTCTATGTGTTTACATTTAGGAATTTATTATTTATTTCACTAGAACTGAATTGCAATTGATTTTTAATTGGTTAATCTTTCGAGTGTCAGAAAATATTTTGAGATTTTTTTTTTTTTTTTTTTTTTTTTTGATGAAGGATGTAAAAGGTTGTCAAAATATTGTTTAAAGTGGCATTGGCCAAATAGGCAAAAAGCAACCCGGTGGAGTAATTTCTTCCACTACACTGTCAGGATATTCACCCTTCTATTTCATTAATCCCTGTGGTTACTCTTCTGATGTAATAATGCTTCCAGTAACACATTAGGTTCACCACAATATACAGAGCTACCCTCGGATTTTTTTTCCACTCAACTCGAGATACAAATTGTTTGATCATGAAAAACCTCGGGGTTTCTCTTGTTTTAATAAAAATAAAAAATAAAAGAGAGAATGGAGAAAAAACCACCAATTTCCCAATTGAAAATTTCAATATTCAAATTAAGCAAATATTATCTTAGTATTTTCATGTTTTCCTGCATTTTGCGAATTTTCACGAGTTTCCTTTTTTGAAAATAGAAAATTTTTTGTACTACTTTGGAATTAAGTGATAAAAGCTGTAGATGTAAAAATTTAGAGTTGCAATGAAATAAAAAGTTGTTACTATGAAATCAAAAATTGTAACTAAGAAATTAAAAATGATAACTATTTTGAAAGTAAAAGTTGTAACTGTTTTGAAAGTAGAACTTACTTTGTTGTTTAAAAAGATAAAGTACATTTGGATGAAAATAAAAGCCATTCGACTGGCCGGGGTGACGGCGAGCATAATATTGTGGCATTTTGTGTTGCGTTCGAGTTCGAAATATTGTCCGAATTCAAGACCCGAATAGATCATTGAACCTATTCCAAAAGCCACGGCTCCCATTCGGAGATAAAAACTACCATAATGCTGTGCAGGTCGAGAGGCAATATGAGGGCATGATGTGTCGACCGTGTCACTGTCCACCCCACCACCACTCGACGATCGTGACGAGTCCAAATCCGAAATATCTTTTTGCTTCTCTAAAATAGAAAACATTTTTAAATCTTTAAATCATAATTTTCATTCCGTTCAGTATTCTTTCTAAATTCATCACAGAAAAAATTAAATCTTATTTTGATCATAATACAGGGTTGACACTGATCAGGAAAGTTAGGAAATAGTCAGGGAAAATAGAATTGGTCAGGGAAATCAGGGAAAAGACAGGAATTTTTATTAAAAGTACTGCAAAAAATTAAATTTTTAGAATTCATAAGAAAATTCTGAATTTTCGTGACTTTTTTGTTGGCTTCATAAACTATGCAATTACCACGAATTCTGATACAAAATCTTCAATTTTTTCTATTTCTGACAACAATTTCTATTAAAAAAAAAAATTTTTTTTTAAACTTAATTCTTGAACAACTATCATAGAATTATTACTTATAAATTGTTTAATGAATAATTTTACTTAAATATTTCAAAATTAATTGAATTTTAAAAAAGTTGCTTTTACGATTTTCATAAATAAATAAACTTCAAAAGGTTTTAATTTAGAATTTTATATAATTTCAATTTTGATTGAATTTAATACAGAAATTCAATTTTTTTCAAAAATAATAAAAATTTCACAGTAATTAAATTAGTTACAAATTTTTTATAAATTTCTTTGCAATAAATCAATTAGGTTCGCTAATTTTTTTTAAATTCTCTCAAAAATTTCAATTATTTTTAAAAGTAATAAAATTCTTCTCTAAAATTCAATTATTTTCAAACATTTTAATAAAATTCTTGTCAAATTTCAATTATCTTAATAAATAATAAAATTCTTCCCCAAGATTTCAATTATTTTAAAAACATTTCTTCAATTCAATGATTTTCAATATCTATTATGTTAATAAAATTTTCCAAAAGAATTAAATTATTTTCAAAAAATTTTGATAAAATTCTACCCGAAGATTCAATTGCATATTTTCATAAATAATAAAAATTAACAATACATTCAATTATATAAAGTAAAATTTTCATTCGTTTTTTCGAAAAAATCAATTATTGGACAAAATTTTATAAAATTCTTCGTAATAATTCAATTATTTTTATAAGTATTAAACTTTATATTAGAAATTCAATTTTTTAATCAATTATCCTGATAAATATCAAAATTGTTCTCTGAAATTCAATTTTTTTCAGAAATTTTAATAAATTTTATTAAAAAATTCAATTATTTTCAAAAATAATAAAATCGTTTGCAGAAATTCACTTTTTTAAAAAATTCTTTTCATGATTTCAATTGTCTTTATAAATAATAGAATTTTTTTCTGAAATTCAATTCGTGAAAATTTTAATTATTTTTAAAAGTACCTAATATTAAATACTTATCAAAAATTCAATTAGTTTCAAATTTTTTGGTAAATTCTTCTAAAAATTTCAATTTAGAATTCTTAAAATTATCTTTATAAATAGAAAAATTCTTCTCTGAAATTCAATTATTTGAAAAATTTTTAATATAATTCTTCGCAAAATTTCAATTATTTTAAAAAAATTTCTTAACAAATTCAATTATAAATAAAAATAAATAAAAATTTCACAGAAAATTCAATTATTTAAAGAAGAATTTGGTAACATTTAAAAAAAGCAATTATGTTCAGGAATTTTAATTATAAATTTTTTGCAAACTTGAATTATTCATAAAATTATTTATTTTTCTATTTAGATAATTGAATTCTCTTAGAACTTTCTAGTAATTCCTCGAAAAATGTAATTATTCTGAATTTTTAAAGAAAATTCGTCGAAAGAATTCAATTATTTAAAAATTTTCTGATAAAATTCTTTATGAGAATTCAATTTTAAGAAACTTTCAATTAGTCATAAAATTTAAAAATTGTTTATTTTTCTATTTAGATAATTGAATTCTCTAAGAACTTTCTAGTAGAAGTTGATTTAAAAACGAATTTCAGTTAAAGTTTTAGATAATAATTGAATATTAGAAGCATTATAGCATGAATTTTTATAAATAATAGATTTTTGAAAAGAATTCAAATTAAAATCTTTAAAAATTTGTATTTTTCATACTTTTATCCAACAATTCTGTATAATTAATTTTTTTGAAAAAGTTTAATTGAAGTTTCTTTTAAATTATTTTAAGTTTTTATTTTCTTATATATTTAATTGAAGAATTTGCGAATAATCGAAATCTCGAAAAATTGAATGGTAAAGAAATGTATTTGAAAATTTTTAATAAGAACTTTTTCAAAAATTATTAAAAATAAATAAAATAATTGATTTAAAGACATCGATCACTTCGAATCGAAGACTCGAAGTTATAGATTTTTTCATGTTTTATACGAATATTTTTATAATAATATTTTTATTTGAAAATTTTAATTCCCATCGAAAAATGATAATTATTAAATATTTATTGAAAACTGAAGTTGTTGATGTTTTCGAATAATTTTACAATTAAAGAAATTGGAAAATAAATAGTTGAATTTTTTTTTTAGTATTTAATTGTTTTTAGAGTGAATCAAAATATTTTTTAGTGTCAGGGGAAAAGTGAAAATTTTGTCTGTTAATCAGGGAACAAAATTAAATTTTTGTGGCAACCCTGTAATACTGAAATTAATTAATGTTTTAAAGTATTTTTTAAAATAAAATTTCTTTTTACAGTGATACATACTTTTCTTGAAATTGAAATTTTCCTTTAGAAGTACATTTTACTTACTTTGCTTGGGTCTTCCATCTTTGTGCATCATAATGCACATGTAAAAAAGGAAGAGCATACTTCCGATGTAGAGGTAGAGGTAGAAAGATTCGTAGAACGATGGAGGAATGTAGGTGGAAATTACTTCCGACATGGGAAAGGCAATGCCCATTACAACCAGTAGTTTTCCATAGAGAGCACTAAGGGTCGTTGCTAATGCGTAGCTAACGAAAAAAAAAAGAAAGAAATGGAAAGTATTATTCATTAATTTAGAATTTAGAAAAAGAAAAATTGATTTAACCAATCCATTCGTGTAAAATGTTAGATTATACATTATTTGACAGATTGATTTATGGATAGAAAATTAGTGACCGCAGAGGAATCATGTCTATCATTATCCAATTAGAACATTCTCCCGTGGAATATTAAATTTGAACGGTGTCTATCGCAAATATATGTATATACACATGATAAGAATTGGCTCAATTACATTCAATCGTGTTTGTCGACTATACTGTGTGTTTAATCTGTCAAAGTGGCTTCGTAATTGTAACGGATGACCGACGGGACAAAGTCGAGGAACACGTGAAATTTACATGATGCTTAATTGAACTTTTCACACTATCCCTCGATAAAAAGGGGTTTTCTCTCTTTATTTTCTTTCAATTATGGATAATCTCTATTTATAACGGTTCACTGAATTTTTTGTCCAAACTGTTGTTCTCTTATAAAGAAAATTTTACATTCTTTTTTTAAGTTTCATATATTTGCGATGCAGTTTTGATAGATTAAAAAGTTAAAAATCACACGTGTGTTGTTTATGATTCTACAAGTTTTTTTTCTCTAATTCTGAATTAGTGAAATTTTACTTCCTAGAGAGAAGCACTAACTTACCACTAACTTCAAAAAGTTTATTTGTTTTAATTACTGGTATCAATCATTTTTTTTTTTAATAAATTAGGTAAAATAGTGGATTTTTATTTTCAAGCAGGAGATTCAGTTTAAAAAGAGGGGAATTTTTTAATTAATTTTGTTATTGGGGGCCGTACACATAATACGTCACGAGATTTTTGACCATTTTTAACCCTCCCTCCCCCTATGTAACACTTCGTCACAAATCTTGAACCCCCCCTCCCCCTACGTCACGTCACACACGAAAATTTCACTGTAAATTTTATACATTGGACAATATATATTATATCTTACACTCTAAATTATTGAGTCAGTTAAAATTAAAAATACCTGATTTAGAAGCAAAAACTGAGGTTTCAATACAATTGTTTCTGATTGATTCAATTAGTCACGTTTAACTAAATACAAAGCACCGAAACTTTCCGAAAAATTTACTAAAGATTTACTCGCAAGCTTCGAAATATTTAAATGCAAAGTTTAGTAAAAATTGTGTAAAGGTTTAAATATCCCACTTCAATAAATGTTTAGGGCGGAACTTTCCTGAAAATTTAACTTGAATTTTCAGAAAAATTTCCACGAAAGTATAATCGAAAATGCAATTTAAATGTTCAGGCAATATACTACTAAATAAGTAAAGTATTTTCCAAAAGCACAAAAATAATTAAGCTAAATCCCATAAAAGAGAGGAAAAAATATTCATTTTTAAAAAATTTGGATTTTTGAATTTTTGATAATTTTCGATAATTTTGGATTTTTTACTAAAGAGTCGAGACTAATTAATAAGTGAAATATTTTCCAAAAGCACAAAAATAATGAAGCTAAACCCCATAAAAGAGAGGAAAAAATATTGAATTTTAAGAAATTTGGATTTTTGAATTTTTGATAATTTTCGATAATTTTGAATTTTTTACCAAAGAGTCGAGACTATTAAATAAATAAAGTATTTTCCAAAAGCACAAAAATAATGAAGCTGAATCCCATAAAAGAGAGGAAAAAATATTGATTTTTAAGAAATTTGGATTTTTGAATTTTTTATAATTTTCGATAATTTTGGATTTTTTACTAAAGAGTCGAGACTATCAAATAAGTAAAGTATTTTCCAAAAGCACAAAAATAATGAAGCTAAATCCCATAAAAGAGAGGAAAAAATATTGAATTTTAAGAAATTTGGATTTTTGAATTTTTGCTAATTTTCGATAATTTTGGATTTTTTACTAAAGAGTCGAGACTAATTAATAAGTAAAGTATTTTTCAAAAGCACAAAAATAATGAAGCTAAATCCCATAATAGAGAGGAAAAAATATTGATTTTTAAGAAATTTGGATTTTTGAATTTTTGATAATTTTCGATAATTTTTGATTTTTTTCCAAAGAGTCGAGACTGTTAAATAAGTAAAGTATTTTCCAAGAGCACAAAAATAATGAAGCTAAATCCCCTAGCTGCGTTACGTATTATGTGTACGGCCCCTAAGATGTTTTTTTAAAATTTTTTCTGTTTATTGTTGATATTTTTTTATCTTTTTCCGCAGTTTGTAAATTTCTTTATATTTTTAATCCAACTTTTTATTACAACTCTATTTCTCTTGTGAAGTAAATTAAAGTAGAAAATTAGTAAAATTTACTTTGGACTTGGTAAAAGTTCCTCGAAAAATATTAAAATTTATTATTAAAAATTATTTTTAGAATAACTTTGACTATTTTTAAAGACGATTTTTAGTAAGAATTAGAAAAATCTACTTTGGAAATAGTTAAAATTTACTTTGTAATTAAAAATGTTTGATAGCTAATTGTGCTATGTTGGAGGAAAATTTAAATAATTTTAATACAAAGATTTAAATTGTTTGTTTGTTTTGTTGTATTAGAAGAGGATTTTTTCTCTAAATATATGAGATTACTTTTTTTTATCTGGATGTGAATTTGTGAATTAAAAATGTTTGGAATTTGGAATATATTAGTGAACATACCATCCCAGATTTTTGTAATTCCGATCATCTGTGACGTCGATATATGTGGGTGCCAGTGGGTAGCAAACGGTAGATATCGGTTGAGTTGAACATGGTAAAGCCAAAGGGTATTGGGGTAGGCGATTAGTTCTCGAAGGTGAACTGCTGCTGTGAGTAGATAAGGTTTCTGGCGAGACAATAACTGCAGATGGAGATGCTGGAGATGGCAGTGTAGCCGGTATTCCCGGCCAACTAAATAAAAACAGATAATGTTTTTTTTTAATTTCTATTAAAAACTTGCCTTTCATTATTGTTTTTGAAGTATTTCTAACAATTTTTCATTTCTACTCTCTTAATTTGAATTAGTAAATTTTTCTTATAAATTAGTATAGAAATAAGTATTTATTAGTAAAATTTACTAATGACTGACTGTCTGACTAAATTAATATTTTAGATGATTAATTTTTAATTGATTCCAAAAGAATATCATAATTAAAAAAAATTGAATAAAATTCTACGCAAACATTCAATTATTTTCATAAATAATAAAATTTTTTACAGCAATTCAATTATTTACAAATTTTTTAAAATTTCTTCCCAATAATTCAAATTATTTTCATAAATAATAAAAATTTTTACAGCAATTAAATTATTTTCATAAATAATAAAATTTGTATTCACTTATTTTCGTAAATAATAAAATTCTTTTTAGGAATTCAATTATTTTCATAAATAATAAAACTCATTGCAGAATTTCAATTATTTTTAACGCAATTTTAATCGAATACCTCTAAAAACGTAATTATTCTTAAAAATTTTATTTAAATTCTTCAAAAGTATTTAGTTATATGAAAATTTGTTGATAAAATTTCATTAGAATTTAATTTTAAGAAACATTAAATTAATAAATTATTCATTTTTGTATTTAAATAATTGAATTTTTGAAAAATTTTCTAATAAAAATTGATTGAAAAATGAATTTCAGTTAAAATTTTAGATTATAATTAAATATTAAAAGCATTATAACGTAGATTTTTAGAAATAATTGAATTATGAAAAGGTTGCAAAATAAAATCTTTGAGAATCTGAATTTTTGACCATCTGAAATGTTTTTAACTAACAATTCTGTAGAATTAATTATTTTGAAAATGTTTAATTGAATTTTTATTGAAATTATTTAAAGTTTTTATTTTCTAATATATATTTGATTGAAGAATTTACGAATAATTGAAATTTTGTAAAATTGAATTGTAAACTTAATGAATTTGAAAATTCTCAAAGGACTTTTTAAAAAATTATTAAAAATAATGGATTTATTGGAGAATTTTAGTTAAAAACACTAGAAAAAAATTGAATTTTGAAAAAGTTACAAATTATTTTAGCAATTCAATTATTTGCAAAAGTAATAAAATTCTTCTTAAGAATTCAATTATTTTTACTAATAATAAAACTCATCGCAGAACTTCAATTATGTTTAATACAATTTTCATTGAATTTCTCAAAAGAATTCAATTATTCTTCAAAATTATATAACAATTCGTTGAAAGAATTCAATTATTTTAAAATTTGTTGATAAAATTTTTATGAGAATTTAATTTTAAGAAACATTAAATTAATAAATTATTCATTTTGGTATTTAAATAATTGAATCCTCGTAGAATTTTTTAATAAAAATTTATTTAAAAATGAATTTTAGTTAAAATTTAAGATTATAATTGAATATTAAAAGCAATATAACGTGAATTTTTTTAAATAATTGAATTTTGAAATAAACTTTTTTGAAAAAGTTTAATTGAATTTTTTAAAAATATTATTTGGAGTTTTTATTTTCTAATGTGCATTTAATTGGAGAATTTAGAAATAATTGAAATTTTCACTGATTCGAGCTCTGATTTAAGATAGTTATCTTATAATTAATTATAAATTTATAATTTATTTACAGTTAATTTATAATTAATTTGCTATAACTTAAAATATGTATACCGTTTATTAAATAATCGTTTCGAGTATGGGAGAATTGATAAATATTAATAATATTATTATTAGAATAATATTATTCAATATTATTATATTGTATTAAAATTTTCATAAATTATAATTTATTTTGTTTGTTTAGTGTTTTTATTTACGTAAACATTTTCGAATAGTTGTCGACAATAGAAACTGTAGTTTGATTGTTTGGGAATATTAAGTGAATGCATTTTGGTTGAAGAGCTTTCAATCTGCATTTAAAATCGATTACTTCCATATATTCAAGAGTGCCTGTTCACCTCATTTAAGGTCAAGCTGTCGTTCAAATATTGACATGCCTCTTTTGACACTGGTTGCAGGAAGAGGCACATTTTTTCTGACAAGTTTATTAAATAATGTCGCATTATTATGTGTAAGGAGAAAAACATTTTCAATTTTCTTTTGTTTTTGTTTTAAATAATTAATATTAACGTTTTAATACACTTATAATAGCCTGTAATACCATACTATTTTTGTTTTTCATACAATTTTTTATAATTTTTTCTATTATTTATAAATTATGACGAAAAATTCATAAATTTGCTATTATTTAAAATTATTTTTTTTTTTTTGCATATTTTGAATTTTATATTTGTAAAATATTTTTATTATTAGTATTATTAGTATTATTGTTATTATTTTTATTATTATTATGAATATTCACTTTTTGAGTAACTTTGTGGCTAATGCAACATTTTGCAATAATAGTTAATTTCTAATTAAAATTAAGTTCGACATTATTAAATTAATAATGAACACTGTTAACTTGAAAATTGTATCGAATTACAGCGAATTACGATTAAATCGTAATTTTATCTAAATTTTGGCGTCAATTTGAACCATTTTGGTATCGATTTGTTGGAATTTGATACTTTCGGTAAACCAGTAAAGTCTTTAATTATTAATTAATTTTAATTGTTTTCTCTTATTTTACATAATTATTTCGAGTCATCTATATTTCGATTAATATTGAAAATTTTACTGTCTGCGGTATTGTTTTGTGAGACAATAATTATGGTATTCGATTTCGCATTGCGGTTTCTAATCCAAATTGCATTGTTTTGCTGATAAGACGACTGAATTATACAAGGACAATTGAAGTACTTTGAAATTAATATTCTATTTTAATTTATTAATATAGTATCATAAAATTTAATAAAATAATAATAATAATATATATTAGTAATATATTTTAATAATAAATATTAATAATAACATAATATTTATTTTTTTTATTTTATATACATTTCTGCAGTCCAATAAAGAACCTTATTAATTATTAATATAATACTTAATAATTAATAATAATCACTCATTAAGGGATATTAATATTCTACTCTCTAAATTCGAATTAATAAAAATATTTACTAATTTGAATTAGTGACTGGCGTTTTGCTTTTGAATTAGTAAAATTGACTAATTAATTAAAAATTAGGAAATTACTAATTCACTAATTTAATAGTAAAATTTATTAGTTCAAAAGCAAAAATAGTAATTTCATTTTTACTTACATGATTAATAAAAATCAAAGAAACGAATTCTATTAAATTGGTAACAATTTTTGGTATATTTTTTTTTAAACTTTTGCTTTATATAATTTTTATTGTGTGGCAAAAATGAATTAAAGCGAAGAATTTTAGAGAGGAAATATTCCATTTGATTGAAAACAGAAATTAGTTTACTAAAATTGTAATCGAAATACAGAATTTTTATTGTTGGAAATCGATAAAGTGTTCGCTCTTTGAAGTCTAGAAAAAATAAAGAAGAAGAAAAAAATTTGAAATATCAGAAAAAAAGTGCATGGCATTTGATTGAAAATATGTACAACTCTCTAAATCTAAATTTGTTGAAAATAACTAATTATTAGTAAAATCGTGGCTTTAGCAAAACTAATTTTTACTACTATTTTTGATAATCTTTTACTAATTTTTTTAGTAATCTTTTACTAATTAATATAAACTTAACTAATTATTAGTAAATAGATAACTACAAAAATAGTCAAATTTTACCAATTGAATTAGTTACAAAAAATTTGAGTTATTTTTACATAACATAAAAGTGAATTTAACTAATAAAAATTAGTTATTATTAACTATTTAATTAACTATTTAATTAGTCAAATATTGATATTTAAATCAGTGACTGACTTTTTGATATCAAATTTTAAATTCAATTTTAAATTTGCTAATTGTTGAATAAAAAAATTATTTATAAAAAATTTAATAAAATTTAAAGCAAAAATTCAAATAATATGAATAATAAAAATTCACTGTAATTCACTTATATAAAATAAATTTAAGGAATTTTTTTTTGTTGAAAGAAATCAATGATTTAAATATTTTAATAAAATTCTTTGTAAAAAATTAATAATATTCTACATTTTTGATAACATTTGTTTATAATAGTTAAATTATTATTTTCGTAAATAATAAAATTCATCCAAAAAATTCAATTATTTTTGATCCAATTTTAATTAAATTATTCGAAATATTTGAATTATTCTTTTTAATTTTTGTAAAATGAAAAAAAGAATTCAATTATTTTTACAAATTATAAAATTTTCCCCAGGAATCTTAATTATTTAAGGGGAGGGTACACCCTATATTTTTAACTACATTAAAGAAATAATTTAAATAAAGTAATAATAATATAATAATAATAATAATATAATAATAAATATAATAATAATAATAATAATAATAATAATAATATAATATAATATAATAATATTTTATTATAATAATATAATAATATAATATTTAACAAAATTATTTTTGAAGTAATTTTCCGTAAGGAATTCAAAATGGTCATAAAATACAATAGGGCAGAAAATATTTTGCCCTTTTTGAATTTTTATTTTTCTTAAAAATTGGTGAATTTTGAAATCCATAGGTAATTTTGTAGAAAATATGTTTTTGCATCCACAAAAGAATTTCCAAATTAAAAAAAAATGATTTTTATAATTTTTATAGCATTTTTTGGAAAAAAAAATCTGTTTTTAGTGTAAAAATGCTAAAAAATACAATTATTTTTCATTTTTTTAAAAGAAAATCCATTTGTTTATTTTTCGAACTAATTTCAGATAATAATTTTTATATATCAAAAATAAAAATACAAAAAAAAATTGGGATAAAATTGTGATCTGAAATTAGTAAGAAAAATAAAAATTCAAATAGTGTCAAAATATTTTCTGATTGATTTTATTTTATGACCATTGAATTCCTTACAAAAAAATTACTATTAAAATAATTTTGTTGAATATTTAAATTATTTCTTTAATATAGTTAAAAATATAGGTGTACCCTCCCCTTATGAAAATTTAATAAAATTCGTTACAAGAATTCAATTATTTTCATAAATACAATGGAAATTCATTGCAGGAATTTAATTATTGTTATAAATAAATAAAAATAGTAACTACTTTTTGATACTTTTTTTCAGTCTTAATGCTACTTTTATATACTTTTTTTTAGTCTTAAAGCTACATTTTTAAACAAATTATTAAGTGCGACGCCTGAAATTATTTATTTTTAACTAATTCAAACAGAAAAATTAGTTTACTAAAAAAGAAACAAAAAGAAAATTCTCTAAATTGATAAAGTAAATATTAAATAAAGGGAAATGTATTGAAAACGTAAATTTTTTCTCTCTCTATCTCTCTTTATTCTATCGAAGTGTATATAACGGAATTTGCGATCGATTGACGATTAACGACCACAGTAAATAGGGTCTACGTTCTCCGTCAATTTATACGGTTCGTGCAACCATTTTCCTCTCCTCTACCCATGGGACGAGGGTCAAGGTAGCGTGAACATATCAAGAGAGGACATTGCAAAAGAGAAAGAGGAGAAAAAAAATGACGAACCCAAGAGAAGATGGAGAGTTTCATCTCGAGACTCTAGCATTTTAAAATAATCACGTAGTTTTTGAGGAGTATGCATGAGTAGGTAAGGGTGTGGAGGGGACTCAAGAAGGGTTGATTCAGTGGCTGAGTGGCGTTCTCTCATTGTGCTGAGCGAATCTATCCCTGGCTGCTTGAAAAAAAAAGAGAATCTTAAGTCTATGCCGTGACCCTCACTTCTTCTTCGTAAAGTCACTGCCCGTTTTTTCCATCATCATGTTCTCATCATCATGATATAGTATTAATTATTGTTAATACTATCACTACTCTCTAAATTTAAATTCAGAGATTTTAACTGATTTAAAAACAAAAAGCGAGGCAAAAAGTCAGCCATTAATTCAAATAGCTAATATTTCTATTTTCTATTGATGTTTAGTTAAAAATAACTGATCTTTCTGTAGATTTTTTAATTTTTTTCCACTGATTCAATTAGTCAAGTTTAACCAAACTTTTCCCTTATTCTTTTCTGTTTACTGATTATCAGTTATTTTTAACTTATTCAGAAGCAAAAAGACTGCACTATTAACTTAAAAGTATCAAATTGCAACGAATTGATACCAAAAATGTGGATCAAATAAAAAATTGAACCAAATTTTTGGCATCATGTTGATCTTTTTTAGCATCAATTTGATACTTTAGAAAACTGTGTGTCAGTTAAAATTATGGTTATAGATTCAAATTTAGAGAGAGGTATTAATTTTTGTTAATACTATCACTAGTTTTCATTTGTTTAGTCCCTTTCGACGCTTGTACAATGTGTACAACTTGGAAACGTTGAAAATTAATTCGAAAATCAATACCGTTAGATAGTTGATGAAAGTTTGGAATTCGAATGTAGAGGAAAAGTTTTGTTATCCGAAGGGAATACTTGTTTTCAAAGGTTGTAAATTTTATCGCTTTGCGCTAGTTTAACAGCTTCTCTTTCTCTCTTTGAGAGCAAAGTTGTACACCAATTGGGGGAGAAACGAAATGACAGTCTTAATTATAAAAGAAGTAATCTAACATACCGTGTATAAATGAGTGGTACAGATGTTACGAATGTTTGGAGAGAAAATGTAGATCAAGAGACAATTTTATTTCCCATTCAGTAGATTTTTCTCATTTCTGTACTTTTCTGTATTTTTTGCTTTCGTTTAACATTTTTTTTTCTAAATTCAAAGTAATTGTTTATAAATTATTCTTTTTCGTTAGGTATTTATTTTATTTCAAGAGTTTTTCTATGAATAGCAGATTGAGACAAACAACATATCAAAATTATTGCGATGCAACAATTGAGACAAACAACGCATCAGAATTATTGCGATGCAACAATTGAGACAAAAAACGCATAAAAATTATTACGATGCAACAATTTTGATACGTTTTTTGTCTCAATTTAACATCCTCAGAAGAATTAAGAGAGAAAATGTTGATTTCTTTTTGTAAATTTCGACTTTTGGGTAATATTTAGGGAAATGTTTTGAAACGTATGTAAAACGAATGGTATGAGGGGGAATGAGATAATTGTTGGGAAGAAAAAGTTTTGTGGAATTTTAGAAGTGTTTG
Organism: Leptopilina syphax; assembly: GCA_032872505.1. Taxonomy (NCBI): domain Eukaryota; kingdom Metazoa; phylum Arthropoda; class Insecta; order Hymenoptera; family Figitidae; genus Leptopilina; species Leptopilina syphax. The sequence goes on from CM065469.1 coordinate 40,789,605, forward strand.
TACCTGAGAGATGTTTCTTTAATTAGCATCTCCGTGACCTTGGCTCGTAATTTTTTCATCCGTTTTTAACACAATTTTCGGTCGATGGTTCCTCACTAGCGGATGACATAATCATCGCCCTCCAACTTCTAACACGACACTCAGGAACCCCACATTACTGACTGAGTTGCATTTCATCAGAAGAGACACACAATCTGATCACATGTATGTCCTATATCGTGATTACGTATCACACTTAGTACTCGATTTCTATATTTCAAAATTATTTCCCTTTTTCCCTATTTGAAGAAAATTAGCCATCAGATTTCGAAAATTGAAGCTAACTATTCGCTATTCGTTTTTCTGAACTGTTTTCACCAGAAAAGAAATACATTTTTTTACCAGTTCTGTTAAAGAGTTATTTTCTTTGTTTTAATATTTTTTGTTTTGGGTTTTTTTGGTGAAAAGTTAAAATTTACAGATTGGAAATATTTTTTGTATAGGAACGTGAAAAATGGGTAAAAAGAAAATATTATTCGCTTTTGTACGATGAATATTCTATTTCGTTAGTCGTGTCGTGAAAAAAAGTTGTGAGTCAATTTGAATATCAGATTTCAGGAAAAGTTTTAATTTTATCTAAACGTCGTTTCAAACTTTACTTCTATTTACTTTTCATTTACATTGATGTAAATGAAGTTGTGGCGTGTGAAGCTTATGTGCTGGTGTGTATAGAGTAGAACTGTGTAAAATTGAAGCAAAAAAAAAGAATATAAATTTGATTCGAACTGTTTTACTTCGGATCGAAGAGAATCGGGATTACAAATAGTAATTTGCTAAATTGGCAGATTGCTGAGTTAGCAATATTAGCTGCACTAACATTATAAATTTCGTTTTTACTTTTCCGGTCTGACATTGCTAACATAGCAAATAGTAATTCGTATTCCTCGCTTCAGGGAAATTCCAAATAAAAATTATGGTTTTTATTATGATTGATAATTACAAATATTATTATTGATAGTTTTTTCTAAAAAAAAACAAAAATTCTAATACAAAACTTTCAATCTTTTCCATTTCTGACAATAATTTCTTTTTAAATAACTTAATTCTAGAAAATAATAATTGAATTGAAATGATGAAAATAATTTTGAAGAAGTTACAGTAAAAATATTTATCACTCCGAGTCTTATAAATTGTTGAATTTAAAAAATATTTAAATTTGAATGTTTAGAAAATCTTAATTCATATGGAAAAATAATAATGATTAAATATTTTTTTAAAAAAGAAATTATTGCTGTTTTCAAATAATTTTACATTTAAAGAAATTCGTAAATAAATGTAATGGAATATTTTTTTGAGTATCTAATCATTTTTAGAGTGAATCGCAGAATATTCTTTAGGGAAAAAGTGAAAATTTTGTCTGGATATCAGGGAATTATTATTATTATTATTATTATTATTATTATTATTATTATTATTATTATTATTTAGAACACGTTTTAAAATTATTATCAGTAGCATTTTTTGGATCATAATCAAGATGTTGTTGTTGATTTTGATTTAATGTTTGATTGGAAAAAATTAAAGAAATATGTTTTCCACTGAAACAACAAATGAAAAATCTTGAAAAAGAATTTCACTTTCTTTTATAGCCACTTGAGACTGAAAACTTTTAATTCTTCATTTATCCTTCGAATTGGAATTCAGAGTTGGAAATAATTTTCTGGCGCAAGAACATTTCAATTATTTATGACTATCGTTGTTTCCTTAAAAGTTTTTCTTTTTTCTTTTTTGGAAAGAAATAAACTTTTCCCGTGAAGAAAACTTTGTATAATTTTCTACTGTTTCGAGAGACAGTAAGAGAGAGTGAGAGAGAGAACAAGAACTTTTGAAAACTTATAAGATTATCTCTTGTGTAATTACAGGGGTAATGAGAAATTTTATAAACTTTCGTAGACAGTGAAAATACGCGATTAAGATGAGAATGCTGTATTATTAAAATGTCGCCACGCCCTTCTTAAATTGTTAATTATTTTTGAGAAGAAACTCTATTAATAGGTGAATTTTAAGAAAAATTTCAGTATTGTTCATTATTGTATCGTTATTATAATTATCATGAAAAAAATGTTTTTTATATTTCATATTTTTTTTTGTCCTGTGCATTACTTGAATAAAGTAATTAAGACTTTTTTAATTTTGATTTAAATTTTTTAAAAACTAATTCTTGTCGAAGCAAAATTTTAATTAACAAAATAAAAATCTGTTTATTTTCAGAAACGAAGAGAGGCAATCAGACTTCAAAATTGAAAATTCATGTGATTTTCAACTCATCAAATTCGCGATTGGAAAATTGTTGTGTTAAATTCGAAAGCAAATATCAATCGAGATCAACTTCCGGATGTGGGATATAAAGGCCTCGCAATCTAAGGTAGGAATTTATTAAAAAATTTATATTCGGAAAATATATTTATGTTTAAAAATTTAAATATTAACGTAAACAAATTTAAAAACTATGTAAACAAATTTTGTGATAGTCGAAGCCGATACGGAAACTAATTTCAAAAATATATTTATGTTTAAAATTTTTAAATTACGTGAATAAATTTCGCGAATGTCGAAAGCTGATACGAAAACTAATTTTAAAAATATATTTGCTTGAGAATTTAAAAATTTCGTAAACAAATTCCGTGAAACGCAGCGTCGGAGCCGATAGAAGAAAATTAATTTTAAACCCTTAGTTTTTCTTACTCATATTTTTTTCGAAAAAAGTATTTTTTAAATTTTATTTTACATGAAAAATTTCATAAATTCACGTTCCATTCAAAATTAATGGATTCCTCAAGTTCCTTTTTATCCCATTTTTCATTTTTATAGTAATCCCTTTAGATATATACTGTTCCGACAATTTGTTTCTTTTCTTCTTTATGTTTCCTTTCTTCAACTCTAAAACATTTTATATGAAAACGCATTGTACCTATATAGACTAAATAGAAGTTGAATAGAGCGACCTAAATAAAGAAATTTAAGGTTAAAAAAGAATTTCAGGTAAAGAAAATTTAAGTCGAACAAAATAAGCCGATTCTAGTGAAGAGAGAGAGCTTTTCAAGTATTAGGGATGGATGAGGATTTTTAGGGAGGAAAAAAAAGAGGCGATTGAGGATTTTTTCCCTCTCTCTTATATATATTGCGCGCAAGGGTTCTAGAAATTTTTGCAAGGTTCACCGGAAACGAAGGACGTGCGAAATCTATAACGAAGTGACAGACCAGTGTTATCATTCGGCTGTCGAATTCGCGCTCGATATCCGCCGGAAGTAATTGGATTTTGGCTGCTACTGCTGCTGCCACTACCCTCTCATATCTTCCAGTACCAACCAACATTTACGAGTCGTTTATTTTTAAATTAAATCTCTTTTCCACAATGGATGCAATTTTCAATTTTTTTTCCCCCGCGTCAATTTTTCATCGTTTGGGCTATTTATTTTTTATTCGTGATTCTACTTTTTTTTGAGATTATATTTTCGGTGAAAATTTGTTTGTTATTTGATTTTCTTTTTGTAGTATTGTACTTTGGTTGGGTGTGGGTAGTATTTATACTAATATTGAATATTCATATTTATAATGCAGTGCAAGGGAAATTTATTTTATTAAAATTATCGAGTACTTGTCTATTGTCAAATAAATATTTAATTGAATCAAATAAGTTTTTATTTTAAACAATAATTTCAATATTTGAATCAATAATTTCAGTATTTAAATAATTATAATTTTGGATTTGGAAGCAAATTCTAATAAAAATAAATCAGGATTGCCACAGGTCAGGGAATTCAGGGAAAAGTCAGGAAAAGTAGAATTGGTCAGGGAAATCAGGGGAAATTTAGGGATTTTCAGTAAAAGTACTGGAAAAAATTCAATTTTTAAAATTCAGAAGAAAAGTATGAATTTAGATGTTTTTTTGTTTGATAATAATTTCTTTCTAAATAACTTAATTCTTAAAGACCTAAAAACCATAAATATCATTAAACTATTAATTATTTAATAAATAATTATAAATAAATAAATTATTTAATTAATAATTTTATTTAAATATTTCGAAATTAATTGAATTTTAAAAGAGTTAACAATTTTCATAAATAGTTCAACTTTCAATAGGTTCTAATTTTAAATTTTACAAAATTTCAATTTTGAATGACTTTAATTAGAAATTTAAATGATCTAAAAATTTAAAAAAATTTAACAATTCAAACCCTTTTGAAATTAGTTAGATTTTTAAATATATATTTAATTAATTTATTAAAAATAATAGATTTATAGAAGAATTTTAGTTAACGATAAAAAAATTGAATTTTGAAAAAGTTTCAAATGATTGCAGAAATTCAATTATTTTGAAAAAGTAATAAAATTTTCCAAAAGAATTCAATTGTTTAAAAAAAATCTCAATAAAATTCTACGCAAACATTTAATTATTTTCATAAATAATCTATTATTAAATTTTACAGAAATTCAATTCTATTACTTCCTCATAGAGGAGGTATTTACAATTTTTTTTATAAATTTCTTCTCAATAATTCAATAATTTTCATAAAAATAAAGTTTTTACATATGGATTCAATTATTTTCGTAAATAATAAAGCTCAACGCAGAATTTCAATTAATTTTAATATAATTTTAATTCCAATTCTATTGAAATTAGTTGAATTTTTTAATATGTATTTCATATTATTTCCAAAATTTTAACGCAATTCTTAGAAAGAAATCAATTATCTTGATAAATATCAAAATTTTTTCCAAAAATTCAATTGCTTTCAAGAATTTTAATAAAATTTTTTGCAAAATTCAATTATATTCAATAGTAATAAAATTCTTTTCAGAAATTAAATTATATTAAAAATAAAAAAAAAATTCCACTAGTCAGGGAAATTAGGCAATTCAAGGAAAAGTCAGGGATTTTTATTGAAGTACTGGAAAAAATTGAATTTTTGAGATTTTACAAATAATTGCAGAAAATCAATTATATTTAAAAGTAATAAAATTCTTCGCAAGAAATTCAATTATGTCCAAAATTTTTTTTAAATTATTGTCAAAATTTCAATTATTTTTAAAATTAATAAAATTCTTCTTCAAAATGCAATTATTTTCAAACATTTTAATAAAATTCTTGGACAAATTTCAATAATTTTCAAAAAATTTCCTCAATTCAATGATTTTCAATATCTACTACACACAATAAATTATTTTCATAAATAATAAAAATTTCACATAAATTCAACTATTTACCAATTTTTTTTATAAATTCCTTCGCAATAATTCAACTATTTTTATAATAATACTAAAAATGTTTTTAGGAATTCAATTATTTTTATAAAGAATAAAACTCATCGCAGGATATTAATTATTTTTGATAGAATTTTAATCGAATTCCTCGATAAATGTAATTATTTAAAAAAATTGTATTAATATTCGCAAAAGAATTCAATTATTTAAAAATTTGTTTATAAAATTCTTTATGAGAATTTAATTTTAAGAAACATTTAATTATTCAATAAAATATTTTCTTTTGTTCTTAAATAATTGAATTCTAGTAAAATTTTCTAATAAAAAATAAATTTAAAAATGAATTTCAGTTAAAATTTTATATTATTATTATAAATGAATATTAAATGCATTGTAAAGTGAATTTTAAGAAATAATTTAATTTTGAAAAGGTTTCAAATTAAAATTTTTAAAAATCTGAATTTACCTCTATCATACTTTTCACTATCAATTTTGTAGAATTAATTTTTTTTGAAATTATTGGGAGTTTTCATTTTTTTAAAATATATTTAATTGAAGAATTTCCGAATTATCGATTTATTTAATTTATGAAAATAATTGAATCCTTGCAATGAATTTTATTATATTTTTTTTAAAATAATTGAATTTGAATTTTAACAATAATTCAATTATTCAATAAATTATTTATTTTTGAATTTAAATAATTGAATTTTCGTAGAATTTTCTAATAAAAATTGATTTAAAAATGAAGTTTCGAATAATCGATTTATTATTTATTAAAATAATTGAATTCTTACAACGAATTTTATTTACATTTTTTTGAAAATTTATTGAATTCTTTTGAGAAATTTTACTACTTGTAAAAGTATTTGAATTCTTGCGAAAGATTTTATTAGAATTTTTGTAAATAATTGAATTTTTTTTTATTGAATTTTTTATTTTTTAATTAAAAAAAAAGGTAATTTAATTTATTATAAAACATGAAAAAGTTGATCACTCCGAGTCGAAGACACGGAGTTATCGATTTCTTAATGTTTTATACAAATATTTTTAAAAATTTTTAAATTTCAAAAAGGTTCGAATTTGAATGTTTTGAAAAATTTGAATTCCTACGGAAAAATAATAATGATTTTTAAATATTTATTTAAAAATGATGTTATTGATGTTTTCGAATAATTTTTTACAATTAAAGAAATTTGTAAATAAATGTTACAGAAAATTTTCCTGAGTATCTATTAATTTTTAAGAGTGAATCAGAATATTCTTTATGATCAAGGAAAAAGTGAAAATTTTGTCTAGAAATCTGGGAAAAGTTAGGGAAAAAGAAAATAAAATTTCTGCGGCCATCCTGTAAATGATATGGAATATTTATATTTATATTGTATGAAATGAATGTGGATAATGAGTGAGTGGAGAAAAGGGTACGGAGGATTGTTTTTCTGTAACGAAAGTGTTGTTTATATACTTACAGAGGTATCGGTTTTTCTTTATCTGCACTAATTACGGGAGGGTCTGGCGTTGCGAGAGCAGCTTCGAGAGCAGCTGTTTCCTCTTCCTCGCGAAGTTCCTCTGATGCTTCTTCCGGTATAGTCGATATGTCCTCCATTAGCGGTAGATCGATTCTGTTGTCCTCTATATGATTCCCCAGAATCGAATTCCCATTGTCCGGTCGTACCACTTCTTCGATGTCCGAGTCAATGCCCTATTTATGTCGACACTTTTAATTAAAATATTCAATACTCGATTGCTCTAATATTATAACTGTTGCAGTATTTATTCTGAAGTGAAAAATTCATTTTTCAATTTTATTTGAATTTATCTTTTATTTATAACATGAAAAAATTTGCTAAAGCGAAGAGATATTGATTCGTATTAACACAATTTCTGAATTGTTATTTATTTATTCATGGGGAGTTAAATTTATGAGTAAAAAATAAAAAAAATACACCTAGGAAAATGGTATACTCGACTCAGAACATCCGAAAGTTTTTATTTGCTTCGAATAAATTTTATTTGGTTCAAATAAATTTTAGTTGGTTCAAATAAATTTTACTTGGTTCAAATACACTTTATTTGGTGCAAATAAATTTTAGTTGGCTCAAATAAATTTTAATTGGTTCAAATACATTTTATTTGGTGCAAATAAATTTTACTTGGTTCAAATACATTTTATTTGGTTCAAATAAATTTTAGTTGGTTCAAATAAATTTTAGTTGGTTCAAAAAAATTATACTTGGTTCAAATACATTTTACTTGGTTCAAAAACATTTTAATTGCTTGAAAAAAATTGTATTCAGTTCATTTAAAAGTAGAATAATATTTTAACAATTTGTTGGAAACTGTTTTCTTTGAAAAATGATAAATTACATTTTTTATTGTTCTATTTTACATATTTTCATTCCGTATGATAGAAATGTTTGTGAGTTTGAAAGATGTTTGGTTAACAATATACAAGTTTATAGTCAGATAAGTTGTACTATTTCTGTCTTTCAGAACTTTGAAGGTATAGAAAAGAAACTTTGAAGAAAGGAAAGAGTTGCTTTTTCTCTGGATCAGTGAACTGCATTGTGATAAAGAAAGCTGAGTTAAAAATGCTTTTTGCGAAAAAGGTGAATGAAAATACGCCTGTCATAGTGCCTCAGGGGGAAAGAACATTAAGGGTTAGCTTAAGGTTAATTTAGGTCAAGAGGAAAAATATTTTTTCATCCATTAAAAATTTTAGCTTCTGTATTCGGTACTTATTCAGTATTATTCCGTTCTTATTATTCTTATTTAATATTTATTCATAGTATTATTCGATGAAATTAAAATTCTTTTTGAAATTAGTTACACTTTTTAATATAAATTTAATTAGTTATAAAAAATAATGTAAAAAAAATAAAAAATCAATGTTAAAAATTAGTGGAAGAATTTCAGTTACAAACACTAAAAAAATAAAATTTTGGAGAAGTTACAAATGATTTTAAATAAAACTATTTTGACGTTTTACGGTTTTTTTCCTTTGGTATCGTGTTCGGTATTTATTCGATATTCTTCGGTATTCATTTTCTTTGGTATTTTATTTAATCTTCGATATTTACTCTTTGGTATTTTATTATTGTCTATAGTTTTCGAAATTTTATCTTCATTTTTAGTATTTTATTGTTTGAGGGGTTTTTTCTCTCTACTACTGCTAAAGTGTATTAGAACTATATATATATGTATACAATATTGTACTCTCAATATTATACCTGTGCAAAATCCATGTAGAAGGAATCCCTGGAGTCAGAGCTGCCTCTACGTAGCCTGAGGCTGAGATCCGGCGAACTCTCACCCATCTTTCTTATCTCACTCTCTTTCTCGACTCGACCCGACGCTTCGACCCTTTGTCTTTCACGAACTCCTTTCCTCCGCGAATGGGGAATTTTCTAAAGAGGGTGTCCCTGCTGCATACACGTTGGATGGACTTGCATCAGGGTGCTTTAGGGAATTGCCCTTAAATGACAAATCGTTTCGTGCTTTAGCATACAAAAAAAAGGGATAAATATTTTTCTTCTTTAAAAAAATACAATGTTCATGCTTTTTTTTTGTAGATAATTTTTCAATTTATTGAGTTTTTATATTTAGGGAGCTTTTCTAAAATTTTACAGTATTAAACAGTATTTAATATTAAGTATTCTACAGTATCTATTTAGTACTTATGTACTAAAATCTATTTACACTAAAAACTATTTACACGCTTCGCACTCATCTATACTAAAACCGACTATTTAAAAATTTTGTTAACGTTATGCTACTATTTTGGTCGTTTTTTTAGATTTCAGCCACTAAGAGCTACTATTTCAATTTTTTGTTGTTGAAAATTTCCACTACTTTAAATTTTGTTAATACTAGAAATTAAAAGAAAATTCTCAAAAATTATAATCAAATTCTTTAAAATGATTCAATTATTTTCATAAAATATTCGAAATTCAATTATTTTCAATATCTAGTATTTTCATAAAATTTTGCAAAAGAGTTCAATTATTTAAAAAAAAAAATTATAAAATTCATCCAAAATTCAATTACTGTCATAAATAATAAAATTTCCACAGGAATTCAATTAATTTAAAATAGAATTTTCAAAACAATTATCGAAAAAATCAATTATTGAACAAAATTTTTATACAATTCTTCACAATAATTCAATTACTTTCACTAATAATAACATTTTTCATGGAAATCCAATTATTTAAAAAAATGTTTCATAAAATTCTAAGCAAGAATTCAATTATTTTCATAAATAATAAAACCCATCGAAGAATTTCAATTACTTTCACAAATAAAACTTTCCACAAGAATTCAATTAAATATTTAAAATAAAATTTTTATAATATTTATTATATTTCCCAGAAATTAATTACTTAAAACAATGTTTTTAAAATTCTTATAAAGAATTCAATTATTTTCAAAAATAACAAAATTTTTCACAGAAATTCAATTCTTTTTAAAGATTTTTATAAAATTTTTCGCAATAATTCAATTACTTTCATAAATAATAAAATTCTTCTCAGGAATTCAATTATTTTTGAAAATTTTAATAAAATTCTCAGCAACTATTCAATTATTTTCGTAAATAATAAAATTCATCGCAAGATTTCAATTATTTTTAATACAATTTTACAGGAATTGTTTGAAAAATGTAATTATTCTTAAAAATATAATTTCAATTCCTCGAAAAAAGCAATTATTTAAAAAAATATTTTTTTTTTAAATTCTTTGGAAGAATTCAATTATTTACAGAAATATTAAAATTTTTCACAGTAATTCAATTATTTGTAAATCTAAACATTTTAATACAATTGTTCGAAAGAAATCAATTACTTCAATTACAATTTCAATTAAATTTATTTGAAATAATTCAATTTTTTTTAGATTTAAAAAAAATTATTTCCAAAAATTCAATTATTTACATAAATAATTTTTCGAAAGAATTCAATTATGTCGATAAATAAAAAAATTATTCTCGAAAATTCAATTATTTTGAAACATTTGAATAAGATTCTTTGAAATATTCAATTATTTTTAAAAAATAACAATATTTATTACAAGAATTCAATTATTTTTAAAAATTCTAATAAAATCGTTCGCAAGAATTCAATTATTTTCATAAATAATAAAATGTTTTTTAGGAAATCAATTATTTTGAAAAAAATTTTTAAAAAATACCACACAGACATTCAATTATTGTCAAACATTTTAATAGAATTCTTTGTAAAATTTAATTATTTTTACAAACTTTTTGCTAATAAATTATTTAATTCTTACGAAGAATTTTATAAAAAATTGTTAATTTATTTCTTTCGCATAATTTTTGCAAATTCTAATTTAAATAATTGAATTCCTTAGAGATTTTTTTTCATGAAAAAAATTGAATTCTTACCAAGAATGTTACAAAAAATTTTTAAATAATTGAATTCTATTTGTAAATTTTAAGAAAGAAGTAAATATTTTTGATAAAAAGTAGAAAAAAGTCAGGAAAATAAAATATATGTAGAATGGGATTTTTGTCAGTTTTGTGTAGGGTCTAAAACGAGTTTTTTCGTCGTCAAGTTTAATTTTTCAATAGCTACTTTTTTACTACTTTTTTTTTAGTTTGAAATATACTTTTTGCTACTTTTTTAAAACTAATTATCGATTGCGAAGTCTGCTATTATTTACTACTTTTTTACGATTTTCTACTATTTGAATACTTTTCTTTAGATTTGTGACACTACATTTTTTCTTTTCTTTTTTTGCTACTTTTTTAAAATTAATTGTCGAGTGCGAAGCCTGATTTTATTTTCTCTGTTTCTAAATACTTTCTATTTTATTTTGTACTGCTGAAATTCACCAAATTGTTGTCTTATTTTTGAGAAAGTACTCTCTAGATTTGAATTAGTAAAAATGTTTACTAATTCGAATTAGTGACTGACTTTTTGCTTTTGAATTAGTAAATTTTACTAATAAATTAGTAGAAATGATTATTTATGAGTAAAATTTACTAATTCAAAAGCAAAAAGTCAATCACTAATTCAAATTAGTAAAAATTTTTACTGATTCATATTTAGAGAGTATGGTCTTTTAGAAAATAGATTTGTAAAATAAAAAATAGGAAACAAAAATTTACTGACTGAATACGGATTTTTGATTGAATGATTAATTAAGATTGAAGAGAAAAAAAATTTGTCAATACTGTTGAAGTAGTAGAAGTGTAGAATAATTACGATTTTGAGAACAAAAATTAGATTTAGAAATCTGAATCGCTAATGGAATCATTTTAATTTGAAAATAAATGTATCAGACCTTAATCAACTTTCTTATTCATGAATATAGAGCATAATCATAATGAAGTCGATATTTTTCAATGTGCGAAGAGTAAATCTTTTTAGTATTCTCTAAAAATACTCAACAGTTATTTTAAGCTAATGGCCTCTAAAGCTTAAAAAGTTTCGATGAAAGTTTTAAAAGCTCGAAAATTCGCTCAAAATTCCGTTAAATATAAACACAAGACTTTTAAATATATATACTTGAAAAGCTCCCGTGAATCCCATTATTGGTCACGTAAATTTTTTTTTTATAGAGTATAAATTTTAAAAGCTTATTTTGTATGTAAAGTAAGAGAAAAGTAGAGGAAGAAGAAGAGAAAATCTTACATATATTTTTTTACAATACCTTCCCAGGAACATTTGTCCTGTACAAGGGATTCCGTTTCCAATATGCTGATATGATGATGCTACTTTACCATCGCATTTGAGTTCTCGAATTATTATTATTATTATAATATAGATATAGAAGGACACAATCCATGTTGTCGTTCAACATCGCTCAAAATATACCATTTCGATTCTTGGGACCCTTTTTCCTTGTCGGCGTAGATTTTATGAGTCGTATTCGCCACCAAATGTTCCCCCATCGAACAATCTCCCCTTCTCGCAATGTCTAGAAACTTCTGCAGACAAAGAAAAAGGAACTTGATGTTGGTGCATTAGAATATAGTGTCACGGAAATGGAGAGTTGGACAAAGAGAATTCTAAATTAGACTTGATTCAATTGCGCCTGATACTCTTCCTTTTCTTTTTTCTTTTGCTATTTCAATTTTTTAGCTTTTTGGAAAAAAATTTTAAAGTCATTTTTTTTTTCGAATTTTTAAATTATCATCTGTACAATTTTTTTAAAATTGAATTTTTAATTTATTAATTTCAATTAGGGACTGACTTTTTGCTTTTGAAATTTGAATTAGTAAATTTTACTAATAAATTGGTAGAAATTACTATTTATTAGTTGAATTTACTCATAGAAAAGCAAAAAGTCAGTAATTAGTTAAAAATAGTAAACGTTTTTACTAATTCAAATACAGAAAGATAAGAATAATTTGATTATTTTATTAATCGTTTAAGAAATTAATTAACTATAGTAATTTGAATATTCTTTTATTCATTCACTTTTTCTGTTCCTCACAATCTGAAGTTGTCTTAAGTTTATACTTTTGTTTTTTGTTATCTTTAGATAGATTGTATATTATATGGTTACCGGCCAATTTCCCGAATCCAATTTCCCGAAAGCCGTCCTTATAATTATAATTATTTTTATTTTATAATTAATTCAAAATTGTAAAGACAAATAGAAATCATCAGAATTTTTTTCACTTCTTTTCATTAAAACACTAAAATTTTGTTAAATATTATGTTTTGTCAAATTGAAATCATTTTTATTCTTTACTTCTAAACAAAATTAGAAAATTGTTAAACAACTGTGATTAAGAAATAGAAAATTTATTTTTTTTGCATTATTTTTCTTTATGAATCACAATTTTTTTAACAAAATTAATATTTTGTTTTAGAAAAAAAAAGAAAAATATTTGCACAATTTCTATTTTTAATCTTATTTTTGGAACAGGATTTTCCACAGAAATTAAGACATTCAAAAATTTCGAATTCAAACCTTTTTTAAATTAAACAACTTATAAAAGTATTTGTTATAAAATATGAAGATATCGATTGCTCCGAGTCGAAGACTCGGAGTGATCGATTTCTTCATTTTTTATAATAATTAAAGATGACCGAGAGATAAAACCATTATTTTATAATATAAGAATATTGTCACTGTAATTTTATCAAAATTATTTTCATCATTTTAATTCAATTATTATTTTCTAGAATTTAAAATTATTTTTTATGAAAATAATTGAATTCCTTAAAAAAAATTTTATTATTTATGAAAATAATTGAATTTGTGTGGAATTTTTATTATTTGTGAAAATAATTAAATGTTTGCATACAATTTTATTAAAAAAATTTTTTAATAATTGAATTCTTTTTGGAAAATTTTATTAAAACAGTAGACATTGAAAATCATTGAAATTAGAAAAATGCATTTTATGTTTTGAAAATAATTGAAATTTGAAAAATGCATTTTATTTTTGAAAATAATTGAAATTTGGACAAGAATTTTTTTGACATTATGAAAATAATTGAACTTTGGAGAAGAATTTTGTTATTTATAAAGATAATTGGGATTTTTACGAGAATTTTTTTTAAATTTTGAACATAGTTAAATTTAATAAGAAGAATTTAAATATTTTTTTGAAAATAATTGAATTTTTGCAATTATTTGTAATTTCCCTAAAATTGAATTTTTTCTAATGTTTTCAACAATTTCTAAATTTTTTTATTAAAATTGTCTTACAAATAATAAAATTGATATCTTGAGAAGAAATTTATTGAAATGTTTAATTTATATTCTTTGAAAGATAATTCAATTATTTTCGAAATTTAAATTTAATTAAAATTAATTAATTAATTAATTAATTTTTTAATTTAATTTAAATTTAATTCAATTTTTTTAATATAATCTTCTCAATGCAATTAAGTTATTTTCAATAGTTTCAATAAATTTTTTTCAGCGTATGTTCAATTATTTTTCTACGAAATAAAATTCTTAACAGGAAATTTAATTATTGTTGAAACAATTTTAATAAAATTTTTTGAGAAAATTTAACTCGAAAAATTCAATTATTCTTAAAAATGTGGTTAAAATTCTTTGAAAGAATTCAATTATTTAAAAATTTGTTGATAAAATTCTTTATGTGAATTTAATCTTATGAAATAATTAATTATTCAATAAATTATTTATTTTTGTATTTAAATAATTGAATTCTCCTTGAATTTTCGAATAAGAATTGATTTAAAAATTAATTTCACTTAAAATTTTAGATAATAATTAAATTTTAGAATTGTTGTGTAGAAATTTTTAGAGATAATTAATTTTCAAAAGATTTTTAATTGCAAATGTATGAAAATTTTAGTTGTTTTAAAACTGTAATAATATTCAATTTTTTATTTTTAAAAATGATTAATTTATTATTTTTTTAAAAATAATTTAAGTTTTGAATAATTTTATTTAAGATTTAAAAAACAGAAAGATTGAAATTTGGAAAAATTTCATTTGTAACTTCTAAAAGTAGTTTAATTTAAAAAAGATTTTTCCCTTAAAAATATTTAAAATTATTTAATTGAGTTATTTTTAAAATTTTAATACAATTTTAATAAAATTTCTCCAAACAATTCAACTATTTTTCATATAATTTTAATTTATATTTATATCGATATCTTCAATTAATATTTATATACAAAATTTTTCGAAACAATTTAATTATTATCTTTCCACACAATTTTAATTTAAAAATGTATTGAGAAATAATTGATTTCGTTAACGAGAAATTTTTATTTAAATTACATGGAAAGTATTTGAATTCTAGTAAAAAATTTCATTACTTAAAAAATATTTGAATTCTTGTGAAGAAATTTATTAATATTTTAAATTAAATTCTTCGAAAGCAATTTCAATTATTTTCAAAAATTTTTGATAAAGTTCTCTATAAGAATTGAATTGTATTCAATAATACAATCTGAATTAAATTCCTCGAAAGAACTTAACTATTTTCACAAATTTTCAATAAAATTTAATTTATATTTAAAATGTTAAATTTAAAAAAGTTACAAATATTTTTATATTTTTTATACGAATGTAGATTGGTGAACGTATCATCAATTAATTGAATACTTTCGTTATTTATTTTAACGGAATATTGACCGTTTTTGTTGAGAGTACTTGTCTGACCGTGACGGCTGTTACTACTTCAGTAGCGTTCATTTCCAGATTGAAAAACATTTTTGATTTATCTACTTTTTACATTTAGTTAAATATACTAAATTTTTAAATCGTTAGATTCCAAATAACTTTAAATTTTCAAGTTCTGAGAGTAAAATATTGTGCCTGACCAAATGATTGATATTACTACTGTGAGAATAGATTAAGTAAAATAAACCCATTTTGAATTGTTTTCTTTTCGTTCTATATTTCTAATTTATTTTTTTATTAATCACTGGTAAAAATGGGTCGTCATTGTTATCATTAGAGACTATAGAAAATTTTTTAAAGTAAGTTAATTTTAGCTTTTTCTTTTGTTCTATTTTGGAGAGAGCAACTTTTTTTGTCTGACTGTTACTGTCTGTTACTACTGTTTCTAAAATTCCATGCTGTGAAAGACTGCACGTTGTTCTATTGTTTTTGTTTTCTACTTTGTAACATTTTCCACTAGCTCTCGCTCACTCTTCCTCTTTTAGAAAAATAAAATGAAAAGAAAAAAAAATTCAAAGGAAAGTTCACAAACAATAATTTTGAAACTAGAAATAAAAATCTAGCCATTGTTTCACTTTTTAGAC
This sequence comes from Leptopilina syphax, assembly GCA_032872505.1. Taxonomy (NCBI): domain Eukaryota; kingdom Metazoa; phylum Arthropoda; class Insecta; order Hymenoptera; family Figitidae; genus Leptopilina; species Leptopilina syphax. The sequence goes on from CM065469.1 coordinate 40,805,576, forward strand.
ATGTTATACATTATACGCTTATACGAGAATTATTAAAAAAAATGGAAAAAAATGTCAATGCTTTGTCACCTGAAAAATCTGGGATTATACAAAAAGCCTTTCATCTCTCTCTCTCTCACGTATATATGAAAAAAAAGTGGTGAAAAAAAATTTAATCCTTACTTTTTAACGAAGGACGGAAAATTGACGAATTTTGTAAAACAGGAAAACAGAGATTCTCTTAGAGAGAATTCTCTCACTTTTTTTTTTGTCTTTTTCTCTTTATCTTCCTTTCTCTATCTTTCTCTACTGTATTTGAGGGATGAAGCGTTTAAAAAGCTGCGAGAGTGCTCTTTAACGTTTCAATTGCCAGCAGCCGGGGCGTGGTTTTTGGGGATATAAACTACGTACTCAAAACTCAGTAAACAAATATCTCGCCACGGAATATTATGTAACGTATATATATAGTCAAATTGTCAACTTTGCGTGAAATGAACATTTTTACTTTCACGTTTATGACTCGAGTATTCATGATAACATGTATTCTCGTGTTCTACAGAATATAAACGATAAATGGCATAGATATCGTGTGCACTGCGATAAAAAAGAAAATAAATTTCAAAAGACGCGACATTTTTTTTTTTTATAATGATTTATTTATTTCAAAATCAGGTAAAAGGAAACTTGGGAAATAAATTTATTTGATTCAAATAAATGATTACTTGTCTATTGTCAAATGAATATTTATGCTTGTATCAAAGAATTTTTGTTTACATTTTTATTTAAGTATATTTTTATTTGGAATTTATTTAATTTTATATATTTGAAATTTATTTAATTTTATTAAAATTTTTATTTAATTTATTTTTTTAGTTGAAGTAACATTTTTAGTATTTGAACCAATAATTTCAGTATTTAAACGCACTGTTTTTTAAAGGACATCAAATTGAGACAAAAAAAAGTATCAAAATTGTTGCGAGGCAACAATTTTGATACTTTTTTTTGTCTCAATTTGATGTCCTTTGAAAAACAGTGCAAATAATTTCAGTATTTGCAAATTCAATTTAATTTTCGTATATTAAATTTTAATATTATTGAAATAAAATTTACTAGACACAAAAAAATATTAATAATAGCCAAATAATCGTTTGTTTGAGTCAAATAAATTTTTCTATACAGAAATTATTGATTCAAGTAAATTTTTTTTAGTGTATGAAAGTTTTTAAAAATTTTGTACACCACTTAGATATTTTTGGCTATAAATACATCTCTGTATTAATTGCTTTTCAAAGAATAATAATAATAATAATAATAATAATAATAATAATAATAATAATAATAATAATAATAATAATAATAATAATAATAATAATAATAATAATAATAATAATAATAATAATAATAATAATAATAATAATAATAATAAAATAATAATAATAATTGTTACGAAATACAATGAAAAAAAAAATTATTTGATTACTTGTTTATTTTATTAAATAAGTATTTATGCTTGTATCAAATAATTGTTATTTAAATTATGTTGAAAATTAATTAAATCTTGAGAGGAAATTTATTAAAATTTTTAATTAAATTATTTGAAAGACAATTCAATTATTTTCGGTAAGTTTTATAAAATTCTTTATAAGAATTCAATTATTTTCAATGCAATCTTAGTTAAATTTCTTGGAAAATTTAATTATTAGGTACTTTTCAAAATTTAAATGAGAAGAAATTATAATTAAAATTTTTAATTAAATTCTTGGAAAGAATTCAATTATTTTCGGAAATTTCGAATAAAGTTCTTTATAAAAATTCAATTATTTTCCATACAATTTCAATAAAATTCTTCAAAAATTTAATTTTTGTTATCAAAAATTGTAATTGAATTTCTCGAAAAATTAAATTTTTAATTTTCAAAATTTTTTTAAAATTTTCATAGAAGAATAAAATTCTTTACAGAAATTTAATGATTTTTAAAAGTTTGAATAAATTTTTTTCGCAAAATTTTAAATTATGTTGAAAATAATTGAAATCTTGAGAGGATATTTATTAAAATTTTTAATTAAATTATTTGAAAGACGCAATTCAATTATTTACGGTAATTTTGATAAAATTCTTTATAAAAATTCAATTATTTTTAATGCAATCTCTATAGAATTTCTTATAAAATTTAATAATTACTTTTCAAAATTTAAATGAGAAGAAATTATAATTAAAATTTTTAATTAAATTCTTGGAAAGAATTCAATTATTTTTAAAACAATTTTAATAAAATTTCTGAAGAGAATTTCGCTCGAAAAATTCAATTCTTCTTAAAAATTTGATTAAAATTCTTGGAAGGAATTCAGTTATTTTTAAAAATTTTGATAAAATTCTTTATGTGGTTTTAATTTTAAAAAATATTCAATTATTCAATAAATTATTTATTTTTGTATTTAAATAATTGAATTGTCCTAGAATTTTGTAATGAGAATTGATGTAAAAATGAATTTTATTTAAAACTATAGATAATAATAGAATAGTAGAAGCGTTGTATTAGAAATTTGTTGAAAAATTAATTTTTAAAAAGTAAATTATAATTTATATTTAATTAAAATAAATTTTATTGGAAGCAATATTTTTAGTATTTGAACTAATAATTTCAGTGCTTAAAAGACAAATTTTTTTAAATACATCTCTGTGATATTTTTGATCCTTTTTTTGTCTCAATTTGATATTCTTTGAAAAACTGCAAATAATTTCAGCATTTAAAGCTAATTTCGATTTTATTGGCTTAAATAAAATTTACATGATACGAAAAAAACATTGATAATAGACAATAATCGTTTATTTGAATCAAATAATTTTTTTATACAGACATTGTCGATTCAAGTAAATTTTTTTCAGTTTTGGAAAGTTTTTTTAAAATATTATAAATTTACAAAGATATTTTTAACTAACAATACATCTCTGAATTAATTACTTTTGAAAGAATAATTATGAAATAATTGTTACGAAACACACTGAATAAAAAATTATTCGATTGATATATAAATGATTACTTGACTATTATTATCCATTAATTATTTATTTGAATCAAATAATTATTACTGGAGTCAATTAAATGATATTTGCTTCAAATACTATAATTATTACTTAAAATGCCATTTTATTGATTTAAATAATAATTTATTTAAAAATTATTTGATTCAATTATTTTATTTTGATATTGTGTTATTTTTTGAAAATACACAAGTAATCTTTTATTTGAATCAAATAAATTTTTGTTCAGTTTAAAATATACAATTATAATAATAATTAATCCAACCATAAAAATAGCCTCGTAAATTTAGTGAATAATTAAAAAAATGTATTTTACCGAAATTTTTTCAAGTAAATAATTCAGACTCTAGTGTTAATTAAAAATCATATATAGGTATATAACTGCGTGAATTGAATTGGAAAAAAATTGAGTATCCCTTTAATAACGGAAGGTGAAGTAATAAATTTAAAAATAGTTTTCGTGTGTGTGAAAATGGTCGGTTCACAAATGAGACATTCCGGTATTATATTGTTGATTAGTATCGCGTGTGCGGTTTCGTGACTAAATGTAATTGTATGTTTTTACGCTAAATCCGTGTTTTGGACTTTACGCGCGGAAGTCAATTCTTAGAGGGTTGGAATTTATGGAGCCGGATTTGCAGGTGACAAATTAAGTCGGGAATTGAAAATAGATTGCTTCATTCACTTTTCGGTATTAAATTATAATAATTTGTATATATTTGACTCAAAACAATGAAATGTTAATTTTGTGTTTAATAAACTGGGCGAAAAATTAAGATGCGAACCAAGAGAATATATTTTTTAATTTCAAGTTTTTTTTATGTAATTCAATTTATTTTATTATTAATTCTATCAAATTACTCTCAAAATATAAATTAGTTAAAAATAACTAATTACCTATCAGTAAAATCATGTCAGACATTTTTTACTTTAGCAATTAGTAAAAAATGACTATTTATTTAGTTGTTGATAAATAAATCAATAATTACAAAAATAGTCAAATTTTAGTATTTGTCTAATTGCATAGTTACCAAAAATTTCAGTTATTTTTACATTAAAAGTGAATTTAACTAATAATTAGTTATAATTGACTAATTCAAAATTTAGAGTATATTATATAATTACAAATATATTATATAATATTATTATTAAAATAATATTAATAATAGTAATATCAGTATAGTAATTGTCACCATTATTATTGGTATTTTTATTGTTTATAATAATAAGAAATATTATAAATTTGTATTATTATATACTTCACACATGTATATTTGTATTTTCTTTGTTAATTTTTACCTCAATTAATTATTGTTGAGTTATAAAAGAACGAATTACTAATTACTTAATCTAACTAATCAACTTTGTAAAAGTTTCTTTCGTTATAATTACAAATTGCAAAGTTTTAATGCATTTTACAAACAACGCTTTCATTCATTAAGCAAATGCATCTTGACTGCACTTTCATATATTTGCTATACATAAATTATTATTATATTCTGGTCTTTACTGAAAAAAATATTGTCAACTATTTCTATTAAACAAATTGCATTTACGAAACAGATTAGTTATTGTAAATAATTTTTTAAAATATATAATCATAGAAAAATAAATTAATTTTAAACAATTTTAAAATTAAACAATTTTAAAATTAAAGATAATTCTTCTATTAAATATTTCAGTACATGATTAAATGCGGATAGTTTAAAATTAAAAAGCCAATTAATTAAATTATGAAATTTTTTTATTACCTACAGTTAATATATTATGATGTAATTAAATTATAAAATGAAAAATAAAGTTAAAAGTACCGAAACAAATGAATAAAATAATAATAATAATAATAAAAATAATAAAAGTGCTTTACGAATATAAAATTCAAAATACGCAGAAATAGAAGTTGGCTTACTTAGTTCATACTTTACCTACTTTAGAGAATGATTCACCTTCTTTGCAGTAGATAGAGTATTATAAAGTCAGACAACGCATTTTAGTCATTTTTAATTCTTCTGCAACGAAGTTTTAATTATTATTAATTCTCTAAAATATAAAAAATAAAATATAAATGTTAAATATAAATATAAATTATTTGCAGTAGATAAAGTATTATAAAGTCAGACAACGCTTTTTCTTAATTTTTTATTCCTCTGTGAGGTAGTTTTAATTATTATTAATTCTCTAAAATAAAATGAAATAAAATATAAATTCTTTTTCAGTAGATAAAGTATTATAAAGTCAGACAACGCTTTTGCTTAATTTTTTGTTTCTCTGTGAGGAAGTTTTAATTATTATTAATTCTCCAAAATATAAGAAATAAAATATAAATTCGTTGCAGTAGATAAAGTATTATAAAGTCAGACAACGCTTTTTCTTAATTTTTTATTCCTCTGTGAGGAAGTTTTAATTATTATTAATTCTCTAAAATAAAATGAAATAAAATATAAATTCTTTTTCAGTAGATAAAGTATTATAAAGTCAGACAACGCATTTTAGTAATTTTTAATTCTTCTGCTGGGAAGTTTTAATTATTTTTAATTTTCGAAAATATAAAAAATATAAATATAAATTCTTTGCAGTAGATAAAGTATTATAAAGTCAGACAACGCATTTTAGTAATTTTTAATTCTTCTGCTGGGAAGTTTTAATTATTTTTAATTTTCGAAAATATAAAAAATATAAATATAAATTCTTTGCAGTAGATAAAGTATTATAAAGTCAGACAACGCTTTTTCTTAATTTTTTATTTCTCTGTGAGGAAGTTTTAATTATTATTAATTCTCTAAAATAAAATGAAATAAAATATAAATTCTTTTTCAGTAGATAAAGTATTATAAAGACAGACAACGAATTTTATAAATTTTTAATTCTTTTGCAGGGGAGTTTTTGTTATTTTTAATTTTCTAAAATATAAAAAATAAAATATAGATCCAAATTATTATAAAGTCAGACAGCGCTTTTACTTAAATTTTTACTCTTCTGTAGGGAAGTTTTAATTACTATTAAATCTCTAAAACATAAATGAAAGTAAATAATAATTAATATAACGGATTCAAAAATAACTAGAAATAATTGAAAAAATAAGTTTTGTTTAAAAGAACAATAATTCAAATTTCAGTTTCATTAGGAAAAGAAAAAATAGAAAATAAATTTTATTAAACAAATAATAATTATAAATTGAATTTTATTAGAAAATAGTAATTAGAAATTAATTTTTATTACGCTGAATAAAAATTTATTTGATTCAAATAATCGATTACTTGTCTATTGTTAAACAAATAATTACTTGTGTAAAATAATTTTTATTTGAATAAATTAAATTGTATTTGCTTCAAATACTGAAACTATTGGTTCAAAGATGATTTACTTGAATTAAATAAAAATTATTTGAATCAAGTAAATATTTATTTGCGGTAATAGACAAGAAATTCGGTTATTTGAATCAAACAATTTTTTTTCAGTGTAGAGAGATAATAATTAGAAATTGAATTTTATTAGAGAAATAATAATTAGTGGTTGAATTTTGTCAGTGAAATAATAATTAGAAATTGAATTTTATTAGAGAAATAATAATTAGAAATTGAATTTTATTCGAGAAATAATAATTAGAAATTGAATTCTATTGGAGAAATAATTAGAAATTGAATTTTATTGCAGAAATAATTATAAATTGAATTTTATTAGTGAAATGATAATTATAAGTTGAATGTCTTTAAAAAAAACTGAACTTCATTCGAAAGAAAAAAGTGAAAAATGAATTTTTTTTTAGAGAAATAGTAGTTAAAAGAAATTAAATTGAACTTCATTCGAAAGACAAAAATAAGAAAATATTTTTTTCAGGAAAACTGTAAATCGTTACATGAATGATTTCGTAACTTAAAAAATTTTTCCAAATTAACAATTAGATTTTGGATTTTTTTTATCACAATTTTCTTTTGATTTTTAGCGCAATTTTAGTTTCAGTTTTCAAATTAAGTGTCTGTACCAAAAAAGAAAAGAGTATCAAAGGCTCATTTTTATCTTGTAATTTTCGACAATAAATGACATTTATTCACCGTCTTTGTAATACAAAAAATATATTTTGAATTTTCGGGTTAATTTTTGTTTTATTTCGATTTTTGTTTTTTTTAATGATAAATAATTACGGACCAGATATTTGGTTTCCTGTTGAGCGTCAATGTCATCGTCTCGTGCGCCCAAAGATGTTGCGACGTCGGGTCGTTCCGCCCTACGCTACTAACGACTACGGGGCAGAAATAGTAAACACACTTGGCCTCACAGACACAGTGCCATAAAATGACACATGAAAATAAAGTGTAAAAAAAAGAGAACAACACCTTCTTTACAACACAAACTCGTCAATTTTAGAGGGAAAGTAAAATTAAATTTAGAATTTTTTTTTTTATAATAAGATATATTTCACGTGTATTTATTATATAAGAGGAAAGTTAAAATTTCTTTAACCGGGTTTTTATTTTATTTACCGCGAATTTAAAATGAGGCATGTTAAATTTTGCCGGCGCGGCGTGTTTTGCATTTTGTTTTTTATTTATTTTTTTTTTTTGAAATGTGATTGAAATGTATTAAAAAAATAATCGTGGATCGTAACAACCGGGTTAAACTTGTTGAATGAGTTCGTCGGCTCTCAAAGCGCAAGGTTTGCGATCAATCGTACGACGAGACAGAATTTTTGCACCCCCGAAGGGCGCTCCAGCATCGACATGCTGAAGGCAAGAAATGGCCCGGGCGTCGCGACGTCAGCGCTCACCCCATTCACGCGGTGATTGCAATCCCAGGGACGGGTTCGTTTAGGGCGTCTTTCCGATTTCCTGAAAACCCTATTCTGATTACTATCAATCGATAAGGTGTTTACACCTTGATAAACCTAATTCCTCATCATTTTAATTACCTTAATTTAATTCATGGGGAAATTTTCGAAATTCAATCATTTATTTGTGAATTTTTTCATTTTTATTGCGTGATGCTGTATTTGTAAATAAATAGATATTTAATTGACTTTAGAATTAATTTTCTAAATAGATAAATGAATAATTGACTTTAGAATTAATTCGCAAATAAATAACTATGACTTTAGAATCAATTCGTAAATGAATAAAAAAAATAATTAACTTTGGAATTAATTCGTAAGTAAATGAAAAATTAGAGAATTGAAGTAAAACATTTTTTAATTTAAGGTACGATTATAGAAAAAGAAATATTTGTTGCAAGAAAAATAATTTTTGTTACAAATATTTCAGGAAAATATTTTTGTTGCGAATAATGCAAGTAAAAATTATAATTATTGCAAGAAAAATAATATTTTGTGAATATTAGAAGAAAAAATTAAATTTGAAGAAAAGTAATTTTGTAGCGATTATTGCAAGAAAAATAATTTTTGTTGTAAATACTTCAAGAAATATAATTTTTGTTGTAAATACTTCAAGAAATATAATTTTTGTTGTGAATATTGAGAGAAAAAATAATTGTTGCAAGAAAAATAATTGTTTATAAATTTTACAAGAAAAAAATATTTTTTGTTCTGAATATTACAAGAAGAAAATACAATTTTCTTTTAAAGTTTCCAAGAAAAATAATTTTCGTTGCAATTATTACAAGAAGAAATCATCTTTGTTGCAAGAAAAATAAATTTTTGTGCGAATATTACAAGAAAATAATTATTTTCTTTTAATGTTTATAAGAAAAATAATTTTTCTAGCGATTATTGCATAGGAAAAAAATAATCTTTGTTACTAGAAAACTAATTTTTTTTTTGGGAATGTTGCAAGAAAAAATTATAAATCTTGTAAGAAAAATAAATTTTTTTAAATATTACAAGAAAAAATACAATTTTATTTTAAAGTTTACAAGAAAAATAATTTTTGTAAATATTACAAGAGAAAATAATTTTTGTTTGTGAATTTATCAAGAAAAAAAATATTTGATACCAAAAATACAAAATAAGAATACAAATACAAAAAGTACAAAAACTATTTGATACAAATAAGAATTACTGGATATAAATAAGAATTATTTGTTGCAAATTAAAATTTTTTGATAAAAAACAAATAATATTTGATACAAATTTCAACTATTTAATACAATAATAAAAATTACTCAATAGAAATAAGAATTATATGATTTCAATGAAAATTATTCGATTCAAATAATAATTATTTCATGCAAATTAGAATTAAATCATTAATTTCGAAAAGAACTAAACTTGAAAAAGCGTAAAACTCATTTTCACGTAACAATTGATAATGAAAGTGACTCTTACTGTTTTCACAGTTAAGACCTTTTCGCAATTCACGATTCAATCATCTAATTAAAAAAAAAATTATTCATTGAAAAAAAAATTAGTTGATACAAAAAAATTACTAATTGGAAAAAAATTATACAATACAAATAAAAATTATTTAATGGGAAAAATTATTCGATACAAAAAGAAAGTTATTTACTGCAAATGAAAATTATTGAATGCAAAAAAATTTATTACGTGAAAATGAAAATCATTTTATACCAAAAAAATGATTAATTGCAAAAAAAATTCTTTGATACAAAAAATAATTAAGTGTACCTAAATATAAATATTATTTGATATGAAAAAAATTATCAGGTGCAGATAGAAATTATTTGATACAAATTAAACGTACAGAATACAAATAAAAATTATTAAGTGCAAATAAAAATGAAAATTATTGTAATTCAGATAAAAATTATAATTTACTTGATTTAAACCAGAACTAATTGATACAAGTAAAAATTCTTTGAGACAAGAAAAAATTATTTATTGCAAATGAAAATTAAAAATCTTTGATACAAAATAAAAATCATTGTAAAAACTACTGAATACTGAAAATAACAATTTATTTGATTTAATTTTAAATAAAAAAACATTGATTTCAAGTATAAATATTATTTAATAGTTGTTTGATATTTTCAAAATTATTTGACACAAATTTAAATTATTTGATAATAAATAATTTGAAACAAATTCAATTTATTTGATATTAATAAAAATTATTGGAATTAAAATTAAAATTATTGGATAAAAATACAAATAAGAATTATTATTATTATTATTACCATAATTACGTTGGCAATTTTAATAAATAGATTGTTATCATTTTGTAAATTCATTATCTTTTAGCTCCAAGTAAAAATTGATTTGTAATATCAAATTTCCTTCCATTAATTCTCCGCTCTATAATACGCTTTCCATCAAAATACTTGAAATGCTTTACAAAACATAAATAATAATTTGAATATTTTGCTTTTTCATGTACCTCTTTTACTTTTGTTTGCGTAAAAAATATCAATTACAAATTTTTTTTTATTATTATTTTCATTATTTATTATTATTATATTTATAATTAATTACAAATCTATAGTTTCGGGAGAAAAAAATCCATTGATTTCTACGTCCCGGAAATATCTCATTAATTTAGAAAAAAAAATCCGAATCAAATATCGCGAAAATATCTTATATCAAAATTGATACAAGATATCAGCTCTAGAGTTATAATTAGAATTATTTTTATTATTTGTCAGAAAAACTTGATACCAGGTGTATAACAATAAATCAATTGCAGTAAATTATCTAATGTGTCGTGCATTTTTTTTCAATGATAAATTCACAATAAAATGTGACTTTTGCTTGTAATCCGTTTTTTTTCTTCGTTAAACTAAAATAGCGAAAATGGAAAAAAAAGATAAAAATGTAATAATAATAATAATAATAATAATAATAATAATAATAATAATAATAATAATAATAAATTATTATTATTATTATTATTATTATTATTATTATTATTATTATTATTATTATTATTATTATTATTATTATTATTATTATTATTATTATTATTATTATTATTATTATTATTATTATTATTATTATTATTATTATTATTATTATTACTATTATAAAAATAAAAATATTAATACGATAATTTTTTCATACCCAGTATTTTCGATTTAGAAATTAATTTTTTTCTTTTTAACGGAAGTAAAATGATAAATTTTATTTGACCCAAAAATTTAAAAAATTTAAAAACAAAAAAGCACCCGGGAGATTTTGAAAGCGTGACGTTACTGATAATGGCGGGGGTGCATCGAGGCATGCGCCTAAATCTAAAATTCCGAAATACAAAGACCAGTGCATTTCTGTGTGTAAAGAAATTCACTTTCCCTTTCTTTTTTCTTTCCTCTGAATTCTTTTAAGAGACAATTACTCAAGACAATAAATTTCGACCACTCATTCAGAAGGAAGGCTAGAAAATGAATTAAATGTTCTTTTCTTTCTTCTCTCTTCTTCATCCTGTTAATTAAATTACAAAAATAAAAAAGGGACAATAAAATTTCTCTTCAAGAATGTTGATTTTATTTTCATTTATCTAAAAGAATTTGTCTTAAAAATTATAATACAATTGTTTTTTTTTTTATTTTCGAGTAAATATACATTGTAATATACGACTATTTTTTTATAATAAAGTACCCTATATATGTTAATAATAAAAATTAATTTCTATACTTCGCTTGGTCATCACAATCGCACGTTTCATTTATATATTAAGATAATAAAATAGAATATAAGAAATAAAAATCTGTCATTTGATAACGTGCACCTTTCAGACTTATCACTTTTTTTCTAAACATTAATTTAACTTCTTTTTTTCATCATCATCATATTCTTTTATTCTTGTATAAAAAATTATTTAGCGAATGATTTAATTTATGTACAGATTTAATTTTAACCCACGAAACATTATTCATACTAAAAATTATATCTAGATTTCATAATAGGTTGCACCTGATAGTCAATTTTTTTTACACTGGTGTTTTTTTTTTATAAATAAATATCAGTGTCTGTTTGTAGCAGTGAAAGTCGTTCAATGCTGATGAAAATTGATACTTTTGATTCAATTTTTGGTATTGTTGCCATGACTGACACAATCTGACCACAATAGACCTCCGCAAGCTATCGATGTTATGATATAAATAATTCCCTGTAATTAATAATTTATTGTTAATAATTAAGAATTTCTAATTAATAAATAATAATTAATAATTATTTTAATATAATTTAATATTAATATAATTAAAACTGTTTTCTATAAAACTCTAATACTGAGTTAGGAGGAATTTTTAGTTTTTTTACTCACGATAATAACGGCAGCAATAATGACGTAAACTTTAACGTTTTTCCAAAATAGAGAGCGTGCTAGATTTCTGCTTGTCTTTCTGAATGTCACGGACTGGAAATTTTTTTTATTTTATTAAAAATTATTATGTGAAAAAGAATTTAATTAGATGAATTCGGTCTATTTTTTGTACATTACAGAATAGTAATTAATTATAGAATTGTAATTAATTACAGAATTATAATTAATTACAGAATTGTAATTAATTTCATAATTATAATTAATTACAGAATCATAATTCTCCCTAGGGAATTAAAATGAAAACTTACATTTGCGGACAAATTTTCTGTTTTGTTTACAAGTAACTCCAATCTTTCTCCTCGCATTGCTAAATTATCAATGTTCTTAACCATAATGTCTTTGAGTTCATCTAATTCTCCGTGAACCCTCGATAGTGTGTCAATATCCTTAGATTCGCTGTAATGCTTCTGAAATGTTAATAATACAAATTTATGTTAAATTTTTGATTGATATTTTGCTAATTGTTTCCTACAAAAGAAAAAATTTTTTGAAAATATTTACAGAGCATTTCTAAATTGGGAAAAATTGATTTTTTCTCTAATTATAACAAGAAAATTCAATTTTCATTTGAATTTTAAGAGAAAAATAATTTTTGGTGCAAATATTGCAAGGAAGATCATTTTTACTATAAATATTAAAAGAAACATTATTTTTGTTGTAAAAATTGCAGAGAAAAAATAATTTTTGGTATAAATTCAAGAAAAATATAATTTTTATTGGAAAAATTGCAAGAAAAATAATTTTGTGGTACGATTTGTAGAAAAAGTAAACTTTGTTGCAAGAAAAATAATTTTTGTTGCAAACATTGCAAGGAAAAATAATTTTTGTTTTGTAAATATTTCAGGAAAAAATTATTGTTGCGAATATTGCAATCAAAAATAATTATTGCAAGAAAAATAATTTTTGCTGCAAATATTTGAGGAACAAATCTTTGTTGCGAATATTGCAAGTAAAAATAATTTGTGTTGCAATAAAAATAATTTTTGTTATAAATATTTTAGGAAAAAATTTTTTTGCAAATATTGCAAGCAAAAATAATAATTATTGCCAGAAAAACAATTTTTTTGTGAATATTAGAAAAAAAAATAAAATTTAAAGAAAAGTAATTTTTGTAGCGATTATTGCAAGAAAATAAAATAATTTTTGTTGTGAATATTGAGAAAAAAAAATAATTGTTGCAAGGGAAATAATTATTTGTAAATTTTACAAGAAAAAATATTTTTTGTTGTGAATATTACAAGAAAAAATACAATGTTCTTTTAGAGTTTCCAAGAATAATAATTTTTGTTGCAATTATTACAAGAGACAATAATTTTTTTGTAAAGAAAAATAAATTTTGTTGTGAATATTGCAACAAAAAATAATGAATGTTGTAAGAAGAATATTTTTTTGTAAATATTTTAAGAAAAAATAACCTTTGCTGCGATTATTACAAGAGAAAATAATCTTTGTTACAAGAAAAAAAATTTTTATTACGAATATTGCAGGAAGAAAAAAACAATTTTCTTGTAATGTTTCTAAGAAAAATAATTTTTCTTACGATTATTGCAGGAAAAAATAATCTTTGTTACAAGAAAACTAATTTTTGTTGCGAATATTGTAACCAAAAATAATAATTATTACAAGAAAAATAATTTTTGTTGCAAATATTTGAGGAATAAATCTTTGTTGCGAATATTGCAAGTAAAAATAATTTGTGTTGCAAGAAAAATAATTTTAAATAAATATTTTTTAAGTGAAAATATTACTAGAAAAAATCATTTTTGTTGTGAATACAGCAAGAAGAAAATACAATTTTCTTTTAAAGTTTACAATAAAAATAATTTTTGTTGCAATTATTACAAGAGAGAATAATTTTTTTGTAAGGAAAAATAAATTTTGTTGTGAATATTTATACTAGAAAAAATCATTTTTGTTGTGAATATAGCAAGAAGAAATATTTTTTGTAGTAAATATTAAAAGAAAAAGTAATAACCTTTTAAATACTAAAAATACTTTTAAGTTTTAAGAGCAAAAATTAATAACAATTTTTTTAAATATCGTATACTGTAGAGTTGAAAAATGTACCATTTCGTTAGCCAAAACACGTCCATATTCAGTGTTCATTGCATATGCTAATGCAGTTAGGGCACCTTCTCCATAAACAGCCTGAAACCTTCTCTTAATTTCGTTGAGAAAAAGAAATGCCCTAGATCTTTGAAAATCCTAAAAAAAAGTGGAAAGAAATTTTCAATTTTTTCTTTTTTCAAAATACCAGCGACATATTTTGCTAGAAATACTTGCATAAAAAATAAAATACTTTGTTCAGTATAGTGATTAAAATTTAGCTTTCTCTTTCCGCTGTGATTCTCAACTTACATCGTCAGTGATGCACATGTAAATAATTCTATTTTCACAAATATAGTGAAATAAATATGGTCCTTGAGAGTAAGTTAATTTGTCATCGGTTGGTGGAATTTTCGCCAAAATTTGTTCAGTGACCTCTTCAAAATTCCCTGCACAGGAAGCATATTTTGCCAAAACTGTCGGTCCACGAGCGACAACACTGTATAAAATCGGCATTTTGTCTGCTGGAAGTTAAGAAAAAGAATTGTGAATTATTTGTAAAGAATAAATTATTTTACTTTAAACGAAGAACGAACTTAGAGAATTTTGAAGAACTTTGGAGAACTTTGCAGAATTTGATACAAAGTTGTTTTAATGATTTAAATCCCAAAGAATTATTCCTAATAACCTGAGACAGATCCGTATTTAAAAATTAATGAAAGGAGAATTATTAAACAAAATAATTGTAAAATTCAAAAATAATTTCTATTTCTATTTCTTATCGATGCTAATTTGAACTATGTTTATTTCTTTTCAGATATTAAATGTCAAGTGTCAATCATCAGACTCCAAAAACGTCATAAATGCATAAAGCAAAAATGATTCATCGACTAAGAAATTGTTGAGAGGATAAACAAAAGGTAAGAAAAGAGATTATTATATGAAAAAGATATTTATAAAAAGATGAAATAAGAGCGAGGGATTTTAATTATTGAATAAACAAGTTGATAAGAATTCTAACCTCATTTGATAGCTTGATGGTAATATGGTAGAGGATTTGTATTCGAAAAATAAAAGCAGAATCAAGATTTTACTCGTTAGAGTAATTGTTAGTGATAAATTGCGCCATAATATTGTTGTCATTGTTAGAAATAATTATTGTAATGATTGAGAGAGAGACTAACCTTGTATTTAATGAGAAATTAAACAAATAACGCACTTGTTGTTTTACTTCAGTATTGGACAAATTTTGTCCTTTTGTCACATGTACTCGATTCACATTAGATTAGAGATTCCTTAGTTTTTTGTTTTAATAATTAATTTGTTATATTTCCAGTTCTAATTGCTAGAAATTTTTCGTAACACCCACTTTTTTTTACTCCAAAACAAAGAACTGTACAAGTGTCATCGGTTAGTTGGGATAAATTCTGTTAGAGGCGCGCGAGTCGAGGTGAAAATTACGCGGAAGAATTTCAAATTCTGATATTTGTTGTTTTTTGTTGCATGAGGGGAATTCATACTTTTGGGAATTTTAATTTTTGTTTATGAATGAGTTTGTTTAATATCTGCTGGAGAAATGGTTCTTTTTTTCAAAATAGGGTGATTTTTACTATACAGCAGCGAAACTTGTAGGAATTTTGACAACATTTCTTTCTCGATATTAGAAACTTTGTAGAAATTTTTATTTTATTTATTTAATATTACAAAGCTCAGTAATAATGTCGTCAATATTTATGAAAGTTTCCATGAATTAACTGCATTAATTTTTCATTTAATGCATTTGTTTTGGTCCCTGAAGTTAGCGTCGATTCTTAGCGTTGAAAACCGCTATTATTTAGGGGTTTTAGAGTGTCCAGAAATAATATTTTGTTTTTGATTTCAGGCAGATAAATTGTACCAGGAAAGAAAAAATTCTTCTTGAAGAGAAAATTTGACAAAGGATTTATTTCAAACGAACAAGGATCTTCAGAAGTGGTTCAATCCAGAAGAGGAGGACTAGGATCTTTGGACAATTCTTCTAGAAGAAGTGCGATGGCATGGCATCCATCGACCAACGAGGGAATCACCGTTCGGTGAGTCGGTTGAAAGCCGTTTTTTTTAAAAAAAAGAAAACTCCTTCCCTGTTTGCAACGGTATAACTAAATCAATTTTTTTTTATTTGAAATCAGTTACAATAAATTAGATTTCTAAATAAAAAAATAATCATTAACTATAATTTCTTTTGTTTATTTTTATATCAAAATTGTCTTGAATTATTCTTATAAAATTAGGTTTATTTTGGTAAAATAAAATTTACTTTTATAGAATAAAATTTTCTTTCAGAGAATAAAATATACTTTTATAGAATAAAATTTTCTTTCATAGAATAAAATTTTCTTTCATAGAATAAAATTTGCTATTATAGAATACAATTTGCTTTTCTGAAATAAAATTTACTTTTGTAGAATACAATTCACTTATGTAAAATAAATTTTACTTTCATAAAATTAAATTAAATTTCATGGAATACATTTTGCCTTATGAAATAAAATTTACTTTCTTAGAATACAATTTGCTTTAGTAAAATAAAATTTACTTTTATAGAATACAATTTACTTTTTTAAAATAAAATTTACTTTCATAAAATTAAATTAAATTTCACAGAATACAATTAACGTTTTCTAAAATAAAATTTTATTTTGCAGAAGACAATTTGCTTTTATAAAAAAAATTTACTTTTTTAAAATAAAAATTACTTTTATAAAATAAAAATTATTCTTATAAAATAAATTTCATATAATTTATAAAATAAAAAGAAAATATAGTCTATTTATTTAGTACGGAAATTTTAAAAACAGGGAAGGAACTCAAACAACATAGTGACGCCACTGATAAAATTTATTATTTTACAGTATTTTTCATTAATACGTAAATTAATAATTTTTTGTTAATGGTTTTCCATTGTCTATACCTATTATGTGTTTGTCATTTTTTCAGCACAATGTTTTTCAAATTTTTTGCTGTCTTGTAATTTTTCTTGTAGTTTTCTTTATTTTTTTTTTACAAAAACGCAATTAAAATTTAATTTTTAACAATTAATGACAATATAAATTCTTATTGTTCCATATTAGATTTTTTATTTGGTTGACAAAGTTAAATGTACAATTTTCTTTCATTCAGATATTTTATATTTGGTTCACAAAACTGAAAAGTAAAATTTTCTTTTGATGACATTTTTTGTATTTAATTCATAGAGTTAAAGGTAAACATTTAGATTTTGTATATTTAATATTTAATTATTTTAATTCACAATATTGAAAGTAAATTTTATATTTTTTATTTAATTCAAAATTTTGTTTTAATTAATTTTTTTAATTGAAGTAAAAATAAATTTTTTGGATATAATTTCATTAATGTGCAATTTGTTCTTTTTACAGCTTTTATTATTTTGAGCTCAGATGACGGATGCGTCCCGGGACGTATGGGAGCCTAACGTGCCCCTTTATCCCTAGTGTAGGTCAATTTGCATCTGGGCGGAATGTGAGAGAACCGTGGAGTGTTTGAGCTGGCAAAAAATAGGTTTCAAGTAAATAGTTAACAAAGTTAGGTAGGGCTAGATTTTTTTCGAATGAATGAATTAAAAAATTTTCGTTTCCAAAAATGGTAGGTAGGGAAATCGGGATTTTTTTTGGTATTGTTGGTATGTTTATATTATGTATCACATTAAACTGGATTTTCAGTGAGAAAATATTTTTGCATGATACTTTCTTTCTCACTTTTTGTCACTATGTTGTTTTGCATTTTAACTTCTGATTTATAATTTTCTTTGTCAATTTTGGCAAATGTTTTGTATTTGTTTGCTTTGGCATTTTATTTCCAAATGTCGTGAGCAATATTATGTTTTTTTTTTTGAAATTTTGTTCTTTTTTTACAAATTTTGCTTATTTGAAAATTAAAAAAACAACAATAAATTATGAAAATAAATTATGAATATCTTATTTTTATGAATATATAAATAGTTGTATTTTTAATTTAATAATAGAATAATTTTCCAATTAATGCAAATAGAGATCATAAATTATTTTTACAGTAGCGAAATAAAAGTGTTATAAATAATTTTTCTATTTACGTATAAACGCACAATTTATCTGTTTGTAAATTCATAAAAAAGGTCTAACAAGATTTTTCTTTTAATTTCTCTGCATAACTGTACGTAAGGATTGTGATAATTATTTTTTTTTTATCTTTCCGCTGTTTAAAGAAAATTTATGCTCTTTATTTACCTGAGTTTTATATCCCAATGCTAATATTATTGTTTATTTTTTGAGATGCATATTTTTATGAATGTAAAATTTATCTTTTAGTGTATATATATATTTTGAATTAATTTTTGAATTATATCAGGCGATTATAACCATTTGAATGGTATTGTTGTTCCCTTATTTCCCGTTACTCATTTTATTAGGAGAACAATATTCTATTTGTTACCTAATTCCTCCAAATTTTATCCGGCGAACATAATATTAATGCGCTGGAAGAAGTGCTTTTATAGGCGAGGTTTATTAACTTTCTCTTGTTTATTTATAAGTAATTTCAATTGTTTTCATTGTTAATATTTTAAATAGTATTTAATAAATAAAAATATATTTAATATATTTCGAATAAAAATATATTCAATGTATTTTTTAAATAAAAATATATTCAATATATTTTAAATAACAATAAATTTAATTTATTTTCAATATAATGGAGTTAATATATTTTGAATAAAAGTAATCTTAAAATTTTCATTTTAACAACATTTGTTTATAATTCATTTGAAAATAATGATTAAAATTTGGAAAATATCTACTTTCTTTCTAAACAAATAATACAAACAAATTTTTCTATGTATAAAAAATGTTTTATATTATTATAAATAATATTAATTTCGTAGGTATATAATATTATATTATAATATTGTAAAAATAAAAAAATAATACATAATAAAAATAAACAATAATAATAAAGTTAATAATAATTATAATAATAATATTATAAATTATTATTATTATTATTATTATTATTATTATTATTATTATTATTATTAGGTTTATATAATGAAAATATTTCATTGCAATTTGAAAATTTTCATAAATTACAAAAATGTAATTATTATTAATGGAATATTTTCTAGTTGTAATTATAATTTATTTATTGCAGGGATCACAGTTGGTCCCCTTTTTTCCCCTCATTTATTCCCTTAAATTAATAAAATCCCCTAAAACACCTAAAATAAAAAAATTTCACCCCTTTTCTTTTTATTTAAAAAAAAACTTTTAAAAATTGTAATTTTTGAGTTAGAAAATTTTTAGTCAGACTTGAAGATCAGAATTTTTATTTTTTGTTAACTTTGGAAAAATTTTTGTTTTTTGAAACTGAAAAATGTTTTTTTTTATATTATTTCTCAGAGTTTTTAATCTTGTAAATTTTGTCATACATGCTGACAAATATATAGTAACTTTTATTATTTGAGAACTGAAAACCAAACTGTATGGAATTTCTATCAAATTATACTATTTTCAGAATAAATTTTACTAAATTTTTACTAAATTCAAAGTACAAATAACGATTTTTAAAACCAAAATTTACTATTTTCAATGTTAATTTTTGTATAAAAATTATTTAAATTTCTCTCCAACATAGTACAATTAGGTATTACTTAAAAATTCTTATTTTGGGAGTTAATTTTACTATTTCTGAAATAAATTTTTCATAGAAAAAAAATTTGCTTTTATAGAATATAATTTGCTTTTATAAAATAAAATTTAATTTTGTAGAATAAAATTTACTTTAGTAAAATAAAATTTATTTTCATAAAATTAAATTAAATTTCACAGAATACAATTTACGTTTCTGAAATAAAATTTCATTTTGTAGAAGACAATTTGCTTGTATAAAAAAATGTACCTTTTTAAAATAAAAATTACTTTTTTAAAATAAAAATTATTCTTATAAAATAAATATCACTTAATTTATAAAATAAAAAGAAAATATAGTCTATTTATTTAGTACGGAAATAAGTTTTTATAATTTTACTATTTCTGAAGTAAATTTTTCTAATATTTATAAAAAACTGTCTTTAAAAATGGTAAAAGTTATTCTGGAAATGAAAATTTTTAATATTAAATTTTATTATTTTTTAAAGAAATTTTACGAATTCCGAAGTAAATTTTACTAATTTTTTTCTACTGCAATTTACTTCAGTTGTTGTAAAATTTATGGAATTTTAGAAATTTAGATTTTTAAATAGTTGTAGTAAAAAATTTGTATAAAAATTATTAAATTTTCCCTTCAACATAGTATAATTAGGTATTACCTAAAAATTTTTATATTTTGAGTAAATTTTACTATCTCTGAAGTAAATTTTCCTAATTTTTCTAAAAAATTATCTTTAAAAATAGTAAAAGTTATTCTGGAAATAACAATTTTTAATATTTCAATTTTTTTTTAGTTTTATAGGAAATTTTACCAATTCCAAAGTAAATTTAACTAATTTTTTACTGCAATTTATTCCATGTATAGTAAAATTTATGGAATTTTAGAATTTTAGAAATTTAGATTTTTAGATTTTTTAAATAGAGTTGTAGTAAAAAATTTAATTAATCCCTGTTATTGTTTTCTTATTAATAATATATAATGTAACTGTAAATAGTATTTGTGTAAAAGTATATTGACAATTAAAAAATGTTCCATTGTATATAGAATTTGTTCAATTTAAAGAACGTCTATCAAAAATAGTCAATTAAATGAAGTCATCAATTGAATTCTTCAATTGATGAAAAAAACTCGTTCAGCCTATAGTATAAAACTCTGATGAAATATTTTCAATCCATAAAAACTTATAAAGTTATAATATATCATTTTTGATCGCCGATTGTGAAATTTATGATTGAAAGAATTTATTTTTCCGAATTACAATCTTCACCTAATTTAATATATTTCGGGAACAAGAGAAAGTAAAAATTTCACGTCTTTCTTTTAATATATTTAAATGTTTGTTGATTCCAAACATATAAATGAGAATCATTGTTAAACTAATGAAATGAGAATAAATTCTCGTTCCCTTTATACTCTCCCATGAAAGAAAAAAAATTTTCAAACCAACTTTACACACATATATATGTTTTATTTGACGATGATGCCTATACGGTTTTGGTATATACGGTCGATTATTTAAGACTGTATGTATATATGTATATTGAAGAGAGAACCATTCGCGTTTTGCGCATGTGTTCGCATTTTATTCTTTCCCCAAAGGAAAGTTGCTAGTCAGTTCCTCTTTGCGTGTATATAGTGAAGTTGATATGTGAATATTTTTAACATATATACACGTGTCGGTTGAAACATCACTTACTACAATGAAGAAGATAGAATATAATGTAAAAAGCGTATAGTGGATAGATAACGGTGTCTTTGGGAAAAGACGGGTCGCGTGCTTTTGCTTCCGACAAGTGCATTCACTAGCTTCAGTATTTCTCGAAGAGTGGCTGTGAAAACGTTGTCTATCAATTGTTGTTATTTTTTTTAAAAATCTATTGAGTTAAATTTGAGTGATTATTTATTTTTGTGTTCTAATTTTTAATTTTCGGCCGTGTTTATATCACGCCCACGTGGCGAAATAATTTCCTGTACACATTAAGTGGAAATTATGGGTAAGTAAAAAAAATGTGTTATTATTTCTCGTGCGGTATATATATATATATATATATATATATATATATATATATATATATATATATATATATATATATATATATATATATATATATATATAAATAATGTGTAATTTCTTTTTCTTGGAAATTGGATTTGATTTCATTGAGAGATTAATTATTGTAATAGTTATCATTATATTAGATAATTTAGCTGCTGCACTGCAGAAAAAATTTGTTTGATTTAAATAACCGATTACTTGTCTATTATCAAATATAAATGTTTACTTGAATCAAAGAATTTTTATTTAAAACAATTATAATTGATTGTAATTAATTTTAATCAATTATAATTAATTATCCCTTTCGAATACTTAAATGAATAGTTCAATTAATTGGTTAAAATTTATTTGATTAAAATAAAAATTGTTTGAAATAATAACTGTTTAAGTAAATATTTATTAGCCAAGTATTAAGTATTTATTAGCCAATAGCCAAGTAATCGAATATTTAAGTCAATTACATTTTTTTAATGCGTTAGTCAAGTGAATTATTAAATTGTAATTAAATTAAATAAAATTATAATTATGATTGTAACAAATATTTTATGTTTTTTATTTTAATTTAAATTTAAATTTATATTATTATTATTATTATTATTATTATTATTATTATTATTATTATTATTATTATTATTATTATAATTTATTATTTAACAATGATTGAGAATATTTTATCATTTCGAATTTTTAATAGTACGTGGGAAAAAAATGCAGTGTGACAATTAGCATTTATGTTTAGGGTAATAAAAAATGGTTGTAATTTGTTTTTGCCATTTTTTGTAAAGTGCAAAAAAAAACTGGAGGCATTTTCTTTTTTAGTTTAGTCTATGTGTATCATACCGGAAATTCTACAAGCCGTTTCATTGTTAATTATATATTTTAACATAGGCAGATGAAATGTTACGGTTTCTTATAAGTGCAAATACGCTGAAGAAGTTATTTTTTAAAGTAACTTTGAAAAGAAAAAGCAAATAAAATACTTTAAATAAATTACTTTTAAAGGAACTTTGAAAAGAAAACTAAAGTTGAAATACATCGTCTGAAATAATAATATTATGTTAATATTAATTTTTATTTCATTTCATTTTGATTTCATTTTATTTTCATTTGAATTCATTTTAATTTTATTTTGGTTTGATTTTGATTTTGAATTGCTGTAATTTTAATTTTATTATAATTTGATTTTATTTTGATTCGATTTAATTTTGATTTTATTTCGATTTGATTCAGTTTTTTTTTTATTTTGACTCTATTTTGATTTAGAATTGCTTTAATTTTAATTTTATTTGAATTTGATTTTATTCGAATTTGATTTTATTTGAATTTGATTTTAAATTTAATTTGACTTTATTTCGATTTGACTTTATTTTGATTTGATTCAGTTTGAATTTTCTATTGATTGGATTTAATTTTAATTCTATTTCGTTTTGGTTTTTTTTATTCCATTAATTTTAATTTTATTTCAACTTGATTCAATTTTGATTTTCTATTGATTGAATTTAATTTTGAATTTAAATTTCCCTAATGTAGAAAATAATTTAAACATAACTGTAAATTTAATTAATTTTTGTTTAGTATTTTTTAACAATTTAGGAACCATAATTTTTTTTTTGGAAAATTACATATAAATTTGAATAAAATTTAATGGAATTTATAAAAAAATCACATAAAAAGGGAAATAAAAATAAATAGAAAGCGATAGAAAAGGGTGTAATAAAATAAATTGGTAGGAAAATAATAATAAGAAATGTAAATAACTAATTAGAAAGTAAAATAAATGGACTTTCATTAATATTGATACAATTAAGCACTAAATAATTAATTAATGGGACTTGTTTTACTATTCAGTGTTTTCATTTTTATTGTTAGATAATTGAATCTGATATAATGAAGATCTTGAACGTGTTCTGGGAAATTTTTTTTATGAATTAATATATGCAACACTCTCGTGTTCACTTAGCACTTGAGACGTTAGGATCACTTGATTTTGAAGTATTCTTTTCTATAGTGCAGTCTAGGCTTATTGATTTTTAGTGAATTTTTATTTATTTTGTGTTTTTTTTTTGTTAAATCACGATTTTACGCTGTGATTTAGAAATTAAATTATTTTGAATTATTTTAAACTATTTTTAACCACCTTAAGTCATTTTAAATTATTTTTAATAATATTAAGTTATTTTAAATAATTTTTAATCATTTGCAATTATTTAAAATTTTTAGTTATTTTAAATTATTTTAGATTACTTTTAACCATTTGAAATTATTATCATTTTCAGTTATTTTAAATTATTTTTTAAAATTAAACATTTTAAATAGTTTTTAACTATTAGCAGTTATTTTTAGTTATTTTAAATTATTTTAATTATTTTTAGTTAATTTTAAACTATTAGCAATGAATTTTTGTTTTTTTAAATTATAAATATTAAATATAAAATCAAAATTAGATCAAATTAAACGCAAAATTAAATCAAAATCAAGTTTAGTTTTCTTTTCAAAATTATTATTGTATTATTTTCAGTTACTACAAATTTTTTTTTTAATATTTTAAATAATTTTTAATTATTTGCAATTATTTTTAGTTATTTTAAATAATTTGTAACTATTTTTAGTTATTTTAAATAATTCACAACTATTTTGAGTTATTTTGAATTATTTTTAGTTATTAATTATTATATAAGTTATAAATAATTGTTTAATTATTTAAATTTCTTGGAAAACCATTAGTTGTCTTTTTTAAAATATCAATTTTTCATTAGTAATAATTTTTTTTTTTTTTAAAGAAGAATAATTATATATTTTTTGTAGGTATTTAGAAGTATTTATCGTGAAAGGTCACGCCGGGTTGTTCTTCATTAATGAGAAAAATTTCTTCTTAGTATTAATGTTATATCACTCATGTGGTTTTTGCGCGTTAACGTCAAAATGCTAATTATGTCTGTATTCACTAAAAATATTTTCAAATAACAAAGTACTCTTCATTCGACACTCAATCATTTCATTCTTCTTTTTTATCGCTTTGAAGACAACTTCAATAAATAAAAAAACTATAAAAATAAAAGTAGTAATTATTTTTTAAATAGTGGATGGAAAATATAATTATTTTGTTACTTTTGTTATTAACATTTTTTTAACATTTATTTTGTTTAGAAAAAATTGGTTACTATTTATTTTGTTCATAGGCAGTTTTGTTAATTAGTTTAGTTTTATTTAGTGTTCAATCCGTTACAAAAATGAATTATTAACGTTATTTATACATTCATGGTTCATATTCATTCTTGACGAATGAAAAAATATGATAATTAATTAATTATTAATATATACAAGAATCTAAAATAAAAATTTGGTGTTTTGTAATTTTTGAATTTTCTGGAAGTATACATAAAGGTATATTTAAAAGAAAACGAATAACAATTCAAATTTACGCTCTGCTGGACATAAATTTAGGCCCGTAATAATGAAAGCCTTGTGTGCATCGTTCAGGAACAGGGACTTAAGTATTCAATCTGTATATATATAGTTTTAATCGGGGGTCATCTTCTTATTCGATGGCTCTCTGCTATTTACAAGATAAATATTTACAGATACTTTTCTTTATGTGCGAGATATTAAAAAAAAACACGTAAAATAACATTATTTTTTTTGCATAAACTTAAGAGAGAGTTTGTAACCATAGTGATATCGGTAATAATAGTAATATCTAATCTTATTGTCAGGTTATCTATTAATGATTTAATCTCTTCATGATACAAGTGTCAGAAACAAATCTTTTTACTTTTCATTTTTCATCAAAATGAATTTTAATTTTCAGTGTAAATTTGTTTACATTTTATGCGTGTTTGATTTAAATATTCGTTATTCATGGTTATATGTTATCTTATGTCTAAGTTATTTAAATGTCTTTTTGAAAAAAGAATAATTGAGATGAAAAAGCTTATTTTTAGTTCCTGACATTTAATGTTGGTTTTTTTTCACATTATGTTGACTCACTGAGTCATTTTGATTCGGATTGAAAATAAAGTGAATTTTAATTCATTAAATTTTTAATTAATTTTTAATTAATTAAAGCATATTTAACAAATACATGATTTTATGCAATGGACATAAAATTCTTTTAATATAATTTCTATTTGACATGGAAATCACTTGACATAAATTTTATTAGACACAAAAATAATTTGACACAAATTTTAATTGACATAAATTTCATTTGGCGTGAAATTTGTTTGATATAAAATTTATTTGACGTAAATGTCAAATGATATAAATTTTAAATTTAAAAATATTTTAACATTTCTATTGTGATTAGAGTCTAATAATAAGCCGAAACACGGAGGTATTAGGAACTTTTTAAAAATTTATCGAAAAACATTTGTATCTTGAAAAAGGACACTGGTCCTGACAATTTTGTTTAAAAAGATTTAGAGTCGAAATTCAAATTTGGGCTTTTTTTCATGAAAATTGAAGCTTTTTTCTTAAAGAAGAGCTTCTTCCGAAACAAGGAAGTATTCAGAACATTTTTAGAATTTATTTCCGACTCAAAAAAAATTTTTGTTTTAAAAAATGACGCTGGACGGCAATTTTTTAAAATCATTTTTGAAGGCGATTATCAAATTTGGGCTTTTTTCATCAATTTAGAGCTTTTTTTCCATTAAAAAAGAGCTTTTCCGAATTTTTTTCGGAATTTATTTCCGATTCAGACAAAAATTTGTATCTTGAAAAAAGACGGTGGTTTTGATAATTTTCTAAAAAAAGTTTTGGAGTAGAAAATCAAATTTGAGCTTTTTTCATGAAAATTAAAGCTTTTTTCGAAACAAGGAAGTAGTCAGAACATTTTTAGAATTTATTTTCGACTCAGAAAAAAATTTTGTCTTAAAAAACGGCGCTGCTTTTGACAATTTTTTTAAAAATAATTTTTGAAGACGATTATCAGATTTGGTCTTTTTTCATCAATTTAGGGCTTTTTTTAATTAAAAAAGAGCTTTTTCCAAAACACGGAGGTTTTTAAACTTTTTTAGAATTTATTTCCGATTTAGACAAAAATTTTTTAGGTATCTTGACAAAATGCGCTGATCTTATAATTTTATTTTCACAATTTTTGTAGATGATTATAAAATTTGTCCTTTTTCATCTATTTGGAGCTTTTTTTATTAAAGAAGAGCTTTTTCCAAAATACGGAGATACTCAGAACTTATTTAGAATTTATTTCCGATTCAGAAAAAATTTGTATCTTCAAGAACAACGCTGGTTTTGACAGATTTTTTAAATATTTTTTTTAAATCGAGTATCAAATTTGGGCTTTTCTTCAACAGTTTGGAGCTTTTCTTTAATAAAGAAAAGCTTTTCCGAAACACGGAAGTCGTCAGAATTTTTTTAGAATCTTGGCAAAAGGCGTTGGTCTTACAAGAATTTATTTTCACAATTTTTGTAGGCGATTATCAAATTTGGGCTTTTTTCATCAATTTGGTGCTTTTTTTATTAAAGAAGAGCTTTTTTTAAAACACGAAGGTTCTCAGAACTTTTTTAGAACTTAATTTGGAAAAATTTGTATCTTGAAAAACGACGCTGGTCTTGTAAATTTATTTTTACTATTTTGATAGTCGAATATCGAATATATATATTTTTGATTTTTTTCATCGAATTGGAGCTTTTTTTTTATTAATAAAGAGCATTTTCGACACACGGAAGTACGCAGAATATTTTCAGAATTTACTTCCAATTCAAAAAAAATTTGTACTTGAAAAACGACGCTGATTTTGACAATTTTTTTTTTAATTTTTAGAGTCGAATATCAAATTTGGGCTTTTTTTATCAATTTGGAAAGTTTTTTGTTATTAAAGAAGAGCTTTTTCCGTATCACAGAGATTTTTAGAACTTTTTTTAGAATTTATTTCTGATTGAGAAAAAATTTGTATTTTGAAAAACGACGCTGGTATTGTAAATTTATTTTTACTGTTTTTGTAGTCGAATATCAAAATTTTTTTCATTGAATTGGATCTTTTTTTATTATGAAGAGCTTTTTATGAAGAGCTTATTGCAGACACACGGAAGTACTCAGAATTTTTTTTAGAATTTACTTCCGATTCAGAAAAAAAAATTTTATCTTGAAAAACGACGTTGGTCTTGACAATTTTTTTAAAACAAATTCTGTAGACAATTACCATTACATATTTGGGCTTTTTTCGACGTCGGTATAAATTTCATTTGACATGAAAATATCGTCGCGAATTTTAAAATTCTCGACGATATTTTTATGTCAGATGAAATTTATATCCGAGTAAATTTTGTGTTAATTTAAATGTATGTGAAATAAATTTTATGTTAAATAAAATTTGTGTAAAAAAATTTTGTATTATATGAATTTTATGTCAAATGACATTTATTCCAAGTGATTTTTGCATTAAATGGGAATCATGCTATATAAATGAAGTTAATGTCAAATGAAACTTATGTTAACTTATGTTATTCTATGTCAAGTGATTTTTATGTCAAATAAAAATTAACGAAAAAAAAATGTAGAGAATTGGTATTGGAAAAAGTAGCTAAAATATTTTACAATTCAGCAAAATGTGGAATAACTTTTTTGAGGTAATAATTGTTAATGATTGTTAATTGTAAAAGATGCTAAAGGTTCGTAAAAGATTGTAAAGTAATTAAATAACTTAGTAAAAGTTCATTTTCTATTTTTTTTTAAAAAAAAAAAAATTCTTATTAGTATTAATTATATAAATAACATTGAAACTACGTTAATTACATTGTCTGCGGTAATTATTATTTACGTTCGAAATGATAAAAATCTAATTTCCAACTTTAGAAATTCAAAAATAAAATTTATATAAGTAAATTAAGTGAAATAAATTTCTAATTAAATTTTTGTCTCCTTTATAATTATTTCTTCATTATATTATCAGTATAATTTTTTATATTATTATCACTATTTTTTTATTATTATTATTGTTTAATTAAATAAAAAATAATTATTCTTTCTCTTTTTTTCTGCAGACAGATCTAGATTTGCATATGCGACAGCGGCGGCCGTTGGGGCGAGTACAGCAATTTTCTTTGTATGGTGGTGGTGGATAAAGAGGCAAAAGGACCAGCCACCATCGCGATGGCGAAAAGTCGGTGAATTAAGTGATTTAATTTGTTTTCCGGTTAAATCACTTGGACCAGTGCGAATGAACACCATGGAGTGTACGCCACTTGGTTTAAAGTCCGGTTGGCTGAGAGACAGAACCCTCATGGTCATTGATCTCAATGGGCAATTTGTCACTGGCAGACAAATGCCAAGGATGGTCCAGGTTGGTTTGAGCCAATTTCATTTGGCGCCAATTATTCATTCACAGCGATATTTGCCCGGGCACATTTAATGATTTATCGCTTCATACAATGTAAATTATTATCGCTGAAATTAACATTCGTGAATAATTATGTACTTTCACTGGTGTGTGACGCGACGTATCTAATGATTTATTTTTATTTTTCGCTCAATACGGCCAAGGATCAATTTTTTTTTTAATTTTTAACCAAATTAGTTAAATTAAATTAAAGTTTGTCTGAGTGTCTCAAATTATTTATTCGTCTTGAATAAAAATTTTATTCTGCAAAAATGTTATTTGAAAAATAAAATTTATTTGTCTTGAATAAAAATTTTATTCTGCTAAAATTTTATTCGTCTTGAATAAAAATTTTATTCTGCAAAAATTTTATTCGAAAACTAAATTTTATTTGGTCCAAATAAATATTTTATTCGCCCAACTAAATTTTATTTGGCTCAAATAATAATTTTATTCGACAAATAAATTTTTGTTTGGTTGAAATAAAAATTTTATTCGACAACTAAATTTTATTTGGCTAAAATAAAAATTTTATTCGACAAATTTTATTATAAAATTATTATTACGATTTGTTAATTTGAAATTAAAAATATCTCAATTTACTTTCTTCCATGTGACTTGGAAAAAAGAGAACAAACAAGATAATTGAATGAGTAACAATAGATTTTTCTTCATTGAAATTAATGAGAATTATTTTAATGTCTGTTTATAAATAATGATTCTTGACTGATGTTCGCTTCATTGAACCGTTATTCCTGTGGTTTATAGAGGAGTAGCATTTAATATTTATTTTGTTAATGACGATAAACGTTTGAAGAAATATTTCTTCAATTAACCGCTAAGTTAACAACCCGGAAATAATTTTATTTTATGATTGCATTTTCAAACTTATCAATCTACATATGATTCATTAGTGACAAATTTAATTATCTTTAATTTATATACTCAGTTTGACAATATTTGCCATATTTCACTGTGAATGATTAAAAATATAACTACTTTGATGATAACATCTGTCATGTAATTATAGCTTCATATCAGTTTATTCATTTCGTTGAGAATTTCTCGAGTAGAAAATATAATTTTAGAATTGCATTTTTATTTTTACTGCAGAATTTGTTTGATGCTTTTTAAGAATTATTTTTTAAATTTTTATTATTTTTTCGGTACTATTTTATTTTATTGTTACTATTAACAATAAAATATTAAATTAATATTACTAAATTATTTATTTGTTTTAAATAACAATTTTGTTTGATACAAATATAATTATACCAAATATAATCTGGGTTGCCACGAGTCAGGGCATTCAGGGAAAAGTCAGGAAAAGTAGAATTGGTCAGGAAAAAGTCAGGGATTTTTATTAAAAGTTCTGGAAAAAATTAAATTTGTAGAATTCATAAGAAAATTCTAAATTTTTGTGTCTCTTTTTTGTTTGCCTTATAAACTATGAAATTACCACAAATTATAATGAAAAATCTTCAATTTTTTGTATTTCTTTTTAATAACTTAATTCTTTAAGAATTATCACAAAATTATTATTTATAAATTATTTAATGAATAATTTTATTTAAATATTTCAAAATTAATTGAATTTTAAAAGAATTGCGTTTTCAATTTTCATAAATAAATCAACTTCAAAAGGTTTTAATTTTAAATTTTAGAAAATTTCAATTTTAAATAAATTTAATTAGAAATTTTGAAGAATTTAGATTTTTGAAAAATTTTAATAAATTGAAATTCTTCTGAAATTAGTTAAATTTTTTAATATTCATTTAATTAATTATTAAAAATAATGGATTTATAGAAGAATTTTAGTTAAAAACAGTTTTAAAAAATTGAATTTTTACGAAGTTACAAATAATTGCAAAAATTCAATTATTTTCAAAAGTAATAAAATTCTTCTAAGAAATTCAATTATGTTCAAACATTTTTAAAAATTCTCGTCAAAATTACAATTATTTTCACAAATTTTCCTCAATTTTTAAAAATCTAATATTTCAATAAAATTTCCCTAAAAAATTCAAATTATTTAAAAAAAAATTTTGAAAAAAATCTACCTAAACATTTAATTCTTTTTAGAAATAATAAAAAATTTACAGAAATTTAATTATTTACAAATTTTTTATAAATTTCTTCAAAATAATTTCATTATTTTCATAAATAATAACATTTTTTACAAAGGTTGAATTATTTTTATTAATAATAAAATTCTTTTTAGTAATTCAATTATTTTCATTATTTTCATAAATAATAAAACTCATCACAGATTTTCAATTTTTTTTACACCTTTAATCGATTTCCTCGAAAAATGTAATTATTCTTAAAAAGTTTATTAAAATTCGTTCAAATAATTCAATTTTAAGAAACAATCAATTATTCAATAAATTATTTATTTTTCAATGTCTATTAATAAAATTTTTCAAAAGAATTCAATTATTTGAAAAAAATGTTGATAAAATTCTACGTAAACATTTAATTTATTTTCATAAATAATAAAATTCTTTTTAGGAATTCAATTATTTTCGTAAATAATAAAACTCATCGCAGAATTTTAATTATTTCTAATAAAATTTTAGACAAATTCCTCAAAAAATGTAATTTTTAAAATTTTTATTAAAATTCTTCAAAAGTATTCAATTATTTAAAAAAAATTTTGATGAAGTTCTTTATAAAAAATCCAATTTTAAGAAATATTTAATTATTTAAGGGCATTTGAACCATTATGACGTCACAGTTTGTTCAAAGCATTTGTTCTAAATATGTGACGTCATAATGGTTCAAATTCCCTTAAAAAAGATTATTTATTTTTGTATTTAAATAATTGAATTCTCGTCGAATTTCGGAATTAAAATTGATTTAAAATTGAAGTACAGTTAAAATTTTAGATAATTGAATATTAAAAACATTATAGCGTGAGTTTTTAGAAATAGGAGAATTTTTATAAGGTTTTAAATTAGAAACTTTGAAAATCTGAATTTTTTACACTTTTATGTTTTGGAATAATTTTACTTTTGAAGAAATTTGTAAATAAATGTAATAGAACATTTTTTTTGAGTATCTAATCATTTTAAGAGTGAATCAAAATATTCTTTATGTTCAGGGAAAAATTCAAGATTTTGTCTGGAAATCAGGGAAAATTCAGGAAAAAACAAAATTTAATTTTTGTGGCAACCCTGAAAATATTAATAATATTAGAAATCTTACTTATGGTTTTTAGTATTTTTTAAATATTTATTTATTATATTTATTTATTTATTTTTAAATATTTTTTAAAAATATTTTCTAATATTTTCTTATTTTTAATATTAGTTCTCTCTGAGATGTCTCTAAAGAAAAGAATTGAAATTTTTGTAGAATCTGGTTGAAAATGAAAAATAAATTTCCAGCAGTTTTATTAAGAATTGATTTTAAAAAAAAAATTTTTTTTTCTTTAAGGTATCGCCAAGTGTATCGGAGTCATATTTAACACTACGAGCTCCAGGAATGATGGCGGTGTCAATTGATCTTGCGAGAATTCGAGGAAAAAGTTTTCGAGCCGCAGTTTGGGGACAATCAGTGCAAGCTTGCGATTGCGGCGAGGAAGTTGCGAGATGGCTGTCGCGTTTTCTTCTTCAAGAAGACGTTGGTCTTAGACTCGTTTATTATCCGTTAGATCGACCATCGCGAGAAGTGAGAACCAAGAACAAGATCTTCCCGTTGACTGAAAGTATCGACACGGTATGTTTTTGAATTTTTTTCCTCTCTTTATTCTTAAATACATTTTTACCTTGTCGTCGTTGTCGTCGTCGTCGTCGGAGTTATTCAGTGATTCTTAAGATTAACGGAATACCATCTGTTGCCATTGCACAGAAATGTGTTTTTTTTTGCTAACCTGTTTCTTGAAAATTGCACACATATGTCTATGATAATATTTTATTATTACTACAAGATTGCAGGAAGTCCGAGGAGGGAAAAAATGTCCAGTTTTTGTTCACTTTCAATCATACTTTTCAATTCTCAATATTCTTCATTGCGAATATGATTTTTCGCTTCGATAAATTTTGCTCCGGTTTGAAGAATTCTGCAGTAATTATTGTTTTTCTTTTTATTGTTCGCAAAAAAATTCTTGTTCCTCAATTTTCAAGGAAAACAGGGCTCGAACTAGGTCCGTAAATTTGCTTAAAGTCCGTAAAAGTTATTTGACTAGGACTGATTATATTTTTGTCAGCAATTGGTCCGTAATGTCCGTATTTTTAAATATTTTCATTGGTTCGAGCCCTGAGAAAAATAAAATTGAGAAATGGAATTTTTAGCGAAATAGCAAAATTTCGAACATTTTTTTTTCAATTAATTTTTTTTAGATTCGAACAATTTGAATGAGGTAGAGAAAAATTGTCTATGGAAGAGGAGAATAAAATATGAGAGAGAAGAGAAAATAGTAACAAAAAAAAATTTTGTCTCTCAGGTAACAAATGATGTAATGTGAAATTTCGAATAGTGAAGAATTCTCAATTTTTTCTAGGGAGCTTATCCTGACGCAACAAGTTACACCTTGTTGAATGAAGCATCATTAGCGGATTTAAATAATCGTCTTGAGGAACCAGTTAATGCGTTGAATTTCCGAATGAATTTTGTGGTGAAAGGAGCTGATGTTTTGGAAGAGGATTATTGGGATTGGATAAAAATTGGAAATACAGTTTTTCGAAATGTAAAGCCATGTTTGAGATGTATTTTTACGACAGTGGATCCTGAGAGTGGGAAAAAGAATCCAAAAGTCGAACCTCTTAAGACGCTAAAAGGGTAATTAAAATTATTATCAATCAGAGAAAACGAATTTTCAATTCTAAATTTATTTATTATGTAAAAATAAAATATTATTTATTATAAAAATAAAAATCTCGAAGTACAGATATTAAATTTAAAAATCTAGTACTATATTTATTATTTATTTAATAAATTTAATAAATTATTTACAAAATCATAAGGCCTGTAAATTGATTCATAAGTACAGACCTTGGATAATGTGATTTTTCGACTTATATTCAAAAATTGGGCCTTTTTCACAATTTAATTGAAAATAATTGTTTTTCTAAATTATTTCTTTGAAATTTTTGAAAAATCAATATTCTATTAATTTTAATTGCAAATTTCACTCGGAGTGATCGATAATTTCATGTTTTATAATAATTAAAGATGACCAAGTGATAAAATCATTATTTTATATTATAAGAAAATTGTTAGTTTTTGCCATAAAAGAGAAGAAAAATTGTTGAATTTTAAGAAAATCGGTTTTTTGAATTTTTGATAATTTTAGATTTTTTACCAAACGTTGGATATTATTAAATAAGTTAAGTGTTTTCTGAGAGGAATATGAGACAAGTCACACCCAGAAAGACTCCCCCGGACAAGTCCTCCCAGGACAAGTCTCCACAGAGACATAACTCCCCATGGGACAAGTCTTCCCATGGACAGCTCCTCCCAGAGGACAAGTCTTCCCAGGGACATCTCTCCCCAAATGTAAATATTAAATGTAAATAATGCCATGGGTGGACAAGTCTCCCCGGGACATCTCTCCCCAAGAAAAAAATTGTTTATTAAAACAGTGACAAATTCAGGACAAGTCTCCCCAGGACAAGTCTCCCCGGGACATCTCTCCCCAAGAAAAAAATTGTTTATTAAAACAGTGACAAATTCAGGACAAGTCTCCCCAGGACAAGTCTCCCCGGGACATCTCTCCCCAAGAAAAAAATTGTTTATTAAAACAGTGACAAATTCAGGACAAGTCTCCCCAGGACAAGTCTCCCCGGGACATCTCTCCCCAAGAAAAAAATTGTTTATTAAAACAGTGACAAATTCAGGACAAGTCTCCCCAGGACAAGTCTCCCCGGGACATCTCTCCCCAAGAAAAAAATTGTTTATTAAAACAGTGACAAATTCAGGACAAGTCTCCCCAGGACAAGTCTCCCCGGGACATCTCTCCCCAAGAGAAAATTTGTTTATTAAAACAGTGGCAAATTCAGGACAAGGCATCCCAGGACAAGTCTCCCCGGGACATCTCTCCCCAGTCAAAATAATTTATTAAAACGGTGGCAAATTCAGGACAAGTCTCCCCAGGACAAGTCTCCCCGGGACATCTCTCCCCAAGAAAAAAATTGTTTATTAAAACAGTGACAAATTCAGGACAAGTCTCCCCAGGACAAGTCTCCCCGGGACATCTCTCCCCAAGAGAAAATTTGTTTATTAAAACAGTGGCAAATTCAGGACAAGGCATCCCAGGACAAGTCTCCCCGGGACATCTCTCCCCAGTCAAAATAATTTATTAAAACGGTGGCAAATTCAGGACAAGTCTCCCCAGGACAAGTCTCCCCGGGACATCTCTCCCCAAGAAAAAAATTGTTTATTAAAACAGTGACAAATTCAGGACAAGTCTCCCCAGGACAAGTCTCCCCGGGACATCTCTCCCCAAGAAAAAAATTGTTTATTAAAACAGTGACAAATTCAGGACAAGTCTCCCCAGGACAAGTCTCCCCGGGACATCTCTCCCCAAGAAAAAAATTGTTTATAAAAACAGTGACAAATTCAGGACAAGTCTCCCCAGGACAAGTCTCCCCGGGACATCTCTCCCCAAGAAAAAAATTGTTTATTAAAACAGTGACAAATTCAGGACAAGTCTCCCCAGGACAAGTCTCCCCGGGACATCTCTCCCCAAGAAAAAAATTGTTTATTAAAACAGTGACAAATTCAGGACAAGTCTCCCCAGGACAAGTCTCCCCGGGACATCTCTCCCCAAGAGAAAATTTGTTTATTAAAACAGTGGCAAATTCAGGACAAGGCATCCCAGGACAAGTCTCCCCGGGACATCTCTCCCCAGTCAAAATAATTTATTAAAACGGTGGCAAATTCAGGACAAGTCTCCCCAGGACAAGTCTCCCCGGGACATCTCTCCCCAAGAAAAAAATTGTTTATTAAAACAGTGACAAATTCAGGACAAGTCTCCCCAGGACAAGTCTCCCCGGGACATCTCTCCCAAGAAAAAAATTGTTTATTAAAACAGTGTCAAGTTCAGGACAAGTCTCCCCAGGACAAGTCTCCCCGGGACATCTCTCCCCAAGAAAAAAATTGTTTATTAAAACAGTGACACATTCAGGACAAGTCTCCCCGGGACATCTCTCCCCAAGAAAAAAATTGTTTATTAAAACAGTGACAAATTCAGGACAAGTCTCCCCAGGACAAGTCTCCCCGGGACATCTCTCCCCAAGAAAAAAATTGTTTATTAAAACAGTGACAAATTCAGGACAAGTCTCCCCAGGACAAGTCTCCCCGGGACATCTCTCCCAAGAAAAAAATTGTTTATTAAAACAGTGTCAAGTTCAGGACAAGTCTCCCCAGGACAAGTCTCCCCGGGACATCTCTCCCCAAGAAAAAAATTGTTTATTAAAACAGTGACACATTCAGGACAAGTCTCCCCGGGACATCTCTCCCCAAGAAAAAAATTGTTTATTAAAACAGTGACAAATTCAGGACAAGTCTCCCCAGGACAAGTCTCCCCGGGACATCTCTCCCCAAGAGAAAATTTGTTTATTAAAACAGTGGCAAATTCAGGACAAGGCATCCCAGGACAAGTCTCCCCGGGACATCTCTCCCCAGTCAAAATAATTTATTAAAACGGTGGCAAATTCAGGACAAGTCTCCCCAGGACAAGTCTCCCCAACAAAAAAATTGTTTATTAAAACAGTGACAAATTCAGGACAAGTCTCCCCAGGACAAGTCTCCCCGGGACATCTCTCCCAAGAAAAAAATTGTTTATTAAAACAGTGTCAAGTTCAGGACAAGTCTCCCCAGGACAAGTCTCCCCGGGACATCTCTCCCCAAGAGAAAATTTGTTTATTAAAACAGTGGCAAATTCAGGACAAGTCTCCCCAAGACAACTCTCCCCAGTAAAAATAATTTATCAAGCTAAACTAAAAACCAAAAAAACAAAATATGGTTGTCATCTACATAGTATTGACTCTCGTCTGACGAAGGATTTTGTTGATATCTTTTTTATTTAACCCATTAACGCCTGAAACCTCAAAAAATTTGTGTTTAATTAAATATTTATTTAATTTCATATACTGAAAATCCTCCGTCCAAGTAACCGAAGTTTTTCTTTATGTTTTCGGGGTCGCTGTACAAGATTCCGGGCTCAGATCTTAAATTTTTTGCAAAGAAAATGAAATATGGCGAATTTTGTGCATCAAATTGCAAAAAAAAATTTAAAAATTTTTTTTAAATAATTATTTCTTACTGAAAACATTTGTTTCACACGTATACAAGTGTCACAATTTGGCAAAAACTTATTCAACTTTCAAAGTATGCAAAAGAGGAAATTCAAAAACAAAATGGCGTTTCCAAAATGGCGCTAGTTTAAGGAAAAAATTATTCAATTCTTTTTATGGTGCACCGATATTTACCATGGCTATGAAATCTAACAGAACATAGTGTTTATATGTTTTTGAGGTCGCTCATAACGAATATATAGTCGAATTTTCAAAATTCAAAATGGCGGATCCAATATGGCCGCCAAATTGATTTAAAATTTACTCGATTTGCTTAATTTTTGTTACTCAGGGGTTTTCGGGGTCGCAGATTATGAATTTGCAATTGGATTTTCTAAATACAAAATGGCGGATCCAATATGTCGGACAAAAATTATTTTATCAATTCTATTCGCCTGAAATTTTAAAATGATGACCATCTATTAGGCAGAATAGTCAGAATAAGGCAAAATACAAAAAAAATCCATCAGAAGAACACAATCAAAAAATTGTTGTTCCAAATCTAATTGGCTTAGCTTTGAAAATTTCTTTGAACACTGTTCTATCATAAGACTTAATATTTTTAAACTTAAAACGTGAAAATGTTGATGAAACAATTTGTGATGACAGATAGGAAATCTTCAAGCGCATCTAGTATATTTAAATAATTTTTGTCCGTCATATTGGATCTGCCATTTTGTATTTTAAAAATACAATTGCAAATTCATAATCAGCGACCTCAAATACCCTTTGAAACAAGTATCAATCGAATCTAGTAAATTTAAATAATTTTTGTCCGTTATATTGGATCCGCCATTTTGAATTTTAAGAATCCGATAGCAGATTCATAATCTGCGACCTCAAAACTCCTGAGCAACAAAATTTAAGCCAATAAAGTAAATTTCAAAAAATTTTGTCGGACATATTTGATCTGCCATTTTTAATTTAGAAAATACGATTATATTCGTCATGAGCGACTTCAAAAATATATAAACCATTTTATTTTTTTATTTACGCTTTTGTATATTTTGAAAGTTCAATAAGTTTGTGCCAAATTGTGACACATGTATTCGTGTGAAAAAATGTTTTCAGTAAGAAATAATTATTTATTCTAATAATTAATAATTATTTTGAGCGACCCTGAAAACATAAAAGAAACACTTCAGTTACTTGCATGAAGCATTTTTAGTATATGAAATTAAATCTTAAATTAAACACAAAATTTCTGAGGTTTCAGGCGTCAATGGGTTAGTGCACCTAAAAAAGAACAAAATTGCGCTTGAAGGAGTGCCACCACGGCAATTTTGAATATTTATAATTAAAATTTTTTTTACAAATACTTGAATATATATTATAGGACGGTTTAATTTAATTTAATGTCGAAGTCGTATTTTGTTAGAAAAAAAAATCTGCAAAAATCGGCCTATTCTTTCCCTTGTCACATTAGACTTCCCCCTTAAAAAATAATGTTGACTGGGAGAGATGTCCAGGGGAGACTTGTACTGAATTTGCCACGGTTTTAATAAATTATTTTTACTGGGGAGAGATGTCCTGGGGAGACTTGTCCTGAAGTTGCCACCGATTTAATAAATTATTTTGTCTGGGGAGAGATGTCCCGGGGAGACTTGTCCTGGTGAGACTTGTCCTGAATTTGTCACTGTTTTAATAAACAATTTTTTTCTTGAGGAGAGATGTCCCGGGGAGACTTGTCCTGGGGAGACTTGTCCTGAATTTGTCACTGTTTTAATAAACAATTTTTTTCTTGGGGAGAGATGTCCCGGGGAGACTTGTCCTGGGGAGACTTGTCCTGAATTTGTCA
Organism: Leptopilina syphax; assembly: GCA_032872505.1. NCBI lineage: Eukaryota > Metazoa > Arthropoda > Insecta > Hymenoptera > Figitidae > Leptopilina > Leptopilina syphax. The sequence goes on from CM065469.1 coordinate 40,845,034, forward strand.
CTGTTTTAATAAACAATTTTTTTCTTGGGGAGAGATGTCCCGGGGAGACTTGTCCTGGGGAGACTTGTCCTGAATTTGTCACTGTTTTAATAAACAATTTTTTTCTTGAGGAGAGATGTCCCGGGGAGACTTGTCCTGGGGACACTTGTCCTGAATTTGCCACGGGTTTAATAAATTATTTTGTCTGGGGAGAGATGTCCCGGGGAGACTTGTCCTGGTGAGACTTGTCCTGAATTTGTCACTGTTTTAATAAACAATTTTTTTCTTGGGGAGAGATGTCCCGGGGAGACTTGTCCTGGGGAGACTTGTCCTGAATTTGTCACTGTTTTAATAAACAATTTTTTTCTTGGGGAAAGATGTCCCGGGGAGAGATGTCCTGGGGAGACTTGTCCTGAAGTTGCCACCGATTTAATAAATTATTTTGTCTGGGGAGAGATGTCCCGGGGAGACTTGTCCTGGGGAGACTTGTCCTGAATTTGTCACTGTTTTAATAAACAATTTTTTTCTTGGGGAGAGATGTCCCGGGGAGACTTGTCCTGGGGAGACTTGTCCTGAATTTGTCACTGTTTTAATAAACAATTTTTTTCTTGGGGAGAGATGTCCCGGGGAGACTTGTCCTGGGGACACTTGTCCTGAATTTGACACGGGTTTAATAAATTATTTTGTCTGGGGAGAGATGTCCCGGGGAGACTTGTCCTGGTGAGACTTGTCCTGAATTTGTCACTGTTTTAATAAACAATTTTTTTCTTGGGGAGAGATGTCCCGGGGAGACTTGTCCTGGGGACACTTGTCCTGAATTTGACACGGGTTTAATAAATTATTTTGTCTGGGGAGAGATGTCCCGGGGAGACTTGTCCTGGTGAGACTTGTCCTGAATTTGTCACTGTTTTAATAAACAATTTTTTTCTTGGGGAGAGATGTCCCGGGGAGACTTGTCCTGGGGAGACTTGTCCTGAATTTGTCACTGTTTTAATAAACAATTTTTTTCTTGGGGAGAGATGTCCCGGGGAGACTTGTCCTGGGGACACTTGTCCTGAATTTGCCACGGGTTTAATAAATTATTTTGTCTGGGGAGAGATGTCCCGGAAGACTTGTCCTGGGGAGACTTGTCCTGAATTTGTCACTGTTTTAATAAACAATTTTTTTCTTGGGGAGAGATGTCCCGGGGAGACTTGTCCTGGGGAGACTTGTCCTGAATTTGTCACTGTTTTAAAAAATAATTTTTTTCTTAGGGAGAGATGTCCCGGGGAGACTTGTCCTGTGGAGACTTGTCCTGAATTTGTCACTGTTTTAATAAACAATTTTTTTCTTGGGGAGAGATGTCCCGGGGAGACTTGTCCTGTGGAGACTTGTCCTGAATTTGTCACTGTTTTAATAAACAATTTTTTTCTTGGGGAAAGATGTCCCGGGGAGACTTGTCCTGGGGAGTCTTGTCCTGAATTTGTCACTGTTTTAATAAACAATTTTTTTCTTGGGGAGAGATGTCCCGGGGAGACTTGTCCTGGGGAGACTTGTCCTGAATTTGTCACTGTTTTAATAAACAATTTTTTTCTTGGGGAGAGATGTCCCGGGGAGACTTGTCCTGGGGAGACTTGTCCTGAATTTGTCACTGTTTTAATAAACAATTTTTTTCTTGGGGAGAGATGTCCCGGGGAGACTTGTCCTGGGGAGACTTGTCCTGAATTTGTCACTGTTTTAATAAACAATTTTTTCTTGGGGAGAGATGTCCCGGGGAGACTTGTCCTGGGGAGACTTGTCCTGAACATGCCACCGTTATAATAAACAATTTTTACTGGGGAGAGATGTCCCGGGGAGACTTGTCCTAGGGAGACTTGTCCTGAATTTGTCACTGTTTTAATAAACAATTTTTTTCTTGGGGAGAGATGTCCCGGGGAGACTTGTCCACCCATGGCATTATTTACATTTAATATTTACATTTGGGGAGAGATGTCCCTGGGAAGACTTGTCCTCTGGGAGGAGCTGTCCATGGGAAGACTTGTCCCATGGGGAGTTATGTCTCTGTGGAGACTTGTCCTGGGAGGACTTGTCCGGGGGAGACTTTCTGGGTGTGACTTGTCCCAACCCCTCTGAGAGCACAAAAATAATAAAGTTAAATCCCATAAGAGAGAGGAAAAAATGTTGAATTTTAAGATATTCGAATTTTTAAATTTTTGGGAATTTTTTAAAAATTTTAGATTTTTTACTAAACGTTGGAGATTATTAAAAAAGTAAAATGTTTTTCAAGAGCACAAAAATAGTGAATCTAAATGCCATAAAAGAGAATAAAAAATGTTGAATTTTAAGAAATTCGGATTTTTGAATTTTTGGTAATTTTCGATAATTTTGGATTTTTTACCAAAGAGTCGAGACTATTAAATAAGTAAAGTATTTTACAAGAGCACAAAAATAATAAAGCTAAATGCCATAAAAGACAAGAAAAAATGTTGAATTTTAAGAAATTCGGTTTTTTGAATTGTTGATAATTTTTAATAAATTTAAATTTTTTACCAAAGAATATTTATTTAATTAAATTATTGAAGTTTGAAATAATTAAATTCAGAAGATAGTAAAAGGTCAGAAAAGTATAGAATGAAAAATTTTTATGACAAAAGTGATACTCTATATTTTACAAAACTATTAATTGCATAATTTAGAAAATTACAAATTTTATATTTAATTACAAATTAATAATTTGAAATACAAAATCCCAAAAATTGTGAAAAAATTGTAATATTTAAATTTTAAAACTTTTATTCAAATTTGTGTAATAGAATGATTTTTTAAATTACAGATACCGTCAGATAACGGATCCAGAAATACGACCGGCGACAGGCGATTATCCCGTGATGGGAATTCACTTAGGATTAAGAAGTAAAAATGGAACAATTCGTCTCGGTGATCCTGTTTATGTGAATATTTTGGAAAAAGAGGAGGCAATATTGAGTACGCCTCCATAGCATCATCGTTGGGACTCGTGTGATGAAAAAATTGTCCTCCTTCCCGAGGATATGGATCAAATTACTTGAAATGACAATTTGTAAAATTATTCCCATAGGCAAAGAAAATATTTTACAAATTTTCAATTTTTATTTATTTATTTTTTTTTTGAATATCAGAGGGAAAAAAACATGATTTTGTATTTACAGCGGGAAAATTTTTATACACGGTGGAAGAGATTTTTCCTTTCACTTTTTTACTATCGTAAATAAATATTTTTCGATGAAACGATTTAATAAAAAAAAAGAGTACAAATTTTTAATGTACGAACTAATACTCCATGGGTATTAGAAGATAGAAATGATTTTTTATGCGAAGAAAGGAATTTAAATTTTCAATTTTTTACAAATTTCTTTTGTAAAACAAATCCTTTTGTTTAGAAGTACTTTTTCTAATTTTCTATTCTAAGTTTTACTAATTTTTAACACCAAAACGATATTTGGTGATATTGTTCGAAATAATAGAACATAAACGATAAATATTATTGATAATATTTAAATTAAATTTTAGAAGATTTTTTCAATTAAAAGATTGAATGAAAAAATTAAACAAGAAGTTTTTTTTTCTTGTTTAATATTTATTTTATAATAAGAAGTCAAAAACTGGAACGAGGTCTTTAATTTGTTGCGTAATTGTAATTTCTTTAATTATATGGAAGAGTCTATGACCTAATGATGCTCTTTGTACTTTAAATTGTTCATTATTCACGTGAACACGAATGGAGCACAATTTAATAATTATATTAATTAAACTGGCACTACGATGACTTATTTGTCGAAAATTATTTGTACAATAATTTTAATATAACTTATTGTAAACGGACTCGTAATTATGTAAATATATTATCACACTGTTATTTATATCTGTTAAAATCAATTTCTTTATTAATTTAAAGAAATTGTATTTGTACTTTAAACTGATTTGAAAAAAAATAATTTAATCGAAATTATGATATTTCATTAAATTTGATTAAATTTAATAAAAGAGTAAAACAATCAATGAAAAAAGAGAAAATGTAACACAATGTAAACAATGTAATTCAAGTGCATGAATTTTTGAATTTTGATGGAATTGAATAAAATGTACCAAGATTTGATAAAAGAATTTTATTTTCGGATTTACAAGAAAAGAAAAGCAACAACAAAAATATTAATAAGTGTTTCTTTTTTTGTAGAATAATATTATTGTTTATAAATATTTTTAAAATTGAATTTTTAATTTATTTTAAATTTATTTTTGATTTATTTAAAGATTATTTTTGATTTATTTAAAGATTATTTTTAACATTCAATTATTTAATTATATTATTTGTAAATAAATAAATAGGTAAACGATATAAAAATTAAAATAATTGATAATATGTTAATTATTTAACGCTTTTTTTGCGGAATGATAAAATTGAAATTAATTTTGTTTGAAGGGTTTTAAAGAAAAAGTCGATTATTCAATTTTATTACAATAATAATATTATGTAAATATTTATTTACACTACAAAATAACAAAGACCATGTACACTGGGAAATAATTCTGTCAACTTAACTAGAACAAAAACTAAAAAATAGTTCACACAATTGAAGTGATGTCGAAATTTCCTTCTTTGAAAAATTTCCCCAAAAACTAAATAATTAGGATATGATTTTTTTTCTGACAATTTTCTATTTTCCTTGGCATCAATCGATTATTATTATTTTTTTATTTATAATAAACTACTAAATATTCTCAATGGATTTCCGAGCCTCCTTTGATCCGTATTATTTTCTTCTGATTTTTTTTTATCTACAGCCTTTTTTAACAAGATTTTATTGTAAAAATGTCACAATGGGAATCTATAATGTATATTTATATATAATATAATAATAAATGGTAAAAACAATCAATGCCTGGCACTGTTTGCAGTAAATACTATTTACAAGTTTTTCGTCTTTCTGACTGATTTTTAGCCATTACAGAAATCCTTTTTCGATTTTTTGTTTTTTTTTTTTGACGAAAAGTAATAAACAATAATTGTATTTTAATAATATGTATATATACAATTTTTACTATTGAATAATTATTAATTTTTTTCGTATAGAATTTTGCAGAAAAGAATCAAACATTTTTTATTTTGTTTTCGTTTTGAAAGAGGAGAAAGAAATTTTTTTCTAAAGAATCGAAGAAAGATTTCTGTTAATTACCAACGAACAACGCGACAACTATCACATAGTCTAAGCATACTTTTTCATTTTCGATGGGAATCGAAATTTTTTTTTTTTTTAGGTGAAAAAGATGTCGGACACCCCGCAGATGATGAAAATTATTAATTAAAAATGACTACACTATTACGCACAGCTTCTGAGCAATTTCATATTTCATTTAAAATAAAAATATTCGCAATTTTTCAAATCTTTGTTGAACAATTTTTTTTTCTCTTTTTCTGTGACCAAAGTAAAAGCGAATTTACAGTTGTATTCAATCTAGAATTTAAAATACAATTTTCGTTATAAAAAATTGTTTCAAAAACTAAGTTTAAATTTTTCAATAATTTAAAAGTTTTTTAGTTTAAATTTTAAAGTACCTAATTGAAAATTTTTTTCGTTTCAACTTCAAACTAATTAACATTTTCTTTTGTTTAAATTTTCAGCTAATTAACATTTCTTTAGTTTGGATTTAAAAAAAATTTTTTAGCTTACAAATTTTTTAATGTACAATTTTCTAAAAAATGATTAAAATTCCCTCTTGCATTTTTTGTAAATACAAGTTGCAAGCAAAAGAGAATAGAAAAAGAAAGTTTCGTCGAAGTAAAAATAGAAAAATAGTGAAATAAAATAAAAAAAAAAAAATTGTGATTTGACTGTTTTGACGAAATACTTTCGAGGTTGGGAATTAGAATACACTATTTTAATATACAATTTAATTAATTTGTGGTGAAGATTCTTTTTTTTCGCATTGTCGCCAATAATTCACCAACCGTGTTCTTGATTTGAATATTTTTAAGAATAAAAAACAACAAAATGCTTTTTATTCTTAAAAATATTTATTTGTTTTAGTAATTTTCTTTGATGATTCTCAATTAAAAAAAAAGAAATGGCTAAGGAGCATCATCAAATTTCAGATTTTCCTACTTTTACGATATGAGCTTCCTAATCTTGACGTGTCCTAGATGATGGAAGTGATCAATCGCGCCTTAAAGTTGACAATTCGTTCGCTTGTCGCTGCCAAACGCTGAAAAAAAAATTAATTTTATTATTAATTATTTTGTTGTGCTTAGAAAAAAATTTTTATTATACAATTTTGAAAAGTAGCTCATTTTTTTTTATTTGCAAATTAAAAAAAAATTATTTGATTCAAATAATTATAATAAATAATTACTTGTCTATTATCAAATAAATATTTACTTGAATCAAATAGTGTTTAATTAGACGAAATAAATTTTTTCAGTGCTTTTTTATATTTTGTAATTTATTTAAATAATATATTGTCAATATTTACATTCCCAACCAAAAGTTACAGAATTTTAATTTTCTCTAAATTTTAATTAGTAAAAATGATTATTTATTATACGGAAGTTCTAATTAATTAGAACTAAATAAAATATTTTATAACAAAAATTGTTTTAATAATTATGTAAAAATTTCTATTAAAGTAGTAAAATTATTATGTTGTAAATTTTTAATTTGTAATTTTGAAAAAAGTGGATAATTTTTTTTTCAAGTTTCTCTACTTTCTTGAGTCGTCAAGGACACTTTTGTATTTGACAAATATTATAATGAGGGGTCAGTGTAATTTGGTGGAAGTTCTGTGGGATTTGTTCTTGCGTGCCAGGAGCGAATAGCCGCGGAACTTGCATAAGTCAACCGGCAAATGAACGAACGAACTATTTCATAGAGAAAGTCCAGTACATTTTTACTTTCCATCGATCTAAGAATTATTATATAATTGCAATTATATCTGGAACATTGCAGATTCGCGCTGGTCTTATATTATATATTAATTATTATCACATCGTTAAGCTCTTTATAATATCATTTACCTTGTGCAAAAAAAAAAAAAATCCGAAATTCGTATATAAATTACTAAAATATTCTATTTTTTCTGGCGGTGAAAAGAGGAATTGTTTATGTAAACTATTATTAGTTTTATTGTATAATATTTGAGTGTAACGTATTACCTAATTATTTATTTAAATTAGGTAATTATATTTTTGAATTAGGTAATTATATATTTGAATTAGGTAATTATTTATTCGAATTAGGTAATTACATATTTAAATTAAATAAATTAGTTTTTTAATTTTTCGAATGATTAAGTAGTGCATCTTTTTAATTAATTTTTAGTGTATTTAGATATATGTCATAATTTGATATCAAATTTTATTGTTTAAGGTTACTTAATTTTTGGCTAATTAATAACTTATTAATTAGCCAAAAATTAATTAAAAACCCACGTAATTATATTTTTCTAAATACGTAATTATCTATTAGGTAAATATAAAAATTAATTATCTATTCAGATAATAATCTATTTAATTATCAATTATTTATTTTAACTATTTGATAATTTAACTTTGTAACCCAATTGTCGATTATAATTCAGATATCAACAGAGATCTTTTGATTGGAAAAAATATCTAATTAGTGAATTTAATTACGTAAATGACCATTACCTAATTATTCGTAATTTTCGTTAATTATTAAGCCAAAATATCGTTAATTTATTGTTATTATTTTTTTAAGAACTTTTAATCTTTTTAAAGAATAAAAATATTAAATTATTATTAATATTATTAATATTTTATTGATATTAATTAATATTAAAATACTTTAAAAAAAACTTGTTTTGAAAAAAATAAATAAATTTGTTTTTGAATAATTTTTGCGAACGAATTGTTTGAAAGCGGGGATTTTAAAAAATAGAAAAGTTTTCTATTTGAGTGATAAAAATAATTTTTCCAAATAAAGGAAGTACGTCAGTGAGTGACAGTAAATACCGTGAGACTCTTCAAACAAACAGGATGGTAAATACGTGCTTCATTTGGAAATCATCATCATCACAAAACATCATCACTATGAAGTGTGAATATAAATTTTAAGTGTCGTGATATTTACAAAAAAAAGTTAAATTAAAAAAATATTTAAATTCAGGTAAGTAAAAATAGTTTTTCCATTCTTTCTCCTTTTTTTATTTTTTTTAAAATTAAATAGTTAGTTAATAGAGATATTGTATACAAATTTGAATAAATTATAATAAAAGAGTTCCCCTACTCTCCCCTTTTAAGGAAGAAAAAATAAATTGTTAATAATTATAATTAATAAATGATTGTTAATTGAATTATTATTATTTTGTTGAACAATAAATATTAATAAATAAAGAAAATTAATAATACAATTGTAAAAAAACTAAAAAAGGTTAAATAATAATAATTATGATAATTTTTTTATTTTATTATTATTATTATTATTATTATTATTATTATTATTATTATTATTATTTCTTGTATAATTATTTTCATTGTTATTATTTTAATTATTAACATTTTTATTATAAATTATTAATATTATTGGTTATAAAGTACTTTTCTTTCTGATCGAAAAATATTTTAATTAAACTGTACATATGAAGTCTTGTTCCGTTTGCACGCGAATACGATTTCCTAACTTGACATGAATTAACCCTTTGAAAAAGTTACGATTATAATGTAACAAAAAAAGAAAAAATTGCAATTCTTTTTACAAATTGTCAATTTGAAAGTGAACGAGTTTTATAAACACGTTATAATAATTAACTTTTAATATTGTCAGTAGATCTAACTCAACGACTCATAAATGACTTTTCCGTCCCATATACCACTTGCCCAATACTTTTTCAATTAACATGTTCAAGGATTAGAAAATCATTTATGAATTTCATTAAATATTTTAATAATTTAATAAGTGGTGAATATTTTACAATTTGGTTTTATTAATTATTTAATAAAAATTTAAAAAATTTTTTGAAAATTTTAACCAAATTTTTTATTACAACTTTATTTTTGTTATAAAATTCCATAAATATTTTACTATATTTGAAGTAAATTCTGTAAATTGCAGTAAAAAACTAAAAATTAGTTAAATTTACTTCGGATTTGGTAAAATTTCCTTCAAAAAAAATTGTAAAATTTAATATTAATAATTTTTAGTTTATTTAATTGTTGCTCACAATAATTCAATAAACAGTAATCAAAGTCATTGTCCTCTGATTTTATATCAACTTCCGTATATCAAATATATTGAAAGAACCGTTTTGAATTAAAACAAAAAAAACTGACGTCAAAGATTAATGAACTCATCATTTTAATTTTTACTATCAACTATAAATATTAATATTTTTTTTTTGCATTTGAAAGTTCAATGATCATTATCCGTTAGTTTAATTTCCTTCCATTTATAGAATAGTTTTTGAAATTAAAATTCATAACGAAATACTTACGAGAATAAGGTCCTGAATAAGATTCGAAATTCCTCGATTTGCTATAACGAAAAGCCTCGTGATTGGTCCGGGAACAGCTTCCTGTCCACCTCCTGGCGATGGAGCGCCAGCCGCTGGGTCTGATTGACCACTGCTACTTCCACTTCCGGCGACCAACTGTAATCATCGCGGGGGAAAATTAGTTGTGCTTGCGAGATTGATAAAGAGCTCATATTGTAAATATATACAGGATTTTTTTTTTAATTTTTTTTTTTTTTTTTTTTTTTTTTAATAGAAAAAAGGCAAATGCAGGATTTCTTGGGAGTTTTTATAGGAATATACAGTTGCGGCTCCACGTCCAGCTCCAGCGCTCCCGACACTACGGTGCTATAAATCCTTATAATCCTTTTGTGGCTATAGGCAATATATATAAAATCCTTCAATCCTGCTGCTTCCTTTCCAATCTTTAATAAGTGCTCCTTTGTTTCTTTGAGAAATTAAATTGCAAAAAAAAAAAGGACCAACAATTTTTTTTTTGCTGGTTAAAATCTAAGACTGTGTGGAGAACAATTTTTTTTCGTCCTTTCGCAGTATGCTGTTTTGCGATTTTTTTTTTTTTTGTAAATGATGGAAAGAAAAATTTTCGCTTCAGCACACTTCGAAATTTGAACTTTTTTTGAGCGTGGAATATGTCTATATAAGGGTAAATAATAATTTTCAACTATTTATTCTTGTGGAACATTTTTTCGGTGACAATTCTCAGTGCGTTTTTTTGAGTATAGTAAAAATTTTGATTCTATAAATTGTTGAATTATTTCTTGGCTCCTGTTTAAATGACAAAATTTGATAAAAGATCTTCAATTTTAGAAGATGATGTTTTTAGAATCAGAAAAAAAATTTTTTTTGACTATAATAATTATTAAGGTCATGAGATTTTTTACTGCGAGTATTTAATTATTACTCTGGGAATTGTAATTAAGTGGAAAAATAAACAACAAGCAATTTTATTTACACAAATGGAAATCTAATTAAAGGGAAATAAATTGGTACCAAAAAATATTAAATTGGTTGCAAAAACTAACGGATACCAAAAAGTATAAAATTGATGACAAACTGTATTAAATTGGTACCGAAACGTAACAAATCAATACCAAAAAGTATAAAATTGTTACTAGAATTTATAAAATTGATACTAAAATATATTAAATTGATACCAAAATGTATCAAATTGTTACCAAAATTTATGAAACGTTGATTTCAAAAAGTATGTAATTCGTACAGATATTTTTTTAAAAATACTTTTTGATATTAGTTTTTTAATACATTTTGGTATTAATTTGGTACATTGTGGTACCAATTTAATACAATTTGGTACCAATTTGATCATCTCTGGTACCAATATGTCATTCTGGTATCTTTGGTACCACTTTGATCATTTTCTTTACCAATTTGATACATTTTGGTATCTTTGGTACGACTTTGATAATTTTTTTTCTACCAATTTGATACATTTTAGTATCAATTTCATACTTTTTGGTATCTGTTAGTTTTTGCAACCAATTTAATATTTTTTGGTACCAATTTATTTCCTTTGAATTAATTTTCAATTTTTGTAATTTTTTTTGTATTTTTTTTGTATTTTTGTATTTCTGTACGTGCTTTTTATTTTTAAAATTAATTACAAATCCCAAAGTAAGAATTTAAAAATTATTACATAAATAGGAGTCAAAATATTTTTTTAGAAAGAAAAAAAAAATTTCACTGAATATCAATTTTTTGGATATTTTCCGAAAATTCATTGAGAAAGAGAATCGTTACTGAATTAATCCTGAAGACTACAGAGTTCCTACAAAATTTTAAAATCAATTAAATTTTGAATGTATAAAAAATATTTACAATTTTCAAAATTTGCAAAAGTACAAATTCTGCGTTTCTTAAATTTTTTTTTTCGAAATTTTTTGAACATTACAAGAAAATATTATTTTTACCAATATACATAAAAAAAAATTTTTTGGTGCACACAATGAAAATCGATACGAGGGCCCAGACGAGATCCATTTAGCAGTTGGTTCGCCAAGTTTAGAAAAAATTTTTTTTATTTTATTTTTTTTTTGTCAGCAGTGATTGTCAGCGTTGCGTCGGGACCGTTGGCAGAGTGGAACGTCTGGATAGCAATGGAATCGGATTGGATGATTATTATTTATTTTTTTTTATTAATTTATGAATGACTTGAATGAACAGATCAGTCGAAATGATATTAGGCGAAATGATTGAGTTACGATTATGGTTGATTAATAATTAATTAATTTTTAATTATCTAGAGAGAGATTATAATCAAGTTTTGGCTAATGAAACATAATTGTTATATATTTTTTTAACAGAATAATTATTTATTTATTCATGGTACTTTTTGTTATTGTTTTTATTTTATTATTTTACTTTTCTATTTATTATTAATGATTATTCATTATACTACCTATTACCATTTTGTAATTATTTTATACCATTATTAGACATTGTATAATTTGCTATATTATTATACAATAATTGTGTAGAATATTGTTTAGATTATTTATATTGTACATAATATTTGTATACTGTATATAATTATTTTGAAAAAATATTTTTCTATTTATGTTATATACATTTATGCTAAAAGTAGCATGCTGTTGCATTTAACCGTAATCGCAACTCTAAATGATCATGTTTGTACTTTTGGAATGTTGTACTTTTGTGAAATTAACATTTTTATATTTAACATTTAATTAACATTTTTTAAGGAATTATTTTTCGATTACTATTTTTTTACTACTATTTTTCCTTTACTATTTTTCTTTTACTGTTATTTTATTATTTTTATTACTATTTTTCCATCACTATTTATCTATTTCTATTTTTCTGTTACTATTTTTTTTTCATTATTACTGCGTTTTCATTATGCAAATGAATTTTTTTAATACACTGAAAACAATTTTTTTATTTGAATAAACTATTACTTGTTTGTTATCAAATAAATATTCATTTGAGTCAAATCATTTCTGTTTAAATGAATCAAATGAATTTTTTTCAAAGTAAGTATAAAAAGAAAGTTACAAATTTTTAAAGAAATTTTATTATTATTATTATTTTGTACTTATTTTTATCTTATTTTATTTATATTATTTTTTATTCTTTTCATTATTTTATATTTTTTATGCAGAATTTAAAAATTAATATTTTATAATGCAATTGTTATAAAATATTAATTTTTATCTTGTAATTAAAAAATATATATTCTAATACATTTTGAAGAAGGTAATAAGAAATAAGAAAAACAAAAAAATAATCAATAAATAATATTAGTAATTATAATGATTATAATAGTATTAAAAAAAATTAATTAATTGGTTTTATTGTGATAGTTGGAGTTGTTACAATAATAATAATAATAAAAATTAAAAATATATAATAATAATAAAAATAATAGTATTAATTTTATTAAAAAATTGCATTCGTTCGGATAAAAATACAATTTATAGAGAATATTTGAGATGCGGACAAATATAGTATTAAGGAATTAAATAATATTATTGAACAGTACATTTACATTCTTGATATAAACTTTTTTTTAATTATGCATTTTTATCATTTGGTTAATATGAACATTAAATGAAAACACGATCAACATTTATTTCATTCTAATATTTGCACTTACTTGATAAGTTAAATTCCTTTTGCTTATATCCAAGCCCTTTTTTTTCTTTAATTAAAACATTTTTTTTTCGAGATACTTTTTTTCAAGAAAAAAAAGTACTACAACTCTCCAAAGTACATAATATGTATGAAGTGAATATTTATATATAGAAAAATTATGATTATATGATAATAAACCACAAGGATGGTATAAAGAGAATTGGGAAAAATGGAATTGCAAATAATGGTAATATTTCATATTTCAAGAAACTTTTGCAATTATTTTCATTGTTTTTTCTGTTTTTTCAAAAGAAAAAGAAAATATTTAGGAAAAAGAAATCCTTATTAAAGGATTTTTATTTTTAAATCAAAAGATTAAATTTTTCCAGAAAGGGAATTTTCCTACAGAATTTAATTTATAAAACGATATTTATTGTTCGAAATGAAAAATATTGCAAAAGTCTTGATAGACAAATTCATGCATGTGTTTGAAGAGAAAATAGAAAATTGCAGAAAAATATAAAAAAAATGATAAATAAATAAGAATAGAAAAGTTGATTTTTAGTATTAGAAAAAAGTACAACAGGTGAAAAGAGAAAAAAAAAATTAGAATAAGTTTAGAAAGTGATTAGAAGAAGTATAAAAAAAGAGTGTTGAATGAAATTTTAAAAAAGTATAGAATAGAAAAGAAAAATGCAGGAAAAATTATAAAAAGTGGAGATGAATTAGTTTTAGATTGAAAGGAATGTCAGATAGGAAGAAAAGTAAACTGTTATTTGTTTTCTTTTTTCTTTTTTTAATATAATGTATTTCGACTATTTTGAAAAGCTAGAATAGTAAAATAGAAAAATACTACAATAGTTATAATGTGAAATATAATGTGATTATAAAATAGGCAAGTCGTGATTTTGAGTGAAGTGTTAAAGAGGTGCTACGAGCAAGTAATTAACAGCTACAGTGCAATTAGTGTTTTCTTCCAGGTATTTATAGGGTGCTTCTGCATTAGCAGTTGCAAGTACAGCAATTAAAAAGTGAACAGAATAGAGAAAATGCGGTGCAATGTATATGTAATGTTTTTATCTTCTTTTGTTCTCTGTGTGAATTTAATTACAAAATAAAACAATCTGTAAAATTCTTACGCTGAGAGAAAATGTATATATGAATCCAATAATTGAGTACTTGACTATAGAAAATAAATATTTATTTTGCGCATCGAATAATAATTATTATTGTTATGAAAAAAAAATTTTCTATCAATTAATTCGTATTTGTTTGAGATAATTGTTTCTGGTACCAAATAATTTTTATTGGTACCAAATAATTTTTTACTGGTATCATAGAATTTTTTTTGTTATAAAATAATTATTATTGTTATACAAAACTGTTATTGGTACCAAATGATTTGATATTTGTATGAATAAATGAATTGTCAATAGTGCCAAATAATTATTATTGGTAATACTTCTAATTAGTACTAAATAATTGTTAATGGTACCAAATAATTGTTAATGGTACCAAATAATTGTTAATGGTACCAAATAATTGTTTACTGGTACCATCCAATTTTTTTTCTATGAAATAATTGTAACTGTTACAATTATTTCATATTTAATCAAATTATTTAATAAAATTATTTATCAATAACAAAATTGTTATTGGTACCAAAAGATTTCGTATTTACTGCTACCATAAAATTTTTTCGTATCCAATAATTGTTAAATTGTTATCCAAACTTCTTATTGGTATCAAATAATTGCTACTGGTACTCAATAATTATTATCGATACCAAATAATTGGTAATGATGTTGGATAATAATTAATGGTAGGTACCAAATAATTGTTACTTGTATGAAATGATTATTTTTCGTACCTAATAATTTTTATTGGTATATATAATAATTTTTTATAAAATTTTATCGGTACCAAATAATTTTTTATTTTTGCCTTTTCTTTGTTATTCGTGTAAAAAATTGTTAGCTATAATAAAAATAGTATTGGTACCAAACAATTTATATTTGTATGCAATAATTGTTATTAGTACAAATAATATCTTACTGGTACAGTGGAATTTCTAGTTGTACCAAATAATTGTTATTGGTACCAAATAATTTTTTATTGGTACCAAATAATTTTTTATTGGTACCAAATAATTTTTTATTGGTACCATATAATTTTTTATTGGTACAATATAATTTTTTACTGCTACCAGCTAATTGTCAATTGATATTGGTATCAAATAATTCCTATTGGTACTAAATAATTGTTATTGGTTACAGGTAATTTCTATTGGTACCAAATAATTGTTCTTGGTACCAGATAATTGCTATTGGTACCAAGTAACTACTATTCGAACCAAGTAATTGCTATTGGTACCAAATAATAGTTATTGTTACCATATAATTGTTATTGGTACCATACAATTGTTATTGGTACCACATAATTGTTATTGGTACCAAATAATAGTTATTGGTACCACACTTTTTTTCTTCAATAAAATACAATTTCTCTTATTGAATGAAAAATTAAAGACTAGGTAAATATTTATTTGGTAGTAGTCAAGTAGTCGCTTATTTGATCCAATCATTTTTTCTCCAGTTTAGCTTTTGGGCTAAATTATTTTACCTTTACTTCAAAAATTTAAATAAAAAATACACTTCTCGATTTTTATTAAAATTAAAAAATTTTTAAAAATAATAATTAAAAATACGTAAAATTTGAATCATTTTTTAATTGAGTAGAAAGTGGAAATATTAACAAAAAAAAAATGTGTGAATGAAAAAAAGATTAATTTGAAAAGGTTGTAAAAATGATGAAAATGTTTGTGTAAATTTGGTGGTGAATTTTGGCGGTGGTTCTTTTTTTATTTAATTTTAATTTTTTTTTTTTTTTTTTTTTTTTGACGTTGGTAGGAAGGATTTGGCGTACCGATGGTCTCGTGGCGTTTCCGGGCGCAGGGGCTGCTGGGGCAGCTGGCGCAGGGGGGGCACCTGGGGCGGCGGGTGGGGGAGCAGGGCCCACATCACGTGATGCGCTTAGGCCCAACCCGAGGCTTTGTGTACCAGCAACCACGCGGTACACTGTGCCCGCCGCTCTTGCCGCCCCGTCGGCTGCTTGCTAGGGAGACAGACGATCATGGTTTTATTTCTTTTTTTTTTCTCCATCAAAATTGTGTATTCGATCACTGGAAAAAAATTCAATTCTCGCGATTCGATGTCCCCAAAAAACACAATTTATTTATCCACAAAAAAATCTTTCGCTCATTAATTTTGCTGTAAAAAAATTTTCTTCTCGTTCTCGTATTCCTTCAATCCATAGATAGCTATTTTTCTTTTTGCTGACTGACTTCTCTCACAGCCCTTTTACTTTTACAATTATTTAAATATTTATTAATTTATTATTAATTATAAGTATGTAAATATATAAATTTATTTTTATAATATCGATTCACAGTTTTTTCTAAAAATATTAAATTGAGACAAAAAACGAATCAAAACGTTGCTTCGCAACATTTTAATTCGTTTTTTGTCTCAATTTAATATTTTTAGAAAAACTGTGATATTGTAAAAAAATATTATTATTGTTATTACCAAAGATTGGGGGAGGAAGCTGATAATCGTGTTTATTTGCATTAAAATATTTAATTACTTATTTATATTTTTCACTTATTATTCTTTTTCATTATTTGCTTTATTTGTTAGTATTTTTATTTATTTTTTAATGAATAATTTTTACAATTTTCAAAAATACTAGATTAATAGAAGAATTTTAGTTAAAAATACTAAAAAAATTGAATTTTGGAAAAGTTACAAATGATTACAAAAATTCAATTATCTTCAAAAGTTATAAAAAATTTTCGCAAAATTTCAATTATGTTCAAAAATCTTAAAAAAAAATTCTCGTCAAAATTTCAATTATCTTTATAAATAATAAAATTCTTCATCGAAATTCAATTATTTTTATTATAAAATTTTAATAAAACTCTTGGTAAAATTTCACAGGAATTTAATTATTCAATTATTAATAAATTTCTTCGAAATAATTCAATTATTTTCATAAGTAATCAATTTTTTTTTATTTTGAATTTTTATAAAATTCATCGCAAGAATTCAATTATTTAAAAAAATTGAAAAAAGTTCTTTTCAAGAATTCAATTATTTTTATAAATAATAAAATTCTTCACCGAAATTCAATTATTTTTGAAAAATTTTAATAAAATTCTTGGAAAAATTTTAATTATTTTCATAAATAATAAAACTCATCGCAGGATTTTTATTCTTTTTGATACAATATTTTAATTGAATTCCTCGAAAAATGTAGGTAATTATTATTAAAAATTTTTATTAAAATTTGTCAAAAGAATTCAATTATTTAAAAATTTGTTGATAAAATTCTTTATGACAATTCAATTTTAACAAACATTCAATTATTCAATAAATTATTTATTTTTTAATTTAAATAATTAAATTCTTGCAACGAATTTTATTAAATTTTTTTCAAATAATTGAATTTTTTCAGAAGAATTTTAATTCCTACCGAAAAATAGTAATGATTGAATATTTATTTAAAAAGAAGTTATTGGTGTTTTTGAATAATTTTACTTTTGAAGAAATTTGTAAATAAATGTAATAGAACATTTTTTTTAATATCTAATAATTTTTAGAGTGAATCAGAATATTTTTTAGGGTCAGGGAAGAAGTAAAAATTTTGTCTGGAAATCAGGGAAAAATAAAATTAAATATTTGTGGCAACCCTGTTATTATTTATTTACAATTTATTTATTATACTTTATTATTTCTTTTTTATTTATTAATCTTGCTTATTATTTTACTTATTGTTTGCTATTATTTTGTTAATTTTTTTTCTCACTTGTTTATTATTTATATATACTATTTTTGATTATTCATTTATTTTTATTATTATTTACATTTATTAGTTTTTTTAATATAGATTTCTCTTGGTTGAGGATTTATTTATTTATTTTTTTTTTTTGAAGCGTTGTTAACATTGATTTTTAAAGGTGAAAATTCGTAATTTCTATATGGATAATGGTGGGTAAAAGGTTTATCACAGCGGTATTTAAACAATCTGGTCAATCAAGATTGAATAAAAACAAGTTTTACTAATCATGGGAGAGACGGGCGAAAATTCTTGGAGGGATATGACTCTCTATATAGAGTTGATTGTTACACATAGATAGTATTGTGACATTCCTAACACTTTTTTTCTACTTTTTGATTTTTCCTTTTATTTTTCATTGATGATTTTTCCCCTATTTTAACGTTTTCGTTTTTTTCAATATTTAGACATTTTCGTTTGAATTTAAATTAATATTTTTGTTAAAAAAAATAATTAAAAATAGAAAAATAATAAAAAATTGAAAAAAGTGATAGAAAATTTAAAAAAATAGTAGAAAATTAAAAAAAAAAATAGTGGAGAATTAAAAAAAGTAATAGAAAATTAAAAAAATAGTCGAAAATAAAAAAAATAACAGAAATTTTTTATAATAATGGAAAATTTAAAAAAAATGGTAGAAAATTAACAAATGACAATAAATTTTTAAAAATTTAATTTTTTTTAATGGTTTAGAATATATTTAGACGTTTAGAGGACGAATTAAATTTTCAACAGTTAATAGAAGTGTAATGAACTTTATAATATAAGAAAATACTTTCAGTGAGATGTATGTATAGAATTTCAGTTGAGATATTGAAAACGAAGTCACGCGTTGCTTTCACGATATATCTTCATTTAATCAAGCCATCTTCTCTGCACACACGCGGTCAGCTTCGAGGTCACAAAACCTTGGAACGGAAACTAGACATTTAATATGGCGATTTATAGATTAAACTTTCACCGTAGTTTGTATCTGCAGTAGTAGTATTCGCGCGCGACGTTTATTTTACGACGCGGCCCTTCTCAGTTTTATAACTTTCGATTTCTTAATCTTACATATAACATTGCAAAAAAAAAATTTATTTCATTCAAATAACCGATTATTTGGCTATTATCAATTAAATATTTACTTGAATCAAATAATTTTTATTTGAGTCATTTAATATTTACTTGAATCAAATAATTTTTATTTGAGTCATTTAATATTTACTTGAATCAAATAATTTTTATTTGAGTCATTTAATATTTACTTGAATCAAATAATTTTTATTTGAGTCATTTAATATTTACTTGAATCAAATAATTTTTATTTGAGTCAATTAAATACTTACTTGAATCAAATAATTTTTATTTGAGTCATTTAATATTTACTTGAATCAAATAATTTTTATTTGAGTCATTTAATATTTACTTGAATCAAATAATTTTTATTTGAGTCATTTAATATTTACTTGAATCAAATAATTTTTATTTGAGTCAATTAAATATTTACTTGAATCAAATAATTTTTATTTGAGTCATTTAATATTTACTTGAATCAAATAATTTTTATTTGAGTCAATTAAATATTTACTTGAATCAAATAATTTTTATTCGAGTCAATTAAATATTTACTTGAATCAAATATTTTTTATTCAAGTCAATAAAATGGTTGAATTCATATTTGCTTTAAATACTGAAATTATTGATTCAAATAAAGTTCAGTTGACTCAAATAAAAATTATTTGAAACAAGTAAATATTTACTTGATAATACCCAAATAATCTTGATATTTGAATCAAACAAATTTTTTTTCAGTGTTTAGTTACAAAAAATTGCAATTTGAAATCCCTTTTTTTTAATCTATCTATTTAGAAAAAAATAAATTTGGTTTTCGAAAATTTTACGAAACTGAAACTAATTAATTGATTTATAGAATATAGATAATAAATTTATTATCGATATTAGACTTTGTGAGAATATTTACCAATCAATTGATTGGTGAGAGAAAATTGTCACAGCTTGCAATTATTTTCGAAATAGGGACATTTGGGATTAATTAAAAATTAAATTGAATTAAATATAATATAGAAAGAACTTGAATTTATCGACCTTCAAGGGACATTAGGTGAATAATGATTGAGATCAGATATCCATAATTCGATGTAAATTGACACCTTGACATAATAGTGTTTCGAGTAAAAGTTTTTGTAATTTTTCATTGAAGACAAATTTTGTAATGAATTTAAAAAAAATGATTTTTTAATTATTATTATTCTTACCTAATTAGTAATTACTATCAATTCAATTTTTATTACTTACTATTAATTAAACGACTAGAAATTACTATTTATTCCATTATTGATGATTGTTATTAAATTAATTGGTATTTTAATTACTATTAATTGAATTAATATTAATTACTATTAATTATTAGTAATTAAAGTATTAATTATTAATATTAATTATTACTACTTAAACTATTATTAATTACTATTAATTAAATTGATAAATTACTGTAAATTCTTACAAATTGAAATATTATTAAATAATACTTTCAGTAATTAAACTATTTCTAATTACTATTAGATGAATTGATAATAATTAGAATTAATTACTACTAATTATTATCAATTGCTATTAATTAAATTATTGTCGATTGTTATTATTTAATTTTTTATTATTTGCTATTACTTAAACTATTATTGTTTACTTTTAATTAAATTGATAATTATTACTATTAATTAAATTTTCTATTAATTATTACTAATTAAATTTATATTATTTACTATTTATAAATTAAATCATTATAATTGTTAGTTGCAATTAACGCTCGTTTATTTTTTCTTTATTATTCTACTTTATCGCGTCAGAATATTTTTGTTACTAATTACTATTAGTTTTTACTAATTCAAATATTATTAATTGCTATTAATCGAATTTATACTAATTACTATTAATTTATCATGACCACGGTCCATTTTAACCTTCGAGGATGAATATAAATAAATAGTAATTGAAATTAAATAAAATAAAATTTATTAAACTCAATTAAAATGAGTTAAAATTAAAATTATTAAACTTAATTACTATTAATTAAAATTAAAATTAATAAACTTGAGTACAATTAATCAAAATTAAAATTAATAAACTTGAGTACAATTAATTAAAATATTAAAATAAATAAAATCAAATGAATTAAAATTAGTTAGACAATAAAACTGAATTAAAAATTTAAGAAATTAAAATAGTTAAACATTTTTTTTTGCATTCTTTATATTGTTTGTAACTAAAGGACAATTATTGTTTGTAATTAAGAGTTGGTGCATTATATTAAACACGATTATTCAGCTCTGGGAATCTTGGAGAATTGTTTGCTAATTTTTTTTTTTCATTTTGGTTATGGTCTTAGATTAGAGGGGTTTTTTCATTTAAAAAATTTTTGTTGTTTTTTTCCATAATTTTTTCTTTAACTTACCCTGATAATGTCGAAAAGAAAGTTTCCAGATCCTGCGCCACTTCCACCCCCAGATGAGCCGTTTGAATTTAGAAACCTTTTGTTTCGATTTTCATCGTCACTGTCATCAATATCGTCTAGGGGTGCAAGTTCCTGTTCAGCGGCTTCATTTTGCTTTTCGTCGGCAAATTGAACTCGAATTTCGTTATTTTGCGATTCGGAAGCTGACGATTCTTTTGGTACTTGATCATCCGAACTCACTGCTTCGCTCACTCGATTCTCGGCTTCTGGATTTACGTCCTGAAATATTTGCAAAATTTATTTAGTATATTTCTTTTCTTTTTTTTTGAGACAATTTTTTTTTTTATGAAATTTAGTTATGTTTTGGAAAAATTTAAATATTGTTTTTGACAATTTATGTTTATAATATTATTTATTTCAATTAAATAAATAAACGAATAAATTATTATTATCATTATTGTTATTATTAAAGACGACCGAGTAAAAAACTCTATTTTTTATTATATATGATAATTATTATCGTTAGCAATAATAATTACTTCTTTTTTTATTAAATTAATTATTATTGTTAACAATAATAGTTACGGGAAAAAATTCAAATTGTCTTTTGGCAAATTCTTTTTATAATTTTAAATTATCGTTATTACAGACGACCGATGGGTAAATTCATTATTTTTGTTATATAATAATTATTATTGTTAACAAAAATAATGATAAAAATAATAATAATAATGGTACACTTTTTCCAAAACATAATTATATGAAACATACATTTGTTACATGAAACAAGATATATAACACAAAATTCTTGCTGTTATAACGTTTGTTTAATGAAATTAAACACATAAAAGTTGAAAGAATAAAAATGTGTTAAAAACAGAAATATTAACAAAATTTGCATTGTAGATTTTTTCTTTGAGTCAAAAAATTATTTATTTTTTTCTGAATAAAATAGAAAAATTGTTTAGTTTCTAAAAAATTTCGTTAAATTAATTGAAGACAAGAAATTAAATTTTTTATTGTCATTATTTTATTTTGCGAAGAAATAATTGAAAGACTTTAAATTTTTTAACTTTCAATTAGAGTAAGTTAAATAATTTGAAAACTTTAAACAATTTGAATGATTTGAATAATTTGAATTATAATTCAAATTAATTTAATTGAGTTAATTAATTTAATTCAAATTAAAAAATAATTGAAATAATTTAATTATAATTGAATTATTTGAATAATTTAAGAAATTCGGATTTATTCAAAATCTTTTATTTATTTTTCAATTAAAAAAAAATTTACAATGTAAATGTTGAAGACGCATTAATTTTTGTAAGAGTCTTATTCAACATGCTTTAATCACATGCAAATAAGGGCAATATTGCGTTTGCTTTGTATTTTTTTTTTTTTTTGCATCAGAAAGATTAAAAGGATTTCCTGTAATCGACAAGCGATGAAAGTGTTATTGAATAATTAATTTGGTAATATATTAATTACCAGTGTGTTCAATATATAGAGAACTTTGATCTGTTGTAATGATTACTATATATATTTCCTTGAAAGCAATAAATGAATTTTTTTTTATAAAAATAATAACAAAAATTAAAATCCATAGTAGAGATGAAAAATTCAGTTGCGAGTGGAGTTTTTTTTTTTTGCTAAATAAATGATGTGCGTCCCATTTGATCAAAATAGGGATGCATCGTGTGTATCGTCTCGAATACTTTCACGATGTTTGACTTCGAAGAAAAATAGTTATAATATATATTGAGAAAGAGAGAAGAAATTGATTACATTTAATAATTGAAGAGAACTTGTTTTTTTTTTCTATTTTTTATTTTGTTATTTTTTTCTATTTTTTATTTTCTTATTTATTTTTTCTATTTTTATTTTGTTATTCTTTTCCATTTGTTATTCTATTTTTTATTTTGTTATTCCTTTCGATTTTTTATTTTGTTATTCTTTTCTATTTTTATTTTGTTATTCTTTTATTTTTTAATTTTGTTATTTTTTTCTATCTTTCATTTTGTTATTTTTTTCTATTTTTAATTTTGTTATTTTTTCCCTTTTTTATTTTGCCATTTTGACATTTATCATTTAATTATTTTTTGCTATTCTTTATTTTTGTCATTTTTTTAATATAAAAAACTTGTCACTTTTTTTGGCTTTTTAAATTTTTGTTCAAAAAATAAAACTCGTTGAATTTTTCCAAGTACACAATTTTGATACATGATTCATTTAGTTTACTTGCAATTTCTAACAATTGAAGTGAGTTATTGCACCTTTTCAAGTTGCATATTAATAAATTGTAACGGACAATGGTAAAAATAATCAAAGAATTTTTTTTTCCGAAAGAGAAAGTCGTTTGTATTGAAGTTGAAACAGTTGCAAGAGTGAATAGACTTCACAAAGTATTACGTTTTACTTAATGAAACATTATTATCACGTTTTACATCTATTTATCTATTTGCTTTTCAACTAGATCTGAATACTGACATTTTTATATTATAATAAATTCTACACCATTTATTGACTTTCTCTTAAGATTCTATGAGTGATTGCCTCTAATTTTGTTTGTACTCATTTTTTTTTCTAATTTTCAAACATTCCGATAAAATTGTATTCTTGAAAAAATGTGACAAATTATTATTTATTCTAATTTATTATTATTTATTTTCATTAAACAGATTAAAATTAAAAAGAATAAAAAAAAATCAAAAGAATTAAAATGAATAACAAATTAAAAATTATTGACAAAATCGAAAGGATTAAAATGATTGAACATATGTTCAATCATAAAAAGATTAAAACTATTAAAAATAAAGGAAAGATTAAAATTTTCACAAATTCATTTCAATTGGGAAAATGTAAACGAGATGAAAATCGAGAATGAAAAGACAATAGCGAGATAATATGGAAAAGCGAAATTCGTTTTAAAATAATCAATCACATTCTGTCTAACTGGCCATCATCATTGAGTATCTCCTTCTCCTTGAGTTGAAAATCCCTTCATAAAATTCTTCAAAAATTCCAGCATCCAGGATCGATGGTTAGCTCTAAATTCCCTATATTCTGTAGTTTTTTTTTCTTTCCCCAAAAAAATTATACCAGAGAAAAAAAAATATTTTTCCCAACGGAATTTGTTATAAAAATAAATCAATTTCTGTTAAAAGATTTAAAAGTTGGCAAAATTTGAGCTTTTTGCGATTAATTTTACAAAAAAAATTGATAAAAATCCGATTCCGGTAGAATAAACGAAGCAAAAAATTTGATTAGATATAAAAATTCTTTGATAGATGAATGTAGATAACAAGAAAATTACTACTCGTAAATAGGAACATAAATATTTATTTTTACAAGACAAATTTTTGGTATTTGTCTTTTCTTTAAAGCACAATACTTACATTAAAATTGTACAATCTAGTGATAGAAAAACTATTGTTTTTTGCGCGAGAAAAAAATCTCGCAGTGTCATTATAATTTTGCGAAAAGTGATATTTTCTTGTAACGTCATTTATTATTTTGACGTGATTTGCTTTGGCTTGAGATTGTCTACAAATTTTCTACAGAAAATGTACACTTAAAAAAATTTATTTGATTCAAGTAAATTATTGCTTGCCTGTTATTAAATAAATATTTATTTGTATCAAGTAATTTTTAATTTTTATTCGAGGTCAATTAAATAGTATTTATTTGTACCTATTAAATAATCTTTGTTTACGTCAATTAATTAATATTTGTATCAAATAATTTTTATTGAAGTCAAATAAATATTTCTTTTTATCAAATATTTTCTTGAAGTCAAATAAATATTATTTGCATCAAATATTTTTTTGAAGTGAATTTTTTTTTTTTTTTTTGAAGTTAAATAAATAATATTTGTGTCCAACAAATATTTATTTGTATCAAATAAGTGTCATTTGCTTCCAATACTAAAATTATTAGTCCAAATTCTAAAATCTTTGATTCAAATATTTATTTGAATGAAACAAGAATTTTGATTCAAGTAAATATTTATCAGACAAAAAACAAGCAATCGAATATTTGATTCAAATTTTTTTCAGTGTACATCAAATTCTAACGTAATGACAAAGGAATAGAAAATTTCGAAATAAAAAAATTCCTGAAGTCAAAAATTAAATTTCCAACTCGCTTTTATAGTAAAAAAAATTCCAATTGTTCTTTTTTCATAGAACTTTGAAAATTTTGAAAAAATTGAAAGAAACAAAATGTTTTAAATATAAATTTGAAATTAAAAAAAAAAATTTAGAAATGTCCCTAAATCGATTTTTCCGTATCGTTAATAATATTGTCGTTAGAAGAATTTTCCGATGTGCTTTCTGTTTTTATTGTCACGGAATTTGAATCCTGAGTGTCACTTTCGTCAGGTGGGAAAGTTGGTAATTCAATTGATACGCGAGAGCCATTTGGACTTTCGTCATCAGATTGTGAATCGAAGTCATCGAAATCATCGAATGGATCGAGAGTGACTGTTGTTCCACTGCCTCCACCCCCTTTTCCACCCGATGCACCCCCACCACCTCCAAGTGCCCCCCGGAGGAAAACAGGACCAAGAATGCGGAAGATTTCTGTTGTTATCATGTTGACCTTTTGTTCGATTATCTAAAAAATATGTTAGCTCGTCATTTCATCAGTTTTCTTAATTTTTTTTTCTGTTTTTCGAGAACCCCCCGTGAAAATGATGACTATTTTTTTTTAATGATGAAATGTGAGACAGACAGGATAACTGATGATTGCCGAAATTGAATCCTTTTTTTTGAATTGTAGACGATGATAATGTTGAGAAGAAGAAGATGATGAATAACGAGTTTTTAAATTTTTTTTAGATTTACAAGATTTTTGTTTTTCTCGATATTTTTCATTTTGATAAAATGAGGGAAATTTGGGAAAAAGTAGTTTTTGAAAAAATTTTGAATGAATGTAAAAAGACACAAGAATTAATTTTTGTGTTTGAATCAAAATGGTTTGGATAGAAAAATGTTTTTTTTTCTCTCTATTCTTTATAGAGATTTCTGTGAAAATTATTAATGAGATTTGTCGCAGAATACAAAAGAGGCATTTGTTTCTAATATGAAATGCTAAACACGAATAGTTCGATTTAGTCAGTTTGTATACAATAGACAGTGTCGAAATTTTCTTCACTAACTAAAAGTCTCTTTCAAATGGAAAACATGTTCAGTCTTTCGTATTAGTCACTTCTATTCTCGTACGAAACTCCAATAACTTATTTTTCACTCAACAATCAGTTGATTTTTAATTATAATATTATTTAACAGTTGAATTACTTTTATTGAAAATATTTTGTTAAAACATTTTGTTAAAGTATTGATTTTGCAATTAAAGAATAATCCGTGTAATTTGTTTGTTGATTTATTTATTTTATTTTAGAATTAGAATTTTTTTATTTTATCCAAGGGGATTTTATACACTTTTATTATTTATTTATTTTTTTTTATTTTAGAAATAGAATTTCTATATTTTGTCCCAGTTAATTATATTTATTTATTTTTTTTATTTTGGAACTGGAATTACAATTTATTCCTTTATTCTGTTCCACAAAATTTTATTGATTTCTTTATTCTTTTAATTTCTGAATTCGAATTTCTTTATTTGGTCCAAGAAAATTTTATTTACTTTTTAGTTTTTATTTTACTTTATTTATTTTATATTTTAGAATTTAACTTTATTTTGTCCCAGGAAATATTTTATTTGTTTTCTTTTTTATTTATTCTTATTTTATTTACTTTTTCATTTTAGAATTGGAATTTTTTAAATTTTTATGCAGAAAATTTTATTTATTTTTTTTCATTTTAGAGTTAGAATTTATTTATTTTGTCCCAGAAAATTTTATTTATTAATTTATCTAATTTAATAAATTAATTAATTAAAATAAATAAATAAAACTTAATAATTATTCATTAAAATTGATTGTAAATAAAAATGAGGTCAATTAAAAAATCCTTTCAGATTAATTAACTGAAGCTACTTTATTAATTTACTAATCAGATTAGTTAATCAACGAGATTCGAATGAAAATTTTCCATTAAAAATAAAAAAAAACTTTATCACACTAGATTTTGTATTATAGCACTAAGTTAATGATTTTTTTTTTTTTGAAAATAATTTAACAAAAAATTGAATTCTTCATAAATTTATTGACTACTGTTAAATAATTTAATTTCCCGTACAAAACGTTATTGAATAACTCATAAATTTTTAATTCAATTTCTAATTTATCGCATTAATTTGGGTAAAATGAACTTTCTGATTTTAATGCGATCCACTAGAGATGAATAAACGTCTAATTTAGAAAATTGCAAAATACATTTGAGTCCATAAGAAAAATTACATTAACGGACAAGATTGATTTGTTCTTAATTGTGAAAGTAAATTCGTAACGCGCGTATTAGTGTAACAGTTATCTTATATTGCTTGAGCAATTAATGGATGTATATATATATATATATATATATATATATATATATGTACATACATATTTCACATGATTTTATTTTTTTCACATACGTAACAGTGAGAAATTAAAATTATTTAAAAAAAAAATTCTTTATTCTTAAGCTCAATTCTTATTTTCTTATTAATCTTTTATTTATGAATTGGAAAATAGAAAAATAGAAAATCTTTTATTTATAAAATTTGTATTATTTTTTTTTTAATCCGATTTTCTACATTTCTTTTATATTGACGCATAAATCACTTTCACTTAAATTTCTCCAGCGGGACAAAATTTCATTGATTTTTATTAGTGTCACTGTATTATTTTTTTTATATGGATATAACAATTGAAAAACGGGAAGTAGCAGAAAAATTGAAGACAATTTTGTAAAGTTTTAATAGATGATAAAAAATGTTACTGAAAAAAAAAAAAAATGTTGATACTGAATGGAAATTTTTTAATCGTTTTATGGATGAATAATAATAATCTGTGTGGAGACATTTGTGTACTTTATGGGAAAAATTAAAAATTTATTCAGGAATTAGTGTCTGTAAAAAAGACGTATTTTTGCAATTGCATTTGTTTTGTAATGTCTTTTTTTTCTTTTTTTCTTTTTTTATTTTTTCGTTTATGAAGAAGCGATCTCTTAACTTCCGGTTTCGTAACAACGGCGGAGAGGAAGATGCGCACTTTTCGTTTAGATGATCGTATAAAGGCGTAACAAGATCGCGTGGTCAATAAGCAAAACATTGTCTGGGAATTGCGAGTAAATTGCATGCGAAAAAATCACGCCAACTTTATACACATTGACTTTCACGTGAGGAATGTTCTCAAATATTAAATGGCCGAAAATTTATTATATACAATGTAGAAAAATTTATTTCATTCAAATAAATAATTTTCTATTGTCATAATAAATATATATTTGAATTAAATAAGTTTTATTTGTATTGAATAATTTTTATTTGCATCAAATAAGTTCTAATTGTATCAAATAATTTTTATTCGCTTCAAATAATTTTTATTTGCACCCAATTATTTTTATTTGCAACAAATTATTTTGAATTTCATCAAATAATTTTTATTCGCTTTGAAATAATTTTTAATTGCACCAAATTATTTTCTTTCGTATCAAATAATTTTTATTTGCACTTAATTATTTTTATTTGCAACAAATTATTTTGAATTTCATCAAATAATTTTTATTCGCTTCAAATAATTTTTAATTGCACCAAATTATTTTCATTCGCATCAAATATTTTTTATTTCCACCTAATTATTTTTATTTGCATTAAATAATTTGTATTTAAGTCAATGAAATAGTTTTTCCTTCAAATACAATTTATTTGATTTAAATAAAAATTATTTGATTCAAGTACCGAAATTATTGTTTCAAATACAATTTATTTCTTTGATTAAAAATTTTTCGATTCAAAATTATTGGTTCAAATACAAATTATTTGATTCAGATACCGAAATTATTGGTAGAAATACAATTTATTTGATTTAAATAAAATTTATTTGATTCAAGTTAAATATTTATTTGCTAATAGACAATCGATTATTTGAATCAGATAAACTTTTTTCCATTGTATAATTAAATAACAATAATTATCTTCCATTATTAATTAATACCTAATAATATTAATAAATAATATTCACAAATTAATTAAATAGTAAAACGAATAATTTTCTAATCTGTCAAAAATTTTTGCTGATTAATTTACAAAAAAGAAATAAATAAAAATGAATCAATGAAATTAATTTTGAACTAACTTTGAATTAATTTTAAATTAAATAAAGAAAAATAAATTAATGTCATTAATTTTTTATCTAATTTGAAATTAAATAAATAATTAAATAAACTAGCAATTATTAAAAAAAATAACAAAAATTAAGTAAGTGGAAAAATAACAATTTATTAATTGTTATTTTTCTACTTATTTAATTTTTGTTTGTTTTATATTATTATTAAATTAATTAATTAATTTTTAAAAATATTTCTGTTGAATAAATCAAATTAATTTGATTTGTTTAGAAGAAATATTTTTTAATTGTCATTATAACATTGACAATATTTATGTTAATTGTTGACGATGCTGAAGAAATTGATTATAATTTTTGCAAGGATTCGATTTGAATATTAATTTATGCAAAGAACGTGTTTTTACAAGGATTTCACGATCCTCGTTGAGGGGAAAATTTTTTTTCTCACCTGAGATATTTCTGGAAAAAGTTGTCGTAATATTCCTATTGTCCTTTTGTTTCTGAGGGCCGTGTCTTTCTCTGCCTCGACCATCACCAGTCGATCAAGAGCCTGAAAAATACTTCAATTTTTTGGCTCCTTCGTATAATCACACTTTGTCTTTAGTGTCTAAAGATCTGATATTGGAAATTCTAACCCTTCACCACTGTACTGAGAGGAAGACTTCTTTTTTTCTTTTTTTGCATTGAAGAAGATAATTTGAAAAATTATTTTCAAATAAATTTTTTTGCTTTTTTGGAAAATTATTTTCAAATGAATACCTACTTTTTTGAAAAAATATTTTCAAATGAATACTTTTTTGGAAAATTCTTTTCAAATAAAGTTTTTTTTGCAAAATTATTTTCAAATAAAGTCCCTTTTGAAATTTTTTTATTTGTCTTCTTGGAAATGATTTTGAAATTCATCAAAAAAATTATTGACTGTCAATAATTTACTGTCTTTGATTGATTAATAACTATTTATCATCTTGAAGAGTTAGTTATTAATTTTTAATTCAATTATTTTTATCATTATGTTAATTATTGTTCTCGAGTTAATTATTGTCCTCGAATTAAAGTTAGTTATTGTCTTGAATTAATTATTGTCCTTCAAGTATTTATTTATTGTCTTTAAATTAATTATTGGTCTACAATTAATTAATTAGAATTAATTAATTGTCCTAAACTTTAGTTGTTGTCTAGATTTTAATTATTGGCATTTAAATAATTATTGCCATTTAAATAATTATTGTCTTTTAATTAATTATTGTCCTGCAATTAATTAATTCTAATTAATTAATAGTCCTAAAATTAATTGTTGTCTTGAGTTTAATTATTTTCATTTAATTAATTATTATCTTTTTATTAATTGATGTCTTTCAATTAATTACTGTCTTAAAATTAATTACACTTCTAAAATTAGTTATTTTCTTGAATTTAATTATTTTCCCTAAAATACTTATTTTTAAATTAATTTTTGGTCCAAAATTAACTAAGCGAATTTTGATTGTTTTTCTTCCGTTAATTCCCACTTTTTTTATGTTAGATTTTTATGTTTTATGTTTAAATTTTTTTATTTTTTATGACCTGTTTACTTATTGTTAACTAAACGTAAAATTGTCCAATTTGTTTAAAAGTAGTTTTACAGTCAGAGAAAATAATTCGTTTTCAAATTATTTTCAACTCAGTCCAAAAAATTATCAGAAACAATAATTCGCCTGGTGAAACGTCCCCTTTAGGAGAACTTTTGTAATTGACTTCTTTGGTCTTTAAAAAAAAAAAAAAGTTTCCTACCTGGAAGAAATAAATTGAGACTTTGCTTTAACACAAATAATAGGTCTTGATAATTTCGATCCAGATATTTCATTTAAGTATAGAAGGGGAGAGAAAAAAAACAATAAAGATAAAATTCCATATTTTTCACTTTTATCTCCTTTATACTTAAAGATTTTGTGAAATAATTTTTTTTTAGAACATTCTCATGGTCCATATTTTCTGGAAATTGTCGATAGAACTTTGGCGTCACTCCAGGCGTATCATTTTGCAATATTGACTCTCGCATAAAATTGCCAATAAATAGATTCCAGGTGCAATGGTCAACGCAGGTAGAGTAACGGAACCCAAGTTTCTCAACCATGAGTCGCGGTCCACTTTCCCTTAAACCTCATTCACATTTGTGCACATATGCTTAACTCCGACACGTAAGATTGTTGCTTATTATATTTATATTGTGGTACACAAAATGAAAAGTAAATTTTGTAACGATGTTTTCAAATATTTCTTCATTTTTTTCTGTTAATTTTTTGATTTATTACATAATGTGGATCAAATTTAATTCGGCCTTCGCATTTTTTTTTCTTGTTGAAACAAAAAATTTCCTTATGGAGAATAAATTATTTTGAAAGTTTGAAAGTAATTAAAAAGGTGGTGTGTATGTTAATTATTTTTGGTATTTTGTTGTGGAATGGGTTCTTTTATAGCGGTGGTAAAATTTGTTGAAAATTATTCATTTCATGTGTAGTGTGTAAGTGTCGCATAAGACCGCAGAAGGAGATTGTGAAATAAAATACTTGACACGCGTCGCGTAAGGTTGCATATGCTGGGTTTAATTTACATTTAACACCTTTTAAAACATTCAGTTAAATACAGCGCATTGTTTATTATAAACTTTTAGTTTCTTTTATTATTTATCTTTATTAAATAAAAAATGTTTCTTTTATTTAAAAGAAAAATGTTTAAAACACTATTTCATCAAGTGTATCAATTTGATTCTTTTTTTATCAATTTGATTATTTTTTTTATCAATTTTATATAAAATTGGATTTAATTTCATCAAAGTGGTACCAAATTGGAACAAAATGAAACCAAGTATATATAAAATAAAACCAAATTGGGTAAAGTTGATACCAAATTAAATCAAATTGGTATTTGGTACCAAAACAGTTAGCAAATTCAATCGAATTGTAACTTAGTTGGTTCAAATTGTTCCCAATTGGATAAAATTGATAATAAACTGTATCGAATTTAATTTAGTTTGGACCAAATTAAATCAAACTAATACCAGTTTGGTGCAAATTGAATTAAATTGATACAAAATTGAATTAAATTAATACCAGATTGGATTGAAGTGAAACCAAATTGGATAGAATTGTTACTAAACTAAATCAAATTGGTATCAATTTGGATCAAATTGAAATAAAATTCAGTAAAATTGTTACTAAATTAGATTAAATTAATATCAATTTGGACTGAATTCGATCAAATTAATATCAATTTGGACTAAATTGGATCAAATTAATACGAAATTGGATCAATTAAAAACAGTTTGAATC
Organism: Leptopilina syphax; assembly: GCA_032872505.1. Classification (NCBI taxonomy): domain Eukaryota; kingdom Metazoa; phylum Arthropoda; class Insecta; order Hymenoptera; family Figitidae; genus Leptopilina; species Leptopilina syphax. Next base: position 40,878,017 of record CM065469.1, read on the forward strand.
AAATTGGATAAAATTAATTTTTAAATTGTACCAAACTGATGACAGTTTGAACCACATTGGATCAAATTAATTCTAAATTGAACCAAACTGATGACAGTTTGAACCAAATTGGATAAAATTGATACCAAAATTGTTCAAAGTGAAATGAAATTTAATAAAATTGTTACTAAATTAGATGCAATTATTATCAATTTCAACTAAATTGGATCAAATTAATACTAATTTGGATCAAATTTAAATTAGTTTGACTCAAATGAAATCAAACTAATACCGCAGTTTGGTTCAAATTGATAATAAATTGTATTAAATTAATATCAGTTTGGACAAATTAAATCAAATTAGTACCAAATTAGATCAAATTAAAATCACTTTGAATCAAATTGGTTGAATAAAATGAATTTTAAATTAAATCAAAGTGATACCATTTTGGACCATAAATTGAACCAAATTAATACCAAATTTTCTCAAAGAAATCCAAATTTAATAAAATTGCTACCAAATTCGATGAAATTAGTATCAATTTAGGCTAAATTGGATGAAATTAATACTTAATTGTAACAAATAAAAATTAGTTTGAACCAAATCGGATCAAAATTATTTTTAATCTGAATCAAACTGATACCAGTTTGGAACAAATTGAATCTAATTGATAAATATTTGGATCATATTGACACCAAATTATATCAAAGTTTTATCAAATCGTATCAAATTGTTACCAAAGTGAACAAAAGTATTATCAAATTGTATCAAATTGGTACCAAAGTGGACAAAAGTTTTATCAAATTGTATCAAATGTATCAAATTGGTTCCAAAGTGGACAAAGCATCATCAAATTGTATCCCGCTGGTACCAAAGTATATCAAATGTATTTTTAATTTGTTTTGTAATTTTTTTCCCACATATTTCTTTAAAATTATCTTTTCTCATTTTACTTTGCTTTTATCGTTATTATATTTTATTATTGTTATGAAGTTATTACTTTCTCTATTTAATCCAGTGTTTGCAGTTATATATTAATTGTCATTAGGATTAGAAAAAAAGAAAAGAAATGAAATGAATATTGTAAAAAGGTACTTGTTACTCTGTCTTTGGGAAATTTTTAAATTGTAGAAAAGAAAATGACGAAGAATTATTGCTCTGTTATTTAATAAAATTATAGCAATTTTCTCGTTTGTGGACCGAGCGCGCAGAGAACGAGACATTTGTCTTTGAGAGTAACAAAGCCTATGATTTTCTTCGCCTCGAAAAATATTTTCGCTCTCTATCTCGGATAGAGAAATATAACAATGCCTTTTTTTACAATAATTTATTATATATGGATGTATAGGAACAAAGTATGTTTTGTGCAATATTCTTGTTAAAAAAAAATTTTTTTTCGCATAGTTATAAATTGCACCGGATTTAATGTCGTTTGCATATATATTTTTTTCTTTACGGTTTTTTCTAAGGATATCAAATTGAGACAAAAATCGAATCAAAACGTTGCTTCGCAGCACTTTTGATTCATTTTTTGTCTCAATTTGATATTCTTAGAAAAACTGTTTTGATCATAATAATAATATTAATAATAATTTTTGTTTTTATGCCCCATTTATCCCACTCTCCCACTCTCTAAATTTGAATTTGTAAAAATGTTTACTAATTTGAATTAGTGACTGACTTTTTGCTTTTGAATTAGTAAATTTTACTAATAAATAGTAATTTCTACTAATTTTAAATTTATTAATAAAATTTACTAATTCAAAAGTAAAAAGTTAGTTACTAATTTTAATTAGTAAACATTTTTATTTTACTAATTCAGATTTAGAGAGCATATCAAATAATTTTTATTTCATTTCATTAAATGACATTTGCTTCAAATATTAAAATTGTTGTTTCAAATAATTGTTGATTCAAGTAATTATTTGTTCAGTAAATAATATCGAATTAAATAATTATTAGTTTAAATAATTATTTATTCAAATAATTATTAGTTCAAATAATTATTGGTTCAAGTAATTATTAGTTCAAATAACTATTAGTTTAAAATAATTATTGGTTCAAATAATTTTTTATTCAAGTAATTATTAGTTCAAATAATTTTTATTCAAGTAATTATTGGTTCAAATTATTATTGGTTCAAATAATTATTAGTTCAAAAGTTCAAATTATTATTGGTTCAAATAATTATTAGTTCAAATTATTTTTGGTTCAAATAATTATTAGTTCAAATTATTATTGGTTTAAACAAATATTAGTTCAGGTAATTATTAGTTCAAAAAATTGTTGGTTCAAATTTTTTTGATTGAAATAAAAATTGTTTGATTCATAAGTAAATATTTATTGGCTAATAGACGAGTAATCAATTCATTGAATGAAAATAAATTTTTTTCAGTGCGTAAAATAATTTGCAAAAATTGATAGTTTATTTAAATTCTTGTTTCTTTTGATATTGGGAATTTTTATCAGGAGTAGTGATTTTTTTTCTGATTATGTGACTGAATAATGAAATGAACGGTTGCGGGATCGATTATTTTGTCTTTAAGTTTTAGCCTTAAGGCTTATGCAAACGTTCGTGCATTGAACTTTTTCTCTTCTCTGTGTGCAACGACCTTACGTTGATTTATCTTGTATGTATTCCAAGTTCGCACTTTTCACTCAAGTACACTCTCTTCTCCGAGAGATTTATTCATTTATTAAGCAAAACAATGTACGAAGAAGAAATATAAAAACGAGCCACACACATGTTGTAAACTTCTTTTTATAGTTTGTTTAACATATTGTAGTTTTTATTTTTTTTTCGACAATTTTTTCTATTCTGAAGAATTATTAATTAATAATAATAATTTAATATGAATTTAAATAATAAAATAATTATTATTAATTAATAATCAGTTGAAAAATAGATTTATTTTTATTATTAAAAATAATTTAATTTACATTTTCATTCTAATTTTTAATTAATAATTTTATAAAAGTTTTGGATTATTTTTATTTTATTATATTAGAATTTTTATTCATAATCAGTTGAAAGATAGATTTATTTTTGTTATGAAAAATAATTGAACTTGTATTTTTATTCTAGTTTTTAATTAATAATTTTATAATATTTTTATTTTCATATATTACAATTTTTATTTATAATTATATTTTAATAAATTCATAATTTTTTAAGTTTACACTTTAATTTTATTTTTTAAAATAATAATTATTGAGTAATTAATATGAATGTAAATAAAATATTAAAAATAAATGTTTTAGTCAGTTTTCTTTGGAAAAAAGTATTATTGATAAAATTAGTTATAAATTAAATTATTTTATTAATTATTTATTAAGTTATTAATATAAATTATTGATAAATAAAATATTTAAATAAAATATTAAAAATAAATTTTTTCTGAGTTTTTTTCGTATAAAATCATTGTTGATAAAAGTTTGATTTAAATTATTTTTAATAATAGAAATAAAATTCGTTGTTTATCCGTTTTTTGTGTAAAATTATTAAAGATAATTAAATAAAGTATTAAACGAATAAAGTAAAATTTAATTAAAGTATAAAATGAATTTTTTTTTAATAATATAAATTAAATTCGTTGGTTATCCATTTTTTTCTCTATAAAATTATTGCAGATAAAAGTATAAATAAAATTAAAAAAACATTTTTTCTATTTTGAACTTGATTTTATGAATAATTTTTCATTCAATTGTAATTGCAGTAGATAAATTTTTTTTTCGGTGAAATCGAAAAGAAAAAACAAAATCGATTGTCCTCGTGAAAATGAAAGTGATGTGTCACGCTTGATTTTCGGGTAAATATACTTAAATCTGCAGAGAATTACTTTCTGATCTCGCTTTTCTTGTCGAGAGAGAAAGAGAGGGGGAAAAATTTGCCGTGAATTGAAAGTGCGAATAATTTTAATGTGACACTTTTATGAGTCGATCAGTCACAACATAAGAATTATTATTGCATAAAACGGGACCGGAATTCCTGCCATAAGAATGTCTTTTACTATTGTATATATATTGACATTCCTTAAAATCACATAAATATCGAAAAAATTTCTTTCTTTATCAATTTCCCCGAATAGAATATTATTTCATTGATTTTAGTAAGGAAAAATTTGTAATTATCTTCAAGAAAAATTATGAAAACAAAAACAATTGCGTTAATTTGTAAGAACTTTTACAAAAATCGAGTGTAAATAGAAAATTATAAACAATCATACATATTAAAATAAAATTGTATAAAAAAAAATTATTACAATGTACAGTATAAAATTGTACAAAAAAATTTTTCAATAAAAGTGAAATGTGTAAGCAAAAGAAATGCATTGGCAAAAAATTATTTGAAATAACTTGAAATTATTTAGAGACTCGAGACTCATTATTTAACGAGGGGGGAAAAAAGTATTCAATAATTCAATCGATGAAAAATTTGAACTATTTCGATAATAAATTCTATGTTATGAAACAAATCGTTAAAGGTAATAATAAATTAATGATAATGATGCTAATAATTGTGATTTTTAATTGAAAATATTTTTAGAATTCTTGTGCTAAAAATTCTCTCCCTTGGGAGATAAAAATTTTCTTAATAGTTGAGAATTTATTATTTTTGTCGTGTTTAATTCTTAGTCATTTTTTTTCTCTTTATATATGTTTGCCATCTAACTGCAAATTATCCGTTCATTAAACTTGTAATTCAGAGAAAAATGAATTTCCTGGTTTGACGTCTCTAACAATATTATGCATGTGTTTAACATACATACAAATGCATCGGCGTACTGTTGTAGAATTTCAAGATTTCAAATTTTTTATTTTCATCTAATGAAAAAAAAAATTGATAAAAATAGATAAGAATATTTAAAAAAGTGAATGTACTCTCTGACTGTTAACTTTAAATTACAAATTGCAACGAATTGATACAAAAAATGTGAATTAAATCAAAAATTGATTCCAAATTTTTGGCATCAATTTGATCCACTTTAGAATCAATTTCAGGGCTCGAACTAGATCCGTAAATTCCGTAAAAGTCCGTAACTTTGCTTGAACTCCGTAAAAGTACGTTTTTTTTTAAAAAAGGTCCGTAAAAAGTCCGTAATTTTATTCAAAAAGGATGAAAAGTTCATAAATTTTACAATATAATTTGGATAATTTTAGAGAAATTACAAATAATTGCAGAAATTTAATTATTTTCAAAAGTAATAAAATTCTTCTCAAAATATTTAATTTAATAGAAATAATTTAATTATTTCTAAAGATAATTGATATTTTGATGAGAATTTTTAAAAATTTTTGAACATAATTAAATAATTATGTTCAAAAATTTTTAAAAATTCTCATCAAAATATCAATTATCTTTAGAAATAATTAAATTCTTCTCCGAAATTCAATTATTTTCAAAAATTTTCGTACTTCAATAATTTTCAATATCTACTATTTTAATAAAATTTTCCAAAACAATTCAATTATTTAAAAAAAAAATTAATAAAATTCAACACAAACTTTTAATTAAAAAAAAAAAAATAAAAATTTCACAGGAATTTTATTATTTAGAAATTTTTTTTATAAATTTTTTCGCAATCATATAATTATTTTCAAAAATTTTAATAATATTGTTAAAATTTCAATTATCTTTAGAAATAATAAAATTCTTCTCAGAAATTCAATTATTTTCGAAAATTTTAATAAAATTATTCTTAAAATTCCAAATTATTATTAGAAATAATAAAATTCTTCTCAAAAATTCAATTATTTTCAAAAATACTTGGCAAAGCTTCAATAATTATTTTCAAAAATTTTCGTACTTCAATAATTTTCAATATCTACCATTTTAATAAAATTTTCCAAAAGAATTCAATTATTTAACAAAAAATTTAATAAAATTCAACACAAACTTTTAATTTAAAAAAAAAAATAAAAATTTCACAGGAATTTTATTATTTAGAAATTTTTTTTATAAATTTTTTCGCCATCATTTAATTATTTTTAAAAAATTTAATAAAATTATTGGTAAAATTTCAATTATCTTTAGAAATAATAAAATTCTTCTCAGTAATTCAATTATTTTCAAAAATTTTAATAAAATTATTCTTAAAATTCCAAATTATTATTAGAAATAATAAAATTCTTCTCCAAAATTCAATTATTTTCAAAAATTTATTGGCAAAGCTTCAATTATTATTTTCCAAAATTTTCGTACTTCAATAATTTTCAATATCTACCATTTTTATAAAATTTTCCAAAAAAATTCAATTATTTAAAATAAATTTGGATAAATTTCTACTCAAACATTTCATTATTTTTATAAATTATAAAGTATTCTTTTAAGGAATTCAATTATTTTCATAAATAATAAAACTCATTGAAGAATTTCAATTATTATTTTTAATACAATTTTAATTGAATTCCTCGAAAAAATTCTTAAAAATTTTATTAAAATTCGTCAAAAGAATTCAGTTATTTAAAAATTAAATTTAATTAAAATTTTAGATTATAATTAAATATTAAAAGCAATATTCACACTGTAGTGTGAATTTTTTTAATTAATTGAATTTTGAAAATGTTTCAAATTAAGGAGATTTGAACCTTGATGACGTCACAGTTTGTGCAAAGCATTAGTTTTAAATCTGTGACGTCATCATGGTTCAAATGCCCTTAAAATCTTTGAAATTTTATTTATTTTCATAAATAATAAAAATTTCACGGTAATTTAAATATTTACAAATTTTTTATAAATTTCTATACAATAATTCAATTATGTTAACAAATTTTTAAAACTTGTCCTAAAAAATTCAATTATTTTCAAAAGTAATAAAATTCTTCTTAGAAAAATTATTAAAAATAATTGATTTAAAGAAGAATTTTTTATTAGTTAACAATTGTAGAAAATATTAATTGAATTAAAATGATGTTAATAATTTTGAATTTCAATTTCAGAATTTCAATTATTTTTAATGCAATTTTAATCGAATTTCTCGAAAAATGTAATAATTATTCTTAAAAATCATATTAAAATTTCTCGAAAGAATTTAATTATTTAAAAATTTTTTGTTTAAATTATGTGTAAGAATTTAGTTTTAAGAAACATTCAATTATTCAATAAATTATCTATGTTTGTATTTAAATAATTGAATTTTAGTAGAATTTTCTCATAAACATTAATTTAAAAATAGATTTCAGTAAAAATTTTAGATTATAATTGAATTTTAAAAGCATGAGAGCGTAAATTTTTAGAAATAATTGAATTTTTGAAAAGGATTCAGATTAAAATATTTGAAAATTTGAATTTTTCATATTTTTAACTAACAATTCTGTGGAAATAAATTTTTTCGAGAAACTATAATTGCTGATTTTCTTTTTTTTTGAAATTATTTAAAGTTTTTATTTTCTAATATTTATTTAATTGAAGAATTTACAAATAATTGAAATGTAAAATTGAATATTTGTAAAGAAATGGATTTGAAAATTGTTGAAAAACTTTTTCGAAAATTATTAAAAATAATCGATTTAAAGAAAAATTTTAGTTATAAAAAATTTAATTTCTAGTTTTAAGTAAAATGTTCTCTTATTTGACTTAAACTGGTTATATTTTTGTCAAAAAATATAATTTTTATAATTATTTATTTATACAAAAATATAAATAATTTATTGAATAATTGAATGTATCTTAAAATTGAATTCTCATAAAAAAAATTTTTTTTTCAACAAATTTTGAAATAATTTAATTCTTTTGACGAATTTTAATAGAATTTTAAAAATAATTACATTTTTTTGAGAAATTCGATTAAAATTGTATTAAAAATAATTGGACTGGTTATATATTTTTGTCAGTTATTGGTCCGTAAATAGTGCGTAATTTTTCATTTTTGGTCCGTAAAGTCCGTATTTTTAAATACTTTCAGTGTTCCGAGCCCTGCAATTTGATACTTTCAAGAAAATTATGTTAAAAAAAATAAACTTTTTAGGAAATTTTATTTTTATTGTTTTCATTTTTATATAAAAATGACGGAATAGGAAATTTATCAGCTTTTTGAATATGGAAATTCCGTGAATGACGTGTTTGGGGGAAAAATAATAAATTCTGAAAAAGTTACGCCACTGATGAAATATAAAATATTTTAAGCAGCGGATGTACGGAAACGTTTACGATTCTATATAGAAGAGTGCGTGTGTATGCGTTAGAGTTGGTGTGTATGTCTTTTGCACTTTCCATTGGGCATCGATCAGCCAAAGAAAGTGGTATATACGGTGACTCTGCAAAGCTTGCAGACTCACCTCAGGTGTATATATTTATATATATGTATATACTTGTGCAGTGAAAGTGTTGCACGAATCTTATAATATAAACGTGGGTATAGTCTGCCGGAGACTCGAAACATTTCGTCGGATATCCTCCTAACATACCAGAAACTGCGGCATTAGTAAACGTCACAATCTCGCGAGTCTGTTACGTAAACCAAGGAGAACTTCATTTCATTGCTTCGGAAAGGCAATTCAGGGTCAGGCTATTACCAAAACGTGAAAGCGATATTTTCAAGTTATGTTCTCCAATCTTATTGCGGATGTATTTTTTTCACGATTTTATGTGTATTTTTATTATTATTATTATTGTGGATAGATTTTGGATTTTTGGAAAATTAATTTTTATCACATTAGTCTTTTCAAATTGCAGTTTTTATGTTAAAAATTATCAAGAAAATAAAATATTATTTAGAAGAAGTAAATTTTGGTTTAATCAAACAGTTAAATGCATTAATGCATTTATTTCTTTGATAAAACCAAAATTGCCATAAAAATTTAATTTTGTTTTTCCCTGACATTTCCATAATTCAATAATACATATATTCTTCAAAATATATTCTACAAAATTATTATCATAATTTTAATTGAATTATAATATTTTCTACAATTGTTAACTAAAAATAATTCTTCTTTAAATCAATTATTTTTAATAATTTTTGAAAAGGTTTTTTGCGAATTATCAAATTTGCAAAGCAATTATCAAATTATCATATATTCAAATAAATATTGAAAATTTTTGAAAATAATTATTGAAGCTTTGCCAAGAAATTTTGAAAATAATTGAATTTTGGAGAGAAATTTTATTATTTCTAAAGATAATTGGAATTTCATTAAAATTATTGAATTTCTGAGAAAGATTTTATTACTTTTGAAAATAATTGAAATTTAAAAAAATTTTTGAACATAATTGAATTATTGCAAAGGAATTTATAAAAAATTTGTTAATAAGTGAATTACCGTTAAATTTTTATTATTTATGAAAATAAATCAAATTTTAAAAGATTTTAATTTGAAACATTTTCAAAAAAAAAAATTAATTCTAAAAATTCATGTTATAATGCGTTTAATACTCAATTATTATTTAAAATTCTAACTGAAATTCATTTTTAAATCAATTTTTATTAGAAAATTCTACGAGATTACAATTATTTAAATACAAAAATAAATAATTTATTGAATAATTGAATGTTTCTCAAAATTGAATTCTCATAAAGAATGTTATCAACAAATTTTTCAGAATAATTACATTTTTCGAGGAATTTAATTAAAATTGTATTAAAAATAATAATTATAATTCTGCGATGATTTTTATTTTATGTGAAAATAATTGAATTCCTAAATAGAATATTTTATAATTTTAGAAAAATAATGAAATGTTTGATTAGAAATTTATCAAAATTTTTTTTAAATAATTGAATTTTTTTTGGAAAATTTTATTAAAATAGTAGATATTGAGAATTATTGCAGTATGGAAAGTTTTTGAAAATAATTGAATTTTGGAGAAGAATTTTATTATTTCTAAAGATAATTGAAATTTTAAGAAGAATTTTATGAAATTTTTTGAAAATAATTGAATTTTTGAGAAGAATTTTATTATTTCAAAAGATAATTGAAATTTTAACAAGAATTTTATTACAATTTTGGAAAGTAATTAAATTTCCCAGAAGAATTTTATTACTTTTGAAAATAATTGAAATTTTAACGAGAAAAATTTAAAAAAGTTTTTGAACATAATTGAATTTTTGTGAAGAAATTTAAAAAAAAAATTTGTAAATAATTGAATTACCGTGAAATTTTTATTATTTATGAAAATAAATAAAATTTTTAATGATTTTAATTTAAAACATTTTCAAAATTCAATTAATTCTAAAAATTCACACTATAATACTTTTAATATTTAATTGTAAATTTATAATCTAAAATTTTACGAGAATTCAATTATTCAAATACAAAAATAAATAATTTATTGAATAATTCGATTAAAATTGTATTAAAAATAATAACTAAAATTCTGCAATGAATTTTATTCTTTATAAGAATAATGAAATGTTCTGAGTAGAAATTTATCAAAATTTTTATTTAAATAATTGAATTTTTAAATAATTTTTGAAAATAATTGAATTTTAACAAGCAGTTTATTAAAATTTTTGAATTTCTGAGAAAAATTTTATTACTTTTGAAAATAATTGAAATTTAAAAAAAAATTTAAACATAATTTAATTAATGAGAAGAAATTTATTTAAAAAATTAGTAAATAATTAAATTACTGTGATTAGTAAATTTTTTTTTAACTAATTACACTTTTCGAGGAATTTCATTAAAATTGTATATTGAAAATAATTGAAATTCTGCGATGAGTTTTATTATTTATGAAGATAATTGAAAACCTATCAGGAATTTTATTATTTATGAAAATAATTGAATTATTGCGAAAAAATTTATAAAAACTTTTTAAATAATAGAATTCCTGCGAAAACATAATTTTTTATAGGTAAAATATTTTTTGTTTTTCTGTTTCTTTTAATTTAGCCCAAAAACTCCTTTTTTCAAGAAACAAGAAAAGAATTTGAAAATTAAAAAAAAATAGAATAGTAAAGAAAAATTTTCAGTTGTACAAAAAATAGTAAAATTAATAATTTTACTATTTTTTTTTTACAACTGAAAATTTTTTCTTTTTTTCCTAAACATTAGTTTGATAGTTTCTTGTTTCTTTTTCGTTAGAATAATTTTATCTTGTTCTCAAAATTTTCGAGAATAATAATATAAAAAAATTTTCCATTTCGTGCAGAAAATTGCGCTCACAATTCACTAAGCAATGACATTGAAATTGTGAGTGACAAAATTGGTGGGAAGAAGGAAATTTTTTTTTTATAATGATATTCACGAAGATTTAATTATATAAATGAGTAAGGAAGATTTTTATCAACTAATTGTTTACAATTTCGGATTACATTTAAAGAGAGTGCACTTAACTTTCTTTTAAAGCGATAAACAAATGCAGAACCTATGTAAATTAGCATTGTACAGTTATAATTTTACTCATTAAGATAATTAAATAATTTTTAATTTTAAGGATTTTTTTTTACTCATAATTATTTTTTGTTTTATTTTTATTCAGTGACAAATAATTATTATTAATATATTTCATATTCAACGATATTATATTAATTAGAATACAATACACTGAAAAAAAATTTAGTTGATTCAAATAATTGATTGTCTATTATACCAAATAAATATTTACTTGAATCAAATAATTTTTATTTAAATCAAACAAATTTGAACTAATAATTATTTGAACAAATTGTTTCAATATTTGACGCAAATACTATTTAATTGACTTAAATAATAATTATTTATTTCAAGCAAATATTCATTTGAAAGACAAAGAAAAGAAGAAAATTATTATTATAATTACTATTATTAATATTTGTAATTAATTAACAAATAATTATTGTTTTACCGATTTTTTTTAACTGATCTTTGTTTAAATAATTTATTTTCATTTATCAAGAAAATGTTGATAATCGCAGAAAATTTGAAATATGAGACGATAAATTTCGTAATTTTACTCAATTTATCATAATTTTTTTCCTAAACAATGCGGGTTTGTTTTGCAAAATCATTATCAATGGTTTGTGACTGATGGTAAAAAATAACGTAACCCATTTACACATCTATGTCTTTTTTAATTATCTATTTGCATAATAGAGGTGATTGCTTACTCCAAGGTTGATAGGTCACTTGACAGACAATTTAATGACACATTTAGAGAAATTACTGGCGAGAAAAAATTTATGGGAAAAAAATTTAACCTTATTTAATTACATAAAAATAGCAATTTTGTTTTTTTGTCATCTAACTTTTTGTTTTTACTTTTCTCGTCTACTTTTTTCTCTTTTTTTTAAATGCAATAAATTATTTAAATTTTTTTAATGGCAACTTTTAATTTGTATTTTTTAATATTTTTCAAATATATTTTTACGAGTGTGTTTTAATACTTTTCTACGTGTATTTTTTTCAATATTTTTCAAATATTTTTTTACGATTATTTTTTAATATTTTTCTACGTGTATTTTTAAATATTTTTCAAATATTTTTTTAATACTTTTTTTCGAGTATTTTTCAATATTTTTCTACGTGTATTTTTGAATATTTTTAAATATTTTTTAATTGTTTTGAATCTTTTGATATTGTATTCACTGCATTAAAAATCCTTCTCATGAAAAAGTATTTTTTCTATCAATGTCAATATTTTGTTAATTTTTCGAATTTTAGTTCCGTGACGAAATTGTTTGGTTTACTTTCCGCTTATTAATTTTCATCGTTTTGTGTTTCCAAATGATTTGATTTGTTCAACAATCCATGACGAAGGTTAGAAATTTAACGATTATTTTGGCATAGAAAATTGGATGCTGGGTTGTAGATAGTTGCGAATTGTTCTACTTCGAGATTTTTCTCATCTTCGACACAATTTTTCAAACCTCATCGTTTTAATTTTTCACTAAAGGAAATTTTTTTTTCTTTCCTTGAGAATCTTCTAAATCGTTAAATTTAATATTATTATTTTCTTTTCTTTCTAAATTGTTAAAATAATTTTTTTATTGTTGATAAATAGTGCGTGATTAATCACAATTTGTTAGACAGTAATTATTTTTATTTACAATATAATTTTTTTGATGAAATTATTTATCTCGTTAGAACGTTTCAGAAAACTGTTAGATTTCATTTTGTTTCCCTATTCCCATATATTTATTAAATTATAACAATAAGTTAGTGTTTTCGTTTCTTTCGCCTTTCTTCATTTCTAATTTTTTATCAAAAAATATTTTTTATTAATTATTATTAATTATTAATTATTAATAAATTAATAATTAGTGATATGGAAAAATTATCTCCTCTTACTTGTGACTCGAGGCCATTTTTTTCAGGAACTGGAATAGAATTGACTACTGTTATACACAGAGCCGTCACAAGCACTGTCGTTGAAAGTCTCATTTTTTCGATTCTGTAACAAAAAATTTAATGCAAAAATTAAAAAATTTTTAGAAAAAATATTCAGTTAATTAGAAATTTGGGGAATTTTTATTTTGAAATGATATTTTTCAATAATATTTCAAAAGTCGTGGAGAAAAATAATAAATTTTAATAAATAGGATAGAAATTCAAAGTATAGAAAAAAAATAGTTCCAAATTCCAATTTTGAAATTATGGTAATTTTTTTATCATTAGTCAATTTTTGCTTTTTCTTAAAAAATTTAATTCGAGGATTATAATTATACAGTTGGCAAGTGTGAAAATATTTAACTATAAAATATTTATTGCTGTATACATAACGACTGACAATATTTCACATAATTAATGTCCTCTTAATGGACGTGTACATAGTCATTCTGATGACTATATATCTTAATTACTCTATTCACTGTCATTACAATATAATTTTTCGAATTTAATACAATTAATATTATTTTTAATCATTAATTATTAATAATATTGTTAATTATTGATTTCGAAAACATATTTTAATACAATTAATATTATTTTGAATTATTAATAATACTGTTAATTATTAATAATTAATAATGTTGAATAGTAATTTTTTTTTATTCAATGATAAATTTTTATATAGTAGTTTTTGAATGAAATGTGATACTGGAAGTAAGTCATGCAGAAGTGAACCATTTTTTACCTTCAGTAGCTGCTTTACGATTTCTTGAAAAAAAAAGAAAAATAAAGTTGATAAAAAATGGAAAGTTGTTTCTTATGTTACATGTAAGAAAACTTCATGTGATTTATTATTCAAATTTTGAAAAAGAATTAAATAGTGAAAATAGTTTGGATTTTTTTTCAACATCATTTTTTAGAGTGGGGGAAATTTATAATAAATATTGTATAGTATTATATAATATACTATTTTTTATATAATATTATTGATTACATAATAGACAAAAATCGAAATTTTGAAATAGAAACTATGGATTTTAAATCAAGATGATTAGTATTCATTTTGAAAAAATAAATTTTGTTTATGAGTCTAAAGTCCGTTTTCAAAATACGAAAAAAAATTAGATTCTTTAAATTATTCGTTAGAATGTCGCCTTATTTTTTTTATTATTTTGTCCAATTATTTTGGTTGAAACCGTTTTTTGAAATTATTTTATAATTATTTTCTAATAAATAGGCCTAAATATTTTCTTAATATTTATTTCTATAAATATTTTTTTATTCTTGTAATTAAAAAAATGCTTTTTTAATTTTTCGTTTATAAAAAGTTGTCAGACTTTAGTCTCTCTTTTTTAAGAGGCAATCGTTTGTAAACTGTTACTAACAATTCTCACTTTTTACGATCACATAGAAATTTATAGAAAATAATAAAAATTACGACTAAACGTCATAGTTCTGTATTATATTGTCTATTTACTTAAAGGAACTTTACAATATTCGGAAAAATTGGAAAAATAATAGACGTGAATTTTTTTTTTAAATAACCGCAAAATATCAACGATTACTTGGCAGTAATTGATCTTTACAATTACTGAATGTTTACTATTGCAAGTCATTTTACATCATTTACTCAATTTTTAAGTCACATTTTACAATATTACTCGAGTTTCATGAAAATTGTATCATTTTTTTTTCTCTCTTTGTATTATGCAATTTCTTGGTATAATTATTTTTCATGAAATCGTTTATCAAAGTAGATAAATATTTTTGTGCGACTATTTTCAAATATTCGAGAGGGGAAAAAAAGTTATTTGCGTAATTTCACAAAATCGATTTTAAATTACTGAGGGCGTAAAAATTGTTTAGCATAAAGTAATTTATAAAATGGAACTTAATTTAAAAAGAAGTTTATACATAGTTTGTAACCTTTCTAAAAACCGAAAACGACATTCCTCTAAATTTGCGTCAGTTAATGGCTCTTTTTTTTTGTTTTACTCAAGAAATTCTTTATCTGCTTGGATGCAATTAGTTTTTGCAACTGTGGATTTTGTTGTTTTTTGTTGGAATTTGTTTATTGGTAATATAAATGCAAATTAAATGAGTAAATAAATAAATGAATAGAAATCGAATAAATAAACAAATGAAATAAACAAATAGAATTCAAATAACTAAATATATAAACAAATGAAATAAATAAACATAATTCAGGTAAATAAACTAATGAAGCAAACAAGTAGAATTCAAAAAAACAAAAAGAATTCAAATAAACAAATGAAATAAACAAATAGAATTCAAATAAACAAATAAAATTAATCAAAAGAATTCGAATAAACAAATGAAATAAACAAATAGAATTAAAATATCCAATTAAATAAAATAGAATTCAAGTAATTAAATTAATGAAGCAAACAAATAGAATTAAAATAAACAAATGGAATATATAAATAGAATTCGAATAAATAAACAAATTAAATAAATAAAAAGAATGAATTCAAGGAAGTAAATTAATGAAGCAAATAAATAGTAATTCAAATTAACAAATAAACATAATTCCAATAAATAAGCAAATTAAAAAACAAATAGATTTTTAATAAACAAATGAATGAAGCAAATAGAATTCAAATAACTAAATGAATAAATAAATGTAATAAATAAATAAATAGAATTCAAGTGAATAAACCAATGAAGCAAACAAATAGAATTCAAATAAACAAATATAATTTAAATAAACAAATGAAATAAATAAATAAAGAATTCAATAAATAAATATAATAAATAAATTAATTAATTTAAAAACAAATAGTAATTCAAATAAACAAATAAATATAAATCCAATAAATAAACAAATTAAAAAAGCAAATAGATTTCAAATAAACAAATGAAATAAATAAATAGAATTTAAATAAACAAATAAGTTAGCAATCTTCGAAAATAATAATGTTTGAACTTTCACTACGCTAACTTCTTGTTAATTAGTTTTAATATATTGTTAAGTACTTTGTACAAAAGGGCTTTGTGCCCGTAAACACATATAAATAAATAAATAAATAAATAAATATAATTTAAATAATCAAATAAAAAATTCAATAAATAAATATAATAAATAAATAAACTAATGTAAAAACCAAATAAAATTTAAATAAACAAATTAAAAAGACAAATAGGATTCAAATAGACGAATTTAAGTCTATTAATTAAATTAAACAAATGAAACAAACAAATAAATATAAATTCGAATAATGAAAAGATTTATTGAAATATTTTTTTTTTTATTATTAAAATATTTTGAAAATAATTTGTAAAGTGTGTTTTAGTTGTTGTTTCGTATCGTGTTCGGAGTGAGGAAACAGAAATGTAGATTTATAACATATGAACACAGACTGGAGCTGAAAACAAGACTTTCAGAGCAACATTCTCTTTCTCAGTAGCACTGTAACTCTGGTTAAAAGTGTCTCGATGTTGGTCTAGAATTTCGGGGCCTCGCATATGAAGCACTTTTAATCGATTATCGTGAGACAGGAAATGTTGCCGAGAAAAAAACCCCTTCGAAAAAAAAGAATTACGAAGATTCGAAGAAAGAAAAAGTAAAAACAATATAAAGAAGATAAAAGTATATGTGTACGTAAATATATGTGTGTAGGGACGGCTCTCCTTTCTCGTGTAAAGATTCACAAACTATCACTTTCGACGTTCAAATCGAAAGTCGAGAATGCCGTTGGCGTTGGCGTCACAACTGTACACGTGAAACTTTTGCTTTGGAGACCGAGACCGATATACTTGAGATTTGCGTACAACCGCATAACGTAACATTTTGTTGTTTCAACGCGAATAACAAAAGGATAAGAGGGAAATTTTAATTTTTCCTCTTCTTTTTGGAAAATATTTGTCAATCTGCGGGAAGAATATAGTGAATCTATTGTTTTATCTTTCTAGGGTTTTTCCTTCTTAGAAATAAATGGAAACTGGAACTTTTCTTTCTTGGAGAAAAATTGGAACTAAAATTTTTCCTTCTTAGAAAAAGAATTGAAAACTAAAATATTTCTTTCTTAGAAAAAAAAAATGGAAACTAATTTTTCTTTCTTGGAAAAAAATTTAAACTCAAATTTTTCCATCTTAGAAAAAAAATGGAAACCGGAATTTTTCTTTCTTGGAAAACAATTGAAATTAAAAATTTTCCATCTTAGAAAAAAAATGGAAACCGGAATTTTTCTTTCTTGGAAAACAATTGAAATTAAAAATTTTTCCCCATAGAAACAAAGATTAAAAACTAAAATATTTCTTTCTTGAAAAAAAAAAAATTCAAAATAAAATTTTTCCTTCTTAGAAAAAAATTGAAAACTAAAATATTTCTTTCTTGGAAAAAAAATTGCTTCAAAAATTTTTCTTTCATAAAAAAAAATTAGAAACTGGAATTTTTCTTTCTTGGAAAACAATTGAAACTAAAATTTTTCCATCTTAGAAAAAGATGGAAACTAGAATTTTCAATTTTTTCTTTCTTGGAAAACAAATGAAATAAAAATTTTTCCTCCTTAGAAAAAAAAATTAAAAACTAAAATATTTCTTTTTTAGTAAAAAAAGAATGGAAACTGTAATTTTTCTTTCTTGGGAAAAAAATTGAAACCAAAATTTTTCTTTCATGAAAAAAAATTGAAAACTGGAATTTTTCTTTCTTGGAAAAAAATTGGAACTAAAATTTTTCAATCTTAGAAAAGAATTAAAACAAAGATTGTTTAGGCTTAGAAAAAAAAATGAAAATTTTTCCTTCTTGGAGAAAAATAAAGACTAAAATTTGTCTTTCTCAGAGAAAAATAAAGAATAAAATTTTTCTTTCTCAAAAAATAATCTAGAAACAGAGTGTAAAAAAGTTGAACTATAATTTAAAAATTATGATTTATTGAGATAGTTATTGATAATGTAAAATGGATAAAGACGAGAAAAACATGAGTAAAAAATGACCTATTTTCAACTGAGAGCAATTATTAATTTTTTTTTCTCATTTTTTGCCAGATAAAAATTCAAAAAAAAAACTTAAGTGATTCTCAGATGATCATGTGGGTTCGTGATAAATTTTCTAATATGCGGGAAATGGGAACGAATTATATTTTTCCTTTTTGAAAGGAATATGAGGCTGATTATTAAGTAGAGATGCTGTGCATTTTAATTAGTGATCTATCTTTGATGATAGCGGAAAAAGAGTAAAGGATTATTAATTGAGATGCGAAAATTTTCTTTGACAGTAATAATAGTAATTGTAACGATTATAATATATGAATAATAATCGCAATATAATAATAATAAAAATAGTAATAAAGAAAATAATGGTATAGTAATAAGAAAATAATGATTATAAAAATAAGAAAATTATAATAAATAAATATTAATAAGTAAATAATAATAAATAAATAATAATAAATAAATAAATAGTAATAAAAAAAGAATTCCAAATAATAAAAAATGTCAAATTACTTATTCGAAAAATAATAAAAAAATAAAATTAATTAATTGTAAGGATTTAGAATGCAAAAAAATATATTATTATTATTATTAAAAACATAAATTTATATTTAGGGAAATGTGGAGTAAAGCGACATCGTAGTTTAATCAATTTACTAGTCTTTTTGGTAATAGTGTATTTATGCTGATTAAGAGTTAAAATGTTTAATAATAAATTTTTCTTTTTGTGAAGATATTTCAATTTTTCGAATTGATGTCAGGCAGGTATTACAAATTTATTATAAGATCATTGCACGTGAGTATGAGGATAAATGACCGTCAATTAAAGTTCAATGAAAGTAAACAAAATATAGATTCAGCACGCACATTGTCATGTCGAGGACGATTTCAGTAATTCTTTGCAATACTTTGTTTCACCAAAGGGGAATTTTGTTTTTAATTCACACTATTTTTATTTATTTTAATAATTTTTTTTTTCAATATTTGACAGTGGCAGTTTTTTCTTATCTGTTCTTAATAAATCGTTTCAAAAAATGCAAAGATTATAAGCCACGATTATAATCAATAGAAGTGGAAAAATAATATTACTTGTTGAATTAAATTTTATTTTTTTATAACTATTGTTTATAAAAAAAAAATTGTTTTGATATAATGTCATAAAAAATGAAATATACAGTCGAAGGCTTTTCTTTAATTTTTTTGCAGTGATAAATAAAAAAGGCAAAATAAAAGGTTAAGGACATCACATATTTGAAAAATTGTTGTTGTTTATTTATTTATTTATTTTTTTTTGCTTCAGATTAATGTTAATTTATGTTTACGATCAACTTATGTGACGTAATTAAATTAATTTTATCTATTATTGTAATTAAGAAAAGAATTTAAGGAGGACAAGAGTATCGTGTCAATTATCGATTTATGGTTTTTTTTCATAATGATTATTGATAGTTGAAAAAAAAATGCAAATTTTTTATAAAATTCATGTCAGTGCATAGTTATTGCTTATTTATAATAAATTTACCACCTAGAGTTTTTCAAAGAAAAAGAAAAGAAACACTATGCTTTAAAAAATTCAAAGATGATTCAAGAGTTGAATAACATATGAGTAGACTATTATTTAATACATAAAACTTTGTAAAGTGTAATTAATTAAATATTGTCGAGGCGTCTTTTAAATAAATAAATAAATAAATAAATACATAATAAATATAAATAAACTTTAAAATACATAATTGAATTTAGTAATGAATTTAATATTAGTTTATATTAGTAAATATTTAGATATTAATTTAGTAATTAATTGAATACTAATTTAGTAATTAATTCGATGTTGGTGTAGTAATTAATTCAGTATTAATTTAATGATTGATTAAATATTAATTTAGTGATTGATTAAATATTAATTTAGTGATTAATTTAATATTAATTTAGTGCTTAATTCAATATTAGCTCAGTAATTAATTGAATAGTAATTTAACAAATTGAAATATAAATATGTGTAAAACAAATTGGTGCATTACTACATTATTATTGAGTATTTTTTTTAAATGAAGAAATATTTTTGAATATCATTTTAAGTCAATAATTATTTTCTTCATAGTTTTGAGTTTCCAATCGTGTTAATTGAGCCATGAGAATTACTTCAATATTTCCATATTCAAATTATTTAATAAAAATATAATATTATGCAATTTTTTTCTATTCACATATTGAATATTAATGAAGAAAATATTACAAAATTAGTAACAATTTTATTACATATTTTTGATTGGTTTAAGCATTTTCTAATTCAAAATAGTTTTTGTTAACTATTCACATAATATTTATGTACTTATTGTTTATTTATAAATAATTATATTAATAATTTTTATTATTATCATTATATTTATTAATATTATTATTATTATTATTATTATTATTATTATTATTATTATTATTATTATTATTATTATTATTATTATTATTTTTATTATTTTTTGTATTATTATCATTATTATTTTTTTTATTACTGTGAAACTATATTATTGCAGTAAACTGCACATTTATGGTTTCATTTGGAATATAAGTTAGTTCCTCATAAAGGAAGATAAATACTTTTTTATTTTTCTTTAATAAACAAACAAGTCAGTGGAAATCCAAAAATTGGTAAATTAGACCATTAGGATAATTTGCAAGACTTATATTGCAAAAGCAAAAACACGTCGCGACTCTCGTCTCAAACGACATTCCTGACAACGAAGCTTCATTTCGAGATCAAGTTTCCTCAATTCTCGTCCAAGTTTCGCTTTTCTCTTCACGATTCTTTTTACAAGGGAAGAACAATAAATATATGAATTTATCATTTTTCCGTTTCTTCAATTCACAAAGCTATGAGAAAATAGAAAAAAATTGCAAAAAAAACGATAGAAAAAGAAATTGGTTTTTAAAAAAAGATAAATCAATTTTCTCTATTGCTTAATTTGTGATAAAATTCCTTCTTGTTTTTCAAATTTTTTGGATTAAGGTTTCTACAAAAAAAAAAAAAAAAAAAAAAACATATTTTTGTGTTAAATTTTAAGGCATTGTAATTTTTGTCACTTAACCGCTTAAATCACATTTGAGAAACATTTATAAAGCAACAACTTTAGTTACTAAATACCACGAGAGTTGAAAACTTTCTCGTCCACTCAATGGTTATTTTTTTTTCCTCTTCTTTTTTTTCCGAAAGATCATGACTCAAAAAATATTGTTTTATATAACTTTGTAAAACAAGTTACGGATTTTATCACCGTTTAAATACATTTTTAGAAGAAGAAAAAATGAAGAAAATATCTCTAATTGAATAAATATAGACGTAAATCATTTAAAGAGAAAATAAACAAATCTTTGAGGAAACTGCGTTTTTTGCATGCGTTTCCTTATTAATAAATATATAAGTTTAATTAAATCCGCGAATAATTCAACTTTGGATTTATAATATTCGATAATATATTTTATATTACGATAAAATTTAAAATTAAAATTAAAAATAAAATTAAAATTTCAGCTGTTGAATTTTTAATTATATTTAAATGCAACTGCAAATGAATTTATTTAATCGAATTAAATTAATTGAACTATATTAATTGAAATAAATTATTTGAACTGAAATAATTGAACTAAAATATTTTAACTAAAATAATTGAAATGTATTAATTGAAATAAATTAATTGAACAGAAATAATTGATCTAAAATATTTGAACTAAAATAATTGAACTAAATTAATTGAAATAAATAATTAACAAATTAATTCACCTAATATATTAATATTATTTTACTATTTACTTTATTATTGAAATTGTTTCTTTAATGTAATTGTTTACATTTAATTAATTTATTAACGTCAATATTAAATAATATTTTTTAATGTCAATATATATTAATTATTAATATATTCTATAATCAAATTGATTAACTAGATTAACTAGAATTAAAATATTAAATAATAATTTTAAACTTCTATTGTTGAATTAAAATTTTTTTTGAATTCAATTGTAATTGAAGTTAAATAACAAATTGATTCACTAAATAATACGAATATTATTTTATTTCTTACTTCATTATTAAAATTATTTTGATAAATAATTATTAACGTTCAATTATAATATTAATTAATAATAATATGAATTATAATAGTAAATATAAATATGCTTTTCTTTAAATAAAAAATGAAATAAAGTAAAAAATGTTAATTTGTAATATTAGATTAATACTAGTGAATATTATTATTAAATTAATATTTATTAATATTATTATTAAAATTATTATTCAAGAATAACTGAATCAGACGAACAATATTTATGAAGGTTAGTTAATTATTAATTAATATTTAAAAAATTAAAATATACTGCTGTAGTATTCTTTTTATATGTCGATGTAAAAAGAATTTATTTATTAGAATAAATATTTCACTTTATTTATTTCAATTCACGAATTTTAATTTATTTTAATTAGATTCGAAAAGTAAATAGATATTTTGAAATTAAAACTGTGATTCTGTCAACTTTTCTCATTTTATTTTCTTATTATATAATTTCGATTTCTATATGCACAATTTTTTTTCTTAAAAGCCGATTGTTTCTTATTCAGTTTCACCTATTTGCTTCTATTATCAATTGAAATTCAATTGCGTAATATTTGAAGAAAACACGTTTCCCGCCTTTCGGTAACAGAGGAAAATTTTTAACTTTAAAAAAAGAATATAGGAAGAACCTATAAAAGTTTATAGGTTAAAAAGTTAAAATTAATTAAAACTTTTTTTTTGTAATTTGAAAACAAATTAAATTTAAACACAAACAGTCGCAGGAATAATAAAAGAAAAAAAAATCAAGCACAAAATTTCACTCTTATTTTGGTTTTTTTTTTACGGAACCGGAAGAATGTAACACAAATAGAACGATGCTCCTTTTAGGTGGTTCTTTATAAGAAAAATAATCCATCATTTTTTTAATTGGTAGCACTGGGGGGAAGGGGGGTGAAAAAAGAGAGGGGGGGGGGTTGAGGGGATTTGAATTTTTTCGCTGGCGCCACCGGAAGTTTATATCCATTATTTATTATTTTTTTTTTTTTTGTATGAATGGTTTTTTCTCAACTCACCACAACACAAAAATCCGTCACTTGGAACTTTAAAATTCGAACTTAAAAAAAAAATAAAATTTTTTTTTTTTTTTAAAGGGAGCCTCGCGCAGCTCCTGCTCCTCGGCTTTCTGTGACTGTCTGTGTGGCTGCGCTTAGTGAGCGGCTTTTATTAGCAGGTGGGGCCTCTCGCCACCTCCATTGGTACACTTAAATCTGTCTCTCGATCCTCTGCAGCGAAAGAAGGGAGTTCTCTTCATTCGCGCCCGATGTCTTCATGATAGCATCGGGGATTATAATCACAACACGTGCCCATTGAGGGCTAAGGTCAAGACCTCATCATTCATTTATATCCTCCCACGTCTTTTTGATTTTTGGTTTATTTACTGCAAAAAAAGAGAAACAAAATTCTAGGGACTTTGAAAATATTTTATGAGAAATTTCATGATTTTTATTGTTTGCTAAATATAATTTTGTTTGTCTATTTATTTAATTATATAAGTTGAGAGGTTTGTAATATAAAAAAATTAGATTAATAAAATTAATAATTAATTAATTAATTAAATAAATGTGAATGTGAATTAATAATTGAATGAATGAAAAAATTCTAAAAATTATGTTTTTAAAAAATATTTTAATAGAACTTGGATTAGTTAATTAGATGTTAATTAAATAATTAATTAATTAATTAGATGGTAATTTAAGAGTTCAATTATTTTCAAATTCAATACCTCGAAAAGTGTAATTATTTAAAAATTTTTTATTAATTACAAAAATTCAATTATTTACAAATCTTTTATAAATTTCTTCGTAATAATTCAATTATTTTCAAAAATTTTTTTAAATTCCAATTATTTTCAAAAGTAATAAAATTTTTCTCAGAAATTCAATTATTTTCAAAAATTTTAATAAAATTCTTGATATAATTCCAATTATCTTTATACGAAGAATAAAATTCTTATCAAAACTTAAATTATTTCCAAGTATTTTAAGAACTTCTTAGCAAAATTTTCAAGTATTTTAAAAAAAATTCATATCAGAATTTCAATTATTTTCGAAAATTTTCCTTACTTTAATGATTTTCAATATCTACCATTTTAATATAATTTTCAAAAAAAAATTGAATTATTTTTGAAAAATTTTGATAAATTTCTACTTAAACATTTCATTATTTTTATAAATTATAAAATTCATTTTAGGAATTCAATTATTTTCATAAATAATAAAACTAATCGCGGGATTTCAATTATTTTTAATACAATTTTAATCGAATTTCTTGAAAAATGTAATTTTTATTCTTAAAAATGTTATTTAAATTTGTCAAAAGAATTCAATTACTTATTTAAAAATTTATTGATAAAATTCTTTATGATAATTCAATTTTCAGAAACATGCAATTATCCAATAAATTATTTTTTTGCATTTAAATATTTGAATTCTAGTAGAATTTTTTAGTTAAAATTTTAGATAATAATTGAATAATAAAAGCAATGTAGCGTGAAATTTTTGGAAATAATTGAATTTTATAATTAATTTTTTTGAAAAAGTTGAATTGAACTTTTTTAATATTATTTTAAAAGTTTTTATTTTCTAATATTTATTTAATTGAAGAATTTATGAATAATTGAAGTTTCGTAAAATTGAATATTATAGACAAATGGATTTGAAAATTATCTATAATTGTCTATAATTGTCTATAATTGTCTATAAATTGTTTGAATTGAAAAGAACTTTTTCGAAAATTATTAAAAATAATCGATTTAAAGAAGAAATTTAGTTAAAAATTCTTGAAAATAATTAATAATAATAAATAATTAATAATAATTTTATCACTCGGTCATCTTTAATTATTATAAAACATTGTTGTTGTTGGTTATTAATATATTTATTTATTTAATTATATAAATTACGAGGAATAAGAATACAACAAATTTACAAAAAAGTTTTATAATTTTTAAATATTTTTATTGTTTGTCTTTATTTATTTCCATTTATTTATTGTAATTTCCTTTATTGCTTATCAGTTTATATTATTGTAAAAGATTAGGTTTCAAATAATTGATGTTTTGAACATTTGAGGAGTTTAATTGTCGTTTGAAAAAAAATAAGTAACAAAATTAAAGCAATGTCTGACGTAAATCAACTTTTTCTACTTAAACTGAGAATAGTATTTACTTGTTTCACTTTGAAGCGAGAATTATTTATAATTTCTATTCACTTTTTTAATAATTGATAATAAAAAGTATTAGGAAATGATAAAATAATATTCAAATGTTATTAAATTAATAAAATATTTATTATTTTTATTTATTATTATATTATATTATATTTATTTATTATTTTTTTAATATAACTAATAAAGTAATAATTAAATATTAGAAAATTTATATAATAAATTATTAAATTAATATTTATCATTTAAACATTAATTACACAGTTTTTTTAAGAACATCAAATTGAGACCAAAAAAGTATCAAAATTGTTGCGAAGCATTGATACGATTTTTTTGTCTCAATTTTGATTTCGTTAGAAACCTTTGTAAATATCTAAGCATTAATTTAATATTCAAACATCAATGTAACATTAATATCATTCTAATCAATAAATTGTTAATATTAACAATAGAAAAAACAAATAAAAACAAATACTGAAATAAGTGTGTAAATATTTATTTAAAAAATAGAAAAACCGCGAAAATTGTGTTGTAAGCGTATAGGAGAATAAAAGTGTTGATAAAATTAGTAAATAACTATTGGACGGCTGATTAATTTTTGGGAGAAAATTTTGTCATGTTTAATCAAGCGCATTATAAAGAAATGTATAGAATAAGAGAGAAAAGTATCTCTTAACATTGTTTAATTGAATAATTTGTTCCTGTATCAATAATAATAATAATAATAATAATAATATACCAAAAAAAATGATGTAATCAATTCTCGATATCGTAAGTCCGTTAAAAATTGTGTCTCAAAAAATTGCCAACAACTCTCTTATTCATCATTTGTTTCGTGTTCTATTCTCTTTTGATTGCGTCTTTTTTTTCTTATTAGAAAATATTTTGTAAGAGTCACAATTTATAAAGTAGCATAAAAATTACCGTGAAAGAGATATTTTTATAATTACACTACACCTGATACTTGAATTTAAATTTAAATTACTATTTAAATAATAATTTTTATTATTTTTAGTTTTTTTGTTTGGGAAAATTAATTTATATCCAAATATTTCAAATTGAAAGAATAATTTAAATATTTTTCAAGAATTTTAATTTTTTTCATTAGTTATTAGGTATTTATTTATTATTTTATTTGTTGCTTATTTACTATTTAATTTATTGTTTATTTACTATTTTATTTATTATTTATTTACTATTTTATTTCTCACTTTATTATTTATTTATTTTATTTATTTCTTATTTTATTATTTATTTATGATACTTATTTTTTATTTTATTTTTATTATGTTTATTTTTATTATTAGTTTTGTTATTTTATTTTTGTTACATAATAAATTGATGAAAACGTGATTTTTGAAATTTTTAGTAAAAATGAAGGAAAAAAAAGTCTTTTGTCTTGAATAGGAGGAGAAAATAATCTTTCAAGTTTGTCAAAGTTTGATATTGTATTACTTATACTGTTATTATCTTAACGTCAAGAGGAAGTTCACAAGTACTTCCTCTTGATAGTATTATTGATAATAATAGTAATTATAATGATAGGTTTCTTTTGTAATTTAGAGATCGTCTATTTTATGGCATACTGACACTTTAATATGTGAAAAAACTGTCATTTCGCTATGTCAGTTTAGATAAGAATTTGAAGTTCAATTAGAAAAAAATACCATTGTTTGAAAATATCAATAATTGCAGATATAATTTTTCCAATTAACGATTTTTTGAAGCTAATGTCAATTGAATCGACCTTATATTTTAATTTTAATTAAATCCAGTATTTTTAAAGTCTTATTTCTATCATTAATTAATTAATTTTTTAGTTAAATGATTAAATAGTTTGCTATTCAAATGATTAATTATTTTTTTAATCAATTTATTAATCAATTTTTTAATTAATTGATTACTTACCTTGTTTTAGTTAAATAATTAATTAATTTTTTAACCAATTGAATATTAAATTTTTTAATCAAATGATTAATTTAATTTAAAAAAAAACATTTGAAGTTTAATTTTGTATAAAATATTTCTATGGAATTACTAATAAATATTTTAAATAAATATTTTTACTTTTATGTATTAAAATT
The DNA here is from genome assembly GCA_032872505.1 of Leptopilina syphax. Lineage (NCBI taxonomy): Eukaryota > Metazoa > Arthropoda > Insecta > Hymenoptera > Figitidae > Leptopilina > Leptopilina syphax. The sequence goes on from CM065469.1 coordinate 40,905,552, forward strand.
TTTTACTCCAATAATATTTGAAATTAATTTTTTTTTCAATAAATATTGTTACTAAATTTTCTAATAATATTTGCAATAAAAGTACATTTCTTCTTCATTTTTTCTCTTGAAGAAATTTTTGGCTAGAGTGTATATTGGATATAAATTATAAATTTTCTAATTTAAAATAGAAACGCAACAATTACACTTATAGAATGATTAATACCGGCTTATAGATTGCTTTAATTACATTAAAAAAGGAGAGAAAAAAAAATTAACAAAGAAAGTCGGAATGTTTGCTTCGATATCTTTTATAATTTAATTTCCTTTTTATGTAAGAGAGAACTCATTATGCACATACATATATATGTGTAACTGACTTCAAAATGTAACTTGAAATATTTTACTTCTCGTTCCGGTGTTGATCTCAATATTATATTTGCGCGTGGAAAAAATGCAGATGACCACGAAACAAATGAAATTAATACACTTTACTGTATAACTTATATAATATTATATCGACCAGAGTTCTGTGACTCTAAATATGAAAATTTTACATAATTTTCGAAAAAATTGTATTTTTTATATATTATATTGACAGTAGGAGATAAAATTTCATATATTTGCATAATAGTAAAAAGATGAAAAATTTTCTTTTCCTGAATCGAATAAACGTAAATCGAATATGCACCGTGCGATGAAAAGTATGTTTTCAATTTGTCGTTATTTTTGAATTTTTATTTTTGAAAATGATTAAATAATTATTGAAAATATTTTTAATGATATATAAAAATTTAATTAAAATTAAAAAAATTAAATTAAAATTAATTAAAACTTGGAAGGATTTTGGAAATAAAATTTTTCTTATTTTTGCTAAAAATGGTGTGAATTATGTAAATGTGAATTCGACAAACAATATATTGCCTTAAGTATATTTAGAAAGGAAGTCTTTAAAGTAGTTACTTTTATGATTGACTGATTTCATAGACAACATAGTCTCAAATCTACGAGCTAATTATAAGAACTTATTCTCGATTCAGCGTCAACAAAAGTGAGAGTAGACTCATTAATATATTTTATATAAAGAATTAAATTTTCAACGTGAATTTATTTCTATATAAACACACTGAATATCAGGAATTCATTAAAGAAAGAAATGTCGTTTTCGATATTATTTTAATTTATACAAATGTCAATCAAAGTCAAAAAATAAATTTAAAATTTAAAATAAAAATTTAATTGAAAACTTGAGATCGAAAATATTAATCGAAGAGAAAACAATAAAAATATAAATTGAAAAACTTAAGAGCAAAAATAATAATTGAGAAAATAAATAAAAATAAATGAAAATAAATAAAAATAAATAAAAATAAATAAAAATAAATAAAAATAAATAAAAATAAATAAAAATAAATAAAAAATAAATAAAAACTAAATGAAAGATAATTGAAAAAAGCAAGGGGGAAAATAATAAGAATTGAAAAGTAAAAATAAAGACTAGAGCAAAAATTGAACTTTTGTTTGTATAGATAAAAAATCTCAGGAGATAATTAATTTCCTGAAATTAATTATAAATGTTTCTTATATCACTTATGTTGCTGGTTATTTTGCAATATGAAAGTATTGCTTTCAATATAGTTGTCATAGAGGTGACATGGACCTTCTCATTCAATCCTTTCCTGTTTCAGAAATTGACAAACAGGAAAGCGACAAATATAATCTGAAAATATATTATAAAGAACAGAAAATTTTTCTCTGCTGCTTTTTTTTCTAATTAACCCTTATAATATTGAAAGGTTATCTGCAACTCATAAATGAAACACCTGCATTAATTTAGATCTAGAAAAATAGATTTTAAATCATATATAATTATAACACATATCGGAAATATAATGGGGGTAAAAAAAATTCGAGGTTATAGTTTATCTGCAATTGCGTTGATATTCTGTTTCCTTATGCAAAAAGTAGTTTAGAGAAAAATAATTTATTTTTCTTTTCATATTTTTATCGTGTAAGGGCAATTTTAACATGTAAAGTTATAATCGCAAATTATAATACAATCGCGGTAATGACACTTTTAATTTTAATTTAATTTATTTAAATTTATGTTTCTTTTAAAATATTTTTCTGTAAGTTCTGGAAAATCTGGAATATTTTGACTACGAGGCTGAAATTCAGATTTTTTAATTAATTATTGAAAATAATGGATTTATAGAAGAATTTTAGTTAAAAATTATAAAAAATTTTAATTTTGAAAAAGTTACAAACATACAATTAATTTTAAAAGTAATAAAATTCTTCGCTTAATTCAATTATGTTCAAAAATATATAACAATTCTCGGCTAAATTTCAAATAATAAAATTCTCTCTGAAATTCAATTATCTACAAACATTTTAAAAAAATTGTCAAAATTTCAATTATTTTCAAAAATTTTCCTTAATTCAATAATTTTCAATATCTACTATTTTAATAATTGAATTCTCCAAAAGAATTGAATTATTAAAAAAAATTAATAAAATTATATGCAAACATTGAATTATTTTCAAAAATAATAAAATTTCGCAGAAATTCAATTAACAAATTTTTTATAAATACAGTATCTTCGCGATAATTCAATTACTTTTCAAATAATAAATTTTTTTACTGGTATTCAATTATTTTCATAAATAATAAAAATAATCGCAGAATTTCAAATATTTTCAATAATTTTGATAAAATTCTTGACAACATTTCAATTATTTTAAAACAAATTTCCTCAATTCAATGATTTTAAATATTTACTATTTCAATAAAATTTTCCAAAAGAATTTAATTATTTAAAAAAAAATTTTGATAAAATTCTACATAAACATTTAATTATTTTCATTAATAGTAAAAATTTTGCAGGATTTCAATTATTTAAATTTTTTTTATAAATTTATTCAAAAATTTTTTTAAATTCTCGTCGAAATGTCAATTATTTTTATAAATAATAAAATTCTTCTCAGAAATTCCATTATTTTAAAAATTTTTGATAAAATTGTTTCTCCAAATTTTAATTGTTTTAAAAAAACTTTCCTCAATCAATGATTTCTAATATCTACTGTTGTAATAAAATTGTCCAAAAGAATTTAATTCTTTAAACAAAATTTTAATTTAAATTTCACAGAAATTCAATTATTTACCAATTTTTTTAAAAAATTTATTAGCACCAATTCAATTATTTTTATTTTTTTAATGAAGTTTCTCGTAAGAATTCAAATATATTTAGAGAATTGAAAAAAATTTAGTTCTGAAAAATTCACTTATTTCGAAAAATATATTCGGAGAATTAAAAAAAAATAGTTCTGAAAAATTAAATTATTTCGAAAGATTTAAATAAAATTCTTGTTATTTAAAAAAATTTTAACAAGATTCTTTACAACATTTAGTTAATAAAATTGCAATTTAAATAAAATTTTCTTATACAATTCAATTATTTCCAATACAATTCTTCTTAAGAATTCAATTATTTTTATAAATAACACATAAAATAACAAACCTTATCGCAGAATTTAAATTATTTTTTATACAATTTCAAATAAAATGTTAGAAAATTGCATTTATTCTTAAAATTTTTTAAAAGCATTATATAGCGTGAATTTGTAGAAACAATGTAATTTTGAAAACGTTTCAAATTAAAATCTTTGGAAATTTGAATTTTTCATACTTTTGTCTGACAATTCTGTAGAATTAAGCTTTTTTCGAAAAAGTTTCATAGAATTTTTTTTAATAATTTGAAGTTTTTATTTTCTAGAATATATTTAATTGAAGCATTTTTTAATAAACTAAATTTCGTAAAATTGAATTGTAAACAAATGAATTAGAAAATTCTCAAAAAACTTTTTTAAAAATTATTAAAAATAATTGATTTAGAGAAGAATTTCAGTTAAAAATTCTAGAAAATAATAATTTGAATTGAAATTATGAAAATAATTATGAATAAGTTAATCTTAATTCCTATGAAAAAATATTAATAATTATTAAATATTTATTTAAAAGAAGTTATTAATATTTTCGAATAATATTACAATTTATTAAAGAAATTTGTAAATAAATTTTACAAAACATTTTTTTGAGTAAAATTTTTTTCCTTTATTTTCTAAAAATTCAAAAATTTTCTATTTAATTTTCAATTAAAATTCGTAATTGACGAATAGAATTTCTAAATATTTTTTTCCTTTATCTTTAAAAAAACTTGAATTTTATTTAAAGAATTATAATTAAGAAATAGAAATGATGCAAATTATTTCTTTCGGAAAATTGATGATTTTCTGGAAAAATATTAAGAAATAGGAATATGCAGAATTTTTTATAAATAAAAAGGAGAAAAATTTGCATAATTTAGAAAGAAAAATCAAAAGACAGAATAATTATCAAATTATTGTAGTTAATAGTTAATTTTATATTTTATTTTTGATTCGATTTATTTTTATTCCTTTTCATTTTTCGTTGACATCTGAAGTAACTATATTATCGTTTGCATCGAAAGTAAAATTACAAGAATTCGGAAGTAATAAAAACACTTTTCTAAGATTGCACACTCATTTTTATCTCTATATAAATATTCAAAAAAAAAATCATTGAAGCAATAATTGGAGTTTGAGATTTAGAAATATTCTTACAACACAAAAGTCAAAGTTCCTCTTTTCTCTCTCGAGGATCATTTTAATTCTAATTGCCTTGAGATGATTATGACAGATAAACGTGGATGTGGAAAATTGGAGCATAAATTTTATTACATAATATAAATTTCAAGTTTTTCCATCACACACTACACTGTTTTGTATGCAAACAAGCAAATATTATTGGCACTTTAGAAAAACTAGAAGAGAAATTATTTTATGAAAAAGAAAAAAATAATAATGTGTTGAAAAGTTTTTGTCATAAAGAGGGAAGAGATTAATCTATTTTAATATACAGAGAACTACCGAATGAACGCAAGCATTTCGTTAAAATTTATTTGACACGGAAAATTGTCTTGCAAAATTTATGTAATAGATTATTAGTGTTGAGTTCATGTATGTAAATATATAATATGACAACAAGATTCCTCTTGAGATATTTTAGCGCTGCTGTTTGAATGACATGTTGTCGAATATAACTTCGAAGAAATTACTTTATATCCTGCGACCAGAGAAAGTGACATACAGTGACTCAAAACAGTCACGAATCGCATCATTGAGAACACTTTAGAAACAAAATTTTTATTGCTTTATTTTCTCACTGTTACTTTTCATATTTTTTTATTTAATAATTTTTTTACTTATTTGTTTACTTATTTATGTATTTACTTTCTTAATTTACTATTAATAGTAATTATTTATTATTTTTTTCCATTTTAAACAAAAAATTTTTTTATTTTCCTTATTTAAATAATAATAATAATAATAAAAAGAAAATGAAAACTAATAAAAATCCAAAGAGAATTACATAAATAATTAAATAAAATGATAAATCAATTTTTATCCAATTTTCCATTATTTGCTAATTCGCCTTGTGATTATTAACTCCTTCAACACGATATTCGTATTTTCATAATACAAAATTATGATTTACATAATAAATAAATAATTAACATGAATAATTTACATTTCCAATAGCAATTATCGATATAATTCAATGAGTGTCATTGAATTTAAAAAATGCCATGACAATATAGTTTTCAAATATAAAAATTTCACCGTCACTAAAATGCAAATTGAATTTATTAAATATATCGTTTGATAGTTTAAAAATTGCGTAAGAAAAATATATATCCGGCTAATTAAAAAACACACTTGTCGCGTGACCCTAAGGTCGTCCTTTTTCTTGAATTTCTTGATTTGACTTGCATCGAAAAGTAAAAGTTGGTTTTAGACTTCAATGAAAAAAAAAGAAATGATAATAATAAATAATATGTTCATTTCCATAAAGGTAAAGCAAATATTATTTTCTTCTCACGAGAAATTTATTTCGTTTTTTTTTTTTTAGGGAAAGAAGAAAAATATTGAATGTTGGGGGAATTTTTCGAAAATTGCAACTATATAAATAGTTTTTAATATAATGCTATTATATGAACCGGATTGTCAACAACGAATTAAAACTATCTGCATCGTGAATGTTGTTCACCTTGTAAAACCTATGTCGAAGCTCTTTTGAAAAAACAAAAGTTGTACAAAAAATTTGTAAACAGGCGAAGTCGAAGGATTTTGTATTTTTTTTTTAAATTGCTTGTCACAGAATAAGTTTTTATGCATTTTTTTACAGGAAGGTTTTTAGTTTTATTTGCGTGAAAAAAATTGACAATGAGGAATTTCGATAAAGATGAATGTAAATTGTAATAAAAAATAATTTGCATTTTGTTTTTTTGAGCGAAAAATACTTCAAAGTTTGTACTTTCTGCGAATTTTCGTTTTTTCCTCTCGTATCGAATTTCGATACTAACTTGAAATAGAAATTAAAACAAAAATTGAAAAAAAAAACTAATAGTTACAGAATTCTAAAGAAGAAAAATTGTTTTTAACAAACTTTTTTGTTAAAAACCCGCTAATAAAAATTGAAAGAGAATATTTTTTAATTAAAAAAAAATAGTTGAGTTAAAACAACGAGTGAATTAGAATTTTTCAGAAAATAGAAGTAAATTTTTTTTCTATTAATTTTGCCTTTTTTTCTGCCTCTAAATTATGTTTCTCTCGAAAATATTTTCAATGGATTTAGAAGCAGAAAATATTTTGATATCGAACAAAAAATATAGCGGGAAATTAATTAGAGAAAATTTGAAAGAAAAAAATATTTCTTACCGACTGCTAGTTGTGTGAAGGAATAGTAGTGAAGTCTCCTCGAGTTTCTTCAACAATCGCTAGGAGGAAGCACTTTCAGGGACCTTTCTTTTATTCAAAACACGATTTTTGCATAATAATAATTCCAAGAGTCAAGAATTTATAACTATAATGTCTATAATATAACATTTTATAGTCGTTTTGAATGATAAAACATGTTCTGTATAAAAAAGGACTTTCAAAAAATATTTTTTTTTTTAAAGTGCAAATGTTGTTTTGCAAAATAAAAAGAAATTATTATTTTACTATGCATGCTATCACTGAATATGTATAAAATTGATCATCAAACTAAAAACTTACATCATTTTTACATAAGTAGACCTCTAATCTTTGGCTGTTGTTTGTATTTTTTTTTTCATTACGTACATTTTGGTGGTCTATGTGTGCCGTAAATTTTTTTTTATTACAATCTCTTATGCAAAAATGAAAAATAAAATACACATAAGATTGATTTTTAATATGAAGAAAAATGTTGGGAATGTGTTGAACTGTCAAAGATCGTGGCATGAAAAAATTATTTTTACTACATTTGAATTATGACTGTCATATATTTTATCATGCAATTTTTTGTCGTTAAGTATCTATGAAATAATTATTACTTTACAAAATGTCAAATACTTTCTGAATTCGGAAAGTTCATCAGCAATGAACGACTAGGTTTTTTTTTTTATTATACTGTCGTTAATTTATAAATATTTGAGTGTTTTTACTTTCTCCTGAACTTATTAATTGGCAAAAATATTTTAGTCTTAGTTTATTTTTAATTTCAGTCTAATTTTTTTATTTTAACTTTTTATTTTATTTTAATTTTAATGTAATTTCAGTTCGAATCAACTTTTTATTTCAATTTCTATTTAATTTTAATTTATTTTCAGTTTTAATCTACTTTTAATTTTTTATTGAACTTAAAATGAATTTCAGTTTTAAGCTACTTTTAGTTTATTATTTTTTATATATTTTTGCTTGATTATTTTTAATTTAATTTCAGTTTTAATCTACTTTTTTTAAATTTTGATTTAATTTTAATTTATTTTCAGTTTTAATCTACTTTTAATTTTTTATTGAACCTGAATTGAATTTGAGTTTTAATTTAGTTAAAAGTTTTATTAAAAGACCTTAAATGTTTAAATTTAAAATTAATTGTAGGAATCCAAACAGAATTTTTTTTTAAATAAATAAATATTTATTGTTTAAATTAAAATAAATGACAAGTGACGAATTAAAAATAAACAAAATAGATTTAAGACACTTGGAGAATAATCAGAAATTGATAAAAGTGAAAGTTCGTCAACGTCATTTATATGCAAAATTTAGTTAAAATTTAGATGTTTTGCAAAATTGTGTTTTTTTTGCATAATCTCTCAAGATTTAATCGTTTCTTTTAAATAAACAAGATAAATAAATTAAAATTAAAGAATAAATTACTCTCTGACACATACAATCAAATAATATTGTTTATTGGATATAAAAAAATATTTTTTGTTATTAGGAATATTTTTAACAATTTTGTTTTCTGCTTTAGAATATTAAATATTCATCTTCAAATTGGCACTAAAATAATATTTTTCCACAGTCAAATTTTGAGTAACAAAATTTCTTAATTAATGAAATTTTTTATAGTTTAATACTTCATTTATTTGCCTATTAAGTCATTATTAATTTATTAATAATTTATTATTAACTTACTATTAATTTAGTTTATTAACTATTCAATTAATATATTTATTTTTCACTTATTTTTTGTTTTCCTAGAAGAAAATAAAGAAATTCAAATTTAATTTATTATTTATGTATAATTAATTTATTCTCGAATTTATTATTAATTTATTTTCTTATATTATCAATTTTCTCAAAGCAAAGAAAGTGAAAAAATGAAAAATTTACGACAAAAATGAAATAAAATTTTATGATTTAGGAATTTTCAAACAAAATAATAGAAATCGTCAAAAGAAAGCAATTTTAATTGTAAATTTAGAAAAAAGCAAACGTTTAAAAGTGAAAATAATTGAAAAAGATGATTTTTAAATTTTTAATATAATGTCCAATAAATTCTTTTGTAATCTTTGAATATATTTTAATAAAACAAGCGGCGGGATATTATGTACTTGAATTACATAAAATTCTACATTATAAATGTCAACTTTTGAATAGGAGACGAATAAATTTATTTTACAGAAAACTATTAATTAAATGTATTAATCAATTTAAAGTGAAAGACGATTACAGTAATGAACTTTAGTCACAATAACGATTATTTAATGCAACTTTTTTTTCTTTTTTGTAATTCCATAAAGAAATATTTCTAGAAATTAGAAAGTTGTCGTTACTGAATCTTCCCACATATTTTTTATTTACACCTCTTGACAAAAAATTATGTTTTTTTTATATTGTGAAGGTACTTATTTAAATTTATTGTATAACATTTTGGGTGTCTATATTTCTGCAATATTGTACTTTATATTTTATTGTACAATATTCATAATTATGAAAAATCTAAAATTTAAATTTGAGTTTGAATTTCATTATATTTTAATTTATATTTTTATTATTGTAATAATATTATCATGATAATATTATATTAGATAATATTATTTTAATAAAATGAATGTTTTTATATTTTTGACACAAGTTTGACAAGCTTTGTTGAATTCGAATTTATTAAATTTTAATTTTATTGTCTAATTTTATTTTCTAATTTTTTATTCAGTAATTTTATTTTTTAACTTTACTATTTTAATTTTATTTTTTAATTTTATTTTCTATTTTCATTTTACAATTATATTTTCCAAATTTTATTTTAATTGAAATTAAAGAAATTTTTTGTAAATAAAAATATTTATATTCTTCTCTTAACGTAAAATAAAGACGTAAAGTTCATTCGCCTACGTGTTTCCATTGTACTTATATATATCGCGAGGGTGTTGAAAACGTCCTTGCATTGTTTCTCATTACCCAAGCAATATTAATTTTCATTCCTTTGATTCATTCTCTCGTGAATTGTGCATTGTTGATCTAATTGAAGATCAAGATCAAGGACACGCTCCATTCCCTTCGGTGTGAATCATAAAAAGACAACAATCATCAAAACATTTTTTTCACTGACCCAGGAACATTTTTTTGTTACCGAATTAAAATAATCAATTTAAGTAAATCAAGTAAATTAACCAAACATTTTTCACTAATCCAGTAAAAATTTTTTTTATTATTTAATTAAAATAAATAAATTTACAAATTAATAAATAAATTTACAAATTAATAATTTAATTTACAAATTAATAATTTAATTAATAAATTAACAATTTAATAAATTTAAATAACGTAAATTCTGTTTTCATTTTTTTAGTCAGTAAAAAATGTTTATTGCCAAAAATATTAATTGTTTAGTAAATATTTCTCTGGGCGGGCACGACAATTTTTATTTTTACTGTTCAGACTTTTTTTGTAGACAAATATTTGTGAGATATCAAAGTGAAAATTAAATTAATGTCTCGTTGAAGTCATAGAAAATTGATAGGATATAAGAATACTTTCATAATATCCACTTTTTTTTCTTTTTTGAAAAAAAGAAGAATTTGGAATAATTATTATGTAATATCTTAAATATTGTTTCCTTAAAGACAATGTTCATTTTAACATACGTCTCATATACGTTTGTAAAATTACTATTCGAAAAAGACACTGATTATAATCGTTGACATGAAAGAAATTACAGTATTGAATGTATATTTCCCTTTTTATTTTTGCGAAATAGCCATATAGATTGTTACGGTCGATGGAAAGCATAACATTCCTAATGATGTCCCTCTGTAACGACGGAAGTGAAAAAAAAAGAATGCGACTCGTCAAATAGCAACTAAAGTGCATACTTTCACAGAACAATAATCAGGAAAAGAAATAAAGCCCTTGATTATCCACAAGTTATAAAGCGATCAATCCGTGAATTCTTGCTCATTTCGATTTCAGTCGTGCATCTTTCGATTCATACCACAAGAAAATTGCCCTTTCCTCCCCGGAAATCTTTTTCTCAAAAAGTTAATGGCAAGATTCTATTACGGAAGTTAAAGATTTGTTACGAAAATTGGAGTAAATTTTTTGCTTATGTACATTGAAATTGAGTATATCGGATGGGGAATCATGTAAGAATATAAGATTGCACCTCTCATGTGTGGTAATTCCTCTGGTATTACCGATGCGTCATTATGCATCCGGGTGGTTAAAAGTAAAAGTGGAAAAAATTTTGTGTAAGTGATTGGATGTGAAATGTGGTGTTTAATTGGAGATTCAATGAAAATGACTGGATTCTTTATTAATTTTCTGATAATTTTGAGCTTTCTTAGCTTTGTTCAATCATTACCGGCTACCAGTTTTGTGGTACCAGATTATCCACGACAACTTTCTCTATTCACGCGTAATGAACAAACTAAGGACGAGTTGTCAAACGTGAAAACGAACAAGGATGACCTCGCAAATTGGGCGAGTTACGCTGTCAGAGTTATGGCCGCTAAGCTCAATAACACAATTTCAACTATTAAGGACAAAGTGAAGAAATCTATTTCAAACGATCAGGACGAGAAGATAGATGTTTTTTTCAACTCCGGGAATTTTGTTAACAGAACAAAGAGTAAAAATTTGGATAATTTCAAGAGGTACACTGCCCAGAATCGTGGATTGAACAAAACGGAAAATTACCAGAAGAAAGTGGGGGGAAATACGACTATGAGTGTTAATATCACTGGAGAAAATTTAAAAATTAACACCACTGGTAATGTTGCAAAAATGAATAAGACTGGTGTATCTGTTGTAGGAGCTATTCCTTCGAATAGTTCCGAACTTTTAAGGAATGAAACAATTTCGGATGAGAAAATGAAATCGTTGAAGATTGTACAGGCTGAACGAAGACACTATCAGTTGCATTCTATTGGCGATCCGAATGTACATGGAGCTCATTTTTCCCTTGCTGATGAACCAAGAAATTACCAGCCGGTTGTTAATTATCTTTCGCATCTGTTGGGTAACACTCACTACGATCTGACTGGAAACAAAATTCTCATTCGTACTCCAGATTACTTTGCTGCGGCACCTACTCCCGCTGCCTATATTCCAGTACTTGTGCAGCATCCAGGATTCAATGACTATCAGGATAAAGTTGTGAAAAATCAGTTTGGAGGTGATGACAGCAAAAAAGGTAACGAACTGTCGGCACTGAAATTGGCAGAACCTACGAAAAATCCAGCATCTGTTTCCGTAATGACTGAACCTTCTGTATCATCTGTAACTTCTGTTCCTTCTTCACCTACTGTATCTTCTGCACCTACTGTATCTTCTGCACCTTCTGTTTCTTCTGAACCTTCAGTACCTTCTGTACCTTCTGTACCTTCTGTACCTTCCGTACCTTCTGTACCTTCTGTATCATCTGAAGATTCTGTAGCTGCTGTCCCTTCTTCACCTGTTTCTCCTTTACTTACTGTTTCTTCTTTACCTTCTGTATCATCTGTTTCTTCTGGACCTTCTACATCATCTGTAGCTTCTGTTTCTTCTTTACCTTCAGTATCTTCTGTACCTTCTGTATCATCTCTACCAACAGTATCCTATATACCTACTGTTTCTTATGTTTCTTCTGTTCCTACAGTTTCTTTTGCTCCTTCTGTTTCTTTTGCACCTTCTGTATCTTCTGTTCCTACTGTTTCTTTTACTCCTTCTTTACATTCTGTAGCTGTACATTCTTTACCTGCTGTAACTTCTGTACCAACTTTACCAACTTTACCTTCTGCAACTTCTGTACCATCTTTACCTTCTGCAACTTCTGTACCATCTCTACCTTCTGCAGTTTCAGTACCATCTTTACCTTCTGTAGTTTCAGTACCATCTTTACCTTCCGTAGTTTCTGTGCCTTCTGTAAATTCTGTACCTTCTATTTCTTCTGTACCGTCTGTTTCTTCTGTAGCTCCTGTTTCTTCTGTAGCTTCTGTTTCTTCTGTACCTCCCACTACTTCAACTTCTTCGCCGAAGTCAGATGTTGAGTACGTGACAAAACCGATAAAATTAATAGACGCCAACTCCGGAGATGGTGTTAGAGCATCGGAAGGAATCAGACCAATTATATCCGTACCATTCGAGGCTATAATTACAATAACACGAGATCATAATCATCATCATCAATATTCCTCAACGCCACAACAAATTGAGTTGATAACTCCATTAACCCCCACGGCATCATCTCTACCAATTACTTCACCAATTTCTCTAAATCAGAATTTAAGAAATTATTACGAAATCGTAACTAGAGATCCACCAGATATTTTCCCTCCTTACTTTAATACAAACAATACTTCTCCGGAGGGAATGACTCAAAATGTCATTAATGACAAGGATGGAAAAAATTATAACGACAAAAATCAGTTTAAGCAAGAGAAGAAGAAAGACTGTGATAGTAATAATAACAACAATAATAATAACAACAATAACAATAATAATAATAATAGTAATAACATTATCAATAATAATAATAATAGAAATAAAGTCAATAGTCAGAATAAAATTAAGAATAACATTAATGATAACAACATATCGAATGAATCGAGTACAGTGAATGTTGTATCTGAAAACGAAATACCAAAGAAGGAGAAGAAAAAAATTGTCAATAATAGCGATAGTTTTAAACAGAATAAATTTTTGGATGATGATTTCAATGATGATGATTTTGACAATTTTGATAATTTTGATGATGATGATTTTGATTTTGAGAATTCAAAGAAGAAGGATAAATCGAAAAAAAGACAGACATCGGTTTTTAAGCAACTTCTACAAATTTTAGGCTTTTCGAAAAAGAAAAGTCGTGAAAATAATACAGTTGATATTCAAATATCGACTACTCCGGTTTTTAAAGTCTTCACTGCAAACCGACTTCCTGGAGCAAAATTCGAAAATGTAGGTGTCTTATACATAATTTTGAATTAAAAATTTCAAGATAATAAAAAAATTTTTATATTTTAAATAATAAACTTTCGGATTTTTGTGCTAGACACCATCAAATCGCGGTCGAAGAAATCAAACTGCAATTAATAATGATGTGCCAGATAATCCAAATCCAGAGGAAAATGAAGTTATTCCGTCAGTTGATGACAAGCAAAAGAAGAGTAATGATACTTCAGAGAAACAAGAATTTGATGATGATGATGAAGTAATACTTTACTGGTTTATTTACCAAATAAAAAAAACTAAATATTTTACAATTTATGCTTTATTATTTATTTTAAAAAAATCTAACTTTTATTTACAGGAAGAAGGATCTTTAGGTTCGATTACAGATCTTCTGCCATTGGTTATACCTGTTCTTGAGGATTTGAGTGATGTAAGAAAACTATGTATACTCTAAAAAAATATTTCAATCTACAACTATTTCCTATTATTATAAAATAAAATTATACAAATTTTACAAAATTTTTTATTTTTAATTTCTATGGTAATTATTATTTTTCTTATAAATTTCATTCTACTTTTAGCCAGAGTCAGATACAGATTTAGCGGAATTATTGGAAGGTGCAATACCATTGCTTCAAGGACTGTCAGAAGTAATTAAAATACAAAATAACTTTTTTCTCATAATAAATATTTGCAAAATTTTTTATTATGTGGATTATAAGGAGAAAGGTGATAATTTGATGAAAAAGTGTTTTTAATTTTCAGGGTGAAAATGATGATGGTACGCCAATTGATGTCACAGCGACAATTTCACCTGTTATTCAAGCCATAAGTGCTGTATGTAAATTACTTTTTCAAAAATAAAATTACATAATTATTTTCTCCTTTTAAATTTAATTGTTTAAATTTTTTACTCCCTCATAGAGGAACTATTTGAATTTTTAATTAATTTACTTAATTATATTTAATCATTTTACCAGAATATTATTTAATTCTCTAGTAACGAATAAATTATTATTTATTTTATTGTATTAGGGAAAATTTTCTCTTGTCCTGAAAAGTTTTTCTAGCTTTTTAGTTCTTTTTTTATTAATTTAATATTATTATTTTTTTTATTAAATTAAAAATATTTTTAGAGAATTCTGAATTTTTTTAAAGTTGATTTTTGTAGAGGGGTTTTTTATTTATCTCTTTATTTTTAGGGTAAAGGGGGAGGGGACAGTGACAGTGGAGCGATTTTAACACCAATTATAACAATCGCAGCACCATTTATTGGTCCCATTTTGGGTCCATTAATTGGACCACTATTAAGATCAAGCAGCAATGTAAGTTACTTCGTAATTAATTTATAATGAAAATTTTACTATTCAATAAATTGCCTTTTCATTATTTTTATAGTTAATTAATTTACATAATTAATTAATTAAAATTTTATGATTCGAAAATTTAATTTTAAAAAAAATTTTCAGCCTCATAGTGAAGGATCTTCGGTGACTGCTTTTATTCAATCAATTTCTGCTCCACTCAGTAAGGTATGTTAAAATTAATTAAATTAATTATCAATTAATTTAATTTTCCTTGTTAATAAAAAAAAAATTTTATTAATTCTTACAGCCAACTGAACCCGGTGGAATGTCACCTCTCTCACAGCTCGTTGCTGGAATTGTTGCTGGCTTAAGCAGAGTATGTGCAATATTGTAAAATTATAATTAATTTTAGGAAAAAATTTTCAATTTTCTGAAACTCCGACGACACTGACAGAAAAATTATTTATATGGAATTCTTTTTTTTAAAAAAAGTTTGTAAATTTAATTTTCTAGGAATCGAGTACAGGAGGTGCAGGTTCGGATATTGGGGCTTTGATTTCGTCTGTTGTTTCCGGTACATTGGCTGGTACCAGTGCAGGACTTAGTGGAGGGTCAAGTAAAGGGTCAGGTCATTCACCAGCGCCACCTAAACCCGATTCTTATGGTGCTTACGCACACTATGGTCCAGTAAGTGTCCAGCATCCAGAAAAAGTCAGATTTTTTTTTGAATTTTGCTTTTATTTTTTTAGGTTTAAAAATTTAATTTTTTTTGGATTTTAGTATTTTTATACTTGCACATTTTTTATACTTACGTATTTTTTATGTTTAAATATATTTAAGGTTACATATTTTTTTCTATTTTTTATGTTTTTCAAATAAAAGTAGAATTTAGAACAAATAAATTTTTTTCTTGTCAATAAAACTTCTATTTGACAAAAAAAAAATTTTTTCTTGTTAATAAAAATTTTACTGGATAGAAATAAATTTTTTTCTTCGCAATAAAAATTTTATTTCACGCAAATAAATTTATTTTGCTGGTAATAAAAATTTTATTTGACACAAATAAACTTTTTGTGGTGACAATAAAAATTTTATTTGACACAGATAAATTTTTTATTTTATTGAAATATTTTGTGTAAGTTTGTAGGAAGATAATTTTTGTTTTTTTAGTTTTAGTTTTTTTAATTTTCTTGCTTGGAGGAAAAGAATTTTGGAAAATTTTTACAGGCCACTGTGCCGGCGAGTTCGGTGAATACTTTGCAACTACTTGGCAGTACGCTGAAGGATATTTTCGGTGCTAGTGGGACAATAGTTACATCACTTCTCGGTGGTGCGTCGGGACTTCTTGGAGCATCGTCTGCGGGCTCTTCTGCTGAAGAACCGCAACCCGCTTATGGACCACCGCCAGCCTATGGTCCACCAAATTATAAACCCCCGCCCCTCATTAATCCTCCCGCTGGTCTTAAACCTCCTCCACTACCAGTTAAAACTCCAGCTAAACCCTCGAAGAATAATTATAATCGACCACAATAAATTATGTCTTAAAAAATGAAAATTATGTCGCTTACTTTTTTTCCAAAACATTTATTGCAATTTCTATTTTTTATTTTTTTCTTCTTCTTCTTAGATGACTTTTGGCTATGCCGACTGTCAAATCATAATATTTTTTTTCATTTTTTTTTACTTTGTTCCATCAATTTTAATCTGTCAATTTAATTA
The DNA here is from genome assembly GCA_032872505.1 of Leptopilina syphax. Lineage (NCBI taxonomy): Eukaryota > Metazoa > Arthropoda > Insecta > Hymenoptera > Figitidae > Leptopilina > Leptopilina syphax. The sequence continues at coordinate 40,922,318 of CM065469.1, forward strand.
TCTTCAAAAATTTTTTTTAAATTCTTGTCAAATTTTCAATTTAAATAATCCATCAATTTTAATAAAATTTTCCAAAGAAATTCAATTATTTAAGCAAAATTAAAAAAAAAAAATTCCAAAAGAATTCAATTATTTAAACAATATTTTAATAAAAATTACACAGAAATTCAATTACTTACCAATTCAATTATTTTTAATTTTTTAATGAAGTTTCTCGAAAAAAATTCAATTATATTTAGAGAATTAAAAAAAAATAGTTCTGAAAAATTCAATTATTTTGAAAAATTTTTATAAAATTCTGTTAAAAATTCTTTACAAGATTTAGTTAATAAAATTGCAATTTTAATAAAATTTTCCTGTATAATTCAATTATTTTTAATACAATTCTTCTTAAGAATTCAATTATTTATACAAATAATAATACATTTTTTTATGGGAATTCAATTATTTAAAAAAATTTTGAATAACATTTTTAGCAAGAAATCAATTATTTTCGCATAAATAATAATATTTTTCTCATGAATTCAATTATTTTCATAAATAAAATTCTTCACAGGAATTCAATTCTTTAAAACAATTTAATCGCAGAGTTTCAATTATTTTTTATACAATTTCAAATATAATGATAGAAAATTGCATTTATTCTTAATTTTCTTTAAATTTACCGAAAGAATTAATTTATTTTTAAAATTTTTTATAAAATTCTTCATAAAAATTCAATTTTAAGAAATATTTAATTATTTAATAAATTAGTAAATTTTGTATTTAAAATTAATATAATTCAATTCTCAAAAAATTACCTAATAAAAATTGATTAAAAAATGAATTTTACTTAAAATTTTTAATAATTTATGAATTTGTAATGTAATAGAAAATTTTATTGAGTATCTAATCATTTTTGGAGCGAATCAAAATATTCTTCAGGGTTAGGGTAAAAGGCAAAATTGTGTCTGGAAATCAGGAAAAAGTCAGGGAAAAAAAATTAAATTTTTGTGTCAACCCTGCAATTTCTTTTAGTTTTTTTTTGTATATTTGTATTTTATTCCTTTTTTTATTGGATTCTTTTTTATTTTATTTTTTTTTCAATTCTCTGAATATATTTGAATTCTTTCGAGAAACTTGATTAAAAAATTAAAAATAATTAAATTGGTGTTAATAAATTTATAAAAAATTTGCAAATTATTAAATTTCTGTGAAATTTTTATTAAAATTTTGTTTAAAGGTTTGGATTTTTTGGAAAATTTTATTAAAATAATAGATATTAAAAATAATTGAAATGAAGAAAATTTTTGAAAATAATTGAAATTTTGCCAAGAATTTTATTAAAAAAAAATGTAATTATTAAATTTATTTATTTTTTATTAAATTTAGTTTGTCAGAATTTGTTTAATTGAAATATTTTGTATAAAATTATACAAGATGAGTTCTGTTTGTTCGAAAGAAAGACATTTTTAAATATTTTTATCAGCGAGTTTTTTATTTTATTTGAATATTTTTTTATTCAACTAAATTTATTTATTTATTATTAAGTTTAATTAATCAGTAATTTTTTAATTTAATTTCCTTCCTTGAATTTAATTAATCAGGTTTTATTTTATTGAAATATTTAAATAAGTTTTGTTTCTTTCATAGAAAACTATTTTGAAATATTATTACAGTCTCAATGACTTTTATTTTTTTTTATATTCTCTTATTTGTTTTTTTTCAAATTATTAAATTTAAATATTTATTATTAAATTTAATTCATCAGGATTTGCTTTATTAAAATATTTTTTGTAAGATTATTAAAGATAAGTTTCTTTTTGTTTCAAGGAAAAGTGTTTTGAAATATTTTTACAGTCCACAGTGACGGCGAATTTTTTTTCTTTCTTTATTTTAGTTTCTATTCTTTGTTTTCTAATTGATATCAATTTTGCTCTTTTAATTCTATTACGAAATGTATCTATCAATTATTGAATCCATCGACATAAAAATCTATTTATCAATTGAATTAAAAGCAAAAATTCATGTATGAATTGAAAAAAAAACAAGTTTTACTCTCACTACGGCTATAAAGCAATAATAATTAATTCGTTATCCTACTTCCTCACTATTTGAGTATATAGATAATGTCGTGAAAAGAATTTTGTCTTTACGCTTGAAAGCAATTGTATACATATATACATATAAAGAGAGGGAGAGAGAAATATATATCTACTTGCATGATACGAGAGATTATCATTGTGCCGCATAATATTCAAAGTGCATATAACTTTTTAGCGGAAATAGTGACTTTCTTCCGGCATTTGCGGTCATAGAGGGAAGTGTTGACAAAATGGCATGCATCAAAGGATAATTGATTTTTCCATTTTTTTTTCTTCTTCTTCTTCTTCTCTTCTTTTTGTTCCGATGATATATTCTTAAATTACATAGGATACATATTATAATATTTCTTGTATGTCGTAAATCATTATGTATACACAATGTTTATAAGAGACTTCTCTGTGGATATTATGGCGAAATGACTCGAAAATAATTTATAGTTTGTTGCGATTTTATCATCTATCAAAGAAGGTGAAAATATCATCACATAGAAATCTAGAGTTCCTTTTGCCGCGTTAGGGAAAAATATTTAAATTCTTTTTTTTTTTTTTTTAATTTAAACTCCTCAAGTTATCTAATGTGTAATATTCGTTATTTAATTGGGAAGTAGGTATTAGATAATGGTAGCAAGATTAATTCGATGAGAAATGAATGTATGGAAAAAAGACAAACGCAAAGTTATTTTTAATAGAGAGTGAAATCTAAACCGTCTGGAAGTGTCGGGAATTTTTTTTTCTTACTATTTCCGAATAGTAAATCTGAGTAAAAAATCGGTAAATGAATAAAATAGAGAATTTACTTCGAAAATAGTAAAAATTGTCAGCAATTTTTTTTCTTACTATTTCCAAATAGTAAATTTGACTAGAAAAGTCGGTAAATATAATGAATAAAATAGAGAATTTACTTTGAAAATAGTAAAAATTGTCAGCAATTTTTTTTTTCTTACTATTTCCGAATAGTAAATTTGACTAGAAAAATCGGTAAATATAATGAATAAAATAGAGAATTTACTTCGAAAATACTGAAAATAGTACAAATTGGCAGCGAAAATAGTAATCTTTTTCATAATTTTACTTTGTAAATAGAAAAAGTTACTTCACATTTTTTTTCGTGTACAGTAGAATTTGGCTGCGAGGTCTAAGGCGCCGCGTCATTTTGAAATAACAGCGTAAATCGTTCGATTCCTGCCACGAGTGGAATTTTTAATTAATTCAGTAAATAAAAGGACAGACACTAAATATTATAAAAAATAAACTGAAAATTAATTTAATCTATATTTATAATTAACAATTCATAAATAATAATAATTATTAATAATTTACACATATTTTTTATTTTTAAATTTAATTTTTTTATATTCAAATTTATAAATAGTAGACAATAGTAAAAAATAGAGGTAATTTTAACATTAGAGAGAATTATTATTTATTGTTAAATAGTACCTAATTATTACTGTTGCTTGAAATTAAATTGAAACGTTTTAATGATTATTTGTGTAAAATGAGTGATAAAGTGACTTTTCTTAATTGCACGATTAGAAGGGTGGAAAATTTAAGTTAAATCGATTTCTCAACGATTATTGCAATCTTTGTTAGATAATAATTTATAAACTTCAGATTACATTGTATATAGTTTATTAATGTCTATCAATTATGGGGGAAAATATTTTTGTTCACGACAACTGTAATTATAATCTTGATAGCATTTATGTTCCATAATTGCGAGAATTTTTGCTGACATTATTATTATTATTCAATTATAATCGGGGAAAAAATCTACTAAAACTGAGAGCCAATGGAATTTTTTTTTCAATCAGAAAAATTAAGTATTAAAAATATTTTTTACTAATTTTGTATTAGAGAAATTGATAAACATTTGATTATCAATTTTTCTAATACAAAATTAGTCAAAAATATTTTTTCTACAAAAACTAATAAGCGAGAATTAATAATTAAATTTCATTATAGTAAATTAGGAAACAAAAAATTTTTTTAATCTTTCAATCTTATTTATTACTTGACTAATAAATTTTACTTTTTATTTTATTTGACTAAAAATTTTGTGACTAATTTTTCTATTTATTTGTTATTTAAGTGATAAATTTTAGTAAATAATTTTTTAGACAAATAAATAATAATAATAATATTTTTTCAGGCTGAACTGACTGAATTTTAGTAGAAAACTTTATTAGTTACTTATCAATAATTCATTTACTATTTGACTAAATTTTATTAGGAATTTTTGTTACTAATTTACCAATTATTTATTTATTATTTGACTGATAGATTTTAGTAAACAATTTTATAATTTATTCTTTAGTCATTTATTTTCTATTTGTCTGAATTTTGGTAGAAAATTTTGTTACCAATTTAGCAGTCATTTAATTATTATTTGAATAAATTTTAATAAAAAATTTGTTAATTAAATTAAGTCATTTATTTATTGACTGAATTTTACTAAAAAAGATTTTACTATTATTATTGATATTATTTATTAATTTCTTCTTGTTTGACAAAATTTTTAATTCATAGGAAAAAAGTAAGAGTCATTCGTTGAAATTGGCAAAAAATTTTAACAAAATTCAATCTCGGATGTTGCATGTATATCAAGACGTAATCGTCTAGAAGTTGTTTTATTAAATCACAGACAGATCCTCTCAATCTTTTTGCGCTTGTTACAAACTTTTAAACATAATTCACCAAAGATTGGTTTTTTTTTCGAAACATGACAAATGATGACAGAATGACAAGAAATTATTAGAAATTTTACGCACAACGTCGGATTTATCCAATTGTGAATATTGGATTTATGAATTCGAAGAGTAATTTAAGACTAAATCCTATATGAAGAAACTGGAAAATAGGTCAAGAAAATATTTTATTATAAAAATATTTTCAATTATATTTTTTATAATTTTATTTCATATTCTTAGTAAATTACTACAAATCAAAAAAATATTTTTCTGTTAGATATTTTTTAAAAATTATTTTTATTAATTTTTTTATATATTCAAAAATTTTTTTTGTATTAAAAGTAAGAAGGATGAAGAGAGGACTTTGATTTTTTTTTATATTTTGATTATTGCATTAAAAAAATTAAAAAAATATTCAAAGTAAAAAAGTGAAGAAAGAGGATAGAACGAAAGCAGATGAAGATAAAATAGAATCAGGGAAATAAATATATAATTAATTATGAATTTACGAATTTTTATTCAATTAATGATTAAAGAAAAATTGAATAGGGTTTAAATGCTGTGAAAAAGGAAAGGATTAGAATCTTCATTGTCAGTTAAATGCTCCATTTGAAGGAGGATTATTAGTGGTAATTGGACTGACTTTCTAATTGTCAAGTGTTAAAGACTATCTTCAAAAATTGTTTTCATTTCGTAGTAGTCTTTAAAGTTAGAGAAAGTTCATTTTGACGGTTTCTGATGTACATGGAAGTAATTTTTTTTACCCAAAAGAATTTTTTTTACTCAAGAGAATTTCTTCATTACTCTTAAATTTTTTTTCTCCTTTTTTTTTTGCTCAGCATGTTCAAAATACTTTAAATTGGGTAAAAAATTTAAAAAAACTTGTTAAGTAGCTGAAAAATCCAATTTATAATAATTCGTGATCTAATATAGAGGCTAATATACAGTGAAAGCCTTTTACTCAAGATTTTCACTATTGACCTATGATTCCTTCATTTCCGGAAATCTACTGTCAATATAATCATTTATTTCTGTCAAAAAGATTTTCAATTCTCGGAACAATATTTTAACTCTTGTATTTTATTTCCTCAATTACGTTAAATACTTTTTTTCTTTGCTAGTAAAATATGAAAAGACGAGCAAGTACCTAACTTATTTTAATAGCTCGGTGAAACAAGCGACCCGCCGGCCGCCAGCCATCAGAAGAATCCAAAGGCGCCGACACACATAGTAGCGCAGTGGCCCTATACGGTTCAATCAACGCAAAAACAACGTACGCTAGCTACAACAGTTTATAGAAAAAATTAAAATAGTCACATTTTAAAGAGCAATAATCTCTTTTTAATTTGTGACCAAGAAATAAAAATTTGGTCTAAAATTGAATTCCCTTAAATAATTTTCGACCAAATTCTTGTTTCTTGATTGCAAATTAAAGAGGGATTAATGCTTCTTGTCACTGGACCAATAAGAATATTTTTAAAAAATTTTTGATAGCCAGCGTCCCCACCCGCCCGTATCAGAAAAACGAAAATTGGAAATTAGTTCAAAAAAAATTCATAACTCGAACAATTTTTGACCAAATTCTTGTTTCTTGGTCGCAAATTAAAGAGGGATTAATGCTTCTTATCACTGGAGCAATAAGAATATGTTTAAAAAATTTTTGATAGCCAGCGTCCCCACCCGCCCGTATCAGAAAAACGAAAATATCGAAATATGTCCAAACAAAATTCATAACTCGATCAATTTTTGACTAAATTCTTGTTTCTTGGTCGCAAAATAAAGAAGGATTAATGCTTCTTGTCACTGGACTAATAAGAATATGTTTACAATATTTTTGATAGCCAGCGTCCCCACCCGCCCGTATCAGAAAAACAAAAATTGGAAATTAGTTCAAAAAAAATTCATAACTTGAACAATTTTTGACCAAATTCTTGTTTCTTGGTCGCAAATTAAAGAGGGATTAATGCTTTTTATCACTGGATTAATAAGAATATTTTAAAAAAATTTTTGATACTCAGCGTCCCCACCCGCCCGTATCAGAAAAACGAAAATATCGAAATATGTCCAAAAAAAATTCATAACTCGAACAGTTTTCGACCAAATTCTTGTTTCTTGGTTGCAAATTAAAGAGGGATTAATGCTTCTTATCACTGGACCAATAAGAATATTTTAAAAAAATTTTTGATAGCCAGCGTCCCCACCCGCCCGTATCAGAAAAACGAAAATATCGAAATATGTCCAAAAAAAAATTCATAACTCGATCAATTTTCGACCAAATTCTTGTTTCCTGGTCGCAAATTAAAGAGGGATTAATGGTTCTTGTCACAGGAGCAATAAGAATATGTTTAAAAAATTTTTGATAGCCAGCGTCCCCACCCGCCCGTATCAGAAAAACGAAAATATCGAAATATGTCCAAACAAAATTCATAACTCGATCAATTTTTGACTAAATTCTTGTTTCTTGGTCGCAAAATAAAGAAGGATTAATGCTTCTTGTCACTGGACTAATAAGAATATGTTTACAATATTTTTGATAGCCAGCGTCCCCACCCGCCCGTATCAGAAAAACAAAAATTGGAAATTAGTTCAAAAAAAATTCATAACTTGAACAATTTTTGACCAAATTCTTGTTTCTTGGTCGCAAATTAAAGAGGGATTAATGCTTCTTATCACTGGATTAATAAGAATATTTTAAAAAAATTTTTGATACTCAGCGTCCCCACCCGCCCGTATCAGAAAAACGAAAATATCGAAATATGTCCAAAAAAAATTCATAACTCGAACAGTTTTCGACCAAATTCTTGTTTCTTGGTTGCAAATTAAAGAGGGATTAATGCTTCTTATCACTGGACCAATAAGAATATTTTTAAAAAATTTTTGATAGCCAGCGTCCCCACCCGCCCGTATCAGAAAAACGAAAATATCGAAATATGTCCAAAAAAAATTCATAACTCGATCAATTTTTGACCAAATTCATGTTTCTTGGTCGCAAATTAAAGAAGGATTAATGCTTCTTGTCACTGGACCAATAAACAATATTTTTAAAAAATTTTTGATACTCAGCGTCCCCACCCGCCCGTATCAGAAAAACGAAAATATCGAAATATGTCCAAAAAAAAATTCATAACCCGATCAATTTTCGACCAAATTCTTGTTTCCTGGTCGCAAATTAAAGAGGGATTAATGGTTCTTGTCACAGGAGCAATAAGAATATGTTTAAAAAATTTTTGATAGCCAGCGTCCCCACCCGCCCGTATCAGAAAAACGAAAATATCGAAATATGTCCAAACAAAATTCATAACTCGATCAATTTTTGACTAAATTCTTGTTTCTTGGTCGCAAAATAAAGAAGGATTAATGCTTCTTGTCACTGGACTAATAAGAATATGTTTACAATATTTTTGATAGCCAGCGTCCCCACCCGCCCGTATCAGAAAAACAAAAATTGGAAATTAGTTCAAAAAAAATTCATAACTTGAACAATTTTTGACCAAATTCTTGTTTCTTGGTCGCAAATTAAAGAGGGATTAATGCTTCTTATCACTGGATTAATAAGAATATTTTAAAAAAATTTTTGATACTCAGCGTCCCCACCCGCCCGTATCAGAAAAACGAGAATATCGAAATATGTCCAAAAAAAATTCATAACTCGATCAATTTTTTACCAAATTCTTGTTTCTTGGTCGCAAATTAAAGACAAATTAATGCTTCTTATCACTGGACCAATAAGAATATTTTTAAAAAATTTTTGATAGCCAGCGTCCCCACCCACTGTATCAGAAAAACGAAAATATCGAAATATGTCCAAAAAAAATTCATAACTCGAACTATTTTTGACTAAATTCTTGTTTCTTGGTCGCAAATTAAAGAAGGATTAATGCTTCTTGTCACTGGACCAATAAGAATATGTTTAAAAATTTTTTGATAGCCAGCGTCCCCACCCGCCCGTATCAGAAAAACGAAAATATCGAAATATGTCCAAAAAAAATTCATAACTCGATCAATTTTTGACTAAATTCTTGTTTCTTGGTCGCAAAATAAAGAAGGATTAATGCTTTTTGTCACTGGACTAATAAGAATATGTTTACAATATTTTTGATAGCCAGCGTCCCCACCCGCCCGTATCAGAAAAACGAAAATTGGAAATTAGTTCAAAAAAAATTCATAACTTGAACAATTTTTGACCAAATTCTTGTTTCTTGGTCGCAAATTAAAGAGGGATTAATGCTTCTTATCACTGAATTAATAAGAATATTTTAAAAAAATTTTTGATACTCAGCGTCCCCACCCGCCCGTATCAGAAAAACGAGAATATCGAAATATGTCCAAAAAAAATTCATAACTCGATCAATTTTTTACCAAATTCTTGTTTCTTGGTCGCAAATTAAAGACAAATTAATGCTTCTTATCACTGGACCAATAAGAATATTTTTAAAAAATTTTTGATAGCCAGCGTCCCCACCCACCCGTATCAGAAAAACGAAAATATCGAAATATGTCCAAAAAAAATTCATAACTCGAACTATTTTTGACTAAATTCTTGTTTCTTGGTCGCAAATTAAAGAAGGATTAATGCTTCTTGTCACTGGACCAATAAGAATATGTTTAAAAATTTTTTGATAGCCAGCGTCCCCACCTGCCCGTATCAGAAAAACGAAAATATCGAAATATGTCCAAAAAAAATTCATAACTCGATCAATTTTTGACTAAATTCTTGTTTCTTGGTCGCAAAATAAAGAAGGATTAATGCTTTTTGTCACTGGACTAATAAGAATATGTTTACAATATTTTTGATAGCCAGCGTCCCCACCCGCCCGTATCAGAAAAACGAAAATTGGAAATTAGTTCAAAAAAAATTCATAACTTGAACAATTTTTGACCAAATTCTTGTTTCTTGGTCGCAAATTAAAGAGGGATTAATGCTTCTTATCACTGGACCAATAAGATTATGTTTAGAAAATTTTTGACAGCCAGCGTCCCCACCCGCATGTATCAGAAAAACGAAAATATCGAAATATTTTCAAAAAAAATTCATAACTCAAACAGTTTTCGACCAAATTCTTGTTTCTTGGTTGCAAATTAAAGAGGGATTAATGCTTCTTATCACTGGACCAATAAGAATATTTTTAAAAAATTTTTGATAGCCAGCGTCCCCACCCGCCCGTATCAGAAAAACGAAAATATCGAAATATGTCCAAAAAAAATTTATAACTCGATCAATTTTCGACCAAATTCTTGTTTCTTGGTCGCAAATTAAAGAGGGATTAATGGTTCTTGTCACTGCAGCAATAAGAATATGTTTAAAAAATTTTTGATAGCCAGCGTCCCCACCCGCCCGTATCAGAAAAACGAAAATTGGAAATTAGTTAAAAAAAAATTCATAACTCGAACAATTTTCGACCAAATTCTTGTTTCTTGGTCGCAAATTAAAGAGGGATTAATGCTTCTTATCACTGGACCAATAAGAATATTTTTAAAAAATTTTTGATACTCAGCGTCCCCACCCGCCCGTATCAGAAAAACGAAAATATCGAAATATGTCCAAAAAAAATTCATAACTCGATCAATTTTCGACCAAATTCTTGTTTCTTGGTCGCAAATTAAAGAGGGATTAATGGTTCTTGTCACTGGAGCAATAAGAATATGTTTAAAAAATTTTTGATAGCCAGCGTCCCCACCCGCCCGTATCAGAAAAACGAAAATATCGAAATATTTTCAAAAAAAATTCATAACTCGAACAGTTTTCGACCAAATTCTTGTTTCTTGGTCCCAAATTAAAGAGGGATTAATGCTTCTTATCACTGGACTAATAAGAATATTTTTAAAAAATTTTTGATAGCCAGCGTCCCCACCCACCCGTATCAGAAAAACGAAAATATCGAAATATGTCCAAAAAAAATTCATAACTCGAACAATTTTTGACTAAATTTTTATTTCTTGGTCACAAATTAAAAAGATATTATTGCTCTTTAAAATGTGACTATTGTAATTTTTTCTATAAACTGTAATAGCTAGCGTACGTTGTTTTTGCGTTGATTGTACCGTATAGGGCCACCGCCCTACTATGTGTGTCGGCGCCTTTGGATTTTTCTGATGGCTGGCGGCCTGCGTGTCGCTAGTTTCACCTAGCCAATAAACATCTAAGGAACAATAGGAAACAACAAAATCAATTGTTTATTAACAATTGAATTTTTTAAAGCTCTGAGCTTTACAAAACTCGAAAATTCGATTGTCTGCTAATTGGCGGATGGAGTATTTTGACTAGTAATTTTGCCAAAATCATTTAATAAAAGTAATTTCTTGTAAATAAACATCTAAAGAACAATCAACAACAACAAAATTAATTGTTTATAAACAATTGAATTTTTTAAAGCTCTTAGCTCCTCAAAACTCGAAAATTCGATTATCTGCTAATTGGCGGATGGAGTATTTTGACTAGTAATTTTGCCATAATTATTTTACTAAAGGAAATTGTTGTTGCCTTTTGTTCGTAGAGTATTTGTATTCAACTCTATAGTGAAAGAAATTATCGCGAAAAAGAAAGAATAAAGAATTGATCATTTCGAATTATTTTGTTGCGACGCCCATGGATTTGTCAGGTGTCTGGCGGATGGCGGGTCGATAGCTTCACGGCACCTATTTTAATTACTTAGTTATGTATTATTATATTTAATTTATTTATTGGAAAATTTTTTAATTTAATTATGTTTAATAATATTCACAATGGCTGATTATTTAGAGAATTACGAATTTTTTATGAACACTTCGAGATTCAAAATGGAGATGCTATTCTCCACCTGCGAACTCCAAGGTCACCGCTAGATGGCACTTTAGTTCCTTCTTGGAATTTCTCTTGCCACCTGGTGGTGACCTTGACGTTCTCAAGTGGAGAAATTAAACCACCATTTTATTCCTAAAAAACTTTTTTAAAATTAAAAAAATATTGTGAGAATAATTTAATTATTTAATTAACAGAAAAGTGATACAAAAAAATTATAATGTGAAATTTATATTAATAAAATATAATAGCAAAAATAAACAATAAACATTAAAAAAAATAATAAAATAATTTTAAACTAAATTACTTTGCTTTTAGTTTATTTCCATTTGTGTAAAATTGTCCGTTTAGATGTAAAATTGTATACTATATAGTAGAAATCTTTCGAAATTGTTCCCATTTTATTGAAAAATAAGAGCATATTTTTTTTTCTTAATTTATAATGCAATATTTTTTTTTCTCCCAGACTGATTAGAATCTTATCTCAAAAAACAATTGCAAGAGAAATTTTATATACATTGTATCTATATTATGTAAAATGAATTTTAATTAATTTATTTGATTACATAAATTATTTATCGTGTTCTATATACAAATTTTACAACCTATGATCTGCATTAAAGAGACGAAAAAAAACAATTTTATACCTGAACTGAATCTAAAACATATAATTAGACGAATGAAGATATATTTACATCGTAAACAGTCTGACATGGAAAGTGATTTTAATTTTAGCTGCATTGCAATATTATCTTTTTTTTGGAATTTTCTTTTTTAAAAAAATACAATTTTTATCTTTTCCAAATTTCTTATTTTTTTTTTAGAATTTATTCCATTCGTTTCAGTGTCTTTGCAAATTTTTGTCTTCTCGTCTGTCCTTTTTTCAGAAAAAAATTGTTTCAACAAAAAATTCTATTTATCAAATATAATGTCGCTGAGTAATAAAAAATCGAGGAATTTAAATGAAAAAATTAATTGTAATTAATAATATAAAAAGCGATAAAAATGAGTGTTTACGAAAAGGAGGGACCATTTCTGGAAGATTGGGTCAAATTATAAATTGTGAAGGCCAATTTCACTTTCTATTCCTGGATGAAAGTAAAATTTTTACCTTTACGAGACATAGTGGAAATTTTATTAAACACCAAAAGGTTCTCAAGGAAGTCTCTCAATATAATTATAATGATAATAATTCGAAACAAATCGATGACTTTTAGATTATTATTTTTCTTTAGAGCCTCATCTTCATTTTTTTTTTTTGGGTCATAACAGTGCATATTATTCAATCACTTATTCATTATTATTTAACCAATGTCAAAGGATCACTATCTATATATTCTTGATTGATATTTTCTTCACTATTTGCATGATTTATTCAACTGCAACTTTTCATTTTATTTTTTACATCGGAGAATTTCTTTTCTTTATCTCAAATTATCAGGAAATTTGCATTCAAAAATTATTACGAAATTAGTAAAATAATTGTATTAATATTAAGAAAATAATTATTCACATAAAATAATACGAATCTTTATTATTAATGAATAATTAAGTGAAGAAGTGAAAAATTAACGATTGAAATTTTTTTCGCATTTTTAAGTAGAATTGAGAAAAATGTTTTTATTCAGTAAAAAGAGTAAATTGACGGCGCCATATGGTTTTATATTTCATAGCGCTCGATATAAGCGAAACTAGCGGGACATTTCTCCCGAGAGAATTTTTTTTTTTTTTTTGCTTTATGTAAATTTGTCATAATTAGATCACAAGTGACTGCACGCTTCGAAGAATTATGTATGTGAATATAGAATGTATATTTAATATTGTGTGTATGCATTAGTAATTGGCTGATTGCCGATAAATACTTAATTGATTACAAGTTTATTTTTGAGCCGAACGATTTTCATCGAAAGAACTATTAGGAATAATAATTTTTTTACTAAAAAGAAATTAATATATTTTTTTTTCTCTAATTTATACTGTCAATTTTTTCTTTAATTTGTTAAAAATATCAATGCATTTTTTATTATTATTATTTTATCAATATTGTTATTATTTTATTAACATAATAATAATAATAATAATAATAATAATAATAATAATAATAATAATAATAATAATAATTATAATTATAATAAATTTTTTTAATGTTGGAAAATTAACAAGGACGTAATAAAGACTATTTGCTATTAATTTAATTATTATTTTTATTATAATTAATGAAAAACGTGATAATAAGAAAATTAAGAGAATTATTAATTAATCAATTAATAAGTAATTATGATCAATTAATAGTCATTAAGTCTTTGGTTTTTAATTGTTGTTAGTATTTCTTGGTTAATTAATGAATATCAGATAATAAGAGAATAAGAGATTAATTAATAATTAGTAATAATAATTAATAAGAGGTCTCATTAGTTATAATAATTAATTATGCAATAGTTTTTTGAGAGATTTATTTTATTAGATTAAAGGATTGAAAAATTGTTCATAAAGCGAAGAAGGATTCAATATTATAAATTATTGTTAATTAAAGGAATAATTCTTAAAAGAATAATTCGTAATTAGTAAAACAATAATCAATTAATATTAAAAAAATAATTTATGAATAATAAAACAATAATCCATTAATAATAAAACAATAATTTATGAATAATAAAATAATTATCTATTAGTAATAAAACAAAAAACAATAATCTATTAGTAATAGAACATTCATTAGAAGTAAGACAATATTCATAATAAAATAAATAAAATAATAATTCATTATTCAGCTAATTTTCACTTAATTAATATATTACTGAATAATTCATTATTTAGTTTAATATTAAATGTATTGAGTTGTATGATTGATATACATTTAAAAAAAAAATTGTGAAATGTTTATAGGAAAAAAAAAAGATGGAAATTTCTCGCTGGAATTGAAAATTATAACGAGTGTATTTAAATATTTCTAAAGGATCTCGACCCTAAGTTTACGATCATAATATCATAGATGCTCAGGATGTGTATGTAGAGCTCGTTTTATTTCAAAACTCACTTGATCTAGTGAATCATGTTTTCAAGAATGTCTCATTTATCAAACGAGGATGACGATCTAGAAAAAAAAATCTAGGATGATATTTCGAAAGTGTTTATTTTTCCAACAATTACGCACAGTAGACTTGAATTTAATAGAATAAAAAAAATCTCCATTTTAATAGGGTATTAATACCTATTAGTAAATAATTAGAAAATTAATAATTGGAAACTAATCAAAAATGCGTGCGTCTAAACGCAACTGAATTAAATTTTAAAATAATCAAGGCTGAATAAATCTCCAAAATTTAGAAAAAGTCTTGAAATTCACAATTTAATTCGCAATTGAATTCACAATCAAATTCGGAATTAAATTCAAAAGTAAATTATCAATTATTGAATTATATTAAATTTAATTAGTAATTAATTTGATTCTAAAGATGTTTTATAAAATTTAAATTTTTAATGAATTTGATTAGAAATTTTAAAGGACTAAGATTTTTAAA
Organism: Leptopilina syphax; assembly: GCA_032872505.1. Taxonomy (NCBI): domain Eukaryota; kingdom Metazoa; phylum Arthropoda; class Insecta; order Hymenoptera; family Figitidae; genus Leptopilina; species Leptopilina syphax. The sequence continues at coordinate 40,937,391 of CM065469.1, forward strand.
AAATTTTAATAATTCCAATTTTCTTCTGAAATTAGTTAAATTTTTTAAAAGACATTTAATAATTAATTATTAAATATAATGGATTTAACAGAATAAGAATTTTAGTTAAAAACACTAAAAGAAATTTAATTTTGAAGAATGTTACAAATCATTGTCAAAATTCAATTATTTTCAAAAGTAATAAAATTCTTCACAGCAATTTAATTATGTTTAATTTTTTTTTTAAATTCTCGTCAAAATACCAATTATCTTTATAAATAATAAAATTCTCCTCCAAAATTCAATTATTTTCAAAAATTTTAATAACATTCTTTGCAAAATATTAATTATTTTCAAAAATTTTCCTCAATTCAATAATTATCAATAATTATTGAAAATTAATAATTATTACTATTTTAATAAAATTTTTCAAAAAAATTCATTTGTTTAAAAAAAATTATAATAAAATTCTACGCAAACATTTAATTATTTTCATAAATAGTAAAAATTTCACGTTGGAATTCAATTATTAACAAACTTTTTACAAATTTCTTTGCAATAATCCCATTATTTTCATAAATAATAAAATTCTTTTGAGGTATTCAATTGTTTTCTGAAATAATAAAACTCATCGTAAAATTTCAGTTATTTTTAATTCAATTTTAATCATATTTTTTGAAAAATTTGATTTTTTAAAAAATTTTATTAAAATTTGTCAAAATAATGTAATTGTTTAAAAAATTTTATTAAAATTTGTCAAAATAATGTAATTGTTTAAAAATTTGTTAATAAAATTTGTTAATAAAATTTGTTTTTTTTTTTTTGTTTTTTCTTTATGATAAATTCAATTTTAAGAAACCAAAAAAAAACAATAATAAATATTTAATCATTATTATTTTTCAATTCAATTATTTCTTTAAATAGTAAAACTTTCCAGAAACTCAATTATTTTCAATAAAATTTCACGAAAGACTTCAATTTTATTATTTTCTTTATTCGTTATAAAATTAATCAGAAAAATTCAATTATTTTCCAAAATTTTTGCAAAGTTTTACTATTTAAAAAAATAATTGAATTGTTTCAAAGGATTTATTAAAATTTTAGAAAATAATTGAATTCTTCTGATTAATTTTATGACGAATAAAGAAAATAATTGAAGTCTTTCGTGAAATTTTATTGAAAATAATTGAATTTTCGCAAAGTTTTAATATTTAAAAAAATGATTGAATTCTTCTGAATAATTTTATAACGAATTTTATTAAAATTATTCAAAACACTACTTTATTAAAAAAAAAAGTTAAGAAATTGTTCAAAAGAATTTAATTACTTACAAAAACTCTAATAAAATTGTTAAGAAAAATTTAATTTTCTATCAATAATTTTAATAGTTAAATTATTGACAAAATCGATTATTTTCAATAAATTAAAGAAATTTTTTTTGAAAGATTCCAATTATTGACAACATTTTTAATATGTATCTATTCTTCTCAGAATTTAATTATTTTCTATATTATATATTTAATAAAATTCCTTGAATGAATTAAATTATTTTAGTAAATTGTAATAAAATTCTGAGAATTGAATTATTTTCTAAAAATTTAAATAAAATTCAATAATAATTAATTGTTTAATTTCAATTTTGAAGAAACACGATTATATTAAAAACTTGAAAGAAATTGTTCTTAAAATTCAATTTCTTTCACAATTTTAATTTAAAATTATTAATAAAACTGAATTATTTTGAAAAAATTCAAAGATATTTTTGATAAGAATTAGGATTAGGAATATTTAAATAAAAAAATCTAACTATAAAATTCATTTTAAAAATTTGTTATTGAAAAAAACGATTAGAATTAAAATTGAATAGAAATTTGAACTAGAATTTTTTTTAATAAATAATTAACTCAATGAAGGTTGGAATTCGAATAAAGTAAAATATAAAATAATTTTTTATTGAGAGTTTTATAATTCTGTAAAGAATGATGAATTGAATTTAATTATAAGTTGTGAAAAAAATTGAAATTTTGAAATTTTGTATGAAAAAAATTATAATTAAAATTGAATAGAAGATGAACGAAAAATTTGTTGACAAATTTTTCTTATTTAACTATATATTTTGTTATTTTGAATATAAAAGTAATATAATATCAGAAATGTAAATTAAGAATAAGAAAGCAGGAAAAATTGATATAAATTGTTATGCAAGCAGGTATATTGTAATAACGAAATTTTAAAGAGATTATGACGTTATTTATAAGGAAATTGTATTCGGAGCGGAAAATCCCAAAGAATCCAAAGTGCCTTGACAGATGGAAATATTTTGCAAGTGCATAATTTGAAGATCAGATATAGGAGAGAGAAAGCAAAAATTTTTATATGTATTCCATGAAACGAGATCGCACAGAAAAACCACACAGATTTCATTATAATATTGTATTTTTTCGGTTTTTTTTTTTAATTTTAATACAAAGAATTTTTGTTATGTAAAATTTTACATCACTTTCCTAGAATTCCTACTGAGTCATATTTTAGTATTAAAATATAATATTTAGATTATTTTTGCATATCAGATGTATTACATCTGGGTTATTCTCAAAATAATCCATCAGTTATTCTCAAAATTCTGTAAAAATTACAAAATTTCGTTGGTATTTTCGGGAAAATGAATTTCTCGTCTTTATTTCAATTCAGTAGCTAAAAAAATATTCTGCTTTGTTTTTTAAGAAAAAGGAAATTTTTTGGTGAAAAAAACGAAATTATAAGAAGTAATGTTTAGTGAATATCCAACGGCAGTACACTATGACTAAACATAATTATAAATTTTTATACTTTATTGTACTTATAAATTTTTATAGTGAAATAAAAAAAAAGACAGAACTGGAAGAAGCAAAGGTCGCAGGATCATGTTATAGACACAAATGAGGACGAAAAGGCGCATATATTGAATTGCATAAGGATATGAATTGTTACAAAGTGATTCGTTAATGATGCAAACTATCTTGAGGAAGTTCTCGTTAATAAACTAGTTATGGAACATGAGCATAATGAAATGCAGTTAGAAAGTCTGCTTTGGGGGTCATAGAGCAAAGCCATTGCTCTTGGTGAATTGCCGAGTTGTGCAATAACGCACAGGATCATGTCCATAATAATAATTTGCAATTCTATCCCATTTGAATAAAAAGAAAAGAAAAATATTTTTCAAAGAAAAACTCAAAAAATTAATAGAGCCTAACACTTGAGAGAGTAGTCTTTGAAACGGTATTTTCTTTTTTGCCTCAACCAGCGACTGTTTAACAACTTCAACTCTGATACTCGAAGAGGAGAATAAAAAGTAAACGATACAAATTAGAAATAATTTACACAAATTTATGTATTTATTGTATTTTTAAATTTTTATTATATTTTATTAATAAGTTCATTAATTATTATTGTAATGAAAATGTAACAACGTTAATATTTGTTTATTTTATTTATACACTCGTCTTATTGTCACTCTAAAAATTATGAGGTACTCAAAAAAAAGTTCCATTACATTTATTTACGAATATCTTTAATTGTCAAATTGTTCGAAAACATCAATAGTTTATTTAAAATAAATATTTAATCATTATTATTTTTCAATTCAATTATTTTTTTAAATAGTCAAACTTTGCAGAAATTCAATTATTTTCAATAAAATTTCACGGAAGACTTCAATTGTTTTCTTTATTCGTTATAAAATTAATCAGAAGTATTCAATTATTTTCTAAAATTTTAATAAATCCTTTGAAACAATTCAATTATTTTTTTAAATTTCAATAAATTCTTTGAAACAATTCAATTATTTTCAATAAAACTAATCAGAAGAATTCAATTATTTTCTAAAATTTTTATAAATTCTTTGAAACAATTCAATTATTTTTTTAAATACTCAAATTTTGCAGAAATTTAATTATTTTCAATAATAAAATTTCACGAAAGATTTCTATTATTTTTTTCATTCGTTATAAAATTAATCAGAAGTATTCAATTATTTTCTAAAATTTTAATAAATCCTTTGAAACAATTCAATTATTTTTTGAAATATTTAAACTTTGCAGAAATCCAATTATTTTCAATAAAATTAATCAGAAGAATTCAATTATTGTCTAAAACTTAAATAAATCCTTTGAAACAATTCAATTATTTTTTTAAATAGTAAAACTTGGAAAATTTTTTAGAAAATAATTGAATTCTTCTGAATAATTTTATAACGAATAAAGAAATTAATTAAAGTCTTTCCTAAAATAATAGGTATTGAGTTTTATTGAAAATAATTGAATTATTGCAAAGATTTTACTATTTCAAAGAATAATTGAATTGTTTAGAAGCATTTATTAAAAATTAAGAAAATAATTCTTTTATTTCATTCAAATAATTAATAATTTAAATAATTTCATTCAATAATTAATTATTATTGTTTAAATTTTCAAAAAATTTCAATATTTCAATATTTCAATTCTTCGATAGAATTCAATTATTTTTTTAAACAGTAAAATCTATACAATAATTCAATTATTTTCAATAAAACTCAATATTATTTCACGAAAGTCTTTTCAATTATTTTCTTTATTCGTTATAAAATTATTCAGAAAAATTCAATTATTTTTTTAAATATTAAAACTTTGCAAAAATTCAATTATTTTCAGTAAAACTCAATATTATTTCACGAAAGACTTCAATTATTTTCTTTAATCGTTATAAAATTTATCAGAAGAATTCAATTATTTTTTAAAGTTTTAATAAATTCTTTGAAACAATTCAATTATTTTTTTAAATAGTAAAACTTTGCAAAAATTTTAGAAAATAATTGAATTCTTCTGATTAATTTTATAACGAATAAAGAAAATAATTGAATTTTTGGAATGTTTTAATATTCAAAAATAAATAATTGAATTCTTCTGAATAATTTTATAACGAATAAATAAAATAATTGAAGTTTTGAAGGATTTATTAAAATTTTAGAAAATAATTGAATTCTTCCAAAGAATTATATTGAAATTTTTTGAAAATATAAACAATAATAATTAATTATTGAATGAAATTATTAAAATTATTAATTATTTGAATGAAATAAAAGATAAAATAATTTTTTTTTCATAGGTTTATAATCATATAGGAAAAATAAATAAAATTAAATTAGAATTAAAATTTAATAGAAATTTGACCTAAAATTTAAAAAAATTTAATTTAAATAAAATTTAAAACATTTAATAAAATTTTGACACGTTTCTGCAATAATTATATTATCTTGCAGTTCTAGAAGAGTTGGAATTGTAGAAGAAGAAAGAGATGCGAACAAAAAATGTGAAAAGTAATTCACTTTTTATAAAAAAATCTTTGCGATGCTAATTTATCTATTCAATGATAATAAAAATTTATTGAATGAATGAATGAATGAATTTTTTTGTCCCCTCATATGTAATTGTAACGATCGTAAAAAAGGAGGTTGAGAAAAATGTTTGTTTACACTTTGACCGGGATTGGCAGGGGATTTTTACAAAACAACGGTCACTCGGTGACGGTCGAGCTAATATGTTGCGCGATCAATTGAGCGCGCTCAAATTGCGCAATCGATTTCTACTTCTGCATTTTATTTATATATATATATATAATTTTATAGTGTCACTATACAATCGACATTGCCAAGAGTTGTTGCGCGACACTTTTTTTTTGCGCTCCTTATTTTCCAATTCTTATCTCGAAGTCTCGATCGTTTGACAAATACGAACGACTAATTTTCCCCCGGGAAGAGAGGACTTTCTTCTTTCCCTGGCAATGGACTCGCGGCAAGTGTTGATCGAGAGTCCAAGTTAAACCTCACAAAGTTGATCTTCGTTTCTTGTGTGTGAACGCGCAACAATTCTTGGGAGAGAAATTCTTTCCTTCTTCTTTTTTTTTCTGGAAAAAAAATTTTTAGTGGGGAAAAAGAAATTGTTGGATTTTTTTGTAAAGAAACGAAAATTGTGACCTTTTGCTAAAAATAGAAAATAGATTAGGTAATGGATTTTTATAAATTTTTTTTTCTTCTTCGATGATGATGATGACGGTGAACCGGCCGCTGGGTGATATGTGAATGAAAGTGCTTTAGTGTGTCTAGAGAGAGAAAAAGAGGACACTGAGAACCACTGTGCCGGATAGAAACTTGGTGAAAATAGAGTGAGAGAAACGAAAGGAGAGGAATTCTAAGTAATTATTTTTTAATTCCATTTTTTCTTATATTTTTACTATTTTTACTATTTTTTTATTTTTGGAATTGTATTTCAAATTTTCCTGGCGTGGAATTTAGCTCAAAAATTATTATTTTATTGAATATATTTTTACTATTTTTACTATTTTTTTTATTTTTGGAATTGTATTTCAAATTTTCCTGACGTGGAATTTAGCTCAAAAATTATTATTTTATTTTACTGTTACTATTTTTTTCTGTTTTATTACACTTTGAAAGAATTTTTTTTTATTAAGTCACAAAAATGATTGTTTTACTATTTTTTTTACTAGTGTTATTTTTACTATTACTTTACTAGTATCCAGAAAATATTTACTGATTATTTTTATTTTGATTAAATAGAATTTACTTCAAAAGACAGAAATGGATTCAATTAAATAAATAATAAACAAATTTGTTTTATATAAATAAAAATTATTTTTTCAACAGTTGACTATTAAATAAATTATTTTTAAATAGTTAAAAAATAGATTTATTTGTTAACAGTCATTCAGTCGTTTATTTGATAAAAATTAATTTTCTTTTCATTGTGTATTTTATATTGAAATTCTAAATTAAAATTCACCAAGAAATTGGTACTAAATTTTTTAAATAATAAAAAATTATTATAACTTTATGTTTTTTAATAGTAAAGGCTATTTTTAAATTTATCAAATAGTAAAAATGAATATAAAAAATATTTTTTAATGTAAAAAATGAATTTTAAAATATTAAAATTAATAAATTTTATATAAAATTGAATTGAAAATTTGATTTAATAAACTCTGTTAAAAATTTCAATTAGAAAAATCAGTTTAAAAGTTTAATTGAGAAATTGAATTCAAAATTATTAATAGAAAACTTAATTCAAAATTAAATTGAAAAATTGAATTCAAAAATTTAATTCAAAATTATTATTAGAAAGCTTAATTCAAACTTAAATTGAAAAATTTAATTAAAAAATTAAATTAAAATTTAACTACAAAATTGAATTCAAAATTGAAGTTACAAAATCCAATTCAAAATTTGTATTCAAAATTGAACTGTAATTTTAACTATTCAAAATTGAATTAAAGTTTTGAGAATACAAAATTGAATTCAAAATAAAATTCAAAATTGTAATTATAAAGTTTAATTTAAAATTTATCAATATATTTTATTGAATTAACAAATGAAATAAAAAATTTTGATTTAAAAATTGAATAAAAAATTTTAATCGCTAAATTGATTTCAAATTTTAATTCAAAATTGAATTAAAATTTTGATTACAAAACTGAATTCAGAATAAAATTTAAAATAGTAATTAATGAGATTAATTTAAAATTTGCAATTTATTTTATTGAATTAAAAAATTGAATTCATCATTTGAATATAAAAAATTGAATACAAAATTTGAATTACAAAATTGAATTCAAATTTTGAATTAAAAAATTGAATTCAATATTTGAATTAAAAAATTAAATACAGAATTTGAATTACAAAATTGAATTCCAAATTAAATTCAAAATTTGAATTAAAAATCGAATAAGAATTAAAATTGAAAAATTAAACTCAAAGAGCAATTAAAAAATTGAATTAAAATTTTAACTACAAAATTAAATTCATAATTGAAGTTACAAAATCCAATTAAAAATTTGTATTCAAAATTAAACTGCAATTTTAACTATTCAAAATTTTAATTCAAAATTGAATTAAAGTTTTAAGTACACAAAATTGAATTCAAAATAAAATTCAAGATTGTAATTATAAAGTTTATTTTAAAATTTATCAATATATTTTATTGAAATGAAATAAAAAATTTTGATTTAAAAATTGAATACAAAATTTTAATTACAAAATTGAATTCATAATTTTAATCACAAAATTGATTTCAAATTTGAATTTAAAATTAAATTAAAATTTTGATTACAAAACTGAATTCGGAATAGAATTCAAAATTATAATTAATAAGTTTAATTAAAAATTTCCAATTTATTTTATTCAATTAATAAATTGAATTCAACATTTGAATTAAATTCAATACAGAATTTGAATTACGAAATTGAATTCAAATTTAAGTTCAAAATTTGAATTGAAAAATTGAATTTAATATTTAAATTAAAAAATTGAATACAGAATTTTAATTACAAAATTGAATTCCAATTTACATTCAAAATTTTAATTAAAAAATTGAATTCCAATTTAAATTCAAGTTTTGAAATAACAAAGTGAATACAAAATTTTAATTACAAAATTGAATTCAAATTTAAATTAAAAGTTTAAATAAAAAATTGAATTAGAATTGAAATTGAAAAATTGAATTCACTACCTATTTTAAATTTGAAAAATTGAATTCAAAGTTTCAATTACAAAAATAGAATTTAAAATCGAATTTCAAAAATTAAGTTTGGAATTGTAAATAAATAAAGTACAATTAAAATTTTTTTGTTTCTCATTTAGTTCAAAGAGAAAAAAAGTTATCACTATTAGAATGGAACAAAGGCAAACTTTCTTTTCATTAGAAAAACAAGTGTTTAGTTAAATGAAAGCTAAAAACGATACTATTTTTAGGATAAATTAATTCAGTGCATATATAATTGGTTGTAAAGAAACTTAAAAAAAAAAATTTTTAAGTGAATGTTGCAGACCGTTTAGCGAAAGATTGAAGAAGAACTGTCTATTAATATTTGTGTTAACTTGTAATTTAATTCACTAAGCGTGAAATGAATGTCTGCATGCTGTCTAGAGGGATTATTGTATATATTGTCTTTTTGTAAATAGCATAATATTACACGTATTAAAATAGAAAGTCTAATTTTATTTTTTAATCGTACGTAATTTCGTCTTTTATAACACATATATTCTACACATATTTCTACTCACACATGATCTACACATGTTTTATTTATTATATAAATAATGATCATTTTTATCAGAATTCAGTATTTCTTTAATAGAAAAAATTTTAGTAATTAATTTTTTTCATTCTCTTACAATTCTCGTTATAGCTTTTATCTTTTATTTTTCGTTTCTGAATAAAAATAGAAAAATTTATTTTTTTTCCTTCTGTGATCGACATTTAAATGTTAACTTTTCCCACAACTTATCGTTTCATTAAAATTTCTTTTTTTTCATTCTACATTATTTTTTTTTATTTTCGAAAAAATTGGGTTTCTTTTTAAATTGCGTCAGTGAATTGGGAATGACATAAGATCATTAAGATCGCACATTGCAGATCGAACTTGGTTGACTTCCTGTATCTGACCTTTTGATCAGGACGATAAATTTTCAAGTCCTCTTTCTTCCTTGTATTTCTGTTTTTTAATAAAAAAAAAAAAGTTTCTTATGCAATGACACGTTTCTTCGTTAAAAACGTGTTTACTTTTTCCGAATGAAAGTTACCTGATTAATTCATATTGAATTCTTTCCTTTCTTTGACGCTACGTGGCACCACAAGATGCGTGAGATAAACAAAAGAAGAAAAAAAAAATTTTTTTTGTGAAATTTTCGTTTTTTCTTTTTTATTGATAGGTTTGAAATTTTGCATGTTTCATAATTTTGGGAAAATTTTTTATTCTGTTTATTAATTTATGACTTTTAAAATTTTTAATATTGCAAATTTGAATTTAATAATTAATTATTTAGATTTTAATATTTTAGTATTTTTACAATTTTTGTATTTCTAGCATTTTTCGTATTTTCAGTATTTTAGTATTTTTTTATTTTTTGTATTTTAGTATTTCTTGTATCTTTAGTATTTTTGTATTTTAGTATTTTTAGTATTTTTAGTATTTTTAGTATTTTTAGTATTTTTAGTATTTCTAATATTTTAGTATTTTTATTTAAAAATAATTGAATGTTTGCAAAGAATTTTACTATATTAAAAAATAATTGAATTGTTTCAAAGGATTTATTAAAATTTTAGAAAATAATTGAATTTTTTTGAAAAATTTCATAACGAATTAAGAAAAAAATTGAATTCTTTTGTATATTTTGTATTTTGTATTTTAGTATTTTTAGTATTTTTAGTATTTTTAGTATTTTTAGTATTTCTAATATTTTAGTATTTTTATTTAAAAATAATTGAATGTTTGCAAAGAATTTTACTATTTTTAAAAATAATTGAATTGTTTCAAAGGATTTATTAAAATTTTAGAAAATAATTGAATTTTTTTGAAAAATTTTATAACGAATTAAGAATAAAATTGAATTCTTTCGTATATTTTGTATTTTAGTATTTCTAGTATTTTTATATTTTTAATATTTTTAGTATTTTTAATATTTTAGTATTTTTAATATTTCAAGATTTTAATATTTGTTAATTGAAATATAGTATCAGTAGAGTTTAGTATTTTTTAATTAATTTTTGTATTTATTTGTTAATTTCCCATTATTCTTAGGGATAATTCGTAAATTATAAATTAATTAATAAGTTTTTCAATTTGTGACTTTTTAATTTGTGGTTTTTCAATTTATAATTTCTCAATTTGTACTTTTTTTATTTTCATTTTTTTAATTTACGGTTTCTTAATTTATTTTTCATTTTTTAATTTCTCTATTTATTAATCAATCGATTTAGTTTACTGGTGGAATTAATTTTTATTTTTCAATTATTTCCTTGTTAATCAATCGATTTCATTTTCGGGTAAATTTACTTTTCGAAATTCAATTAAAATTTCATTATTTTCGATCTGTTCCCACCTTTTTTTTCTATGTGTAAATAATTTTTGGATTTTCCTCAAAAAAAAAAACTTGTGATTTATTTTGTGCTCGGTTCTGATGTTAGGTAAGAAATATTTTCTAATACACCTGAAATACTTTCGGTCAAGGTTAATTGATTGCCAAAAGAAAAGAAACTTTCTACTTTAAGGAAAATATTTATATACTTTTCGTAAATTGTTTTTTTTTTTTTTGAGAAATACGTTTGGAATGTTAAGAACCTTTTTTCTGTATCATATAAATCAAATGCGAGAAGTGATTTTATTTATTCATTGAGAGTAACATTTTAAAATAATAATAAAAAAAATCTCCCATAAGGTCAATTATTCTGACAGATTTTTTTTTTTTTGTTGGTCTTAAATTCACATTTTTTTACGATTGCACATTAATTTTATATATTTCTTAACATTAATTCTCAAAATCGTGTACTGCATTTTAAATATTGACAGTTATTTGATAAAAAATAATGCAAAATATTTATGAAATTTAGTTAATCGTTTGCGCTGCGTAAGAATGTTGAAAAAGTTTTTGAAATTCAATTTTATGTCTGTGAATATTTAATTTTTTTTCTAAATGAATAAATAAAATTATAAAAATAAAGAAAATAATACAAATAAGTAAATCAGAATTTTTAAATTTGAAAATAAAAACAAAAATTATATACTTTTTTTAATTTTGTGGAACAATTGATCGTTGGAAACACTTTTGACATTATTGTGGTCTAAGAGATTATTGTCAAGGTGAAAGGAGAGTTTTACTCCATTAACTTTAAAACCTTGTCTCTCAATTAATGTTGATATTTCTTTTACATTTTTACAATGTAATTGATTGTCGTGTAAAATAATTAAGAAAGGTGTGAACTCTAATTTTTTTTATTAAAATTCATTGACACTTTTCATCACTTTTTCTTTCAAACATTTATTTATTATTATGATTACAGTTATTATTTATGTCTTTATTTTTTTTGTTATTTTTCTGCATTTATTGTTTTTGTAATTTTATTATATATTATTATATTATAAATATAAATTATTGTTACTATTATTATTACTATTGATACTATTATTTATTATTATTAATATATTGTTCTATTTATTTGTTTATTTATTTACAATGACGAGACACGTTTATTTGTGCAAAGTAAAATTATTATAATTATTATTCTTATTATTATTTATTATTCAAGTATTATTATTTTTCATATTATTTATGTCATTTATATGAAAAACATCAAAACAATCATCAACTCTCACTTTTTGAAATTATTAAAATTTCTTCTATTATGCGAAAGATGATTAAAAAAGTTAATTATTATAACTTTCATAGCAATTTCTCGTACGCATAAAATATCTTTTTTGTTTATAAAATTTATTTCATATTTATTTTTTATCGTTAATATTAATAGTAATTATTATTTATAAACATTTTTTTTTCATTTACTAAATAAATAATACGAAGGCCTGTAAATTATTTTTATATTGAAGATTAGAGAAATTGTTAACATTAATTAACAATTGCTATGGTATTTTTAATAAATAATTAATTCAAAAATAGACTATAAAGTAGAAATTGACAATAGAGTATAAATAAGAAGAATACTAGAAATATTAGTTATTTCAATAAAAATTAGAGTATTTTTATTTTAATAAAGATGTATAGAAAATAAATATATAGTGATTTTATTTTGTTTTTAAATTACTTTCTTGTTATTTTTCTGTGATTATTTATAATATACTGCATAATTTGTTTATGTTAATTACAAATAAGAGAATTACAATAAGCAATCAGGCATAACCGATGGCACTATTAACTTAATACGAGACTAATTATTTTTTACAATTTTTATACTATATTTACTGTGATTTAACAAAAAAAAACATCACTAACGCCCTACTTTTTATTTAAATCATTCTCACTCATCAGTAATTATAATGCTTCTCTTGCAGTATTTATACATTTTATTATTTGTTAATCGACTATAAAGTGTGTTGCCCAAGAAAATTTTATTTTAAGATCCATATGAAACTATAAATATTGTATTCTAGAAAAGTAGAAGACTTGTTTCCATTTAGACTTAATAATTAATAGCATTTTTGGAAATTTTTATACTATTTCTGTATGAGTCAATTTTTACTGTTTCCGAATTTGTCAATTTTTATCATTTCCGGATGAATCAATTTTCACTATTTCCCGATGAGTAAATTTTTACTATTTCAGGTACGCCTGAAGTAAACAATACTATTTTTAGCTCAAGTTTACTTCACAATTAGTGAAATTTACTCTGCAAGGAAAGATTGAATAAAGTAATTTTTACTATTTTTAAGGGAAAGTCTAATATTTCTTTGACCCTTTCTGTCAAATTTTACTATTATTTGGGAGTAAATTTTAATATACGTCGAAAGTAAATTTAAGTGATTTTTTTGTCTAAAACTTACTTCAGTAATAGTTAAATTTTACTAATTTTATTAAAAAAAAAATACTTAACTAAAACAACATTAGAAAATAATAAGTAAAATTTTCTTTGGCCCTAAAAAAATTTACAGCTAAAATAGTAAACTTCAGTAAAAGAAAATTAATTTACTTAAATATACTAGGTAAATTTAGTAAAAGAAACATAAAAAGTAAAATTAGTAAAATTTATCTTGTGAGTCGAAAAATTTATAATAGAAAAATGACAAATTTACTTTAGTATAATTAATTAATTATTTAGTTTCTCTGGTTAGGTATTAGTACGATAGTTTCTCTAAAAATCTAATAGTTATTTAGTATTTCTAATTAACTGCTATTATTTACTTACTTATATTATTTAGTAATTATTAAATTACACTAATTAGGCATTAATTATTTATTTGCATTGAATAGGTATTAGTTATTAAGTAACACTAATTTCCTACTAGTTATTTAGTAATACTAATTACCTACTAGTTATTTAGTAACACTAATTACCTAATATTTATTTAGTTACACTAATTATCTACTAGTCATTTAGTAACACTAAATACCTACTAGTTAGTTAGTAATAATAATTACCTACTAGTTATTTAGTAATACTGATTACCTTCTAGTTATTTACTTACACTAATTACCTACTAGTTATTTACTCACACTAATTATCTAGTAGTTATTTAGTAACACTAATTTTCTACTATTTATTTACTTACACTAATTATCTATTAGCTATTTAGTTAAATAAATTATCTAGTAGTTATTTAGTTAAACCAATTATATAGTAGTTATTTACTTCCACTAATTACATAATAGTTATTTAGAGTCACTAATATGCTATTATTTATGTAATTACATTATTTACTTATAAAATTTCACTTATTTACAATTAGTTATTTAGTTACACTAATTAGGTTCATTAGTTACATTAATTACCTCATAAATATTCAGTAACAATAATTACCCAGTAGTAATTTTATTTACTAATTCTTTATTAATTAACTAGTATTACTATTTACTAATTACTTAATTATTATTTAGTCACAATAATTACCAAGTACTTATTTAGTTTCTCTAATTACCTATTAAATATTTAGCATCATTAATTAGCTAATAATTATTTTGTCACAATAATTACTTATCAGTCATTTGGTTTCACTAATTACCCGTTAATCATTAGGCTTTATTAATTATTTATTAATTATTAAGTTTGACTAAATAATTATGATTTATGAAATTACATTATTTACCTATTAATTATTAAACTAATAATTATTAATAATTGTTACTACTAATTAATACCTATTAGTTATTTAATTTTACTATTTAATTATTAATTATTTACTAATTATTTAGTTACATTAATTACATAACAGTTATTTATTTACTCTAATTAGGTATTCACTCTTAAGTTACACTAATTACCTAATAGTTTTTTAGTCACGATAATTACCTATTATTCATCTAGTTTCACTAATTTTATTTATTAATTATTTAACTTTACTAATTACCTATTTTTAACTTAGTTAAAATAATGATCTATTAGTTTCTTAGTTTCTCTAATTACCTATTAACTGTTTAGCTTTACTAATTAAGTAATTACCTAATAATTATTTCGTCACAATAATTATTTATTTAGTTACACTAATTACCTAATATTTTTGTATTCATAATAATGACCTATTATTTATTTAGTTTCTCTAAAAACCTATTAATTATTTATCTTTACAAATTACCTGCTTGTTATTTAGTTTTAATAATTACCTATTAATTAATTAGTTCTACTAATTACATGCTAGTTATTTAATTTCATTAAAAACCTATTAATTGTTATCTTTACAAATTACCTGCTAGTTATTTAGTTGCACTAATTACCTATTAATTAATTAGTTCCACTAATCACCTGCTAGTTATTTAGTATCACTAAAAACCTGTTAATTATTTATCTTTACAATTTACCTGCTAGTTATTTAGTTTTACTAAAAACCTGTTAATTATTTATCTTTACAAATTACCTGCTAGTTATTTAGTTTTACTAATTACCTATTAATTAATTAGTTCCACTAATTACCTGCTGGTTAACTAGTTTCACTAGTTACCTATTAATTAACTTTTAGTAGTTATTTAGTCATACTAATTATTTAATATTTATTTAGTGTCACTAATTAACTATTACTTATGTAATTACATTATTTACTTATTTTATTATTATTGTTATAAGTATACGTTAAATTTAGTTGAATAAATTAATTTTCATTTATGAAAGTTAAATTGTACTTGACCTTATATAATTTCAATATTTAAACCATTTAAACAAATATCATTTAATTGATTGAAATAAAACATTTTTTGATTGAAGTAAATATTTTTTTTTGATAATAGACAACTAATCGATTATTTGAATGAAATAAATTTTTGTTGTCTACATTTACTATTTATTTGTCAAATTTACTAAGCTGAAGGCAAAAAGTCAGTCACTAATTCAACATTTTTACGATTTCAAATTTAGAGAGTAGTGAAATTAGTAAAGTTTACTTTGTACTTAGTAAAATTTACTATTTTCACTATATTTTATTTTTACAATTAAACAACGAGTGAAGTTAACTTTTACTACAGTAAAAGTTAACTTCACTTGTTGTTTTATTGTAAAAATTCAATATTTATAAAATTTATAAATAAATTATTTTCTATTTTTATAAAAATTATTAATTTATTATGTTTTGAAAAATAAATTAAAATCATGAGAAAAAATGGGGGACTAATTCCGCTGGGGCTCGAAATAATTCCGGGAAAATTCAATTATTTATTTATTTATAGAAATTTTATAAATTTATTTTTTTTATATTTATAAAAATTATAAGTTTATTTTTTTTATATTTATAAAAATTATAAATTTATTATTTTTGTATTTATAAAATTTATAAATTTATTATTTTTGTATTTATAAAATTTATAAATTTATTATTTTTGTATTTATAAAATTTATAAATTCATTATTTTTTTATTTATAAATTTTATAAATTTATTATTTTTTATATTCTGTAGATTGAATTGATCACTCGGCAGTATTTAATAATTGAGAATTAGAATTTATCGATCACTCCGAGTCAGGTAACCTGACTCGGAGTGATCGATAAATTATAATTCTCAATTATATTTTTTATATTTCTAAAAATAATAAATACATTATTTTTTATTTTTACAAAAAAAATTAACATAAACATAAAACAATTCTTTTTTTTAACTAAAGTCATCAACTCAGCATCCAGGACAATGTACCTATGCAATTAAGTATATTTTATCTCCATTACAAAGTAGAATCTTTTTTTTAATTACATGCATAATTTATTTCTCCTAAGCTTCATCATCATCATCCCCTCCCTGTATATATATAAAAATATAAAAACATAAAAATATAAAGTGGGTTCAATAGACATCAATGGGTTCAGCTTTTAAATTGAAGTCAGCCTCACCCAAGAGAGGGAAGTTTATATATTATAAACCGTAGGAGAGTGTGTTGTATACAGAGAGAAATAAAGACAGACAGACACAGAAGTTGATTCTCGATTCTTGAGACGACGAAACGAAACACACATGCTCGCGTTCGTTTGCCTCTGTAAGACTTGGGCACCTCCTTCTCCATAATCCTCAAACGAGCCTCGCACTCCGTGAGGTACACATCTGTCACGCATTCACGCACTTCACGAAAAAAAATCAGTAAGTGTTCGCCAAATTGAAAAATGAAAATCAAAATTTATTTTTTTCGCCCATTGGAAATTTAACAAAAAAAAAAAAAAATTGAAACGCGCGTGCATGTGTTTATTTTTGTGGAGGGAAAAAAAATCACTGCTTTTGTTATTTTTTCGTTTCATGCTTTTTTGCACTCGAGGTGTGGTGATTTTTTGCTTTTTCGTTCTATAATCGGTGATTAGTGTCGTGTTTTTTTTTCGATTTGAGAATTTCATCTTTATTATGAAATAACTTTGCAAAATGATAATTTTTACGAAAAAATTATTTCAGGCCTTTTTAGGTCAACTACTAGTTGTAGGTCCTGCTAATTTTTCCATCACAGGAATTTGACATTTTTTATTTATTATTTATTTTTATTTCTCGACATTTTTTGATTTTTTCTCTCGTTTTTTTCTTTTTTCTTCTCCTTTTCGTCTATTATTATTTAAATATATTGAATTTCTGTTAATATTCACTTTATGTAAAAGTTTATACTTTCATATGTACTTTCATTTGTAGGTTACTTACAAACTTATGTAAGTAATGTTGTTTAATTCAAATCTAGACAAATTTCAGTGTTTTGTTAATTAAAGAAAAGAGTGATGGAAAAACGAGAGGGGAAAATTTATTTCTTCTTTTCTTTTGTGATAATTAATCCTAAATAGAGTGGAAAATATATTCATTTTTTTTTATTTTTGCATATAGGCATAAAGAGTAATGAGGTAAAGTAAAGAATCTATTACAAAATGTTTATTATGAACTTTGCACGTTTTGTTATTTTTAACGAAAGACAAGTTGTCATGCAAGTTATACGAGTTTTTCCCATTTAGATCGTTTTTAAGTTAAACGACTTAATTTCGTTGATTCCCTTAGCATAACTGGAATTAATTGTAGTCCTATTCCCAAGCCTCTTGTTGCAATACAGGTGAAAGATCACGAGGATAAAAATAGATTTTTAATTATGCTCTCCAAAAAGTAATTTTATATTTGGCATTAATTTTTCTTAATTAGTACTTTTTTTTAACACTTGTTAACGAGTACATTATTGATTATTGCTTGGTAATTAAATATCTAATAAATAATCATTATTGTTATTTATCACATTTTCATTGTTATTTATACAAAAAAAATTACAATAATTAATAAAGTACTTAATTAATTAGTTAATTATTTAATAAGTAATTATTAATATTATTTAGCTCATTTTTATTATCACTTATGCAAACTAATTACAATAATTAATTAATTTTTATTATTATTTTTTTTATATTGATAATTGATTGTTTACACTGAGAAAACAGTATATTTGAATCAAACCTAATTATCCTTATTATTCGGTCAACCAAAAATTATTTTTGAATTAAACACAATAATTTTAATTCAATACATAATAAATGAGATTCAATAAAAATTACGTTTAATTCATACTTACAAATTTTTTTGCTTGACTACTTATTTTTGAATTAAAAAAGAAATTTTTCTCAGTGTAGATCCTCGAACCACGCTAGTTGCAGAGAGAAAAAATTAAGAATAATAATAATTATTATTATTATTATTATTATATTTTCATTAATTAACCATTATTATATATTAACAATTAATTACAATTAAAAAAATAATTAAAAAGTAAATAAATAATTACCCTAAAAAATTATTAATTACACTTATTACTTTTTGGTTCTTTAGTCACACTAATTTTTACCTATTAGTTATTTAGTTAAACCAATTAACTAGTAGTTATTTAGCTTCACTAATTACTTAACAGTTATTTAGTCATAATCATCATCTATTAGTTATTCAGTTTCACTGATTACCTACTAATTTTGATCTTCACTAATTACCTAATAGTTATATAGTTGCAATAAATACCTATTAGCTACTTAATTACCCTAATTAGGTATTAGTTAATTAGTTAAACTAATTACCTAATAATTCTTTAGTTACAATAATTACCCGATATTTTTTTAATTACAATAATTCTCTATTAATTATATAGTTTCACAAATTACCTTCTAATTATGTATCTTTGCTAATTACCGAAAAATGATTTAGTCACAATAATAACTTATTAGTTATTTATTTAACTAATTACCTATTAATTATTTAGTTTCACTAATTAATATTTTTTTCTTCTAAACAATTATTTTTCAGTTATTTAGTTTTACTAATTTCCTGCTAGTTAATTAGTTTCACTAATTAGCTGTCAATTAATTAGTTTCACTAATTAGCTGTCAATTAATTAAATTCTCTAATTAGCTGTTAATTAATTAGTTTCACTAATTACCTACTAGTTAATTAGTTTTGCTAATTACTTATTATTTATATAATTACATTATTAGCTTTATATTAAATTACAGTTATAAATTATTAATTATTTAGTTCCACTAATTATGTATTTATTTGTCAGTTACAATAACTCCTATTTATTTTATTTAAATTCGTATTAGTTTGGAATTTTTTACTTTTTCCTAATTAACAGTTATAATTAATAAAATCATTGAACTTTTAATTAATAGTTAATTATTGCTATTTAATAACTAATTATTAATTAGTGCTGCTAAATAAGTAATTGTTAATTAGTGCGACTAAATAGCTAATTGTTAATCAGTGGGACTAAATTACTAATAGGTAAAAAATTCGACTATAAATTAGTTAATTAGTGACTTAAAAAATTATTATTATTATATTTTTGATTTTTGCTAATTAGTTCGACTAAATAACTATAACAGATAATTAGTGCAACCAAATAATTTATAGTTATACTAAATAATTATTTCTTTTTTAATTTCTCTAATGAACTGTTAATTATTTTGTTCCACATAATATTAATTAATTACTTAGCCAATTGTTAATTAATTATTTAACATAATTTTGATTAATCAGTTAACAAACTGTGAATTAGTCAGTTTTAAGATAATGTAAACTATTTAGTACATCCTTTACACTAAAAATACTGTAGTTTAATATTAATTAGCTACTAATTAGCAAACAAGCTTAGCAATTTTAATGAGATTACATTTTTTTCTTATGAAAAAATTGACTAAAGAATATTAAAAGAAATTTTTTTTTTTTAAATTAATTGAAAACATTTTTTTATTATGTCGCAACTATCGTCCTTGATTATAACGGCATATAGAATATGTAAGAATGAATTACAGATATAATAATAAAATATTATTTGCAGGAAATTTAATTTTTTGAAAAAAAGAGAGAGAGAGAGGAAGGAAAAATTGAAAAATGAAGACATCTTGCATTCTCTGTGGACTTTTATTAGTCATTGGTATTGTTACCTCAAGTCCTGTCGTTAAACGCGCTGCCGAGGATGATCTCAGTCCATTGAATGAAGTGAGTTGATACCATATTACTTGTCAATCACACTGATATCTTTATTTTGTTAAAAATGTTATTATTCCTAATTATTCAAAATTATTTTGATAATTATTTAAAATTATTTAATTAATAATTTTAAATTATTTAAAATTCAAAATTATTTAAAATTCAAAATTATTTAGAAAATTATCAATTATTATTCAGATAATTATTAAAAATTATTTAGATATGTAATCAAATTTATTTAGATAATTAATCAAAATTATTTAGACAATTATTGAAAATAACTTAGATAATTATTCAAAATAATTTAGATAATTATGCAAAAAGTAATTTAGATAAAAATTAATCAAAATAATTTACATAATTATTCATAATTATTTATATTACAATTAAAGTAATAATAATAAACTTGATAAGCATTATTTATATGATATTAAACCCTTTTTGTGTCATATAAATTTTCTCATATTTAATTTTAAATATCATATAAATTTTCTCATATTTAATTTTAAATATCATATAAATTTTATCATATTTAATTTTATATATCATAAAAAATGTTATCATACACAATTTTATACACTTTATACATAAATTTTATATACGATATAAAATATTATAATATGAATTTTATATATGATATAAAAAATGTTTATTGTAACACTAAATTATATTTTAAAAAAAAGATATTTTATACAAAATAGTTTATTATTTTTTCTCTATACTTATTCGCGGAAGCAAAAAGTTTATAATGACTTCGTTTTTAAACTACATAGACGAAAATTTCTTCCGCGAAAATTGCGGATATATTCGCAAAAGAAAAAAAGAGAAAAATTCGGGAGAAATGTCTATACATACATTTGTGTATAAATATTAAGGAGAAGAAAAATGAAATGGAAAGAGAAGGTGTGATGGAAAGAAGCGAGTTAATAGTGAAAGTGGTCGTGTGTAATAGTCTCGCGCTCATAAAAGTAGATATTATTTTATATATGTATATATATATAAAACGTGATCGCACGCGACACTCGGATTTTATAATTACGTATTTAAATTTTTTTTTTACACCTTAATACTGAATCGCTCAATTTTAAAAAAAATTTTGTCCTTGTATATTTATTTTCACCCTTAATTTGACATGAAACTAGAAATTACCATTTGAACAAAATTTTTGCAGTAATTAATTTTAAATTGAGCATATATTTGCAAACTCTGTATTTTTTTACTTTATATTTTTTATTATTTAATTTATTATAATATTTATTTTATTTTATTTCTAAAATAATATAGCTCAAAAAGTCAATATTGAAAATATTTTTAAAAAATATTTTTAAATAAAAAATTATTCAATATTTTTTCAGTATCTAATTAATAAAATAATTAACAAATAACAATTTAAATTTAATTTTTTTCTTATTTTCTATTAACATTTTTGTCTTTCTCTTCCTAAATTTTTTTTAGACTGCAGAGATGTATTCAATAAATAAATAAAAAACTAAATTCATCACTGATTCGATTAATTTTTAACTACATTTATATCGAAAATGTGTTTTTCAATTTTGTATTTAAAAATTTCAGATCGAAAAATATTTTTAAAAAAATTTTTTTTCGCTATTTTGTAATAAAAATGTAATAATTTATTTTTATAGCAATTCAATTGATTGATTTTTGCAATAAATAATTCCCTAAGCAAAAAAAATAAATAAATAAATAATAATAGGTAATAATAATAGTAAAAATAAAATAATTATAGTAATAGTAATATTAATAGTAAAAATAATCATAAGAAGAATAATAATATAATAATAGTAACAATAGTGATAAAAGATCAAAAGATACAGAAAAATTGCAACTCCTTTTTTAAGGAACAATAAGAAAAGCAAACAGTAGGTGATTAATAATTCAATTGTTTTTATGAGTTACGAACTCATTGAATTCTAATAATTTTAGAATAGAAAGGACGGTAGGCTGAGATTATTAAAGAAAATTATCATTAAAATTCTCATTATAAATGCAGTTAATGTTGAATTTATGTTAACATATTTGAACCGATATTAAATTTATGATTCAGATTATTCTTGAGGTGGGAAGTAAACACATTCCGCACTTTTAACTGGTGACACTATTTGATTTGCCAATAGTCATCATATATTTATAAATAATGTTGAAAATTTTATAAAATTATTAAATATTAAACAATATAAAATAAATAATTATTAAATTTATATAATTAAATTTTAATATAATTAAATTCTATAACTTTATAATTACTCCAAATTTGAATTTAAAAAAAATGTTTACTAATTTTAATTAGTGTCTGACTTTCTGCTTTTGAATTAGTAAATTTTATTAATAAATTAGTAGAAACGACTATTTATTAGTAAAATTTACTAAGTTAGTGAATAATAAAAAAAAATAATATAAAAAAGTAAAGTTTTACTAATAAATTAGTAGAAATAACTATTTATTAGTAAAAGTTACTAATTCAAAAGCAAAAAGTCAGTCATTAATTCAAATTAGTAAAAATTTTTACTAATTCAAATTTGGAGCGTAGATTTTATAAAACAAATTTTACAAATTTATTTATAAATTTTTATAAGTAATCACTTGAAATCAATTACTTTCCATTAAATATTAAAAGTAAAAATAAAAAATTCAAAAACAGTTAAAAAAAACATCTTCACATAAATTTTCAAAAATTATATTTGATAATTGTGATTTTATAAAAAATATTGAAGCGGTTTATTCAAATGAATCGAAATTTTCTCAAGTCTTGGAGATTTCAATGCTCGGTAAAGCATATTCGTTATTCATGTAATTCAGTAGATCTAGTCGATTTTAGTCAGACAAATCATCCGATTGATGTCTCTCACACATATTGCTAGTGTATAATATCAAAATTTTTCGACTAACATGTTTTTGTCAAATTTTTCAATTTTAAAATTTTTCCTCAATATTTTGTGAATTAATTTAAATAATTATAATTACAGATAAAATTTGTCAGCAATATTCAAAACAGTTTTATAGTCATTTTTAATTCTTATTTATTTTTTTTTTTTTTTTGTAAATGAATTTAGTAATAAACTTAATGCCAACGATTAATATGGCTAAATTTGTATTTTTTCCTTTTTTTTTGAATTTCAATCTTCGTGATCTTTGAAATTCAGTTACAAAATTAGAAACAATATTTTTGAAGGTTATACGAGTTTCGACATTAGAAAGGAGAAAAAAATGAAGATGCTTGTCATTGAAGTAGATTTGTAATATTTAGAGAAAATTTTCGATTATTTTATGCAACAAATTTTTTGAGATTTTTAATTTTTTTAATTTTCGAGTAAATTGACGTAGCTTTGTTCATTGCACGTTTTAATTTCATACATTGTTATAAATTAATACAATTATATTTTTTCCATATAATATTATTTTTTTTATTTTAAATAATTTTTTAATTTTTTAAACTTAAAATTTCAACACTTGATATTTTTTTCAATTAAAGAAATATTCAATATTTCCAAATTCCAAGTTTGAATTATTATTTCAAGATATAAAAAATTGTCGAAGAAATTTATTTTCCTTGTGGCATTTTATTAATTCAAATTTTAAAAATAACACTCATATTTAAAAGTGTCAATTATACTTTTGTAAACGACCATATAGAGTATTGCACGCGAGTAATTATTTTTCTCGGAAACTTTTACGCATGATGTGAGAATAATTGTGTAATCGATAAAAATTCGGACAGGAAAGAGATGATTGACCTCTTATGTACTTTCATTTTTTTTTTCATCCGTTTCGTGAATTATAAATGTCAAACTTGGATGTATTTACTGTATCCGATACATTGACCCATTCAATCACTCTCGTTTTCATTCTGACTTTGAAAAACCGGTTTTATTTTGTTACAGTTAAATTTGGAGAAAAAATAGTTTGCACAAAAATTGTTTCATTTCAAATTTAAAAAAAAAAAATTTTTATGTAATTTTTTTGTAATCTTTTATAAAATACCAATATTATCCATTAATTAAATTATAAATATTATTTCTTGGGAATTTGATTTATTTTCAATTTTTTATTTATATTTATTTATTTACTATAGTAATAATTAATTTTACTTAGATTCATCTAATTGGGGAATATATCAAATTAATTAATTTTTTGTAAATTATTATTAAATATATTATTCGTAAATATATTATTCAGTAAATTTATTTACCAAATGGAATTTAAAATTCAGGAATTTATTAACTCCTTATGTACTTTATTTTACGCTTGAATATTCATATCTGCTTATTAACACTTTTTGACGATGCATATAAATTAGAAGTTAAATTTAATGCTTCTGTATTGCCAGTCGTTTATACATTTCAAAGTGAAAATCGATTTGGAAATATACTTTATATATATCAGAGAATATTTTTTTAATCTTCTGGTTTATAAAATATTTTATAACAGAAAAAGAAATAATTTTTCTTTTTAATTTTTAAAAAGCAGCGCTGTATTTTTTTTCATCACACATAACACAGTAGCAGCTTATTGCAAATTTCTTTAGCAAATTAGTCATTTTTCTATTTTGAATTAAACACGGTTTTTCTGGTGCGAAGCTTTAAGAGAATTTTTTTTTCTAAATTTGGTGAATCCTCGAATTCTTGGAGGCAGACTAATTTTTAATTTAAGGTAAGCTTACTTTTCGAGTCTGCTATTTCATTTTTAACTTAGGCTCTTTTTTGGTAACTTTTACCTTCCTTTATTTTAAACAATTGTTAGTTGCAAATATATTTGCAAAAATATTTTAATTGTAATTTTTAATTAGCTATTTTATTTTATTTTTTACATTCTCATCAAAAACGAGAAAGTCTTGGATTTGTGCAATTTCTTTTTATTTTAATTACAATTATATCTATAATAACATATTTATTAATTTAATGGATAAATGGTCGCGAGGGTTTGTGTCCGGACTGGCAATTTTCGAGACCGGGGTTCAAGTCTCCTTGGAGTGATAAAATTTATTAATTTATTTAGATTAATATTCATTAAGTAAAAAATAATAAATTATTTATTTAATAAATATTAATAAATAAAATAAATAATTTACTAAATTAATATTAATAATTAATAAATAATAATAGGTACTTTGTAGTAATTATTATTCGTGAATTATTAATAATTAACAATAGTCAAGCACTAATAATTAAAATTAGTTAATAATATTTTATATTTATAGTAGTTAATTATTAAAATTGATTAATAATAATAAGCAATAATAAATAATTTATTTATTTGAGTTTTGAATAATAATAATTAAATAAAATCTTTTTATTTTATTTTTTTTTTTTTTAAATACTTTTAGAATTTTATCAAAGTAATTTTTAATTAACTAATTAATGAAAGAGTAGAGAATAAGTGAAATAAAGTGGCCTAAGTTTAAATTGAAATTTTCGACTTTGTAGTGCATGTTTAAAAAAAAAATTACCGTCAATTACTCAATTTTTGTTGGTGAATATTTTTCAAAAATATAATTAACCTGCTGATTGGCTTGATTTTAGATTTATCCTGTCGACGAGGACGTCGCTGCTGACGATGAAAGGTCAGAGAGAGACAAGAGAAAAATAGGAGTCGTTAAACTTGGAGTGACAAATGGACTCCTTAATTTTGTCTTTGGAGTAAGTTTTATATTTCACATTATTTACACGATTTTGATAAAAGAAAAATAATCAAAAATCGTCTAGAAAAAAAATTATTAATATCAATTAAATTATTAAATAAATAATAAAATAATTAGAATAATTATAATAATTATATTAAATTTGTATTATAATTGTAATAATTTGGAGAATTATAATATAGAGAATTATAATAATGAAAAAAAAAAATTTCGAAAAATTACACTTTCGGATAAAAAGTTTTTAATAAAAAATAATTTCTTACTTTATATAGTAATTTTTTCTCTTTATATATATATAAATTATTAAAAAGAAAAGAAGACGTGTGAATTAATTGTGCCAGACATGTATTTAATATTCAATGAAGCATGTTCAATATATGTAATTAGTTATGAAATCCGGGTTTTAAATAAACACATCGTAATGCACTTTATATGTTTAAATGCAGTTTGGAATAAGAATGTAAGATGAGAATTTTTGTTACCTAACTTTCTACCTTGTTACAATTATTTTTTTTTACAACTGACTTGTAAAAATTATACAATTACCAGTTATGCTGGTATATTATACGGAAATTTTTCAAAAAAAAAAGAAAATGAAAAGAAAATTTACTACTTTTTTCGAGCACGTGCTATAAAGGAATTCGAGTTTAACTATTGTTTTTATTATATAATTATATTTCAAATACATGCGATACGTGTTTTCAAAAGCAATTGTGAATTTTATTGTAGTTCAAGAATTCTTAGGGAAAAATTGCCGATGAAGTAGATGAGATTTAGAATTTAATATTTTCGTGTTTAATATTTTAATATTAAACACATTTTATGTTTTTTTTAACATATTTTAATAATTATTAAAATATTTGTTTAGAATGTTTAATCTTTTTTTTATTTGTTGAGTATTTTTAGTTCGTTTGTTTCTTGTTTAGTGTTTTTAGTTTTTTTGTCTATTCATTTGGTATTTTTTGTTTCTTCGGTTGTTTATTATGTTTAGTTTGTTTATTTATTTAGTATTTTTTGTTTGTTTATTATTTTTAGTCTTTTGTTTATTTGTTGAGTATTTTTAGTTTGTTTGTTTATTAATTTAGTACTTATAGTTTTTTTGTCTTTTCATTTAGTATTTTTTGTCTCTTTGTTTATTTATTTAGTATTTTTAGTTTTTTTGTTTATCAATTTAGTATTTTTAGTTTATTTGCTTATCACTTTTAGTTTTTTTGTTTATCAATTTAGTATTTTTAGTTTTTTTGTCTTTTCATTTAGTATTTTTTCTTTCTTTGTTTGTTTATTATTTTTAGTTTATTTATTTATTTAGCATTTCCTGTTTGCTTGTTTATTATTTTTAATTTGTTTATTTGTAGACTTTTTTTAATTCGTTTATTCTTTATTTATTTGTTTAGTATTTTTTGTATTTTTTATTTAGTATTTTTTGTTTCTTTAGTATCTTTGTTTCTTTGTTTGTTTACTATTTTTAATTAATTTATTTGTTTGGCCCTTTTTTTGCTTAGTATTTTTATTACAATATTTAACAGTTTAATATTTAATAAAAAAAAATTTGTTTCAATTTAATAGTTAGAGTAAAACATTATTTAGCTTCATTTAAATATTTTACAATTTTATTAAAGTTTAATTAAATTAATTAAAGTTTACTTTTAATTAAAAATATTTACCCAAATTTTATTATTTTTTTTATTTAAGATTGAAGTTATTTTATTAAAAATGATTAAAAGTGGATTAACCATAAAATTAATTAAAACGAATTACATAATTATAGAAAATGAGTTGAAAATAAATTACAGAAAATTAATTAATTAAAAATTTGTTACTATTATTATTATTTTTTTTTTTTTTTGCAAGTTGTCGCTAATTTTTTTTTCTTTTCTTCTCCTCTTGCAGAAATTGGACGCTTTCTTGGAGGCGAAGACGAAAGCATTAGAAGTATTGGACGAGGGAAATAAGGCGAAAAATCTTGCCTATGGAATTGATCCGAAGCATTCGGCGACGAGTCATTTTATCAGCAATTTGGTTCATCAGAAAATTCAGGCCGGTACAGCAAGTATCGGTCCGGTAATAAATAGTGCGACAACATTCTTTTCAAGTGCAAAAGCTGGTCTCTCCCACGCTTTTGCCTCGAAATTCGCACCCTTAAGTTCTCTTTCAGGTGGTTTGTCCGGCGGTTTATCGGGTGGTTCCGGCGATTCAGGTACTAAATTACCCCCCAAAAAATTACTTTTTGCCTTTTCCAAAAAAATTTTTTAATCAATTTCTTGTATTTAAAAAATAGTGTTAACCAAATTTTTTATTTTTTAATTTAAAATTTCTTTAATTTTTTTGTAATTAAAAAAAATAATCAATTTTTAATAATTGATTTTCCTGATTAAAAATAATCAATTTTTTCTAATTAAAAAAAAAACTTTAACCATTTTTTTGTATTTGAAGAGAATTAAAAACAGTTTTTTTTTATTAGAAAGAATTAATCAGTTCCTTCCACAATAAAATATTTTTTTAAATTTAACCAATTTTTTTAATTATTTCTTTTTAAATTGAAAAAAATACTTTTTCTAATTTATTTTAATTAAAGAAGAAAATTTTTTTCTACTGGAAATCTTTTAAATAATTTAAAAACAGTGATAAAATTAATGAAAATTATTTGAACTTTTTTTTAACTCTAGAGATAATGGAGAATTTTTTTTATTGTAATTATTATTTTTATTATTAATATATTATTTTTATTATTATTAATAACATAAATTATATTTTTAGATCATTCCGGTGGAGGTGGTGGCTCGGGAAATATTCTCTCGACATTGACAAGTCTCAGTGGAGCAAGTAGCAATAATGGAAATTCCCATACTGACGATGTGAGTTCTAGTGATGATGTTGGTGATGATGATGCTAGTCTTGGTGAAGATGCAGGGACAAATGTAGGCCTTAACCTTGGCGCATTTGCGAATTTTAATGGAGACAAGGGATACTAAGTTATTATTAATTCCATTTTTTTTTTTTTTTTTTTTTTGAATGACTATTTCGCACGTTTCTTTCTAGAAATTGCATTGATAATAATTTTAGAAGAGGCTCTTTGGTTGCTTCTGTAAAAAAAAATTATTCTCACCCCCTACTTTTGAACCCTTTTTCCCTGAACACCTTTTTCATTTTTATTCATAATTCTCATATTAACATTTTTCATTCATTTCATCAATTTTTTTTTTGTCACGGCAACAAAAAATTGTAAAGTAATTTTTCCCTTTTTTTTACTCTTAATTATTAATTAATTAATAATTAATTTAATTTATTAAATATTAATTAATTAGTTAATAATTACTTCTTTTACTATTCTAATTATTCTTTTTACTACTAAAACCAAAATTATCTGGCACTTGTAATTAATTATTTTCAATTAATTAAAATAAATTATGCAAAGTTTACAATTTCCAAAAATGTCAGAACTTTTGGGTTTTACTGTTTGAACTTGGTAAAAGTTATTTTACAATTTTTACCGTAAGAATAATTTTTGGTTATTTGTTTTTCGTTCTAAAACAAGAAAAAGTAAATAATAATTAAAAAATGATTAATTACACCAAATTTAGGTTATAATTGTTAATAATTGATTCAGTTATAAATAATTGTTTAGATACTATCAACTATATATATATACTATATACTATATACTATACTATATACTATTTGTAGTAATTCGAACGAAAATCGAATAGAATGTTAATTACTTTATCGAATAATAATAATTTTTCTGATTATTTAATTATTAATTAAAATAATTATTAGTTATCATAACTATTTGTTATAATAATTTTTAATTTTAATCATTTTTAATTGTAAAAATTACTAATTTTAATTATTATTAATTTTAATAATTACTAATTTTAATAATTATTAATTTTAATAATTTTTAATTACAGTTATTATATATAATAATTATTGTTTACAAATTTCTAGTAATTAATTGAATTAAAAATTTAAAAACGCTTTCGACGAAATTCAAATAACCAAAAATTGCGGCTTTTCTACTTTTTTCTTTTAGTCAAGATTCATGGCATTTAGGAGCTTGCTTCATAGATGTAAAAATAAAATAGTTGTAAATTATAGATTTTTGATGGAGAAAGTAGTTTATATTTTATAATTATTAACGACTATAAATGAGAGCAAAAAACAAATTGTTTTTTATTCACTAGGAAAATGACTTTATTAAAATGTCAGCAATTTTAAATTTGCAATTTTTTTAGTAAATTTTTCTTGTAATTTATTTGCAAATTTATCTATACTTTTAGATTTTAATTTTTTTGACTATATTAATAGTGCAATTTTTTAATTTTATTTACAATTAGAAGAAATGTTATATTAATCAAATTTTTCAATTTTTAAATGCATTTAGTAAAAAAATGTATTAGTTAAAAATTAAAATTTAGTAAATAGAATTTTTTTTGTCAATTTGGAATTTACTAAAAAAAAAATTGTGTAAAAATAGTATTTGAATTTAAATTAATATTAGTCTCTTCGATTTTTCTTGAAAATTTAATGACGTTGGCTTCTCCTCTCTCTCTCTCGTTATTTTTTTTTTTTTATTAAACAGGATGCTTAATAATTTCTGACATTATGCAACGAATGTCTAGCCAGTCATTCTTGCCATTTTCATCTGTTTCGAAATAGAATCGAAAGTATGTTAAAAAATATCATCTTGGATGGGGAGATTACTGAAAGTAAAAATAATTTTTCTAAAAGGTAAAATCAAAAATAAAATGTAAATTTCTTTTATTCTTTTTTTAGTTTTTTATTTTAATTTTTAGTAAATTTAGAAATTAAATTTTGTCACAAAATCTTTTCTGGTTGAAAATTATTTTTGTTACCAAAAAGAAAAAAGATATTTCGAAAAATAATTTACTTTACCGGTTTTTTTTAAATTAGAAAAATTGCAAATTATTTTTTTTTTTAATTTTCATTAATTTCAAATTAAAAAAAAATTTTCGATTCTATTTCTTCGCTCGCTTTTTAGTTTTTACTAAATCATATTATCGCTTCACTACAATATAAATACAATTTCTCTCCAAACGGCTGTAAATTTATTATTTTAGTCATTAATTTATATTAACAATGCTTTAAAATTTTTTTTTTTACTTTTTCCTCGCCTGTATTTTTTTCACATATAATATAAGAAACTATTTTCAACAATTTGGACATTTGGACAAAAAACGACACCTTCAAGTTTCAAACATTCGCCTTCAAAAAAAAAAAAAAAAACAAAAACAAAGAAACAAAAAAACAAATGTAAAAATGACGAACTAATTGATAATATTACTGTTATTTTTTCTTCTATTTTTTTTTCTCTCTTTTTTAGAAAAAAGGACCATATGGAACCCAATAAACCCTCCCCTACACAGTTTAAACTGAAAAACGTGCGATTGAGAACTGACCCTAACCCTGATTTTTGGCCATTGTTTGCAAAACCTCTATATTTTACCACAAGAATGCTGTAAATAATAATAATAATAGTAATGTACTTAATTACGATAGGATAAGAATGAGACCGCGAATTGTGTAAATTATTGTAAATAGCGGATTTGTACGCTCCTATAGACGCTAAATATTATGAAGATGATGATGATGATGATGATGATGATGATGTTGCTGATGATGATGATAATGAGATAATTATGTCAAATAAACTTTACGACTTTTATTACAAAAATTGTGTATAAATTACACGACTTCTTTTTTTACTTCACCCTTGACCTATTAATATGATAAACGATTTTTTTTTTAAATTCAATAATAATTCTTTATGATTAACAAAGAAATTTTATTAAAAATAAAAATTTATAAAATTAAAAATTAAAAAACAAAATTAAATTTGAAAAAAAAATAACAAAAAGAATAAAAATAATGATAACAATAATTTTTAGAATAATATAAATAATAATAATAATAATAAACAATAATGAAAAAAAGTGACAATAACAATAATTATAATATTAATAGCAGAGTAATATTTAAACAATATTAATAAAAAAAATTTTGTATCAAAAAAGGTCTTTTGCCTTTTTATTACAAAATAATTTCAGAAAACATTTTTAACGAAAAGCAAACATTAATAAAAATAATAATAATAATAATAATAATAATAAAAAAATAGTAATAGTAACAATAATAATAATAACAACAATAAAAAATTATAATAATGAACAAAAATAAAATTATAATTATAATAAATAATTAAAAAATCTAATTTATTTTTAATTTTAATATTTACTAAAATTTGATTTTATCCACTTGATAATTATTAATTATTATTAGTTATTATTAGTTTTTATTGTTATTAGTTATAATTATTATTAGTATTAGTTATCATTATTATTAGCATTAGTTATTATTAGTTACTACTATTATTATAATAATTATTATTTTTATTAGACGCAATTCACGATTAATTGCATATTTATTACATGACGTACTAATTATTGTAAATATTTTTAATGCTAATTACTTTTGGGAATATTTAATATTTATTTATTATAACAATTATTTTCCAATTATTTTTAATTATTTTCTAAGCTATGGAAATGAATTTTGATTTTATTTGGTGAAAATACTATATTTATAAGAGAAACTAAAAAAAATTGTACAAAATAAAATAAAGTTTTGTAATTTTCTTTCAATACTGTTTTTTATTTTATTTTGCCGAATTCTTCTCTTGCTTTCTATTGGATGCTTGCAAAAAAATGGGATTGACAATTATATAATGGTGGTAATGATTTTAATGATTATTATTTTTTTTTTTTTTTGATTCGTTTAAAAAAAAATTTTCTATTTCTTGAAAGAAACAATTTTTTTTGAAATTATTTTTTTTGTACTAGGTGCGCTCAACGACCGAGGAGGATATTCCAGAATTTGACAGAAAAAAAGTTTCATTGGATGTTCCGTCGCAAATTTTTGGTACAGGATTCTCTCTGGTTACAAATTTGAGTAAAATCGTTGGTAGCCTCATAATGGTAATTAAAATTTGTTAATTTAAATTATTAATTAAATAGTGACAAAATTAGCTACTTCATAAATTGGTCAATTAATAAATGAAATACGTAATAAATTAATAACCTGAAAATATAATTACTCTAAAAATTAATTAATTAGTTAAGAAGTTTGTTTCTCTAAAAAATAATTACTATCTACATTAATTAGTAAAAAAATGGTAATTAATTAACTTAATTTTTCCAAAAAACGAATCACTTAAAAATTAATTAACAAATAAGTTAAATTCTTTAAAAATTAATTACTTAATAAATTAATTACCAAATAAATTGATTTTCTAGTAAGATAATTACAGTAAAAAATTAATTATTTACTATATTAGTTACCTAATAAATTAGTTTCTCTAAAAGCTAATTAACTAATAAATTAGGTCTTCAAAAAATTAATGGCGTAATGAGTTATTTCCTCAAAAAATTAATTATCTAATAAATTAGTAACCTAATGAATTGAGGTTACTAACCCAAAAATTAATTGAAAAATAAATTAGTTATTTTCTCAATTGATTGGCTAATAAGTTAATGACTCCGAAAATTAAATTACATAGTAAATTAATTACCTAATAAATTAATTATCAAATGAATTACTTGTCTATTAAGATAATTACTCCAAAAATTAATTGCTTACTATGTTAATTACTCCAAAAGTGAATTTATTTCTATTTTAATTACTCAAAAAATTAATTACTTGCTATTTTAAATACTCTAGAAATTGATTTCTTAAAATGTTAATTACTTCAAAAATTAAATACTTTTTATTTTAATTGCTCCAAAAATTATATTATTTCTATTTTAATTACTCCAAAAATTAATTACTTATTATGTTAATTACTCCAAAAATTAAATACTTTCTATTATAATTACTCTAAAAATTAATTACTTATTATGTTAATTACTCCAAAAATTAAATACTTTTTATTATAATTACTCTAAAAATTAATTACTTGCTATTTTAAATACTCTAGAAATTAATTTCTTACTATGTTTAATGATTCCAAAAATTAAATTACTTACTATATTAATTACCTAATAAATTAATCACTAAATAAATTCATTTTCTTAATAAATAAATAAATAAATAAAGTAATTAATATTCTTAAAAAAATAATAAATTTTCCAATAATAACCATCAAACTTTTAAATATAAATTCAAAACAAATTTTTTATTGTCTATTGAACTGAATAAATATTTATACCCTATATAGTGTATAATTTTTCTATTCTATAAACAAACTATATAAAAATTTGTTATTTTTTCTGTCTAATGTTTCGAAATAAATATAGTAATTTAGCATTTTTTTTCAAAAAAAAAAAAAAAAA
This sequence comes from Leptopilina syphax, assembly GCA_032872505.1. Classification (NCBI taxonomy): domain Eukaryota; kingdom Metazoa; phylum Arthropoda; class Insecta; order Hymenoptera; family Figitidae; genus Leptopilina; species Leptopilina syphax. The sequence continues at coordinate 40,971,808 of CM065469.1, forward strand.
AATCGATTTTTATTAAATTTATATGCGTTTTAAAATATATAGTGGCATACGCGTAAGTGGACAGAACATATATATTATAGATCAATCCCTTTCACTTGAATTGATATTGCAAAAGTCCTGTGGCACTTTACCCTATGTCGTGCGTCAGTAACTTTTGATACATGTCCGGCAAGATTCGTCTCTTTCGAATGCAAGGATCTATAATGGGTGACCGGTTGTCCTCGATTATAAAATAGATATGGAAAATTCTTATATTTTTACTTTATATATCTATATATATTTTAAACTATCGTTTGTGCTCTTATAATTAAACGTTTGATTTATCATTTCCTCTTTCACTCCCACTGCGATTGTCAGAGGGAAAAAGAATAGAAGAAAAATTAATGCTTAAACTTTCATGACCCGGACATTCTGTTTTGTTGAATTTCATTAACACCAAATGAAAATCTACTTTTTTTTCGATTTTTCTATTTTTTTGTGTTTTGTAATTTGAAAAATCGTTTATGAATTAAGATTATTTCAATTTTTTTATTTTTTTTGTCTTGTCAAGATTAATTATTGAATTCTGTATATTTGTTAGTTATTTATTTATTAATTTACATTAATAGGTACATAAAGAGTACGAAGAAAAAAATTTTGATATCATTTCGAATGGGAAATATTAATAAATTTATATATTTATAAACGTTGATAAAAAAAAAAAATAAGAATGGATTTAAATAAGTAACTAAATAGTTAACTATTTAGAAAAAGATAGAAAAATAAATAAAAATACATAACTATAAATAAAAAAATATTAATGAATATAGATAAATTAGTAAATAAATAATTGAAGATAAAATTCTATTTGAAAATTACAAATTTTAATTGAACATGAAATTGGAACTTTTTAAATTTTTAGATAATAAAGGAAAAAATTTTACTCAAAAAAATGTTCTGTTACATTTATTTATTATTTATTATTTTTCCATAGGAATTAAAAATTTCAAATTCAAATCTTTTTAAATTCAATAACTTATAAGAATGTTTTATAATAATTAAAAATGACCGAGAGATAAAATCATTGTTTTATATTATAAAAATATTATTACAGTAAATTTTTCAAAAATTATTTTCATCATTTCAAATCAATTATTATTTTCTCCAATTTTTAATTATTTTTTATGAAAATAATTGAATTCCTTAAAAAAAATTGTATTATTTATAAACATAATTGAATTATTGCGAAGGACTTTATAAAAAATTTGTAAATAATTGAATTCTTGAGAAATTTTTATTATTTTTTTTTCTGTTATTTATATAAAAATAATTGGGATTTGGACGAGATTTTTTTTTAAATTTGAAAGATAATTGAATTTTATGAGAAGAATTTTATCACTCTAGAAAATAATTGAATTTCTGCAATTATTTGTAATTTTTCCAAAATTGGATTTTTTACTGTTTTTTTAACAAGAATTTGAATTAAAAATTTTTAAATTCTATTATTTTTATAAAATTGCTAATTTTACCCTAAAATATTAGCCGCGCGAATTGTTGCTACTTAATAAATAATTATAAAATAAATAAATAAATATAGATTAGTGAGGTAGAAAACAATTGAATATGGAAAAATAAAATAAATATATGTGAATGAGTAAATAAAAAATTTTTTTACATAAAAAACTAAATAAATAAAAATAGATAAATAAATATAAAAAAAATGTAGATTAGTGAATTAGTGAATAATTAAATATACAAAAATAAATAAATATAGATTAGTTAGTAAATGAAGAATTAAATAAAAAAGAAATTTAAAAAAAAATTAATATAGACTAATAAACAAATAGAGATAAATAATAAAATAAATAAATAAATAAATTATTAATAAATTAATAAGTTTCAATTAATAAATTTCGCAGGTTAAAAAAATATATTTTTTATTTCAGAACTCAGCGCTTCGAACGCAGAGCGTTTTGGAGGTTTTTAAACCAATATTTCGAGGAGCATTCGCTATAAAGGGTTTACCTTCGGATAATCCAAAGTAGATCGATTGCAGTATCCTTATAGGTGATTTGAATTGCTCAACCGTTGCTGGAGGCGCTTGACATCTAGACAAGTCATTAAACTCATTAACGAGAGTGACTCTAGGGCAACAATTTTTTTTTTAAATAGAAAAATGCTACATATTTATTGTTTTTACTTTTCTTGTTTGTTTAATATTTTAAGAAACAATTTTTTAAAATTTGAAGACATTTGAAAAGAGAAGAACTGATCATTTTGTTATAAGTATTATTTATTTATAAACGAAAATTCAAACCAGCCATATTATTTGTAAGCTGAGTCTTGATTTTTTTAAATTTCGTTTTTCTTTTCCAACTCTTGTATATTGTATACTGTAAATTATCTTTAAAAATATCTTTAAAAATATCTTTAAAAATATCTTTTAAAATATTATTTATATTTTTTTAAATTTTCAAAAGAATTTTTGAAAGAATTTTTTCGATTTTATGGAAAATTCATTTTTTGTCTGACTGTAACTGACATTTTCTACTGATGGGAAATTAACGTTTTTTTCTGTCCTGCAGAAAGGAAACTTGTCATTTGCTACTTATTTCAAAAATTAAAAGAATCTCTAAACGTTTTTGTTATGTAATTTAGAATTCTTTTTTGAAACTCTATGAAGGGATTTATTAGAAAAGTTAAGGATAAAATTGTCTGACTAAAGGTATCTTTCTCTACTGGGAAAATTACCACTAGGAAAATTGTAAGAATAACCTTTGTCTGACTAAAATTGTTTTATACCACTGATATGGAAAAATTATAACGGAAAAGCAGTTTTCTTTTTTTGAAATTATCTGTAACTATTTATATTGATACCAAAGTCTGGTTGACTAGAACTTTTTTTCACCACTGGGACTGAGATCAAAAAAATTCTTCAAACTTTTGTCTTACTACGATTAATCTGTACTACTAGTGTCGAAATTTGCAAAAATCTAAAATTTTCTTTTCCTGTAATTAGATTTAACTACTGGTTTAGAAATTAAAATTAATTGTAGAAAATTCCAAACAATTCTGTTCTAGTGAATTCGATTTTTACTATACTTGTAACTAAAATTAAAATTCAATTTCTGTCTGACTAAACGTAGTTTTTACTACTAAAAATTGTAAATATTAGGCAAAATTTGTCTTACTAAAAATTGTTTTACTATTAATAGGAAAAAATGTCTGACTTCAAAGTGTTTGTACTACTTAAAATAATTGTAGAGTAATTTTTCAATATTCGGTCTGACTAAACGAGTCTTTTACTACTGTAACCAAAATTAAAAGAGTAAATGCTCATGACGTAGGAAATGCTCTGTATTATTAAATTTTTCTCCTAAAACTACACGATAGTACGTGTCTGACTAAAAATGTTTTTACCACTTAAACTACTTTTCGAATAACTCTACAATATTCAGTCTGACTAAACTTTTCTTTTACTACTGAAACAAAAATTACTAAATTTAGAAAAAGTTTTTATACAAGTGGAGTTTTCTCCCACTGACTGTACGAAAGTGTCTGACTAAAACTGTCTTCTACCACTGGAAATAATTTTTTTTTTAAATTTTGACCTGACGTAGAATTTTCTTTTACTACGAGTAAAAAGTTACAATAAATACAGAAAAATACACTTTTGTCTGACTAAAGTTGTCTTTTACTACTGATGCTAAAAATTATGTCGGGCTTAATATAAAATTTGCTACTTAGAAAAATTCCGTCTGACTGAAAACAATTTCATTACTCATATAAAAAATTTCTTAAAATCTTTCTGACAAAATAGAGTCTTTTTCTCCTAGCAAATCTGTCGCCGTATTAAAATAATTTCCCAGAAAAATTATGTCTTACTATAGTTGTCTTTTTCTACTGATTCCAAAAGTTCTGTCTGTCTATTAAAAAATCCACTACTTGAAAATAAATTAAAAACTCCCGAAATAGCATATGACAAAAATTTACGTCTCATTTTCTAGAAAAGTCTAAAAGATTTTCTAGTTTCTTACCACAGTTGTCTTTTTCTACTAATTTAAAAAAGTTCTGTCTGACTAATAAAAAATTTACTACTTGAAAGTAAATAAAAAACACCCGAAATTCCGTCTGACCAAAATTGTCTTCTTCTACTAAAAAATTACTACTTCTGTTTTATATACTTTTCTAGAAAATTCCCGTCTTACTATAATTCCCCTTTTCTACTGAATCCAAAAATCGACTATGACTGGAAAAAATTTCTTTTACTACTAGTCAAAAATTACAACTCTAAAAAAAATTTCTTTTATCTAAATTGAAGAGCTAATAGAAATTAATTTCCCAATAATGAAATTTGAAGAATTTTTTCTTAACGTAACTGACTTTTACTACTGAATCCACATTGAAGGGAGATATTATATAATCTGACTAGGAATATTTGAATCGTTAAAAAAACAGTCTACAAAAAACAGGAAAATAATTTAGGAACTAAGGAACTTTAGGTAAAAATAAATATTTGAGGGAAAATATTGTAACGTAATATTTGTACAAGTTCTTAAAAACTATTAACTCATTAAAAACAAACATCTCATACCTCTATATTGTAATTCAGTGATTGTGGGTTCAATGCGTAGTATGTAACAGTGCTATGTAAATATATTATTGTAGGTAATAAATTGTATATTTATATAAAACATGATTACACAATATTGACTAAAAATGTAATATTTCTTTATTAATCAGTATTTATTTATCCTAACATAGAAGAAGTAGAATTGTAATTTATAATAATTAATTATTTCAGTAAATCATAAACCTCAACTCTTTTAGTTTTTAAAATTGATTTCTTTTGATTATTCTTTTCTTATTATTCCATTAATTTTTTTTTTATTATTCTTATCAATTTTTATTATTTTTATTAACTTTGATTTTATAATTTTTATTTTTATTATTTTTATTAACTTTGGTATTATAATTTTTCTTTCAATTATCGTTTTTTGTCAATTATATTATATTTACTAGCAACAATTCACGCGCTAATTTCTTAATGCCTTTTATAAAATATAATTATCAATTTTTAAAATAATAGAATTTAAAAATTTTCTAATTCCAATTTTTGTTGAAAACACGAAAAAAATTCAATTTTGAAGAAATTACAAATAATTGTAAAAATTTAATTTTATTTTCTACATTGTAAACGTAATTTAAAATTATATTTCAATAAAAATTATAATTTTCTGTTAATAATAAATAAATAATAAAACCTAAATTAATAATAAATTAATAGAACCTAAAATTTAACAAATGTTTCTTATTGACAGAAAATTGTAATTTTTATTCAAATTGCAACTTTTATTCGTTGTAAGTGTTCAAAATTAAATTCTTCGCCTTTCCATCAAAAAGAATTTAAAATTTAATTTGTCTCTTTTAAATTACGAAATTATGACATTGGACTAAGTGTTTTTTTTTTTGACTGTCCGTCAGATTCTTCTTTAATTTTTCTTTTATAATTTTCATTTTTATTTTTTTTATTGTTTTTATTATTTTTAGTTTTCATTATTTACATTTTTAGGATAATTTTTTTATTTTTGTAAACTTTCGTTATATTTTTTTTTATAAATTTTTTATTGTACGGACAGTTTACTACTGTGACTTTGTAAAATTAACATTTTAGGCTAATAAAATTATTATTTGGACTATATTTGACTATATTGTTATTTAGACTATATTATTTATTAATATATTAGAAAAATTTCCATTAAATAATTTTCACTTCCTCCAAATGAGTTAACAATATATTTTCTTAATCGAAATAATTTACAATATCTTAAATTGCGGATAAAATAGGTAAATAAAATTTTTTCGCCTCTGTTTTTTTTTCTATTTGCCTATATTATTAATCATTATTAATCATCGCGAACATTGCACTTTTCTCAATGTGTCATACATTGGATCGTCTGAATAATTTATGATAAACGAAGACATTGTGGCGTCATTCTGCATAATGATCGCGTTGGAAAAATGAATCTAGGTTTAAAAATTATTCGACCTCTATGATTCAATAGGCTGGCTATAAACTTTTATGGTAATTTGTCGGTATGAAGAAATTTTTGATCCTTTTGACTTTTTTCTCTTTTTTTATTCTTTTGACATTTTCTCCTATTTTTTTTTTCGAAACATTTTTCTTTTATTCCTATTTTTTCTTTTCTTATGCAAATATTTGAAACTATTCTTTTTGAACTCTTATTTCTTTTCCTTCTTTGTTTTTTCAATTTAAAATTTGTTTAACTTTTATGGTACTTTGTCGGTATGAAGAAATTTTTGATCCTTTTGACTTTTCCCCTTTTTTATCCTTTTGACATTTTCTTCTATTTTTCGTTTCAAACATTTTTTTATTCCTATTTTTTCTTCTCATTCTATTTGAAATTATTCTTCTTGAACTCGTACTTCTTTTTCTTGTTTTTTCGTTTAAAAATTGTTTTTGTAGATATTTTTCTCTTTTTTGTTTGCTATTATATTTTACTCTTTTTTTTCTTGTCAAAATTGAAAGTAATAATTAAAAATTATTATTAATGTTATTAATTAATATTATTATTATTATTACACTTTTTTCTATTTCTTTTTTTCACTCTTCTTTCTCTTGTTAAAATTAGAAGTGATAATTATTACTATAATAGTTAATTAAAATATAAATTAAAATATAATTTAATGTTAAATATAATTTTTTTTAACTTTTAATTAGAAAAACTATTTAAGTCAGGGGTTAATAAATAAATAAATTAATAAAATAAGTGGGCTTGGTTATAGTACAAGTGGTACCATCTGGATATATGATAAAGAACTTTCACTTGAAACAAATTCATAGTGATCTTGATGTAGAAATTACCACCTGTCGGCGATCATTTCCCGTTTAAACGAAATTTAAAACAAAAAATGAAAAAAAAACCTATTTTTAATCAATTACTTTTATTGAATTTTTTTTAGTTTTTTATGGTACTTCTTTTTTAATATATTCAAATAAATAATTTTACAATATTTCATTTATAAAATTTTTTTCAATTAAAAAATTTGTAGAATTCAAAAAAAGTTTAAAATTTATACCAAAAATTTAGTTATTTATCAAATCAATTTTATTGTTAAATAAAAATTTTCATTTTGGAAAATAATTAAAATTTTTTATTAAAATTAGAAGAAACAGGAAAAGCCCTTGAGAAAAAAATTGAAAACTCAAACTTTGAAGATTCATAATTAATATTAGGATTCTTCTCGTATTTTATTTTCAGTTTTTTTTGCAGTACTACTTTTTTAATACAAAAAACAATATTTGATTTGTGAAAATTTTCATTTCCAAAATTTTCAATATAAAATTAAAAATTTAGAATTCCAAATTTCAAACCAAAAAAAACTTTTAAATTGGACGAAAATTTACTTATTTATCAATAATCCTTGTTTCTTGGGAAAAAAATTTTTAATTTTCGAAAATAATTGAAATTTTTCATTAAAAACCGAAAAAAAAATTCGAAACTCCAAACCAAAAAACCTTTAAAATATAAAAAAAATTTACTAATTTATCAATAATTCCTATTTTTTTTTGGAGAAAATTTTTAATTTTGGAAAATAATTTAAATTTTCGAATAAGAACAAAAAAAAAAAAATTTAAAAGTCCAAACCAAAAAAACCTTTAAAATTGAAACAAAAATTTACTTATTTCTCAATAATTTCTGTTTCTTAGAAGAAAATTTTTAATTTTGGAAAATAATTGAAATTTTCGAATAAGAACCCCAAAAAAAAAATTCAAAACTCTAAACCAAAAAAACCTTTAAAATTGAAACAAAAATTTACTTATTTATCAATAATTCCTATTCTTTTGGTAGAAAATTTTTAATTTTAGAAAATAATTAAAATTTTCGAATAAGAACCCAAAAAATTCAAAACTCCAAAATAAAAAAACACTTTAAAATTCAAACAAAAATTTACTTATTTATCAATAATTCCCCTTTTTTTGGAGAAAATTTTTAATTTTCCAAAATAATTGAAATTTTTCATTAAAAAACCCCCCAAAAAAAGAAAAAATCCCGACTTCTTGAGTAAAGAATTGAAATCACAAACTTTGATGATTCAGAGAAGATGATAAAGACCTCTCACTCTTTTTTTTTACACGCAAGCATTTAAAACTATATAATCATTTCAATGGATGAAGACATTTTTTTTTTTTAGTAAAATGTGGATGACCTTGGTGATCGTTTCGAGAGTTTGTAACCATACGAATATTATGCTCATCTCGTTAGTCCCGAGTTTACTTCCAACCAAGATGCATTTCTTACTCACCTGTCCCACAATTCGGTGATTTGATTATTTATAAAATCAGAGATTGACGAAAAAAAATTTGACATTTTTGAGGAACCAAAAAAAAATATTTACTCGCTGTCAATCGTAAAAAAAGTGCGTGAAAGTGATGTTTATTTATTGGAGTTATAAATTTATTTCTAAACATTTCCAATTCTTTTCGAGTCAAATAAAATTTTTTTACAGTGTAGTAATTACAATATTGTAATATTATAATTAGTTTATTGAACTTTAATTAAATTAATCGTCACTATTGACAACTATTTCTTTTTCTGTTATTACTATTATTATTATCAAACATAAAAATAATTTTCAACTATTAAATTTAATATTATAAAATTTACTATTATATTTAAATATTATAATTATTACAATATTTTTATTTTTACTTATAATAGTAATTATTTTTAAAAATGATAATAATTATTCGAAAATACAATAATAAAATAATAATTTAATAATAATTTATTACTTATTTCTATAATTTTTGTTATTTTTATCATTAGTATAAATTATTAATTAATTATTATAAAACTCAAAATATCTTTGATGCATTTTTTTTAATAAATAAATAACCATTAGCTAGTAATAATTATTATATATTATTGTTTATTATCTTTGATACATTTTTTATTATTATACAATTATTTTATAATCTTGATTTCTCTAAAATTGCATTTCTCTTCATAAGGAAATGTTTGAAGACATTTTTTAAACAAATATTTAAAACAAAATTTTTTTCTCTTCTTTCTTTTTAGATTATTTCTAAATTCAATATTTAATATTTGTTTTAATTTTTATTTTCATTGAAAAAATAATAAATCGATTGAAATATGAATAAATATTGAATATATTTTTAAAGTTAATATTCTTTTCTAATTATTAGAAATATTTTTCGTTGAAAATAATTTTTATTAGAAATAATTTTCGTTGAAAATAATTTTTATTAGAAATAATTTTCGTTGAAAATAATTTTTATTATATATAATTTTCGTTGGAAATAATTTTTATTAGAAATAATTTTCGTTGAAAATAATTTTTATTAAAAATAATTTCCCACGTGCATATTTTTGTTTACCATATTTATATTATATCTTTTAACATTAATGTTTATTCTAATAAAATTAACACAGAAATTGTTAGAAAGCTTTTTATTCAAAACTATTTTTTTTTAAAAAACAAAAAATTGTTTCGAAATATAAATATTTTTTCTCTAATGAATTTTTCCCTCTTATGTGAGTTTATTACTGATTTTCACACATATTTCAACATTTCATGCGCTAGTTTATTAAATTTTGAAATAAAAGTAAATGCAAGTCATAGGTTTTATAATTTTTTTTTCTTTTCTTTTCATTTTGTTGTTTTGAACTCTAGTTCTACTTTCGCTATTGCAATGAGAACTCTCATTGAAGAGCAATAATGCACTAATTGATCTCATTTCAGAGGAGAAGCAAACGAGGAGGTTTAGAGTCATCTACACAAAAAAAATCAAGGTAAACAAGGACTACGCCCTTTTTTTATAAAAATTATTTCTTTTATTAATAACCATTGGTGTGTGTCAATATTCTTCTTTTTTCTCAAATCGATTAAATTTTCTAAACAGACTGTTGTAAAACTGTTAATTATAAGAGTAATTGGTCTGAAGTGTATATATAGTAGAGGCAATTATTTACAATATAATTAAAATTTGAATATTTTTTTTTTCCTTTTTCTAACTCATTAAACGAACTGAATAGTAATGATTTTTATTTTCCTATTTAAAGAAAAGTAATATTAACTATATTTAATATATTAATATTTATAATTGCAATCAAAAGGAAAAATTGTTTGAAATTTTTGCCAAAGAAAAATTATTGTTTAAACTTCTCTTGAAATTTCACATGCTAATAAAGAGAAAAAAATTTATTATTATTTATTATTTTTTCAATGAAATAATAATAAATCTTAAATTCTTAGATAATAAATAATTAAATAAATAGAAAGAAAATTGCAAATATAAATATATTTTCCGTATGTTTAGTTATTTGTTAATTTTTTACTATATTTTTTTATTAAAAATATTATTTTTTATAAAATATTTACTTGAAAAAATAATTTTAAAAAAAATGATAAAGAAAATGGTATAAAAATAGGTAAACTTAAAATATAGAGCAAAAATAAAACGAAACGAATATTGTGAATACAAACATACTTTCGGTATTTTTAATTATTTTTTTATTTTAATACTTATTTATTTTTCTAAATATTTTTTTTGACATATTTTTTATTAAAAAAAATAAATATTTACTTACAAAATATTTTCTGTAGAAAATTGGTAAAAAAAAAACTGAAGGAAAAATTAGAATTAAAACAATGCGAAGCGAAAATAATCAGATAAAGTTAAAAGTGAGTATTAACGTAATTAAGATAATAAATAATTCTTAATTATGTTAATTTTTCAAAATTGCACTCTGTAATAGATAATGAACTGATTAAATGAGTGCATTTTGTGTTATGAAACAAAATTTCGTAAAAGCAAGAAACAAACGAATTTTTCCCGTAATGCATCCTTAAATTATTCCAAATTGCATAGGAAATTAAGAGTTTCTATTTCGAGATAAGATGATTTGATAAAAAATGTTATAAAAAAAAAAAAAAAAAAAAAAAAAAAAAAAAAAACGTGCGCGAGTAAAATGGAGAGGGACCAAGGTAAACGTAGTTCATTAGCACCAACACACAAACTTCTTATAGTCGTGTTATATGCGTTGTCAGTTTCATAACGGGTACACGAACTCGTAAGAGAAGTGTGTAAGATTACATAAATGAAAATCCCCACAAAGTCTCTTCAGAATTCGCTGAGATGTATATTGATGCTGCTCCTTAACAAATTTTAAAAGAGAAGAAATAGTTTTTTTAATTATTAATAATCATGTAACTTTAAATATTAATTCTTGTATTTTTTTTCTAGTATTATTGTTTACTCAATCAATAATTTTTTAATTCATTTGTTAACTTATTAATTTATTCGTTTATTTACTTATTAATTTATTCGTTTATTTATTTATTCATTTATTTGTTTATTTAATTAATTTATTTATTTATATATTTGTTTACTAATTTATTTTATAATTTATTTATTTATTCGTTTGTTTAAATATTTATTAACATATTCGTTTACTAATTTATTCTATAATTTATTCAATTATTCGTTTATTTAATTTATTTATTCATTTATTTATTTATATATTTGTTTACTAATTTATTTTATAATTTATTTATTTATTCGTTTGTTTAAATATTTATTTACATATTCGTTTACTAATTTATTCTATAATTTATTTATTTATTCGTTTGTTTAAACATTTATTTACTTATTTATTTATTCATTTGTTTATTCATTTATTTACTCATTCATTCAGTCATTTATTTATTTTTTTTAATTAAATGTTTACACACTTTAACACATTTATTTATTCATTCATTTATCAATTTGTTTATTTGCTCTTTTATGTACTTATTTTGTTTACTTATTTACTTATTTGTTTATTCAGTTATGTATTAATTTTTTAATTTACATATTTATCCTTTTTTTGTTTACTCATTTATTCTTTTGTTTATTCATTTGCTTTTTTATTAAATATTTATTTATTTATTTAAACATTTATTTATTCCTTTAATTGTTTATTCGTGTATTTATTTATTTATTCACTCAATTATTGCTGTTTATATTTGTAATGTTTTTTGTTTATTAATTTGTTTACTTATTTTGTTTGCTCCTTGTGTTTTGGTTTTGTTTACGAATTATTTATTCGTTTATTCATTACTTTCTTTACCCAATTACTTTCAGATTTATTTATTAATTTTTTAATAAATAAATTTTTTTTAAATTTTTTTTTTCATTATTTATTTATTAAGTCATTTATTTATTTATTTATTTATTAATTTGCTTTTTCGTGTATTAATTAATTATTTAATCATTTATTTACTAAATTGTTACTAATTAAATGTTAGTATTTCTAATTGTTTTATTAATTTCTTTCTTTATTTACTTATATTTTTATTTCACTAATTTTTTCTTTTATGAATTCATTTATTTATTTAACAATAATTAATAAATCGAAATATTAAAATAAATTGTAAAAATTCACTATATTTATTTAAATATTTTTATAAGTATTTAATGTACGGCAATATTGTAAATAAAAAAGAGTGGAGAATCAATTTTATTGTTCCACTATTTTTTGTTGTTTATTAATTTAAGAAAAATATTTTTCGAAGTCATTCAACCATTTTTTTTTTGTTTTGTTATTGAGGTGTTGCCGTTGATTTTTGCATAAAACCGGTATTCAACACACGCACACATATGTCGAGCACGTGGTCATCATTGCATGATTAGTGACATGTATTTTATCGTTTTTCAACATCCTCCGTTACTTTAATCGTTTGAGAAGAAAACTTGGTTAGTATTCAGTTTACAATTCGAACTGACAAGTTTATGTTCAAGTGAAAAATTCAATTTTCCCCATTAATAACAATCAACAATTAATTATTAAGGTAACTTTTTCTACAATTTTTTCTTCTTTAATTAAAAACGACAATATATTTTTTTGTATTTACTCTTCATATTTATTTATTTAATTATAATTTATTAATAATTAATGTATTTATTTGCTTTTTTAGTACAAACATTTTCATTTCATTTTTTATTATTTATTATTATTATTAAATAATAATACAAAAATGTAATTAATTAATTAATAAATTAATATAATAATTTATATATTTATTTAAACAATACAGTATTGTATTTAATGCAATACATTTATTTAAACAAATAGATTTAAAATATCGAAAAAATAATTGCCCAAATTGAAAAGAGATTTATCTCAAATTCTTGAATATAAAAGAAAATTATTTTATCCAATGTCGTAACTGAAACAGGATTGTACAATAATTAAATTTTTATCAAATGCAATTAATTTTTGTAAAGTGTACGTCATATATTTTATTTTATTGAAAAATCAAGAAAGAAAGATCTAGTTTTATATGCAAAATGCATAAAACGATATTTGTAAGATTTGTATTCAGAACATTTTATCGTACTAATTGACTATCGGATTTGTTGATGCTAATAAAACATTATTCAACTTCTGGAAAGACCCACACAGGACCAGAAGTTGCATAATACGTCTGACCATTCGCTTCTAAGGTATAGCGGACGATCTCGTTAAATTACATAATTTGCGAAAAGGTGAAATTGGATTAAAGAGGATGATATAATTTTCTAATGATTTCAAGCAGAAAAAAATTTAAAAAAAAGAAAAAAAAACTATCTTTCCTGAATTTACTCTCATTTAAAAATTAAATCCAAATTTCCCGCTGAAATTAAATATACATTTCACTCTATATTAAATATATATTTTCATAAAGAAAAAAAAATTATTTTTTTTTCTTAATTACCATTTTTAATTACAGTGTAATAAATTGTAAATTTGTTTTAAAGAGTGAAATTTGTAATATAATTATTTTTAAAAAGCGTGTTTTAATAATTTTCCCTTAAAATGGTTGAGTGTTTTAATAATTATTCAAAAAGTGTGTGTATTACTGTAATTATATCTGAATAGAAAGTATTGTAATTATTACTTAAAAAGTATAGGTAATAATAATTATTTAAAAAGTGTTACAATTATTATAGCCGAAAATTTTTTATTTTAAAAAAGGAAGGCACTTTTTTATTGGAACTATTTTAAAATATCGGAATTATAATAATTATTTCGAAAAAAAAGTTGTAAAATAAAAGAAAAGTAGTAATAACAATTTTTATATATTTTTAATTATTAGTTCATGGAATATTTCTTATATATTCAAAGTTTAGGTGATTTTTTATTAGAAAAAAAGCTGTAAATCTCACGAGTACACTTTTAAGTAAATTGTTTATTTATTTATTTAATAATAAATTTTAATAAGTTTTAATAAATTTTTAAAAATTTTTTGTAAATAAACAAATAAGTGGTGAGTTAGTAGATAAATAATTTAATAATTATTTACTAATTTATTTCCAAACTAAATTATTTATTTACAAATTTATTTATAAACAAAATTATTTATTTACAAATTTATTTATTTATTAACTTATTTATATAATTTTTTACTTACCTATTAATTAATTAATTACATTATTAATTTATTTGTTTACATCTGTAGAGAATAAAAAGGCTAATTGTAAGTTAAAAATTTTGTCTCTAAAAGTTTCTTTATCAAATCGAAAAAAATGGCATGTAGGAAAAATAAAAAAAAATAGAAAAACAAAAATAATAAAATAGAATTATTTAAAAAATGATAGTAAACACACTTTAAGATAAAAAATTAAAAGTTAGTAAATTGTCAAAATTTTGTCATATTGAGAAAAGAGGGAAAGTTTTGCTCACAAATCAAAATGTATTGGTTTCAAGGATTATGATATAATAAACGTTTTAAGGTCAAATGTTAATTAGTGAGTTTTTTTGAAATATTTTCGCGAACACAGATATAATTTTTTTTTTCTGGGAAATTAATTTTTTTTCCATTCCTCCAAATAGCAAATAATATGTGAGAAATAAAATAGAAGAAGGTCGAAGATCACTTTTCTATGTGTTATTCTCTGTTGCATGAATTCTTCTTAATGTAATATTCTCTTCTATGATATTTATAGGAGAACGAGGAAAAGGTTTTATTCGAAAGTTAACCTGTTGCTGTCAAATTAAAAAAGATATTTTGCAATTTCTTCTAAGGAGTTGAATATTGTTCTTCAATTCAATTTATAAAAGTCACATTCTAGACATGTTTCTTTTTGAATTGTATTATAAAACTTTTAAAGAGACTGACGAACAATATATTCCAAGTGGGATTTCGAAAACAATTTGAATTCTTTCGTTTGTCTGGAATATGTTTATAATTTTTTATTCCTTTGTTGCTGTAAAAGTTTTGTTTTATATTACATATTTAATAAGTAAGTAAAGAAATAAATAAATAAGTAGATAAATAAATTAATGAATAAATAAATATTATAAATAATTAATTACTATTATCGTTCCTATTCATATTTTTATTATTACTATATTATTATTTATTATCAATACTATAATTTTTCTTATTATTACTATAATTTGACGCAAAAATATTACCACTAGCGAGAAAGTCAGTGGCGCCCTCTGTCAATTAATTTTAACGCGGGCTTTTTCAAATCTTTAAAGTTGTTTTTTCGTTTTTATTAAAATAAATTCACTTTCTTAATAATGATAATTATAATAAGAATATTTAAAATAAATAAATAAATAAATTTAATAAATACATAAATAATTATTAGAAACATTAATAGGAAAGCAAATAATAAATAAAATTATTAGAAAACTAGAAATAAATTTTTGATGTTAAATAATTCGCTCCTCTCGTTTTTATTCTTTAATTAGCCTGGAATTTCTGGAATGATGAAGATTTCTAGGAATTGATTTTTTTTTTATATAATAGTTGTGATTAAAAATAGATTATTGCATTTTTGTCTGTGATGTTTTGAAAAAGAGAAAAGAATATTTAAATGAAGTAATAAATGTGTCGAAGTTATTGAAATTTTTTTCTCTCTCTCTTATTGAATGTCAAATATATTTTAATGAATGGAAATGTTTTAGAGTTGAATGAGAATTTTCTCTTGTCCCAAATTTTTCCGAATTAGAAAAATTGTTGCCAAAATTTATTATTATTTTTCTCTTTCTTTTTTTTTTCTTCTGTTGAGAATTTTTTTTTTTTTTTTGCTCAAAAATAGGTCGACCTATTAAACCTATTTTTTTCTACTTTTTCGAAAATTTTCTCTCAAATGAACTTTATATTGACAATTTGTTAGCTTATTGTTTATGTAAGTCGCACATATATATATATATGCTTCGGCATATAAATGATAATTGTCCCGCGTGAATCCAAAAAAAAAAAGAATTGCACAAGACCGAAAAGAAAAAAATTTATATACATATAGTATATAATGGCAAACGGGAATGAACTTTCCACTTGAGCGGGAACTTCTGACAACTTATCACGTAAGACAAGTTTATGGTAGTGATTAGCTTTGCATTCATATGCACTATGTTTTTCGGTTGAAATTGCAGTTTTTTAGTTTGAAATATTTCACCTCACCAAACAACCACCCCTCCATTTCGACACAGACTTTAATGTAATATCATTATCTTTCGAGAAAGAAGAGAAAAACGAGACTAGAATTTCTTCTTGCACGTAATGACAATTAAAATAATTATATATTATTTTTACGCAGGGACACAAGGTTTATAATTTTTTTTTTTTTTGCTAACTTTATCCGAATTTTTCCAAGAAGGACGATGATAATGTAATGTAATTAATTACAATGTAATTTTAAATTGACGTTTAGTATTTTTATTTGGATAATTTTAACTGTTAGCAGATTCATTTATTAATTTGCTTGTTTATTTTATTTATTTTAATTATTTAACATCTTTTATTAATTACAGTATTACCTTACAGTATTACCTGTATTATCTTAAAGTATTACCTGTATTTAATTAATTTGTTAATTAATTTAAAGTTAATGTTGGTGTTAATTTATTTATTCGTATGTGCATTTATTTATTTATTTGTGTGTTCATTTATTTATTTCTTCATTTGTTTACTTAGTTATTTTATGTACTAATTTCTTTATAAATTTATTTATTTATAAATTGAATTATTTATTCAATTTTTAATCTTCTGGTTTGTGAATTTATTCATTCGCTAATTTATTTGTTTATTATATATTCATTAATTATTTATTTTACTATTAATGTTTCTAAAATTTTTATTATAATAATTATTGTTATTAACAAAATGAAATTAGTGAAATATAGGAACGGTAAAGCAAATTTAAAGATTTAAAAAAGCCCGCGTCGAAATTAATTGACAGAGGGCGCCATTGTCTTTCTCGCTAGTGGTAATATTTTGCGTCAAATTATGGCAATAATAAGTAAAATATTATTATTGATAGTAAATTATAATAATATAGTAACAATAAAAACATTAAAAATAGTAACAATAGTAATAAATTATTTCTAATATTTATTTATTTAATTATTCATTTTTATTTGTTTATTTATTTACTTATTTATTTATAATAAATTCCAGGCTAATTAAAGAATAAAAACGAGAGGAGCGAATTATTTGATATTAAAAATTTATTTCTAGTTTTCTAATAATTTTATTTATTATTTGCTTTACTATTAATGTTTCTAATAATTATTTATGTATTTATTTATTCATTTATTTATTGATTCATCTATTCATTCATTTATTTATTGATTTCTTTATTTATTTCTAATTTTATTTATTATTACTTTAAATATTCTTATTATTATAATTATCATTATTAAGAAAGTGAATTTATTTTAATAAAAACGAAAAAAAACTCCTTCCTTTAGTCCTTTTTTTGTTTGTTCATTTATTTACTTATTAATTTATTTATTCGTTTATTTTTTTTCTTAATTGAATTTTCTTTCTTACTATTCAATTTATTTATTATTTTCTACATTTATTTTATTCAGTAGTCAATTGTTAATGATTTTGCTTGTTCATTTATTTATTTATTTATTTGTTTATTAATTAATTTATTTATTTGTTTATTAATTAATTTATGTGTTTATTAATTTATTTATTCATTCTTAGATTTATTTATTTACTTATTAATTTTATTTATATTTGTTTATTTATCTGTTTGTTTGCTTGTTGTTAAATTTACTTATTTTGTTTACTCATTCATTTATTTATTCCTTTATTTATTAATTTTTTACTAATTTATTTACATATTAATTTATTTGTTAGTTTTTTTATTTGTTTAATTTATGTATTCATTTATTTATTTATTTCTTAATTCATTCACTCATTAATTTATTCATTCTCTTGATCATTCATTAATTAATTCACTCATTTTTTGTGAGTGAATTATTTTTTATAAATTTCTTTTATTCAGTTGTTTGATTGTTCATTTATTTACTTATTTTGTTTACTCATTAATTTATATGTTTGTTTATTTATTTACGAATTAAATTATTTTTTAAATTATTTGTTTATTTCTGCATTTACTTATTTACTTGTGTAGTAATTTATTCGCGAATTTATTAATAATTTTGCTTGTTCATTTATTTATTTAAAGATTTGTTTATTTATTTATTTATTCATTTCTTGGTTGATTCCTTTACTTGTTTGTTCTTTTATTTACTTATTTTGTTTACTCATTAATTAGTTTGTTTATTTCTGTTTTTATTTATTTATTTATTCATTCAGTTACTTACGAACTTTATTTAATAATTTTTTTGATAGTTTATTTATTTATTTAATCATTTATTTACTGATTTAGTAACTGATTCATTGATTAATTTCTTTTCTTATTTATTTACTCGTTTGTTTATTTACTAATTTATTTATTCATTCGCTTATTTATCCATTTGTTTATTTATTTACATTTTTGTTGACAAAAAATAAGTTAATTTAATTTAAATTTTGAAAAATAAATTTTTTGGTTGAAATTGATAATTTTTAATTGATAATTATAATATAGTTATAAATAAATAGGCAATAATTGAATCGAAACGCGTGCTCGCTATTTGAAAATTATTACGTGTGCGGTAACTTAAATACACGTGGTCGGTCGGTTTGTCGGATCGAATTCACTGACTTTATAACTATATAGTACATCTATATCAGAAGCGAGGGAAATATAAGAGAGTGAAAGTGAATGACGACGATGACGATGACGACGACGACTATGGAATTGTGCGCTTGAAGCGGTCCACGTGGTCCTGGTTCCACCAGACTCGCCCAAGCAAAAGACGGTTAAGTGTCGTTTGGTCGGTGGCAAAGGCACTAGCTATCAATCACTATCATGAAATCGTTCGGTCAAGAATCGCGAAATAATCACTATCGTTTAACAATCTTTAGTGAAAATAATCCATTTAACTATCAAATAGACTCCATGTGTCTAATGTGATTTACAGGACCCTCTATGCATTCCTATTTATCGTATGGTACGTACTGTTTTGTGCTTCATTTTTTTTCTGTTTTTCATTTCTCAATGCAAAATAATCGAGAACTTGTTGTTTGTTGATTTTTTCCCCTCTTTAGGTATTGTGCAAACATTATAATCAAGTAGATTTTTCTGGAATTTGGTTCTTAATCATTTTTATTCGTTTTCTTTAAACTATTTTGTTTTATTTAATCTTTTTATTTATTTTTTGTATTTAGTTTTTTTCATTTATTTTATTCGGTTTTTTTTATTTATTTTATTTGGTTTTTTTTATTTATTTTATTTAGTTGTTTATTTATTTATTTTACTGTATTTAGTTAATTATTTATTTATTTATTTACTTTTTTTTATTTCCCTTTTTCTTTATTTCAATTTTTCTTCATTACCTTTTTCATTTATTTTATTTTTCTAATTTTTTAATTTGTTTAATTTAATTTATTTATATATTTATTTAGTTCTTTATTTATTTTGTTTACTTTATTTTTATTATTTTCTTCACTTACTTACTTTTTTATTTATTAGGAATTATTGACCTTCAAATTTTCTTCGCCTTGTTACGTTTTTATGGGACATTAAAACTATTTTCCAGTTGTTGAAAATTATTTTTCTAATCTGCAATTTTTGTAAATATTTTTTTTTTTTTTGGTTTGTTAACTTAATTTTTTATTTCCAATTTCATTTTCCTAAATTAATTTTTTTTTTAAATTTAATTTCAAACTGAAATTAATTTTTTTAAATTTAATTTGAAACTGAAATTAATTTTTTATTATTGTTTACTTTTATATTAAAATTTAATTTTTCTATTATTCGTATTATTTTTTATTATTTGCATTATTTTTTACTATTATTTTTTTTATTATTTGTATTATTTTTCACTATTCATAATTGTCTTTCAATATTTTTTTTAATGTTTATTAATTAATTACCTTTAGTAATAATTACGTTATTTACCATTATTTTAATTTAGTTTTAATATTTTAATGAAATAATTTATAATCGATTAAATTTTTATTTTCTATTCTTCCTATTTTTCAATTAAATTCAAATTAAATTCAATTCAATTCAAATACTAATTAATTTTTTTCCCTTATGTTTTCTATATTTAACTTAATTTTTTATTTCGCTTTTTAATAATATTCACTAATTATAACAATTATTATATTAATTACTTAAGAATAAAATTTATTTATTTACAAATATTTGTATTTTTCCCTGTGAATAAAATATTTGCGTTTGATTTTGAACTAAAGAAACAAATATATATTAATAAATAGTATAATTTATTAATATATTAATAAATAATATATTTTATTAATAATGTATTAATAAATAAATAAATTCTTTTCGAAACATTTTCTTCTTTAATAATAAAAAATTTTTTAGCCCATGTAAACTATTTTTTCCTTTTAATCAAAAATATAAAAAAAGACTGTTTTTAAAAATTTTTTTTTAATTAATTTATTTATTAATAAGTTTTGGAACTTGGTGCAATGCTGTTTTTTCGTAATCAATAGAAATCTTTGTTGAAATGTCTCGCGGAAGTTGCGTAGAAAGTCTCAGGGGGGTATTATGAGTGGGAAATGCTCTATTCGCAGCACATAACTTGGAAAAAGTAAATCGTTAACAAAATCATTTGAAATCATTTATTTACGAGAAAGGCAAAAATTGACATTTTATTTTTCCGATCTCTTAAAATTTCTATTTTACAATTACATATAGTTATATCGAATATGAGAGGAAAAAAAAGAGTTAACAATATTGACTATATACTCGTTTCTTGCATTTCACTGTGTATTAAAATAGAATTATATTAATTATATTACCCTGTATAATATGAGGCATTTTATTATCCAGAAAAAGAAAAATTTTCACATCCTTTTCTACTTGTGATTTGACATTAGAATCATTTCTTCAATTTACTCTCATTGCATATTTTTATTTTCGACTTTGAATTTCATTTTTAAATTATTTAAATTATTTTTTAATTTTTTTTTATTTTTCGTTTTTTTTTATTTTTTATATTGATTATTAATTATTAATTATTTAATATTATAATTATTACTTATTAAATTAATTTATATTTGAAAATAAATAAACATAAATTTATTGAAATTTATAAATAAATAAATATAAATTTATTGAAATATTTGCAAATTAAATTCTTTTGTTTTTGGCAAACCGTAAACCAAAATAAAAAATGAATTTTTCATCTAACGTAAAAGGATTTACCTTGCGTTGCGTAAAAAAAGACTCAATTTTTAAATTAAGGTCACGTTTTCCAAATGACGTCACAGTGGCGTGCACGAAAAATTGATCATCAAAAAATTTTTCGTGTCCACAATATATGACAAAAATTCTTCTCTGTGATCTCATTTGAATGAAAACTTTTTAATCAATATAATAATTTATCACTTTCGAAATTATAATTCATTTTAAATTCGGGTGCAATTAGAAATTTAAATTACATTTTAATATCATGGTTTGTAATAAATTTATAAGTGTTGGAATTATAAATTATTATTATACACTCGTGTTTAAATTTTTCTCTTTCAAATCTCTTTCCTAATGAAGATATTATCGCAAGAAACAACATTCTTAATATTACATATATAATTTGTGATCTTATCGCATATTAGAAAATTTTTCAGTAAAACTTCTCTTAACTAAATTTTTCTAAAAGTCAATTTCGTCATATTTTTTAATGGATGGAAATTTAGAACTATTAAATTGATTTTTTTCTATTTTAACAATTTTTTTTTCAAGTTGATTGCTTTGACTTTTAAAATTTATCATTTTTGTAACTTTATTTAATAAATTAATAAACATAATAATGAGGTAAAAAATAAACATAGTAATAAACATAATAAAATAATAATAAAAAAATAAATAAAAAATATTAAAACATAATAATTTATTTACTTATTTATTATAAAATATAAATTAATAAACAATAATAAAATGTAAAATAATCAACATATAGTAATAAATAAAATATAAAAAATAATTATTTATAAATAGTTTATAATTAATTTTTTGTAATAAGGAAAATAAACTGAAATTCTATAATCTCGGGAACTGTGTCGTCTCTGTCAATAAATTTCACAATATGCTATTTTAGACAAATCTTCTTTTTCCGTATGCAAATTTCCAATATAAGGACTTTCACTCCTGAATGTAAATTTTCAAATTATCTAAAAGTGAAAAATTCCTAATGAAATTGCCTCTTCAACACCATCACGCAAAAAACAATCGACTTAAAAGAAGAGAAGACAATTGACAAACGTAATCGTTTCGTCAAAAGAGGAAGGAATCAATTTTATAAACTACTTAAGATTATTCTGCAATCATTGCATAATGAAATAAAAAAAAATTTCATGATTATAAAATTATAAATAGCAAACAAGTATATTGACCCAATTGCACACAAAAAAAAGAATGCACACACTTATTGACAATAAGACAAAAGAATAAAAAAAAGTATATTGGTAAAAATGAAATAAATAAAATAATCAAAAATAAATAATAAAAAAAAATAAATAAATAATAAAAATAAAAAAAAGTACAAATAAAAATAAATAATAAATAGTAAAATAAAAATATTAAAATATGAAAAATAAAAACGAAAATTAAAGAAAAATTACAGGAAAAGAATAATATGAGATAAAAGCAGGAGAAAATTTTATTTAAAAAAAATAAATTATCTTGTTTTCCATTTTATTCTACGACGAAGAATATTTGTCATTTATTGCTTTATTACTTATTTTTGACTATATCTTGAAAGTCTTGAATAAAAATAAATATTCTTAGGGACAAAGAAAATATTAAGTTGAAATTCAAAAAATTAAAAATTCCTAAATATTATAATTAATTTGATTAATTAAATTTTGACCTAAATATTAGAAATTATTATATTTCTTGAGCGTCAAATCCGTATAGGGATCAAATAAAATTTAAAATATAAAATCAAATAAAACTATCGCTATTAAGTATAAAATAGCTAACTCAGTTACGAAAATTATTATAAATTTAAAAATTCAAAGCAATCGGCTTTAAAAAAAGTTGTTAAAATAAAGAAAATTGAATATTTCGAGAAACAAGTTAATAAAAAAGCAAATAAAAAAATAGCGAAATAAATTTACACTAAAGAGTAAAATAAAAAATTATTTCAATTATTTAATTGATAAAAAATCAATAAATTAAATGAAATTCATTAGGAATTTATCTTCCGAAGAAATGAAAAAATTTGTCTCATCTGAATTAAATTTTGTAATAATCGTAGCAATAATTTTTAAAATTCAAATAATAATCAATTAAAAATAAATCAATTAAACTCCTAATTTTGGGAATTGCAACAATTTTGTCTTCCGAAGGAATGT
Organism: Leptopilina syphax; assembly: GCA_032872505.1. Classification (NCBI taxonomy): domain Eukaryota; kingdom Metazoa; phylum Arthropoda; class Insecta; order Hymenoptera; family Figitidae; genus Leptopilina; species Leptopilina syphax. Next base: position 40,995,541 of record CM065469.1, read on the forward strand.
AAAAATTTGTCTCATCTGAATTAAATTTTGAAATAATCGTAGTAATAATTTTTAAAGTTCGAATAATAATCAATTTAAATAAAATCAATTAAATCCTTAATTATGTGAAATGCAACAATTTATCTTACGAAGGAATGAAAAAATTTGTCTCATCTGAATTAAATTTTTAAATAATCGTAACAAATTTTAAAATAATAGAATTTAAAAATTTGTAATTCAAATTTTTGTTTAAAACACTAAAAAAATCCAATTTTGGAAAAAATTACAAAATTTTGCAGAAATTCAATTATTTTCAAGAGTGATAAAATTCTTCTCATAAAATTCAATTATCTTTCAAATTTTAAAAAAATTTTCGTCAAAATCCCAATTATCTTTATATAAATAACAAAATTCTTCCCCAAATTTCAATTATATTTTCAGATTAATTTCAAATTCCCAAAAATAATATTTAATTTTATTTTCATAAATAATAAAAAATTTCTCAGAATTTCAATTATTTACAAATTTTTTATAAATTCCTTCGCAAAAATTCAATTATTTTTATAAATAATAAAATTATTTTTTGAGGAATTCAATTATTTTCATAAAAAATAATTAAAAATTAACATTAACATTAATTAACATTAAATTAAGAATAAAACGAAGACGTTTTTCTTCTAAGAAATAATTTTCCTCTTAAAATCACGAAATAAAATATTTCCTCGAAAACGCAAAACAAGTTTTATCAGCAACAAAAAATTGGTCAAGAAATCGAAACGTGAATTGAATTGGCTAGCTTGAAATCTTAGACACTTTTTTTTCAATTTATTACGATTAAAGATTAGCAAATCTAAATGGGGGGAAATATTTCAAGAACTGACATCTTTAACTGGTACTTATTTGCCAATAGTGAGACTAAGAGTAAGTAGATTTATACGTGAGTTGAATTAATAGTATGCCTAAAGGTCCTAAAAATAAAGAAAGAGAGAAGGAGAGAATAATAAAAGATGCTTTAAATCACAGGTAATTGTTATCTTGATATTTTAAAGGCATTTTAACATTCGAAGATCCTAGACTCGAGGATAGACTTTCATTTCAAACCCAATTAGGATATCTTACATAACGATGACCTTTTTTAAAAATTTATAGACTTTCGCTAATCTGTTTGAAAAATTGAATAGGAAAAAAAAATTGATTATTAGTTAATCTATATGTCCGAGGGATATCTTGTGCTTTGACCGCGAGAGCATTGCTACAGCGAGAGGGAAATTTTATCCAATAACGAATTTACTATTTTCGATAATAGTAATGTTATACTTTTAGAACTCGTTTGAACCTAAATAAATAAAAATATAAATAAATATATAGTCAGAATCGTATTTTTTATATTGAAAATAGATTTATATATTTAACAATTTTTCTATTATTAATTTTTAATACGTGATAAAATTTTACGCAAACATTTAATTATTTAAAAAAAAACGACAATTTCACAGGAATTCAATTAACAAATTTTTTATCAATTTCTTCACAATAATTCAATTATTTTTATAAATAAAATTTTTTACGAGGATTCAATTATTTTCTTAAATAATAAAATTCTTTTCAGAAATTTAATTATTTTCCTAAATAATAAAATTCTTTTTAGAAATTTAATTATTTTCCTAAATAATAAAATTCTTCACAGGATTTCAATTTATTATTTTTAATACAATTTTAATCGAATTCCTCAAAAAATGTAATTATTCTTAAAAATTTTATTAAAATTTGTCAATTCAATTATTGTTAAAATTTGTTGATCAAATTCTTTATGAGAATTAAATTTTCGAAAACATTCAAATAATCAATAAATTTATGTTTTTAATTAAATAAAGGAATTCTCAAAGAATTTTCTCATAAAAATTGATTTAAAAATGAATTAGGGTTCAAATTTTAGATAATAAAATTGAATATTAAAAGCATTATAGTGTGATTTTTTTAGAAATAATTAAATTTTGAAAAGGTTTTAAATTAAAATCTTTGAAAATTTGAATTTTTCAAACTTTTAACTAATAATTCTGCAGAATTATTTTTTTTTTTGAAAAAGTTGAATTGAATTGAACAAATGATTGAAGAAATTCAATTATTTTCAATTATTTTCAAAAGTAATAAAATTCTTCGTAGAAATTCAATTATGTTCAAAAATTTTTTTAAACTCGTCAAAATTTCAATTTTCTTTTATAAATTTAAATAATAAAATTCTTTTCTGAAATTCAATTATTTTCAGAAATTTTAACAAAATTCTGGGCAACATTTCAATTATTTTCAAAAATTTTCCTTAATTCAATAATTTTCAATATCTACTATTTTAATAAAATTCTCCAAAAGAATTCAATTATTAAAAAAAAAAATTAATAAAATTATATGCAAACATTTAAATATTGTCATAAATAATAAAAATTCCACAGGAATTCAATTATTTACAAATTATAAATTTTTTTGCAATAATTCAATTATTTTCATAAATAATAAAAGTCATAGCAGAATTTCAATTATTTTTAATACAATTTTAATCGAATTCCTCGAAAATTTGTAATTATTCATAAAAAAAAAATTTTTATCAAAATTTGTCAAAAGAATTTAATTATTTGAAAGTTCGTTGATAAAATTCTTTATGAGAATTCAATTTTAAGAAATTTTCAATTATTCAATAAATTATTTATTTTTGTATCTATTTAAATAATTGATTTCTCGTTAAATTTTCTAAGAAAAATTAATTTAAAAATTAATTTCAGTTAATTTTTTAGGTTACAATAGAATATTCAAAGCATTATAGTGTGATTTTTTTTTTTGAGAAATAATTGAATTTTGAAAAGGTTTCAAATTGAAATCTTTGACAATTTAAATTTTTCATACTTTTAAGGATTAATTTTTTTGAAAAAGTTTTATTGAATTAAATAAATGATTGAAATTGAATTATTTTCAAAAGAATTTATTCTTTTGAAAATTCTTCGTAGAAATTCAATAATTATGTTCAAAAAATTTTTTAAATCCTCGTCAACATTTCAATTATCTTTATAAATAATAATTAAACTCTTCTCAGAAATTCAATTATTTTTGAAAAATTTAAATGAAATTCGTTGCAAAAATTCAATTATTTTTATAACTAATAAAATTCATCGTATAGGATTTCAATTATTTTTAATACAATAATTTTAAATGAATTCCTCGAAAAATGTATAATTATTCTTAAAAATTTTATTAAAATTCGTCAAAAGAATTCAATATTATTCAATAAATTATTTATTTTTATTATTAAATAATTGAATTCTCGTAGAATTTTTGTAATAAAAATTGAATTTTTCATTCTTTTGACTGACAATTCTGTAGTTTTTTTTTTTTTTTTTTTTGAGTAAAATTTTTTCCTTTATTTTCTATAAAAATTCAAAAATTGTTATTTTCAAATTGATTTTCAATTTTATTTTTAATTTCATTTTCAATTAAAATTTGTAATTGACAAATAGAATTTATAAACATTTTTTTCCATTCTTAAAAAAATTGTAATTAGGAAATAAAATTAATGCTATTATTTTCTTATGAAAATTGAAAATTTTCTACATAAATATTAAGAGACGGGAATATCTAATGTTTTTTTTCCCCAAAAGGAAAGAATGGATTTTTTGAACAATTAACAATTTTCTAATATTTTTTATAATTAAAAAGAAAAAAAAATTTGTGTAATTTATATCAGTCAAACGAAATTTGTCTTTGAAAACAATAATTTAATAAACAAAATGGGTATATTTTTTTAATAGTTCATAATTTGTTTTTGAATTTTCTAATTTCTAATATTATTTTATTTTTAAATCATAAAGAAATAACTGCATATTTTCAATGTGTCAAAAAAATATTTTTTAAAGAAAAAAAAAAAAACAGAAGCTGATAGTTAATATTATAGTTTTTTTTCTTTTCTTTTTTTTATTTGATAATAATTTGTGTAGTAATTATATATATATATATATATATATATATATATATATATATATATATATATATATATATATATATATATATATATATAGTTAATTTTAATTTAACGCATTTGAGTTAAAAGGGAATTTTTAATTAATAAATTTGACTTTAAATTAATTTTCCAGATGAATCTGGTAATTGGCATAATTTGGCTAGTGTTAAATACTCTGCTGTACAGGAAAATTGTGGCTAATGATATTTTATCGTTAAATGATAAATTGAAAATAGAAAGAAAACAACCCGGATATATGATTTCAAGTGAAAACAATGGAAATTTTTTTGAAAAAAATCATCCACCAGCCGGGGGGAATTATCGTAATAATTATAGGTATAAAATTTCAGTGAATTCAGAGCACTCGAAGTTAAAGGCACGTAATAATAATTATAATGATTATCGGCCAAGTGAAGCTGTATCCTCGGATTTATATTATAATTATTACGTGAACGATAAAAGTTACAAAACACATAAAGATTTGTCGAAAGAAAAGAATGCTGCGCCTCAATTAAATTATTTCCGTGAACTTGACAACATGAAAGTTGAATTGAGAAAAACTGTAAACAACAATTCTTTGTCTATGAAAGAAAATAATTCCGAGTACATTAAGGCGGGAAGTTCATTGAACGATAAAATATCATCATCACCATCATCATCATTATCATCATTGGGAAATGTTCTTTCTCAGGAAGAAATTAGACGAGTGGCTAGACAAACTCAGAAACAAAGACCTGGAATTTTATGGACCTTGTTTAGAGTTGCCTTTGAGGTTTGTTGTTTGAAAAAAGAAATTTACAAAGAATATTTTATTTTTATATTATATATATATGTATTTATATATTTTGTACGCGGAAAACATTGCTTTTATGCATTAATAATTATAAGCTTCAAATATAAATTAGAAATTATGATGTTCATTAGATTGAGCTTTAAAAATTCACACTTCCGGTACTCTCATTTTTATATCATATTATTTCACTGTCATTAAAAATATTAACGTCACATAACTCATCATTAAATGGGTACCATCAATGTTCCTTTTCCTTCTTTTAAAAACTCGAGAATGAGGAAAAAAGATCGCAAATATTTTTGAAATTATTTCACTTTACAATTTTATGTAATAATTTTATGTGAAAAAAAAATTGTTTGTATTGAATTTCTTTCTATAATTGAAATTTTTTTATCCATTTTTCATTTTTGGTTACGTTTTTTTTAATAACAATTTTCGCAAAATGTAACTTTATTTTTTGCTAAAAATGATTGAAAAATTTATAACAAAAAAAAAATTTATTTACTTATTTCTTTATACGATAAGAAAAATAATTATTTAGTGCCAATTTACTTTTCTTTATACAATTTAAAATGTAAATAATTATTTAATAATAAATTTTGCAAATCGTAACGATTTAATTTTTACTAAAAATAATCGATAAATTTTTTATTTATTTATATAACAAAAATAGTAAATAATTATTTTTAATTGTAAATTTTTGCAAAATGTTTAACTATTTATTTTTTCTTAAAAATAAGTGAAAAATTTTTTAATAAAAATAATTTATTTACCTATTTTTATTAGAGGATAAAAAAAATAATTATTTAGTGTCAATTTATTTATTTAATTTATTTTTAATAATCTTTTAATAATTAATATAATTTATTTAGTGCCAATAATTATTTAATAAAAAATTTTGCAAAACGTAACGATTTAATTTTTACTAAAAATGATAGAAAAATTTATTTATTTGTTTATATATAACAAAAATAGTAAATAATTATTTTAGCAAAATTTAACGATTTATTTTTTGCTAAAAATGATTGAAAAATTTTTAATAAAAATAAAATTTATTTACTTATTTCTTTATACAATATTAAAATAAATAATTATTTCGTGCTTATTTACTTTTTTTATACAATTAAAATTGTATATAATTATTTAATAAAAAACTTTGAAAAACGTAACGATCAAATTTTTACTAAAAAAGATGAATGTTTGTTTAATAAAATGAATTATTTATCTATTGGTTTATCAAATACCTAGAAAGAGTATATAATTTTAATAAAAAAAATTTCAAAACATATAATTATTTAATTTTTAACTCCAAATGATGAAAATATTTTTAATAATATAATGTAAATGAAAAATGTAAATAATTATTTAATGGAAATTTTTCAAAAGTTTTTCAAAACCAAATTTTCAAAACAGTTCAATTTTTTACTGACAATAATCGATTAATTTTTATGAATAATAAATAAAAGAATTAAATAACAATTTAGGGCAAATTTTCGCAAAACGTAACTACATTTATGTTTTTCTAAAAATCATCGATAAATTTTTAATCGAAATATTTATCATATTTCAAATAATTATTTATTTATTATATTATAAATTATTACTTAGTAATTACATTATAAATAATTGCTTAGTAATTACATTCTAAATAATTATTTAGTAATTACATTATAAATATTTATTTATTATTTAGTAATTACATTATAAATATTTATTTATTATTTAGTAATTACATTGAAAATAATTTTTTGTTTATTTATTAAATAAAAAAAGTAAACAATTATTTAATAAAAAATTTTAACTATTTAATTTTGACTATTTAATTTTGACTAACAATAATTAGTAGTGTTTTTGTAATAAAAATGAATAAATAAAAGAAGGAAAAATATTTGTAGAACAATTTTTTCGCATAAACTGTGAAAATAAAATGTTAATTAGGTAAAAGGGTAAAACGCCTTGCGATATTTTTTCATCAGAGCGTAGCTGTTCATTTGGTAGTATACTGTACAGGAGTCGAAATAAATATCTATATGTGAATGTTAGTCACTAATGACAACAAGGTCGTAGTCTGGAAAAATTGCTACAAAGGAGACAAGAAAATTTTTCCGGAAGAGATTCAAAACCTGATTAATTCCCTTTCTTTTTACTATAAATATATAAATATACATGAATGACCTCGCAGGGGGGTTTTTTTTTCTCTCTTATTTTAACCTTGCAAAAATTTCAAAGTGGGAATCGAACCCTCCAACGTTGATCTCCTCTTTCGAAGGCTACCACCTTGAATGATATTTGAACCGGAATTGTGTACATTCCTTTACCTGAAATATCATTTGATTCATTATTATTTAACTAACTTTCTTCTTGTTGAATGTCATTCACTTGTAGAATATTTTTTTTTTTTTTTTTGCAATTTTGTATTTTTCTCGCACATTTTTCTTATGCTGCGTTCTTTTTTTTTATTTTTATATTTCAATTTTTTTTTTTGTTATTTTTATTTTTTTTATTTTTATTTTTATTTTTTATTTTTACTTTCTATGCTTATTTTTTTTGTTCTTTATATTCACAGATTTTCTAAGGATATCAAATTGAGACAAAAGGTGTATCAAAACGTTGCTTCGCAACAATTTTGATACGCTTTTTGTCTCAATTTGATATCCTTAGAAAATTTGTGTTTTATTTTCTATGTTCTATGTTCAATTTTGCTTATTTTTCGTTCTTTGTTTTATTTTCTATGCTCAATGTTCTATTTTGCTTATTATTTGTTCTTTATGTTTTGTTTTCTATGTTCTATTTTATTTTTTTTATTCTTTATGTTTTTGACTTTTATCTTGTGTTTCTATTATTATGTTCTCTGTTGTATTTTATGTTCAGGTTAAAATTTTAATTTTCTATGTTGTATGCTCTATTTTGTTTTTCTTTTGTTTAATTTTTTATTTCCTGTGTTCTATTCTATTTTTATTTCGCTATATTCTACTTTTGGCCTGTTTTACTTCCGTTTTTTAGTGTTTTATGTTTTATGCTCTATTTTATGTCTGTGTTTAATTTTTTATTTTCTATGTTGTATTATTTTATTTCATTTTATGTTAATAACTAGTTAATAACAAAAAGAAGGAAAAAATAAAAAATAGAATAAGAAAAGAAAAAAAAGAAAGAAAGAATAATAAAAAGAAAATTATTAATAGATTGAAAATTAAGAAAAAATAATTCAAGAGCTTAATCTTTCAGTCGGTGAATGAAACTCGTTCGGCAATTAGTCAAATATCAGATCTAATTAGCAATGGCATTCAACCAGATCCAACAACAAAAAAACCAGGTTCTGGTATGATTGTATTAACAACAACGGAAAAAAGTCTCACTGAAAATTCGACAAGTGACACTAATGCCACAACAACTCCAGCACCTTTTGTCCTAACAAGATCATTTTTACAAGGACTTATTCGACGTAATGTTAAGGGTCTCGTTCGACTTTTTAATATCGAATGGAAAGATGCTATAAATGTAAGATTTTTTTTTAAATTTTCAAAAAAGAGAATTTAAAGAATCATATAGAAATTAACATAAAATAATTTTTCATTTATTTTTTGCAGCAATCGAAAGTGTCAATAAATGAATTTCGACACGATCTTGGAAATCAAATTGGTATGAATCTCAAAGATAATCCCGATGCCTATTGAAAAAAACTTTCCAAGTGCAAAAAAAGAAAAGTTTGTGGGAAAAAAGAGTGCTTTTTCCCCTAGTGCAAAACAAAATCAAAAAGTGTGTGTTGCCATATTAACAGCCAAGTCAGTAGAATTTTTTTTTAAAATTAAATTTCTGTTTTTTTTTCTCTTAACGAAGATGGCCAAAGAACTTGTGAATTAATGTTTGATTGACGATAAGAAAAATTTGATTGACTTAATTTTTTTATTAATTAATTAAATTAAAAATTAATTTAATTGAAAATTATTATTTAAGAATAATCAAGAATTATTTTTTTTTTATTAAAAATTAAAAAAATATAGAATACTTCCTGATAATAATGGGAGTAGAAAAAAAATATGAACAATTGCAGTTTGCGCAAAAAAAAAAAATTCAATCTAATTTTTCTTTATTTACAGAGTTTGATATTTATGAAGTATATTTATTAAGTTATTCTTTTCCGTAATTACACAATAGATTGCATTTAACTTATAACAAATTACTTAGTGCTCAAAATAGCAGAAAATGATCGATGCGTTTTACTGTATTTATAATGTACATAAATAATGACTAGGAACATTAGAAATCTAGATCGCTTATTGTTTTATATGCAAATTTTTTAGAGAATTCTTCTTTTTTTTTGTTAAATAAATTATTTTTATTTAGAAAAAAAATTATGTAACGAAAACAAACCTTCTGAACCAAAATAGTATTTTTGCTTTTATCGCAATAAAACAGTTTTTTTCTGAGAATACTGAAAACTTCCTTTTTGTTTTTATTTTAGTTTTTATAAAAAAAGAAAAAGAAGAAAATTAAAATATGTAAAATAAACTTGTCTGTAAAATAAAATTTTGTATAAAAAAAATTTTTCTGTAAAATAAACTTTTCTGTAAGAATATAGACGTTTATATAAAATAAATTTTTTTAAATAAATAACAAAATTCTAAAAATTCAAATAGAGAATTTAATTTTAAAATTTTTGTCAAATTATCGTTATTTAATTGGGAGTGCATTTTTTCGTCAATTAGAATCAAATTCCTTTTAGAGGTACTTTATCGCGAAATTTAGAAAGAATGTAGTTTTTACACACATTAAAAGAAGCGAAACATTTGCCTGCTTACTCTCTACTTCCAAATTAGTAAGAAGTTAATACTAATAAAATAAGGCCAAGTCAATTACTGATTGCTTCATTAAGAATTTCTCTCCAGTATTTATTTTAACACAAAAAAAACTACCACTAAACGATTGCTATATTTCATAAGGAAATGACTATATTTTATTTGAAAAATGTACAAATAAAATTTTATCAAAATTTGAATATAAAAGAAATGAAGAAAAATTATCTACTTTTCTATTTTTATTTTATTTTTTTTACTTATTTCAACTTACTTTTTCATTTCATTTTCTTGCTTTTTATTCCTTTCTTTATTCTTTGAGAAAAAATACAAGAAATACGAAAATGAATAAATAAATACAAAAATAAATAAATAAATACAAAAATACAAGAATTACAAAAATTTAAGGGATACAGAAGAGAAAAAAGCGTCAAAAAGAAGAATAAAAAGAAAAAAATAGAAAAGTAGATAAAAAAAAGAGGCTTAAGTAAAAAAGAATAAATGAAAGTAGAAAAAACAGAAAAGAATGTGAAACATTAAATGGAAGAATAAAGAAGAAAAAATAGAAAAAATAGATGAAAAGTAGAAAATAGTAGAAAAAATAGGAAATAGTAAATTAAGAAAAAAAGAAAGAATAGAAAAAAAGTAGAAAAAAACATTTTAATAAAATTAAATAGATTTGTAATTTGTAGAGTAGAAAATTCGACACCAGGAAAAATTTGAATAGAAAACAATAAAATTTTAGATCAGAAAAAATTTCCAGTAAAAAAAATTGAAGAGTAGGAAATTTTAATTCTTGGAATATTTTGAATAAAAGAAATAAAAAAAGGTAGGAATAATAGTAGTAGAAAATTTTGATATAGAAAAAAATTTAAAAAGTAGCTGAAAAATAGAAAACAAATTGAAAAAAGTAGAAATCAAATAATAAAGAGGAGAAAAATTGAAGACAAGAAAATTTTAGTTCAAGAAAAAATTGAATAGAAAAAAAGAAAAAAGGGAGAAAAAAGTTGAAGAGTAGAAAATTTTAGTTCAGTGTAAATTTTAATAGTACTCTTTAATAGTAAAAAATTAAAGGCAGGAGAAAAATTAAAGAGTAACAAATTTTAGGTCTAAAAAAATTTGATAAGAAAAAAATAAAAGAAAGTTGGTAAATTAAGGGGTAGAAAATTTTAGATTCGGAAAAAATTTTGATTAGAAAAAAATAGAAAGAAGTAGATGAAAAAATAGAAAGAAATAGAAAAAGTAAAAAAATAAAATTTGTTTACTTTTTCTATTTCTTTCTATTTTTTCATAAAAAAGGCGAAAAATCAAAGAGTTATCTTAGTTCAGGAAAAATTTGAGTAAAAAAGAATTAATGATAGAAGAAAAATTAAAGATTTGAAAATGTTAGATCTAGAAAAATTTGAACAGAAAAAATAAAAGAAAGGGAAAAAATTGAAGAGTAGAATGTTTCAGGTCAGAAAAATTTTTAATAGAAGAAAGTAGAAAAAATGAAAAAAGTAGATAAAAAATAGAAAAATATAGAGAATACAAAAAATGGAGAAAAAAAGTAGAGAATAAAAATATATGTGTTGAAAATTTTAGGTCAGGAAAAATTTGAAATGAAAAAATAGTAGAATAGGGTAATAAGTAGAAAAATGAAGAGTAGAAAATTTTATGTCAGAAAAATTTTAATAGGAAAATGTAGAAAAAATAAAAAAGTAGAAAAAAATAGAGAAAATCATAATAAAATAAAAGAGAAGAAAAATGTAGGTCAGGAAAAATTTTGTGTAGAAAATTGTAGATAAGGGAAAATGTGAACTTAAAAATAATAGAAAAAGTTTTTTAGGTCAAGAAAAATTTGAAATGAAAAAAAAGTAGAAAAATGAAGAGTAGAAAATTTTATGTCAGAAAAATTGCAATTGGAAAATGTAGAAAAAAATAAAAAAGTAGATAAAAAAATAGAAAAAACAGAGAGAATCCAAAAAATGCAGAAAAACTGAATGAAATAAAAGAGAAGAATAATGTAGGTCAGGAAAAATTTAGTTGTAGAAAATTGTAGATCAGGGAAAATTTGAACAGAAAAGTAATAGAAAAAGGGAAAAGTTAAAAGAGTAGAAAATATTAAGTCAGGAAAAATTCTGAATAGAAAAAATAAAAATTGGAGAGAATAAAAAAAAATAGAGAAAAACCGGGAAAAAATAAGAGAGAGAGGGAGAGAAAAATTGAAGAGTAGAAAATTTTAGACCACAGGAAAAATGTAAAACTGTTAAAATTTTTCAAAGACAGAAAAAAGAGAGATTTTGACATTTTTCGTTCAACAAACAAAACTTTCTTTTATCGAAAAATTTTGATCAGCTTTTGCAATTTGGAAAGTGATCCAATTTTATGTTTCACCAAAAAAAAAAAAGAAAGAAACAAGCGATGAGTGATTAATAAAACAAAAATCGTAACACCCGAAAGAAAATTCGTATTCCTTTCACTGGTCAGAGATGCGTATATTTAGCATGGAACTACACCATACCACGTAAGGTCAGCAATAGTGAAAGTATTTTATTTCTGACTAGAAATCACTATATAGTGTGATTTATTTCGACTAACGATTTCGTCAAGGACGAAAATGCAGCTGCTTTTAACATCATTATATCTATATATCACACTGGATCCTGCATTTTTTTTTCTTCTTTCATTCAATTCAGTAACAAACATCTGCAATTGATTTTTCTTCAATTAACCCTGAGGTGAAATTAATCACGTCATTATATACAACAGAGAATCTATTATCTCATTGAACTAAAAAACTCTATATATTTGAAATTTATTTCACTTGTGCGATTTTTTTTCTCTCTCTCTCTCTCTCTTCTTTTTTCTTGTCTGGAAAATATATATATACATATCATGTTTAATGAAATAAGACTTTATATAAATTAGTCACAAGTAATGTTGCAATATACAATTATTACTTGGGAGAGGTTTTTAATAAAGCTGGTTTTCTGTGAGTAAACTTATATTTTTTTCCCCCCTATAAACACTCAAAAAGAGGTAAAATGTTTATTTTGTACATATTATATGAAAATAATTTTCTGAGTCTTGGAAAAATATTGCACTTTCCATTTAGTTTATTGTTTTTATATGAAAATTAGAAAAATATATGAAGAAACTGAAGAATGCATCAGAAAATTATATGAATAGTGTGAGAAATATTGAATATACAAATCACTAAATTTCAAAATCGAGTGTTGAACTTTGAAATATAATTATATGATAAACAATATATAATTATACAATAATAATTACATTATATCAATCAATTTTTGTTATTGATTCATATATTTTTATGGTATTAGTCAGTGTGTGTTTATATTATTAAATGAAAGGAAAATCAGTGGCTGCTTTCTTTGACCTCAAATTACAATTAATTATGATTCTAATTTGTTGCTTTTCACTTTAAAGTCATCGTTGTTAATTATCGCTCAAGTATTAATAAAGAATTATTAAGGATATTAATTAATGATTCTCGATAAAATAAGTTTGTGATTTTTTTTTTTTTACTAAATTCATATTTAAATGCCAGTGTGATTTTTAGTTTCATCATCAGCTTCTTACTCATTCTTTGCACGAGGTTATTTTGTATTTTTATAATTGTTTTTATTTTTAAATTTTGTATTCATCATTGTATTTATTAATTTATTGATTTGTAATTATTGCGCTTTTCTTTCAGGATTTTTTTTTACTCTTTTATTTTATTCATTTTATTCTTTTAATTTTTTTATTTTATTTGTTCATTTATTTTAGGTAAAATTTTTTGTTGTTTATTTATTAACAAATAATTATTTATATGTGGTTTTTTAATTATTGCGTTTTTCTTTCAGGTTAAATTTACTCATTTAGTTTGTTTATTTTATTTGTTTATGCATTACCAAATAATTATTTATTTATTGATTTTTAATTATTATTTTTTCTTTCAGGATTTTTTTACTCTTTTGGTTTTTTTTATTATTTTTTTGGTTTATTTTATTGTTTTAATTCTATTTGTTTATTTACAGGATAAACATTTTTTGAAACAAAAAAAGTTTGTTTAAATTAATGAAAATTGATTATTTAAATAATATTTTATTTAAATCGATAAAAATTATTTAAACCGAATAGAAAAAAATTGTATCATTTGTTTATTCAAACCAAATTTGTTTCAAGTGGCAAAATTTATTTAAATAAACCAAAGTAAATATTGTTTAAATTTATTTTTCATATCGCAACAATTTAATAACATCTATTTAATTTTTTCATTTATTTTGTTTAAATTTATTTAAATCCACAAGATATTTGTTTAAAAAAACATTTGTTTAAATTTATGGCAGTTATTTACATAACAAAACTTTTTCTAGTTTTTTAAAGAAAATGGATTCAAAAAACAAATACTTTATAAAGATATTTTTAAATAAAGAAACGTTTAAATAAACAAATACTAAACAAATATTATTTAACAAAAAATTGAGAAATAAAAAAAATTTGTTAGGTAATAAATTTTGTTCATAACAAAATATTCTTGAATAAGAAAAATTATTTAGAGAATAAATTTTGTTTATAACAAAATATTCTTGAAAAAGAAAATTTGTTTAGAGAATAAATGTTGTTTATAACAAAATATTCTTGAATAAGAGAAATTGTTTAGAGAATAAATTTTGTTTATAACAAAATATTCTTGAAAAAGAAAATTTGTTTAGAGAATAAATTTTGTTTATAACAAAATATTCTTGAATTAAGAAAATTTTCTTACAAAATCAATTTTGTTTATAACAAAATCATCTCGAAATAAGAAAACTTTTTTAGAGAATAAATTTTGTTCAAAACAAAATATTCTTTAGTACGAAAAATTTTGTAAGAAATAAATTTTGTTTATAACAAAATATTGTTGAATAAGAAAAATTTGTTATCGAATAAATTTTCTTTAAAAAAAAAGTTGACAAAGATAAAAAAAAACTTATTAGCCAACAAATTCTATGTAAATTTATAAAGAAACAATGAAAAAAACATTATTTTTGAAATAAACTAAAACTTAAGTTAGTAATAATAAACTACTAAAAATAATTTTACTTTTTCAGAGAATGCAATTAAATAAATTAAATTTAAACAAATATTTCTGTTTTTATCGAGGAATTCTTTTTCACAGTGCATTTAAAACTCTTTATGCGAGAGAAAAAATGCATTGTATTACAAAGAAATCTATGTTTAAATCTTTTTCTCATATAAAACACTTGTCTACGGAAAAATCTTCTATCTGATATGGAAAAAAAATATAAATTTCATTTACTTGCATCGTATAAGTTTCATTCTCATCGAAATTAGTCAATTTATTTATACGAATCGTTTAAATTTTCTTTTATTTATTTACTCGAGTCGCTGAAATTTTTTATGTATTTATTCGAATCGCCTATAATTTTTTTTTTATTTATTTATTCAAATCGTGTCTTGTTTTTTTATTTCTTTGCTCAAATTTTGTCTGCAAATTTTTTATTTATTTACTCAAATCGTGTCTATTTTTTATTTATTTACTCAAATCGTTACAAGTTTTTAATTTACTTACTCAAACCGTTACCAATTTTTTATTTATTTACTCAAATCGTTACAAGTTTTTAATTTATTTACTCAAATCGTTACCAATTTTTTATTTATTTACTCAAATCGTTACAAGTTTTTAATTTATTTACTCAAATCGTTACCAATTTTTTATTTAGTTACTCAAATAGAGTCTATTTTTTTATTTATTTACTCGAATCTTACAAATTTTTTATTTATTTACTCAAATCGTTACCAATTTTTCATTTATTTACTCAAATCGTATTTTTTTATTTATTGACTCAAATCGTACAAATTGTTAATTTATGTACTCAAATCGTCTGAATTTTCTTATTATTTACTCAACTCGAGTCTATTTTTAATTGATTTACTCGAATCGTACAAATTTTTTATTTATTGACTCAAATTGTGTTTAATTTTTTTATTTATTTTCTCAAATCGTGTCTGTAAATTAAAAATTTTTTTTAATTCAAATCATATATATTTTTTTATTTATTTACACAAATCGTGTCTATTTTTTGATTTATTTACTCGAATCGTATAATTTTTTTATGTATTGACTCAAATCGTGTTTAATTTTTTTTATTTATTCACTCGAATCGTACAATTTTTTTATTTATTGTCTCAAATCGAGTTTAATTTTTTTTTTATTTATTTTCTCAAATCGTGTCTGTAAATTTGTAATTTTTTTATTTATTTAAATCGTATTTATTTTTTATTTATTCACTCGAATTGTAAAAATTTTTTTATTTATTGACACAAATTGTATGAATTCTTTATTTATTTACTCAAATCGTACAAATATTTTATTTATTGACTCAAATCGTGACTAATTTTTTTATTTATTCTCTCAAATCGTGACTGAAAATTTTGAACTTTTTTATTTATTTAAATTATTTTTTTTATTTATTTACTCAAATTGTTTCTATTTTTTTTATTTATTTACTCAAATCGTTACCAATTTTTTATTTATTTACTCGAATCGTAAAATTTTTTAATTCATTCACTAAAATCGTGTCCATTTTTTAATTTTTAACTCAAATCGTATAAATTTTTTATTTATTCCTCACGAATCGTGTAAATTTATATTTATTCTCTCGATTCGTAGAAATTTTATTTATTTACTTGCATGGAGTATACTTTATTTATTTGCTTGCAGTGTATAAATTTAATTCATTTACATTCACATTGAATTAATTATACTTTATTAATTTATTTATTAAATTTTTTTTCACCACCTGAAAATAGATAAATTAAAAAATTTTTTCTTCAATTTATTTTACCATGTGTATATATAGGAATCTTATTGACAAGAAGTTAACTGGAAATATTATGTGCATGACGAGAGAATAAGAAAGAGGAAAAATAAAACTCGTTTCTTTTTTGATATACAAAGACGAAAGCGAGAGTGAATTAATTAAATTATTTTCGGTAGGATTATAAAGAAAGGTCAGTATTTTTCATTAGCCATACGTTGTATATTGTATGTGTGTGACATCATTGAGTGCGTGGAATGATATCAAAGAGAATTGAACGCGTGGTTTTAATATTGCTCGAGGGGGCTGCATTTCGTTTATGTAACATATATAACAAACACACATACACAAACACAAACACGAGGTCGACCAACGCCTCTTTTCAACTGGCGTGAAAAAAATGCTGAAACAATTAAAAAAAAATTAAAGGAGATACACGTCGCCGCATCGTTCTTGTAGAAAGCTTCTCTCATCGAGGATCCAATCGGAGAACTCGGGGAATTGAACGGAGGGGTTAGCGTGGGACTTGGTTTCTGCCAGCCCTTATAGACAGGTTCTTCGTTCCGCGCGCCAATCGTCGCATCGCTTTTGGCGATTGCGTTTCTCAATTAGTGATATAATAATTCTCATTGCAATTAATTTTTTTTTTTTTTTTGGAAATGGTTTATTTGAAAATACTATTGGCATTAATTGCCATATTTTCATCTGGGGTGAGTTTTTTTCACATTTTATTTTACCAAACAGAAAAAAAAATTTTTCAATCACTTTTAACCAGCAGAAAATTTTTTTTATTTTAAAAAATATTTTTGAATTAAAAAAATTTGTTTTCCACTTATTTTTTTATTACTTTTCTAAAACAAAAATTCTCTAAATACAAAAAATTTGAAAGTGGAAATAAAAAAAATTCCTCAGGGGGAACTATTTTTTGTATTTCTTTATTATTTCCAAAAGAAAAGTCTCCAAATACAAAAGATTTGAAAGTAGGAATAAAAATTATTCCTCTAAGAGGGAGCGAAAATTGTTGCAAATAACAAAATTTTAATTAAAAAAGAACATTTTTGAATAGAGAAAAAAAATTTTTTTGAAAAGAAATTAGAAAAAATAAGAGAAGAAAATTTTTTTTGAAAAAAAATTAGACATAGAGAAGAAAATTCTTTAATAGAGAAAAAAAATTTAATTAGAGAGAAGATCATTTTTTAATGGAGAAAAAAAATTTAATTAGAGAAGAAGATTTTTTAATAGAGAAAAAGTTTTAATTAGAGAACATATTTTTTAGTAGAAAAAAAAATTTTTAATTACATTAGAACATTTTTTAATAGATAAAGAATTATTTAATTACAAAAAAATGATTAAATTCAAAAAAAATTTTAATAGAAAAAAAATTAAAATTAATTTAAAAAAAAAATTGAGACGGAAGTGCAAAAAAAATAGAGAGAATAGAAATAATAATAGAGATAATAGAGATAACAAAATGAGGATAAAAGAAAAAAAAATTGTTGATAATAAATTCGAACAGAGAAACAATTTGCCAGTGACTTTGGTATGGAAAATTATTCACTATTCAATGAAAATTTCTACAAATCGTTACAGCAATTCACTCTGTCAAACGATACGATGTCGGTTAAAAGTGATTATTTTGAAACACAAGGTAAACAATGCACAACATTTTTTTTTTCATTTTTTTTTTCTATAAGAATGTGACAATAACAATGTTTCGTAATTGTTTTTTGAATTTAATGCAGTGCCTCCTCAAGTGTAGTGTAACTAATTGTTTTCTAAATTTATCGCTAAATGCTGGTGCGGTGTATAGAAAAAAAAGTGTCGCTATTAGGAGAAAAAAAAAGTGTTCATAAACATTATAGAGACTCTTGGCCTTCGAACTTTAATGTTTTTTCTTTTTACTGAACATCCGTTATTAATAATTAATTTACCTGGTAATTATTTTGATTTTTATGTTGAGATTGTTTTATTTTATTTATTTTTTATTTATTTTATTGTTTTTTTTAATTATTTGGGAAAAAATAGTTTTCGAATGACAAATTGATGGAAAATGGTGATAGTGACGAATTTGTAACTGAAGAATGAGTAGAAATTTATTATTTAAATGGATAAAGAAATAAATAAATAGACAAATAACTAAAGAAAAATTAATAATCAATAAGTGAATAAATAAGCAAGTAACTAAATAAAACAATTAATAATAAATATAAGTAAATGAATAATAAATAAATAAATAAATAAAATATTTATTAAATAAATGAATGTAAAATAATAAAATAATAACAATATTTTGTCGTTGAGTAAAAAAAAACTTTGTCGTTGATGAAAAAATTTCTAAAAAAAAATATTTCGCATAAAAATAATAAAATAATAAAAATAATGTAAAAGTTAAGCAAAATTGAAAATTATTCGTACTTGAAAAGTGAGTGAATTAAAATTAAGTAAAAATATTTTAGCATTGAGTAAAAAATTTTATTTTTAAGTAAAAAAAAATATCTAGAAAAAAACGTTTAAAAATAAAAATAATGTGAGAACAAAATCAAAATTAAAAATTGCAAATTATTTGTGATTGAAATAATTAGTATAATAAAAATATTTTGTGATTAAGTAATAAAATATTATTGTGTAAAAAATATTTTTAAAAAATGTTTAAAAATCCAAAGAAGTAAGAATTAAGCAAAATTAAAAATTATTCGTATTGAAAAAATTTGTAAAAAGAAATTATAGTAAAAATTGAGCAAAGATAAATGTAAATAAAAAGAATCATTCTGTAAAAAAAAATTATCTTTGAGTTTAAAGAATAATGGAAAATAAATTAGAATACAAATAATTCAAAAATAAATAAAAATTAAAAATGTTTCGGTTTTAAAATATGAGTAGACACTAGAAATAAATGTAAATAAAAATTTAGCAAAACTAGATGTAAATAAAAATAATTATTCTCTAAAAAAATTCTATCATGGAGTAAAAAATACCGGGAAAAAGTTGAATGAATCAAAATTGAAAACAGAAAATATTTTTTATTTATTTATTTGATTGTTCCATTTATATTATAAATAGATTTTTAAAATTAGTACAGTAGAATAAAAATTTATTTATTTAATTGAGGAAAAGTAAATATATAAATGAAAAATAAGCATAATAAAGTAAAAAATTTTTATCCTTCAGTAAAAAATATCTTAAAAAAATATTTTGAATAAAAATAATGTAGTAAGAATGAAAAAAAAATTGAAAATGTCTCGTTTTTCAAAAATAAAATAAAAATAAAAGAGAAAAAAATAAATAAAATAAAATAAAAATTGATTTAAACTAAATATAGACAGAAATATAAGTTTGAGTAAAAAATATTTCAAAAAAATGTTTAGAATGGTGGATTCCACGTCAGTTCAACACACTTATTTTCATGACTTGTTGGGATTTGGCTGTAATTTTGTAAATTCATTACTTTTATAGTGATAAACAACTCCACCAAATATTTTCTCAAAATTTTGAAAATTACCAAAAATATGGCATTTTCAAAATTTTTGTCTTCTTTTTTTGAAAGTGCTATAACTTTGGTTCTAATTAACCGATTTTGGATTTTAAAAAAAGGATTTCTTTGGTTTTAAGTATATTTTAAGTTAAAATTAAAATAAAATAAAAAAATTCAAAAAATTTTTTTTTTTTGAAATTTTGAAAAATTAAAAATCTGTTTTTGAAAAAACATCATCTTCGATTTTTTTCAAAATTTTACTAAATGTTAGGGCAAATGTGCTTTACATGTCCTGTAAATTTCATCTTGGGATCTCAAAGGGATTCGGAGTAAAAAAATAAAACGTAACCACAAATTACGAACATATGGGGCAAAATTCCTCAACTACCCAGGTAAAACAATGAATTTTCTCTAAACTTTGCTGAAATGTTACTATTATTAGTAGAAGTGTAAATATTAATTTTTTTTGAATTTGATAAAATATTTTTTGAGTTATGGAGTTTCAAAATTTTGATTTTTTTGAAAATATATTTTTTTCGATTTAATATATTTATAAGTAAAATTAATCAAATTTAAAGTATGAATAGTGGTTTTTAAAGGGGTTTTCACGGGCTATAAGCTGGTGATGAAAAAAAAGTTGTTTTCTGTAAATTTGACCATGAAATTCAAGGTCAAATTCTTAATTTCAATATACAGTAGAACCCGGTTAATACGATCCCGTTTAATACGATTTCCCGCTTAAGACGCTCATTTATGGTGGTCCCTGCAATTAAAGACATACATTTTATTTCCCACCTAATACTTTTTCCCGCATAAGACGCATTCTTAGTGCGGTCCTTACAGAATCGTATTAACCAAGTTCTACTGTATCTCAAAATCGGTGTTTTTTAATTTTTTCTAACCTATCCCAATCGAAAGCTTACCTTTTTTCATATGAGCCATGTAAAACTCAGAGTGGGACCATGGATCTTTTTGAAGAAATTAATTATAAATCATCATTTTCTATGTAAAATAATGATAAATTATTATTTTCCTCAAAAATTCTCATGGTCCCACTCTGATTCTTACATGGCTCATAGAAAAAAGGTCACCAGCTTATAGCCCGTGAAAACCCCTTTAAAAACCACTATTCATACTTTAAATTTGATTAATTTTACTTATAAATATATTAAATCGAAAAAAATATATTTTCAAAAAAATCAAAATTTTGAAACTCCATAACTCAAAAAATATTTTATCAAATTCAAAAAAAATTAATATTTACACTTCTACTAATAATAGTAACATTTCAGCAGAGTTTAGAGAAAATTCATTGTTTTACCTGGGTAGTTGAGGAATTTTGCCCCATATGTTCGTAATTTGTGGTTACGTTTTATTTTTTTACTCCGAATCCCTTTGAGATCCCAAGATGAAATTTACAGGACATGTAAAGCACATTTGCCCTAACATTTAGTAAAATTTTGAAAAAAATCGAAGATGATGTTTTTTCAAAAACGGATTTTTAATTTTTCAAAATTTCAAAAAAAAAAATTTTTTGAATTTTTTTATTTTATTTTAATTTTAACTTAAAATATACTTAAAACCAAAGAAATCCTTTTTTTAAAATCCAAAATCGGTTAATTAGAACCAAAGTTATAGCATTTTCAAAAAAAGAAGACAAAAATTTTGAAAATGCCATATTTTTGGTAATTTTCAAAATTTTGAAAAAATATTTGGTGCAGTTGTTTATCACTATAAAAGTAATGAATTTACAAAATTACAGCCAAATCCCAACAAGTCATGAAAATAAGTGTGTTGAACTGACGTGGAATCCACCAATACAAATAAAAGAAGAATAAATCAATATTAAAAATTGAAAATGATTCATATTTGAAAAATAAAATAAAAATAAAAAAATAAACAGAAAACAATAAATAAAATTAAAAAATAGAGAAAATAAAAAATTGAAATATGAAAAGTAAATAAAAATAAAAAAAATGAAAATAGGAAAATTAATAAAAATAAAAAAAAAACTAGAGAAAATAAAAACGGAAATAGGAAAAATAAATAAAAATAAAAAAACTAGAGAAAATGAAAAATTAGAAATAGAAAAAATAGGGAAAATGAAAAATAGAAATAGGAAAAATAGAAATAGACAAAAATAAATATAAGAATAAAAAATAGAGGGAATAAAAACATAAAAAATAAATAAATAAAAAGAAGTAGAAAGAAAACAAAATAAAACTGGATAAAAATAATTATAAATAGAAATAATCATAATAATCATTTTGTCATGGAGTGAAAAATATCTGAAAAAATACTTACAATAAAAGTAAAAGTAATAATGAATGAAAATTGAAAATTTGAAGACTTTTGGTAAGAAATTTTTCCTAGAGAATATAATTAAAAAAGTAGAAAAAAATTTTTTTCAACTTCTCTCTCTAAAATTGTCTACGGCATAATCTCACTCATCAGTTTATGTCATCGAATTTGCATATATACAGAGCTATTTTGTAATTTTTTTTTTCGTCTCAAAAAATTTAGATTGATTTCGAGTTATGCAAGAAAATAAAGCAGTGATTTATGAATAATTTTGGTCCAGTCGTAAATTGATTCCATAATGCTCGGGTTTCGAGATAAGATATTATTTGTTCATTGCTATATATGCTACTATCCTTTTTGAGGAGAAAGTTTAATGATATGCATATATGTGTATTTTTTATATACAATTGTATAATATATAGAGGAGATATTTCTACAAATATGTATAATGAATTAATATTTTTTTTTCTTTTTTGCATCTTCGCACTCTTAAAAATAGATCATCGTCTACCGCGCACACACTCTATGCATGAATAAAGAAGATTGCAATGATCTGTTTGCATCATTTACATTCCAAGGTTTTACTGGCTGTAACGCCTCAAGGAGACGCTTTGCAAAAATAAAAAAAAATCAGGAATATAACAATTCGTATATTGTATATATAGTGGGAGAAAAAAAAATGCTTTTTTGTTTTTCTTTTGTGTCTAAAATTATCACTTTCTTATTTCTTTTATTGCCAGGTTTATGTCTCAATTCTAAACTTTCTTTTATTTTAAAATCATCTTTAATGGTAATTCTAGTTTAAATCATCTTTAATGGCAAACTGTGTTTTAATTCACATTAATTGCGAGATATTCTTGTTTAAATTATTGTCCACGCTTTTTTCTTTAATCGTTAATTTGGATTTTATGTTTATCTTTTTTTTTGTTTTTCTCTGACTTGGTTGGTTTTAGAAAACTATCGAGTGGAATTTGTTTTTCTTCTTTTATTTCTAGAGAGGAAATATTTGCCTATAGGTCTTTTTTCCCGAGATTTTATGAAAAAATTTGGTCGAAATTTTCATTTCTAACTCTACTTCCGTATTTTCCTATTTTTTGGGACTTTTCGAATTTTTCTACAATTTAATTTTTGAATTTTTATTTCTGGAACTTTTTTACTCTTTTTTGAAAATTTGAGTTAGAATTTTGATTTCTGACTCTTTGAATGTTTTTTATTTTTATTTACAGAAAGTGTTTTCTATTTTTCTAAACTAAGGGTCGAAAAATTGATTTCCATAATAATTAATTTTTTAAAAGTTCAATTTTTTAAAATTTTTTCACTATTTTTACAACTTTGAGCAAAAATTTTGATTTCTGACTCCAATTCTCGTGATTTTCTTTTTATTTACAAAAAAGAATAATCTATTCTATTGTTTTCTAAACTTCAGGTCAGAATTTCCGTATTATTTCATTTTCCAAAAATGTATTCCCCCCCCCCTTTTAAGAACTTGAAGAAAGAATTTTTATTTCCGACTAAATTTTCTGTCATTATTTTCATTTCCAAAAAAAAAATTTATATTCTACTTTTTTTAAATTTCTAGTCGGAACTTTGTTTTTTTAAGTCAGATTTTTCATTTCTTACTTTATTTTCAATAATTTTTTTATAAACAAAAAAACTTAAATGTTCTATTTTCTTTCGACTTTTCAAGTCGGAACTTTCATTACCGTATTTTTTAATTTTCAAAAATTAATTTTTCTGACTTTTTTTGCTCTTTCCAAAATTTTAAGTCAGAATTTTAATTCTCCACTTTATTTATGGTAATTTTATTTTAATTTATAAAAAAAAAGATCCATTCTATTTTTTTCTCGAAATTTCAGGACGGAACTTAAATTTCATCAATTTTTTAATTTTCCAAATTAATTTTCTAATCTTATATCATATTTTTAAAATTTAATTTCTGACTTTATTTCTCATGATTTTTATTTTATTTACGGAAAATATTTCTTTTTTCCTCTTTTTTTTTAAATATCTGGTCGAATATTTTATTTCTGTATTTTTTAGGACTTTTTCTACTCTTTTTGAAAATTTAAATAAGTGTTTTTTTATTTCTGACTGAATTTTCAAGTTCTTTTTTTTTATTTACCGAAATTGTTTTTTATTTTTCTAACACTTTCAGAATGAAATTTTGATTTCTGAATTATTTAATTTTCCAAAAATTAATTTAAAAAAATTTTTTTTTCTCTTTTTAACAACTTTAGGTAAAAATTTGTATTTCCAACTCTATTTCTCGTGTTTTTTTTCGTTTGCAAAAATCAATTATTTATTCTTTTCATTTTTTTCATAATTTCAAGTCAGAATTTAAATTTCCCGAATTCTTAATTTTCCAAAATGAATTTTCCGATCTTTTCCCATATTTTCTAAAATTTCCATTGAAAATTTCATTTCCGACTCTATTTCCAGTGATTTTCTTTTTATTACCAAAAAAAAAATATTTATTTTTCCTAAATTTTAAGTGGGAATTTCAATTTTCTGTTTGTTTTCAATTCCCCAAAATGAAATTTCCTTAATTTCTCCGCTCGTCTTAAAATTTCAAGTCAGAATTTTATTTTTTACTCTATTTTTCTCTTTAGTAGGAAAAATGTTTTTCATTTTTGTATTTTTATATTTCACGTCGGATTTTTGATTTCCGAATTTTTTAATTTTCGAAAATATATTTTTCTGAACTTTTCTGTTCTTTTTGAAAATTTCAGTCAATTTTTGAAATTTTTAACTCTATTTCGATGTTTTTCTTTTTATTCACAAAATAAATATTTTTTCCCTTTTTGTATTCTTCTGTAAATTTTAAGTAAAATTTTTTAAGTTTTTTGGACAACTCCATTATCAATTATTATGAAAATAAAAATAAGTGTAATTATTGGTAAAATTTAAAAATATTTTTTTTCATTTTATTTATTTTTTATTCTTAAATTATTTTTTTATTTGAAATAAACAAAAATTTTTTTAATCTATTTATTTTCGATTTAAATTAGTTTAATAATTTTGTTTAGTATATTTTTCTCCTTAATCAATTCTTTCATCATCACATTTTAATTATGCATGTTGTGATACCTTTTCCTGGATATGTTAGACGTGATGAGTTTTTTTTCTCTCTTTTTTTTGCTACTTCAATTCGTCAGAATAAAACGAATTCATTTTAAATAATAAGATTCAAGGCCATGGGGAATAGACGTTACGTACGCTCTTTTTATGGAATTAATTAATTGTTTTTTCGTTGGTATATCTAATTGGCCTATTTATTTCGTGGCCGGAGCTGAGATTTATCAAATCATTAGCTTTTTGCGAGAGAGGAGGTGGTGAAAAAAATGAGACAGAAGCAAAAAAAAAGGAAACAAAAAGAAAAGAATATAAAATAAAACAGTAGTGAATGAGAAGCCGAAAAAATAATGTAACATTTTGTAATCTTCCAAGGTCTTTTTTGCGAATTCATGAGAGAGAATCCCGAAATGCGGGCCAACAAAACACTTATCGTTGCTTAACTTTCATTCCTGCGTAATAGCGATGCTCTACTGCCTATTAAACATTTAAGTGTTACCACCACCCGAAGAAGGAATGAGGAGCAGAATTTTTTTTTATTTTAATAGCAATTACTAAAAAAAAAAATGTATTTACTCATTTTTTATTTTTTTTCATTTTTTGATTTTTTTTCTATTTTTTTGCTTTTTTCTAAATTTTTCATTTTTTATTTCCTCCTATTTTTTCTATTTCTTCTTATTTTTTATTTCTCTCTTGTTTTTTTATTTCTTCAAATTTTCTATTTTTCTCGATTATTGCCCTTTTACAATTTTTTTTATTCCTCTTTTTTTATTGCATATCTTTTTTTATTTCCTTTTAGTTTTTTTATTTCCTTCCTATTTTTTTTAATTATCTCGATTGTTGCTCCTTAATTTTTAAGTCCTATTTTTTTTTATTTTCTCCAATTTTTTTCTTTTCTTCCTAATTTTTTTTTATTTCTTCCCATTTTTTTATTTTTTATTTCTTCCTATTTTTCTATTCCTTAGAATTTTTTATTTTTCACGATTGTTGCTCTCCTTCAATTTTTTTAGTCCTATTTTTTAATTCTTCTTATTTTTCTATACTCTCCTATTTTTTTAGTTTTTATTTCTTTCTATTTTTATTTATCACGTTTGTTGCCCTTGTTTAATTTTTTTATTCCTATTTTTTATTTTCTCCTATTTTTTATTTCCTTTCTATTTTTTATTTTCACCCATTTTTTATTTCCTTCCTATTTTTTCTATTTCCTATTTTCTCCTATTTTTTATTTCCTTTGATTATTTTTATTTCCTCCTATTTTTATTTCTTCCTATATTTTTATTATTTTTTCCCCTATTTTCTTCATTCTAGTTTTCTTCCACAAAAAATAAAAAAAAAATTGAAGGAAATAAAAAAATAGAAAAAATAGTAAAAAATAGAAAAAGAGAAGATATTAAAAAGTAAAAGAAATAAAAAAAGAGAAAAAATTTTAAAAATGGAAGAAAATAATAAGAATGGCAGGAAATAAAAAATAGTAGGAAATAGGAAAATAGGAAAAAATGAAAGGCAATAAGAAAATAGAAGAAAATAAAAAAAATCGAAGAAAATAACCAAATGGATGGAAATACGAAATGAAAGGAAATAAGAAAATAGAAAATAAAAAATATAAGGGAACAGAAAATAAAAGAAAATGAAGGAAAGAAGGAAAAAAAGAGAACAGAAAAAAAAGAATAAAAATAGAAGAAAATAAAATATAGAGAAATAATTGGAAGAAAGTAAAAGAAAAATTAAAAACAGCAAAAGAAACAAAAAATAAAAAAATTTTCTAAAAAACTGATAAGCAAAACAGTTAATAATAAATAATTTAAAAAGAATACAAAAAAGATGGTACAGATTTCTTGGAATAATGTCAAATTTCAAAAAAGGCAAAGGAACAACATTTTTTTTTATTCAGTCTTTATGGGACATTATTTTCAAGTACCTAGTTTACCTTCTATTAATGGTCCCTATAAAACCATCTACGGTTTTATTATAATTTTTTTCTTATTTTTAAATTCTTTTTTCTTCTTCTTCTTTTTCATTTTTATCTTCTTTTTTTCTTTTTTTCCTCTTTTTATTTATTCATATTTTTAGTTTTTTCTCCTTTTACTTTTTGTTTTTTCTCTTAAAAAAATTTCTCAAAAACTTAAAACACTTAAAAGAAAACATTTATGACACTCGTTTATCTGTAATAATTTTTTTTCGCCTATATCTGATTACGTGAACTTGTTACAAATTTTCGCAAGGGAAAAGGAGAGGAAAAAAAAATTGTAATCATCTGCTTGTAAATGTAAAGGAATTGAGAGTGAAAGCAAACATCATACAAACATACATCAGAATATTGAAGGCCTACGAGATTCTCCTGCTCCAAATTTGGTTGAAAGTGTTGTGTATATAGTAACCGAAAAATTGCGCGATGCGCGTTTTTCTTTTTTACACTTCTTGTTTCTTGTTTTTTTTTTTTTTTTATTTCTTTTAAAAGTGTATTCATCACACGTGAAATGAATCGTAACATGTGTGTAATAAAATACCCTCCCTTTTTTAGATAGTCGACAGTGCAAGGCTCAAGCGTCAAACTGGTATTTCACAAGAAAATGGGGCAGTGATCGATAGTGTATTTAATGTAAGTTAATTAACCTAAGACTCGCAAAATTTTCTTTAATTTAATTCTTATCTTTGATTCTCTTTTTTTTTCTTCTCTTTTTTTCTCTTTTTTCCCTCTTTTTTCTTTTCTTTTTTTTTTGCTCCGCATTTATTCTTGTAAACTAAAATACCTTTTATTTAATTAACTTCGCATTCGACGTTTGAAATTTATTATTATAAAAATTTACAGATACCAATTACTGCCATTAAACAAACTGCCGCGGCCGTTCAAGCTTTTTCACCAGAAAATAGTGAAACCATCGATAATGTCTTCAAGGTGAGAATTACGCTTCATTCACTTTCTGTTTGTCATTTAATTTAATATGCCTAATGATTTAGAAATTTTTTTGCTTTTCTTTTTTCTTTTGTACAAGTAATTTCTAGTGGAAAAAAGGAAAGAAAGAAAATCTCTCGATTTACTTGGAATACATTTTTATTGTTTGTAATGAAATATTGTTATAATATATTATAGAAAATTGTGAAAAAAAAATTTGCGAACATTTACAAGTTTTCATTCATTTATTTTAGTTTTTTAATAAATTCATTTTAATTTCAATTTTCAATAAATTAATAAATAAGAAAAATTTGTAAAAAAAAAAAATTTGCAACAATTTATTTTCAAAAAATGAAAAACTCGATTTACTTGGAAAAAATTTTTATTCTTTATAAAAAAATACAAAAATAAAAAAGAAAATTAAATAAATGTAAAAAAGTAAAAATAAGAGAAACATAAATACATATAAATAAATAAATAAATACAATAAAATTGTTAAAAAATAAATTTGTCTAAAATTTATTTAAGAAAGAAAAGAATTATTTTTCAGATTCCCATCACCACACTGCAGGCTGTGGAGAAATTAGTGAAAAATCGTAATCCACAAAAGCGACATGATATTCATGAGGAGAAATTAAAAAGACAAAAATTAAAGAAGGAGAAATTATTGGAAAAACAGGAGCAAATGAGAATTCAAAAATTGCAAAAAGAAGAATTGAGGAAAAAAAAACTTCAATTTCAAAAGGAGAAATATTATCATAAAAAGGAACAATTGGGATTGAATAATCATTTGGTTGGTCATTATGGAATTTCGGGAAGTCATGGTCTTGGAAATTTCGGTGGTCATGGCACTCACGTGAGTCACATTGGACATATCAGTCGACCCATTCATGGAAGTCATGGTAATTTGCTCCAATTTTCGTAATCGATTTATTTGTTGACAAATTTTTTACTGTTTTATTAACTTTAACGAAGAAATTTTTCTTTTTTTGTTATTATTTATTTTATTTATTATTCTCTTAATTTTACTAAATTCACGAATACAATTAAATTGCAAATTAATTAGATTAGATATTAATTTAATTTAAATTGAATAATTTTAAAGTCTACGAATTAGATAATTAATTTTTAATTTGTACTAAAGAATTTTAATTAACTCTTATCTACCTAATTTCTGTCAATTTTTATTTAAAATTCAAATTAATTAGCAAAAAATTGACTAGAAATTAATTTGAATAAAAATTGATACCAATTAATACGAATAAAAATAAGTCGAATTAAAATTGATACGAATTAATTCGAATAAAAATTTAAAAATTAATTCAAATCAAAATTGAATCTAATTAATGAAAGTAAAAATTAATTCGAATTAAAATTGAATCCAATAAATGTAAATAAAAATTGATACTAATTAATTCGAATTAAAATTGAATCGAATTAATTCGAATAAAAATTGATACGAATAAATTCGAATAAAAATTAATACGAATTAATTAAAATAAAAATTGGTACAAATTAATTTGAATTAAAATTGATAGGAATTATTTGGTTTAAAAATTATTCAATTAAAAGTTGATACACGAATTAATTCGAATAATGATAATTCGAATAAAAGTTGTTACGAATTAAAAGTAATATTCGAAAAAAATTTATTCGAATTAATTTGAATGAAAATTAATACGAATTAAATCGAATAAAAATTGATACCAATTAATTGGAACAAAAAAATTAATTAAGAAGAATTAAAATATCAATTAATAAAAAATTCCAAATACAAAAAATATTTAAACTTAATTTAAAAATTAAAATCGAAGTAGATTTTTTAGTAAAATTGTCATCAAATTTTTTAGCTCAAGGCAACACTTACGAGGTTCACGAAATAATTGACGAACCGCCATTTGTCTGGCCCGGTTGGCCAGGATCGACATTTGTAAAATTTGAAAATAAAATCGCCCCAAAGGACGAGGAGGAGAAAAAAGAGCAACCCGAAGATGCCCCATTGGAAAATAAAATAGCACCGAAATATGAGAATAAAATTCTCAAACCCGAATCAAGAATAAGTAGAAGAAGTAGTTTTCGATTTGAAAGTGATTTGCCCCCAAAAAATTTCTTCCCTACTAATTAAATTTTTTTCTCATTCTTTCTCGAATGGGATTTTTATTTATGAATTATACATAAAAATGACAACAAGAAATTCTCTCTTGACATTAAAAATAAGTCTTCTTATTTTTATGTATACATTACGTAATTTAAAATTGTCTTTCAATTTTTTATTAATTTTCGAATTCATTACATAATAAAAAAAATTGTTTAATGAAAAAAAAAATTCATTGAAAAAATTTATAGAAAAAAAAATTTAATCAACAAAATTATATAGAAAAAAAATCGAAATTTAAAATTTATTAATTTAAAAAAATGTAATGAACAATAATAGAAAAAAAATTATCGAATAGAATTATAGAAGAAAATTTAATCAACAAATTTCTAGAATAAAATTGAATGAACTTATTAGAAAAAAAAATTCAATGAACTTGTAGAGAAAATTTAATGAACAAATTTGTAGAACGTAAAAAATTTAACGAACAAAATTATAGAACCAAAAAAAAAAAATGAAAAAAATTAGAGTTAAAAAAATAAATGAACAAAATAATAGAAAAAAAAATTGAATGAACAAAATAATAGAGAAAAAAATTTAATGAACGAAACTATAGAAAAAAAATGAAATGAAAAAAACTGTTTAATCAAAACGAACAAAAAAAACTTGTTAATTTAATTAATGAATATCGTGAGTGAATTGTTTGTATTATTATTGTCTGTGAGGAAGATATTTTTATACCTACATTGTAAATTGCAAAATCTGATGGACAACGAAACTTGTCCTTGTACATAAAAAGTATATAAAAAATACATTTAATTTTAATGACTTCTGTAAAAAGATAAGAGGAATAAAACTAAGACAATTAATTATAAATGAGATTTGTGCAATGGTGTGATTTTCTATGTTTTTTTCTCATTTAATTTAGTGTAAAACCAGGTGAGAAACGAAATCATGTTTTTCTCGAGGCTTTTTTTTCTTCGCTTTTTTTCTTGCTCTTTTTTTCCCTTTCTTGAGTATATGAATCACATATATATTGTATAAGAAACACTTTGTATTATTCGTTAATTGCAGGTGAGACCGAAAAGGAAATGCGTTAATGAAACGTAATTTTGTACGAAGTTGGACTTCACAAGTGAAGTGTCTCATACTTTTTCGTAAAAATTTTCAAATTTTTCTCATTTCTTTTATTTCTTCCTCATTTTTATTCTAAACATTTTACTAAACATATTTTCTTAATTTTTTTTTCAAAAATTTTTCTCATTTCTCACCTTTCTTCTTAATTTTTATTCTAAACATTTTTCTCCCTTTTCTTCCTTATTTTTATCATTTCTCATTTTTTTCCTTATTTTTATTCTAAACATTTTTTCTAAACTTTCTCTAAAATTTTTTTTCTTAATTTTTTCCCCCTTTTTATCAAATTTTTCTAATATAAACATTTTTATTTTCTTGATATTTATTTTTCTTATTTAATTTTCTTTTTATTCCCCTAATTTTGATCCACCTGTGGAGTGTAATTTTTTTTTTGGTAAATTTTCCCTGAATTGTTTCCTCAATTATTTTCTCTTTGGATTTTTTACTCAAATTATTATAATTAGAGTAAATAATTATTTTCCAAATTCCTTTCTAATTATTGTTCTTTGAAATATTTTTCCTTGAAAGAACTTTCCTAACTTTTCCTCGAACTATTTTTCCGAACAATTACTTTTAAAAACTTATTTTTTGCAACTATTTGTCAATTAAAAAATTTAATTTATTTCCGAAAAACTGTTTCCTCATGTTTGTAAAATAATTTTACAATTAAATAGAAATTTTTTAGTCTTCTTTTATAAAAAAAAAATTCCGCAAGAAGCGATACTTAATAAAGAAAAAAGTGTTAAATACAAAAGTTAAAAGTAATTTTTTTCTCTCATTTTAATATTCTTCACTCAGAATAAAATTAAAATTGAATATAAATAATAATAATTATTTAATTCTGATTATATTATTTCATTTTAATTTGTTTTTTACAAAATATAAAATAAAAAATTAAATAAAATTATTATTAATTAATTATTTTGGAGAGTAAATCAATTAAAGAATCAATTTTTTAATTACCAAATAGTTGCAAACATAGGTTTCTTTGTAAAAGAGAATTTCACTGGAAGCAATAATGAATAAAGAAAAAAATATTAAAAACAAATTAAAATTGATTTTCTTCTTTAATTATTTAATTTTAATTTATTTTTTAAAAAACAAAATTAATAATAGTAATAAATTAATAAGAAGTAAATAATTAAAGAAAAAAATAATTTTAATTTGTTTTCTTCAAAACAAAATTAATAAATAATTATTAAGAAATAAATATTTAAAGAAAAAAATTAATTTTAATTTGTTAAAAAAAAATGAATATAAAAATTAAATAATTAAAGAAAAAAAAAATTTTTTTGCAAAAATAAAATTGTGATTGTTAATAATGGGGAATTAATACGAAAGAACGCAATGAATTGGTGATAAATCTCGAGGCACTGAAGGGATAAAAATTGAAAGATAATAAACTATCTCGAAACTATTTATTCTTTTGTGTTCATTGATTAAATCTTCCCTATGAATAGAAGATATTGAAAAATTGAATACACAAATCTTTTTGAAAACAATAATGCAGAACGTTATTTAGTGGCAAATAATCGAAAAGAAATAACAATTATTCAAGCGTTAAAAGGTATTTATTGTTTAGAGATTACTATTTCCTCAACGTAAAACAACAAGCATAATAATTATACGATATTATCTGGTTTTTTATTTTCATTAAATAGAAGAGGGGAATTATTAACTATGATGAAACTATACAACAATATATATATGCCGAGTGTTTGGGCGTCACAATAAATTTCCGTTCAAAGAAAATTTAGTACCTACGTCGAGATTTTTTTTTCCTCTTTAAAAAGAAAAATCTTTATGAATTGACAATTTTTTTTTTCTTCTTTGTAAAGAAAATCTATAAATCGACATTTTTTTTTCTTCTTCTTTATAAATCACAGATCAATGAACTTGCGTCTTGATTAAAATTTATTATTGAATCTCAAAGGACCTGATTTGCCATTTTTGTTAATGCGTTACAGAAAAACGAATTCCTCATTCCATTTCTATCATTTTGTTACGTCAGATGAAAATTTCTCGCTTTACTTATAAAGAATCTCCTGCGCGTCAATAGGAATGACAGACGGTGAGTTTGAAGGAGAGAAAAAAAATGCAATTAAAAAAACTCGTACGTGTTTCTTGTGTAAATTCATATTTACATCTAATTTTGTAGAAATAATTTTCAATTTAAATTTTTAAATCAGTGCCATTATAATTAGTTTTTTGATTATTCACTATCTTTTTTGTGTTATACAATAAAAGATTGAAATAAAAAGAAATTTCTTTCTTATTTATTATTATTGAATTTTGTTTATTTAAATTTGAATAAATTGTAATTTATTTATTTACAGAATTAAATGGAATTATTTTGAATAAAAATTATTTAATAAGAATTATTTAATTTAATAAGAATAATTATTTTGTAATAAAAGAAAATTGTATTGAGGCCTTTAATTACAAAATATTTATTTGTTTATTTATCGGTTCGTTTATTTATTTTTTGGTTTTTTTATTTATTTAATTGTTTATTTATTTGTTTATTTATTTAATTGCTTATTTATTTGTTTATTTATTTAATTGTTTATTTATTGGTTTATTTATTGATTTATTTATTTGTTTGTTTATTCATTTATTGGTTTATTT
This sequence comes from Leptopilina syphax, assembly GCA_032872505.1. Taxonomy (NCBI): domain Eukaryota; kingdom Metazoa; phylum Arthropoda; class Insecta; order Hymenoptera; family Figitidae; genus Leptopilina; species Leptopilina syphax. The sequence continues at coordinate 41,029,516 of CM065469.1, forward strand.
TTTTGTTTATTTATTTGTCTATTTATTTGTTCATTTATTTGTTTATTTATTTGTTCATTTATTTGTTCATTTATTTGTTCATTTATTTGTTCATCTATTTGTTCATCTATTTGTTCATTTATTTGTCCATTTATTAGTTCATTTATTATTTAAAAATTAAAATTAAATTATTTTCCTAAATAAAATCATTAATAGTATAAAAATAGAATAAAAAGGAATCGAAAGAAATAAATATCGATTATTTTCGATAAGAATGAAAAATGGGAGAAAATGATTTAATAATATAAAAATAAAAAATTTTTTTTTTCGTGATTACGGAACGTTTTATAAACACACCCAGGTAGTTGATTATTATTTATTGTTTGCAGTATTTCGTGTATATTAATTTTTTTTTCTTCTACCGTTTTGCTGATTTATCTTAATAGTGCGCCAGAGGTACCTTTGGATGTAATTTAAATTTTTTTTCTCAAGTACAGAGCGGCCAGTATATAAGTAATAATCTATTATCCGAATCTAAAATTCCAAAATTCTTCCTGTGAAAGTAAGACAAATGGATATTAATCGCAATGAACTTTTGTTTAACTTTTATAATCGGTCCGCACTTTCATTGCCTAAAAGAAATTTTTTTTAAATCTTTTATCGAAATTGTAATTGATGAGAATTGCAAATCGATCAAATGAAGGGAATTTAAAGTAATATAAATTATAATTATGTAATCGGTTCAAATATGTATATATAAATTATGATAAGAAATAAAAATTATGAGAAAACGAATGTAATGTAGAAATATTAATATTATTATGAAAGCTGGGATAATATTTAACAATAAAAAAAAAATTCATAGTCATAATTATTATTAGAGCACTTAAGAAAGGGCATTGCCAGTTTATAGTTACATAAATGAACGAATTAATTTCTAAACAAATATAATAATAATAATAATAATAATAATAATAATAATAATAATAATAATAATAATAATAATAATAATAATAATAATAAAAATAATAATAATAATAATAAACAATTATAGGAATAATATATTAGTATAATTATTATAAGTTATAATATAATTAGTCGCAAATATATATTTAAATTTTTTATTGAATTTTATTAATTTAATTTAATTTAATTTAATAAAAAAAAATAAGCATAGAAATAGATAAATAATGTACTACATTAAAGAGAGTGTGAAGTAATGCTCGAAGTAATGTCAATATTGGCGAGTTTCAGAAGTTGAACTTTAAGTACATCGTTTGCATAAATATTGTAAAAATTTATATTAATGCAAAACGAGGAATGTATTATAAAAGTGTTAAAATAAGTTGTAAAATATATCTATAAATTTTCCTTTTTTTTATTCTCTCTTATATTTAAATTTTTTTCACCCTTTTTCCTTTAATTACGAGACCTAAATGTTAATTTATTTTCAATTACAACATTCTCTTTACAAAGTGTTTGATTTTTTTTTCTCTCTAAGAAGTACTTGGCGAAATGTCTTTTTGATTTTACGCACACCTTTCAAAAGAAATAAATAATAATGATGCGATATTAATTTAAGAGAAAAAAATGGTAATAATAAAAATTGTTATTAATATGTTGCCTTTTTTTCCAGGATATTATTTTATCTTTAGTGAAAAAAATTCTACTGCATTTTTTTATTTGATAATAAATATAAATAATATTATATCTAATAAGATAATAATTTTTTGATATTATTATTATTATTATTATTATTATTATTATTTATATTCACTCTATCTTTTTACAATTCCGTTCCAATTTTTTTCTATACTTAAAATAGTTTTTTTAATCAAATATAATTGTTTCGTAATTAAAATAAAAAAAAAAAAAAAAAAAAAAAAAAAAAAAATTTCTAATAAACAATGTTCTTCTCTAATTGAAATTTTTTTATTTGCAAAAAATGTATTATTTTTTGAGTTTTACAATAACTTTGTTGATGAATTGATTAATTTGTTCAATTCTCGCTTCTTGACAGAGAAAATATTTTTATTTCTACTTTCAAAAATCTTTTGTACTTGGAGACTTTTTTTGCTTTTTGAATAATAAAAAAATAAAATAATTTTTTTTCGAATCTTTTGTAGGTATTTGGAGAATTTTTGTTTTTTTTCGCTTTAGAGAAATAGTAAAAAAAAATTATAATTTTTTTTAATTTCAAAAATCTAGATCACAATATTAATATTCATATAAGTATTCGAAATTGAAAAATATAATTTGAATATTAATTAAAAAATATAAAGTATAATTGAATATTATTCGAAGTATTAATACCAGATTTTTCTAAATATTCAAATTAAAAAATATAATTGAAAATAATTGAATATTAATTAAAATATTAATATTTAGATCACAGTTTTTCTAAGGATATTAAATTGAGACAAAAAATGAATCAAAAGTTTTGCGAAGCAACATTTTGATTTGTTTTTTGTCTCAATTTGATTTCCTTAGAAAAACTGTGATTCTCCTGAATATTCGAATTGAAAAATTATTTTTATTTTAAAAAATTTGAAATATATTAACATTATATTTGAATTCTTAAAAAAAAAATATTTTTTAATTTTTTAAAAAAATATTTTAAAAAAATATTTTTTAATTTTTTTAAATAATATTTTTGAATTCGAATATTTGACGATCAAAGTTCAATAATCGCAAAATCAAAAACCTTGATTCAAGTGAATGTATCGAAGGAAAACAATTTTTTTTTCTCCACTTTTAAAATTTTATTATTTCCCTCTTGCCTCGTAATCGGCGCGCTTACGCATATTTTACGAAACACAAAAGCATTTTTGTGTGGTTGGAGTTTGATATTTAACACAAGCAAATGACAAAGATGTTTGAGACTTCCCTTCTCTCTCAGTCTCTTTTTATTTTTTATTTTTTTTTCTTCTTTTCTGCACGGGAAACAAATTGTCCGTGAGAGGTCTTTTTAGAAATTCCCCGACATCGAGCTCGACGCGATACTAATGGCTACCTGTTGTTAGTAATCGCGAGAATGTCGAGTGAGGTGCAAGTGACGCTTGTTCTGTTAGTTGCGGTTTTAACCCTTTCATCAGGTTTTCCGCAAAAAATTATAAACGCTGACAAAACGTCCCAAGAATCCTCAGGTGGTGTGAGTGGAAAATTTTCTTCTTCATTAATTTTTTAAATGTCTAACAATCCAACACGCATTCGCAGTGTGTAAATGAAAAATGGAGAAACATTTTTTACAAACAAACGTTTTTTTCCTCTATTTCATTTATGTTTCACAACTGTTTTCCAGCATTGCTTTCTTTAAATTTACTTTTTGGAATTAAAAGTTAAAAGTTAATCGTAAAAAAACTATAAATTATTGTAATTATTATTATAATTTTTATAACGATAATAATTATTATAGTAATTGTTATAGTTAATATTATATTTGTAAAAATAATTATTGTTATTATTTCTATTTTTATTATTATTGTTGCTGTTGCTATTGTTATTGTTATTTTTTTTATTATTATTTTTGTTATTATTATTATTATTATTATTATTATTATTCTTGCTGTTGTTACTGTTATTTATATTATCGTTATTATTACTGTTGCTGTTGTTATTGTTATTAATGTTATTATTATCGTTATTATTGTTGCTATTGTTGTTATTATTATTATTATTATTATTATCGTTATTATTATTGCTATTTTGTTATTATTATTTTTATTTTTGTTATTATTATTTTTATTTTTGTTATTATTATTTTTGTTATTATTATAATTCTAATAAAAAAAATTAGCTAAAATTATATTCTGCGTCTTTTTCAGGCAGAAAGTATTTTCTCCCAACAAAATCCAAGCTAGTTATTCTAATTATTATTATTATTATAATTATCATTTATTGTTATTATTATAATTTTAAGTAGAATAAAAAAAATTACACTTTGTATTTTTTTACGTATAAATTCTTTTTTCCTCCAACAGAAACCAAGCTCAGGATGATGACAATAAATTTTTATAATCTTTAACGAATTGCACATATTTGATTGTATAGTGAGAAGAAAAACAAAAATTGAAAGCTTTAATTGCACACATGAAGTTAAATTGATGTACGATGAGAATATAGAAAGTAAATCCTTGAAATGAAAATTGATTGAATTCTGGATCATTTCTGCAACATTGTTGCACAAGATTTGGTGAGCATTTTGCTCTATAAAAAGGAAAAAAAAAAGATTGAAAAGAAAAAATGAAAAATTGTGCAATATTCCTGGTATATTGCTGAACAGACATCTTTTGCACTGTTTATAGATAGGATTGCATTAAAGGGATTTTTTTTTGGTTTTATAAATTTTTTTATTTTTTTTTTTTTTTTTATGATTAAAAAATTTAAGAGATTATTGGAGTCTCTCGAGAGGAGAGGAAAGGGAAACCACGTAATTAGTCAGGATTGCTGTAATATGACGTATATTGACGTGAAAACGTAAGAGAGAAAGGTCTTACGGAAGTGTGTGCCTCGCACATATGTGTATATATCTATATATTGACTTTTCAAATAATACTTTCACGTTCAATTGTTTTAATGTTTTTTTTATTTAACACCAATTTGTATTTTTTATTTTTTTTGGCATTTTTGTCACACCTTTGGTGCTTTTTTATTTTTTGCACTTTTTAAAAAAAGTTTTATTATTTTATTTTATTTTTTATTAATTAATTAATATTATATTAATTAATTAATAATATTAATATTAATTAATTAATTAATTATTAATTATTATTAATTATTATTAATTATTATTAATTATTATTAATTATTATTAATTATTATTAATTATTATTAATTACTAATTAAATATTAATATTAACAAAAATAAATATTAAATAGAAAGAAAATTAATAGAAACAATTCTATTAATTAACTAATGTAATTTAGCTTATTGAATTCTTATTTAAATAAATTATATTTCTCGATACAAAAAATAAAAATTGTTTATGTGGTTAAATACATAAATAAATCCAAACTGCAAAAAATATAATAATTAAAAAAAATTTAATAAAAGAAAAAGATACGTAAATATATTTTCTCTGTGTGTGGAAAAAAAAATAATTTTTTTTTTTTGAAAATACTAGGGAATTATTAATAAATTATAATTTTCTCAATGCTTTCTTTTTAGGGTCGTTGGTCGTTAAGAAACTGAAATGAGTAAATATTGTAATTTATTTCAAAAGTGAAATGATAATATGACATTGTTCATTGGTAATTATTATTCATTTGTACATTGTCACGTAGTTGTACTTCTTTTTTTTAAAAAAATAAGATTTTAAAATTTTAATTTTATTTTTATTTTTTTTTTCTAAAAAAAGAAAAGACAAAAGCGTGCAAAATGTTTTGTATATATAATAGAATATAATGCACTCTATTTGTATCTGACTATGCGTGACCTTATCTCCTTGGAATATGTAATATTTGGCTAAGTAGGTGATTACATTTCTTTACAGACAAATTCATGAGACATTATTCACACAACAATGGATTTTCACAACTAATTTTCAATCTCTGCCTATACTTACCAGTAATTAGTAATTATTATTAATTAATTATCAGCAATTTTTTATTCACTGTTAATTGAAATTGTAAATTATTAATTAGTTTTTATTTTTAATTAATTGGAAATTAATTATCTGCAATTTTTCGTTCACTGTTGATTAAATTGGAGAATTATTATTAATTACTTATTCAATAATTAGTTATGAATTAATTATTTATTTGTAATTCATTAATTAGCTTTGAATTCATTACCTATTTGTTATTCATTAATTAGTTATGAATTAATTATTAATTTGTTATTCCTTAATTCTTAATTAATTATTATTTAGCCTCTAATTAATTATTAAATAGTTATTAATGAATTATTAATTAACAAAAGTTGTAAAATCTGATTTTCAAGCCACTGTCGTCACTTTTTCATGAATTTTTAGTCTTATTGATTTTTTTTTCTTAAATTTTATCCTATAAGGTAAAAATAAAATTGACATTTTAAAAATAAATTTTATCATGAAATTATGCAAAATAAACTGGTTTCTAGAATTCAAGTGTTGATTCAAGGATTTTAATTTGATTTCTGAAAAATATCATTATACCGGAGACAAAAATTTAATTTGCCATTATTACATTGTAATAACAAAATACATGATAAATCAAAAATTTAAGAAGAGAATTATCAACAAAAGCTATATTGTTATAACAATGACGGTGTAAAATTTTTTTTAATTGACACTTAAAATAATAATCAATTATTATTGTTAGCAAACTATGAGTATAAAATAAATATTACAGTTTCAAAAGTAGTAATTTGATAAATTTTTTTTTTTAATATTAATTATTCACATTCCTGAAGCTTTATTGCTCATAGGAGTTGTAAAAATAATAAAAACAAATTTATAATAATAAGAATATAAATAAATTAGAATCATTTTGATATCAGGACAAGAAGTTCAAAACAAAAAGTCCAAACCAAAAAATTCAAGGTAAATGAAATCCAAAAAAGTAAAAAAAAAATAGTTTTACTTTGGAGACTAATTTTTGGATTTTTTGTCCTGTTCAAAAAGTACAAAGAAAATGAAAATCCAATGAAAAAATTTAGATATAAAAATTTAAATGTTTGCCTTGATTTTAAATTTCTGAAAATTAAATTAATCCAGTAATTTAATTGGAATTGTGTTAAAAAAAAATTGAATTTTTATAAAGAATTTTATTAAAATTATTTTGGACGTTTTTATTTATTTTGGATTTTTTGCCTTTGAACATTTTTATTTTGGATTTTTTGTACTTTGGACTTTTTCTTTTGGTTTTTTTCGGTTTCGATTTTTTGGATTCAATTTTTTTGGATTCAATTTTTTGTTCTGTAATCAATAATTATTATTAATAATAATTATTATCAAAATACAATAATAATAATTATTATTATTATTGTATAATTATTTATATTTGAAACAATTTTTTTCTTCTATTATAATATTTATAAAAAAAATTTTTTTTTTTGATTGTTGGAAGATTATCTTTTAAAGATTGAAGACTATCTTTCAAATTTAAAAAAAAATTCTCGTCAAAATCACAATTATTATCTTTATAAATAACAAAATTCTTCCCCAAAGTTAATTTATTTTCAAATCAATTTCAAATTTCCAAAAACAGTACCCAAACATTTAATTATTTTCATAAATAATAAAAATTTCTCAGAAATTCAATTATTTACAAATTTTTTATAAATTCCTTAGCAATCATTCGATTCTTTTTATAAATAATAAAAATTTTCTTTTAGGATTTCAAATGTTTTCATAAAAAATAATGAAAAATTGTAGAAAATAGTAATTGATTTGAAATGATGAAAATAATTTTTGAAAAAGTTTGAATGTTTTGAAAAATTTCAATTCCTACGAAAAATAATATTTAAATACATATTTATTAAAAAAAAAAGTTATTGATGTTTTCGAATAATTTTTTGTAAATAAATGTAACAGAACATTTTTTTGAGTAAAATTTTTTCCTCCATTTTCTAAAAATTTAAAAAGTTTCAATTTCATATTCAATTAAAATTTATAATTAACATATAGAATAGAATAATATACTTTTACTATTAATTATCATCACTAAATTTTCTTGATAATAATCCTAATAAGAATAATAATAACAATACCAAAAATAATATTAATTATGGAAAATTATATGTTTAATTTATTAAAAATTGTATAAAAAATGTAATTAACAATCTTTTTCCTTTTTGACAAATTTTTTTTTTAGCCACCATTTTTGGAATTTAAAAATGGAGCTGTGAGATTAAATTTCGGTGGTTATCACGCGGAAGCTGGACTCGGTGGACTATTAGGTGGTGGAAGAGCCGGAGGTGGTCTTCATGTAAGCGCCGGAACTCCTGAAGGTTCACACGCTTCCGCTGGATTAGGTGGACTTCTCGGTGACAACGGAAGCGCTGGTATAAATTTCAATTCGAAAAAAAAAATTTCTCGTCATCATCATCATAATTTATGATATCAATATAATATATAAATCATAATTTATCTTTGACTTTTCCGTGATGAGTGAAAGTTATATATTAATTCGTGTTGAAAAACGAGCTGAAAAGAAAATTATTAAAACTGCGTTTCTTGTTTTTTTTTAATGTCGCATTCGATCATTAGGAGGATATACAATAATTTCTATAATCGCGCGTAGAAGAAATTAATGAAAAAAAAAAAAAAAAAAATATGTGATTTATGGGAAGTGACCTCCCGTTATTTGTCAATTCTTTTGTTTCTTTGTATTATTGCTTATTTTAAATTAGAGAAAATTTTGCAATCACTGAAAATTGTTATTTATGAACTAATTAATGTTTATGTTTACGTGACCCTATAAATTTTATTTTTTCTTTATTAGGAAATAATTACATTGACAGGAGAAGATGGAAAATGATATAGTGTGGAGCGTAAGTGGAGAATTCCGTTTTTGGTCAGACGGATTTAGAAAAGACTATTTAGTCAGAATTTATTTATTACTTATTTTTCACTATTTATTTGATTACTTATTTTTCACTATTTATTTGATTATTTATTTTTATTTATAATTTTTATAAATTTTATAAGTTTTATAAATTTTATAAATTTTATAATTATTAAATATTTCTTGATTTTGTTTAATAATTCATTTATTTATTTATTTATTTTTGATTTCTTTGGCGTTGGGAATCGAACCACTGACCCTAAGTTCCACTCACTAATTCACGTGCCTTAACGACTATGACCATCACCCTTTATTTATTTATTGAAGAATAAAATAAAAATATTAAATTATTATTTCATTAAATTTCCCAGGTACGAATTATTTTTGATTTCCTTCCATCTTTTTTGGATTTTTACATCCTTCGAATACTTTTCGAAAAATTAATTTTGAAAAAAACAAATTTTGAAAAGAAATAATTCTCAAATAGGGAAAATTTGAGGAAAAAATAAAAAATTGCAAAATAAAAATTTGTATTTTTGATAAAAGAAAAAAAAGGACAATTTTTCTAATTGTTTTTTTTCAGGTGGTGGTCTACATGCTCGAGCTGGTTTGGGCAAAGATGGTCCAGAGGCAAAAGCCGGACTCGGAGGAATTCTCGATGGATCGTCGAAAAAATTGTACCGCGATGGTGTAGTGTTTGCCGACTCAACGTGGAAAAAAGGTGACAAAAATGAAAACGAACGAAAAAATATTCAAGTCATTCCACGAGCGTTGAAAAATAAGGAGGTGAGTTTTTTCTATAAATTAAAGTTGAGAAAATAAACTTTTACCAATAATTATTTATGAATTCGAAAATTGGAAAAAAAAATTATAATTAGAAAAAGACTGAAATTCTCGCCAATTGAAATTTTTAATTTGATTTCATTTTTATGCGTTAAACAATTAATTTTATACTAAATTATTATTTTAGTTAATTGTTTTTGAAACAATTAACCAATTTTCTTTTACTAAATAATTTAATTTATTTTTTACCAAATAATTTATTTTATTTTTTGTCAAATATTTTTTTTTACTGAACACTTTTTTTTGTTAAATAATTTTTCTATTAAACAATTTACTTTACGTTTTACTAAATAATTAATTTTATTTTTTGCCAAATAATTTTTTTACTAAATAATTTTTCTCTCGTTTTCCAAATAATTTATTTTATTCAAATTAAATGATTTAATTTAATTAAATAAATTATAATTATTATTTTATGTCATTTTTCACTATAATATTATTTATTTATTCCTCACGCACAGTTCGTGCTTCCAAGGCTTTGGACGTATTTTTATTCTATACCATATAATAATAATAATAATAATTAATTTAATAATTATCTATAACTTAATGACAATTTAATTTACCACTAAATTGAGAAAATAGAAAATATATTTTTAGAAAAGAAAAAAATTACTCGTGAAACGAATACTCATGTGATTTAATTACAGAAAAAAAACTCGATTAAGCATAAGTAAGTAAAAAAAGGATTATTTAAATAAATCAGGTAGCATCATCGTCTAAGGAGATCACTGCCAATGATGATTCAGGCGTATCTGCAACTTCATCTGCAACGACAGTGACGTCACTGCAGAAAGAAAAGGCAATATTCTTTGTTAACTTTTCTCGCATTTTTTTTTCTTTTTACGTTTTGCCAATAATAAAATGTTTTTAAATTAAGAAAAAGTGATAAATTAATTTTTTTTTTTTGGTAGCAAGAAAGAAAAATTAATCTTCTTCTCTTTTTTATCGAAGCTATTTTAAACTTTAGCATTAATTATTATTACCTTCAAATGACTCTGAAAAGAACGTAAATTAATTTTTTTCTACTAAAAGGTTACTAATCATAATTAATTTTTTTTGCTATTGAAAATTTACTAATAATGAATTTTTTTCTATTGAAAATTTACTAATTGTAATGAATTTTTTTCTACTGGAAAAATTACTGATTATAGTGATTTTATTTAAAAATAAAATTTATTGTATTTTATAAATTATTGTTTTGACCGATATATCTTGATGTATTTTTAACAAATGAGTTTTTGAATTTAAAATTATATTTCTGATTCATATAGTCATTTATATCTTTTTTTTTTTGTTTTTGTTTTTAATTTATTCTATTTTTTATGGAATATTTTAATTTTTAATATTAATTGCAAAAATTATTTTTTGCAGGATAATGATGACAAAGATACGGGAATTGGAATATCAGTTCTCAAGATAAAAACTTTGGATAAATCAGAACCGGCTGAAGGTTCATCTATCGACGCACTAGGTAAATTAATTTAAATTAAATTAATTATAAAAGATTAATAATTAATTATTATTAATTATAGAAAATTAATTTTCCTGTTCTATTTGACAAAAAAGTTTGTACAATCCAATAATTAATTTAGTAATTTATTAATTTTACTTTGTTTATTTATTTAGTTACTTTATTTATTTAATTAGTTATTCAGTTGAATTACTTAGTTGATTTAAATAGATAATTTTTTTGCTTATTTATGTTTTTCATTTATTTGTTTATTTAGTTGATTTATTTCAGTCAATTTATTAATTTATTTAGTTATTTTACTTATTTAGTTGAATTATTTGGTTAATTTGTTTAGTTACTTTCTTCAATTACTTTTTTAAGTAAATTTTTTTAGTTTATTTATTTAATTCATTTATTTAATTAATTAATTAATTAATTAATTAATTAATTAAGTTAGTTATTTAGTCATTTTATTAATTTATTAATAAAATATTGTTCATTTATTTCGTTTCTTTAGTTATTTTATATATTATTTTAGTTGAATTTTTCAATTAATTTCTTGAGTTAATTTTTTTTAGTTCATCTATTTATAGTTCCTTTATTTGTTTATTAGTTTATTAATTTATTTAGTTAGTTATTCAGTTGAATTGTTTAATTAATTTTCTTAAATAATTTATTTAGTTCATTTATTTGTTTGTTTATTTATTTAGTTAGTTAATTATTCAGTGAATTTATTAATTTATTTCGTTTATTTATTTAGTTTTTTTATTTATTTAATTAGTTAATTTTTTTAGTTTATCTTGTTATTTTTTTTATTCGTTTATTTAGTTGATTTATTTATTCAGTCAATTTATTAATTTATTTTGTTTATTTTTTTCGTTGAATTTTTTACTTAATTCCTTTAGTTAATTTTTTTAGTTTATCTATTCAGTTTATTTATTTGTTTATTAGTTCCTTAATTCATTTAGTTCAGTTATTCTGTCAATGTATTAATTTATTTCGTTTATTTAGTTATTTTATTTATTATTTTAGTTGAATTTTTCAATTAATTTCTTCAGTTAATTTTTTTTAGTTCATCTATTTAGTTCATTTATTTGTTTACTAGTTTATTAATTTATTTAGTTAATTATTCAGTCAATTTATTAATTTATTTTGTTTACTTATTTAGTTCATTTAATTAATTAATTAATTAATTAAGTTAGTTATTTAGTCATTTTATTAATTTATTACTAAAATATTGTTCATTTATTTGTTTATTTCGATTATTTATTTACTTAGATAGCAGTAAATTTAGTTAATTTTTTTAATTCACTTATTTAATTTATTTAGTTATTTAGTTAAATTATTTCATTAATTTCTTTAGTTAATTAGGTTTAAAGAATTTATTGAGTAAATTTATTTAGTTAAATTTTATTATTCCTCTATTTTTCTTGTATTGTTTCAAAATGATTTAATTATTATCCTTTATAAATATTCAAAATATTTTTTCAATTAATAATAATTTTTTTGTCATTCAATTTGTGTTTGTTTATTTAATTATTTATTTTCTTCTTGCAAATCTAGACACAAATCTGGAGTCACGTAATCGTGGGATTTATCCGGCCCGTTGGTACAGAAAACGATTAAGAGCAGGTGCGAGAAAAAATGTTCTTTATAATACTGTTTTGTTACCCGAAGGAGAACCCATTGTGGCTCCAAGTTCACCTGGAATTTTTGCTCGTGCAGGTCCCGAGGTGTCTTATTCGCACAACAATAATAATTACGATGGTCAAAAATCCAGTACCTTATTTGATGACATTTTTAATGTAAGTCAATATTAAAATAAATAAATTCATAGGTATAATTAATTAATTAAATTATTAATAACAATATAAAATTTTTTTCAGATACCGATCTCAACACTAAATGCCGTGAACCAATTGCTGAAAAATAAAATCGGTTGAATGCCGAATAAATGAAAATCCAGTTGGAAATTTTCGAGACAAAAAACGGATTTTGTTTTTAAAAACACAGTGAACTTTATTTAAAAGTAGTTGCACGTTTTTTTTTGTACATTTGAATTACATATTTTGTATTCCGTTTACACCTCCGCATGTAAAATACTCAGTCACACTAGCAAGGTTGAAAAGAAAAAAAAAAATATTTCCACATTGTCGTCTTGTTTTCTTATAAATAAATTAAGTACTCAAAGAATGAACCGATCGATTTGTTATTCATCTTAAATGATGTCAGAAAATTTTTTTCTAACTTCTGTGTAAACTGGAATTTCTTTCTTATTTTATTCTTAAATGACTTTTTATTTATTTTATTATTTTATTCTTTTGTTTTTGTTATTTAATTATTATTATTATTTTAATTTACTATTCTATTTTGATTATTTTATTATATTTTATTTCATTATTTTATTTTTTCTGTAGATTTTTTCTTATCAGATAAGATAGTAAATTTTTGTTAATAAAATAAATTTAGTTCTTTAAAAGAATTTTGAAAATATATTTTAACATTTTAACAAATTTTATTTTATCATATAATATTAGTATTAAATTTTTTCAATATTTTTTTGAGATTATTTTCGATGAATATTATCGTGACGATCGGATTAAATATTTATTATAAAATTTTTATATGAAAACTTGGCGAAATATTTTACAAATTTTGTACCTTTTAGAGGGAAATCTTTTTTCGAAGAAAATTAAATACAGAAGGGTTAATAAATAAGATTTTGTAGAAATAAATATTTTTAGTGAGATATAGAAAAATTATTATTGTATTTATTATAATAATTATAAATTTTTATACAATATAATTTTATTTATAGTTGACATTTTCAATAAAGATTACTTTTTTTGTAAAAGCTTTACAAAAAATATTACTGAAGTTGTTATTATTGTTAAATTATTATTAAATGATATTAATATCAAAATGATTGATAATTGTTCGTGAATAATTTTGGAAACATTTATTATTATTTTTTTTATTACTAAAAATAAAATAAATTAATAAATTTAATTAGATAAACGTAAATTGTTAAATTGATTTCAAATTAACAATTAAAATTTAAATTTAAATTATTAAATGATAATATTATTTTTATTTATTTTACTGTTATAATAAATATTTTTAAAAATTTATTTTTTTTAATAGAAAAATACAAAAAGTTGACTTTGAACAATTTTTTTGCTTCTTCATTTATTCGGACGATCAACATAGAAATCGATTTTCTAAAATCTCAATAAAAACCCCCAAAAAAAAAGAAAAAAAAATACTTTCCAAAATGCGAAAAAAAATATTAATTGTTGCAAAATCATGTTAAACATGAAGAGCTCGAAAGAGAAAGCTATAACGTTTCGTAAGATTCAGTTGTGTCGTTAACACGCGGAGTAAAGTTTTAGTCTTTGACTGACCATATCGATGAATAGTTTGACGTTCTGTTAAAATCTGTGTTAAAATGTTCGTTTCTTTTAATTTAATAATTTAAAAACAAAAGAAAATCAAATTAAAATGCATTTAATCGTATTAGAAATTTAACGTATTCAGTGAATTTTATCAGACGAGTTAATATTTAAATGATCATAAACTACCAGAAAACGGTGAGTATTTTCTTTTCTCTAATTACACTTTTTTTTTTAAATGAAAAAAAAAAACATTTCTTTCATAGACTGTTAATTAATTAAAATTTCATTTAAATTATAGAAGTTTTTGGATAATTAACTTTTACAATTAGATTTGTAAATCTTATTACACATTTAAGTTTTATTTTATCTCTCAAATGCACACGAGTATAAAAATAAGTTGGAAAAAGTCTTAAAAAAAAAAATTATTAAATACTAAAATTCTTAATGGAGGAATTAATAATTTGTTTTATTGAAATGTATAAGACGAAAATTTTCAAGCTTAATTAAATACTAATTATTTCTTCGCTTCGTTTGATATTAAATTATGTTTATGTTTTTCTAATTATTATTACTTTTATTTATACATTATAGTTTGTTGTTCATTTCAATACTTTTTCTATTAGAATAATTATTATTATTTAATTATATTTTTAAATTTTTATTATTTGATTATTTTATAATTATTATTTGGGTATTTTATAATTATTATTTTTTTTGTTCTTTATTTTATTTTTGTTCTTTATTTTATTTTTGTTCTTTATTTTATTGTTATTCTTTATTTTATTGTTATTCTTTATTTCTTTTATTATTTGTTATTTATGTTTATTACTTTTTTGTTATTTATTTGCTTTTATTATTTTGTTGCAATATATATATTTTTATTTGCATTTATTATTTTGTTACTATTTACATTTTAATAATTATTTTTTATTTCTTTTGCACTTATTATTTTGTTGTTATTAATATTTTTTTTAATTATTGTTTTATATTTATTTGCCTTTATTTTCTGGTTGGTTTTTATATTTTTGCATTTATTTGAATTTTATATTTTGTTGATTTTGTCAATTGGTTTTTGTTATTTATTTTATTAATTGGTTTTTTTTTATTTATTTTATTAATTTGCTTTTGTTATTTATTTTATCAATTGGTTTTTGTTATTTATTAGGTTATTGTTAGTAAAAAAAATAATGGTATTTATTACTCAGTTCAGTTGAATTTTTACGTTTAGAATGAAGATACCTCGATAACGTTTAATTTCTGTTGCATAAAAAATAATTCGAAGGCCAAACTTTCTCAATTATTTTCGAAGTGATGATTGAATAAAAAGGATTGCACTTAAATAAATATTGTTATTTAATAGCTCTATAATTTATTTTATCTTTGTTTTAAGGTTTGCTTGTATGGATTAATAAATACTGTATCATTATCATTTATTATCACCACCATTGTATTATTAAACGTTTTTTACTAATTATCCCTATTTCTTTATTTAAAATTTTTAATATTTTTTTTTATTTTTTCAAATTTTATTTTCATTTTTTTATTTTATTTTTTTATCTTATTTGTTTTATTTATTTTGTTTGAAAAAATAGCAAATATTTTTTACAAATTATAAAACAATTTTCTAACACATAATTGTTATTTTCAGTGTAGAAGAAAATTCACTTGGATTGCATTTGGACTTCATTGAATTAAAAAAATGAAAATTTTTCATGAAATTTTCTGCCTGATTTTATTTCTTCAATATGTCATTTGTCGACCAACGGAACAACCGACAAAGTTCAGTTTGAATAATTCGTTGAAACTTGAAGAAATTACTAATGATAACAAAAATGAACCAACAATGTTTCAGCAAGGAATGGTAAATTTTTATTTAAAAAGAAATTTTCAGATATTTTTTTAGTAATCGAAAGAATAGCAAAATTCTTGCTAATACTTTTTTTTACATAATTAGTTGTTTTTTTTTATTTTATTTATTTATATTTTTTTTGTTTTTTTTATTTTTATTTATTGTTATTTTTTTCTAATACTAGCAATTTTACAGATTTTTAAATTATTTTTTCCTAAAAACAAAATCATTAAACAAAAAACAATTCTTTTTTCAATTTTTTATAGGAATTGTTAGGCAATTTTGCGGATAAGATTAGATTCGGCAGAGGGAGATTTGTCAATTCAGTGGTATTATTCAAAAACATCATGCAGGACGCAGGAGAGGTACACACTAAATTAAAAAAATTCGTTTATTTTTTTTTCTAAAAAAAATTATCATTACACATAATACATAGAGTAGATAAGAAAAAATCAAAATTTTATCTGAGTCAAATTTGGTTTTTCGCAAATTGCAAAATTCATCGTTTTTTAAATAATAATAATAATTTTTTTAAATAATAATAATAGTAATAGAAATAATAATATTATACAATTAGTCCAATTACAGAAGCAATTTAATGAAATGCTGATTATATATGAAAGTGATTTGTGACGAAAGTTGTAAAAAAAATTATAAAAAAAAATTCTTCGTCTTTCAAAGAAACATATAAGTACACGTCTACTTTCTCAGACTTTCCTATTTTTCAATTGTATAGAAAATTTTCAAAAATTATTTATTTATTTATATTATTATTATTAATCATTATTACTAGTATTATTATTTTTAGTTATTTATTTGTACTTTATGGAAAAATTCATTTTAATTTTGTCTGTAATTTTTTATTTATATTTTATTATTATGCTCTTTTTTTATTTTGTTTGAAATTATTTATTTATTATTTTTTTAGTATTTATTTTTATTATTTATTTCTATTTTACTGTTCATATTTTTTACTATTTTTATTTACTATTTACTATTTTTATTTTTTACCGTTTATTTTTTATATTTTATTTTTGTTTTACTATTTACTATTTTTATTTTCTGTCGTTTATTTTTTATACTTTATTTTTGTTCTTTTTCTTATTTATTTTTATTTTCTTTTTGTTATTTTTTAAATTATGGTTTATTTGAATATTAAAAATTTTGACTTTCTATAATTATTATTATTATTATTATTATTATTATTAGTAACAGATAATGATGAATTTTGCAGATAAAATTTGTAAACTGTTTGAGTTTCAAAATTTTTTCCAATGACTCAGAGGAACAAACTATTCTTTTCGGTTTTTGTAGGAATGGTTAGACCGAATAGCAGATGCCATGAGATTCGGCAATGGAAGATTAAATTCGGCTAAATTGTCCGCAAACAACTTTATCGACCAAAATGAGGTAATTTTTGAAAACAAAAAAAAATTCCAATCTTCCATGCAACTATCTTTTTTCTATAATAATTTGGTAAAAAAAAATTGTTTTTCTCTCTATCTCTCTCTGTCTCTGCCCTGTCATCACTCACTCACTCTTTTTTTCTCTCTTTCTCTTTTTCTCTCCTTGACTATTTTTTTATTTTCTTTTTTTTATTTCTTATTCTTTACATTTATTATTTCATATTTAGTTTATTTATTTAAATTAAAAATTTAATTAATTAATTAATTAATTAATTATTATATTAATTTTATTAATTCATTAATTTTATTAATTTATTAATAAAATTTATTTTTTGATTATTTTCTATGTAATAAACATAGAAAATAATCAAAAAATAAATTTTCCATTTCTGAACATTTCTAGAAAGACGTAATTAGCATATAAAATATAGCAATTTTCCTGTCATCGACTATACACTTTTTTTTGTCACCACAACGTGAATTGCGAGTTACGAAATTTTTCTTCTTTTTTTTTTGCAGAAAAGAATTAATAGATAAAAAAACAGAAGTTAGGATATTGCAAATATTCTTTACACCTAAGTGCGGAGGGGAAAAAAAGGAAATATAAAAATTCCAAGGCAAAAAGTATAATCTAAAACGTTTTCTTTGTTTTCACTTGTTATTATTATTTAGAGAAAAAAAAGATACATTACATCTATAAACATAAATAATTAATGAATAAAGACATTCTGACACATTGTCTATGGCGCAAAAATGTGTTTGATCTCATCGTCTGCATAAGCAATGAGCTCGAATAATTATTGTGAAATTATTTGCACATCATGGGAATTCCTTTTCGTTTCAAGAATAACAAATAATTATTTCAGAATATTGAGATTTTTATATTTACTTCTTTGACAGAATTTTTCTTTGTTTCTTATAAATATTGTGTGTATCTTTTTCTTTTTTTTTTAGTAATTTTTTGAAATTAGAGCAAAATTTATTTGTTATTGTATTTTATTTACTATCATTATTTATTTACTATTATAATCGTAATTTATTTACTGTTTTTTTTTGTACTTTTGGAATTTTTGTTTATTTATTTATTTTCGTCTTTCTTTACAAATTTTTTTTATTGTTCCTCCTGAAAAGTCTGTGTGTCTTTTTTCATAATTTTTAATTCAATTTTTTAAAATTTTATAGCAATTTATTTACTATTGTAATTTATTTACATAATGTTATTTATTTACTATCACAATTTATTCACTATTGTAATTTATATATTATTGTAATTTTATTTTCTGTTATTTATTTACTATTGTTATTAATTTTCTCTTATTTATTTACAATTGTAATTTATCTTCTGTTATTTATTTACTATTGTAATTTATTTTCTGTTATTTATTTACCATTGTTATTAATTTTCTCTTATTTATTTACAATTGTAATTTATCTTCTGTTATTTATTTACTATTGTAATTTATTTTCTGTTATTTATTTACCATTGTAATTTATTTTCTGTATTATTTATTTACTATTGTAATTTTTTTACCGCCATTTTTTTATCATAGTAATTTTTTTTAACAAATAATTTTACTTTGTCATAAAAAATGTTTGTTTAAAAAGAAATTATATTAAATTAAAATCAAAAACTTCTAGCAAAAACGAAATTAAGAAATGAAGAATTTTTTTTGTTTTGGAAAATAAAATATAAAAAATTATGAAAAATATATTTTTTGCTTTATTTTTGTCCGTGTGGATAGCAGGTTACGAGTGAAACGCAAAATACAGTGACGACGGTAATTTTTCCGGACAACGATTCTCAACAGACGGAAGGAAGGGAAAATACAGCTTCTTATGAAAAAGTTCCGTTCGCAAAATTTTTACCACCACGAACAAGGGAAACTGCACGTCTCGAAAATGAGAGTGGACAGTCATTTTTTGAAAAACCAAAATCAAATCCAGTTGAGGGGATTTTGGAGAAATTTTTCAAACCAACGCCATTGATCGATGGAATTAGCGAGGATCAAAAATACGGAAATTCCGGCGATAAATTCATTGGAGTTGGACGAGCGCTCGTCAATGGTTTCGAGGGTCTCAGTAATTTTCTCAATGCAGCCGTTGATGTATGACAGAAAAAAAATTTTTTTATTACTCTTTTTCATAATTATTTAAATTTAAATTTATGTTAATTAGGAATTTAATTAACTTTACTAATTATTAAATTCACAAATTGATTAAAAAAATTAATGATATTGAATTTCAATTGAAAAAAAATTATTTAAAAAATTATTTATTCAAGTTCAATTAAAATTAAACTAAATTAAATTAAATAAAAAAATTAAATAATTAAATTAAATTCAATTTTTAATTACAGAAAATAAATTTCGAAAATTATTTCAGTTCCCAGTGAAAGCGGCAAAAAACACTTCTCGAGGTATCACTGAAGCGCTCAATCAACTTGGATCGAAATTAGTAGGACTTCAATAAAAAAAAAGAAAAGGTGTTAAAAAATACAAAATAACTCGAATCATTACATAATTCTATGAATAAATGTATTTGTAAATTTTTCATAACATATAAGTGTTTAAAAATGTACATACAGTGTCTATAAATCGAAATAAATATAGATATCTTTTTCTCGTTAAAAATTATGTAGACAAATAAATTCCTACGTCCTGCAGTGTGTGCTCCATTTTAAAAACTACAATGAATATCATAATATTCATAATAATATCATTATAATAAAAATCCTAAAAACTATTTTCTTTTTAAACTCTAAAAATTACATGACTCTAAAATAAGAATGAAAAATTTCCTAAAAATTACGAAAGAAAAATTTGATTAAAATTAAAAACAAAACAAAAATCTGTGAGAAATATTGAAGATTATTTACTAGAACACTTTTATGGCTAGTCGTGGATTATCCAACGAGACTAATTTAAAAAAAAACAATTTTTTTTGTGGAAATCTTCAATATATACTTTTGTTAATTACTTTTTTTCTTGTTCCATAATTATATTACGATTATATGTATTGTAATATATTTTACGATTACATTTTTCGCTAAATGCAGTCCTGTATATAATTTTCCTTTTTTCTTGGATAATTAACATTATATTTTCCACTAAAAAATATTTCTATAATAAAATATATATATATAATATTGTCTTACAGCTAAAATTACAACTAGGAGTTTTGTTTTTCTCTTTGGATCATTAATACCTTGCCTAAGAAATGATTTTTTTTCTCTTTTAGTATTAAAACTTAATATTATGGAAAAAAAATTTGTTCCTTATAATCTAAAAATAATCTTTTATCGTACCAGTAAAATATCTGCATCCAAAACAATATTTTGAGTACAATATATAATAGAAAGTAGTTATAAGAGAAAATAATTATTGAAAATAATTATTGAAAATAATGATTGAAAATAATTATAATAAAAAATAGTTATAATAGAAAATAATTATAATAGAGAATAATTATAACAGAATTATAATTATAATATTATAATTACGTTGAGTGAATAATTAGAGCGTACGTGATATAAATACGATTCCTTACGTAATTATTAATAAACATAAAAAAGAATACAATAGTATGAACTTTATATAATGATCCGATTAAATAATAATGTCGATGACACATTTGGTATAATGATATAAATATATATCGGTAAATATACGATTATATAAATTCTTCAAAATACATTTTACCCTTTTTGAACTAATACTAATTGCAGTTTCTGGAATAATTGTATTCTAAAAATATAAAAAGGGTTTTTCTTTCATTTTCGTGGATTCTTTTTATTTTTATTTTTTTTAATAAAATATGTGATATTCTTGGTTATATCTGCACACGAACCGTCTGCCTATTATTATAATTATATACTTTATAATAATGTATTCAATTAATATAATATTGTAAATTATTTTTTTTTCTTAAAATCGTTTTCTTTAATAATATCATAATTACTTTCAAATTACAAAATTGTTAGAAAAAACTTATTTAGATTTTTTTTTCATTAAAAAAATACTGTACAATATTATATTATTCAGTGAAAGATTATAAATATATTGTTCCTTTCCTGTAATATAAAATATTGAAAAAATATTATATAAAAATTGTTCGTATTGTTTTTTCTCAAATTTTTTTATAAAATATTTTCCAAAAATATTTTCCACTATTTTTTTGTCTATAAAAAAATTTGTCGAGCAGATTATTTATAATAAAAATTCGAAAATTATAATAAAATCGACACACTTTTTGCACAAATTATTTATAATAAAAACTCGTATTTTTTCGAAAATAATTGACACACTTTTTCGGATAAAATAATAAAAATTTTCACTTCTCGAAAATAATTGTTTTTTTCTCTTGTAGAAAAATTGTAATTAATATTAATTTTTTATTTTGTGTAGAAGGACATGTTAATTTTTTTTAAAAAGACACACTGTTTTTTAATGATAAACTATTTTTGTGTCTGGTATTTTTTTTCAATTCTCCTTTGCGGTTTCTCGAGAAAACCACAAAACACCGCCAACTGAGAAGTTTATAATTTTTCCGACCTGTAATTTCCTCGAGGACAAAATTACAAAAAAAAAAAATGAAAAGAAACAGAAAGAAACAATTATTTTAAAAAAAGTGACAAAATATATTTTTTTTAAATTTTTACTCTTTTTGTGATTATTTTTCCAGTTTAGTAAATATTTTTTTGGTAATTATTATAACAATTAGCGATTATTTTTTTTAATGTTAATAATTAATAATTACGGCTGTAATTAACAATTACCGTAGTAATTAATTATTACTGTGACACTTAGTAACTAATTACAACTAAAATTAATAAATTCAGTAACAATGACTACTTTAGTAATTAATTATTACAATAATAATTCATAATTCCTAAGGTAATTAATTATTACAGTAATAATTACTGTAGGAATTAATAAATACAGTAATAATTATTACAATAATTATTTATTACTGTAATTATTAATAATTACTTCCGTAATTAATAAATAGAATAATAATTATTAAAATTATTATTTATTGCAATAGTATTTAATAATTACTACAAGAATTAAGAAATCCAGTAATAATAAAAAAATTACTGTTGTAATCAATAAATACAGTAATAATTAATAATTACTGTAAGAATTAATAAATTGATTAGTATGTAATAATAATTATTGTTATTATTGTAATTAATAATTACTATACTAATTTTTTCTGTAATTATTATTTTTGTAATAATTATTATTTTTGTAATAATTATTACTGTAGAATTTAATAATTACGGTAATAGTTAATAATCACCTACTAATTAAAATCGTTCGGAGGAATGTACCTTTGGTAAAAAACTGCAGATCTCAAATCGAAAATCGATAAAAAATAAATCAATAATTAAAAATTCGTTTCCAAAACTAATAATCGAAAAATAGTCCATTTTTTCTCTTTTGAGTATTTTAGTTTCCAACAGTTGAATTTAGTGCAATTCTTTTTTGCAAAACGAAGAAAAAAATAACAATTTTTTTTTTTTTTTGAAAACAAAGAAAAAAAATTATTATAATAATAATAATTAAGTGATAGTGGTGTCATAACTTTTGTAAGTGTGAGACGAGCGTTTTTGTTTAACAGTGCAAAATAGAATCATACTGGTTAATAGGCCGAAAAGTTGAAGAAAACCAACAACAAGACCAACAGTGCCAACTACATGTAAACGAGTAACGAGCCACATTTGAATAGCCGATGAGCAACCTTCTTTATACCATAATTCTTTATTTCTTCCCTCAGGATCAAGACGACCGCAATATCTTTCACGATGAATGCAACAGGAATCAGGAACACGATCTTCTGTTGGCCATGCACTGATCTGATACCAATCCGTATAGTCACGAACTCCACAACAATGAAACTGTGAAAAAGAGAAAAAATATTTTCAATCTCGTCTTCTTTGTATCCTTTTAAAATATATTTTATTAATTTTATTATTTATTTACGACTATAAACGGGACAGAAAATTTTTACTATTAGTAAGTACCTATATTACTAATTACTTATTACTTAATATTTCTTAGGTACTATTACTAATTATCTAAAAATTTAATATTAATTTTACAACTCACAAATTATCCATTTTTGTTTAAAATTTTTTATTTTAATTTAATTTAAAATATTTAATTGCTTAAATTTTCCAAAATCTTCATTAAAATTGTATTAGAAATTTAAAGAAAAATTAATCAATCTCTAAGGTTGATATTCCAAGACTTGGACAAATCTATGTAAACTTTAAAATTTAAGAATTAATTATAATTATTTATTCAGGGCTCGAACTAGGTCCGTAAATCCCATAAATGTCCGTAAATTTGCTTAAAGTTCGTAAAAATAATTTTTTTTTTTTGAAAAAGGGTCCGTAAAAATTATTATTATTTTTTTTTTAAAGGGTCCGTAAAATCCGTAATTTGATTGAGAAAAAACGAAAAGTTTGTAAATTGTACGAGATCATTTGGAGAATTTTAGAGAAATTATACAAATGATTGAAGAAATTCAATTATTTTCAAAAAGTAATAAAATTCTTCGCAGCAATTCAATTATGTTCAAAATTTTTTTTTAAATTCTCGTCAAAATTTAAATTATTTTTAGAAATAATTAAATTCTTCTTCGAAATTAAATTATTTTCAAAAACTTTAATAAAATTCTTGGCAAATTTTCAATTACTTTCAAAAATTGTCCTCAATTCAATGATTTTTAATATCTATCTATTATTTTCATAAAATTTTCCAAAAAATTCAATTATTAAAAAAAATTGAATAAAATTCTACGCAATCATTTGATTACTTTCATAAAATAATAAAAATTTCACAGAAATTCAATTTTTTATAAATTTCTTCGGAATCATTCAATTATTTTCCTAAATAATAAAATTTTTACAGGGATTCAATTATTTTCTTAAATAATAAAATTCTTTTTAGAAATTCAATTATTTTCATGAATAATAAAACTCACTGCAGAATTTCAATTATTTTTAATACAATTTTAATCTAATTGCTCGAAAAATGTTATAATTCTTAAAATTTTTATTAAAATTCGTCAAAAGAATTCAATTATTTTCATAAATAATACAATTTTTACAGGAATTTAATTATTTTTTTGAAATTTTAATAAAATTCGTTGCAAAAATTCAATTATTTTCATAACTAATCAAATTCATCGTAGGATTTCAATTATTTTTAATCACAATAACTTTAAATGAATTCCTCGAAAAATGTAGATATTCTTAAAAATTTTATTAAAGCTCGTCAAAATAATTCAATTATTGAAAACTTGGCTGATAAAATTCTTTATGAGAATTCAATTTTAAGAAACATGCAATTATTCAATAAATTGTCTTTTTTGTTGTATTTAAATAATTGAATTCTAGTAGAATTTTTTTAAAAAAATTTATTTAAAAATGCATAATAAATAATAAAATTTTCACAGGGATTCAATTATTTTCATAAATAATAAAACTGATTGCAGAATTTCAATTATTTTTAATACCATTTTAATCGAATTCCTCGAAAAATGTTATTATTCTTAAAATTTTTATTGAAATTCGTCAAAAAAATGCAATTATTTAAAAATTTGCTGATAAAATTCTTTATGGGAATTGAATTTTAAAAAATATTAAATTGTTCAAAAAACTATTTATTTTTGTATTTAAATAATTAAATTCTCGTAGAATTTTCTAATAAAATTTGATTTTCATTTCATAAAAATGAATTTCAGATAAAATTTCAAATATTAATTGAATATTAAAAGTATAGCGTGAATTTATAGAAATAATTGAATTTTTAGAAAGGTTTTAAATTGAAATCTTTGAAAATTAAAATTTTTCATTCTTTTAACTTTTATACAATTCTGTAGAATTATTTTTTTTTGACAAATTTTAATTGATTTTTTAAAAAATTATTTCAACTTTTTATTTTCTAAATATTTAATTGAAGGATTTCCGAATAATTGAAATTTCGTAAAATTTGAATTCTAAAAAAATAAATTTGAAAATACTCAAAGAATTGTTTTGAAAAATTATTAAAAATAATGCATTTATAGAAGAATTTTAGTTACAAAAGCACGAAGAAGAAAATTAATTTTGGAAAAGTTAGAAATTATTGCAGAAATTTAATTATTTTCAAGACTACTAATATTTTTCGTAAAAATTAAAAATTGTTTAAAAATAATAAAATTAGTCCTATAGAGATTCAATTATTTTCATAAATAATAAAATTCTTTTTAGGGATTCAATTAGTTTCCCAAATAATAAAACTCATCGTAGAATTTCAATTATTTTCAATACAATTTTAATCGAAGTTTTCGAAAAATGTAATTACTCTTAAAAATTTTATTAAAATTCGTCGAAAGACGAATTTGCTAAATTTTTTTTTCCCTTGTATCCGTTTGGAATGGTTGGAGTCCATTATTGGACCAAGTTATATGGTTATCAGTCGTTATCATGTTTTATAATTCTATTATTGGAAAAGTATGTGGTGATCTACCATCAAGTGGATGGAATTTCCTCAGTAAACAAAAATTTTAATTCAGAAGAAATTGTTTAAAATCAAGATTTTAAAAGAAAAGAACTTTTTTTTGTTGTTCTGATTGTTGGCAGTGCCTAAAGTCATTTAAGAAGAAGAAGAAGAAGAGGAGAGTTTTTTTTTCTTTCTTCTCATCCTTTCTCAATAGCATTTCAATTTAAAGTATTTTCAATGGGGAATATTTTATTTTCATAAAGAATATTATTACCTCTGAATGAATGTGATCCCAAACGGCAGGCAAAGTACCGGGTTCTCTCGTGATGTTGTAATGCTTCTCGATACCAAACAATAATTCCTCTCGCAAACTATTAGTCACGTAATCCTTAAATATGAATGCAAGCGTTCCGAGCATAAATTCAGCCAAAAAGACAAGAATTACCAAACTGAAATACTAAAATAAAAAGAAGGGTACGGTTATAAACTTTCTTTCGATTTTAGAAGAGAGTAAACTTTCTTTCGATTTTAGAAGAGCGTAAACTTTCTTTCAATTTTAGAAGAGTGTAAACTTTATTTCGATTTTCCTTAATGAAGTATATAAACACTCACTGTGATTAACATGCATCTTGATTGGAACCAAGCGCCGCAGCATCCGAAGAAAGCAACAATGAAGGTGAGACAGCCGGCAGCAAGAAGAAATGAATCAGCCGATGCAAAACTGTATTGCGGTACAAGAGTCGTGTATCCAGAATAAGCCAATCGTAGCCAAAGGCCGGCGCCCAAAATTCCGCAGGCACACAACTGAAAGGTATTGTTTTTTAATTATAATTATTGCATTAACGATTTTGAAAATTTATAATTTACTTTATTTTTAACTAAAAATTATAGAAGTGATTTTAAATTGTTAAACAAGTTGATTGTTAATTTACAACAGAAATAATTTTGGAAATTATATTATATTGATTTTTGTAATTTGTAATTTGAAAAAGTTCGAATCAAGGTTGTTGTTACTGTTATTACCCGAGAGTAATAAATCATTAAATCAAAACTCTGTTTATATTGAGCCAAACGAACAAAGGGTTTATAGTCGATTCAAAATCCCCACTCAAATTTCTAAATTGCAGTAATAAAATTGTACTGAAAATTCTCCCTAAATTCTAAACTCACAACGCTCTGTAACATGTTCAGACCTGCAAAAATTTTAATAGCCTTGCGTGCACAAAATTTCTTGCGGCCACGTGGGAAGTTCTTTGAAAAATTTTTATACGCATACGTTTAAAGTAATTTAACTTAATTTTTATAATTTCTTTTTTTTTCTTTTGCAGTGAATAAAGTGAATGACGTCGAGAATCGTTTTGAAACATGTTTTTTTTTTCTTAAAAATAGTTTTCTCATCTACTTTTCATTCCGGGAGTGCTCGAATTATTTTCAAACCGCGATCGATTTAAAAATATAATGAGTATCTTTTTTTAGTTTTTAATAGTCATTCGGGAGTATTCGAAAATTTCTTTAAAATCGTGTTAACGGTAAATCAAAAAAAAAGGTTTTTTTTTACAATGAAGTGATTTTGTGAGTGCAACGCTGTAGGGAGATCATCTTTATCATCAACATCATCAGCGTCAGTGAAGAGACAACGTTGCAGGTTGGAGAGAGCGGACGGAGAATCAACAATTTTAAGGTATTTACAATATTAATTTTCAAATATTAATAAAAATAATAACAGTAGTAGGATTAATTATTTAGTTTACTATATACTAATTGGTCCTCGAATTGATCAAAAGTCAATTAAATTAATTAACTAAATAATTGTCAGATAAACCAATTTTCCATCTTTAATTAATATTATTTATTAAACTATTATTTTTCAAATTATTTATAATAATAATTATATATCATAATAAACAAATAAAATAACTAAAATAAAATTATTTAATAATAAAATAATTAATATTTAATTTTAGTATTTAAAATACTTATTTGAAATTAATAATTTCCGGACTCTATTGAACCATGAAATGAACGAAATTTTTCTTCTCTTTAAATAATTGAAAAAAATACTATCAAAAGTAAAAATAAAATTAAAATTAAACATTTACTTACGTAAAAATTAATTTGTTTAATAATAAGAATAAAATTGTTTTACCAAAAAAGAATTTATATAATTTGTGACAAACTTCAAAAATAATTATTTTATACATTCCTGTACGGGAAACTGTATTTATTGTTTCAAAAAGAAAATTTAACACTATTCCGTTAACAACGCGGCCTTCCGTTTCTTACACCTTTCTCTCTGTTAATTATTTGTCTGTCAATTCTAAAATTGCGGAAAAAAAGAGAAAAGAAGTTTCACCAAAATTGAGGAAATTAATCAATAAAGTTGTTAAGAGAGTTGTAGTAAATTTCGGTTTTTGTAATTTTTTTCCTTGAAAAAATTTTTTTGTTTTCGCTTTTTCTGTATTTTGTTGTATTTTGGTTTTTATTTCTTTTTATTTTCATTTATTTCTTATTTCATTTATTTATTATTTTATTTATTTATTATATTTATAATTTATTTATTTGTTATTCATTTATTTTAATTTCATTTTAAAATAATATTTTGTTTAAAAAAAGAAAATTCAAGGCACAAAGAATTTGAAATTAAAAAAATGGAAAATTTAAAAATAAAAAAATCTGTTAACAAATAGAAAGTTTGGGCTAATTTTTTTTTCTGTGAAAAAAATGTAGACAAAATTACATATTTAGAAAATAAAATTCACGTATAATTTGTCATTTTATATATACTTGAAACGGGAGTATTTTTTTTCATCTCTTTAGGCATATAAAGATGCAATTAATAAGATTAATCTCAAGACCATTACGCTTCCAAGTTAAGAAACTTTTTTTACACTTTCAAAACCACAAGAGTGATGAATGTCCCGACACTTTATGCGCGAGATACTTAAAAGATAATCACGATGATGAATAAGTATACATATGAAAAAAATATTAGAACTGTGTCACTTAATTTTAGAATTAAGAAATGGAGAAATTTATTTTTAGTAAAAGAAAACAAAAGAAGAAATATTTTGAAAAAAAACTTTAAAACAAAATACACTCTAGTATAGTAAAATTTACAACAATTATATTACAGAGAGTAGAGTGAATTTTTTCCCTCTCGAAAAATTACATTTCTCTCTATAAATAAATAGAAAAGTAACTGAATTTTTCCCTATGAATTTAAGTAGAAAAAAAACTGTATTTCTCTCTATGAAAAAATAGAAAAAAAAATTGAAGTTCTCTCTATGAATAAATAGAAAATAAATGGTAAATTTTACAGTTGTTAAAAAAAAATTTAATGTTTGCATGTTGGGTACAATCATATGGATCATAGAACATGGTTCAATGCCCGATTTAAAGGCCTTTTATTCAGAACGGAAGACGATTTCAAGTGGTATGACTATTTAAGCGTGTAGAAATTGCAATGGAATCTGCAACTGTGTTGACAATCTTGATTGTTCATTTGCCATATTGAGAAGGCGTTTTCTTATTATTATAGTGGATATAAATTATCTAATTCGCGTCTTATTTTCCAACTAAGGTATATAAAATTTGAAATAATAAGGAAATTAAGCGTGGGAGATGGTATATTAAACAATAAATATGTATTGTTTAGTATAAAACATGTTCCATAAATAATATTTTTTTTTTGAGGAAATTCTACTTAATACTTTCTAATTTCTCCTGAAATTTTTAATTTTTTACATTCTTAATTACAGTTAATTACAAATTTTCCAAGAAAAAAATAAAATTATATATCTCCAGTGTAGATGAGAAGAAAAAAATTTATTTTTATCATTAATTAATTAGTATTGAGTATTGATAATTAAGTATCGAATAAATTTAATTATTTACAATGTCTGATTATAAATAGTTAAAGAATTACGAATTTTTTGAAGAACATTTTGAAATTCAATATGGAGACGCTATTCTCCACCTGCGAACGCCAAGGTCACCGCTAGATGGCAGTTAGATTGACAAAACCAGATTCCACGCCACCTAGTGATGACCTTGGCGTTCCCAAATGGAGAAATTAAACTATTTTTAAACCATTTTATTTCACAATTTTTTTTTAATTAAAAAATAATATTGTTGGAGAATTACTCATATTAGTATTATTACTATTATTATTATAGTATTATTATTATTATTATTATTTTTATTATTGTTACTGCTTCTACTATTGTTTATTTTAATTTCAATTTGACTAAAAATATATTCGACGATAAATAATTTTTTGTTATAAAATCAACTCCGACGTTAAAGATTTATTCAATAATTTCTTCTATTACTTTTTACTATTATTATTTTATTATTATTTTATTATTATTTTATTATTATTTTATTATTATTTTATTATTATTTTATTATTATTTTATTATTATTTTATTATTATTTTATTATTATTTTATTATTACTATTATTTTTACTGTTTATCAGTTTTATTTATTATTCCTAATATTATTGTTATTTTGTATTTTTATAGTCGATAAGAATTAAAAAAAATTTTATCGCTAATTAGAAAAAAATTGAGGAAGCAAAATTGAAAATAAATAACATTAGGGGATTAATCATAAAATGTCAAATATTAAATTTGAAAAAAAATTCTCGAAGGGGTGGCTTTTCTTTTTAAGTAAATTAATTTTTAATGTGACCGTGGGGCATAAAAAATATTTTACTTACCCATATCAAAACGTTAAGTGAACAGAAAACGTGTCTGATGCATGTGTACCCCGTGCGACCCATGTCAAATTTTTATGGGGTTTCCAAGGAGGCAATGCTACCGATTTTTTCTAAAAAAAATAAATTTTTATTAAATTCCATAAATAAATATGTTTAAATAAAATATAAAAAAAAATTTATCTGTCTATAATAATTAAAATAGATATTAAATAATTAGAAATCGATCGTTTTTTTGGGAAAAATATTTTTAATTCAAATTTAAAAAACTGTATAACTTTTATAAAATACAAAGTTTATATTTTATTTATAAATATTTATAAATTGTATAAATATTTATAAATAAATGTAATTAAAAATTTTATTAATAATTAAATTTCTTTCTGTCTTTAATTTACATTAAATTCGTTTATATTGAAATCATAATATTAATTGATAGAAAATAATTACTATTTAATTAATAATGTTTGAATGAAACAGTAATTAAAGATATTAGTATAATTAGCAACAGGTCGATAGTGAAACAATAACAATTAAAATTATAATTAAATATTTTTGAATTTTTCAAATCACAATTTTATTTCAGATTTTTGATAATGAAAGAAAATAATTAAATATAATAAAAAAAACAATGGACAGTAAAAAAAACGAAAATAAAATAATAAAAATTTCAAAAATGGAGAAAATTTAGTTAAAAAATGTAAAATTAAATGATTAAGTACTTAAGGGCATTTGAACCATGATGACGTCACAGATTTAAAACTAATGCTTTGCACAAACTGTGACGTCATCAAGGTTCAAATCCCCTTAATTCACATAAAAATTGGACGGAAATAAGCAAATGATTGATTTAAAAAAAAATACTCATCATCGCGTGCTCTATGAAGATATCAATAAAATTTCAAAGTGAATGCAAAACTTGAATGAAAATCACTTTTCTGTATCACGAATATATATAGGTATATATGTGTAAACACACGTTTTACTCACATCAGGCCTCAGGCGAAGTGTAATAACTGAATGCGATTCATGTCGAACACGCGTAGTTCTACACCTTGTTTTTGCATCTCTATTAAAAAGGAATAAATACAACTTTATAATATACAGCATTGCAATAAAATGAAAATTAGCAAATTCTACTTTTAAAAAAGGGAAAAGAAATTTAACTAAAAAAATCCATCCGCAAATCAAGAGTTTTCTTGAAAAAATTTACCAAAAAAAAAAATTCCTCTTTGCAATGGAAAAGAGGAATTTTTTTTTGGTAAACTTGTTTATTTCAATAATTTTTTTAAAAAATATTTTTAATAATATTTAAAAAAATTTAAAATATGATTAAAATTAAATCTAAAAAGGAAATTTTTAATAACTGACGTTTAAAAAAAAATTATGATTATTATATTCGCAAAATGGGTTTGAAAGTTAAAAATTGTAGCTAAAAATTAATTTCGCATAGAAAAAGACAGAGAGTGTAAATTTTAAATATTTAAAACATTAAATTTATAAAATATTATTAATATTCATTAAATATTAAGTTTTAATGAATTTAAAATAAAAAAAAAATAAATTCGCAAAAAATGCGGTAAAGAATAGAGTAAGAAAAATATTTATATAAAAAATTGCATTAAAAAAAAAAAATAAATTTGACAAAGGAAATTAATAATTTACTTTTTAATTTGATATAATTTAATAATTAGATAAAAATAATTTTTAAAAAATTGAAAAATGAATTAAAATTATTAAAGTCGGGTTAAAAATTTGCAAAATTAAATTAGAAAAAATTGCTGGCGAGAGTAAATAAAATATAATTACTTAATTAAGAAAAAATTGATCAAGAATAAAAATAAGAAGCATAAAAAATTGGAGATTTGGAAAATAAAATTTTAGTTGAGAAATAAAAATTTGAATTAAATTCGTGCAAAAATGGTCATAATATAAAAATTGAAATGACAAATTAAATTCGCAAAAAAAGCTGTCTAAATTAAATAAAAAATGAATAAATCGATTGAAATTTAATGGCAAGTACAAAAATCTATTTTAAAAAATAAAATTTGAATTTAAAATTAAATTTTCCCTTCAAAAAAATTTAAATTTCCCCAAAAATATTCAGAAAAGAAATGTAAATAAATAATAAAATTCGCTTAAAGTAACTGGAAAAATCTATTTCTAAAACAAAATTTGAATTTAAAATTAAATTTTCCCTGCAAAAAAATTTTAATTCCCCCAAAAATATTCAGAAAATAAATGTAAATAAATAATTAAATTCGCTTAAAGAAACTGGCGAAAATAATTATAAAAAAATACAATAATATAAAAAAACACAATAACATAATAAAATTAAAATAATAAAACAATAGAATACTAAAAATAAAATAAGAAAACAATAAAATACGAAAAATAAAATAATAAAACAATAAAATACTAAAAATAAATTAAGAAAACAGAAAATACTAAAAAACTGATTAGAATTTAATTGAAAAGAGTAATTTTCGAAATTTCCCCTTTCCTTTCGTTTTTTTTTCCCGGTAAAATGAAAGCGCGCATGGTTCGGATAATTTTTTCTTTATCGTATCTTTATTTTTACCCAGCGAAATCGGTAGTAAAATGATGTTGTTGAAGAACGGTAGCGAAAGAGCGTCATAGGCAGCGATATCCATGCACGAGTTACGCGACACGAGAATCTGTTTTGAAGTACTGAGAGTGCTGAGTGGATGACCGTCAGCTTTGTGGGCCTTCTAGGTCCCCTAACGGGACATCGCACTCACAGTCCCGGTCTTTTCACCTACACTGTAATATGTATTACGAACACGTCTATATGTAAGTACTCTCAAAGGGCGAAGGAGGAATCAGATCTAGACAACAGTTGACAGGCACATTCCTTTGAATTTCAACTCTCATTTCTTCATCAAGCATTCAATTCGTTTCGATTCTTTTTTTTTTTTTTATCTTTTTTTTATTTCTTTGAAAAGAGAATCTTCGAATGCGAAATCTCAAGAAATTTTTTTTTTTATTCTCTCTACTAAAAAATAGGAAATAAATAAATGAAATGAAAAGTGGAATAAAATTTATTTATTCAATCAATCAATCAAATGGAATTTCAATAGTCGAAAATTCAATTTTGGAGTAATTACAAATAATTGCAGAAATTCAATTATTTAAAAAAAAAATAAATAAAATTCTTATAAAATTCAACTATGTTCGAAATTTGAGAAAAATTATTGTAAAAATACCAATTATCTTTATAAATATCAAAATTCTTTTCCAAAGTTCAATTGTTTTAATAAATGTCAAACAAGTTCTTGTCCTAATTTCAAGTATTTTAAAAAATTTTTCTAATTTCAACAATTTTCAATATCTACTATTTTTATAAAATTTCCCAAAAAGAATTCAATTCTTTAAACAAAATTTTAATAAAATTTTATTCAAACATTTATTTATTTTAATAAAAAATAAAAATTTTACAGAAATTCAATTATTTTCATAAATAATAAAAAAATTTTTAAGGAATTTAATAATTTTCAAAAAAAATAATTTAAAATTCTAGAAAATAATAATTGAATTAAAATGATGAAAATAATTTTGATGAAGTTACAGTAACAATATTCTTATAATATAAAATAATGATTTTATCTCTCGATAACATTAATTAATAATAATAAACTGCATGTTCCGGTAATCTGTTCGCAG
The DNA here is from genome assembly GCA_032872505.1 of Leptopilina syphax. Classification (NCBI taxonomy): domain Eukaryota; kingdom Metazoa; phylum Arthropoda; class Insecta; order Hymenoptera; family Figitidae; genus Leptopilina; species Leptopilina syphax. Next base: position 41,063,823 of record CM065469.1, read on the forward strand.
TTTAAAGTTAGTTGTTGTTTGCTTTTTTGTTTCTTAAATTTTTTATAATTTTTCATTAAAAATATTTTCAATTTTAAAATTAATGTATTGAAAATCATTGAATTGTTGCAAGGAATTTAATTATTTAGAAAAATAACTGAATCCTCGCGAAGAATTTTATTAAAATTTTTAAAAATCTCAATTAAATTCTTTTGAAGAATTTTTTTTTTTTAACTAATGGAGTTTCTTTAATAATTTTAATTGAACATTTTGAAAGCAATTGAATTTTATAAAGGAGAATTTTATTAAAATTTTATTGAAAATAATTGAATTCTTGCGACGAATTTTACTATTCATAAAAATAATGGAATTGTTCCGAAGAATTTATTAAAATTTTAGAAAATAAATAAGTTTTATGTTAATATTTAAAAATTTTAATTCTTTCGAGGAATTCTATTAAAATTGTTTTGAGAAGAATTCAATTTTAGCAAAAGATTTTACTATTTATAAAAATAATTGAATTATTGCGAAAAATTTTGCTATTTATAAAAATAATTGAAATGTTTCGAAGAATTTATTAAAATTTTTAAGAATAATTAAATTGTTATGAAGAATTTTATAGAAATATTTAAAAATAATGAAATTTTTTCGAGAAATTCAATTAAAGTTATTTTGAAAATAATTGAATTTCTTTAAAGAATTTTATTAAAATTAAGTATATTCCCAATAATTGAATTCATCACAAGAATTTTATTATTTTTGGAAAATAATTGAATTCTTTACATTTTTTTGACGAATATATTTAAAAATTGCATTGAAAGTAATTCAATTTTTATATATAATTTTTTAAAAATATTTTGAGAATAATTGAATTATATTTAGAGAATTTGAAATTCTTGTTAAAATTGAATTTTATGGAAATTTTTGAAAATAATTAAATTCTTTCGTGTAATTTTATTTAAATTTGATTCAAAATAATTTAATTCCTGCAAAGAATTTTACTTTTTATAAAATTAATTGAATTCTTGTGAAGAATTTTACTATTTATAAAATTTCTGCAATCATTTGTAACATCTTTAAAATTCTATTTTTTTAAAATGTTTTTAACTAAAATTCTTTTATAAATTCATTATTTTTAATAATTAATTAAATATATAAATTGACAAATTTAACTAATTTTAGAAGATTTTGAATTATTAAAATTTTTTAAAAATTTATGTTCTTTAAAATTTCTAATTAAATTCATTAAAAATTGAAATTTTATAAAATAAAAAGTAAGAAAATATATAAGAAATGTGGAACAATTCGTGTTTTTATAGTTACTGTATAAATATAAAAATTAAAAAAATGCGAAAAATATTTAATAAAACATTAACAAGTTTAGAATATTGCAAATGGAGAACTAGCATTATATTAGTGACAAGCAATTTTGTGAAACGGAGTAATTTTCTGTAATCGGATCTTATGTGGGTCAATTTAATCTTAGATATCATTAAAACGGTGAAAAACTGAGATGATCAATGAACTATATATTTTTATCTCACTCTATGCATAAATGCGTATAATTAGTGAAAAAATTTAATATTTAAATAAAAATAATATTAGAATAATTATCGTTCATTTCTTTTCGTTCAAAATTACTTTTTTCACTTTGTAAACCTGTTTATTCATGTAAACAAACAAATAATAAATAAATAAATAATAAATAAATATTAAATAAAATAAATAATACATTAATTTAATAAATAATTATGTAAACTATAAAAAATTAAAGTATAAATAAAAAATAAAAAATTGTAATAAAAATAGTAAGAATAATAGCAATAAAAAATAATTATATAATGGAAAATTTTTCTAAAACTTTGCGGACATAAATAAATCGAATTTTTGTTCTGTTTAAATGTTTTTAATAATAATTACTGCACGAAAGAAAAAAATAATTAAAATTAAGCATTTACATATAAAAGAATTAATTTTTTTAATATACGAAAATTATTTTCTTTACAAAAAAAGAAAAAAGGATAAAAATATTGACGTTCATTTAAACTTTTATGACTTTCGAAATTTTGGGAATAAAAATAATAGTAATAAAACTAATAAAATAAAAATAAAAAATACTTAAAAAAAATAAATTTAGTAACAATAATAATGCTAATAAGTATATAAAATGCTATAATTTATAATATGATTAAATGGTAATTATTACAACATAACAGTAAAGGCCTCGGGTAAAATGTATCCTCCAACGGTTTAAACAATTAGTATCAGTAAAAATTCAAAAACTGTTAACAATTATTCACATTTTATTACCGAATAGAAAATTCACTTTTTTTTACACTTTATATAATACTTACACTTTTTTTCCTGTTATTTTCTTTATAACTGATATCGATTAATAATAATTTTGTTATCATTGTTTACATTGTGAAAAAAGAAAAGAAAAAAATAATTAGTTAGTAAATCATAAAATTAATAATAAAATAAAATTATTTCTATTCAATTATTTATTTATCACTGAACTTCTATACAATGAACCGAGAATAATGTTTAAACTAAAAAAAACTATTGTAACGGATATTAGAAAAATAATAAGATAACATATTTCAATTTTTTTAAAGTGAAAATATTTAAAAGACATTTATATTTCTTTTCCTGAATATATAAAGATATCACACGAACATTTATAGTTGTGCGCTTGACAGAGTTTCACGAATTTCTGATCCTCTTTAACGTTCCGTGTATACAAACCGAATGCCTTATCGTAATTGTAAAATATTATCACTTCTTATCAGTCAATTACCACTATTGAAAAAAATGTCTCTATTTAAAAAAAAATGTAAAATAAATGTTATTTATATTTTTTTAAAGTTATTTTTAGTATTTGTTTATTTTTAATTTTTATTTATTATTATTTTTATCTATTTTTTCACTTATTTATTTATATCCAAACGGGCTTAATATTTTGTCTAGAAAAATTATATAGAAAAAAATTAAAATTTAGAAATAAAATAAAATAAAAATAATAAAATACAAATAAAAAAAAAACCGATTACTTGTCTATTATCAAATAAATATTTACCTTAAATCAAACGATTTTTAATTTAATGAATTAAATTGTACATATTTGATTCAAATACTGAAATTATTTCAATTTATTTCAAATACAATATGATTTGAATAAAAATTATTTAATTCAAGTAAATATCTATTTGATAATAGACAAATCGGTTATTTAGATCAAATATATTTTTTTCAGGGTATTGTATATAGAGAATTTATCGAATTAATAAAGTTTTTTTAATTTTCTGTAAAAAAGAAGTGTTTAAATAAATTTTTTTTTTTTGCATGTCGTTTGCTCTTTGAAGTAGGTGTGAATTATTTAATTGACTATAATTATATTCACTGTTCATTTATAATTTAATGGGCTTCAATATATAATAAAATCTTTTATAAAAGGAAGGGCGTTGAACGTCAAGTTGTGAAATTAATAAGCGTGTAAAAGGATTTTATTTAAACCTGACTCCCGGCCATGAATGAGGTTTTGAAATAAAATACCCTTTCTAAAACTACCGAGGAATTTTATTTTAAAAAATTTTATTCCTTACTTACACTTTTTTTTCTTTATTAAAAATATTATTTTAAGACGATTATTTTTCAGTTTTTGCACTTTTTTTTATTATTTTTATTCACTTTTTTTATTATTTTTAAATTAATACATTATTTCCATCCTCTTTGTATTAATTTTTCCTGTTTTATATTTATTTTTATTTTTATTTCACACTTTGTGTGGTTTATTTCACAATTTATTATTTCTTTTTATATCATTTTTTTATTACTCCTTTTATTTATTTTTTTTAACTAGTTTTTTATTATTCTTTTTAACTTTTTTTATTTTTTTACTATTTGAATTTTTTCTCTATTTTTCTATTTCATTATCAATAAATACTATTCTATATTGATTTATTTTTCGTATTTACAAAAATAAACCGGATATTATTTGTTTTGTTATTAGAATATTTATTGAGTGTATAAATAATTAATTTGATTATTTAATTATGTGTACGATTGGAATAAATAAAATTAACAAATATTGATAAAAATATAGAAATAAAAAAAGCATAATAATCCTAATATAAAAATTTTATCGATTTGTAATTATAGTTTTTTGTATACTTAATATTTTTGTCACGAATGTAGAAGCAATGTGTCAGGTGGGAAAACCATTAGCGTGTCTCTAATGTCCTCTCATAAATTTTTCTTTTCCAAACTAGTAGAAATTTGACATGTCAAATTTGTAATGAAGTTCGTAAGTTTCGACCATATTTTGTTTTGAATATAATGACAAAATTTATCATTTTTTTATTTTTTCCATTACTAAACTTGTCAAATTTTCCATTTGAAATTTTTTTTTTCAAATTTGTTAAGAAAAAAATGGTAATTGTTAAAAAAAGTAAAATATTCGTCTGCAATTTGTAAAGAAAAAATTGGTAATCGTTGAAAAAAGTAAAATATTCGTTATAATTTTAAATAAAAAAATAAATATTTAATTTGCTAAAAATTGTAAATTTTTTTTTCATCTGTCAGTTTATTTTATTGTTTTTCTTATTTTTTCTTAATAATCAATTATTAATTAATAACGATATGAGTGAATTAAAATATTAATTTTTTAATAATACTTAAGTCCCAAATATTTTATTAATAAAAAACTAGTTGTTTTTAAACTAAACAAAATAGTTAATACTGAAATATTCAAAATAATAATAATTTAATTTTGTTTTGTAAATAAATAAATAAATAAATAATAATATAAACTTCTATTATATTCTAATTAATTTTAAATAATTCCTAAAAAGAACAAATGATAATTTTGCGCAAGAGAAAATTTTCTTGATTATTAATAAAAAATAATAATAAATAAATAAAATACAAAAGTAATAATTCTACTGTTTCAAAATTTTACACAGCTTTTACGTAATAGTAATTTTTAATAAAAAAAATCCTGAGGGGCGAAGAGGTAGTCATAATTTACTAGATTATTCATTTCCACGACCTTTTGCTGAATACTCTTATGTAAAGATCAACGGATCATCTATATATTAATTTACCCAATGATTAATTATATGTGATTCACGAGAAATGCACAGACATTTTGTTAATTATTATTATTATTATTTTTATTATTATTATTATTATTATTATTATTATTATTATTATTATTATTATTATTATTATTATTATTATTATTATTATTATTATTATTATTATTATTATTATTATTATTATTATTATTATTATTATTATTATTAATATTATTATTATTGCATACAAACTTTCAAAACAAGCTTTTCAAATGTAACAAAATTCTCAATCGTATCTATTTAATTTTACCCCAGAAGCAGTTATTATTTTTGATATTTTCAAACAAAATCGATGTACTTTTTGTATTAACTTTCCAATATAAGGAAAAAGAATTCCATTATTTTCTAAAATTTTAATAAATCCTTTTAAACAATTCCTTTTAAACAATCCTTTTAAACTTCTTTTCATTAAAAAAATAAAATTTTGTTAAATACTATGTTTTGTCAAATTGAAATTATGCAGATTTTTGTTCTTTACTTCTAAACAAAATTAAAAAATTGTTAAACAACTGTGATTAAGAAATAAAAACTTTTTTTATTTTCCTTCATTTTTGTTTATGAATTTTATTATTTATGAAAATAATTAAATGTTTGCATTCAATTTTTAAAAAAATTTTTTAAAATAATTGAATTTTTTTGGGAAATTTTATTGAAAATCATTGAAATTAGAAAAATGTTTGAAAATAATTGAAATTAGGACAAGAATTTTTTTGTCATTTATGAAAATAATTGAACTTTGGAGAAGAATTTTGTTATTTATAAAGATAATTTGGATTTTTACAAAATTATTTTTCTAATTTTGTACATAGTTGAATTTTATAAGAATTTTTTTTTTTTGAAAATAGTTGAATTTCTGCAATTATTTGTAATTTCTCCAAAATTGAATTTTTTTAGTGTTTTCAACAAAAATTTTAATTAGAAAATTTTTAAATTCTATTATTTTTCAAATTACTAATTTTGTTTAAAAAAAAGGTAGCAAAAAGTTAGCTAGAATTGTTGCTAGTTAAATTACATAATTAAATAATTAATCCAATTTTTTTAAACCTTCTAGAGAATAAATAAACAAATGAACTTAATAATTAAATAATCAACTCAATTTATTTTTTTAATATAATTTCTGTTCCTTCTCAAATAAAAAAAAGAAAGAAATGTCAAAAAATGGTTTATGATAAAAGAGAAGAAAAAAAATATATTTTTTTTTTTTTGAAAGATTTATAGAGTTGTTTGAAAAAGACAGTGAGGACATAATGGAAGATTGAATGAACAGTGTACGAGGGGGCGTACAAACGGTCCCTTGACTTCCTGTCAATTGCGGGCAATTTGCAATCATCTATGATCCCCACACGTCACAACTCGCCACTCTAATATGCATTCAGAAGCGGTGTGGTCCAGACCTTTAAAAGTTCACGCGGCCTGGTTATCGAATCGCGCACATAACACACGTCGTGCACATTTATATACATATGTGCGATATTACTTCCCACGTGACGTAACGGAAAATAAAAGAAAAAGAAAGAAATTACAATTGATTCCTTCTGAAAAAATTTTTCCGAAGTAGGAGTTTAAGTATTTTTAAAACGTTGGAATTGAAATTCGATTTAAATTAAAAATTCAGTTGGAACAAATTATTTATTTTATAGGCGCAAAAAACAATTATTCGAAAAATATTTATTCTGATATAATTTTGCAAAGGGAATTTATTTTAGAAAAGTAAAATTATTTTCGAAGAAAATTTAATGATCCTAAAGTTCAAAATTTTAAAAATGAACGAAATTTATTTATTTCCTCTTTAAATTAAATTTCGCGTCGTTGGTATTAATTAATTAAAATTAATCGGTAATTTATGAAAATATTTTTCATATGAGAAGAAAATTGTTTCTTTCTTCCGAAGAAATTTTACTTTTCTCTCAATATTAAAATTTATCCTCAGTGAGCATTTCTTTTTTTTTTTTCTCTCTAATCATACAAACGGTGAGCAATGGAGGAGAAAAAACAAAAGTTATTTTATAACAATCATTTTGTTCCATTCGAGTAAATTTACTACCAGATTTTACATTGAATTATTGAATTTGAAATTACGAGAAAAATAATTTAAAAAATACGTTTTTTTTTCTTTGAAAACTATATTTTTTCTATACAAACGATGAATAACAAAAAAAAAATTTTTGAGAATAAAAAAAAACTCTGAGAATAAAAAAAATCTTCGAGATAAGAGAAGATAAAAGATGAAAGTAAAATTTATTATTATTTATATAGGTATCTTTGAGGAAAGAGAAAGGAGAGAGACTTAACTCATGAAACATTCTACGGTCAATTTCTTCCACCTTTTGCTCTCGCAGTATTTTGGCCTCCAACCTCCTAATCACGAATTACATTCTTTTACACATTTAATCCAATATTATGACAGTGAAAACTCTCTCAGGAAAGGTCAAAAACTTTCTATATAAATAATGGAGAATATGTCAAGATTTTTTTAATTTTTAGGAAAATTGTTTCAAATTTTTTTCTTCTGAAATGAATATTATCAATAAAATTAGTAAATTTACAATTTATTAGTAAAATTAGTAAATTTACTATTTATTAGTAAAAAGTCAGTCATATATTCAAATTATTAAAAAATTTTTACTAATTCAAATTTAGATAGAAGAAATAAACTTTAGAACAATTTGTTATAAAACATTAAAGACAGAAGTAAAAAATCAAAATTAGAAAACAATAAAAATAATAATTAGAATAATAATACAAATAATAATAATTGTTTGCTTTTAAGTGTGTATTAGGCCTTTTTATTATAGACTTAATTATAATAATAATAATCCACAAAAAAAAATAATAATATATGATTTTTTTAAAATAGAAAATAAATTTAAAAATAAAAAAATTTTTTTTTTAAATAGAAAATAAATTAAAAATATAAAAAAAAATTTTGTATGTTAATAATTAATATAGGGAAGAGTTGAATGGGATTTTGTACCAAAGAATTTAGGAAATGTTTTTTTTACGCCTAATACTGACTCGTAAAATGTAAGAAATATATTTTACAAACACTTCCGGATTTGGGAATTTTGCACGTATTTTATGGAACCTGGAAGTAAAACTCGCTGATGATTTTCTAAGCGCGTTTTTTTTACTCCAACCTTGATCGTAAATTGTGGATGCTGCGCGAAAATTAAAGATGCAGGTCTCATCTGTATGATCTAAATTTACAGTGACTTTTATGAGATTCATTCATTATCATCATTATGCAATTTGTATTCCGGTCAATCGTTTTGCGCAACATTGAACACAATGCGCCCACACGCCATATAATAATATATAGATCCAGATTTTTCAAAATTATTCTTCTCTTTCGATAATTCTTTTTTTTTATTAATTAACTTTAATTTTGTACTGTATTTAAATTTTTATGTTCTATTAACACTGCGGTTTTATTTTTTACATGGAAAATCATTAAGTTTTGTTTTGAGAATTTAGGAAAATTTTTTTTTAATTTTAATTTTTTAATTTTATTATTACCTATTATTTTTTTTTATTGACAATAAAAAGAGGAATAAATATAATGAATTGTGGAAAAAAAAATTAGAAATTAAATTATTTTCATGATTTATTAAAATACTGTACGAGGGTTAATTAATTTAATTAAAATATTACACGTTTCATTTGTTTAGAAGTTATAGTCGTCTGATTAAAAAGTGAAAATTCCGCTCTCATAAAATTCAATCCAAAACCTGTCATCATGATACGCGTTAGTGCTCATCGGACCAAAAGTTTCTCAGAAGTTATCTTTCACACGACTTGTTGGCTTCTCAATTTATACACGAAATCCTTTCTCCATTTTTATCACAACATTCTATTCAAATCCCACGAACACAATTTGCATAGAAAATTAACCGTAATTCTTTATTTTTTCTTTTATAGGAAAAATATTTTTTTCTCTAAATTCTCTTTTTTGATTTTCAAATAAATCAAATAAAATTTTTAAATTAATTTGTTGTTGTTCTCCAAATATTTATTTATTTGTTTCTACAAATAAAAAAATATTTGGAGAATTTATATTAGAAATTATAAATAAAATAAAATTAATTATTCATCACGAGAATTTTCAATTTAATTGGCTACTAAAATTTAATATTTCATAGAATAAATAATTAATAAATCAAATTTTGTTTCCTTTATTTTTCATTTTATTTATTTGCTTTTTTTAGTAGAAAGAAAAAAAAGTGTAATTATTTTGTTAAATAATTATTATAAATATTAATTAAATATTTAATTGATTAAATTAAATTACAAATTATTATAATTACTATATTATGATAATTGGAATTTTTATAAACTTTGTATCAATTTGTTATTAATTTTTCCATGCTTAGAAAAAATTAGTAATAAATTAGTGTGAATTTTGTTTAGAATTGTATTAAAAAAATTTTTTTTTTCATTAATTTTTTGTTCTATTTTTTGTTGCAGGTAAGAGAATGATAATTTTACTCTGTTAAATGGTGTAAACAAGCAATTGTTTACGAGTGTAAAGTACTGGTAATGATTTTGGCCGTCACGTCACTGCGATTCGCTGTCGACGAATTAATCCTTTCCGTCGGCATCTAAATTATCTCGTCAAGACTAATGAAATCTCGTCAGCGAATTAAGGTAAATCTATTATAAATGCGAACCCACTATCAAAAATAATTTTCTCCTTATCAGATCTATTTATTTTTCTATTTATAATATTTCCTTATTTTCAAAGTACAAAATTAATAAATATATTTGCAAAAAAAGCAAAAAATAAATAAATAACAAAATAAATTTGTCTTTGCAAATTTATTTTACTACTTATTTATTTTTTGCTTTTTTTTAGTAGAAAGAATAAAAATTTTAATTGTATTTTTATTTTGTTAAATAATTAATTATTAATTATTATATAAATTATTAATATTAAATATTAAACTACAAAATAAATTTACAGATAAATTAAATAACAAACTAAATTTGCAAAAAGTTTAAATAAAATAAATTTGCAGGGAAATTAAATAATTATTAAATAATTATTATATAAATTATTAATATTAAATATTAAACAACAAAATAAATTTGCAGAGAAATTAAATAACAAACTAAAGTTGCAAAAAGTTAAATAAAATAAATTTGCAGGGAAATTAAATAACAAAATTAATTTGGGAAGAAAGTAGGTAAGAAAATAAATTTTGAAAAAAATTGAACAAAATAAATTTGCAGGGAAAATAAATAAGAAAATAAATTATTTTTAGGGAAATTATATAGAAAAATAAATTTTGAGAGAAAAAGAACAAAATAAATTTAGGTGAAAATTAAATAATAAAACAATAATGTTGAATAAAAAGAATAGAATCGTTTATGCAAAAATAATTTTAAAAAATTTAATTTAGAAACATGACAGACCTTGGTAATTTGATAACAGTGTAAAAATAACAAAGATTTGTTTGCAATGACAGAACATTATTCGTAGATAATCGCGGATCATGCCTGCTAATATGTTGCAAAAAAAAATTTGCATAATTATCTATTAGAATTATAAAATCTTCTAATGGAAAATTAACCAAAAAAAAAAAATTATTAATCATCGGAACCGCAAACAAGTTATGCAATGCAAAAAGATTTAAACAAAATTTTACTTAAATTTAATCTCGCCACCTTATTAATTTTATTTTTTTTCTTTAATTACTGTAAAATAAATAGTTTATAATAATTAAATAAAAATAATTAATACAAAAAATATAAAAAAGTATAAAATAATTATTTTCTAATACTTTAATTGCATAAAGTAATTATTTTATAATAATTAATTTAATTGTATAAAATAATTATTTAGTAATAATTAGTTAATTTAATTGTATAAAATAATTATTTTGCAATAATTAATTAATTCTATTGCACACACAAAATTTTTTCATTTTGAAATTTAACTTCTGAAATATTTTATTGAAAAAGAAATTATTGAAAAAGAAAACTATTTCCCCTTTTGCAATTGTATTTTAAAATGAAATTATTATTTAAGAAATTAATTAAATAATTAAAAAATTAATTAAATAATTTAAGTAATTAAAAAATTAATTATTTAAAATAAAATTATATTTTAAAATGAAATTAAAAGAAGAAAAATTATTCAGTTTTGTGAATTAACATTTTTTTGGAATAAAAGTAAAGAGTGATTTTTTTTAAATTACTTTGAAAAAGATTGTAAACGGAATTCTTGTGCGTTATGAAGAAATTAGAAATTAATATAGTGACTGGTGTAATTAGACAGGTGAAGTAGTAATTTTTTTTTTTGAAACCACTTACCAATTTGAGAAAAAAAACACCGTGCACTCCTTTTGAAAGAGCTGTCAAGAGCTCCTTCCTTCTGAACGGTTAACAAGGTTCATAGAAAGTAGAGTTGTACCCGACTGAATCTCATAACAGTTTGAAACTTTAGAATCTACCGCTCAACGAAAAATAGAGAAAAATAAGACAACATTCGAACGCCATCTGTTGAACTCGTTCAATATTTTTTGAGTCTCAATTCTTTCCTTACTGACAGACGATAAATATCAATTTACCAATATTTATACACAAATATTAATTTTATTCCTTTTTCTATTAATTTTCTTTTTTTAATTAATTTTTCCTTCTCCTATTAATTATTATTAATTTTATTCCTTTTTTCGTTCGTTAAATTTGTCTTGTTCGTTTTTATGCGAATTTTAAAATTAAAATTATACTTTATTTGTTTATTTATTGTTGTTATCTGTTTATTGTATTTATCCCACTTTAATTGTATATTTACTTTATTTATTTTAATTTCATTTATTTATTAAATTAATTTATTATATATTTTCATTTTATTTATTAATATATTTATTTTTTATATTTATTATAATTGTTTATTTGTTTATTTACTGTTTCATTAAAAAAAAAAGATTCAAAAGTCAGAAAACTAATAATCATTAGTTTATTCTACTTATTAGATTTGTTCATAATTTTTTAAATTCAATTTTATTTTATTTTATTATATATTTAATTTTAGACGATTGACAATTGTTTCGTGAAAAATTCAAATATTTTATTTCTATTTTATTATTTAAATTCTATTTATTTATTAACAAATTTTTTATTTTTTATTTTTTAATTAAAATATAAATTTAAGTGTCAGATTTCCAACAATAAATAATTTATTATATTTATTTATCATTATTCGTTAAAATTAATATTTTTAATTCGTATAATTCCTAAATAATGAGAAAATTAATTATTTGAGAAATTTAATTCACTTTTATGTAAAAAAAAAAGAATTTTTATCTTGTAGTAAAAGTTTAATTAACTTTAATTTTAATTTTAATTTTGTAACGCTAGTCATTACAATTTGAAAAATTAAATGAATCGCTAAAAAGAAAAGTAAATTTTTACAGTTACAGAAAAAAATGATTTTTTTTTTTAATAAAAAAACCTTTCAAATTTCCAAGTAAATTTTTTTTATTAAAATTATCGGCAAGATTCACAACAGAAGCGTAAATAAATAAATTTTTTTGATAACAATATATAGAAAATCAACAAAAGTTGAGATCGAGATACATAATAAATTATTATAAGTCTCTAGAGCCTTTGAAAAAGGAATATATTTTTTTTTTAAATAAAAATTTTTTATTTACTTTCTTTTTTTCAATTTTTCCGAAGACTCTGTCATTGAATCGAGCCACAATTGCAATTCCTTGGATAATGCCGGTCTTTGTGCAGTGGGATCGACTTTTGAGACAATTTCCGATACGGGAACCTTTAAACCTGTTACACTTTGCTTACTAATAATAACAGCTCGTACAAAATTGTCCGATAAACTTATTAGTTCGTGCTCCAAATAGAAATTCTTATCGTCCCAATAGATGAGCTGAAACAATTTCAGATAAATTTAGTGAAGATAAAATTTTATTTAAAAAGTTGATTCTTTTTTCTCCACGAATATATAAATAAAGGACATTTTTTTTCGCAATGGCAAAATAATTGTACACAAAATAAATAAATTCCAAAAAACAATAAATAACAAGAAAATAACAAAAAAGAGGAAATAAAAAATTAAAGACACCCAAAAAACTGATTTTTATAATAAATGTAATAATAAATAAATCTAAATCTAAAAAAAATCTAAATAACAAAAAATTAAGTCTCACTAATCAGTTAATAATTAATTATTTAAGTAATTAATTACTGACATTAATAGAAATTAAAATAATAAAGAGTGGATAGAATAAAATAAACAAAAATAAATAAGAAAAAAAATTTAAATAATAAAAAATTAAGTCTCACTAAATCAGTTAATATATTAATAATTATTTGCGTAATTAATTGTTAATTAATTATTAATATTAATAGAAATTAAAATTTAAATAATAAAGAGTGGATGTAATAAAATGAACAAAAATAAATAAATAAGTAAGAAAAAAAATAAATACGAGAAACGAATGATAAAATAAATAAATGATAATAATAGTAAAATAAAAATAGTTATATTCGAACAATGACGTATCAGTTCGTTTGAATGGATTTTTTTTCTTATTTAAAAAAATTCCTCTCGATTAAAAATGTTCATTATTAATTTATTCACGGTAACAATGTATATTAGATTTTATTATTTGCCTTGCTAATAAGTGAAAAAAGACTTTCATGGTGAGACACTAAAAAAAACACTAAAGATAAACTTCGAACTTTTTTTTTCATAAATTTGCATTTAGATTTTAATACAACTGCAATGTATACACTGAAAGGAAAATTTATTTTAATCAAATAACCGATTACTTAATACTTAAATTAATAAATTAAATTTTAAAAATTATTTTTAAATTTTATTTAAACAAATAAATATTTACTTGAATTAAATTTTTTTTTCACTATAGAGAAGAGTGATATGTCTTTATTTTATTTATTTTATATATTTTTTTAAATAAAATTGACAATTTAAATAATTTATTTATTTTTATAAATATATTATATTATTTATTTTTTCAATATAAATGATATAAAAAATTTTTTTCGACTCAAAAGAATATTGACAATTTTTTTTAATTAAACACTTGGAAAATGTTTATTATAAAAATTTATATATTATTTCTATTTTTATTGTAAATTTTTTTTTTACCTGTGTTGTTATTTTGTAAGGTGTAAAAATTGGCAGTGGCCTTCGATATCTTGATGAGCATGCACCTTGTACCATGCCACCTCCTTTTGCACTAATTGCAGAAAATAATCCAGATCTATCATAATAATGAAAACGTGCAAAATCCAATTCGCGAAGATATCTCGCATTATTCATGTGTCTAAATACTAAATCTATGTCCTGTGTAAAGCACACACCTGAAATTAAAAAAAAATTTATTAGCGAAAAATATTTTATTACAATTATGCGAAATAATTAAAGAATTAATTTTTTTGTCATGGACAATTTATTCTATTTGAAAATTTAATATCTAGAAAATTAACAATTGACAATTAGCACTTAAAATTATTGGCAAAAAAATATTTTGCATCAGGGGCCAAATTTTTACTTGAAATATTAAAATTGGTAAATAATAATTATTATTATCGTTATTATTATTATTTCTATTATTATTAAAATTACTGTTATTATTTTTTTTATTTAAATTTTTTTCCTTATTTTTATTCTTATTTTTATTCTTATTTTTATTCTTATTTTTATTTATATTTTTATCCTTACTTTTACTCTTATTTTTATTATTATTTGTTATTGAGTCATTAATTTTAATCAATTAATTTAATATTCCTTAAAAATTATACTTTGAATTGCAGAAGATAACGATATTTATTTTTACTTCAAAATATTATAAATATATTTTAAATATAAAATGAAAAAAACGATTTCTGAGGTGCGATAATTAAAGATTCTTTGACCCAAGAAAATCTAGTTCCTTGAATTGCTAAATTATGGAAATAATTTTAACGTGTGCGTGTTTAATTTTAAATACGATTTTTAACATAATCACTAATTCAAACAGTGTTGCATTTTTTTTTATAACAACGTTTAGAATTTCCACGTTAAAAGTTTTTTTTTTCTTATCTTTAAGAAGACTCCACAACATTTTCCAACTAATTACAAGTATAATGGAGAATATTTTAAATATATAAATAGTAGTAAAAATTCTCATTTGCTTTCGACAATAAAAAAATATTTAATGGAAAAAAGATGTCTTGTATTATATATTCATGAGACATTAAATAATAAAAATGATATCTTCAATAAATTGATAGTAATAAATTAATAATATTAAAAATAAAAATAGAAACAAATTAAAATAATAATAATAATAATAAAATAACAATAATAATAATAACAATAATAAACAATAAAATAATAAATTTTTTTATTTTCTAAATAAAAAAAATTAAATTTAAAAAACAAAAGGGTCTGTCCTGTTATTATTCTAAATTAATAAAATAAATAAATAAATAAAAATATTAATAAAAAGAGCTAGTAAATAAAATAATAAATAAAATAATAGATAGAATAAAAAATATATAATAAATAATAACAACAAATAAAATAACAAAAGAGTAAAGTAGAAAATGATTTAGAGTAACAAATGAATAATAAATAAATAATAATAATAATAAATAAATAATACAATAAATACAAAAGATTTACACTAAATAGAGAAAAAAAATAATTATCGAAGTAAAATACTTTCTACATTAAAATAATATTGAGCAACGTTTTTAAATATTACAAGTCCCGATTCCGTTATAAATTCTTACTGTATATTGAAGTTTGCTCAAGAATCTTCTTCCTTTTCTGAAATATTCTTCCCCATGCTATAGTTAAAATAATTCTAAGAAAATAATTTACATCGAATAGAACATATAATATTGCTATTGCTGCGACAGTACAGTAACATAACATGTTTGATAATAAATTTTATTCACAGTAGAAAAGTAGAAAAAAAATGATGTTACACGCACAATGGTCACAAACCGACTGAAAACTATACAAACCGGAATGTCTTGTATCGTCCAATCATCTCTCACTTGCATTATAGACTTAATTTTGATAGCAGTATTTCTAAAAAAGAAATTAGAAAAGCAATTATTATTATTGATTATTAGTTAATTTTTTATTCCATTTTTATTCCCCATTTTCGTAATAATTTTTACATTATTTATTTATTATCTTTGCGTGAATTAAATTGAATTAAATTTTATCAACTTCTTTCCCCTGCAGGAATCTGTTTTATTGGCATTGCTTCTACTTCAAATAAAAAAATTCTTCTACAGAAAAAATTTGCTGGAAAATAAATCTGGAAAATAAAATTTTGTACTAAAAAGTTTAATAAAAAAATGTTCTATAAGAAAATTTCATCTCAAATAAAAGAAAAGTTTCTTTAATTAAAAAAATGGTTTTAAATTAAAAATTTTTGCCCAATGAAAAAGAGATTTTCCCCCCTAAATTACAAATTATTTTTTCACAAAGAAAAATTTATTCTATAGAAAAAATTCGGGAGAAGAAAATTCTGTGGAAAAAAATTTCCTTAATTAAAAAAATTCTTTTAAATTAAAAAATTTCCCCCAGTCAAAAAGAAATTTTTTTTTTCACTAAATTAAGAACTATTTTTTCAAATAAAAAAATTTTATAGATAGAAAAAATTCGGTAGAAGAGAATCCTGTGGAATAAAGTTTCTTTAATTAACAAAATTCATTTAAATTAAAAAAAATTTCCCCCAGTCGAAAGGAAATTTTTTTTACTAAATTGAAAACTATTTTTTTTTTAAATAAAAACATTTATTTTATAAAAAAAAAATTCTGTGAAAAAAGGTTTTATAGTAAAAAAGTACAGAAGATAAGTGTTCTAGAAAAAAATTTCTAATTTTTTTCCCAGTCAAAAAAAATTTTTTTACTGAATAAAAAACTATTTTTTTAAATAAAAAAAATTCTTTTATAAAAAATATATTCGGTAGCAGAAACTTCTGGTGGAAAAAGTTTTATGGCAAAAAATACAGTAGAAAAATAGTTGTATAAAAAAATTACTCCTAAAGTAGAAAAAAAGGTTTTTTTAATTTATAAAAATCCACTTAAATTAAAATTTGTTTCTCGATCGAAGAAAATTTCAGAAATAAAATAAAATTCAAAATTAAATATTAAAAAAGAAGGGCGGGGATTTTTTTGGTATAAAAAATTCAAAGAAAATTCCTCAAAATCAAAAAATTTATTACATTTAACTTTCTTTCATATTTTTTTCCACAAAATGGAAAATTTCCTTTTTATAATCAATACAAATAACTTTTAGCTTTTTTTCTATAAAAAACTTACAATAATTCTATGGACGTAGAGATTTTTATTGAACAATTTTTATTATTGAAATTTCACAATTTTTATTTAAGGAAAAAATTTGAAAAATAATTTTCGGAATTATTATTAAATTTTTGCTGTTTTTTTTACAAAAGACACACATAGTTTTCACTCGCTGTCGCAAATATAAAGTGAAAAAATGTCTATATGTAAATATTTCGTAAGTACAAGCCACAAAAATGTTTTTTTTTTTTTACTTTATTTTGTTTTATTTAAATTTTAAAGGCAACTTTTGCTTTTAATATAATATTATATATAGAAACTTGTTCTTAAATACGAGTGCAATAAAATCGCCTTTATATTCTGACAAAATATCAGTTTCTGGTATTTATATATTTATATCTACTTACAATTCTAAAAGAAAAAAAAAATTAAAAATCTAAAAAAAAATTATTAACAAAAAAAAATTATTAAAAAAAAATAATTAAAAAAAAAAATTTTCTAAAATGGAAGAAAAGAGGAGAAAATATTTACAATTATACAATGAAAAATAAATAATGTTCCTCATGAATAGAATTTAAAAAAAAGTTATTTAGAAGAGAGATAGAAAGAGAGAAGAGGAGCAATTAAAAATAATATCAACAGAAAAATTTTTCACATGCAATTGTATACACTTCTAAATGTAGTATCAACTTGTTCGATTGCTTATTTCTAAGATTATACCTGAGCACTTCCGGCATTATTTTGCAAAAGATAAGCTATTTTTTTAAACTATTTATTATTTTTTTTATTTAAACACTGAACATTTTTGAGTAGTACTTTTTTTCTTCTCAGATTTTTATTTTATATTTTTTAGCCCAAATATGTAATATGAAGAAAAGGAAATCTATTTACATATTTAGTTTTCTAATTAATTTACATAATAATTGGAAGTAAATTTTTTGAATATTATATAGATTCTTCTCTGAGAAATAATTAATTAAGTATAATTACTTTTATTGAGTTATTCACTAAATAATTTTACTGCGAAAACTATGTTCAAGAATTTGACTGACAATCGTATATTTCGTTTTGAAAATCATCTTCTAATTTCAGAATTACCTTAAAAAATTAATTACAAAAATTAGTTTCTTCGTTTAAAAAATTAATTCAATAAATCAATTTTAAAAATTAATTGGAGAAATAAATTTAAAAAACTAGCGACATATTCTTGGCTAAAAAAAAATAAATTAAAGAAATTCAGTTAAAAAATTGAGTTATACATTAATTTCAAGAAACAATTAAAAAAATTAATTAAAAAATTTAATTCAGTAAATTAATTAAAAAAATTAATTCAATAAAATAATTTTAAAAATTAATTTGAGAAATTAATTTAATAAACTAATTAAAAAATTAATTTAAAGAATCAATTATAGAAATTAATTTCAAAAAGTAATTAAAAAATTAAATTAATTAATTAAATTTTATTCTTCAATCAATTTTTCATTTTTTTGTTCACATTTACTTTCGTCTATTGATATTTACGTTCATTTACGTTCATTGAAATATAATTTCGAAATAATAATTAAATACAATAAATAATTGAAATTATTAAAGACTTCAGGCACATTATATTTAATCGATTCATTAATGCCGTATGTTTAATAAATTCGAGATTATGTACATTTTTTTTTCTCTCTTGGACGTGATTGAAAATTGAGAGGACTTAGTTCAAAAAAGAAATGTAAATTTTAAAAAAATGACAGTTGTTAAAAATATCAATTTTTTCGTTAAAGATAATAATAATAATTTGTAAAAAAAAAATTCCATGCATTTTATGCAAATCGAAAAATAATATCACAATCGAAAATTAAATTTTTGTTTTCTATGCACACAAAGACACGTCTATGATTAAAAAGGTGATTGCACAATAATAATGTCTGTGTGTGTGTGTGTGCAGGATACAAAACCTTGATATTCGCACTATATATATATATATACGTCATTAGATTATAAAATATTCCTTTTGATTCCAGTGAATTTCCGTGGCTCAATAAGTCACTGAATCGATCTTGTAATTATACTTAATCACACAAATGGCGTTCTAAAAAAAAAATTTTTAATAATAATTAGAGCACGAATGTGCATCGCATGCGGAGAAAAGAAAATCCCGTTTGTTAAAAATTGACAAAATTGTATTCTTTTTTTTTCGAAGACAAAAAAAATTTATTTTCTTTTAATTCTACTTATAATATAAGACACACTTAATCTTTGGCTGATTAATGCTCGACCTTGATTCGTCATCGCATTTTACACACTGTTCATAAACCTGTACCGCGAATTCAAATTCGAATGCAGTCTTATAAGTGACAACGAGAGTTGTTTATTTTTATTTTTGTCACTTTTATTAATTCTCTGAAATTTTTTGAAATTTGTTTTTTATTCATTTTTTGTTTTTTAATTAATTTGGAGTTATTTATAATTTTTTTGTTATTATGTTTATTTGTTTCTTTAAGTATTCTTTTTCTGTTTAGTTAAATATTTTCTTAATTACTTCTGTTATTCAATTAACTGTCAGTTAATTAATATTATTGTTCGTAATTTTATTTAATAACAAATGGCAAATGTTAATTATTATTAATTAATTGTTAATAAATATTAATTATTAACAATTTTATTTGATAGCAAAATGCAAATATTTATATTAATTAAATATTAATTAAAATTAACTAAAATTAACTAATTTGATTAGGTTTTGGAAATTCTATTTATTTCTATAATTCAGTTCGGGTTTATATTTTTTTCCAGTTTTCTTGTCTCTATTTTTTTAATTAACAAAATGCTATTGTGATTAATTGACAAAAATTTAATTATATTTTTTGGTATTTTTGTTATTGATAGACATATTTTTAATTACTTTTTCGATTAATTTACTTTTTATAATTACAATTTTTTGATTAAATCACATTTTGTTACTTATATTTCCCAATTGATTCAAATTTTGTTACTTACATTTTTCAATTAATTGACATTTTGTTAATTACCTTTTTCAATTAATTAATATTTTGTTAATTACATTTTTCAATTAATTAACATTTTGATAACTACAATTTTTCAATTAGTTCACATTTTCTTAATTTCATTTTAAAAAAAATCAATATTTTCTCTGAAACGTTTTCTCTAGTTTAGTTAATTAATTAAGTTACTTTGATAATATTCTTTTATCGACGTTTAGAAAATTAATTCAATTATGAATTTTTATTTGAATATCATAATATTCAACAAAATAGAAAAATTAATATTATGATAGTTGTTTAATTAATAGTTTTGGTTTATTTAATTTCCATCCAATTGAACTTATTGAATTTATTAAATTAATTGAATTAAATTAATTACAGTAATTAAATTAATTAAAATAATTGAATTAATTCAACTAATTAAAATAATTGAAAAATTTAATTAATTGAACTAATTGAATTAATTGAACTAATTGAATTAATTGAATTAATGGAACTAAATGAAATAATTGAATTAATTGAATTAATTGAAATAATTGAATTAATTGAATTAATGGAACTAAATGAAATAATTGAATTAATTGAATTAATTGAACTAATTGAATTAATTGAAATAATTAAACTAATTGAATTAATTGAAATAAGTAAAAAATCTAATTAATTGAATACATTTAATTAATTGAACAAATTGAATTAGTGTAATTAATAGAAACAATTGAAATAATTAATTTATATCAACTAATTAAATGTAGTGAATTTAATTGAATTGATTAAATTACTTGAATTATTTCCTTTTTTGATTGTTGAATTATTTACTTATTACTACAATAAAAACGTATTTATTTTTAAAAAAAGAAAATACTTTAATACGCAGGCGAATTAATTTCTTTATACGTATGAATTTATTAAATTTTTTTTTATCAATTATTTTATTAATTATCAGTGAAAAAAAAAAAATAAATTTCGAAAAATTTCAGAGAGAACAGTATAGATAAGAATACCTAAAATAAGAGATTCATTTTTCGAGATGAAAGTGAATCTTAATTAGATCCTTGAGGCAGGAACACTTTGGGGTTTAATATTGTCCCATTAATTAGCGAAATTGATCCACTCTTTCAGTTGTGGTAATTAAATAATATAGTTATGTTTCTTAATTAAGTGCAGTCATTTTAATAACGACGCAACTAGTTCTTTTTTTTTCGTCACTCTTGTGATTTTCAAGGTAGCACTTCACTTATGAATATAAAATCGAGGTTATCACTTTGCAGGATCGCAATTTTCTTTCTTCTTCTTCTTCTTTTTCTTCATTTTGAAAATAACAATCAGGTACTTTTAATATTTATATGGAAAATATATTTAAGGTGCAATGAACCATAGTTGATATATGGAAATTAGACCATGGTAGTTTCATGAAATTGTGATGATTCTACGCCATTTGCGATGGCGTCATCTCTTTGTCAGCAATTTGAAATTACAGCTGGTGTCTTTCTTAACGCCGCTGAAGATATTTCATTACTTTCAATCCACCTTGCCACTTCCGGTGGGATTTCTGGTCTCACGTTTGCAATCTGGAAAATTTTTTCAGTTTTCGTTTTTTAATTTTTTATTTTCTTTCCATTTTTTTTTTTTTTTTTTTTTTTTTTTTGTTGATGTTTTGGATTGAAGAGAAAATTAATATCAGAAAATAAATGAATAATATTAAAAAATCATGAAAATATATAACAATAAATAAATAATAAAAAAAAATTAGAATGAAAAATAATAAAGAGAAATAATAAAAAAATTTATTTATTTATTTATTGCATAAAAATACAGACAAGAAGTGAATTTAAAAAAAAATTGAATTGAACTGAATGGAAAATAACAGAAAGAAATAATTAATTTTTTATTTTCTTTACATTTTTCTTTCTTTCTTTTTTATTTATCGTATAATGGAAAATAAATTACAGTGAAACCCGTCAGAATGCAACTCGATTTTTTAAATTTTATTATAGTAAATAAACCTTAAAAAATTGTTTTATAATTTAATTTTGCAATATTTTTACAATATTCTATAACTAAGTGAAAATAAATCACATTGGATATTTTTGAATGCAAAAAGAATTTTAAAATAGAGTTGAATTTCGACAGGTTCGACTGTAATAATATTACAAAATTATGAAAATATATAAGAATATAATAAATAATAAAAAATTTTAATGAAAAATAATAAAAAAAAAGTAATAAAAAATTACAAATTATTTATTTTTCGTATGAAAATCTTTTTGTAGAAAATAAATGAATAATAAAAAATTATTTAATAGTTCCAGATAAAAATACAAAAATAAAAAGAAAAAAAGAGAAAATACAATTTATTTATTTTTTATATAATGCAGAAATGAATAATAAAAAATTATAATGAAAAATAATAAAAAAAAAAGAAAATTTGTGAAAGGGACCCATCTCCTAAATAACATAAGACGAATGTTATTTTTGAGATAAGGTCCCTTTCACCGTGGAGCGTCACATTTATTTACTTTTTGTGAAATAATAAAAAAAATTCGTTGATTATTTTCTTTTCAAAAATTTTTTCCAAATTTTTATTAGATATTATTAAAATTTATTGACAAGTAAAAGCAATTTGATGAATTTAAATTTTGTTGAGGAAATAGTAATTTTTGAAAATTATATTTTTAAATATAGAAAATAAATTGAAATTATAGACCAATTATTATTTAATTATCTTTTTTTTTGGGTACTTAATTTAATTATGTAATTAATGATTCACCTGAGTGATTCCAGCCTCAATATTTCCATTTTGTTTCACTCCTTTATTGATAAGAGCACCCACGATAGCTTCAGCGTTACAATCCAACAATCGTTGTCGACAAATTGCTATCGCTCGGACGAAACCGTCACTTGGAGTTATAAATCGATGTTCCATGAAAATTGTCTTATCGTCCCAATAAACAATCTAAAGAAAAATGAAAATATTTTAATTAATTTTGTTTTTAGTTTGAAAATAAAAAATAATTTCCTTTGAATTTTAAAAATAGTTCCTACACTTGACAAAAAAAAATTCCCTGAGTCAATAGAAATTTTTCTACAAATCGTAAGGAATTTTTAGTAAGTCAAATTAAATGTCATTGAGTAAAAAAAATTCGTTTTGAGTCGTCGAAAAGTTTTTTTTAACTCAAAGGGAATTTTTTCAAATTGAAAAAAATAATCAGGGGAAATTTTCTTAATCAATGGGAATTTACTTAAATCAATGAATCAAGAGGAAAATTTTTTGAAAATTCCTTTTGATTCGTTGAAATTTTTTTTTAAACTCCAATTTTTTCAAATTGAAAAAAAAAATTAATTGAATCAAAAGGGGATTTTTTCAAACCAGTGAAAATTTTTCTAAATCAATGGGAATTAATTTAGATAAATGAATAATTATTTTTTTTTGAATCGAAAGGAAAATTTTTCAAAATAGTCAGAGATTTTTCTAAGTGAACAAAATTTCATTTATTTTATATTTTTATAATATTTTTTTGACTCAAGAAAAATTTATTATTAAAAAAAAAAGATTAATTTAAATAAAATGAAATTCATTCGAATCATGAAATTTTTTCCTAATTGAAAAATTTTCTCCGATTTTCTCTCTGAGTCAAAAGAAATTTCTCTCAATGAATTATTTTTTCTAATCTACGAAAATTGATTTAAATTTAATTGAATTGAAAAAATTTTAAAAAAAAATTCTCCTTTAAAATTTTTGTTAACAAATAAATAAAATAAATTTTAATTTCATTTCTATTTAATATTTTAATTCACTTTTTATTTAATTTAATTAAATTAAATTTAATTTAATTTAATTCTTATTCAATTTAATTTTTCATTTAATTGATAATTTGATATTTTAATTTAAATCGAAGAATTTTACTTATTGACCAAAACAAATTTTTTTGTCAACGAATCGAATTGATTTTTGGGAAATTTTTGAAAAAGAAAGAAAAATATCCTGACCTCAAAGCTTTGAATCATATATTGAAAAGAAAAATTCTCATAAATCAATGAATGTAAAAATGACAAACAACTGTGCTACTTATTTAAACTTTATTGACCGGTTAGAAAAAAAATTGCCAATCATTATGAAATAATACATTGCTAATTAAATTCATAACAGTTATTAATAAAGTTTCGATAATAGGTTAACCACTTTCATGAATACGCACCAATTAGGATGTGAAAAAGAATAATTCTTCAATGTTTCAATTTAAAAAAAAAAATATTTTCAAAAACAAAATAATTAACATACAAAACCATATTAACGGAATGAAAGAAAAAAAATATTTTTCCTTCGAATCATTTTTGTCTCATTACAAATATTATTATTAATCAAGATCAAGGCGATCAAAGATCAGAACACTTTTTAATTAATCATTTTCAGAATTAAAATTGTAATGAATTATTATTTTATTCTCTTTAATTATAGAGCTTAATTTCTTTTTTTATGATTTGCTAAAATAAATAACAATCAATTATAAAATGTTTACGTTATCATCGAGCTTGTTTTACAGGATACTACAAACGTCAGAATTTTTTTTTTTCGTGTCGCTTTTTCATACTCATTCCAGTTTCAAAGATAAAAGATTCCTTGAAAGGAAATATGAAATTAAGGTTTGTCTTTTCCTGATAAATATATTGTTTGGAAATTGTGTTAGTAATTCACCGTTTTGCAAGTGATTATAAAAATTATATAAATAATAAATTACACAAATATTCAAAAATATTTGAATCGAAAAAGTAATTTTCGAAGAAGATGATAATTTTCAGAGGAATAAAATTAAAATAAGGAATTTAAAATTTATTAAAATAATTATATCAATTATATTCTTTCAATAGACAATTAAATATTGAAATATCTCTTAACTTATATTTCTCTCTTATATTTAATTAAAGTTTAATTTAAAATTAAAAAAAAAATTATTTATTTATTGAGATACTCCAATAATTGTTTTATTTTATTTTTTTTCCAATTTCTAATATTAAATTTTGTTAAATTACCTTAGATGTTATTTTATAAAAACAGAAGACTTTTAGGAACCTCCGATAACGAATTGTGGCAGCTCCTTGCACAAGTCCTGAGCCTTGTGAACAAATTTCTCTATACAAATTTGTTCTTTCATAAAAATCTGCTCGTGCAAAATCCAGTTCCCTCAAGTATCTGGCATTATTCATATGATACAAAAGAGTATCAACGTCTGTTAAGGTGCAAATACCTGCGAAAAAAAATTTTTTTTTTATTTATTTTCATTCATTAATAATTAATTATTAACCTATATTATTAAAAGAAAATTAAAAAATAAACAGAAACATGAAAATAAACAATGAACACCGAAGGCTTTTTTTCATATAAAGAAACATTTTTTTACTTTTTTCATTATTTAAATTTTAATTCAAATTTTTGTTGAAAACACTAAAAAAAAATTCAATTTTAGAGAAATTACAAATAATTGCAGAAATTCAGTTATTTTTAAAAGTAATAAAATTCTTCTCATAAAATTCAATTGTGTTAGAAAAATTTTTTAAATTCTTGTCAAAATCCCAATTATCTTTATAAATAACAATATTCTTCACTAAAGTTCAATTATTTTCAAAAAATTTACTTAATTCACTGATTTTCAATATTTTAAAATAAAATAATCTATTTTAATGAAATTTCACAAAAGAATTCAATTATTTAAAAACAATTTTGATAAAATTCTATACGAATATTCAATTATTTTCTAAAATTATGAAAATTTCACAGGAATTCAATATTATTAAAAATAGAATTTGCATAATCGAAAAAAGTCAATTATTCGAAATTTTTTTTTATGAAATTCTTCGCAATAATTTAATAACTTTCATAAATAATGAAAATTTCAAAGAAATTCAATTATTTTCATATTATAATAAAATTTTTTTTAAGGAATATAATTATTTTCATAAAAAATAATTAAAAATTCTAGAAAATAATAATTCAATTGAAATGATAAAAATAATTTTAAACAAATTGCAGTAACAATATTAATTAATTTAATTAAAAATAATTTAATTGAAAAAATTTTTTTTTATATTTAAAAATTTAATTCAAAAAGGTTTGAATTTGAAATTTTTGAAAATCTTAATTCCTAATGGAAAATATTATAATAATGAAGTAATTGATGTTTTCGAATAATTTTCAATTAAAATTTATAATTGACAAATGAAAGTTATAAACATTTTTTTCTTTTATTTTTAAAATTTTTTGAATATTATTAAAAAATTACCTAGTAATTGAGAAATAGAAATGATGCAAATAATTTCCTTATGAAAATTGAGAATTTTGTACAAAAATATTAAGAGACGGGAAAATGTAACATTTTTTTCCCCAAAAAAAAGAATGAATTGAATATGAAATATGAAGATTATTATTTATAGTTAATTTGAATTTTTTTAAATATATTTTTAATATATTTGTTTAAATATAAATTAGAATTTCTTCTATATTTATTAATTATATACAATTTTGAATTTTCTCTATTTATTCAGGCAACTGTCTAATACACCTTTATACAATACATAAAAAGTAAAAGTTAGAAATTTGCATAAATATAAATACATATAAAAAAAGCACGAGAAAAAATTTTAAACATGACATAATTCAAAATCTTAAAATTTTGATTACCAAATACAATCATATTACAATATATTAATTTAAAAATTTAGTATTTCAATATTACATCAAGGTTTGAACATTTCTAAAAGGCATTCTTACAAAATTTTAAAATTGTTTAATGTCATGAGAAGATAGAATCAAGTACCAAAAATTTGTTCGATCAGTTTAAGGTCTGTAACAATTTAGAATTTTTCATATTTATATTACGAATTAGTATTTTTAGATATTAATTAATTATAAACTATATATTAATTTAAATTTATTTTTCTTGTTAATTTATTTATTTTTGTTTATTTTTTATTTGTTTTTTTTTCTTTCTTTCTTCCCCTTTTTCTTCTCTCTTTGTCTCTTCAATGCTCTTTGTATTTTTATTTTCTTTTGTTTATTCATTACTTTTAATTAAATTTTAATTATTATCTAATTAATAATAATTTTTTATTCTTTATTTCTTATTATTTATTTTTTATTATTTGTTTTTTCTTATTTTTTTCTTATTTGTTTCTTATTTCTTTCATATTTGTTTCTTATTAATTTTTTTATTACTTATTTCTTATGACTTTATTTTTTATTACATACTTCTTATTATTTATTTCTTATTATTTAATTCTTATTTCTCATTTTTTATTTCTTATTATTTATTTCTTCTTTCTTAACGTTTACTGTTTTCTCAAAATGCATTCTAAAGTTTTTCGATGAATTAAGACAAAAATTGGAACATTTAACCAGAAATCAATATTCTTTTGCGATTTGTAACATTATATGTGAATAATATCTGCTCATTCACGAACAGTATAGGTCAAGGTTTAAAAAAATGTCACGAGAAAACGACATTATATGGCTTCTGCATTTGACCCACAATTATTTTATTAAATTTCATCAAGGTAGAGGGCAAAATATGTAAAGAAGAAAAAATGAATGAAACCGAAATTAATTAATTGGGCAATTAAATAAAATTTAAAAATATCTTATTTAAATGGAGTAAATTAGAAAAATGTTTGTTTTGACGTTTTATTTTGCAGCTGCGTTAGAAGTAGATTATTTATTATGTTTATTAGGTCGGTAGTTCACAGTGTAAAAAAAATTATAAACGAAAAAAAATTTATTGGGATAAAAACAAGTTAATTGAATCAGCAATTTATTAATGTTTGATCACTTTGTTTCATGGAAGTGAATATTAATTTTTATTTCTCTGACGTCGCTATTTTTATTTTTCTCAAACTTTTCACTCTAATTAATTACTTGATTTTTGATTAGAAATTTTCTTTAGTAAACAATTTTTGACTAAAAAAGCCAAAAATAATTCGAGACCAAAAATAAAAATTAATAATTAGAAAATCTTTTTTTAATTTTAATTTCAATTTTATTGTAAAATAACTTTACGTATTTTTCGACATTTTTTATATTGACTAGAAACAGCTAATTCAAATTATTCACAAAGTTAATAAAAAAAAAGCTAAGAAATCTTTAACATTTCTAAAAATTGAATAAAAAACAAAGTATAAACATTGAAGATGATGGACAATAATTTAAAACCGAGTTGATTATATTGACAGACTTTTTTTTCGAACTTTACGAATAATTCATCTTTTCTAAAAGAGTAATTATTTTTTTTAATTTTACTTCGTGGTAATGTTGAATTTTTCCTTTTCTTTCTTTTTTTGTTGTTCTTATCAGCAATTGCAGCATCTTTGTATATAACTATGCATCATTTTTCCAAATGTAAATGACTAATCTTACTTCTGGTCAAGATCGAATAAATTATCATACAATTATATTAATTTAAATTAACATAGGTTAATTCTAAGGATAAATTGTAATTTATTTATTAACACGCTCTTAATAGTATAATTTATTTAACAAAAATAGTCGAAATTAGTAAAAATGAACTAATTTTTAAATAAACAAACAAAATTTATTTATTTATAAATAAAAAATTAAACAGGAGAAAAGTTATGCATTTGTAAAAAAAGTTTAGTTTTTCATTGGAAAATATAACGTTTGAAGCAGGAAATAAATAAAAAGAAAAGGGATAATTTTAAATTAAGTTGTGATATAACTTGATATAAAATTCAGAAGTGGCTAGACGATTTTATGGATTTTTCTTAATTTAAGTCCAGTGGCACTTGACTATAAGCTTTTTATAAATAACAATAGGTGCTATTCACCTCTTCAGTTTCTATCATCTCTTTGTGAATTTATAAGTTTTATTTATTGTGTCCTCAATTATTAATATTTTATTTTTTATTTATTTTTTTCTATTTCTATTTGTTATTTTTTATTTATATTTATATTACTCAGTATTCTTATACTATTAATATCGCTCATATATTAATAATATAATTAATTTTGTTTAATTTATTTATTATTTATTATTCTACTTGTTATTTTTTTTATTTTTCTTATTATTCATTTTTTAATAAACATGACATTATAAATTATTACAAAATTATAAAACTCGTAAAGATAATTATTAATTATCGAAAAATAAATTAAAAAGTATATTAAATTATGAAATTTGTTCACTTAAATTTTAGAAAAATCATTTTTTAATATAATAGATTTCAATAGATATTTGTTTCAATTAATTATAATAAAAAATCGACTATTTATTATACTAGTTTTAATATTCGCGTGACGATAATTTCCAATAAATTAAAAAATTTATTAAATTGAAAAATTTCTTTCCAGAAAAAAAATTTTTATTGCAAAGAATAAATATAAAGAAAAATATAAATAAATATAAAGATTTCTTATATTATTGAAATAATATAAGAAATAAAAAAAGGAAAAAGTAATCTAAAAAGTAGTATAAAAAGTAAAAACATATTGCAAAAACTAAAAGATAATATAAAGAATGAAGAATAATTTGAAAAGTAAATAAATAAATAAAACTAATTGATTAATTATTATTGTTCATTAAAAATTATACTCAATGTTAAAATAATAAAATAATAAATAATACGAAAAGTAAAAAATAGTGTAAAAAGTAAAAAGTAGTATAAAAAAAAATATTGAAAGAAATAGAAAATAATAAAAAGAGTAAAAAATAATTTGAAAAATAAATAAAGAATTGAAAAATCAATTAATTACCAATGGCTTTAATAAAAAATGACACTTGTTTTAAATACACCGACAATATTGATTCAAGAAGAAGCAAAAAAAAAATTCTTCATTCCTAAAAAAATTCTTTGGTCCAATTAAAAATTTCTTTATTCCATATATTTATAATTCAATTATTATTGACAATGAGTAGTTTCCTTTTTTTGCTCGCGGAAATTATTTTTGTTTACGCATGGGCGCGACAAGTTCGATGAAAATAATTGTCATTAAAATTGCAAACTCATGTAGAAATTTGGCCTTACAAAGAAAAAAAATTTTTTTTTGTATATACGTACCATAAACAGAAGTCTCGTCGAGAATGTGAACTCGTTTACGACAAAATCGAGCAAAGAATACGGTTATTAGCATCCTGAGGAAATAGTGAATTTCCACAATCACATAAAGGAGCACGATTGCTCCAAGGACACCTGCCAGGACCCAACACACCAACATTTCTTCTGTTTCACTTTTTTTAAACTGTTTTTTTTTTCTTTGAAAACCTTTTTTTTCTTTAAAAAACTTTTATTCTTTAAAAATTGTATTTTTCTTTGAAAATTCGTTTTTTTTTTGTTAAAAATTCTTTTTTTCGGTTATTTTTTAAAAATTATTTCTTTTAAAACTGTTTTTTTTCTTCACCCACTGTTCCTTATATGGTCAAACGGAAAATTTCTCCTGTCGCACTGCTCCACTGACTGATATCGATTCCTTGAAGCACGACTCGTTTCCAAGTCGACTGCTCATCAATAAACTACCACTTCTTCTCCTTTTTATCATTATCACCATCATCATCATTTTTTTGCCACTCAATCACAGATTTTTCATCCCAAATTTGAAATTTTTCATTGACAGCAAAAAAATATTTTTTGAAAAATATTTAGTACTTGATACAATTTTTTTTTTTACTCTACAGTCAAAAAATTGAATTTTAGAGTGAAAATAAAAATTAGTAGTGTTTTCTAATTTTTCTGGTATTTTTCTTTTAAATCCTATTTTTGTGGTATTTTTTCTGTTAAAGAAAAAATTGTTTGATTCTGTATAGAAAATTAGAAATTCTGCGAAAATTGTTCAGGGTGATAATAAAAATGATCTTCAGGTTATTGATCTAAGGACGTTTTGTTTCCTGTTTATTATGAGTGAAATATTTTCAATCTAATAAATATTTAACACTGCAATGCGTCTCTCCTTCGCCGGAAGTTGATTCGACCTTGTAATAAAAATTTCCTTTCTGAAGAATAATCATTTGATTAAATGGATCATTATTGATTGTTGATTTTATTTTTTTCGTTTTGTAGTTGATTTTTATTTTTTTTTCACTTTGATCCAATTATTTTTGCATTCACATTTTTTTTCCTCTGTGAATATCGTATTCGGTTTGTTATTTTTTTTAGTATCAGTAATTATTGTTCATTGTCAATTTTTTTCTTCAATTTATTTTTCGTATTTCTGTATTTTTTTGTACTTCTGTATTTTTCAGTATTTCTGTGTTTTTTGTATTTCTTTATTTTATTGGTATTTCTGTATTTTTAGTATTTCTGTTTTTTTAGTATTTCTGTATTTTTTAGTATTTCTGTATTTTTTAGTATTTCTGTATTTTTAGTATTTCTGTATTTTTTTGTATTTCTGTATTTTTAGTATTTCTGTATTTTCTATATTATTTTTTTCATTGGCAGTATTTTTATTTCCTTATTTTTTCAATTTCTTTTTATTCCTTTTTTCCTCCTCTTTTTACTTATTTTTGTTCTTTTTTTCGCTCCTTTTCTCCCTTTTTGATCTCTTTCATTTATTTTTGTTCTTTTTTTTATTTTCCTTTCTTCCTTTTTTGTTCTTTTTTATTCTTCTTTATTCCTTTTTGTTCCTTTTTTATTCTCCTTTATTCCTTTTTGTTCCTTTTTTATTCTCCTTTATTCCTTTTTGTTCCTTTTTTTCTTCTCCTTTATTCCTTTTTGTTATTGTTTATTTTATTATAAAAAAAAAATGTTTCCTTTTAATTCGAGAGGCTAAAAGTTTTGACTAGAATCTCGAGGGAAAACTGTAACTTTTTTTCCCTAATCAAATTTTCGCAAGTCTCTGTGACGTCTTCCTTCGCAAAAAAATGGAAGATGCTTTCAAAAAAAAAATTGGTTACAAAAAAATAATTCTGACGAGAAAATATTCTTTTGTTTTGACTTGACAAATCACTGGAGTAATACGTGTATGAGTGGAATTTTAATTTTTCATTGATTTCGTTTGCGGTGAAAGCAAAAAATAAATTTTGTTGTAACAACGTGGCACTAGGTGGATGGAATAATTTTTTTTTTTAATTCACAACTTATCAGGAAATAAATAAATTTTTCTCCCCTTAACAATAGAGCTTTATCAGCATCCTTGGTCCACTTTTTTAGGCTCGATAATTTCTTCCTTCCCTTAATTCGTCGGAAAAAAATTTTTTCTTGTCAATCAAACAATTGACAATCTAAATTTGTGGAAAAATTTTTTCAATTTTTAATTATTTTCTTTTAATTATTTTTTCAATTTTCTGTTGTAGACAGAAAATCTCGAGAATATTTTTTTCTTAATTTTACCCAATGAAAAATTTTTATATTTTTATTTATCAATTAATTATTTATTTATTTATCAATTAATTATTTATTTATTATTTATTTATTATTTATTTACTTATTAAACTTGCAATTTTTTATAAACTTATAATATTTTTCACGGAGGGAAAATTGTGTTTTTTTTTCGGTAGAAAGCTTTTTTTCGAGAGCTTTTTTGTCGTAGTTATTTTTTTATTTAGGTCTAGCGGGATTTAAGCGAAAACTTGTTTACTTTGTGTTATTGATTAAGTGAGAGAATTAAATTGATAGTTGTTTTTTTTTGGGGGGGTGAGTCCGGTACACATGACACTTTCACAAAACACCTTGCCTTATAAACGACATTTCACGGACTGATCGACGTCTACCGGCGTGCAGAGCCAGACGTTCGTAAGCTTTGTTCCACTAGAAGGGAGTTTGCATCTGCGCGGAGGACATCCGGATATCTAGACTTCCGGGTGGGGGTTGAAAATTTTTTAAATCACTCGAAAATCCAAAAAAAGAGCTTCTTAAAAATTAATTTTTTTTCTTTTTTTTTTTTTTTTTTTTTTTTTTTGAGGAAAATATTTTATTTACTAATTTTGAAAATATTTTTACTATTTTTTAGAGGGAAATATTTTACTTATTAATTATTTAAATATTTTTATAATTTTTTTTTTGAGGAAAATATTTTACTTACGAATTTTTTTTACTTTCATTTACTATTTCTTCGGAGAAAAATATTTATTAATTAATTTTTGTTGATCTCTGTATTTTATTTTTAAAGAAAAATACTTTATTTACAAATTTATTCACACTCCATAGAGTAAGAATTCACTTCTTTTGGAGAAGATTATCTGAAAATATTAACACTTTAAAAAACAACTCCGAGAAGAGTGAAATTTTATTTTATTTTTATCCAAGGAAAGTATAATTTCAACGTGAAATAATTTTCAAAAAAAAAATTAAAATACGGAAATTCTAAAATGAATCATTTAAAAAAATTGTTTCTATAAAGAAAACAATAAATTAACATATAGATTGTAAATTCCCCTATAAAAGGATTTTCCAATAAAATAAAAATAATTTTTACACGAATATCAATTACGAATGATATCAAATGAACTCTCAAGGGAAAACCCCTTTTAACCCGTTAACAATGAAATTCCGGAATAAATTAAAGATTACAAACTTGCTAAACGAGATCTTTGAGGAAACTTGCTCAATAAATTATTGGTAAAAATTTCATTTTTTTGTTGCAATTGATAATTTTTCTTTGGTTAAATTCTATGGAAGGAAAGTTTTATATTTGGTACAATTTCATAAATATCACTTTAATTAAGACTGCGAGAATGATAGTGAGAAAAAAAATCTTTTTTAATTTTTCCTAGGCGAGGAAATAAATCGATTAATATCAAGTTATTGCACTAATTTATTTATTCAATGGTCTTGACCATTTATTAAATAACGTTTCAGTGTGATTTAAAACCCCAGTTTTCTTGTTTTTATTTTCTGCAAAATTAATTAATGTCAATGATTATATAACAGTGACCAATGATATGTTTTCATTTTCAACTTTCAAATTAACCTGTTGGTAACAATTTTTATTTTTTATTGTTACCGATATTTTTTTTTGTAATGTAGTTCAGTGGAAAAACACATAAATTGTTTGTTGTCGATAGTTTTTTATTGTGAAATACCGAAGGGAAATTTTTAACTTGAATGAATAATTATTAATTTTTAGTTTTTTTTATTTTATTTTTGTCTAATTTGTCTCGTCTATAAATAAATATTTTGCTCTTTATTTAGTATTTTCCTTTTTCTATTAACAATATTATTTACAGTTTTTATATTTATTAAATGAATAAAAATAAATAATAAATAATTAAATAATTTTTAATAATAAAAAAAATAATACGAAAAATATTGTTTATAATGATTGGAAAAAATGGAAGGCAATAAATTGAGAATATTTATATTATATTTAAATAAAATTTTTGTTTGTGATATTCTCGAAAATTGCAACAACTGTTACGTAAAATGTAGACCTCAAAGTGAAATTATCCCGAAATCAGTGAATGATTAACATCACGACGAGTTACGATAGTTGTACATAATTATAACATTTAATGCACTTTCGAAATTTGAATATTTTCCATTTACGGAAAAGTACTTCAATTTTATTAAGACAATTATTTTTCTAATTTAAATTCTGAATTTTGTTTTCGAATAAATAATAAATAATCATTTTTAAAAAAATTCTATTTTTAGAATATAAAATATTAAAAAATAAAAATGATTACAAAATTTTTTATTAAACGATAAAAATTAGTAAAAGAATTATTGTTACCAAAAAATTTAAAATATTAGTAAAAGAATTTTTATTAAAAAATTAAAATTAGAAAACAATTTTTTATGAAAAATAAAAATCAGCAAAAAAATTGTTATTAAAAAATAAAAATTAGTAAATAAATATTCTTTATATAAAGTTTTTTAACATTCTTTACTAAATATATTTTTCAATCAATTTTTTTTTAAATGATAAAAAGAAAAAAAATTCGTTAATCAGTTTCTTTTAAATGTTAAATAATCGTGTAAAATATTACTGTGTCAATGAGAAATATTAACTTTGCAATGAAAAAAAGTACAATTTGCAATGTGTCACATAGATCAACGAACAATTAAAATTACAAATCCGATAATTTATTAAATTTCTGTTGAGTAGAAAAAAATTTATTATTTTTTGCACATAAAATATATGAGTTCTGTGTGTCAAATTATAGCATCACGTTAAAATTTATTTTGACTCATATGAGGTGATGAGGTCAAACTCGTAAATTGACAATTGAAAAAAAAACTGTCATTTTTTGCTAAAAAAGAATTTTAAATATTTAGTTTCAAGATTTTAGACGAAAAGAAATATATAGTAAAACAGGTGGAAAGGAAATATTTTTGAAATTTATTAATTTATAATTGAAATAAATGAAATAAAATAAACAAAATAAATTAATTCTATAAGAAAAATTAACAAAAATACTATTTTTGTATTTATTCATTAGTTATTTATTTAATTAAATAAATTATTTTTGTTATTTATTTATTATTTACTTAATTAAAGAAATTATTTTTGTACTTATTTTTTTTCATTTAATTGAAGAAATTATTATTATATTTTTGTATTTATTATTTATTCAATTAATGAAATTATTTTCTTTGAAAAATGTTGTAGATACTAATTGTTAATTTTTCCTAATTTAATTTTGTACTAATTTTTTACAAGCAAAAATTTAATTTTTGAGTAGATTTTAATTTCTGGGAAGCATTTTTTTTAAATTTTTTTACTTTTAATTATAAATGAAAGAAGTTTCAAGGTTAATTTGTAAGCCCATGAAAAGATTGATTAACTATTTGTATTGTTATACGCACTTGCCTTACGCGTAATTACTGCACAGTGAAAAGCATATTCGTTTCGTTATGTGCAATTTAAATACAAAACATGTACGAAACCGATGCGCCACTAAAGAAGTCGCCTAATCAGAAAACACTTTCCTACTGATTTTTTATGGAAAGCACGATTTCTATATGCAATAATCACTATTGCAACTGACATCAAGTAAAAAAATAAAAAAATAAAAAAATAAAATAAAATTCAAAACACCCAAAGAATTTAAAATTTTCAAATTTCAAATTTCAATCAATATCCTAAAGGAAAAATTATAATTAAAATTATAATTATCTTGATATCTTTAGATAAATAAATGTATTTTTCAATTAAAACAATTTTTTCTTTTTCTATAAAAAAAAATTTTATTAGAAAATAATTATTTGAAAATATACTGTACATGTGCTTTTTCTTTGTATAATAAACGAACAATTTAATTTGTATAGAATTGAAATAAAATTGATTAATTTTTTTCCGGTAGAATTTAAATATTCTTGATAATTTATTTTGTGGAAAATAATACCAGATTTTATCAGTATTACCTTTAATTAGTTAGTAGAAATTGTTTTATGCACTATCAAAAAATTCTATCACAAATGCTTTGTCCTGTGGTCCATAACGAGTCAGTGGAAGGTCATATGGCATTGGAAAAACAGGAATATCCGAAGATTCTTCTTTTTTAATTTGAAATGTCGTTTCTTTTGTCTGAAAGAAAAAAAAATTTACATAATTATTGATAATGTTAGAAAAAATAACATTTTTAATTACTTTCTCTTTTATTCTACATAAAGAAACGAATGCTATATTGATAAATTGCAATAAATGACTTGAGTTATAAATATAATTATAATAATAAATTGTAATTATTATAAAAAGGGTTATAAATTATAATAAATGTAAATAATAATAAATTGTGATATTTATGAATTATTATTTATTATTATAAATCTATTTCTAATTTTAATTATGTTTATGATTCTTCTAATTTGAATTCTAATTCCATTTCTAAATCTCATTACATGCTTCGGTTTGACTTTAAGTTTCAAACAGTTGAATTATTTTATTTTTGTTTCAAAAAACAAAAATCACAAATATTTTATTCAGTGTTACCACAAAAATTTAATTTTATATTTCCCTGACGGTAAATGATCACTTTTTCAAAAGAATATTTTTTTTTAACCTTTTTTCTAAGAAACTCGATTTCTAATAAAATCAGTTTTCTAAAAAATGTTTTTCTAACAAGTTCTGATTTCTAAAAGAAAAAAATTCTAACAAGTATTCATTTCTAAAATTTATTTTACAATTTCTGATTTAAGTTTTGATTTTCTAAATTTTTCTTTTTCTAAATTTTTTAAATTCTTATTTTCTAAATTCTAAAATTTTTCCAAAAGTGTAATTGCTTTTAATTCTTTTTATTATTTTACTTATAATTATTTTTTAAAAATATTTTTAAATAAATTTTTTAATAATTTAACGAAAGTTTATAAAAAATTCAATTAAGTATTTAAATAGAAAAATTCGATTTTGTATAGAAATTTTAACTGTAAATCATCATGATCTTTTTTTAGAAGTTATAACGATGAATTATTAAATGTATTTAATCAAAAAAATTGAAACTAATTTATTTTTAAACATTATTATAAAAAAATTCTTAAAATTCGTTTTCTAAAAATATTTTAATATAAAATTTTTGAAAGATAATAGGTTTTTTTAATTATTTACATACAATTGAGAAATGTACAAAATTGAAATTTAGTTTTTAAAAAATATTGTATTGTAATTTTTTGAAAATAATTGAATTCTTCAATAGAATGTTTAGAGAATAAATAAAGTTTTTTTTTAAAAAGATCTTTTTAAAGAATTTTAATTAAAAATTTTGAAAATGATTGATTTCTCCAAAATTTCAATAATAATTCTAAAAAATTAGACTCTGGAAATTTTCATGTAATTAATTTTTTTTGTAGATATTTGGAATTTTCGAAAATATGTAATTGAAAGTATTGGAAATAATAGAATTTTAAAAAATTATAATGTAACAATTCGAAGAATTACTTGTTTCAAAAATTTAAATAAGAATTTTTTGTAGCTAAATTTTCATTAATTTTCATTTGTAAATTTTAATTTTCAAATTTTTATTTAAATTTTTTCTCATTAAAATTTTTTAAGAATTCAATATTACTTTTAAAATTTCAAATAAAAATTCTACAAAATTGATTTTTAAAAAATTTAATAATAATACTTAAAAACTGTAAATTATTTTTAATAAAATTTTACAAAAATTGCAATTATTTAAGAACTTTAATTAGAGGAATATTTGCAATTCTTGAATTATGTTAGAAAAATTATTAAGAACTTTAATTTTGAAAGATTCGTCTAGTTATTTTCCAAATTACAAAAATCGAAATAAGTTGCATTTTATACTAAAAAAATTAGTATTTTCTGCAATATTTGGAAAAAAATTGTATTTTCTGAAAATAAATCTAAACAAATCGTCTTTTTTCAAAATAATTGTAAAAAGACTAAAAAATCGTTCTATCCAAGGCATGTAATTATTATAATGCTAATTCCTATTCTAATTATTATAATTCTAATTCTAATTATTTTTAATTCTAATGATTCGAAAAATGATTATTAAATTATAAGAAAGGTAAATTATTATAAATTATAGAATAATTAGTTATTAATTAAATTAATTAATGACGTAATGTAAAAATACTCACTATAAATTTTGGAATGAAAACAACACCAGCTTCGTAATTCATAATATAATTCGAATTTCTGAATGTTCCCCAAGCAGCTTTACTCAAATTTGCGCTGGTTAAAACAAACCAAGGAATTTTTTGGAAATCTCGCGAAATTCTCGTGTATGATTTAATATGTGGCATTGCTCTGTCTCTCGCAATTTTACTCGCTTTCCATTGGCTGCAAATGAACGGAAAAATAAAAATTTACTTTAATGTAAAATCTTTACAGAATATTTTTTAATATTAATCTAGGTAGAGAATATTTATTGAATATTAATTTAATTAATATTTATTGAATATAAATTTGATTACTATTTACTTATTAACTTAATTAATATTTATTTAATATTAATCTGATTACTATTTACTTATTAACTTAATTAATATTTATTTAATATTAATTTAATCAATATTTACTTAATATTAATTTAACTAATATTTACTTAATACCAATTTAATTAATATTAATTCCCAGTCGGGAAAATAATTTTTTTACTCCATACTCACTACATATAACTCTCGATCCATTGCTGTTTCGAGTGCGTTTTCATACTATAAGGCAAACAGCATGCAGCCGCACGACAATCAATACTGCCGGTAAAATTATTGATTGACGGATAAACAAATTGAAAACTAGGAGTACTCTTCAATCCTGCATTCTTCTCCTTTGACATTGATGTGACAATATCTTTTTGTAGCCAATTTTCGAAATTAGGACCAAAACTACCAATACTCGAGCATTGAGCGACAATTGGCCAGTATGACGAGTCAGCCGGTAATATTGCGTGTTGAGAAAGAATTGTCGATAATTTTTTGTGCCCCCAATTATTGGCGTCTCGTCCTTTATGACTTCCCGGCACTGATGCCAAGAAAAATACATTTACTGCCGAGAAATCTGCATTTCTTATTGCGTAAATCCATTCTGTTAAATTCCCCTGTTTATAGGTCAATAGATAACGTTCGAAATCCTTTCTGAAACCAGTTGGCGATTCTCCATCGTTTGAGTTTGCCGATTCTGGAAGTCGTGGAAGATGGGGCGATATCCAAACTCTGAAATTGGTTTTTTTTTATTTTAATTATGATTTTAAAAAAATTAAGATTGACACAAATATTTAATTTTAATTTTCCCTGATTTCTAGACAAAATTTTGCCTTTTTCCCTGAACCTGAAGAATATTCTTGATTCACTCTAAAAAATTATTGGATACTAATTATTAATAATTATTGGATATTATAAAAATGTTCTATTACATTTATTTTACGAATTTCTTTAATTGGAAAATTATTCGAAAACATCAATAACTTCTTTTTTAAATAAATATTTAATCATTATTATTTTTCCATGGGAATGAAGATTTTCAAAATTTCCAATTCAAACCTTTTGAAATTCAATAACAGATAAGAATATTATTATAAAACACGAAGAAAGTGATCACTCCGAGTCTTCGACTCGGAATGATCACTTTCTTCATGTTTTATAATAATTAATGATTACCTAGTGATAAAATAATTATTTTATATTATAAGAATATTGTTTCTAAAATTTCTTTAAAATTATTTTCATCATTTCAATTCAATTATTATTTTCTAGAATTTTTAAAAAAAAGTCTTCTTGAAATCAATTATTTTTAATCATTTTTAGTAAAGTTCTTTTGAGAATTTTCAAATTCATTTGTTTACAATTCAATTTTACGAAATTTCGATTATTCGGAAATTCTTGAATTAAATGTATTAGAAAATAAAAACTTCAAATAATTTTTTAAAAAATTAATTAAACCTTTACAAAAAAATTAATTCTACAAAATTGTTAGTTAAAAGTATGAAAAATAAAGATATTCAAATATTTTAATTTGAAATTGAATAATTGAATAATTAAATGTTTCTTAAAATTGAATTCTTTACATTAATTTTATGAACAAATTTTTAAATAATAGAATTTTTTCGACGAATTTTAATAAAATTTTTAAGGATAATTAAATTATTCGAAAAATTAGATTAAAATTCTATTAAAAATTATTGAAATTCTGCAATGAGTTTTATTATTTATAAAAATAATTGAATTATTGCGAAGAATTTCATAAAAAAAGTTTTGAATAATTGACTTTTTTTGAAAAAATTTATACAAATTCTATTTTTAATAATTGAATTCCTGTGAAATTTTAATAATTTTAGAAAATAATTAAATATGTGTGTAAAACGCGTTGTCAAAATTGTTTTTAAATAATTGAATTCGTTTGGGAAATTTTATTAAAATAAAAGGCAAACAAATTATTGAACTAAGAATATTTTTTGAAAATAATTGAAATTTTGCAATGAATTTTATTACAAATTTTGAAAATAATTGAGTTTTATTACTTTTGAAAATAATTGAATTCTTATTATGAATATTGGTATTTGTGAAAATAATTTACTTCCTCCGAATAATTTTATTATTTATGAAAATATTTAAATACCTGAAAGGAATTTTAAAATTTGTGAAAATAATTGAATTATTGCAAAGAATTTAATGCCAAATTTTAAAACATTTGATTTTTTCGAAAAAATTTATGCAAATTCCATTTTAAATAATTGAATTCCTGTGAAATTTTTGTTTTTTTTTGGAAAATAATTGAATGTTTGTGTAGAATTTTATCAAAATTTTTAATTAATAATTGAATTCTTTTGGGTAAATTTTATTAAAATAGATTATTTTATTTAAAAATATTGAAAATCATTGAATTAAGAAATTTTTTTGAAAATAATTGAATTTTATTAGGTATTTTTGAAAATAATTCACTTCCTCCGAATAATTTTATTATTTATAAAAATAATTGAATTTTGCAATGAATTTTATTAGAATTCCTGAAAATAATTGAATTTTGTCAGAAGAATTTGACTAATTATTTATAAAAATAATTGAAATGTTGACAATTTTTTTTTAGATTTTTTGAAAATAATTGAATTTCTGCGAAGAATTTTATTGATTTTAAAAATAATTGAATTCTTGTGATGAATATTGTGATTTATGAAAATAATTGAATGTTGCAATAAATTTATTTTTCTAGATTTTTTAAAATTGAATTTCTGGAAAGAATTTTAATATTTATTAAGAAAATTGAATTCTCTCAAAGAATTGCGTTCAAGTTTTTAAAATTGAAACAGAATAGAAATAGAAAAAAAATTGAAGGTTTGATTTAGAATTCGTGGTAATTTCATAGTTTATGAGGCAAACAAAGAGAGAGCAAAAATTTAGAATTTTGTTATGAAATCTAAAAATTTAATTTTTTCCAGTACTTTTAATAAAAATCCCTGAAAATGAAATTGAACTCACCCTTGTGTTCTATTTTCCCAATCGTCGGAATAGAGATTAGCTGTCGAGACAATAATTCTAATACCGTCGTCTTTATATTTCAAAAGCGAAACTTTCGTGTGATGACAACCGAAAGCTGAGGGTTTTGGAATTTCGATAGCAGTGATATTTGCTGGCAATGGTTCGGTGTCGACTCGACTCTCATAGAATACAAGCATTTTGGCCGATTGAGCTGCCAAGAGATATTGAAGACACACCCAACCGATGTCAATCATGAAATTAAAATGCAAACTCTCGACAATTTCGCCAAGACTAATATCGAGAACTTCTGGTAATGTTATCGAGAGAGGTTGATTGTAGGTTTCCTTAATTTTTTCAACTCGAGTGAAAAATAAATGATAGGGCTCCGAGAGTGCATATTTTAGAGCAAATTCACCAGGTTCAACGATATTCGCCTTAAATCCAGCCATTTGCATTTTTTCCAAAGCTTGCCTTCGAATATTTTCACGACCCGCTGACGTTTTACAGAGAGAAAAATCCTCTGCTATTGATGACGATGAATTTTTATTTGTACTTGAACTCGAACTGGACTGAGAGGAGAAAGTTGAATCTGATGTTTTCGCTTTCTTTTGATTAGTCACATCAGTGTTGGTGATATTTCGTTTTAAATTTGGTTTTGGAGATTTTTCCCGTCCACTCGAACTAGATTCGTAACTTGCAAGTAATTCGGCCTTTGCGTCAAGTACTTTTAATTTATTTTCCCTTCTTAGCAATGCTGCTTGTCTGTTTCGCTCTATTTTTTGCTTTAAATCATCGGATATTGTCTCCTTGCCTTTGGGGGTTAAATTCTTTTTTGGTGAATCAGTTACTGTCTTTTTTGTACTCTCTGGAATTTTTGATGATTCTTGACTTGCAGTCCCTCCATTTCGATCTCTCTCCTTTTTGAGGACAATTTGCAAAACTTTTAGTTGATCCAGCAACTGAGATCTGTCGGGACACTCAAAGTCGATATGAGTAGGAATCGTTAAAATATCGTCGAGACGATTTATTACCAGTTTCTCCACTGAAATTGCGAATATTGAACATTAGAAAACATTTATTTTCAATTATATTTAATATTTCAATTATTTTCAATATTTACACTATTTGAATAAAATTCTTTGAAAGAAATTAATTATTTTCCAAAATTTTGATAACATTTGTTTATAAGAATTAAATTACTTTCATAAATAATGAAATTCATGGTAAGAATTCAATTATTTTTAATACAATTTGAATTAAATTGTTCGAAATAATTAAATTATTCTATTAAATTTTTGTAAAACGATTTTAAAAAATCAATTATTTAAATAAAAGTCACAAATTTCAATTATTTTCATAAATAACAAAACTTTTCACAAGAATTCAATTATTTTCACAAATAACACATTTTTTACAGAATTTCAATTATTTTAAAAAGAAATAAATAAAATTCGTTGCAAGAATTCAATTATTTTAAAAAATAATAATATTTTTGACAGAATTTAAATTATTTAAAAAGAAATAAATAAAATTCGTTGCAAGAAATCAATTATTTTCATAAAAATAATAAAATTGTTCACAAGAATTCAATTATTTCAAAAGAAATAAATAAAATGCGTTGCAAGAATTCAATTATTTTCATAAACAATACAATTTTTCACAAGAATTTAATTATTTAAAAAGAAATAAATGAAATTCGTTGCAGTAATTCAATTATTTTCATAAATAATAACATTTTTCACAAGAATTAAATTCTTAAAAAAATAAATAAAATTCGTCTTCAAGAAGTCAATTATTTTCATAAATAACAAAATTTTTTGACAGAATTTCAATTATTTTAAAAAGAAATAAATAAAATTCGTTGCAAGAATTTAATTATTTTCATAAATAATAAAATTGTTCACAAGAATTCAATTATTTCAAAAGAAATAAATAAAATGCGTTGCAAGAATTCAATTATTTAAAAAAATTTTTGACATTTTTGACAGAATATCAATTATTTAAAAAGAAA
Organism: Leptopilina syphax; assembly: GCA_032872505.1. Classification (NCBI taxonomy): domain Eukaryota; kingdom Metazoa; phylum Arthropoda; class Insecta; order Hymenoptera; family Figitidae; genus Leptopilina; species Leptopilina syphax. Next base: position 41,108,051 of record CM065469.1, read on the forward strand.
TAAATGAAATTCGTTGCAAGAATTTAATTATTTTCATAAATAATAACATTTTTTTACAGAATTTCAATTATTTAAAAAGAAATAAATAAAATTCGTTGCAAGAATTCAATTATTTTCATAAATAATAAAATTTTTCACAAGAATTCAATTCTTTAAAAAGAAATAAATAAAATTCGTTGCAGGAATTCAATTATTTTCATAAATAATACATTTTTTCACAAGAATTTAATTATTAAAAAAAAAAATAAAATTCGTCTGGAAGAATTTAATTATTTTCATAAATAAAAAAATTTTTCACAGGATTTCAATTATTTTTAATACAATTTTAAACATATTTCTCGAAAAATGTATCAATTATTTCAAATTTTTGTAATTTTTTATTGTGAATTGACTAAAACGAATTTTCTAATCGTCAAAATTTAATTTTTCGATAACTACCTTTTTCAGTCTTGAAGATACTTTTTGACACTTTTTTTTAAAATTAATTATTGACTGCGAAGCCTGGTTTAATAATTAGAGGCCATTTTTTAAACAAAAGAAAGAAAGAATTAGTAATTTCAAAAATACTAAATACTCACAGTGGGGATGTGACATTTCGTTGAAATGGATGGGATTTTTTCGATAACATTTCTCCTGATATGGACATAATGTCTTCTTAACTGTAAAATAACAATTATCAATAATTTTTTAAACATTGTAAACGTTTTTAAACACTTTTTATATAACAAAACTACTACTTTGTGCGAACAAAAGGAAAAAAATAAATACACATAACCTAAAAACTAAAATGATTTTCAAAATTACCTGTCATTAATTTATCCATCAGAGATATTTTAAAGAAATATGTTCTCAAATATAATGGTTTCAGATAATATTTTATTTTTATTGACATAAAATTAAAAGATAATTGTTTTCTCTAACATATTTTAATTTCACTTCTGTTGCTTGTGTTTTCTCCGTTTTCTCTTCTGATAACTGAATGACAACTATGCAAGTTGTTTATGACTGTAGTTGAGAAACTCGAGACTAGATGTCAGCACTCGTGTCATGATGAATTATACACTTTTTTTACTTATTTATTAATTTTCTTTAATTCTTTTCATTAAATATTCCTTATCTTGTAACATATTAATAAATAAACGAATCAGAATTGTAAATTTTTATAATAAATACAATTAATTTGGCACTTAAAATGGCTTTAATTAAATGAAATGACTACCTGTCAATGAATTAATTCTTTAATGAAATAACTCATGCACCTGTTACAACTTACAATTGATGAATGAATTTGTAAAAACGTAAATTCCAAGAATTCGATTGTAATAGTTTTGTAATAGTGCGTAACGTCCGTGCTTTTTGCGCGCGAAATTCAAAATTCAAATAATAAATTGAGTTGAAATTATTGATTTTATTATTGATTTAGCATTGAGAATAATAATTAATCAATTATATATCGTTTTACACACAAATATAGGTAAAATACGGTTATTAACATAGAGGTAATAATTTTTTTAAATAATTAATTATAAATCAATCAATAAAAAATAAGCAAAGAAATAAATAAAAAATTTAAAGTATTAATTTTCCATTTTATTACATTTTTTAATTTTTAATTTTATTGATATCGATTAAAACAATTTATAAAAAAAATAAATTAAATAATTACTAGATTAATATAATTAATTTTTAAATTTCATTATTCTTTAATTAAAAAAAAATTTTAAGTACATAATTAAAAAATGTTGGATATAAAAATGAAGAAGTGAAAATATTGAAATTAAAAAAATTAATAAATATAAATAAACAGTAAAATAAAAATAATAATAATAATTACTATTAAGAAATACTATTATTAATAATAATCACTATTAAAAATTAATTATTGTTATTATAATGACTATTAAAAAATTATAATTACTATAATATTTAGTATTAAAAAAATAATTTTGAATAATTCTTTCAATTGTTTAATAATTATTAGTATTAAAATAACAATTAAAGAAGTCATTGTTATTTTATAATAATTATTATAAACAATAATAATTACTGATAATAATTAGTAAAAAAAAAATTTTAATATTTCTCTCAATTGTTCAGCAATTATTTACTGATAAAATTATAATTAAAGAATTATTATTATTATTATTATTATTATTATTATTATTATTGTTATTATAAATAAATTATCATTGCGATTGTAATAATAATGGCAAATATTTTTTTTAATGAGATGAAAGTTGAATTGCAACAATATTTTTATGAGAAAAGTAGTGAAAAGTTATTTGAAAATACTTTTAAAGATACAATTTTTAACCCAATATTAAAATTATTTCTCGATTTTCTAGGAGAATGCTTTGTTACTTTCTTATTTAGCGTCACTTTTGAAAATAGGAAAACTTATTTTATTACTCAAAGAAATTTTGCTCGAGGCGATAAGAAAATTTTAAATGAAAAGTGTGATGCAGGAAACATGTATATATTTATACAAAAAGCCACCCTCAAATAGCTAAAACTTATCAAGAATATAATTGATTTAAATTATTACGTATTTGAAATGGTTTAATTAATTTTATAGAATTTATAAATTTTCATTTACAATAACATATGAAAGTTTGTAAAATAAAATGATTAATTATAACTTTTGTTGTTTGTTAATATTTTTTTTTAATTTTAAATTTAATTTTTATTTTAATTTTTATTTCAATTTCATTTTTAATTCAAACACTGTTCAAAATTATAATTAAAAAAAAGATAGTGAAAATTATATTACTTGCAAAATTAATTTATTTATAATTTCAATTCAAACTCTGTTAAAAATTATAATAAAAAAACAGATAGTGGAAATTATTATTTGCAAAATTAATTTATTATAACATCTTTTTGTAAGTTTTGATTGTATGTTCTAATAATTAAACTGTAATATTAAATTACCTTCATGAGATTCTAGCGAAACTGTGTGGTAAACTCATGTAGACGATTTGAAACCCTGGTATCAAATATAACTATCCACGAAGATATTAATTATTGCCGTAAACAAGACACATATGTAATTAGACGACATTTGACGAGCAATTCAAATTGATCGGAATTTTTTTCTTCTTTCTCCTTTGATGACAGGGTTATTAAATTTTCAACAAATCCTATTAAAACAAAAGTGTGTTAAGAAAATTATGTTATAAAATAATTTATAGTACAAGATGACAGATTAATTAATTCAAAGAGCTAAAATGTTAAAAAAATAATTTAAAAAAGTAAATTAATTAAAAAGAATAAATAATAATAAAGAGTATTATTATTATTTATTAATTTAGTTGAATATCAATTCCCAAATTTACAATTTAATATTATTGTTATTTTATGTGATAAAAAGTTATAATAATATAATTTTATTAACTAATAATAGAAAGTTAAACAAATTATTATCTAATTATTTAAATTCAAAATAATTCAATAATTAATTCAAAAAAATTCTGAATTGTAAAATTAAATTTAATTTTTTGCGTCACAAATAATAATAATTTATAATGTTGTAATTCAAAAACTAATTATAGAAAAATTTATTGCAAAATAATGAAAAACCGATGTTTAATAAAATGAAAATATTTAAAATATTTTTTCATAACTTAATTAATAAGAATTTATTTTACTGAAAAGATAAAGAATTAGAGACAAGACTTAATGCTATTTGTATGGAAGATATTTTCCATGAAATATCCGTAGAAAAGATTTTTTTTTTTTATAAAATCTACTCTCAACTTGTGAAAAAAAATTTAATTACACTCTTCAAGTTGAAGAAGAAAATTGAAAATATAATTTAAACTTTCATCCAATTTATTCAACGTAAATCGAATAATGTAATTAAAAACACACTCCAAGTACTTCATTTATTTTTAAATTTAAATAAAAGTCCACTTTCGTCAATATAATTCTCCACTTTACTAAACATTCTTTCTACTCATATTTTTCAAAATTATACTGAATTCCAAAGTTGGAGGAATTTTTATGAAATTTTACAATTACAATCTATTTAGAATTTAATAATAAGTAAAATTACTATTTGTTTATTTTATTACTTAGGGCTTTTTTATTTTATTTTTATTGCGCAAGTTACTTCTAAAGGAATGTTTCATTATTTAATAATTAAATTAACTATTTAGTACTTACATTTTTCTGTTATTCGATGCATTTTTTAATTATGAAAATTATTTGAGAAATTATTTAGTTATTTATTCATTCAATTAATTATTTATTTACTTAGTACGTTATTTAATTTTCAATCAATGCATTATGCATTATTTAATTTTTATTAAATTAACTATTTAATACACATTTTTCAATTATTTACAGAATTGTTAAATTAAATTTTAATATTATTCAAATAACTTTTTAATATATTATTCAATTATTTTTATTTAATTTATTAATTAGTTTAGAATTTAATTCGTAATAGAAAAAATTCCCAGTCGCGAAGAATCGAACCCTTGCCCTTTACTGTTGCTGGTCCAGTAGAGAAGCCACTGAGCCATCTCACTTGCCAAAAATAATTTAATCTTTTAATTTGCATTTTGTAATTATTTGTAATTTTTATTAGTAAACTTATAATTTTAGTATTCGGTTTATAATTTCTTTAATTAATTTTTAATGAAATTTAATTTGTTTATTTAAATTCAAAATAATCAATTTATTTAAATACAGAATACTTTTGTTTGAATACAAAATAATTCTTTTATTTAATTAAAAATAATTCTTTTATTTAATTAAAAAAAATTCTTTTATTTAAATATAAAAAATAACTCCTTCATTTAAATACAAATAAATGTTTCTATTTCTCTTCAATTTCAATATTTCACTATTTATTTAACAGTCAAAATTTCTATTGGAAAATTCAATCAAAAAATCTTAATTGTGTGGGTGTTTATTTGAATTCGAGGAATATGAAGAAAAAAGAAAACAATGAAAATCTCAAATCGAGAACGCGAGCTCGAGTTCGTGAGAGCAAATTCAAAGAGAGACAGAGAGAGAGAGAGAGAGAGAGAGAGTGTGTGTGTGTGTGTGTGTGTGGGGTTGGGAAGCGATGCTGAGCGTCGGAACGTCTTCAAAAGCTCAGTTACCGCCCAGGCTGCGCCGCGTGCGTTTCGTCTCCATTTCTCTTTAAATGCATTTTTTCGTTCCTCTAAATGCACGTTTTTCCCTCTACAATCATCAAAAAAAAATTTTTTTCCACCAAAATTTTTTCATAATTAATTCCACAAAATAAATTACACTACCAGTGTAAAAAAAATTCTTTTTTCCCAAAATTAATCTTCTTTTCATAAAATATTTTTAATAAAAAAAATTATTAAAATCGAAGAATGTATTTTTTTGAATTAAATAAAAAAAACAAAATTGAAAAAGGGAAAAATTTATAAACTGTGATTTGGTGTGTATATATATAGGTGAGTTCGAGAGAGATTTATCTCGGGGTGCTACTGCGAGTGTCTGGTGGATATCAGTGGAGGTGCCACCTCCGAAAACTAAAGAAGATTGTCGTTTCCTCTGGAGGCAATCAGACGACAGTCAAGATCAATTGCTGCCAGGAAATGTCGGAAAGTCAAGGTATTAATTTTTTATTTCAATGAATTAATTCGACTCTCGATAAATTCAATCTTCTAGGTTCATGGAAAATAAACCAAATTCCGAGGGTTTTTTTTTATTGAATGTTTTGAATAGCGAAATTTTTCCAAGGAACCAAGAATTCATTTTATCGAGAGTTGACTGTATTTACATTTTTAATAATTAAATTTTTTTTTTTGAAAATATTTTTTGCTGGAGAACAATTTTCACCATTGTTTGTTCTTTTATTTCTTTTATTTCGTTGAAACATGTTCGGACCATTATTCACGGTTTTTAATTATTATACCGCAACGTTTGATCCTATATCGGGAAACGATTAGAATTGAATTACGTTTTATCTGGGTGAACCTACACGTTTCAAAATAGTTAAATGTGAAATAGACTTTTTTTATTTTAAATTTTCACTCTTAATTCCCTTTATTTATCTTTTTTTTTTTTTTTGATCGAAAAAGAATTGTTTATTCTTTTTTTCGTCACCCTCGTATAAAATTTATTTGTTATTGCTTCATTTGATCAAGTTTATATATTTATTTATTTGTATTACTTCTACTTATTATTTTATGTTAATTTTATTCTCTTATGTTAATTTCGTTTTTTTTATTCTTCCTTATTTTTATTATTTTTTACCTCATTTTTTTGTTTTATTTATTTTTAGTTAATTTTTCTTTCTATTTTTAGTTCTTTTTTTATTTTCAGTTTATTTTTTTGTATTTTCAATTCTTGTTTAGAATTTTCAATTTTTTTTTTGTATTTTCAGTTCATTTCTTTATTTTAATTCAGTTTTGTATTTTCAATTCATTTTCTTGTACTTTTAGTTTATTTCTTTGTATTTTAGTTCATTTCTTTGTATTTTAGTTCATTTTTATATTCGGAATTCATTTTTTTGTGTTTTTAATTCACTCCTTTTGTTGGTATTTTTAATTTATTTATTTGAATTTTCGATTAACTTTTTTATTTAGTATTTTTAATTTATATTTGTTTCTATTTTCAATTCGACTTTTTGTATTCTTTTTCTTTTTTTCTTTTTTTATTTATATTTTTCTATTATTGTATTTTTTATTTTTAAAAAAAAAAATAAAACTATTTTTTGTATTTATTTTTATTAAATGTATTCATTTCTTTTGTATTTTCAGTTCAATTTTTTATTTTTTGCATTCATGTACTTATGTATTTTATTCACTTTTTTACTTTATAGTTAATTGTTTTTATTTTTATTGAATTTTCATTTTTTTGTTTTTTAAGCTTAATTTATTTATTTTCTTATTGTTTATTATTTTTTTTAATTTCTATTATTTTTTAATATTTCTTAATGTTTCCAATTCATCCTTCTGTATTTTTAATTCACTTTTTTTGTTGGTAGTTTTAGTTTATTTTTTCTTTTTGCAATTCATTTTTTTTTTCAGTTCACTTTTCTGTTGATTTTTTAAATTTGTACTTTTGTATTTACAAATCACTTTTTTTGTTGGTCTTTTCAATTTACTTTTCGTATTTTCAGTTCATTTATTATTTTATTTTATTTTATTTTTATATTATTGTATGTTTAAAAGTAAATAAATAAATAATTTTCTTAATTTTTATTATTTTATTATTTTTTCTGTATTTCTAGTTCATTTATTTGAATTCTTAGTCTATTTCTTTTTATTTTTAATTTTTCAATTCATTTTTTTGCATTTTTATTTATTTTTCATTTTTTGGTATTTTTAAAGTTTATAATTTATTTAGCTCTTTTTTTAGGTTTAAATTTATTTTTCATACTTTTGTCTACTTCTTTTTTGCAGTCGTTTTATTATTTTTAAATTCATTTTTAATATCTTTACACTTGTAATTATTTTAATTCATTTAAAACTCTTTTTTAATGCTTATATAATTTCAGTAAATAATTTTTTTTAAAAAATGTTACTTTTTTGAAGTACTTTATACTGCATTTATATAAATTTTCAGTAATAAATAAATATGAAAGGAAAATAATAAAAAATTAAAAACAAGAATAATAAAAATACCAAATATAAAAATAAAAAAATAAATGAAAAAAATAATTGTTTCAAAAAAATAGGTAAAATAAGAAATAGGTTAAAATAGTCAAAATAAAAAATTGGTTAAAATAGTAAAAACAAAAAATATGTTAAAATTGTTATTTTGGTAAAACAAAAATTTTTTTCCTAGTTTTTTTCCTCGTAAAAAATTTTTTTCCATAGAGTGAAATGTCACTTATTCATTATTATACATCAAGAATTTAGATATAAAAATATATTCCCTGTTGAATAATATTTATGGTGGTAGAGATGGTCTCTCGATTTACATTTTCATCGAAGCGAAAAACCCTTAGAATATTATAAATATGAAAATACGAAAAGCAGCAGAGAACCAAATAACAGATGTCGGTGACAATTTTTATTTGTAAACGCGGTTTTTTTCCACTCTCATGAATTGATGTACTTTATTTTTTCCAAGTTTTTCAAATGATCGAGTAATGTTCTCAACTCAACAATTTTTTTTTACCTCTATATTACAACACATTACAGTTTTTTTTTATTATAATCCCTATCGTTGAGAAATAAAAAAAAAAAAAGAGAAAAAAAACTTTTGACTATTAGCAGCACTGATAAAAAACTTTTCTCTTTTTTTTTTCATCGCAAGTTTCAAACAGACAGAAATGCATCTGACAGTTCAAAGTTCGAATTTCCACGAGAATTCACTTGTATTCAGTAAAGTGAAAAGTCCTGAAAATTAACACAACTTTTACCGCTCCTGTAAAATATATATTTCTCTATATATATATGTAATCGAAAAGTTTTTTTTTCTCACCCCCCCCCCCCTCTTAAATTACTATCTCTGAGTAACAAGGTAGATAATTAGTGTATACTTGAAACTATGACTAATTTTGTAAAGCTGAAAAAAATGTTTCATTTTGAATTAATTAGGCTTTTGAGTGTAAAAATGTAGAGGGGAAAATTGTGAATTGAGAAAAAGTGAGTAAGAAAATTATTACTAGGTGGGAAAAATTTTTATTATAATTTCAAGTAGAGGAAATTAAATAATTAAAAAAAAATGGTAAATTAACAAATAATTTACATAAAACGAAGAAACAAAATTTAGAAAATATAGTATTTTTCATTTGGTAAATTTATATTTATGTTTAAAGAAAAATTTATATTTAAATATTTAATTAAATTTATCTATTAAAATTTACGTGAAAATAAAATAAATATTAATGAATTAAAAATTGTTTAAATAAAATTAAAACTAAAGTTAATAAATATTCACTCAGTGTTTAATTAATTAAAAAACAAATTTCGCAAAAGAAAAAAAAGTAATTTAAATTGAGTGATTATAATAAAATAAATATTGATAAATTACAAATTGTTTAGTAAAAATAAAACTAAATTTAATATTTACTGAGTCTAATTAAAAAAACAAATTTCGAAAAGAAAAAAAAGTAATTTAAATTGAGTGATTATAATAAAATAAATGTTGATAAATATTTTGTTTAGATAAAAATAAAACTAAATTTAATATTCACTGCGTCTAATTAAAAAACAAATTTCGAAAAGAAAATAAGAAAATTAATTTTACAATGCTGTAATTATTATCAATTTACTTTACACTTTTCCCTGGGGAGGAAAAGAAAAAATTTCCGAAATTAATTAAATTTGAATAAAAGTCCAATAAATTAGGATTTGAATTGAAAATGTTGTGCTTAAAATAAAATCTGGTCGTTATACACGAACTAGTTGCCTGTAATGTTGGAGCAAAAAAGTGTCGAGTCAATAGATTTTATTAAAGGAAAGAGAAAAAAAAAGAAGAAGAAGAAAAAGTATTAGAAGGACCAAAGCAGATATTGAGGTCTGATTAACTCCATGTTATAGAAGAGCTTGGCAATCTAATAAATCGTGATCAGAATATTTATCAGTTTCATCTTCAGAAACATTTGCCACAATTTATTAAAATTAATGTCTATCCCTACTTTTCATACTACAGAGTAAAATCAATATTTGGAAATAACTTGTCACTATTCTTCTTCTTTTTCTTCTTTCTTTACTCACAAAAACAAGGAGAAAATAAGTTTACGAAAATTTTGACGAAAATGAGAAAATAAAAAAAAATACAAAACAGTACAAATAAGTATTAAAAAAATACGAGAAGAGTACAAAGAGAATTAAAAAAATACAAAAAGTACAGAAAAGTGCAAAAAAAAAGTATCAAAAAATTCGATAAAATTGCAACAAGTACAAAATAATAGGTATTTGAAAATAAAAAAAAAATTTAAATTTAAAAATTATTTTCTGAAAAAAGTATTTTTGAAATTATTTAATATTTTGTTTCTAATTTTGAGAATTGATAAAAAAAAAGAAAATGAGAAATGGACAAACAGAAAGATAAAAAAATAAATAATATTATATATTATAAAATTATTATTTATTAATATTATTATTATTTATTATTAGAAGGAAAAAATACTAAAAATTGATAAAAATAATTAATAAAAGTTGTCGTACACACATATATATATATAAATATCAACTCGAGGGGATCGCGTTACGATAAATTTCAGGCTTTATTTACTAATTAGAACATTCTAATGTTTTGTATATGCGGGAGCATCGTGTGTCAAACGCACGTAAACTCCAACACAGTGTGTGAAGTAATTAACAAGAATTGAAGTGGATATAGAAATTAATTTAAAACTCAAGGGACGTGTACCGGAAAGTAAAAAAAATTATGAATCTGCATTGTATACAAAAAAATTAGACATTGAGTAGAGAAAAAAAAAATGAAAAAAGCAATAAAATAATAAAATAATAAAAAAAACTGTTAAAAATAACTATGAAAAATAAATTCACGCAAGGAAAAACTAGTTTTGAGTGTTTGCTATAAAGAAGGAATTTAAATTAATAAAGAGGATTAATAAAAAGTAATGAAAAAAAAAAATAAATTAATTAAAAAAATAAATAATAATAAATAATAATAATAATAATAATAATAATAATAATAATATAATAAATTTAAAAAATTTAATTAGAAATTTTAATGAACTTAGATTTTTGAAAAAATTTTAATAATTCAAAATCTTCTAAAATTATAGTTAAATTTGTCAATATGTATTTAATTAATTCTTAACAATAATAATGGATTTATAGAAAAATTTTAGTTAAAAACACTAAAAAAAATTGAATTTTGAAGAAATTACAAATGATTACTGAAATTCAATAATTTTCAAAAGTAATAAAATTCTTATCACAAAATTCAATTATGTTTAAAATTTACAAAAAAAATCCACAAAATCCCAATTATTATCTTTATAAATATAAAAATTCTTCTTCAAAATTCAATTATTTTCAAAAATTTTCCTCATTTCAATGACTGCTTTCAATATCTACTAATTTAATAAAATTACCCAAAAGAATTCAATTATTTAAAAACAATTTTAATAAAATTCTACACAAACATTTTTTTATTTTCAGAAATAATAAAACTCATCGCAGAATTTCAATTATTTTTAATCCAATTTTATATTCTTTATAAGAATTTTTGCAAAGACTTTATAACGATGTCAGAAAAAAAAAGTTCTTTCGTGAAATTTTTTTTGAAAATAATTGAATTTTTGCAAGAAATTTTATTATTTATAAAAAATAATTGAATTCTTACGGAGAATGTTATTATTAAGGAAAATAATTGAATTTTTGCGAAGAATTTTATTAAAAATTTTGAAATTAATAAACAAGAATTTTTAATAATTAATTTTAAGAAACATTCAATTATTCAATAAATAATTTACTTTTGTATTTAAATAATTAAATTCTTTTAGAATTTTCTAATAAAAATTGATTTGAAAATGAATTTTAGTTTAAATTTTATATAATAATAGAATATGAAAATAATTTTTAAGAAGTTACAGTAACAATTTTCTTATAATATAAAATAATGATTTTATTAACTCTGGCATTTTTAATTATTATAAAATTTTTTTATTTGTTAATCATAATTTATTTTAAATTTTCTAATATGTAATATTATTATTTTATTATAAATCATAAAAAAATACCTGTATATTTTCGATTTGTCAAACAATATTTATAAAAAAAAACTCTAATTTTGGAAAAATTACAAATAATTGCAGAAATTTAATTATTTTCAAGAGTATTAAAATTCTTCTCATAAAATTCAATTATCTTTCAAATAAAAAAAAAAATTCTCATCAAAATCCCAATTATCTTTATATAAATAACAAAATTCTTCCTCAAAGTTCAATTATTTTCAAATCAATTTCAAATTCCCAAAAATAGTACGCAAACAATTTAATTATTTTTATAAATAATAAATATTTCCCAGGAATTCAATTGTTTACAAATTTTTTATAAATTCCTTCGCAATAATTCAATTATTTTTATAAATAATAAAAATGTATTTTTGAGGAATTCAATTATTTTCGTAAAAAATAATTCAAAATTGTAGAAAATAATAATTGATTTGAAATGATGAAAATGATTTCAAAAAAGTTACGGTAATAATATGCTTATAATATAAAACAATAATTTTATCACTCGGTCATTTTTTAATTATTTTAAAACATGAAGAAATCGATCACTCCGAGTCTTCGACTCGGAGCAATCAATTTCTTCATGTTTTATAACAATAGTTTTATAAGTTGTTTTATTTAAAAAAAAGTTTGAATTTGGAATTTTTGAAATTTTTAATTCCTATGGAAAAATAATAAAATAAAAATGAAAAAAATACAAAATAATAATAAAATAAAAAAAAGTTATTGAAGTTTTGGAATAATTTTACAATTAAAGAAATTCGTAAATAAATGTAACAGAACATTTTTTTTAATGTTAAATTTTTTCCTTTATTTTCTAAAAATTTAAAAAGTTTCAATTTCATTTTCAATTAAAATTTGTAATTGACAGATAGAATAGAATATGTAATGTTTCTTTTTCAAAAAAAAAAAGAATGAGTTTCTGAACAATATTGTTATTGAGAAATATAAATTATGCATAAAATATTTCCTAATTTCTTAATTATAATTTTTTAACAATTAACAATTTTCTATTTTTTATAAATAGAAAGGAGAAAAATTTGCATAATTTAGATCAGTCAAACGAAAATTGTCATAGATAAAAGCATATAATAAACAAAATTTATTTGTTAATCATTATTTTTTTATATTTTCTAATTTCAAATATTTTTTTATTATAAATCATGAAAAAATACGTCTGCATATCTTCGATTTGTCAAACAATATTTTTTAAAGAAAAGAAAAACAAAAAAACAAAAGTATACCCAAAAGAGATAGACAGAATGAAAGAATGAAATACGAAGATTATTATAGTTAATAATTTCTATATTTATTTGCTTATTCATTTTGTAAAATATAACAAAATAATTATTTTTTTTTAAAAATATATTGTATTTAATATAATTATAATTAAAGTAGAATTATAAATTATAATTGAAAATTAGAATTAAAATTCGTGTTTTTGAAATCGTTATATATACATATACGTGTACTGGGGGCAATTGAAACTAATTTGTGGTTTTTCGTATAAATTGCAAATAGAACTTGAGGTTTAACTGCGATTATAGCTTTAGAGAACTATTCTCGGACGTTAGTTTGTTAGTTTAGATTTTTTACAGCCACCGAGTGTTTATATGACAGTGAAAGGAAAAACGAACGCCCCAAATCAGTCAAATTTCCCCGCAGTGGCAATATGTCTCTATTTGTAATCTCCCCGCTATATTTTATACGAGAGAGAGAGAGAGAGAGTGAGAGATATGACTGGCAAAATTCAAAATTATGTTTGAACATATGACTATATAAAGGATCGTAATATTTATTTTCCGGATCATGTCCTTTGGTACAAAAGCGAATACTGCCAGCAACCATATAGTAAAATGTATACTGATTCAATTAGTCCGTCCACTCACAATTCTCTCTCCCTCTCTTTCTCTCTGTCTCTCTGTCTCTCACTCTCTCTAATAACTGTGAAAAGCTTCAAAATCCTTTGGCTTTTATTAAATTTCTTCTTAATTTTTCTCACTTTCACTAAATCTGCTTTTAATTTGATAAAAAATTGAATTCAATTTCAGCAATATTTTATTGATTATTAATTATTATTTTACTTCTATTTTTTACTGATTTTCAAATGATTATCTTTTATATTTTATCAAATTTTTGAAATAAATATAAGATTTTGAATAATTGAAATTTCAAAAAAAAAAAATTTATTGAAAATAAATCATTTTTTCACGTATTTTATTAAATTTAAAAAAAAATACTTTTGAAGAATTTTAATTGATAAGTTTGGAAATAATTGAATTCTCCAATAATTTTAATGAAAAATCTCCAAGTACCTGCAAAATTTAAAAAAAAAATGCAAATTAATGAGAATTAGGTTTTAAAAATAATATTAAAATATTTTTCGAATAAACTAATTCTCAGAATTTTTTTATTATAATTACAATTCAATTATTTTCAATATTTTCGATTACATATTTCCGAAAGTTAGAAGTTGAAATTTAAAAAATTTTTTAAACTAAATAATTGTATGAATAATTATAATTAGAATAATTATATAATAATCATTATTGCTAGAATTTCAATTATAATAATTATTATTACTAGAATTATAAATATAATAATTATTATTACTAGAATTATAATTATAATAAATATTATTACTAGAACTATAATTATAATCAATTAATTGTAATTAATAATAGTTATAATTAAAATAATTAAATAAAGAGTTAGCAATATTTTATGCCTTACTGAATTAAAAAAAATTTTTTCTTTGAATATTTTTTTTTTAATAAAAATTCGTTTAGTATTCGTTTAGTAATAAAATAATTAATAAGAACAATTGCAAAAATAATTATAATTAAAATAATTGAATTAAGAACAATTTTTTTTAAATCAAAGAATATTATTTATTATCAACTAAATAAAAATAGTAAATTAAATAATAAATACCTACTAAATGAAAAATACTAATAAATCAAAAAACATTGTAAATTTCTTATTAAAATTCTATTTCAAAATTTAATTTAAAAAAAATATCTTTTTATCTAGTGAATAAAAAATTAAAAAATCAATTTTTTTTCGATATAATTTAATTAAACAAATTCTTTATTCTCTTGGCGTTTAATGTGAGAGACAATTTGAAAAGAAAATGTAAAAAATAAAAAAAAAATATGAAAAAATATGAAAAATCACAAAAATCTGTAAAAAATCAAGTGATTTATATTTATTAAAAAATTTCTTGTCATTTATAAATGAAGAGTTATTATTATATTGTTGCGGGGTATATTATAATCGAAAATCGACATTTTTGATGAATTATTGCGATTTTCGACAGTTTAACGATTATATTCGCCACCAGATGTTATATATATGTATATATACGGACATCCACTTTTTTTAATGTTTCCATTTCGAGGCTATTTCAAAAATAGCCTCTTCAATCTAGATTGCCAAGCGAATACATATGAATTGGTCGTCCATTCAATGCACTGACAATGCAAAAGTAGACCATATCTAGTTTTTTTTTCCCTCCCCAGTCATTTTTATTTTCAATCTCTCTTTTTTGAACCTCAAAATCCAAAAAAAAAATTCCACATTTGAAAGAAAAAAAGTGGTTTGGAAAAAAGTTTTAATAATCCTTAAAAAAATGTTAAGAATTATTCCTTAAAAAATTTTTTCTAAACCACATACAATGTTCCTTTTTTTACTTTCAAATTTGGAAATTCTTTTTTTCAGGATTTTTTTCGCTATTTAATTTTTAATCACTATTAGGAATTTATTTTTTTTCCTAGTATATGATTTTAAAGCTTTTAAGAAGAATTTTTTCTAATTCAAGAGATCAATCGAGGCATTTTGCTTAATATAATATTATTATTTTTCCTAGAATGCTAATTAAAAATGAGTGAGACATCAAAGCGTTTATTATATAGAGAAATACTTCACTTTGCTTCTCAACTCGTGAAAATAATTAACAAAAGAATGTCAAAAGTCTTAAAAAAAATAAGATTTTCTGATAAATTTTAATGATCTTTTTTTTGGGGAAAAATTAAATTTTTTATTTCAATGTTATTTATTGTTCGAAAATTTATTGTAACAGTTGCAAAATTATTATAGAAGGCGTAAAAAATATTATTATTATCATCGTCATTATTATTATCATTATAATGATTATTTTAATATTATTTTATTTATTTTCATGATTATATTATTATTATCTTTATCATTATCATTGTTAGGTATTATATTATAAATTTTAAAATGTTAATGTAAATTTTTATTTATTCTAAATAATAGAAAAATGAATGTATTAAAAATCATCGAATTGTTGCAAAGAATTTTATCAAAAAATTTGATAATAATAGAATTTCTTTGAAGAATTTGATTATTTAGGAAAAAAATTGAATTCTCAGGAAGAATTTTGTTAAAATTTTTGAAAATTCTAATTAAACTTTTTTTTTGAAGAATTTCTATGAATTTTTTAAAGGAGGAGTTTCTTCAATATTTTTAACTAAAAATTTTGAAAATAAATGAATTTTATGAACAATTTCTTTTAATTTTTTTAAAATAATCGTGTTTGTCAATAATTGAAATTATGCATTTATTTATTAAATTTTATTTAAATTTTCTATTGAAAAAAAAATTCTATTCTAAATTATATTGAAAAATTTTATAACAAATTAAGAAAAAAATTTAATTCTTTCGTGACATTTTTTTTAAAAATAATTGAATTTTTTCAAAGCATTTTTTATTAAAATTTTAGAAAATAATTAAATTTTTTTGAAATATTTTATAGCAATTGAAGAAAAAATTGAATTCTTTCGTAAAATTTGTTTGAAAATAATTGAATTTTTGCAAAGATTTTATAAAATTTAATTCATTCGTGAAATTTTTTAGAAAATAATTGAATTTTTGTAACAATTTTTATTATTTATAAAAATAATTGAATTTTTACTAAGAATGTTATTATTTATGAAAATAATTGAATTTTTGCAAAGATTTTATAACGAATTAAGAAAAAAATTTAATTTTTCCGTGAAATTTTTTTTTGAAAATAATTGAATTTTTGCAAAGATTTTATAAAATTTAATTCTTTCGTGAAATCTTTTTGAAAATAATTGAATTTTTGCAAAGAATTTTACTAGGTATTTAAAAATATAATTGAATTGTTTCGAAGGAATTATTACAATTTTAGAAAATAATTGAACATTTTCAACAAATTTAAAAAAAAATTGAATTCTTTCATGACATTTTATTAAAATTGTAAATTTTTCAAAGAATTTTACTGTTTATAAATAGAATTAAAAATTTTTCGAAGAATTTATTAAAATTTTAGAAAATAATTGAATTTTTTTGAAATATTTTATAACAAATAAGGGAAATTTCTTTGAAAATAATTGCATTTTTGCAAGAAATTTTATTATTTATAAAAATAATTGAATTCTTACGAAGAATGTTATTATATTTATGAAAATAATTGAATTTTTGCAAAGAATTTTATTAAAATTTTTAAAATTAATAAACAAGAATAATTAATCAGTAAATTAGTTAAAAATTGAATTTCTTTAAAGTTTTAATTTGAAATTATTCAAAAATTCACAATTGAAAATAAAAATTTGCTAGTTATAGTTATAAATAAGAATTAGAAATTGATTTTTTTTAAAAGTATAGTATAATTATAAATTGCGTTTTTTTTAAATAAAAAGTATAGTTTACATTTATATAAAAATTAACTACTCTTTTAAATTTTCTGTTTTTTAATTGTTTTATTATTTTTGATGAGAGGATTATATAGGAATCGTAGACCGAGGTTAATAAAAGTTGAACGTCAAGAGTTTCTTTTCAATAACTCTTCAAGTTATCAAAAGTTCCATTTTTCCTCTTAATATTTTTACCTTTTACTGTGTTTTTTACATTCTCTTGAATTTTTTTTTGTTCTATTTCTCCAAAAGTCTTTTTTTAACAAAGTGCTTATTTTTCTGTAAAAAAAATTGAAAAAATAATTGCGAAACAAAAAAAATTATAAACATTTTTTCCTAAAAAGATAATAATTAATATTTTTGCTAAAAAAATAATTAATATTTTTTACTAAAAAAATAATAATTAACATTTTTTCTTAAAAAAATAATTAATTATTAATTTTTTTTCTTCACAGTTGATGATTTATCAAAAAAATCAATTTATTTTTAATTATTTCTTAATTAATATTAGTATCTATTAATATTACTCGGAGAGAGAATAAATATTAAATTTTGTTAAAGTATTTTGCGGAAAAAATGCGACAAACCGAACTTTTGATATAAAAAATACTAAAATTTAGAAAAACGTGAAATTTAGTATAATTCTATAATTATATTAAATATCAAGAATGTTGATTAAATTTTAATACAATTTTATTAAATAAAATAACTGTTTCTTTAAAAAAAAAAAAAATTAAAAACTTCAATAATCGAAAGAGAGAGGAAGAAAGAGAGAAAAAAAATGTTAAGATAGTGTTTAACCGGCAGTTTTTTGGTGGCTTTTTTCCCTCGCGAATTGTACAGTGGTTCTTTCTTTATTTTTTTTACTCGTCTTCTTCTGGCTTTCTATTTTTTTCTTCTATTCTGAGATGATAAATTTTCCCACAATGAAAACTGGGTTCTTCAAATATAAAGCTTTCTGGTATTTCTCTAGAGATATTAGACTTTTTATTTCTATTCTACCACTATATATACCGGGGGTTATGTGTCTCGTTCATTTTCCATCTTATTCGATGCCAGCACGCATCCTGTGAGCCCTCGCGTACTTTGACGTCGTTGACGTCCAACACAAAACTTCCAAGGCGTCGCGACGCATTCCCCGAGCGAATTCTGTCTTTCTCTCTCCCTCTTTTTCCACCAGTGCGACGCCGAGATCCATTGATTCCCTCATCCCGTTTACTATCTACATCTTTTGCCTTCTTCTCTTAACCTCGTCCCAATGCCAGGTACTTTTACATTCTTTAAGATAAAATAAAAAAAAAAAAAAAAAAAAACGGAATCCGGAAATGGGTTCAACGTAAAAGCGGAAAAGAAAAAGTTGAAAATGGTCTCCAGGCTCTTGCTTATATATACATATAAAGAGATGGAGAGAAAAGGAGAGAGAGAGAGAGAGAAGGATGTTTCCACATGAAGGAAGAATTCAAAGTAACCTTTTGCATTAACTATAACTGCACTTGAAAAATCTGGAATTTTTCTAAAGATAAAAAATTCATGTAAGCAAGAGAGAAAAAAATGCCAAAATTTTCCTTGGGATCAGATAATTTTCTTCATTTTAAGGGAGTGGAATTTTCGTTTAATAGAATTGTTATTTTCAAAATTTCTATTGAGAGGAAATTTTCTATTTAAGGAATAGTTGAACAAAAATTAAGTTAAATAAAAATTGAGTTGAATAAAAATTTGACTAATTGAAAATTCAGTTGCAAAAAAAAATTAAGTTGAATAAAAATTCACTTGAATCTAAATTGAGTTAAATAAAAATCCGACTGATTGAACATTCAGTTAAATAAAAATTGAGTTAAATAACAATTCGACAGATTCAAAATTTAGTTAAATAAAAAATCAGTTATAAAAAATTGAGTTGAATAAAAATTCGACCTTTTAAAAATTCAACTAATGAAAAACTCAACTAATTAAAAATTCAGTTACAAAAAAAAAATAAGTTGAATAAAAATTCAGTTAAATAAAAATTGAGTTGAATAAAAATTCTGCTGATTAAATCATTAACAATTCAACTAATGAAAAATTCAGTTATTAAAAAAAATAAATTACAAAAAAATAAGTTGAATGAAAATTCAGTTAAATAAAAATTCTACAGATTAAAAGTTCAACTAATTAAAAATTTAGTTTAAATAAAAGTTGAGTTAAATAAAAATTCAAATGATTAAAATTTTGAACTAATTAAAAGTTCAGATACAAAAAAATTGAGTTGAATAAAAATTCAGTTTAATAAAAATTGAGTTGTAACAAAAGTTGATTGATTGAAATTCATCTAATTAAAAATTCAGTTACAAAAAAAAAATAAGTTAAATATAAATTCGGTTAAATAAAAATTGAGTTGAATAAAAATCCGACTACTTAAACATTTTGTTAAATAAAAATTGAGTTGAATAAAAATTCGACCTTTTGAAAATTAAACTAATTAAAAATTTAGTTACAAAAAAAATTGAGTTGAATAAAAATTCGACTGATTAAAAAATTAAAAATTCAACTAATGAAAAATTCAGTTACAACAATAATAAGTTGAATGAAAATTCAGTTAAATAAAAATTGACTTTAATAAAAATCCGACTACTTACACATTTTGTTAAATAAAAATTGAGTTGATTAAAAATTCAACTAATGAAAACTTCAACTAATTAAAAATTCAGTTACCAAAAAATTAGGTCATTTTTTTTTAATATAATTTTTTCACAGAATTGTACTAGGTATTTATAAATATAATTGAATTTTTTCGAAGGATTTATTAAAATTTTAGAAAATAATTGAATTTTTTTGAGATATTTTATAACAAATGAAGAAAAATTGAATTCTTTCGTGAAATTTGTTTAAAAACAATTGAAGTTTTGCAAAGATTTTATAAAATGTAATTCTTTTGTGAAATTTTTTTGAAATATTTTATAATAAATAAAAAAAAATTTAATTCCTTCGTGAAATTTGTTTGAAAATAATAATTAAATTTTTGCAAAGATTTTATAAAATTCAATTCTTTCGTGAAATTTTTTTTGAAAATAATTTTATTTTTGCAAAGAATTGCACTATTCATAAATATAATTGTATTTTTTTCAAGAATTTATTAAAATTTTAGATAATAATTAAATTTTTTTGAAATATTTTATAACTAATGAAGAAAAATTGAATTCTTTCGTGAAATTTAATATAATGTAATATAAAAAATATAATAATAAAAAATAATTTGAATAAAAATTCTGTTAAATAAAAATTGATTTGAATGAAAATTCAACTGATAAAAAATTTAGTTACAAAAAAATTTAGTTAAATAATATGTTGTCAGATTAAAATTCAATTAATTAAAAATACACTTACAATAAAAATTGAGTTGAATAAAAATTCGTCAATTTAAACGTTTTATTAAATAAAAATTCAGTGGAATAAATATTCATTTGAATAAAAATTCGACTAATTAAAAATTAAACTTATTAAAAATTAAACTTATTAAAAATTTAAATCAGAATTTAGTTTAATTTTTATTAATATCATTTTTTAATAAAACAAAAAACATTTTCGTCGAATTTCTAAACTTTTTTTTCCAATTTAACGTAAATGACAAATAATTGCAGTTCTTGTTCAATATTATTTTTGCATCCTAATAATTTTTTTCTCTCCTCCTCTTTTTTTTTGTTAATTTAAAAAGACGTACTATAGTCGAGTGTGACCTATTTTTCCCCCGTTGATTAGTATTTTCCGATTGTAAAAAGTTACTTTTTAATTATGCTCTTATATTTCTTGTCGTATAGTTTTTTTTTATTTTTAAATCAGCCATTGTTTATTTTCAAGTTGTTCACGAAACAATGGGAAATAGATAATGAGTCCTTTAAATTGTTAAGAGAAGAGGGGAAAAAAAATTTATAAACATTAAATGAAGTGTTTCGTCTTATAGTAGCAAATGTAAAAGTAAAATATTCAAAGAAAAAAATATCTTAGGTAATGTCAATAAAAAATAACAAATCTATTTACCTAATAATAATAATAAAATAATTAAAAAAATATAATAAAAAATAATTTTGTAATGAAATATTTATTTATCTGTTTATTTATTTTTTAAAATTGAAAATAATTTTTTAATGATAAATTTATTTGTTTGTTTATTTATTTATTTCCATTTATTTATTAATTGTGGGAAAATTTTAATTTGTAAATATTCGAATTTAATTATTAGAAAATAATTTTCAGAGTATGTCCATTTACTTCTGTTGTATTTATATGCAAAATTAACAGCTTATTGTATTCGGTCTTTAATGAAAATGTGCACAAAGAAAATTGAACGTTTAAACGCGCGAAAATAGCTTTTAACAGTTAAAACTTTATAGAATACAATACAGCTGCTTTCGAAATTAACTTTACAACTTTTTACAACCTTCAAAAATTGAATGTCAATAATGGTTTTCCATTATTTTTCTCATTTCCCCTGTGGAAAATTCATTTTTTCCCTCATTTAAAAAAAAAATTTCGCGTATATATAAAATTGTTGTGGTTTTTGGTTACGATTAATAATAAAATTAAGTGTTAAAATTTTTAAAAGCAATGAATAAATAAAAATTTTCACATAAAACTGCTGAGGGAAAAATATTTTAATTTTGGTCACGTAAAGTATAAATTTCTTTTTTGTATTTTTCTTTCAATATATTTTTAATTTTGTGAAAATTTAATTGTTTTTTTAAATATAAATAAATAAATTAATAAATAAATAAATGTGAATAAAATAAATAAATGATAATAAATAAAAAATAAAAAAACATTAAAATTCAAAACTTGACGAGTAAAAAAAAAATAAATAAAAATTAAAATATGAAAATTAAATTAAATAAAAAAAAGAAAGAAAATTGATATATGAAAAATAAATAATAAGGAAGTAAATAAAACTAAATAAATATAAATCATATAAAAGTAAACAAAAATTGAAGTAAGGAAAATTTTTCTACATTTAGAGATGAAAAATCTCTCTCTGTCTCTCTTTCTCTTTATTAACTAATAATTTACTGCAATTTTTTCAATTCTCTTTGAATGTGCCTTATGAAAATTATTTTTCACGAATTCTTTACGAGAGTTAATTGAATTTTTTTTAGCGAGGGAATTAAATAGAAAAGTCCATTTCATACGGTTTTGTGACGTCTTGTTGGTGTTTATTTTTCGCCATCTTTCTCTCTCTCTCTTTTTTTTTCTTTTTAAAGAAAAGTAATAAATGAAAGGTTAAAAAAAAGTGAGTTAGGGTAAGTGTGGCAATTCATTTTTCCTCCGAGGAATCATTGCGATGGTTGTATATAAACGCCAATGAGTTTTTGCTTACTCAAACAACTTTTTCTCTTTTCTTTTTCAACTTGAAACGTGACTTTTATAATATAATTTCAAGAGTCACTGAAGGTGAGACAATTCGGAGGCGGACCGAAGTGTATATATTTTTTTTTCATTTTACGAGAAAAGTAATAATTTACTTTAGTACTATGGTTCTTCTTTTACACACGATTCGCCATCGATAGTCGTGGTCCTTGGAAAAATTGTGAAAGAGACGAATTCAACGACGACAACTGTGCAAATAAGTTCGATTCTTTTGAAAAATCAGGAAAAATAGTCTCTTTTGTTTTTTTCTTCTAGTAGGGGCTTTGAAATTTATAATTTTTTTTTTTTGCCTTTACATTGTTCTCGAATGGGAAGAAAATTTTATTGATTTTAAAATTTAAATTCAACTAGTTTTTTTTAACTGGTGTAAAAATTTGAATCCTTTTGTTGTTGGTGAACTTCTTTTTTCTAATTTTCTTCTTTACAAATTTTCTTTCTTCATTTTATTTTTTTATTTACGAATTTTAATTTTATAATTCTGCTTTTTACGAATTTCCTTTTTAATCTTTTTCTTTCTTTACAAATTTTCTTGTTTATTTTCCTCTTCATAAATTTTCTTTCTATAATTTTATTTACGAATTTCCTTTTAATTTTCTTCTTTACTATTTTTTTTTGTTTTCCTCTTGAAGAATTTTTCTTTTATAGCGTTATTCTTTAATTAATTTTCTTCTATTAAAATTTTCTTTCTATATAATCTTTTTTTTATTTATATTCCTTTTATAATTTTCTTCTTTAAAAATTTTTTTTATAAAAGAATTTTTCCTTTTTCTAAATTTTTTTCTTTACAAATTTTCTGTTTATTTAGGTATTTACGAATTTTCTTTTTAAACTTTTTTTTCTTTACGAATTTCGTTTCTATAATTTTCTTCTTTACAAATTTTCATTTTTACTTATTTTACGAATTTCTTTTTAATTTTCTTTATTGTTTTCCTCTTTACGAATTTTTCTTTTATAATCTTCTTGTTTAATTAATTTTCTTCTATTCGAATTTCCTTTCTATAATATTTTTCTTAACAGATTTCCTTTTTTTTATCTTTATTTTCTTTTCCTTAATTTTCTCCTTCACAAATCTCCATTTTTTTATACGAATTTTCATTTTACGATTTTCTTCTTTAAACATAAAGAATTTTTTCTTTTTTTAAATTTTTTATTCTTTACAAATTTTCTGTTTATTTAGGTGTTTACGAATTTCTTTTTTAAACTTTTTTTTCTTTATGAATTTCCTTTTTATTCTCTTATTTACGAATTTCCTTTCTATAATTTTCTTCTTTACAAATTTTCTTGTTTATTTTCCTCTTCATAAATTTTCTTTCTATAATTTTATTTACGAATTTCCTTTTAATTTTCTTCTTTACTATTTTTTTTTGTTTTCCTCTTGAAGAATTTTTCTTTTATAGCGTTATTCTTTAATTAATTTTCTTCTATTAAAATTTTCTTTCTATATAATCTTTTTTTTATTTATATTCCTTTTATAATTTTCTTCTTTAAAAATTTTTTTTATAAAAGAATTTTTCCTTTTTCTAAATTTTTTTCTTTACAAATTTTCTGTTTATTTAGGTATTTACGAATTTTCTTTTTAAACTTTTTTTTCTTTACGAATTTCCTTTCTATAATTTTCTTCTTTACAAATTTTCATTTTTACTTATTTTACGAATTTCTTTTTAATTTTCTTTATTGTTTTCCTCTTTACGAATTTTTCTTTTATAATGTTCTTCTTTAATTAATTTTCTTCTATTCGAATTTCCTTTCTATAATATTTTTCTTAACAGATTTCCTTTTTTTTATCTTTATTTTCTTTTCCTTAATTTTCTCCTTCACAAATCTCCATTTTTTTTATACGAATTTTCATTTTACGATTTTCTTCTTTAAACATAAAGAATTTTTTCTTTTTCTAAATTTTTTTTCTTTACAAATTTTCTGTTTATTTAGGTGTTTACGAATTTCCTTTTTAAACTTTTTTTTCTTTATGAATTTCCTTTTTATTCTCTTATTTACGAATTTCCTTTCTATAATTTTCTTCTTTACAAATTTTCTTGTTTATTTTCCTCTTCATAAATTTTCTTTCTATAATTTTATTTACGAATTTCCTTTTAATTTTCTTCTTTACTATTTTTTTTGTTTTCCTCTTGAAGAATTTTTCTTTTATAGCGTTATTATTTAATTAATTTTCTTCTATTAAAATTTTCTTTCTATATAATCTTTTTTTATTTATATTCCTTTTATAATTTTCTTCTTTAAAAATTTTTTTTATAAAAGAATTTTTCCTTTTTCTAAATTTTTTTCTTTACAAATTTTCTGTTTATTTAGGTGTTTACGAATTTTCTTTTTAAACTTTTTTTTCTTTACGAATTTCGTTTCTATAATTTTCTTCTTTAAAAATTTTCATTTTTACTTATTTTACGAATTTCTTTTTAATTTTCTTTATTGTTTTCCTCTTTACGAATTTTTCTTTTATAATGTTCTTCTTTAATTAATTTTCTTCTATTCGAATTTCCTTTCTATAATATTTTTCTTAACAGATTTCCTTTTTTTTTATTTTTATTTTCTTTTCCTTAATTTTCTCCTTCACAAATCTCCATTTTTTTATACGAATTTTCATTTTACGATTTTCTTCTTTAAACATAAAGAATTTTTTCTTTTTCTAAATTTTTTTTCTTTACAAATTTTCTGTTTATTTAGGTGTTTACGAATTTCCTTTTTAAACTTGTTTTTCTTTATGAATTTCCTTTTTATTCTCTTATTTAAGAATTTCCTTTCTATAATTTTCTTCTTTACAAATTTTCTTGTTTATTTTCCTCCTCAAGAATTTTCTTTCTCTAATTTTATTTTATTTTTTTTTTTACGAATTTCCTTTTAATTTTCTTCTTTACTATTTTTTTTGTTTTCCTCTTTACGAATTTTTCTTTTATAGCGTTATTCTTTAATTCATTTTTTTATAATCGAATTTCTTTTCTATAATCTTTTTCTTCACGAATTTCCTTTTTCTTATATAAATTTTCTTTTCTTTAATTTTCTCCTTCACAAATTTCCTTTTTTCTTTACAAATTTTCCTTTTATAATTTTCTTTTTTAATTCATTTTCTTCTCTAAAAATTTTGTTTATAAAAGAATTTAAAGAAAAATTTTTTTTTTTACAAATTTTTTGTTAATTTAAGTTTTTTTCGAATTTTCTCTTCATAATTTTCTTCTTCACGATTTTCCTTTTTATTTTCTTCTCCTTTATGAATCTTCCTTTCATAATAATGTTTTTCTTCAATTAATTTCCTTTTTACAATTTTCTTCTTAAAAAATATTGTCTTTAGAAGAATTTAAAAAATTAAAAAATTTTTTTCTTTATAAATTTTCTTTTTTTTACTTACCAATTTCCTTTTCATAATATTCTTCTTTACGAATTTTCATTTTATTTTCTTCTTTGCAAATTTCCTGTTTATTTTCCTCCCTACGAATTTTTCTTTTATAATATTCTTTAAATAATTTTTTTTTATTTTCCTTTCTATAATTTTTTTTAAGTATTTTCTTCTTGAATTCTTCTTTGCGAATTTTTCTTTAATTTATTGATTAACATCCTTTTTATAATTTTCTTCTTTAAGGATTCTTTCTTTCAAAAAATATTTTCTTTTCTTTAATTTTCATTTGTACAAATTTATTTTTTTTCTTTACCAATTTTTAGATACTTTCTTCTTTACGAATTTTCTTTAATTTCTTCTTCAGTTCTACTTCTAGAAGTCTTCTTTAAGTAATTTTCTTTTTACAATTTTCTTCATTAAGGATTTTTTCTTTAGAAGAATTTTTTTCTTTTTCATTTTCTTCAATAAGAATTTTCTTCTTTACAATTTTCTTCATTAAGGATTTTTTCTTTAGAAGAATTTTTTCCTCTTTTTAATTTTCTTCAATAAGAATTTCCTTCTTTACAATTTTTATCATTAAGGATTTTTTCTTTAGAAGAATTTTTTCTTCTTTTTAATTTTCTTCATCAAGAATTTTCTTCTTTACAATTTTCTTCATTAAGAATTTTTTCTTTAGAAGAACTTTTTCTTCTCTTTAATTTTCTTCATTAAGAATTTCCTTCTTTACGATTTTCTCCTTCAGGGATTTTTGCTTTGGAAGAATTTCACCTACTTTCGAAAAAGAACTATAAAAATAGAGAACAAGGTTAGGAAAATTTATAAACTCGAATGGTTTCTATACTTCTTTATTTGAATTGGTTTCTTGAATTGAGAACGCCGTTCATTTTACCGCAAATGTCTGACCAAACATGACATACACTACTGAGAATGAACTATATATATATAGTAGAAAAAAGTAAACGAAGATAACAAACAGACTTTTTCCACTGCGGAAAAGTTACCGTTTTTCATTTTAGTTAACGTTTATTTATTGACGTTCAATTTTTTTTCCATTTTCTTTTAAGTGAAGTTTTATTGACAAAAAAAAAAAAAAAAAAAAAAACAGAACAAAAGATATTATAGAACTAAAACTGGAAAAAAAATTCTCGAACCAAAAATATGATTGACAATTGAAGTAGCCTGACTTTATAATGTCTATTGTACAAAACCAAATTTACAATATCATATTTGCTGTACATGAAGTTTTAAGTGTTAAAGGAGGATATAATAGTTCAAAGGGAAATTCCTTTTGCGTTTAAAGTGGGATTTCCACCTCGACTGTTCATAATTCTCCTTGAAGCGAGAATCAGCTTTAGATCCTCAATTCGCAAACCAAAGAGGCGAAATTTCGCTGAGAATGTCAGAAACAGGTATATAATTACAACAACGGCGTATAATTAGATCTCAATTAAATGCCCAGCAGGTTTTCCTCGAGTAGTGAGTGAGAGAGAGATTTAGAATTGAAGGGGTGGGGGTAAAATGGCAGTGGGTGGAGGGGGAGGGGGTGAATGGGCTTCATAAGTGAGAGGGATGGAGAGTACACACACACACACACATATTTGACGTGCCATCTAAATGCCAAAACGTACTCTCTTGATGGACATTAACTGCAACACCGATTGATGTTGATATAGTATTGAAGAGAGAGAGAAATATATATATAGTCACTAATGGATCTGACCCACGAAATTTGACCTTACACACTTTCACACTTTCACACTCACCCCTTTTTAGCTCTCGTCCCTATACTTCAATTTTCGTCTCCCATTTTTAGTCTTCACTTTGAAAATTTTTTTTATTTTGATTTGAATTTATTACTTTTTATTTTTCTTTTTATACTATAATTTTTTTTATTTTTATTATTTATTTATTTTACAAATCAAATAATTATAAAAAATATTTATTTTTATTTACACGGGTTTATGAAAAGGCATTCTTTAGAAAACTAAATAAATAATAATTTTTTTTTTACAATTAGCTATGAAGGTGAAAAGTTTGAAAATAGAGAAAAAAAAAATATTTTTACTAAAACACAATGAGAATAACAAACTTTGAGACAATTCTTTTGGAATATAAAAGAAAAATTGGATTGGAAAATTGGATTGGAGAAGAGAGACAGAAAAAAGGAGGAAAAAGATACAAATTTTGTAATTAAATCATTTTTAATTTGTAAATAAATAAATTCTTGAAAAGAAATCATTTTTGTTTATTATATTCTTTTTTTTTAATAACAACTTTCGTTTGACTGATCTAAATTATGCAAATTTTTCTCGTTTTTATTTATAAAAAATAGAAAATTGTTAATTATTAAAAAATTATTATTAAGAAATAGAAAATATACCCATTTGATGCATAATTTTAATGGCGTTTTTTATTTTGTAAGCCCGTTTATACTTGAAATAAATAAATAAATAAATAATTTTTATTTCTCAAAAAAAAAAAAAAAAAAATTGTTCACAAACTCATTCTTTTCTCTGTTGAGAAAAAAAAACATTACATATTCAAAGTTTTTGTAAAAATAAAGAAAAAAATGTTTATAAATTCTATTTGTCAATTACAAATTTTTTTTGAAAATGAAATTGAAAATTTTTGTATTTTTTGAAAAATAAAGGGAAAAAAACTCAAAAAAAAAAATTTTCTGTTACATTTATTTACGAATTTCTTTCATTAGAAAATTATTCGAAAACAACAAAAACTTCTTTTTTAAAATAAAATATTTAATTATTATTATTTTTCTACAGGAATTAAAATATTAAAAAATTTCAAATTCAAACTTTCTTTTAAATAAAGAAATTTATAAAAATATTGTTATAAAACATGAAGAAATTGATTGCTCCGAGTCGAAGACTCGGAGTGATCGATTTCTTCATGTTTTAAAATAATTAAAGATGATCGAGTGATAAAATTATTTTTTTATATTTTAAGAATATTATTGACTGCGTAACTTCTTTAAAATTATTTTCATCATTTTAATTCAATTATTATTTTCTTAGGATTTTTAATTATTTTTTAGAAAAATAATTAAATTCCTTAAAAAAAATGTATTATTTATGAAAATAATTTTATTATTGCAAAAAAATTTATAAAAAAAATTTGTAAATAATTGAATTCCTGAGAAATTTTTATTATTTATGAAAATAATTAAATGTTTGCGTACAATTTTATTAAAATTTTTTTTTAAACAATTTAATTCTTTTTGGGAAATTTTATTAAAATAGTAGATATTGAAGATCATTAAAATGAAGTAAAGAACATTGTTTTTCGATTTTAATTTGTTTTACAAAAATAAAAAATTAAAGAATTTTTTTTTAAAGTTAATTTATTTAAAAAAGAAAAACTAAAAATATTTATAACTAACTTAATAAAAAATACTAAAAAAAAGTATTGAAAGAAAATAAAAAAATAAAGAAACAAAATCAGAAAAAAAATACTAAAGTTGAGAAATATAAAAAAGTGAAGAAAAAATTTTTTTTATTGATAATTTATTTAAAAAAGAAAAAAGTAAAGAACATTTTTAAGAAACGAAAAATAAAATAAAGAAAAATAAAGAAAGAAAGAAAAAAATAAAGAAAAATAGAGAAAGAAAATGGAAAATTAAAGAAAAAATACAAGAAACTAAAGAAGTATAAAATAGAAAAGAAAATAAAAAATATTAAGGAAAAGAAAGAAAAGGGGAAAAAATAAAAAAAGCAGAAACAAAAATAGAAAAGTAAATAAATAAATAAATACTTGCTTCAGTTTTGTAAATTTGACTTTCGAAATACAAAAAATTAATTAATTAATCATTTACGCATAATGTAAAATAAATTTTGAAATATAAAATAAGAAACTAATTTCTAAAATAAAAGATTCTGTGTAGTAAAAAAAGAAAATTAATAAGTACCTAAACATTTTTTTGTTTTTGATTGCAAAGTGAAAAAATAATTTTCTAAAAATAAAATAAACTAAAAAAATTCTCTGCTTGAAAAAAATGTACGTGGCTGAAAAATTGTGAACAAACATAGAGAGTAGAAAAAAAGTGGGTGGAAAAAAAATTGTGAAACTGTGTAAGCGTTAATTAAATAAAAAAAGTAACCCTTTTCAATTAAGGAGGGGTTTTTTTTTATTTATAATTAAATCAAAACTCCTTTCCAAATTAAACCAAAAAGAGATTTTTGTGATTTAATTAACACTCTTGAATTGAGAAAGAAAAAAGTTTTTTTAGACAAAAAAAAGAAATTTCTTCTCCTGAAAAATGTTTTCTCCACTAAGAAACATTTTTTTCAAGAATTTTTTTCTAGTACATTTGAAATACATTTTTTTTTATATTTTCCTCAGTTTTCTTAACTTTTTTTAAAACTATATTGATATATTTTTATTTATTTATTTATTTACTTACAAAAAAATTGGATTTAAATACACTATTAAATCTTTTATTGATTTTTTATTTTTTAATTAAATTCTTGATTGATTAGATATTTAATTTTTTTTTATTAAATTCTCTATCTAAATTATAATTTTAATTTGTCTAAGATACAAATTTTTATATATTTTTTAAATTGTAATTTTTACTCTATTTGAAGTTTTTTGTACAAAAGAGTGTTTTTTATTCGCAGACCAACGTAAATAAATACAAATATTTTTCCTATTTATTTATTTTTTAAAATCCATTTCAAAAAAAGTATTTAACAAAAAAATAATTTTTTTATTTTTATGTAGTTATTTTAACTTTTTATTTGTCCAGCTATTTTTTTTTGAAGTCTAAAAAGAGTCAGGTTTGCTTAAGTAGGTAAATAAATAAATAATATTTATTTAAAAAAAATAAAAATCCCTCTCATCGAATTCTCTCTTTTTCTCCTCTTTTTTTTGTGGCAGAATTATTAAAGACTTAAAAACTATAATAAAAACCAAAGTACACAATTTATGCAACATTTTGTTATCGGAGTACGTTTATCTTCGCTAAAATGTTCTGCATTTCATTGTTGCTTATTGTGTTTCGAGAAGTTAAGCTTTCCAGTTTCCATGTTGACATGAATGTGTCCTCAGTTTATGCAAAATTCACTCTGACACTTGTACTTATTCTGGTTTGAATCTACCGTTGATGTTTCAGAAAATAAATTCAAAATAAAAAGGACTGCGAAAAAAATTCTTTTCCCTAAAAATTGTTTTACATTTTCTTTTATGTTTAAATATTTATTTATCGAATATAAATATTTTTTATTTTTATAGAATAATAAATTAATTCTTATAAATACAATTTTTATTATTATTTGATTTTTTATTTATTTATTTTTTAATTAAATAATAATTTCTTTATTCAAAATAAATAAATTCTTTTATTGAATTAATAAATAAATAATAAATATTCTTTTATTTATGGAGTAATAAATAATTTTCGACTTGAATTTTTTTCGGTAAAAAAAAAGACAAAAAATTTTTTCTTTTTTTGAAAATGTAAGGAAAATAAAATGCAAAATTAAAATTTTATTTAGACAAGATGCTTCCTCTGGAAGATAAAACAGACATAAACACATTAGACAAGATAAACATTGATTGTTGAATTTACATTTTCAAATGAAAATTAAATTGATTTCAACCTCGAAATTTATTTGGCAGATGATTATTATTATGAGGTATAGATATCATTGAGACAGTGTTTTAACATTTTTTTCGCCTTGCAATTTATTTTCTTTTTTTATTCTCCTCTCATTCTTTCGGGATGATTTTAATTTTTACAAATTTTTTGCATATTTAACTTCTCTTTGTTTTTTTTCTTTCTATTTTTTTTCTGTGTTCTGAAATGTATCGGTTCTTTTTATTGAAAAACACTGGCATTCTTTGTTTTTCGTTTTATTTTTCTGGGTTTTCTGAAACAAAAACGAAAAAAAAGGAAGAGTTGCCTTTAGATCAAACAATAGAGATACTTTTATGTTGAAAAGAAAGGTTACAGTGAATTTTCTTTTTTTTTAATTTCCAGTGGCTATGAGTATTTTATTTGTAAAATGGTTGTAAGTCTTTGCTCTTTTTTTTTATATTAATCTAAGTTTACATTTTTAAAATTACTCTTTTGTTTTTATTTTCAAACTTATTTTTAATGAGAAAAATGGGGAAAAAGGAAGAAACAACATTTTTTTTCTGTCTAATTATTTAGTTAATTTGTAAATTGTAACTTTAATTATTTAATTTTTTTATCTAATTACGAAAATTAGGAAAATAGCGAAAAAAGAAAACACAAAATTTATTTTCTGTTTAATTATAAATTTTGTTAATCTTTAACTTTAATTATAATAATTATAATAATACAATAAATATTTTTCTTCTTTTATCTAGTTACAAAAATTAGGAAAATAGCGAAAAAAGAAAAAAACTAAATTTATTTTCTATTTAATTAGAAATTATCTAGTTACAAAAATTAGGAAAATAGCGAAAAAAGAAAAAAACTAAATTTATTTTCTATTTAATTAGAAATTTTATTATCTCTAACTTTAATTATAAAAATTATTCTGTAAATAAATATAGTAATAATAATACATTAATTAAAATAATAAAATAAATATTTTTGTTGTCTAATTACAAAAATTTAATTACAATAATTCAAATGATAAAAATCATTTCCCAAAAAAATATCCAAGTATTAAAAGATACAAGTTTGAAAATAACAGCACAGGAATTTTTCCTCTCCCAACTTTTGTTAAAAAATATTTAAAAAATTGATTTGCAATAAAAAAAATTCATACGCCTTTATACAGTTGGAAAACTTTGGAAATAAATCGCATTATATTGATGAAATGACTTGAAAAAACGATGAAAACTTTATATTCTTTAAAGTTTTATGATTTTTCGTGACCAACACTCAATTTTCAAAAATTGCACTGAAAAGCAACAATATTTGTTATTTTATTTCTTTCTTATTTTCAAAAAAAAAAAATAATAAAAGAAATTATTTAAAGAACTTACGTTTCAACATTTATACCGTTTCTGTTTCACTGGGAATCGTAAAAAATAGAACAATGATAGAAAATCATAAAAAACCATAATCAATATCATTTTTTTTTATGTTCTTTTTTATTTATTTTTACTCTTTTTTTCCCCCTTTTTTTAATAGTGAAAAGAAATTTCGAGAGAAAAGAGAAAAATTTCCAAAAATTAATGAAAATAAAAATAAAGAGAATAATAAAAATGAAAATAAAAAGAAAACAATAATAAGATATGTCTGACTAATAATTTTCTTGTACTACTGAAAAGAAAATATTAATGTGAAATGAAAACAATAAAAATAATAATTTATTTTAATGATAAATGTCTGACTAATAACTTACTTCTTCTACTGAAATGATAATATTAATGCAAAATGAAAATAATAATAATTTGTCTGACTAATAATTTATTTGTACTACTGAAAAGATAATATTAACTAATTTACACTAATTTTCTGTTTTAAATTTTCTTTCTTTTTTCTTTTTTAAATCTTCTTTCTTCTTTTCTGAAATTCTTTTTTTAAATTGTCTTTTTCTTTTCAAATTTTCTTTCTTCCTTTCTTCTGCTTCTTTTGCTTCTTTCTTGTATTTCTTTT
This sequence comes from Leptopilina syphax, assembly GCA_032872505.1. Lineage (NCBI taxonomy): Eukaryota > Metazoa > Arthropoda > Insecta > Hymenoptera > Figitidae > Leptopilina > Leptopilina syphax. The sequence goes on from CM065469.1 coordinate 41,141,713, forward strand.
TTAAATTTTTTTAAAAATATTCTTTTCTCTTAATTTTCTTTTTTTCATTAATTTTTTAAATTTCTCTCTCTCTCTCTCTCTCTCTCTTCTTTTATAAAAATATTTTCTCTATTTAAAAATATATTTTTAATTCTCAAAATTGAACAAGAAAAATATTTCTTTTACATATTGTGAAAAAAAAATTTACATCAAAAGTAGAGAATTAAAATATTCCACTTTTTTTCGAACACGTAAAAATATGTCTACTCTTGATGATAAAAAAATATAAAAAAGCTCAACTATGGAAAAATATCGAAAAAAATTTTTTCCCTTGCTTCCTGTAGTTTAAAAAAAAGTACGAAAAAAAATTCACGAGAGATTCTATACTTCGATTTCTTTTTTTCTTTTTTTTTGTTAAAATCTTCTCGCACCCTCTTAAAATATATATTTTTCAACGTCATATTATTTATTCTCGATAAATCCTTTTGCCAACAAACAGAACATTATGTGTCGTTTCCGTTTCCACGATCTCTCACATTGTCCCATTGAATTTACTGTGCTTCCTATAATTGTCCGCGATTTGAATTATTATCAAGATTATCTCGGGATACTAGAGAGAGAGAGAGAGAGAGAGATGTGAATTGTGTGTTCACATGCGCACAATTACACATTTCCCCTCGATATTTCAACTATCGATAATATATTATTATAAAGTGTTTGAAAATTCTTCTGACAAGTGTCGTAGATTGTTATTTAACAAAGAAAAATTTTTTTTTTCTTTTTTCTTTCAATACAAGAATTTTTTTCTCTCTAAAACTTGCAAAGGAAACAAAGAAAAATTTTCTAGAAGACAAATTTTTACTAGAATAAAAAAATAAAAATAAAAATTTTCTTATTATTAATTATTAATTTCTTTTTTATTTCCTACTTGACTCTCAGAGTGATCGTTCATCTCAATATTTACAAATTATTCATTATTATTACTGTAAATAAATTTAAAAATAAATAAATTATTATAATTTTTCTTTATTTCTATTTTTATTTCTATTTTTATTTTGTTTTTCATTTACGTTACTCAATAAAAATAAAAATGTCCACGACAAATATTTTCCCTTTTTTATTGTTTTTGCCCTTTTTCCTCTCTCTCTCTCTCTCTCAAATAAATTCTTTGTATTTATTTTTTTGCTTTTTTCAACTGATATTTTTATGACTTATTCTCTCTCCAAATTACACTTAAAATTGGAACATTTTTTTATGAAACACGTTTTCTTTTATTGTGCTGCGCGGAAAAAAAAATAATAACACACAATAGTAAATTGTTTTTAATTAAAGAACTGAAAAAAAATTGTACTTTCTTCTTTAGAAATAAATTTTTAAGGAAAAAAAACACAGGTTCAGTGTAACGTGATAATTTGGAAAATGGTTTCTCAAATGAATTTTAGGACCATTTCAATGGTTCATAAATTATTCATCAAACTCTATTGAACTGGAAATGTTGTGTTTAGTTCAAAATTCAACGACAAAATCCTTCAGTGATAGGCGAACGGGACTGAATAACATTTCAATGGACAAAATTGTTCTTTAAATTATTTAAAATTTAAATACATGAATTATCGAATAGAAATTAGAACTAGTAAATAATAGAAAAATCGAATAAATTAAAATTATCCTCCTTTTTTTTACAATTTTTGGAAAATTTGTTTACAAAAATAAAAATGAGTTTCGTTTTTTCTATTTAATTAAAATTGAAATAACATTTTTTATTTAGAAACTAAAGGAATAAGGACAAAAGAATTTAATAAATAAAATATTTAAAAATAATTAAAAAAATTTTGTTTCTATTTTTGAAAACTAATTTCTATAAATATATAATTTTTTCTATTTTTTCTATTTTTTTTTTAAATAAATAAAATAGAAGGAAATAAATTTCCTACTCTTTTTATATAATAAAGAAATGAAAGTTACGGAAGTAAAAAGATAAGAATGGTGGAAAGTAAAAAAAAAATTTATTTCCACTCTTCTAAAAGAGTTCATTAAATTTGTGGGGAGATTTAGAGAAACTTTGAAAATCGGGTTTTCCACATAAAATTTAAGGTTTTTGGCTTGAGTTATTAAACTCGTCTTTTCCCAGTATAAACTTTGCTTAAAGTTTTCGTTCTGGAGCTGCGATCTTGTGTTTTGACCAGAGAGAGAGAGAAGCAAGAGAGTTCTCTAAGATATATATTTTCTAACTTCAACGACAATAATTACCTTTAACTAACTTCTCAATGAGAACACACTGAGAGAAGTATATTTAATCTCTCCTTTCCCCTGAATTAGCCACTTTAGAAAATTTTACATTACACACAATTACCTGTACAAACACTTGCATTTAATTTTTTTTCCACGCGACAATTTATTTGCAATTGGAAATTTTAATTCACTTTTGGAAAAAAGTGAATACATTTTTTTTCTATTTGATTATAAGTAATAGTAGAAAAAGTGATTAAAAAGTATAAGTAATTACATTTATAATTGTGGAAAAAAACATATTTTGAATAATTATTATTATAAAATTGAGACGTTTTTAAAATTGAAGGGATTTAATTTCCCTTTTATTATTTTTTTGTATTAATTTTCATTTTGACATTTCTCTGGCAGAACTCAAATTTCACAGAAAATTAATTAAAGTTCCTTTCAACTTTCTGCACTTCTAAGGAGCCATTTCCTTTCTTCAATATCCAACTAAAGTATTTCTCTTATTTTTCAATTCAATTTTTTTTTTCTCAATTTTTATTTAAGTCTTGAAATTAAAATTACTTCCTCGCTCCAGTAATTACATCGAAAGATTATCAGTTCTTTAATAACTCAATTAATTGTTTACAACAACCAAATTAATTACAATTATATACTAAGAAAAAGTAATGACAATACTAAAATTAGTAAAATTAAAATAATAATAATAATAATAATAATAATAATAATAATAATAATTGAAAAAATATTTATTATAAATAATAATTGAATTCATTATTAATTTAATAAAATAAAAATTTAATTGATTAATAAATAATTGAAAAATAATTGAAAAAAAAAATAATAATAATAATAATAAAAAAGTAGTATAGCAATAATAATAGTAAGAAAAATAATAATAGTTAAAAAATACCAATAGTTAAAAAATAATAATACTAAAAATAGTAATAATAACAAAAATAACAAGTAGAGTATTTATTATTTTTAAAAAAAGAAGTAACAATTGTAAATTTTCAGAAAGAAAAGTAATGAATCATACGCAAAATTAGAATCTTTTTTTTTTGAAAGTAATTAAAATGTGTTAATTAAATTTTTAAATACCATTGTAACAATGAGAAAATTTATTCCAAGTAAATTTACGAAATAATGTCTTATTATAATCACTTAATCCCAAGTTTCAACAGCTTTTGTCTTTGATAACTGAAGCTAATGTTCTGCTTTCTCTCGTAACGCGACAATCGATTTTCAAGTTATCTCCAACTCAATTCCAGATTTACGACTCTCATCGCGAAAATGTTCATATTTCTTTTCTAATGATTTTTTCTATTATATAAATTTGATATATACACATAAACCAAAGATGAAAATATTTTCATCAACAATTATTCTAACTATTATTATTGTAATTATTATGTTTATTTCATATTTTATTTTTATTATCTTTTCAGTAGTTCAAAGTAATAACAATAATAATACTTTTTAGTAGTACAAGTAAATTATTAGTCAGATAATTTTTGAATAATTTCAGATTCAAAATTTTAAAAACTCTACTTATTAACTTTATAATTAATTATTGTTCTTTATTATATTCTCCAAAATTTTAATAAAATTCATTCTCAAAAATTCAATTATTTTCATAAGTAATAAAATTATTCGAAACAATTAAATTATTTTTATAAAATTTTTTGCAACAATTAAATTATTTTTATAAATAATATTCTTCTCAGGAATTTAATTATTTACAAATAATTTTAATAAAATTCAATAATCAAATTTTTAATTACAATAATATTAACATACACGTTTATTTTAAAAAGTTTCAATTAAAATTATTAAAAAAAACGACATTATGTTCAAAAAATTTTAATGAAATTCTCTATAGGAAATTAGGAATTTAATTTCCTATTAATAATTTTGAATAAAATTGAATAATAAAATTATTAATTAAATTTATTCACAAATTTGATTGTATTAGTAAAATTAAAGAAATTCTTCGAAATAATACAATTATTTTGTATTATTTTTCTTGAATAAATTAAATTTTTTTGAAAAAAATGTAATAAAATTTAAAAATTATGAGATAAATTTAATTAATTTTTAAAAATTTGCAATTAAAATTATTAAAAAAAAACAACATTGCTTTCCAAGAATAAGAATTATTTTTCGAAAAAATTCAATTACTTTCAAAAATTTTAATAAAATTCCTCGCAAGGATTTAATTATATTTTTATATTTACCGGAATACAACAATTTTTATTATATATAATTATTCTTATAATTATAATTATTATTTTATATTCATATTATTTTCTCAGTAGTACAAGTAAATTATTAGTCAGACATATATTATTTTTATTATTAATTATTATGATTATTAGTATTTATATTTTATACTTATTAATATTAGGTTTTCAGTAGTACAAGTAAATTATTAGTCAGACATGTGTTATTTTTATTATTATAATTATAATTATTTATTTTATTTCATCCTACACAATTATTAGGTACATAACTATTAAATTATTAGTATAAAGAAATAATTATTAATAATAAGTAAGAAAAATATTTATATTTACAATTTACCTTTGTTCATTAAAAAAACCATTTCATTAGAAATTAATTATATTTCTTTTTTCATTAGAAAAATTATTTTTAAAAGAATAATTAGTAAATAATAAATAATAATAATATTGATTTGAATTTATGACTAATAATTTATCTTTAATAAAACTATTAATAATAATAATAATTAATGATTTAATAATTAATAAAAATAGTGTAAACAAAATTTAGACAAAAAACGTATCAAAACGTTGCTTCCAACAATTTTTGATACGTTTTCTTGTCTCAATTTGATATCCTTAGATTTAGAAAAACTGTGGGAAAAAATGGAAAAAAGGTAAAATAGAAAAAATAGGAATATAAATAGGAAAATAAAATAAAAAAAGTAAATAAATAGTCCTTATAAAAAAATCCTTAAAATTTCCCCTTTTCGACAAAACTGAAAAAGAAAAACGATTCACTTATTTTTATTTCATAGAACAAAATGTCTCTTAAAATGGAAAAAAAATCCTTTCTTCTTGAAAGTGCCTTATAAAAAAAGGTTATTTTCAAAATTGAAAAGCATTCTTAAAAGTTAAAATAACGTTTTTTTTTACGATTCATTGATGGTGTCTGTATAGTTTAATACAACACACACACACGTACGTTTCTTTAAAATGATGTTCAGAAATTTCAAGGTTCTTTCCTCTCTCCCTCTTTCTCCCCATATAGCTTTTTCTCATAGCAGGTGATCGTAAATGATCGTGTGTGTAATAGTTCTATAATTAAAATAATGTACGCACAAAAGAGCGTGTATCATTTGAAAATTAAAGCACACAAAACGGAAAACAAGAAGGTCCTAAGAATCTGGCATTACTCCAAAAGTCTCTTTATTGTTCCGCAGCACCATTATGTGCGATAACTTTTATATAAAAATGTTATAAATTCTCCAAATCGAATAAAAGATTTAAAAAAAAGAAATTACTATACGAAGGAAATATTTTCCACTCGTTAATAATTTTTTTTTCAATTATATTTTAATTTGTAAAGTTTAATTGTTACAGTAAGTCGACTGACAAATAATCATAATTTCCATTATTTTTTAAAATAATTATTCAATTCTTCCATAGAATTTAAAAAAAACATTTTTTTAAATAATTTATTTTTTCGAGGAATTGAAATTAAGTTTTTAAGAATAATTAAAATTTTTGAGCAATTCCTGTAAAATTGTATTAAAAATAATTGAAATCCTGCTATGAATTTTATTACTTATGAAAATAATTGAATTGAATGGTTTTTAATTTGAATAGAATTTTCTTATTATTCTCAAAAATAATTGAATTACAGAGAAGAATTTTATTATTTTTGAAAATAATTGAATTATTGCAGAAAAGTGAGAAAAGTTTATTAAAATATTTAAAAAGAATTGAATTTCTGTAAAAAATTTTATTATTTTTGAAAGTAAGTGAATTCTTCATTAGAATTTTATAAACATTGTTTTAAATAATTATTTGTTTCGAAATATAATAAATATTATGAAAATTTTATTATTTTAAATAATTGAATTATTGTGTAAAAACTTTATTTGTGAAAATAACTGAATTTTTCGATTATTAATTTAAAATAGTAATGAAAATAATTGAAATTCTTCAATGAGTTTTATTATTTATGAAAATAATTAAATTCTTGCTTAGAATTTAATCAAAAATTTTTTTTAAAAATTGACTTTTCATGAAAAATTTTATTATTAGTGACAGTAATTAAATTATTGTAAAAAATAAATTGCATAAAATTTTGTTAAATAATTGATTTTTACGAAATTTTTTTGAAAATTAGCGAATTTAAATAAGTAAACATTTTTTTAAAAAAAATATTATTTATATTCTTTGTTCAGAAAGTTGAAGATTATTTTTAATTTAGGTATTAAATATCAATTTTTTCGAAATTCAATTTACCTCGTACAAGAAGTTTTTAATTTTGAATCAAAATTTGTTAAATTTTTTTTATGTACTTTAAAGTTTAAAAATATAATATAATTTGAAAATTTAATTCTAATTATTAGTTTTTTAGTTATGTGTCATAATAAGTATTTCTTTAAAAATTACATAAATTAAAATGACTTGAAATTGTTTACAATAAACATTGCAACATAATAATTTTTACTCAAAATAATAATAATAATAATTATAAAAATAATAATAATAAAAGAAATAATAATATTAATACTTTTCACTCAGAAGGAATTATTATTTAAATAATCGCTTGACGAAAAAAAAAATAATTTCCTTATTAAATTTCCATTAATTAATCATTTGTTAAAAATAATTTTTCGATTTTCAGAAAATTTACGCAGGGGAAAATATTCGAAACTGTATTCTTTTTAGAATATTTAATAAAAATTGATTTTCCCAATTTATGAAAAATTATATCGTAATATAAATATTCGAAAATATTGTTCTGACTTTTTAAAAAAAATATTTTTTATCACTATTTTTTTTCGAGATATGATTGGAAATTACAGTAAAATAATTATTAGCCATCGAGAATATATTTTTATATTTCACTTTTCGATTCGCCGAATATAAATATTAAAAATATTTCTTTTATTGAAAACTGTGAAAATATACACCACTTTCACGTGCGATTGGAATTTACGTTTTATCACTCGAAAACAAAATTTAAATCCCATTAAATTCTATTTTAATATCGATTTTATGTATTTATTATGAAAAATGATAGAAATAAAAGTAGAGAAGTTGTGTTATTTATTTTTTCTCTAATGTTTGTTTCTTAATTGACGCCAATATAAAATTTGAAAAACAAGAGAAAAAGATCAAAATTTGATTGAGTGAAAAATATTTTTTTTCTTTACATTATTACAAAACTTTAGTAAATAGATTTAATTATAGTTTTTATTAATAATAATTATAATTTTTAATAATAATAATTATAAGTTGTTATAATAATAATAATAATAATAATAATAATAATAATAATAATAATAATAATAATAATAATAATAATAATAATTTTTATTTGTTAAATAAAATAGACGAAAATATAAGTTTTTACAAGTTTTGTTATATAATTCTCAGAATGTTTGTGTCTAGAATTTTTTTTTTCGACCATCTAATGGAAGTTCTAAGTACTCTTAACGATTTTTGTAAAGAAGAACATTTTTGCTGAAAGGAAAGACCTCTCAATTACTCTAATATACAGGAAACTGAAACTTATCTCACCAAAATGTGATGACCCTTGTGGAGAGTTTACAATGTTCCGGTCTGAAATGAAAGACATTAGCCAACTCTTCCTCTATCTTGTTCGAAACGAAAGAATTTTCTGAGACGAAAAGAATGCAAAAAAGAATAATAAAAAAAAAATGTTTTTCTTACCATTTCGTGAATTCTCTTCTTCTCTTCACTTGTAGGTTCTTATCTTGGTTTTTTACATCAAATTTATATTCTAAATTATTTTTTTAACAATAATAATAATTAACAATAATAATTTAGAATATAAATAAAATTTATTAATTATTATTATTGTTTTATATTTTCAAAAATTTTAATATAATTCTTAGCAAAAATTAAATTATTTTTATATAAATATAGTACAATTTTTTGAAAAAATTCAATTATTTTTAACAAAATTTTAATGAAATTTAAAATCCTAACGCGATTTAAATTCTTCGAAGGAATTCAATTATTCTCTTTTAATTTTTTGATAAGATTCTTTCCAAGAATTCAATGATTTTAAATGCCTACATTAATTTTAATTGAAAATAATTATAATATAATAATTGGAAATATTTAAAAAGAAATTTTTTTTAAAAAGTTAAGAAAATAATAACATTTTCTTTATTAATTCATAATTATTTACAATACCGAAATAATTATTTATTAATACAAAATTCATTTCTCAAATTATTCGCATAATTAGAAAAAAATAATTCATTTACGATCAACAAGATAGTTTTTATTATTATATTTATTTTTATTACCGGTTTCATATTTATTATATGATGAAAAGTGTTTATGGGAGATTTTTTCCTGCAATAGCTTTTTATCCGTTTTCTCAATTTTTTTTTAATGGTCCTTAAAGAGCGGGCTCGGTTTAAGGATATTCTCTCGATGCCAAAGGGAATTTTGCGCAATTTAAAAGGTGCACCGCGAGCGTTTGAAAAGTGTGTTTTGAAAAGAATATTTTTATTTTGAAAGAATAGAAGAATAAAGAAAAGAGAAATTCACTAGTGGAGATTTCTCTTGTCAAGAGATATTAGATTTATATAAAAAAAAATAAAATAAATCTAATATTTCCTTTTGACAGGAAAAAAAATTTCTGGCTTCTATTTCGAATGTATATTTTGAGAAGATTTTTTCATATCCAGTACAATGTGAGTTTTTATAGGAAAAAAATATTTTTTTAGTATGAAATCTACAAAATTGTCACTTGTGATTTAAAATCAATGTAGATAATTTGTAAATATATATTCTTCCTATTTATTTTATTTATTTAAATAACAAGAAAATTGAATATCAAAATAATAAATTTTAATATTAAAATTTATTAATAATATAGTTATAAATATTAATATTACTAATTAATTAATATAAATTTATATATTGAATATGAATAATATTACATTATCGAAATGATATATTTATTTAATATATAATTATTATCGATATATTATTGCTTATAAAAATTAATAATTAAAAAAAATAAAAAACAAATTCCTTTTAATATTATTATTATTATTATTATTATTATTATTATTATTATTATTATTTTATATAATAAAAATAATAATATTATCATTTTGATAAATGGAAAGTTGAATTGTACGAGAAAAAAAAATGTCTTCACAATAGTACATTTAACACATTTGGATATAAAAAGTGATCGAACAAAAATTGTTGATTCTATGGGCACGATATTATGCAAAGTATTTTTAAATCGACAAACCCTCCCGAAAAATGCTATAAAGCATAAACATCTTCAATGTGAGTTCGGATCAAACTCTTCAACACTCTTCAAATAACCGATTCAAATGCTTCTCAATTTGTGACAAAGTATTTCACATATATATACGGATATATTTTATATTCGAGAAAAAAACAAATTCCTCTTGCACATTTTTTCTCCCTATAATACTCTTATTATTATGTTAAAAGGGGATAATTTTTTTTATCGAAATATTTTTCAAATGTAATATCCACGATAAATATCGTATTTAAAAAAAAAATAAATAAAAAGTTAAAAACCAAAAAAAAAATGAAGTATAAAAATAAAATAAAATAATTAATTTATAAACAATTAAATTAAATTCGTCAGGTTTCACTGTAATAATTAATTTTTATTATGAGAAATTATTAATAAAAATAAATACAAAAATAAAGAAATTTGATAAATAAATATAAAATTTATTTATTTTCAAAAGTAATAGAATTCTTCGCAGAAATTCAATTATGTTCAAAAATTTTTAAAAATTCTCATCAAAATTTCAATTATCTTTTATAAATAATTAAATTCTTCTCCAAATCCAATTATTTTCAAAAATTTGAATAAAATTCTTGTCAAAATTTCAATTATTTCCAAAAATTTTCCTCACTTCTATGATTTTCAATATCTAATATTTTAAATATTTTAATAAAATTTTCCAAAAGAATTCAATATTAAAAATTTTTTTTCTAAATTTCTAAGCAAACATTTAATTATTTTCATAAAAAAAAATTAAAATTTGACAGAAATTCCCTCAATTCAATCACTTTCAATATCTAAAATTTTATAATAAATTTTTTTAAAAATTTCAATTATTTAAAAAAAAGTGTTGATAAAATTTAAAGCAAACATTAAATTATTTTCATAAATAATAAATTTTTTTCACTGAGATTCAATTATTATCATGAATAATAAAACTAATCATGGAATTTCAATTATATTTTTAAATTATTTATAAAAACGACACATTCGGACAATAATGTTACTTTTTATTTTATTAATTATATTTTTAATACAATTTTAAACGAATTCCTCGAAAAATGTAATTATTCTTGAAAATTTTATTAAAATTCGTCGAAAAAATTCAATTACTTAAAAATTTGTTGATAAAATTCTTTATGTGGAATCAATTTTGAAAAACATTTATTTATTCAATAAATTATTTATTTTTGTATTTAAATAATTGAATTCTCGTTGAATTTTCTAATAAAAAATGATTTAAAAATAAATTTTAGTTAAAATTTTACATAATAATTAAATAATAAAAGCATTATATCATGAATTTTCAAAAATAATTGAAATTTGAATATTTTTGAAAATAATTACATTTTTCGAAGAATTTACTTAAAATTGTTTAAAAAAATAATTGAAGTCCTGTGAAGAATTTTATTATTTAGGAGAATAATTGAATTCTTGTGAAGAATTTTTGTTGAATTTTTTTTAAATAATTGAAATTCAGTGAAGAATTTCATTATTTATGAAAATAGTTGAATTCTTGAAACGAATTTTTATTAAATTTTTTTTTTATATATTTGAATTTTGAAATCCTGTAAAGAATTATATTATTTATGAAAATAATTGAATTTATTTAAGAAATTTTATTAAAATAATAGATTTTGAAAATATTTGAATTTCAGAGAAGAATTTCATAATTTGTTAAATGTAATTGAATTCTTGCAAAAAAATTTTGAAAATAATATTACATTTTTCAAGGAATTTATTTCAAATTGCATTAAAAATAATTTAAATCCTATGAAAAATTTTATTATTCAAAATATAAAATTCAAAATTTAAAATTTTAAATTTTGTCTTGAAATCAGGGAAAAGTCAAGTCATTATTATTATTACTAGAAATTATCAACAGAAATAAATAAATAAAATAGATATTAACATTAAATAAATGAAAGAAATAAATGATAATAAAATAAATATTTTCGATTTAAAAAAAATGAATTCGCAATTTTACATGAAAAATGAGGAGAAATAAATTTTGCGAACGAACAATGCGTAAATTGAAAAGGGGTAATAGAAAATGTTAAAATACGAAGTGGTTTCGAATTCAATAATCTGATTTGGGGATTCCTATTTTCTATATATATATATATGTATGTGATCGGATATAAATCACTTTTGTCCTCGGTATATATGCAAACAATTCCATAAATATGAAATTTCTATTTAATTAACGTGTTCCGCGCCAAACTTTAAAATACTACACCCGGAAAAGAGAATTAATATTCCATTGTAAATAAAGAAAAATAAATAGCAACTTCATATACAGTGCAAATAATGAAAAAAAAGGAAGAAAGAAAAAAAATATGATTAATGTTCCTCGATCTCAATTAGAAATTTAACCAAAGACTTTTAATCATTTTCATTTTAATTTGACTTCATTACTAGAATTTTTTTCTTCTTTTCTTTGGGAGGAGGAAATTTTATATATGGGAAATTAAATGAGAATTTATTTTTTGCAAATGGTAAATAATTGAAGTAAGGACTTTTTGTCATTTTTATTCGTTTTAATTAGTGTCTTTTTATTTATTTCAATATAAATGGGATGAACAATGAACTATTATTAAATAATAAAAGACTATGTCACTTTAATACTAAATTTTTTTTTTTTTTGTAGATGATGACAAAGTAAATGACAATTTATTTTTTTCAATTAATAGTAAATTATAGTAAATAAATAGCAATTGCAAATTCTCGAAAAAAATATAATTTGTTTATATTTAAACAAATTTAATAATACTTTAATTAAAGTATTTAATAATACTTTAATACTTTAATAAATAAATAAAATTCAGAACTGATAAAATATAAAATGTCAAATAAATACGAATAAAATCTGTTTTATATTTAGAAAAGAAAAATGAAAAAAGATGTTAATATACAAAATAAAATAAAAAAATGCATAAAAAACTGATTATTTTTTTGTTTTGTTAATATTTTAAATTGTATTAAATTCTTTATAGTATTATCTTTCGACTTTATCGTTAACATTGTTGTGAAATTTCTTCTTCCTTTTTTTCAAATGAAAAAATAGTTTGAAATATATTTCCTTTTAAATTTTAATATCACGAAAATTGACATTAAAAACAAAATTCAATCCACTTTTTACATCATTTTTTTTCGAAAGTTTTCGAAGCTTTAGTTATCTTTCAATTCCAGTCGCCTACAATCATGTGACCTGGAAAATCTGACCATTTGTGTTATAGTGGAAAGTTGAAAAATTCTCTTAAAGAAAAATTTATAACTACATAGCTATAGAATATTTAATTAGAGTAAATTAATATTTATTTATTCGAAAAGAAAAATTTTTTTTAAAGTAAATAAATATTATTGCTTTCCTTGAAAAAAATAATGTTTACTGAAGCGTGAAATTTAATTATATTTTCAAAATTAATAATAACTATGAATTAGTAGTATTAATTGTAAATTGAATATTTATTACAAGACTATTAATTAAAAGTAAATAAATATTTTTTTACTCTGGAAAAATTTCATTAAATTCTAAAATATTTACTGTCTGACTAACATAGTTTTCTTCTACTTAAAAATTAAAATTGAGAATTTTCCTAAATACTTCAGTATTTCTACTGAAAATAATTTTTTACTATTTTTATATTATTTAATTGCATGTCTGACTACAAACGACTTTTCTACTTGAAAATATTCATCAAGTTTTTTTATGTACTTGACTGCCTAACTAATTTATAAAAAAAAATAAAATTCTACGCAAACCTTTAATGATTTTCATAAAATAATAAAAATTTCGCAGGAATTCAATTATTTTCATAAATAATAAAATTTTACACGGATTCAATTATATTTTCGTAAATAATAACATTCTCTTTAGGAATTCAATTACATACTTTCATAAATAATAAAACTCGTTGTAGAATTTCAATTATTTTTAATAAAATTTTAATCAAATTCGTCGAAAAATGTAATTATTTTCAAAAATTTTATTAAAATTCAATATATTCAATTATTTAAAAATTTGTTGATAAAATTCTTTATGAGAATTCAATTTTAAGAAATAAGCAAATATTTAATAAATTGTTTTTTTTGTATGTAAATAATTGGATTCTAATAAAATTTTCTAATAAAATTGGATATAAAAATGGATTTTAGTTAAAATTTTCGATTATAATTGAATATTAAAAGCATTAAAGCGTAAATTTTTAGAAATAATTGAATTTTGAAAAGGTTTTAAATTAAAATCTTTGAAAATTTGAATTTTTCATATTTTTAACTAACAATTCTGCGGAATTAATTTATTTGAGAAAGTTTTATTCTGGATTTTTTTTTAAAATTATTTCAAATTTTTATTTTCTAATATATATTTAATTAAAAAATTCACGAATAATTGAAATTTTGTAAAATTGAATTGTATACAAATGAATTTGAAAATCCTCAAAGAACTATTTCAAAAATTACACTGAGAAAACTGGAGTATTGGACTAAACAACTGGAGGGACAAATCGTTGATATTTGAGAGTTAGCTATTGGATAACAATCTAAATGTTCAAATTCACCATTGACAGATATTCGTGCCATTTCTCTTGGAGGGAAAATGAGTTTATAACAGAGGGACAAATTAACCATCTTGAGAAATCCCTTCCTTATCCGGCGCGAAATGAATAAATATGGCAACCTAACCCCTAAATTAAATACATAAAATGTCAGAAAAATAATTTCGCGCGCATCAGATCGTACACATTTTCTGCGCAACTTTTAACCCTCAGATATAATGGGAGAGAATATACAAGTAGATTTCCATTATCAATTCAAAATTTATTTTAGAAGGACTATTTAACTCTCTTCATAAGCAAAGGAAACATACACTTTTTGAACCTCTGAATTTGACTCTCCAGTTTTCTCAGTGTATTAAAAATAATGCATTTATAGAAGAATTTTAGTTAAAAACATAAAAAAAAATTTTTTTTATTTTGAAATAGTTATAAATTATTTGCGAAATTTAATTATTTTCAAAACTAATAAAATTCTTCGCTGACATTCAATTATGATCAAAAATTTTTTAAAAATTCTCGTCAAAATTTCAATTATCTTTAGAAACAATTAAATTCTTCTTCAAAATTTAATTGTTTTCAAAAATTTTCATAAAATTGTCAAAATTTCAAATACTTATAAAAATTTTAAATAAAATTCTGCGTAAACCTTTAATTATTTTCATAAAAAATAATAAACATCTTACAGGAATTCAATTATTTACAAATTTTTAATAAATTTCTTCACACTCATTAAATTATTTTCATAAATAATAAAATTTTACACTGTTTCAATTATTTTTATAAATAATATAAAACTCATCGCATAATTTCAATTGTTTTTAATACAATTTTAATCAAATTTCTCGAAAAATGAAATTATTTTTAAAAATTAAGTTAAAATTCATCAAAGAAATTCAATTATTAAAAAATTTGTTGATAAAGTTCTTTGTAGGATTTGAATTTTAAGAAACATTCAATTATTCAATAAATGATTTATTTGCATTTTATTTGTATTTAAATAATTGAATTCTAGTAGAATTTTCTAATAAAAATTGATTTAAAAATGAATTTCAGTTAAAATTTCAGATAATAATTCAGAAATAAAAGCTATATAGCTTGAATATTTAGAAATAATTGAGTTTTGAAATTAATTTTTTTTAAAAAAGTTTGAATTTTTTTAATATTATTTTAAGTTTTTATTCTATAATATATTTAATTGAAGAATTTACGAATAATGGAAATTTCCGAGTCGAAGACTCGGAGTTATCAATATCTTCATGTTTTATTAATTTATTTATTTTTTTGTTCGAGCCGAACGAAAAATAAATATTTATCTCGAGACAATTCGCATATAATAATGCAAAATTATTATCGGAAAGTAAGAAGGAACAAACAAAAATATATCGCAGAGTTCAATCAACTCGTTTAAATTATTAAAACCGGAGAAAAATTGTTATTAGCTTCCATTTTCGAAAAAATGGAAAATTAAAAAGGATGCTCATAAAATTTTTAATGAATATTGCCTTTGTGAGTGTGTAAATTTATAACTGTTGCGTTTTCTCTCTCTCTCTTTTTTTTAAGGGAAGTTATTACTATTTAGTGGTTAATTATTCCCGGTTATAGTGTAACGCGATGTATAATATTGTTTTATGTTACATATTCGCGCGTTACATTTTAATGGTTAATAGATATGAACAATTTATGTATTACATGAGATTGTGTAAGTGCGCACTGTAATTCAGTGTATAACTATCATGATTTTACAAAGGGCTTTCATGTGAATTTCAAGCTTTACACGAGAAGCCAACACAAGAAAGTTATCCATAATAACGACAAATGATATTCTAAGGATATTCGTCTATATAAACTTTCGAGTTTCGAACAAATCTTTGAATATAACTTTGCTTTAATATAGAACGGAGATAAACAATAGAAAAGTGACTAATAGAATTATTACTTCACATCATCAATATTTTCAATCAAAAAAAAAGAAAGGAAAAAAAATAAATTGATCTTGCGATTAAAATTTTTTTAGAAGTTTTATTTTTTATTTTTAAAGAAAAAAGAAAAAGCATTAACAAATTAAGAAATATATATTTAAAAAAACGAATTTTTAAACCAAAGAATTAATTTTCGAACCAAATAAATTCATTTTTGAACGAAGAAATAATTATTTATTAAAAAAAATACTTCTGCAACCAAAGAAATATCAATTCGACCCAAACAAATACCTTTTAAACCAAAAATCACATTTTTGAACAAAATAAATATTCATTTGAATGAACCAAATATTTTTTTTTCAAGTAGAAAATAAATTTTTTAAGAAAAGAATTAATTTTTAACACAAATAAATACTTTTTTAGTTCAAAAAAATTATGTGAACTGAATAAACTATTTTCTGCAGAAAGTAAAATCAATTTGAAATAAAAAAAATTTTGTTTAACAAATAAATATTCACATTAACCTAACAAATACTTTTCGAACCAAAAAATGTATTTTGAAACCAATAAATACTTTTTTGAGCCAAATATATTTTTGAACCAAGTAATATTTATTTCAATTAAAAAAATACTTTTTAAACCAAAGAATTAATTTTAAACCAAAAAAATACGTTTTTAAACGAAGTAATAATTATTTGGAACAAAAAATACATTTTTAAACAAATAAATTTTCATATGAACCTAACAAATACTTTTTGAACCAAAAAATGTATTTTTAAACCAAAGAATTACTTTTCTTGACACTAATTTATACTTTCTTAACCTAATAAATTACTTTTTAAAACAAATTAATTATTTTCTAAACAGAATGTAATTAATTTGAAACCAATAATTACTTTTGAACCAATAAATTTATTTTATTTATTTATTTATTTATTTAAACCAAATAAACACATTTTTAAACAAAGTAATATTTATTTAAAACAAGAAGAAATACCTTTTTGAACTGAAAAAATATTGATTTAAACGAAACTAAATTTTAATATTGGAAAATAAATTTTGCGTGATAAAGAATTATTTTTTGACATTTAAGTAAATATTTCTTTCAACAAAAAATTAATTTCTGAACCAAATAATTAATTTTCTAATGAAAGTATAATAAATTTGAAATTAGTAAATACTTTTTAATCTAAATAAATATTCATTTGTACCAGTCAAATAATTTTTATTTTCTGAACCAAAGAATAAATTTTTAACACAAATACAAACTTTATTAACCCAAAAAATTAATACGTAAACTAAATAAATTATTTTCTGAACGAAGTAAAATCATTTTAAAACAAAAAATACTTTTTTAAAGAAATAAATATTTATTTGAAAACCAAACAAATAATAATTTTTCAACCATAAAATGTATTTATGAACCAAAGAATTACCTTTTCAACAAGAAAAATTCTTCTTCAACCAAAAAGCACATTTTTAAACCAAAGAATTTATTTTTGACACAAATTTATACTTTCTTAATCTAAAAAATACTTTTTAAACTAAATAATTTCTTTTCTAAACGAAGTATAATTATATTGAAACCAATAAATAATTTTTGAGACAAATAAATGAATTTTTAAACAAAATAATATTTATTTGAACCAAAAATACTTTTTAACAAAATTAATATTCATTTGAACGAAATAAACACATTTTTGAACAAAGTAATATTTATTTAAAAGAAGAAAATACTTTTTCAACTGAAGAAATATTGATTTGAACGAAACTAAATTTTTAAATTTAGAAAATAAATTTTCGAGACAAAGAATTATTTTTTGTTATTTATATAAATACTTTTTGAACCAAAAAAATTATTTAATGAACCAAATAAATAATTTTCTAAACGAAGTATATTAAATTAAAAAATTAATAAATACTTTTTGATCTAAATAAATATTTTCATTTTTACAAGTCAAATACTTTTTATTTTTTGAACCAAAGAATTAATTTTTAACACAAATAAATACTTCACTGGCCAAAAAAATGAATATGTGATCTAAATAAATTTTTTTCTAAACGAAGAAAAGTTAATTTGAAACCAAATTGCAAAAAACAAACAAAAAATAACAAATTGAAACAAAAAATACTTTTTATGGTAAAATACAAATTAAATGAAGCAACAAAAATATTAAATTTGAATTTTAAAAACTCTAGGAGTTTAAAATATAGAAAAAAAATGTTAAAAAATATTTTTAAAAATATTAAGAAAAATGTTTATAAAAATAGTACAACAAATAGTCAAAAGTAGTAAAAAAAGTAAAAAAAAATATTTAAAAAATAGTAAAAAATAGTTTCGAGAAACATTGCGAATAATTTAAAGTGAAAATAGAAGGAAAATAGTAAAATATTTTTTAAAAATGGACAATAAATAGTAAGAATGTGATAATGAAACTTAAAAATAGTAAAAAAGTGGAAAAAAAATTTTTTAATAGTAAAAAATAGTAAAAAGAGAAATAGCTCAGTAGCTTCACCATTTTTTTTGTAAGAATTGAATTATAAGTTGTTTAATACAAAATAAAATGTTTAATATAAAAAAGTAAAAAATTGTTTAAGTATTAAAAACTGTAACAAAAAAAATGTAAATAAAAGATTTAATAGTAAAAAATAGTAAAAATGTCGATAAGTGGAAAAATTCCCCCACAGTCAGACATTAAAATAGCGTATAAAACTAAAACAAGTGTAATTAGAACGTAAGTTCGTTTTAAAGTAGAAAAAAAAGTTTATAAAGAGACTTATATTAAAATCTTTCCTTTAAAAAAAAAATACTTCGAATGGAATAAAAGCGATTTTTGTGTTTTTGAAAACAAAAATAATTTTTTACATTGACCAAAAGTGTGTGTAAAAAATATGAATAACATAATTTTTTTTCTCTCCTCTTCTCTCTTCTTTTATTGAATTCCTGAGTACGTGGATATATTTCAAAGTTCCGCTATCGCGATAGTGATTCAGAGGCTAAAAATAGATAACTAATGGGAATCGAGTTAAATTCAACGAGTTGGCAAACAGGGCGGAAATTGAATCAATGCATCGTATATATACATACACACGTGAAACAGTGGCTATTGCGTTCATTGATTAATGTTAAATGTTTTTTTGATCTTGAAAATTGTCCACCTAAAAATACATTTCGAAAAAAAGTAAATAAACTCTCAGAACAAAAGTAAGATAAGTAAACATAATTAATATCAAAATCAAAACGAACGAAAAATATATTTGTTTTCCTTTTCTAATCAACGAAATTTTTTTTTTTTGTTCAATTTCTTTTTTAAAAGTAAAAATAAAAGTAATAATAAAAGTAAAAATAAATTTTTTTTGGACAAAATAGGACAAAAAATAGTGGGAATTTTTTAAATAAATACATAGAATTTTACAAAATTTGAAAGAGGGGCATTTTTTTCCAAAAATTAGTTTCTCTTTACTGTAAAAGGTAAATTAAATTTTTTTTTACAATTTCAAATAGCGACTTGAATTTAATATGAATCATTGCTTATTTTTGCATTTACTTTTTCAAAAAAATGAAAGGAAAAAAAAATTACATTTCGCACTGCGCGATAAAACTTTAAAGTGCATTTCTTTTTCTTTTCAAGATAGAAAAGAGCAACGGATGTAAAAATATTGAAACGAATCCTGTAACTCTCGGGGGAGATATACATTTTCTTTTTAAACTCCTGCGCGAATACATATATAAATATTACATATACATTTGGTGGTAACGTTTTTTTTTCCCTCTTCTTCTGATATCACTGTCATTGTGAATGAAAATCTCTTGCGAAAAGTTGAATTTTATCGTTTTGCAATATTTTAACAGTGAAAAAAGAAAATTCATGTGAAAATTCCTCTTCTTCAAATGACTTTAATTAAAAATTCTCAGAAGAATTATAAACATTTTTTCATTAATTTTTATTTTTCAAATTTTATTTCACTTGTTGTAAAGAAATTTTTTTTCTAAATTGGAATTGTTAAATTTTTTGCTTGTTAAAAATAAAAAACAAGGAGAAAAAAATTGTTAACGTCGAGGGTAAAGTTTTAAGTAATTTCTATTTATTTTGTATTTTTATTATATTTCTTGTATTATTTTTTAATGCTATTTTTAATATTATTTTGCATAATATGTATTTATTATAATTATACTATTTTTCTATTTTGTTTTTTTATTTTTCCATTTTGTTTTTCTATTTTTCTATTTTATTTTTCTATTTTGTGTTTCTATTTTCCTATTTTATTTTTCTATTTTGTGTTTCTATTTTCCTATTTTATTTTTCTATTTTTTACTCTATTCTTATATTTTGTTATTCTATTTTTAAACAATTTTCTATATTTTAAATCTATTTTTTTTAATTTTTTAATATTTTGACTATTTTGACTTTTTGTTATTCTATTTTTTATACCATTTTTTATTTGTTAATTCTATTTTTTAATATTTAATATTTATATATTTTTTTATTTTATTCTTAACACTATTTTTAAATTAAAAAAAATTTTGTTTACCATTCTTATATTTTATTATTATATTTTTATTTTTTATACAATTTTTAATTTTTAATTCTATTTTTTTAATTATTTAATACTTTGACTATTTTTATATTTTGTTATTTTATTTTTTATACCATTTTTTATTTGTTAATTCTGTTTTTATATTCTAATATTTTTTATTTTATTCTTTACACTATTTTAAAATTTTTTTAAAATTAATTTTGATCCGATGTTTATATTTTTTTATTCTATTTATTACACAATTTTTTTATTTTTTATTTCTATTTTTTTAATATTTTAATATTTTTTTATTGCATTTTTTATATTATTTTCTATTTTCTTATTTCAATTTTACACCATTTTTTATTTTTAATTACATTTTTTAAATATTCTAATACTTTGACTGTATGTTTTATACTATTTTTATATTTTATTATTCTATTTTTTATACTATTATTATATTTTATTATTCTATTCTTTATACTATTTTTTTATTCGCTAATTCCATTTTTTAAATATTTTAATACTTTTTTATTGTATTCTTTTTTTTATTGTATTCTTTATACTATTTCTAAATTTTTGTTTATATTGTTTTTATAATATATTTTCATTTTTAATTAAATTAAAAAAATTTTATTATCATTTGCTTGGAATATTGTGAAAAGAAAAAATTTGTCCCACCTAAAATGTTGAGAAAAAAAATCTTTATAGGACGATAAACAAAAAAAAAATTTTTTTTTTTTTGAAAATCTTGGAAAGTGGAGCTTAAGTTTGAAGGGAAAAAATTTTCGTTTTAAACTGTTGAAATCCCGCAGAATTGAAGACATGACGTTGGTTTGAATACCAAATAGTAGGGTGAACTGGTGCATTTCAAATGCAATGTAACACCAGAATCTAATTTTGCAAATTCTACTCTAAGGAACATTTCAACTTAGTTTTATGTTAGATAATGTAATTTTGGAATCGATTTCCCCTTCTTGTTTACACATTGAATGAAGAAAAATTTCCAATTCATAAATTCCGTCAAATTAAAATGAGAAAAAAATATTCGGAAATTTTTTCTACTTTTTTCTATTTTAATTTATTCCAAATCAATAAAAATAAAATATTGTATAATACAATTTTTAATTACTTTTTATGTTTTATTATTATTATTATTATTATTATTATTATTATTATTATTATTATTATTATTATTATTATTATTATTATTATTAATTAAATTGGTTATTTATTTATTTAGAAATGGGACCTATTTATTTTATAAAAAATAAATTAAATTATAGTAAATAAAAAAATATAAAAAAAATTGTATAAAGGAAAGTATTTAATGTAAAATGACGAAAGTTATTAATTTAAATTGTTGACGAAAAAATCAATTGTTAAAATATTGATAAAAAAATGTCCTATAACTATATAATAGAAAATAAAATTCTTTCTGACAGTTTTTATCGATTACATTTAAGAAGAAACCCTCGAAGGTAAAACGTCAAGTAGTCCTCGTTATTCCGTGTTATTCTGAAGAGAGAAAGAAAGAAGTCTTTAGAGATTTCTTTCTCAGAAAGAAAATTGAGATTCCTCTGACTGCTGTTGCTCTACTTTAAACCATTTTAAGGGTGAAACTATTTTACACAGCCACAAGTCATTACCTCTGACAATAAAGATCTTTTCAGTAGTTAATTTTTCTTTGCGCCAACTTAAGAAAAAAAGAAGAAGAAAAAATTGAGACGAATCATTTAAATTAGAAATCCAATTAACTTCCATTCTTCTGAAAATGAAACTTTTAAATCTGTTTTTTTTTCTGTCGTTTTATAGAAACAATCGCAAAGGAGGAATAATATTGTGGTTATTATTTTTATTATTTTTGAAAATATATCGATATATAATTGTTTATATTTATTTTTCTATTTATTTTTATTCACTTTAATATTTATTTATTTACTTTATTTTTCTTTATATTCATTTTGTATTTTTCTATTTATTTTTATTCATTTTCTATTCATTTTCTATTCATTTATTTATTTACTTTATTTTTCTTTACATTCATTTTGTATTTTTCTATTTATTTTTTCTATTTATTATATTCTGATAAAAAATAATGAGAAGGTCTTGGATTTTTTTCGATTTTGAGCATTGTATAATCTTTTTCAATTTATTTCCCTTCCAAAACATTAAAAAAATTGTCTTTTAGGCAAAATTAGTTGGATTTTGAGCTCTAACTTTTTTTGCAATTAACTTTTTTTCTCGCAACTATAAGTATAGAAATAGAAAAATTTTTTTACATATTTTAAATAAACAGTAAAATTCTCTCAATTTAATAATTCATTGATTGCTTTAATAAAATAGATAAACTGAATAATAAAATCTGTATCTTTGAAATATTGTTTTGCAAACAGAGAAACATAAAGAAAAAACAGAAAAAAGAACAAAAAAAAAAAAAATGGTAAACCAGTTGAAAAGAAGATCCCTGGTTGGAAAACGAGTGGATGTTAAATTATTCCAAGCATCTTCCATCTCTACGATTAAGAGTTACAGCTGCTGCATAACTGAAAACTTTAGGGACTTTCAACGTTGAAAAAATTTCTCCAAAGTACCGCTGCTGGCAATATAACTTGACTTTTTAAACAAAAAAAAAAGAAGAAAAAAACAACTTTTTCGAGGTTCAAGTTTTAGTTATTAAAAAATTTTCGAAAACTTAAAAATTGAATTCTATTTGTAATTCCTTTGTCAAAAGGATAACAAGTGGTCAAAGAAATTTAATAGTGCACTGCAAAATTTATTTTTTAATGGAGGTAATAATATTAATAATGATAATAATAATAATAATAATAATAATAATAATAATAATAATAATAATAATAATAATAATAATAAAAATGATAATGATAGTAATAATTGAAGTAAAAATAACAATTATATAGTAAATAATTTCTGTATTTAATTTTTTACTATTTTTAAAATATAAAAAAAAATTTTTTAATTTTGCTACAAAAATTATTAATTTCTTTATCGATTGTCCTTCGAAATGTAAACTTTTTTTAATCAAATAAAAAATAAAAAATAAATTAGTAAAAAAAATATCGAGAATAATATATTTGAGTAATTTTTTAAAATATTTTTTCCTCTCTTTCTGTTACAGTTCGTCATCGGAACCGGTCATGACAGGAACATACCGGAGATCGGTGAGTACAGGTAGAGTACAAATTGTCATAAAAAATGACGTGAGCTTTTTGTGTGCGATTATTTTTTTATGTCTATAATTTTCTTAAAATCACCTCACTAACAGTGGAGAAAGATGTAAAATAATAAAAATAAGTAGAAAAAGACATTCTTGGACAGACATTTAATAATATTTTAGGTAGAATTCCTTTTTTTTTCTATTCAGTGCAAATTTTGATAATTGCCAAAAAATTTGAATAGAAAAAAATGCTATAAGGTGAAGCATTTTTTTTTTGTCAGTGGAAAATTTCGTTTATAGTAAGACACTCAATTAAGTATTCCGTGAAAAATTTTAGCGACTAAATATTAGATATTATTTATAATTATTTTATTATTTTCCTCAGAAATAATTCAGTAAAGTGGAAAAATCGCATTTTTAAGTGGAACTAAACAATTTTAGTCAGACAGAAAACATATAGCAATAAAAGTTTTCGACGATGATAAAGAACATGGTGAATGTTTTCAAGTAGAAATAGTCGTTTATATTCAGACATAAGTATGATTAAAAATAGTAAGAAGTAATTAAAAAAAAATTTTACATACTAAAAATTAATTTTTCTAAAGTTTTGAAAGTTTAAATAAATATTTACAAAATTATAAGTGGAAGAAAACGATTTTAGTCAGACAGTATTTAAATTAATAAAAGTTCTACTACAATAAAGAACATGATGAATATTTTTAAGTAGAACAAATCGTTTACAGACAGACATAATTAAATAGTTTACAAAAGTAATCAGAAGTGTATAAAGAAAAAAAAATATTCAACAAATATTTAAAAAGTAGTGAAAAAAGTAAAAATAGTAAAAAATTGTGAGAAAAAAATTCAGACGAATCTTGCACCTTTCTGGAAAAATACTTTTATAGACAGACATTATCGAATAGTGATAAAAAAATTCTGTTTAATTTTTTTTTTTTGTTTTTTGATATTTTTATTAACCTTTTATTTTAGGAGAAAAAGTAGTCTATAGACAGACATGTAAAAAAGAGACTTTTCCAACACAATTGACCTTGATAAGTAGTAGAAAAAAAATCTTTTATTCTTTGACACGAAAGCAGGCAGTAAAAAATGCTACTCCAGTGTAACTCAATAAACATTCTTTATAGGGGAAAAAGACATTTATAGACAGACACTAAATTAAAGTACTAAAAAGAACAATTTAACAGATAACCTAATAAAGAATTTTCAAGACAACTTTCATCAGAGGCGTTGAATTTTTTTTTCGAACTCACTGTCATTCGACATAAACAAATAAAAAATAAACCAAATAATTTTAATTAATTTCTTTATTTAATTTAGACGAGCAAGGTTGACATTGCCTATAAGTAAAGATAACAATTATTATTATTATTATTATTATTATTAAACAAAAAATTTTTTTTTTATAAAAATTGTAAAAAAAATTATCATTTTGTAAAAAGTAATTATTCCTTTAGTTTATTTTTATTTTTTTTACGTTATTAAGTTCGTTTGTAGTATTTTTATTTTTATGTTTCATTAATTCATTTATTTTACTATTTTTATTATTAATTTATTTAAAATCTTTCGAGATTTTAAAATAACATATTATAATTATTTTCTTGTACTATTTTTATAGAAAATAATGAAAAAGTACTAAAATTGTAATTTTTATTATTTTAATGAACGAATAAAATTAAAATAAATGAAGTAGAATGTAATTTAAAGTTCTAAGTAGAAAAAGACGTATTTGGCCAGACATGTAATAATATAGCAATTTAGCAGAAATACTAAGAAGAGCGTCAACAATAAAATTTTCAAACTGACGAAAATTCGCAATCACAATGCAAATTTTGAGAAAATAGAGTTCTGAAAATTTTTGCACGATCAAAATTGCAAAATTTCTTTTTGCGTATATGAAAAAAAATTTTGTGAGAAATGCATTTTATGAAGCTTACGTTTGCAAGTTTATATGAAGCATAAGTTTTTTCTCTCCTTGTCTCTCGCTCTCTCTCTCTCTGTTTTTACTTTATGTTGGGTTTCAAGCAGAGAGAACTTGTGAAATCTAATGACTTAAAGTGATCCTTGAATGTTGGAAGTACCGGCTATAATTCAGTTTTATGGGAATGGACGCCCTGTCGTTGTCTCTTGGTTATTTAATAGTGAGATTCTCCGGCTAGAAGAGAAGCATGTCAACGACGTTGAAATCCTGATAAAATCGACATATTTCTCGTAATTTAAAAGGGAAATTCTCTATCTGTCAATATGATTTTTTCACGTGCGCACGCTCACAGACACACACATACACTCACAGACAAATTGCATTCAATTCAATATTTAAATTAATTGTGAGACCTAAATATTTTAATCATGTAAATTTCTCTCTTTTCTTTTTATGTGTAAAAAATTTTAAATTGTTAAATTATATAAAAGGAAAAAATAAAAATAATATTTTTATTTTATTTCTTTTTTAATTAATATTATAAAATTAATATAATATATTATCAAAGTAAAAAATGAAAAAAAATATTTTAATTTTATTTGTTTTTTAATTAATTATACTTTTTTTTATCTAAATTTAATTTCTTTTTAATTAAGAATATAAGTAATAATTATAATGATAATAATAACATACTGGCTGACTAATAAGTTACTTGCACTACTGAAAAAATAATATATAAAAAAAATAATAAACAGACCTATACCTAATAATAGAAATAATATGTCTGACAAATAATTTACTTGTACTACTGAAAAAGTATTATTAATAAAAAATAAAATAATAATAATTAGAATAATGATAATAATAAAAATAATATATGTCTGACTAATAATTTACTTGCACTACTGAAAAGATAATATTTATATAAAATAAAAATAATAACAAAATGTCTGACTAATAATTTACTTGTACTACTGAAAAAGTATTATTAATAAAAAATAAAATAATAATAATTAGAATAATGATAATAATAAAAATAAAATATGTCTGACTAATAATTTACTAGTACTACTGAAAAGATAATATGAATATAATTATAAAATTAAAAAAATAATAATAATAATATAGGTTTGACTAATACTTTACTTGCACTACTGAAAAGATAATATTTACATAAAATAAAAATAATAACAAAATGTCTGACTAATAATTTACTTGTACTACTAAAAAAGTATTATTAATAAAAAATAAAATAATAATAATTAGAATAATGATAATAATAAAAATAAAATATGTCTGACTAATAATTTACTTGTACTACTGAAAAGATAATATAAAAATATTATTACAAAATAAACAAAATAATAATAAAATTTGTCTGACTAATAATTTACTAGTACTACTGAAAAGATAATATGAATATAATTATAAAATTAAAAAAATAATAATAATAATATAGGTTTGACTAATACTTTACTTGCACTACTGAAAAGATAATATTTACATAAAATAAAAATAATAACAAAATGTCTGACTAATAATTTACTTGTACTACTAAAAAAGTATTATTAATAAAAAATAAAATAATAATAATTAGAATAATGATAATAATAAAAATAAAATATGTCTGACTAATAATTTACTTGTACTACTGAAAAGATAATATAAAAATATTATTACAAAATAAACCAAAGAATAATAAAATTTGTCTGACTAATAATTTACTAGTACTACTGAAAAGATAATATGAATATAATTATAAAATTAAAAAAAATAATAATAATATAGGTCTGACTAATAATTTACTTGCACTACTGAAAGGATGATATTTAAATGTAAAATGAAAATAATAAATAAAATTTATGACTAATAATTTTCTTGTTCTACTTAAAAGATGATAATAGTATAAAATAAAAATAATAATAAAATATGTCTGACTAGTAATTTACTTGTACTACTGAAAAGGTGATTTTAACATAAGATAAAACTACTAATAAAAATGTATGACTGATAATTTACTTGTACTATTGAAAATATGATATTATCATGAAATAAAAATAATAATATGTGTCTGACTAATAATTTACTTGTACTACTAAAAAGCTATGATAATAAAGAAAAAAACTCAAAATAATAAAAATATTGAACAGTAAACGAGAAAATTCAATGAAAAAATGATAGTTTCAAAAATAGAGTAAATAAAAATATGCTATGCAGTAATGAATCGAATTGAAATTTGTTCAAATGAAATTTTGTGCAAAGGAAAGTATAGTTTGATAGTAAAATCTATATACATCACTTTATTTTTTTTATCACAGCTAAAACGTTTGAAGTGTGAGCTAAACGATTTTTTTTATCTGTAGGTGAAAAAAAATCGAGAAGATTTCAAAAGCCTCTCTCCAGTAACTAGTTTTATTATTTTATGCAAAATAGGCTTTTAGCAAAAAAAAAAGAAAAAAAATTCATTTTCCCTAAAGCGGATGAATAAAATTGCGAATTTATTTACAAAAAAAAGAAATTGAACGATATTTTAAAGGGAGAAATTGAAAGGCAAAATAGAACCTAATTATTATTCATTAATAAATTATTTTTAATAAATCGAAAAATATTTTTTTAAAAAAGGAAAAATTGAATTTTTAAATTTATTTGAAAAAAAAAGAAATTGAACGAATTTTGTGAAGAGGTAAATTAATAACAATAGTAAAACTAATAATAATTAATTTAAAATAACTTAGATGTTTAAATTATTTATTATAAATTATTATTATTATTATTATTATTATTATTATTATTATTATTATTATTATTATTATTATTATTATTATTGATTATTGAAAAAATAAAAAAAAATAGATAAACAGTAACAACTAACATTATTAATCGCAATAAAAAAAGTCATTAACGAAATGAACAATCAATCTAAAATGAATCGATATTGATTGAATTTTCAATTTAACAGACACTTTCGCCGCAAGTTTTCTTTTCTTCTTTTTCATTTCTCTGTTTTTTTTCATTCTCATTAACTGTATTGCTGTCTCCATTATATTATCAAGTTCGATAGGTCAACAAGTTAAGCCTATCAAGTTTATATAAAAAAGCAATTGTGTAATCAAAGCACCACAGCACGTATTGTTCTTTATTTTTTAATAGTGTCTCAATATTTTCTCCTCTCGATTTAAAGTTATAGGAAAAATGATCCGTCTTCTTTCTTTTTTTTCTCTCTCATTTTTTTGCTAAGCTAAAAACATGAACGACAACGTAAAGTAGCACTCGACTAAAAGACTGATGATCCTCAAATGTATGTTTTGTAATCATAATTTTTTCTTTGTTTTTTGCCTCAATAAACAATGCTCATAGAAGAAGAGGGGGGGGGGGGGGTGAAAATAAAACTGTCGACGAAAAATAAGACGATGAAAGAAAAATGTAATGGAAGGTAACATGAGACTAGGAAGTTTAACACACAAGAAAAGTAAAATAAATTGAGGAGAAAAGTGGTGGATGAGAGAGAAAGAGAGAAAAAGAGAGAGAGGAATGTGACATTTATCATGTTATATATATAGAAGATGTACAAACGTGCTGGTTCAGTTTCACAAAATCTACTATCATTTTTAAATGTTATTTCTGAATTATTGTCATAATATATATTTGAAATCAATAGTCATGTGTGCTGAGCATGACTTTTTCAAAAAAAATGAAAATTATAACTAACTTTATTTAATTTTTATACTTGAAAAAAAGATTTTTACTGAGAAAAATCATTTAATTTCATAAAATAAGTTAAAAAATTCTTTCGAATTTCAAGTGTGAGCTTTTTATTAGTAAAAGCTCATTTATTTGACTCATTAGCTTATTTAATAATCTATTTATTTTAAATGAGCTTTTAATTAAGAAACGCACTTAATTTCATAAAATTAGTTTGAAAATGATGTTTCATTAAAAAGGAGCTTTTTATTAGGTAAAGCTCATTTCTTTTATTCATTGGCTTTTTCAATTAATTTATTTAAAATATGATTTTTCCTGAGAGAAATCATTTGATTTCATAAAATAAGTTAAAAAATTCTTTCGAATTCCAAGTGCGAGCTTTTCGTCAGTAAAAGCTAATTTATTTGATTCACTAGCTTATATAAATTATCCATTTATTGGAAATGAGCTTTTTACTAAGAAAATCACCTTAATTTCATAAAACTAGTTTAAAAATTAGGTCAAATTTTAAAAATGAGCTTTTTTAGTAAAAATCTCATTTATTTAATTCATTAGTTTATTTATTTAATTAATTTTTTTTATTTGAAATCATTTTTTTACTCAGAGAAGTCACGGAATTTCATAAAATTATTTTGAAAACTCTGTCTTATTTAAAACATGAGCTTTTTACTCAGAGAAGTCACTTAATTTCATACAAATCAAATATTGAAAATTCTGTTTAATTAAAAAAAGAGCTTTTATTGGTTAAAGTTAATTTATTTTATTCATTAGCTGATTAAATTTATTTATTTATTTGAAATATAATTTTTTTTTACTGAGAGAAGTCATTTAATTTAATAAAATTAGTTGAAAAATACTGTCGAATTTAAAAAGTAAGGTTTTTATTAGTAAAAAGCTCATTTATTTGATTCATTACTTCATTTAAGTAATTTATTTATTTGAAATAAGTTTTTTTACTTAAAAAGCCACTAAATTTCATAAAATTATGTTAAATTCCAAATGTGAGCTTATTTTTTTAGTTAAAAGCTCACTTATTTTATTTATTATTAGGTCATTTAATTTATTTATTTGAAATATAATTTTTATTAAGAGAAATCATTTAATTTCTTAAAATTAGTTAAAAAATTCTGTCTAATTTCGAAAATGAACTTTTTATTAGTAAAAAGCTCATTTATTTTAAATTTATTTATTAAAAATAAGCTTTTCACTAAGAAAATCATTTAATTTAATAAAAATAGTTTAAAAATACTGTCGAATTTCAAAAGTGAGTTTTTATTAGTAAAAAGCTCATTTATTTGATTCATTTTAATTATTTTTTGATTTTTAAGAAATTTACTTATTTAAAATAAGCTTTTCTCTTAATTTTCACTTCATTTCAAAAAATTAATTCAAAAGTACTGTCGAACTTCAAAAGTGAGCTTTTTATTAGTAAGAAGCTCATTAAGTTGCTTCATTACTATATTTAAGAAATTTATTTATTTAAAATAAACTTTTTTACTAAGAACGTCATTTAATTTCATAAAATTAGTTAAAAAATTATGTTGAATTCCGAAAAATTGAACTTTTTATTAGTAAAAAGCTCATTTATTTTAAATTTATTATCTTATTTAATTAATTTAATTATTAAAAACAAGCTTTTCACTAAGAAAATCATTTAATTTAATAAAAATAGTTCAGAAATATTGTCAAATTTCAAAAGTGAGCTTTTTAGTAAAAATTAAAAAAATCCCTTTTCATAAACATATTTTGAAAATTCTGTCTAATTTCAAAAATGAGCTTTTTACTCAAAGAAGTCATTTAATTTTATAAAATTAGTTTGAAAATTCTGCTTAATTCTACAAATAAGTTTTTAACTCAGAAAA
This sequence comes from Leptopilina syphax, assembly GCA_032872505.1. NCBI lineage: Eukaryota > Metazoa > Arthropoda > Insecta > Hymenoptera > Figitidae > Leptopilina > Leptopilina syphax. The sequence continues at coordinate 41,173,122 of CM065469.1, forward strand.
TCCACTTAATTTCTTAAAAATAGCTCCTTCCTTACGCAATAAAATCTTGTCTTCTACAGTAAAATAAGCTTTGAGTTTAAGATAGAATAAATGTTTAATTTAAACTAATTTTTGTCAACTTTAATTTCATAAACGAGAAAACTCTTTTCAGAACTCACAAAAGGTGAGTTTCAAACAAAAGGTTTCCAAAAAAAATGAGTTTAGTTTTTTCTTTATTCAGTGATGGATGAAGATTTGTGAAAAAGGTTTAAAAGAACAATTTTTTTTTACTGAAGTGTGATTGACATTAACGGAAAAGCTGCTTTTAGTTATTAGACGATCAATAAACTTTTTTTTTTGCCGAAAAAATCCCATAGAGTCAGTATCTTCTTACCATTTGAAACAAAAGAACCTCCGCCACTTGACTTAATTGAGATGAAAGTTTCAAAGCTCTGGAGAAAAATTTTTCGAAATTTGAAGAGCTTGGGAAAATTCTTTTGCCTTGAATATTATTAACTTTTACTTCAATTTTTGACAAATTGCTTTTCTTTTGAGTTTTTAATTATTTCTCTCTTTTGATCTTCTTCTTTTCTTCTTATAAGTCCATTTTATTTTATTTTCTTTATTTTCATCATCTTCTGCATTTTTTCTTCTTTATTTTCTCTTTTAGTTTTTTCTTTTTCCCTTCTCTATTAATTTTTTTTTCTCTTTTACTTTTTCCTTTTTCTCCTCCTTTGATTTTCCCTTGTTTCTTTTTTTGAATTTTTTCTTTTTCTACTCTTTTGATTTTATTTTATCTTGTCTCTTATTTTTGTCTTAATTCTTGCATGTGAGTAGTATAAGTCAATCTCAGTCAGGCGAATATTTTTTTTTTCAGTAGTACAACTCAGTTTTGGTCAGACAAAATCCTCTAAATTTTTAAATTTCAAATTTTTTTCTATAAGTAGTGCATGATAATTATTGTCAGACAACTTATTTTTAATTTTTAGTAGTGCAAGTCAATTATAGTCAGACAAAACCCTTCATTTTCTAGTTTTGTTATTTACAAGTAGTGCTTGTAAGTTTTAGTCAGACAAAAAGTTCCAAATTCTAAATTCCATTTCTTTCTTTTCTAAGTAGTACATGTCAATGTTTGTCAGACAAGATATTTTCAATTTTTCAATAAAAAAAAACTTGTAAAACAAGTAAATCACAGTCAGACAAACCTCTTCGTTTTCTACTTTTGTTTATAAGTAGTACAAGTCAGTTGCAGTCAGACCAAGCGTTCCAATTTCTAAGTTCGGTTACAAGTAGTACAAATCAGTTAAAGTCAGACAAAAGCCTTTCAAGTTCCATTTTTTTCCAAGCAGTAAAATGTAATAATTTACATAATTTACAAGTGTCTTTACTTAACATTCACCTAAAAATTAAATTTAAAATAAAAAGAAATTTAAGATAAAAAGCGTTTATCAATTTAAAAAAAAATGTCTTCCTTTTCAATGTTAAATTTCAATATACAGAGAAAAAATTTATAAATATCGAAAAAAATTGTTTGTTTTTTTCCTAAAATTGAAAGGTAAAAAATCGAAGGTAAAATAAGTATTTTATTAAATTGATTTTCTTCTTATCGAACAAAAGCCTTGTTACAAAGTGGACAAGAGGGATAAGCTTGAGAGTGTTTCTCATGCTCCTACTAGTGTAAGGTGTCAAAATGATTGACCCACATTTAGCGTATAAACACATCGCATATCATCGTTTGTATATTCAGGAATATACAGACGACAAAGGTCTATGCACACATACATAAACACAAACACCCACACAAATTACGTATGTATATTCAACAGCGAAGATTCATTACCCGCTGTTTCGCTTGCAATTGATTATATGCACTTCGCATTACTAATTAAATCCGCATTCTTTCACTTTAGTTGCTAAAAGATTATTCCCACCTCGCTCAATTTATATTTATTTATAATTATCCATAATTATCGTATTGTTAATTTCTAAACTTAATTTCCTGTATTTATTATGATTTCACGTTTGAGAAAAAAGTCTGAATATTATAAATATTATAAAAATATTATTTTATCTTTTATTTCTCGTAAAATGCCATAGTTTTTCTAAGAATATCAAATTGAGATAAAAAAAACGAACCAAAACTTTGCTTCGTAAAAAAAACCGCTGCCAAGTTGTACATTTTTATAATTTTGGTGTTCATTTCATGAACACTTTGCTTCCTCATAGAAATAATAATAATTAAAATATAAGAATTACTTTTTATAAAAGGGTTGAAAATCAATAAATCTTGGTCTAAAAAATGTGTTTTTATATATTCTATAAGATGGTAATAATAGTTTAATAATTACACATAAGTTAATAAACAAGAATGTTGAAAAAAATGATATTTTCCACAATTTTTGATTTTTCAAATACCAATAATTTCATAATTTCTGCCCAAATCAGGTTCAAAAATAGGTCAATCGAAGAGTTTTTTAATGTTCTTCAAGTTGGTAATAATTTTTTGAAGTTACTTTTACATAATTTAAAAAAATTTTATAAAAGTCTTATTTTTCAAAATTTTAGATTTTTAAAAGTTTAATATCTCCGGTTAATATGGACGAAAAATGTTCAATTAGGGCTCAAAAGATGCATCTGAAAGAACTCTACAAAACTAAATACAAAACAAAACTAAACTTCTACATTTTTTAACAAAGTTTTTAAAAAAGTCTTATTTTCCAAAATTTTTTATTTTTAAAAGTTTAATATCTCCGGTTAATATGGACGAAAAATTTTCAATTAGGGCTCAAAAGATGCGTGTGAAAAAACTCTACAAAACTAAAGAAAAAGATTTATAAGTGTCCTAACATTTTTTTAAGTTATGTCCAAAAAACGTTTTTTTACAAAATGAAAAATGCAAAAAAAAATAGTTAAATTTCATGAATCGGGCTGAAAATACTCTCATTTTATGTCCCCCGGGGAGACCTACAATTTAAAAAAAATTGAGGCCTTTAGCTCTTTCTCGTTCTGAGATATTGAAGCAAATGTAATGTTAGTACACACACACACATCGGGACAAATTTTTAAAATCCGTTTTTTAGACTTCGGAGGTCAAAATACGTCGAAATTTTTTTTTATTTATTTAGAACATTTATACGGGGAGTTCCTGTGCATATATAAAGTACTAAAGTATTAGGCATAATAAAAAAAAATTTATAAATATGTCAAAAAATGCCAATCCAAAATTTTGCTAATACAAAGCTTCCTTTATGAGGAAGCAAAAATTCATTTTTGTTTTAATTTCTGGGCTCGAACTAGGTCCGCTAATCCCGTAACAGTCCGTAACTTTGCTTAAAGTGTGTAAAAGTCCGTTTTTTAAAAAAAAGGTCCCTAAAGTCCGTAATAATTTAATTAAAAAAAAGATGAAAAGATGCAATTACAAATGATTGCAGAAATTCAATTATTTTCAAAATTAATAAAACTCTTCGAAGAGATTCAATTATGTTAAAAATATTTTTAAATTCTCATCAAAATTTCAATTATCTTTAGAAATAAATGGCGTCGCAACTGAATAATTCGAAATGATCAATTCTTCATACTTTCTTTTTTGCCATAATTACATTACATAATTGATTTTGCTGTTGTCTATTGTTTATTATATGTTTATTTACAAAAATTTAATTTTATAAAATGATTTTTGAAAAACTATTAGTCAAAATACTCCATCCGCCAATTAGCAGACAATCGAATTTTGGAGTTTTGAGGAGCTAAGAGCTTTAAAAAATTCAATTGTTTATAAACAAATGATTTTGTTGTTGTTGATTGTTCCTTAGATGTTTATTTACAAGAAATTACTTTTATTAAATGATTTTGTCAAAATTACTAGTCAAAATACTCCATCCGCCAATTAGCAGACAATCGAATTTTCGAGTTTTGAGGAGCTAAGAGCTTTAAAAAATTCAATTGTTTATAAACAATTAATTTTGTTGTTGCCTATTGTTCCTTAGATGTTTATTTACAAGAAATTACTTTTATTAAACGATTTTGGCAAAATTACTAGTCAAAATACTCCATCCGCCAATTAGCAGACAATCGAATTTTCGAGTTTTGAGGAGCTAAGAGCTTTAAAAAATTCAACTGTTTATAAACAATTAATTTTGTTGTTGTTGATTGTTCCCTAGATGTTTATTTACAAGAAATTACTTTTATTAAACGATTTTGGCAAAATTACTAGTCAAAATACTCCATCCGCCAATTAGCAGACAATCGAATTTTCGAGTTTTGAGGAGCTAAGAGCTTTAAAAAATTCAACTGTTTATAAACAATTAATTTTGTTGTTGCCTATTGTTTCTTAGATGTTTATTTACAAGAAATTACTTCTAGTTAATGATTTTGGCAAAATTATTAGTCAAAATACTCCATCCGCCAATTAGCAGACAATCGAATTTTCGAGTTTTGAGGAGCTAAGAGCTTTAAAAAATTCAATTGTTTATAAACAATTAATTTTGTTGTTGCCTATTGTTCCTTAGATGTTTATTTACAAGAAATTATTTCTAGTTAATGATTTTGGCAAAATTATTAGTTAAAATACTCCATCCGCCAATTAGCAGACAATCGAATTTTCGAGTTTTGAGGAGCTAAGAGCTTTAAAAAATTCAACTGTTTATAAACAATTAATTTTGTTTTTGCCTATTGTTCCTTACATGTTTATTTACAAGAAATTACTTTTATTAAACGATTTTGGCAAAATTACTAGTCAAAATACTCCATCCGCCAATTAGCAGACAATCGAATTTTCGAGTTTTGAGAAGCTAAGTGCTTTAAAAAATTCAACTGTTTATAAACAATTAATTTTGTTGTTGCCTATTGTTCCTTAGATGTTTATTTACAAGAAATTACTTTTATTAAACAAATTTGGCAAAATTACTAGTCAAAATACTCCATCCGCCAATTAGCAGACAATCGAATTTTCGAGTTTTGAGGAGCTAAGAGCTTTAAAAAATTCAACTGTTTATAAACAATTAATTTTGTTGTTGCCTATTGTTCCTTAGATGTTTATTTACAAGAAATTACTTTTAATAAATGATTTTGGCAAAATTACTAGTCAAAATACTCCATCCGCCAATTAGCAGACAATCGAATTTTCGAGTTTTGAGGAGCTAAGAGCTTTAAAAAATTCAACTGTTTATAAACAATTAATTTTGTTGTTGCCTATTGTTTCTTAGATGTTTATTTACAAGAAATTACTTCTAGTTAATGATTTTGGCAAAATTACTAGTCAAAATACTCCATCCGCCAATTAGCAGACAATCGAATTTTCGAGTTTTGAGGAGCTAAGTGCTTTAAAAAATTCAACTGTTTATAAACAATTAATTTTGTTGTTGTTGATTGTTCCTTAGATGTTTATTTACAAGAAATTACTTTTATTAAACGATTTTGGCAAAATTACTAGTCAAAATACTCCATCCGCCACTTAGCAGACAATCGAATTTTCGAGTTTTGAGGAATTAAGAGCTTTAAAAAATTCAATTGTTTATAAACAATTAATTTCGTTGTTGCTTATTGTTCCTTAGATGTTTATTTACAAGAAATTACTTTTATTAAACGATTTTGGCAAAATTACTAGTCAAAATACTCCATCCGCCAATTAGCAGACAATCGAATTTTCGAGTTTTGAGGAGCTAAGAGCTTTAAAAAATTCAATTGTTTATAAACAAATGATTTTGTTGTTGTTGATTGTTCCTTAGATGTTTATTTACAAGAAATTACTTTTATTAAACGATTTTGGCAAAATTACTAGTCAAAATACTCCATCCGCCAATTAGCAGACAATCGAATTTTCGAGTTTTGAGGAGCTAAAAACTTTAAAAAATTCAACTTTTTATAAACAATTAATTTTGTTGTTGTTGATTGTTCCCTAGATGTTTATTTACAAGAAATTACTTTTATTAAATGATTTTGGCAAAATTACTAGTCAAAATACTCCATCCGCCAATTAGCAGACAATCGAATTTTCGAGTTTTGAGGAGCTAAGAACTTTAAAAAATTCAATTGTTTATAAACAAATGATTTTGTTGTTGCCTATTGTTCCTTAGATGTTTATTTACAAGAAATTACTTTTATTAAACGCATTTGGCAAAATTACTAGTCAAAATACTCCATCCGCCAATTAGCAGACAATCGAATTTTCGAGTTTTGAGGAGCTAAGTGCTTTGAAAAATTCAACTGTTTATAAACAATTAATTTTGTTGTTGCCTATTGTTCCTTAGATGTTTATTTACAAGAAATTACTTTTATTAAACGATTTTGGCAAAATTACTAGTCAAAATACTCCATCCGCCAATTAGCAGACAATCGAATTTTCGAGTGTTGAGGAGCTAAGAACTTTAAAAAATTCAACTTTTTATAAACAATTAATTTTGTTGTTGTTGATTGTTCCCTAGATGTTTATTTACAAGAAATTACATTTATTAAATGATTTTGGCAAAATTACTAGTCAAAATACTCCATCCGCCAATTAGCAGACAATCGAATTTTCGAGTTTTGAGGAGCTAAGAGCTTTAAAAAATTCAATTGTTTATAAACAATTAATTTTGTTGTTGCCTATTGTTCCTTAGATGTTTATTTACAAGAAATTACTTTTATTAAACGATTTTGGCAAAATTACTAGTCAAAATACTCCATCCGCCAATTAGCAGACAATCGAATTTTCGAGTTTTGAGGAGCTAAGAACTTTAAAAAATTCAATTGTTTATAAACAAATGATTTTGTTGTTGCCTATTGTTCCTTAGATGTTTATTTACAAGAAATTACTTTTATTAAACGATTTTGGCAAAATTACTAGTCAAAATACTGCATCCGCCATTTAGCAGACAATCGAATTTTCGAGTTTTGAGGAGCTAAGAGCTTTAAAAAATTCAATTGTTTATAAACAATTAATTTTGTTGTTGCCTATTGTTCCTTAGATGTTTATTTACAAGAAATTACTTTTATTAAACGATTTTGTCAAAATTACTAGTCAAAATACTCCATCCGCCAATTAGCAGACAATCGAATTTTCGAGTTTTGAGGAGCTAAGAGCTTTAAAAAATTCAATTGTTTATAAACAATTAATTTTGTTGTTGCCTATTGTTTCTTAGATGTTTATTTACAAGAAATTACTTCTAGTTAATGATTTTGGCAAAATTACTAGTCAAAATACTCCATCCGCCAATTAGCAGACAATCGAATTTTCGAGTTTTGAGGAGCTAAGTGCTTTAAAAAATTCAACTGTTTATAAACAATTAATTTTGTTGTTGTTGATTGTTCCTTAGATGTTTATTTACAAGAAATTACTTTTATTAAACGATTTTGGCAAAATTACTAGTCAAAATACTCCATCCGCCAATTAGCAGACAATCGAATTTTCGAGTTTTGAGAAGCTAAGTGCTTTAAAAAATTCAACTGTTTATAAACAATTAATTTTGTTGTTGCCTATTGTTCCTTAGATGTTTATTTACAAGAAATTACTTTTAATAAATGATTTTGGCAAAATTACTAGTCAAAATACTCCATCCGCCAATTAGCAGACAATCGAATTTTCGAGTTTTGAGGAGCTAAGAGCTTTAAAAAATTCAATTGTTTATAAACAATTAATTTTGTTGTTGCCTATTGTTCCTTAGATGTTTATTTACAAGAAATTATTTCTAGTTAATGATTTTGGCAAAATTATTAGTTAAAATACTCCATCCGCCAATTAGCAGACAATCGAATTTTCGAGTTTTGAGGAGCTAAGAGCTTTAAAAAATTCAACTGTTTATAAACAATTAATTTTGTTTTTGCCTATTGTTCCTTACATGTTTATTTACAAGAAATTACTTTTATTAAACGATTTTGGCAAAATTACTAGTCAAAATACTCCATCCGCCAATTAGCAGACAATCGAATTTTCGAGTTTTGAGAAGCTAAGTGCTTTAAAAAATTCAACTGTTTATAAACAATTAATTTTGTTGTTGCCTATTGTTCCTTAGATGTTTATTTACAAGAAATTACTTTTATTAAACAAATTTGGCAAAATTACTAGTCAAAATACTCCATCCGCCAATTAGCAGACAATCGAATTTTCGAGTTTTGAGGAGCTAAGAGCTTTAAAAAATTTAATTGTTTATAAACAATTAAATTTGTTGTTGCCTATTGTTCCTTAGATGTTTATTTACAAGAAATTACTTTTATTAAACGATTTTGGCAAAATTACTAGTCAAAATACTCCATCCGCCAATTAGCAGACAATCGAATTTTCGAGTTTTGAGGAGCTAAGAGCTTTAAAAAATTCAACTGTTTATAAACAATTAATTTTGTTGTTGCCTATTGTTCCTTAGATGTTTATTTACAAGAAATTACTTTTAATAAATGATTTTGGCAAAATTACTAGTCAAAATACTCCATCCGCCAATTAGCAGACAATCGAATTTTCGAGTTTTGAGGAGCTAAGAGCTTTAAAAAATTCAACTGTTTATAAACAATTAATTTTGTTGTTGCCTATTGTTTCTTAGATGTTTATTTACAAGAAATTACTTCTAGTTAATGATTTTGGCAAAATTACTAGTCAAAATACTCCATCCGCCAATTAGCAGACAATCGAATTTTCGAGTTTTGAGGAGCTAAGTGCTTTAAAAAATTCAACTGTTTATAAACAATTAATTTTGTTGTTGTTGATTGTTCCTTAGATGTTTATTTACAAGAAATTACTTTTATTAAACGATTTTGGCAAAATTACTAGTCAAAATACTCCATCCGCCACTTAGCAGACAATCGAATTTTCGAGTTTTGAGGAATTAAGAGCTTTAAAAAATTCAATTGTTTATAAACAATTAATTTCGTTGTTGCTTATTGTTCCTTAGATGTTTATTTACAAGAAATTACTTTTATTAAACGATTTTGGCAAAATTACTAGTCAAAATACTCCATCCGCCAATTAGCAGACAATCGAATTTTCGAGTTTTGAGGAGCTAAGAACTTTAAAAAATTCAATTGTTTATAAACAAATGATTTTGTTGTTGCCTATTGTTCCTTAGATGTTTATTTACAAGAAATTACTTTTATTAAACGATTTTGGCAAAATTACTAGTCAAAATACTGCATCCGCCATTTAGCAGACAATCGAATTTTCGAGTTTTGAGGAGCTAAGAGCTTTAAAAAATTCAATTGTTTATAAACAATTAATTTCGTTGTTGCTTATTGTTCCTTAGATGTTTATTTACAAGAAATTACTTTTATTAAACGATTTTGGCAAAATTACTAGTCAAAATACTCCATCCGCCAATTAGCAGACAATCGAATTTTCGAGTTTTGAGGAGCTAAGAACTTTAAAAAATTCAATTGTTTATAAACAAATGATTTTGTTGTTGCCTATTGTTCCTTAGATGTTTATTTACAAGAAATTACTTTTATTAAACGATTTTGGCAAAATTACTAGTCAAAATACTGCATCCGCCAATTAGCAGACAATCGAATTTTCGAGTTTTGAGGAGCTAAGAACTTTAAAAAATTCAATTGTTTATAAACAAATGATTTTGTTGTTGCCTATTGTTCCTTAGATGTTTATTTACAAGAAATTACTTTTATTAAACGATTTTGGCAAAATTACTAGTCAAAATACTGCATCCGCCATTTAGCAGACAATCGAATTTTCGAGTTTTGAGGAGCTAAGAGCTTTAAAAAATTCAACTGTTTATAAACAATTAATTTTGTTGTTGCCTATTGTTCCTTAGATGTTTATTTACAAGAAATTACTTTTATTAAACGATTTTGGCAAAATTACTAGTCAAAATACTCCATCCGCCAATTAGCAGACAATCGAATTTTCGAGTTTTGAGGAGCTAAGTGCTGTAAAAAATTCAACTGTTTATAAACAATTAATTTTGTTGTTGCCTATTGTTCCTTAGATGTTTATTTACAAGAATTTACTTTTATTAAACGATTTTGGCAAAATTACTAGTCAAAATACTCCATCCGCCAATTAGCAGACAATCGAATTTTCGAGTTTTGAGGAGCTAAGTGCTTTAAAAAATTCAACTGTTTATAAACAATTAATTTTGTTGTTGTTGATTGTTCCTTAGATGTTTATTTACAAGAAATTACTTTTATTAAACGATTTTGGCAAAATTACTAGTCAAAATACTCCATCCGCCAATTAGCAGACAATCGAATTTTCGAGTTTTGAGGAGCTAAGAGCTTTAAAAAATTCAATTGTTTATAAACAATTAATTTCGTTGTTGCTTATTGTTCCTTAGATGTTTATTTACAAGAAATTACTTTTATTAAACGATTTTGGCAAAATTACTAGTCAAAATACTCCATCCGCCAATTAGCAGACAATCGAATTTTCGAGTTTTGAGGAGCTAAGAACTTTAAAAAATTCAATTGTTTATAAACAAATGATTTTGTTGTTGCCTATTGTTCCTTAGATGTTTATTTACAAGAAATTACTTTTATTAAACGATTTTGGCAAAATTACTAGTCAAAATACTGCATCCGCCAATTAGCAGACAATCGAATTTTCGAGTTTTGAGGAGCTAAGAGCTTTAAAAAATTCAACTGTTTATAAACAATTAATTTTGTTGTTGCCTATTGTTCCTTAGATGTTTATTTACAAGAAATTACTTTTAATAAATGATTTTGGCAAAATTACTAGTCAAAATACTCCATCCGCCAATTAGCAGACAATCGAATTTTCGAGTTTTGAGGAGCTAAGTGCTTTAAAAAATTCAATTGTTTATAAACAATTAATTTTGTTGTTGCCTATTGTTCCTTAGATGTTTATTTACAAGAAATTACTTTTATTAAACGATTTTGGCAAAATTACTAGTCAAAATACTGCATCCGCCAATTAGCAGACAATCGAATTTTCGAGTTTTGAGGAGCTAAGAGCTTTAAAAAATTCAACTGTTTATAAACAATTAATTTTGTTGTTGCCTATTGTTCCTTAGATGTTTATTTACAAGAAATTACTTTTAATAAATGATTTTGGCAAAATTACTAGTCAAAATACTCCATCCGCCAATTAGCAGACAATCGAATTTTCGAGTTTTGAGGAGCTAAGTGCTTTAAAAAATTCAACTGTTTATAAACAATTAATTTTGTTGTTGCCTATTGTTCCTTAGATGTTTATTTACAAGAATTTACTTTATTAAACGATTTTGGCAAAATTACTAGTCAAAATACTCCATCCGCCAATTAGCAGACAATCGAATTTTCGAGTTTTGAGGAGCTAAGAGCTTTAAAAAATTCAATTGTTTATAAACAAATGATTTTGTTGTTGTTGATTGTTCCTTAGATGTTTATTTACAAGAAATTACTTTTATTAAACGATTTTGGCAAAATTACTAGTCAAAATACTCCATCCGCCAATTAGCAGACAATCGAATTTTCGAGTTTTGAGGAGCTAAGTGCTTTAAAAAATTCAACTTTTTATAAACAATTAATTTTGTTGTTGTTGATTGTTCCCTAGATGTTTATTTACAAGAAATTACTTTTATTAAATGATTTTGGCAAAATTACTAGTCAAAATACTCCATCCGCCAATTAGCAGACAATCGAATTTTCGAGTTTTGAGGAGCTAAGAACTTTAAAAAATTCAATTGTTTATAAACAAATGATTTTGTTGTTGCCTATTGTTCCTTAGATGTTTATTTACAAGAAATTACTTTTATTAAACGAATTTGGCAAAATTACTAGTCAAAATACTCCATCCGCCAATTAGCAGACAATCGAATTTTCGAGTTTTGAGGAGCTAAGAACTTTAAAAAATTCAATTGTTTATAAACAAATGATTTTGTTGTTGCCTATTGTTCCTTAGATGTTTATTTACAAGAAATTACTTTTATTAAACGATTTTGGCAAAATTACTAGTCAAAATACTCCATCCGCCAATTAGCAGACAATCGAATTTTCGAGTTTTGAGGAGCTAAGAACTTTAAAAAATTCAATTGTTTATAAACAAATGATTTTGTTGTTGCCTATTGTTCCTTAGATGTTTATTTACAAGAAATTACTTTTATTAAACGAATTTGGCAAAATTACTAGTCAAAATACTCCATCCGCCAATTAGCAGACAATCGAATTTTCGAGTTTTGAGGAGCTAAGAACTTTAAAAAATTCAACTTTTTATAAACAATTAATTTTGTTGTTGTTGATTGTTCCCTAGATGTTTATTTACAAGAAATTACATTTATTAAATGATTTTGGCAAAATTACTAGTCAAAATACTCCATCCGCCAATTAGCAGACAATCGAATTTTCGAGTTTTGAGGAGCTAAGTGCTTTAAAAAATTCAACTGTTTATAAACAATTAATTTTGTTGTTGTTGATTGTTCCTTAGATGTTTATTTACAAGAAATTACTTTTATTAAACGATTTTGGCAAAATTACTAGTCAAAATACTCCATCCGCCAATTAGCAGACAATCGAATTTTCGAGTTTTGAGGAGCTAAGAGCTTTAAAAAATTCAATTGTTTATAAACAAATGATTTTGTTGTTGTTGATTGTTCCTTAGATGTTTATTTACAAGAAATTACTTTTATTAAACGATTTTAACAAAATTACTAGTCAAAATACTCCATCCGCCAATTAGCAGACAATCGAATTTTCGAGTTTTGAGGAGCTAAGTGCTTTAAAAAATTCAACTTTTTATAAACAATTAATTTTGTTGTTGTTGATTGTTCCCTAGATGTTTATTTACAAGAAATTACTTTTATTAAACGATTTTAGCAAAATTACTAGTCAAAATACTCCATCCGCCAATTAGCAGACAATCGAATTTTCGAGTTTTGAGGAGCTAAAAACTTTAAAAAATTCAACTTTTTATAAACAATTAATTTTGTTGTTGTTGATTGTTCCCTAGATGTTTATTTACAAGAAATTACTTTTATTAAATGATTTTGGCAAAATTACTAGTCAAAATACTCCATCCGCCAATTAGCAGACAATCGAATTTTCGAGTTTTGAGGAGCTAAGAACTTTAAAAAATTCAATTGTTTATAAACAAATGATTTTGTTGTTGCCTATTGTTCCTTAGATGTTTATTTACAAGAAATTACTTTTATTAAACGAATTTGGCAAAATTACTAGTCAAAATACTGCATCCGCCAATTAGCAGACAATCGAATTTTCGAGTTTTGAGGAGCTAAGAGCTTTAAAAAATTCAACTGTTTATAAACAATTAATTTTGTTGTTGCCTATTGTTCCTTAGATGTTTATTTACAAGAAATTACTTTTATTAAACGAATTTGGCAAAATTACTAGTCAAAATACTGCATCCGCCAATTAGCAGACAATCGAATTTTCGAGTTTTGAGGAGCTAAGAGCTTTAAAAAATTCAACTGTTTATAAACAATTAATTTTGTTGTTGCCTATTGTTCCTTAGATGTTTATTTACAAGAAATTACTTTTATTAAACGATTTTGGCAAAATTACTAGTCAAAATACTCCATCCGCCAATTAGCAGACAATCGAATTTTCGAGTTTTGAGGAGCTAAGAGCTTTAAAAAATTTAATTGTTTATAAACAATTAAATTTGTTGTTGCCTATTGTTCCTTAGATGTTTATTTACAAGAAATTACTTTTATTAAACGATTTTGGCAAAATTATTAGTCAAAATACTCCATCCGCCAATTAGCAGACAATCGAATTTTCGAGTTTTGAGGAGCTAAGAGCTTTAAAAAATTCAACTGTTTATAAACAATTAATTTTGTTGTGGCCTATTGTTCCTTAGATGTTTATTTACAAGAAATTACTTTTAATAAATGATTTTGGCAAAATTACTAGTCAAAATACTCCATCCGCCAATTAGCAGACAATCGAATTTTCGAGTTTTGAGGAGCTAAGAACTTTAAAAAATTCAATTGTTTATAAACAAATGATTTTGTTGTTGCCTATTGTTCCTTAGATGTTTATTTACAAGAAATTACTTTTATTAAACGATTTTGGCAAAATTACTAGTCAAAATACTCCATCCGCCAATTAGCAGACAATCGAATTTTCGAGTTTTGAGGAGCTAAGAACTTTAAAAAATTCAACTTTTTATAAACAATTAATTTTGTTGTTGTTGATTGTTCCCTAGATGTATATTTACAAGAAATTACATTTATTAAATGATTTTGGCAAAATTACTAGTCAAAATACTCCATCCGCCAATTAGCAGACAATCGAATTTTCGAGTTTTGAGGAGCTAAGAACTTTAAAAAATTCAATTGTTTATAAACAAATGATTTTGTTGTTGCCTATTGTTCCTTAGATGTTTATTTACAAGAAATTACTTTTATTAAACGAATTTGGCAAAATTACTAGTCAAAATACTCCATCCGCCAATTAGCAGACAATCGAATTTACGAGTTTTGAGGAGCTAAGTGCTTTAAAAAATTCAACTGTTTATAAACAATTAATTTTGTTGTTGCCTATTGTTCCTTAGATGTTTATTTACAAGAAATTACTTTTATTAAACGATTTTGGCAAAATTACTAGTCAAAATACTCCATCCGCCAATTAGCAGACAATCGAATTTTCGAGTTTTGAGGAGCTAAGTGCTTTAAAAAATTCAACTGTTTATAAACAATTAATTTTGTTGTTGCCTATTGTTCCTTAGATGTTTATTTACAAGAAATTACTTTTATTAAACGATTTTGGCAAAATTACTAGTCAAAATACTCCATCCGCCAATTAGCAGACAATCGAATTTTCGAGTTTTGTGGAGCTAAGTGCTTTAAAAAATTCAACTGTTTATAAACAATTAATTTTGTTGTTGTTGATTGTTCCTTAGATGTTTATTTACAAGAAATTACTTTTATTAAACGATTTTGGCAAAATTACTAGTCAAAATACTCCATCCGCCAATTAGCAGACAATCGAATTTTCGAGTTTTGAGGAGCTAAGAGCTTTAAAAAATTCAATTGTTTATAAACAATTAATTTCGTTGTTGCTTATTGTTCCTTAGATGTTTATTTACAAGAAATTACTTTTATTAAACGAATTTGGCAAAATTACTAGTCAAAATACTGCATCCGCCAATTAGCAGACAATCGAATTTTCGAGTTTTGAGGAGCTAAGAGCTTTAAAAAATTCAACTGTTTATAAACAATTAATTTTGTTGTTGCCTATTGTTCCTTAGATGTTTATTTACAAGAAATTACTTTTAATAAATGATTTTGGCAAAATTACTAGTCAAAATACTCCATCCGCCAATTAGCAGACAATCGAATTTTCGAGTTTTGAGGAGCTAAGTGCTTTAAAAAATTCAATTGTTTATAAACAATTAATTTTGTTGTTGCCTATTGTTCCTTAGATGTTTATTTACAAGAAATTACTTCTAGTTAATGATTTTGGCAAAATTATTAGTCAAAATACTCCATCCGCCAATTAGCAGACAATCGAATTTTCGAGTTTTGAGGAGCTAAGAGCTTTAAAAAATTCAACTGTTTATAAACAATTAATTTTGTTGTTGCCTATTGTTTCTTAGATGTTTATTTACAAGAAATTACTTCTAGTTAATAATTTTGGCAAAATTACTAGACAAAATACTCCATCCGCCAATTAGCAGACAATCGAATTTTCGAGTTTTGAGGAGCTAAGAGCTTTAAAAAATTCAATTGTTTATAAACAATTAATTTTGTTGTTGCCTATTGTTCCTTAGATGTTTATTTACAAGAAATTACTTTTATTAAACGAATTTGGCAAAATTACTAGTCAAAATACTCCATCCGCCAATTAGCAGACAATCGAATTTTCGAGTTTTGAGGAGCTAAGTGCTTTAAAAAATTCAACTGTTTATAAACAATTAATTTTGTTGTTGCCTATTGTTCCTTAGATGTTTATTTACAAGAAATTACTTTTATTAAACGATTTTGGCAAAATTACTAGTCAAAATACTCCATCCGCCAATTAGCAGACAATCGAATTTTCGAGTTTTGAGGAGCTAAGAGCTTTAAAAAATTCAATTGTTTATAAACAATTAATTTTGTTGTTGCCTATTGTTCCTTAGATGTTTATTTACAAGAAATTACTTTTATTAAATGATTTTGGCAAAATTACTAGTCAAAATACTCCATCCGCCAATTAGCAGACAATCGAATTTTCGAGTTTTGAGGAGCTAAGTGCTTTAAAAAAATTCAACTGTTTATAAACAATTAATTTTGTTGTTGCCTATTGTTCCTTAGATGTTTATTTACAAGAAATTACTTTTATTAAACGATTTTGGCAAAATTACTAGTCAAAATACTCCATCCGCCAATTAGCAGACAATCGAATTTTCGAGTTTTGAGGAGCTAAGTGCTTTAAAAAATTCAACTGTTTATAAACAATTAATTTTGTTGTTGCCTATTGTTCCTTAGATGTTTATTTACAAGAAATTACTTTTATTAAACAAATTTGGCAAAATTACTAGTCAAAATACTCCATCCGCCAATTAGCAGACAATCGAATTTTCGAGTTTTGAGGAGCTAAGTGCTTTAAAAAATTCAATTGTTTATAAACAATTAATTTTGTTGTTGCCTATTGTTCCTTAGATGTTTATTTACAAGAAATTACTTTTATTAAACGATTTTGGCAAAATTACTAGTCAAAATACTCCATCCGCCAATTAGCAGACAATCGAATTTTCGAGTTTTGAGGAGCTAAGAGCTTTAAAAAATTCAACTGTTTATAAACAATTAATTTTGTTGTTGTTGATTGTTCCCTAGATGTTTATTTACAAGAAATTACTTTTATTAAACGATTTTGGCAAAATTACTAGTCAAAATACTCCATCCGCCAATTAGCAGACAATCGAATTTTCGAGTTTTGAGGAGCTAAGAGCTTTAAAAAATTCAACTGTTTATAAACAATTAATTTTGTTGTTGCCTATTGTTTCTTAGATGTTTATTTACAAGAAATTACTTCTAGTTAATGATTTTGGCAAAATTATTAGTCAAAATACTCCATCCGCCAATTAGCAGACAATCGAATTTTCGAGTTTTGAGGAGCTAAGAGCTTTAAAAAATTCAATTGTTTATAAACAATTAATTTTGTTGTTGCCTATTGTTCCTTAGATGTTTATTTACAAGAAATTACTTTTATTAAATGATTTTGGCAAAATTACTAGTCAAAATACTCCATCCGCCAATTAGCAGACAATCGAATTTTCGAGTTTTGAGGAGCTAAGTGCTTTAAAAAATTCAACTGTTTATAAACAATTAATTTTGTTGTTGCCTATTGTTCCTTAGATGTTTATTTACAAGAAATTACTTTTATTAAACGATTTTGGCAAAATTACTAGTCAAAATACTCCATCCGCCAATTAGCAGACACTCGAATTTTCGAGTTTTGAGGAGCTAAGTGCTTTAAAAAATTCAACTGTTTATAAACAATTAATTTTGTTGTTGCCTATTGTTCCTTAGATGTTTATTTACAAGAAATTACTTTTAATAAATGATTTTGGCAAAATTATTAGTCAAAATACTCCATCCGCCAATTAGCAGACAATCGAATTTTCGAGTTTTGAGGAGCTAAGAGCTTTAAAAAATTCAACTGTTTATAAACAATTAATTTTGTTGTTGCCTATTGTTCCTTAGATGTTTATTTACAAGAAATTACTTTTATTAAACGATTTTGGCAAAATTACTAGTCAAAATACTCCATCCGCCAATTAGCAGACAATCGAATTTTCGAGTTTTGAGGAGCTAAGAGCTTTAAAAAATTCAACTGTTTATAAACAATTAATTTTGTTGTTGTTGATTGTTCCCTAGATGTTTATTTACAAGAAATTACTTTTATTAAACGATTTTGGCAAAATTACTAGTCAAAATACTCCATCCGCCAATTAGCAGACAATCGAATTTTCGAGTTTTGAGGAGCTAAGAGCTTTAAAAAATTCAACTGTTTATAAACAATTAATTTTGTTGTTGCCTATTGTTTCTTAGATGTTTATTTACAAGAAATTACTTCTAGTTAATGATTTTGGCAAAATTATTAGTCAAAATACTCCATCCGCCAAATAGCAGACAATGGAATTTTCGAGTTTTGAGGAGCTAAGAGCTTTAAAAAATTCAATTGTTTATAAACAATTAATTTTGTTGTTGCCTATTGTTCCTTAGATGTTTATTTACAAGAAATTATTTCTAGTTAATGATTTTGGCAAAATTATTAGTTAAAATACTCCATCCGCCAATTAGCAGACAATCGAATTTTCGAGTTTTGAGGAGCTAAGAGCTTTAAAAAATTCAATTGTTTATATACAATTAATTTTGTTGTTGCCTATTGTTCCTTAGATGTTTATTTACAAGAAATTACTTTTATTAAACGATTTTGGCAAAATTACTAGTCAAAATACTCCATCCGCCAATTAGCAGACAATCGAATTTTCGAGTTTTGAGGAGCTAAGAGCTTTAAAAAATTTAATTGTTTATAAACAATTAAATTTGTTGTTGCCTATTGTTCCTTAGATGTTTATTTACAAGAAATTACTTTTATTAAACGATTTTGGAAAAATTACTAGTCAAAATACTCCATCCGCCAATTAGCAGACAATCGAATTTTCGAGTTTTGAGGAGCTAAGAGCTTTAAAAAATTCAACTGTTTATAAACAATTAATTTTGTTGTTGTTGATTGTTCCCTAGATGTTTATTTACAAGAAATTACTTTTATTAAATGATTTTGGCAAAATTACTAGTCAAAATACTCCATCCGCCAATTAGCAGACAATCGAATTTTCGAGTTTTGAGGAGCTAAGAACTTTAAAAAATTCAACTTTTTATAAACAATTAATTTTGTTGTTGTTGATTGTTCCCTAGATGTTTATTTACAAGAAATTACATTTATTAAATGATTTTGGCAAAATTACTAGTCAAAATACTCCATCCGCCAATTAGCAGACAATCGAATTTTCGAGTTTTGAGGAGCTAAGTGCTTTAAAAAATTCAACTGTTTATAAACAATTAATTTTGTTGTTGCCTATTGTTCCTTAGATGTTTATTTACAAGAAATTACTTTTATTAAACGATTTTGGCAAAATTACTAGTCAAAATACTCCATCCGCCAATTAGCAGACAATCGAATTTTCGAGTTTTGAGGAGCTAAGTGCTTTAAAAAATTCAACTGTTTATAAACAATTAATTTTGTTGTTGCCTATTGTTCCTTAGATGTTTATTTACAAGAAATTACTTTTATTAAACAAATTTGGCAAAATTACTAGTCAAAATACTCCATCCGCCAATTAGCAGACAATCGAATTTTCGAGTTTTGAGGAGCTAAGTGCTTTAAAAAAATTCAATTGTTTATAAACAATTAATTTTGTTGTTGCCTATTGTTCCTTAGATGTTTATTTACAAGAAATTACTTTTATTAAACGATTTTGGCAAAATTACTAGTCAAAATACTCCATCCGCCAATTAGCAGACAATCGAATTTTCGAGTTTTGAGGAGCTAAGAGCTTTAAAAAATTCAACTGTTTATAAACAATTAATTTTGTTGTTGTTGATTGTTCCCTAGATGTTTATTTACAAGAAATTACTTTTATTAAACGATTTTGGCAAAATTACTAGTCAAAATACTCCATCCGCCAATTAGCAGACAATCGAATTTTCGAGTTTTGAGGAGCTAAGAGCTTTAAAAAATTCAACTGTTTATAAACAATTAATTTTGTTGTTGCCTATTGTTTCTTAGATGTTTATTTACAAGAAATTACTTCTAGTTAATGATTTTGGCAAAATTATTAGTCAAAATACTCCATCCGCCAAATAGCAGACAATCGAATTTTCGAGTTTTGAGGAGCTAAGAGCTTTAAAAAATTCAATTGTTTATAAACAATTAATTTTGTTGTTGCCTATTGTTCCTTAGATGTTTATTTACAAGAAATTATTTCTAGTTAATGATTTTGGCAAAATTATTAGTTAAAATACTCCATCCGCCAATTAGCAGACAATCGAATTTTCGAGTTTTGAGGAGCTAAGAGCTTTAAAAAATTCAATTGTTTATATACAATTAATTTTGTTGTTGCCTATTGTTCCTTAGATGTTTATTTACAAGAAATTACTTTTATTAAACGATTTTGGCAAAATTACTAGTCAAAATACTCCATCCGCCAATTAGCAGACAATCGAATTTTCGAGTTTTGAGGAGCTAAGAGCTTTAAAAAATTTAATTGTTTATAAACAATTAAATTTGTTGTTGCCTATTGTTCCTTAGATGTTTATTTACAAGAAATTACTTTTATTAAACGATTTTGGAAAAATTACTAGTCAAAATACTCCATCCGCCAATTAGCAGACAATCGAATTTTCGAGTTTTGAGGAGCTAAGAGCTTTAAAAAATTCAACTGTTTATAAACAATTAATTTTGTTGTTGTTGATTGTTCCCTAGATGTTTATTTACAAGAAATTACTTTTATTAAATGATTTTGGCAAAATTACTAGTCAAAATACTCCATCCGCCAATTAGCAGACAATCGAATTTTCGAGTTTTGAGGAGCTAAGAACTTTAAAAAATTCAACTTTTTATAAACAATTAATTTTGTTGTTGTTGATTGTTCCCTAGATGTTTATTTACAAGAAATTACTTTTATTAAATGATTTTGGCAAAATTACTAGTCAAAATACTCCATCCGCCAATTAGCAGACAATCGAATTTTCGAGTTTTGAGGAGCTAAGAACTTTAAAAAATTCAATTGTTTATAAACAAATGATTTTGTTGTTGCCTATTGTTCCTTAGATGTTTATTTACAAGAAATTACTTTTATTAAACGAATTTGGCAAAATTACTAGTCAAAATACTCCATCCGCCAATTAGCAGACAATCGAATTTTCGAGTTTTGAGGAGCTAAGTGCTTTGAAAAATTCAACTGTTTATAAACAATTAATTTTGTTGTTGCCTATTGTTCCTTAGATGTTTATTTACAAGAAATTACTTTTATTAAACGATTTTGGCAAAATTACTAGTCAAAATACTCCATCCGCCAATTAGCAGACAATCGAATTTTCGAGTTTTGAGGAGCTAAGAACTTTAAAAAATTCAACTTTTTATAAACAATTAATTTTGTTGTTGTTGATTGTTCCCTAGATGTTTATTTACAAGAAATTACTTTTATTAAATGATTTTGGCAAAATTACTAGTCAAAATACTCCATCCGCCAATTAGCAGACAATCGAATTTTCGAGTTTTGAGGAGCTAAGTGCTTTAAAAAAATTCAATTGTTTATAAACAATTAATTTTGTTGTTGCCTATTGTTCCTTAGATGTTTATTTACAAGAAATTACTTCTAGTTAATGATTTTGGCAAAATTATTAGTCAAAATACTCCATCCGCCAATTAGCAGACAATCGAATTTTCGAGTTTTGAGGAGCTAAGAACTTTAAAAAATTCAACTGTTTATAAACAATTAATTTTGTTGTTGCCTATTGTTCCTTAGATGTTTATTTACAAGAAATTACTTTTATTAAACGATTTTGGCAAAATTACTAGTCAAAATACTCCATCCGCCAATTAGCAGACAATCGAATTTTCGAGTTTTGAGGAGCTAAGAACTTTAAAAAATTCAATTGTTTATAAACAAATGATTTTGTTGTTGCCTATTGTTCCTTAGATGTTTATTTACAAGAAATTACTTTTATTTAACGAATTTGGCAAAATTACTAGTCAAAATACTGCATCCGCCAATTAGCAGACAATCGAATTTTCGAGTTTTGAGGAGCTAAGAGCTTTAAAAAATTCAACTGTTTATAAACAATTAATTTTGTTGTTGCCTATTGTTCCTTAGATGTTTATTTACAAGAAATTACTTTTAATAAATGATTTTGGCAAAATTATTAGTCAAAATACTCCATCCGCCAATTAGCAGACAATCGAATTTTCGAGTTTTGAGGAGCTAAGAGCTTTAAAAAATTCAACTGTTTATAAACAATTAATTTTGTTGTTGCCTATTGTTCCTTAGATGTTTATTTACAAGAAATTACTTCTAGTTAATGATTTTGGCAAAATTATTAGTCAAAATACTCCATCCGCCAATTAGCAGACAATCGAATTTTCGAGTTTTGAGGAGCTAAGAGCTTTAAAAAATTCAACTGTTTATAAACAATTAATTTTGTTGTTGTTGATTGTTCCCTAGATGTTTATTTACAAGAAATTACTTTTATTAAATGATTTTGGCAAAATTACTAGTCAAAATACTCCATCCGCCAATTAGCAGACAATCGAATTTTCGAGTTTTGAGGAGCTAAGTGCTTTAAAAAATTCAATTGTTTATAAACAATTAATTTTGTTGTTGCCTATTGTTCCTTAGATGTTTATTTACAAGAAATTACTTCTAGTTAATGATTTTGGCAAAATTATTAGTCAAAATACTCCATCCGCCAATTAGCAGACAATCGAATTTTCGAGTTTTGAGGAGCTAAGAGCTTTAAAAAATTCAACTGTTTATAAACAATTAATTTTGTTGTTGTTGATTGTTCCCTAGATGTTTATTTACAAGAAATTACTTTTATTAAATGATTTTGGCAAAATTACTAGTCAAAATACTCCATCCGCCAATTAGCAGACAATCGAATTTTCGAGTTTTGAGGAGCTAAGAACTTTAAAAAATTCAATTGTTTATAAACAAATGATTTTGTTGTTGCCTATTGTTCCTTAGATGTTTATTTACAAGAAATTACTTTTATTAAACGAATTTGGCAAAATTACTAGTCAAAATACTCCATCCGCCAATTAGCAGACAATCGAATTTTCGAGTTTTGAGGAGCTAAGTGCTTTGAAAAATTCAACTGTTTATAAACAATTAATTTTGTTGTTGCCTATTGTTCCTTAGATGTTTATTTACAAGAAATTACTTTTATTAAACGATTTTGGCAAAATTACTAGTCAAAATACTCCATCCGCCAATTAGCAGACAATCGAATTTTCGAGTTTTGAGGAGCTAAGAACTTTAAAAAATTCAACTTTTTATAAACAATTAATTTTGTTGTTGTTGATTGTTCCCTAGATGTTTATTTACAAGAAATTACTTTTATTAAATGATTTTGGCAAAATTACTAGTCAAAATACTCCATCCGCCAATTAGCAGACAATCGAATTTTCGAGTTTTGAGGAGCTAAGTGCTTTAAAAAATTCAATTGTTTATAAACAATTAATTTTGTTGTTGCCTATTGTTCCTTAGATGTTTATTTACAAGAAATTACTTCTAGTTAATGATTTTGGCAAAATTATTAGTCAAAATACTCCATCCGCCAATTAGCAGACAATCGAATTTTCGAGTTTTGAGGAGCTAAGAACTTTAAAAAATTCAACTGTTTATAAACAATTAATTTTGTTGTTGCCTATTGTTCCTTAGATGTTTATTTACAAGAAATTACTTTTATTAAACGATTTTGGCAAAATTACTAGTCAAAATACTCCATCCGCCAATTAGCAGACAATCGAATTTTCGAGTTTTGAGGAGCTAAGAACTTTAAAAAATTCAATTGTTTATAAACAAATGATTTTGTTGTTGCCTATTGTTCCTTAGATGTTTATTTACAAGAAATTACTTTTATTAAACGAATTTGGCAAAATTACTAGTCAAAATACTGCATCCGCCAATTAGCAGACAATCGAATTTTCGAGTTTTGAGGAGCTAAGAGCTTTAAAAAAATTCAACTGTTTATAAACAATTAATTTTGTTGTTGCCTATTGTTCCTTAGATGTTTATTTACAAGAAATTACTTTTAATAAATGATTTTGGCAAAATTACTAGTCAAAATACTGCATCCGCCAATTAGCAGACAATCGAATTTTCGAGTTTTGAGGAGCTAAGAGCTTTAAAAAATTCAACTGTTTATAAACAATTAATTTTGTTGTTGCCTATTGTTCCTTAGATGTTTATTTACAAGAAATTACTTTTAATAAATGATTTTGGCAAAATTACTAGTCAAAATACTCCATCCGCCAATTAGCAGACAATCGAATTTTCGAGTTTTGAGGAGCTAAGTGCTTTAAAAAATTCAATTGTTTATAAACAATTAATTTTGTTGTTGCCTATTGTTCCTTAGATGTTTATTTACAAGAAATTACTTCTAGTTAATGATTTTGGCAAAATTATTAGTCAAAATACTCCATCCGCCAATTAGCAGACAATCGAATTTTCGAGTTTTGAGGAGCTAAGAGCTTTAAAAAATTCAACTGTTTATAAACAATTAATTTTGTTGTTGCCTATTGTTTCTTAGATGTTTATTTACAAGAAATTACTTCTAGTTAATGATTTTGGCAAAATTACTAGACAAAATACTCCATCCGCCAATTAGCAGACAATCGAATTTTCGAGTTTTGAGGAGCTAAGAGCTTTAAAAAATTCAATTGTTTATAAACAATTAATTTTGTTGTTGCCTATTGTTCCTTAGATGTTTATTTACAAGAAATTACTTTTATTAAATGATTTTGGCAAAATTACTAGTCAAAATACTCCATCCGCCAATTAGCAGACAATCGAATTTTCGAGTTTTGAGGAGCTAAGTGCTTTAAAAAATTCAACTGTTTATAAACAATTAATTTTGTTGTTGCCTATTGTTCCTTAGATGTTTATTTACAAGAAATTACTTTTATTAAACGATTTTGGCAAAATTACTAGTCAAAATACTCCATCCGCCAATTAGCAGACAATCGAATTTTCGAGTTTTGAGGAGCTAAGAGCTTTAAAAAATTCAACTGTTTATAAACAATTAATTTTGTTGTTGCCTATTGTTTCTTAGATGTTTATTTACAAGAAATTACTTCTAGTTAATGATTTTGGCAAAATTATTAGTCAAAATACTCCATTCGCCAATTAGCAGACAATCGAATTTTCGAGTTTTGAGGAGCTAAGAGCTTTAAAAAATTCAACTGTTTATAAACAATTAATTTTGTTGTTGTTGATTGTTCCCTAGATGTTTATTTACAAGAAATTACTTTTATTAAATGATTTTGGCAAAATTACTAGTCAAAATACTCCATCCGCCAATTAGCAGACAATCGAATTTTCGAGTTTTGAGGAGCTAAGTGCTTTAAAAAATTCAACTGTTTATAAACAATTAATTTTGTTGTTGCCTATTGTTCCTTAGATGTTTATTTACAAGAAATTACTTTTATTAAACGAATTTGGCAAAATTACTAGTCAAAATACTCCATCCGCCAATTAGCAGACAATCGAATTTTCGAGTTTTGAGGAGCTAAGTGCTTTAAAAAATTCAACTGTTTATAAACAATTAATTTTGTTGTTGCCTATTGTTCCTTAGATGTTTATTTACAAGAAATTACTTTTATTAAACGATTTTGGCAAAATTACTAGTCCAAATACTCCATCCGCCAATTAGCAGACAATCGAATTTTCGAGTTTTGAGGAGCTAAGAGCTTTAAAAAATTCAACTGTTTATAAACAATTAATTTTGTTGATGTTAATTGTTCCTTAGATGTTTATTTACAAGAAATTACTTTTATTAAACGATTTTGGCAAAATTACTAGTCAAAATACTCCATCCGCCAATTAGCAGACAATCGAATTTTCAAGTTTTGAGGAGCTAAGTGCTTTAAAAAATTCAACAGTTTATAAACAATTAATTTTGTTGTTGCCTATTGTTCCTTAGATGTTTATTTACAAGAAATTACTTTTATTAAACGATTTTGGCAAAATTACTAGTCAAAATACTCCATCCGCCAATTAGCAGACAATCGAATTTTCGAGTTTTGAGGAGCTAAGAGCTTTAAAAAATTCAACTGTTTATAAACAATTAATTTTGTTGTTGCCTATTGTTTCTTAGATGTTTATTTACAAGAAATTACTTCTAGTTAATGATTTTGGCAAAATTATTAGTCAAAATACTCCATTTGCCAATTAGCAGACAATCGAATTTTCGAGTTTTGAGGAGCTAAGAGCTTTAAAAAATTCAATTGTTTATAAACAATTAATTTTGTTGTTGCCTATTGTTCCTTAGATGTTTATTAACAAGAAATTATTTCTAGTTAATGATTTTGGCAAAATTATTAGTTAAAATACTCCATCCGCCAATTAGCAGACAATCGAATTTTCGAGTTTTGAGGAGCTAAGTGCTTTAAAAAATTCAATTGTTTATAAACAATTAATTTTGTTGTTGTTGATTGTTCCCTAGATGTTTATTTACAAGAAATTACTTTTATTAAATGATTTTGGCAAAATTACTAGTCAAAATACTCCATCCGCCAATTAGCAGACAATCGAATTTTCGAGTTTTGAGGAGCTAAGAGCTTTAAAAAATTCAACTGTTTATAAACAATTAATTTTGTTGATGTTAATTGTTCCTTAGATGTTTATTTACAAGAAATTACTTTTATTAAACGATTTTGGCAAAATTACTAGTCAAAATACTCCATCCGCCAATTAGCAGACAATCGAATTTTCGAGTTTTGAGGAGCTAAGAGCTTTAAAAAATTCAACTGTTTATAAACAATTAATTTTGTTGTTGCCTATTGTTCCTTAGATGTTTATTTACAAGAAATTACTTCTAGTTAATGATTTTGGCAAAATTATTAGTCAAAATACTCCATCCGCCAATTAGCAGACAATCGAATTTTCGAGTTTTGAGGAGCTAAGTGCTTTAAAAAATTTAATTGTTTATAAACAATTAATTTTGTTGTTGCCTATTGTTCCTTAGATGTTTATTTACAAGAATTTACTTTTATAAAATGATTTTGTCAAAATTACTAGTCTAAATACTCCATCCGCCAATTAGCAGACAATCGAATTTTCGAGTTTTGAGGAGCTAAGTGCTTTAAAAAATTCAATTGTTTATAAACAATTAATTTTGTTGTTGTTGATTGTTCTTTAGATGTTTATTTACAAGAAATTACTTTTATTAAATAATTTTGGCAAAATTACTAGTCAAACTTTTTCGACAATTATCAAAAATAGTCGATTTAAGTAGAATTTTAGTTAAAAATCTTGATGAATTTAAATTAGTGATTGAATTTTTGCATTTTAATTAGGAAATTTTACTAATAAATCAGTAGAAATTATTATTTATTACTTTATTATTAAAATTTACTAATTCAAAAGTAAAAAGTCAGTCACTAATTTTTAAATTTTACTACTAAATTTATGTAATTTCTACCGATTTAGTATTTGAATATACTAATTAAAAAGCAAAAAGTCAGTCACTAATTCAAATCAGTAAACATTTTTACTAGTTCAAATAATGATTGAATTTTACTTATATGGAAAAATTTATGAAATTATTAAAAATACAGGAAAAATTGGGTGAATATAGCTGAAAATTTAGATAAAAAGTGTGAGGGTGATGTTTAATTTAAATTTTTAAAAGTTAGAAATCAGTGTATTCTAGTAAGATAATATTATGTATGCATATATGGTGTAGATTATTCGGAATTTAGCTTCTGGAAACGCCCTTTGCAATTCAGCTTCTCTGGTCACCTGTCAAGTCTAAATCATGTCTCACGTTGATATTGAAACTGACATGTTGTGTACATTAAGTATCCAAACAGAATTAATCCTGTTAGGTATCTAAATATATCAAATGTCTCTTTAACGTCTAAATTTTCTCTTTTCAGTGCGGCAAATTTTACTGCTTGATAAAAAAACAATGATTTAATCTATTCATAAATAAATTAACTTTTATACAAATAAATAATCCCAATAGTGGAAAATTAAAAAATGAATAATTTTATTTCTCGGTAAATAAATAAATAAATATTTTGGTAAATAAATAAATTTATTTATAAATAAGTAAATAAACAAATAAATTTATTTATAGATTCGTAAATAAATAAATAAATACATTTTTTATAGATATATAAATCCATAAATAAAAAAATTTATACGTAAAGAAAATAGAAAATAATTTAATTTATAGGCAAAAGAAAAAAATAATCCCATTCCCATATAAATAAATAAATAAATTTTCTTACATCGAGGAATATAAGGAAAAAAATGAAGAAATGAAATGTATTTTCTTTTCATTAAGATGATGTATCATTAATTTTTTTCGCTGATTAAAATAACAAGATATCATTTTTTATTCGTTTTTTTTGCAAATGAAAGTGAAAAGGACTTTCAGTATGCAATTATGGATAATTATGAAATTTATAATTGCACACTTTGCACGATGAGTGTGGTGATGTAAATAGAGTGGAAGTACCTTAGTAATAGTAGAAATGAATTGCTGTCATTTTAATGATTACTATATTTTGTGTGACACTTTTGTTTAATGTTACTGATCAATTTTAATATACGAGTTAACAGAAAACCCCTACATCAATTTTGTATATTTCACCATCAATTTGAAATGCGATAGGTATCAATAAATTATCAGTTTTTGTTATTTATCAGCGTGAAAATATTAATTTTATCCCGTGGCATCATAATTAATTATCATGAATTTTTTATATTCATATGTATGAAATATTATTTTTTTTAATATTAAAAATATCAAAATTCATTTCAATGATAAATACTATACAACAATTTATTTTTCACTAATTTAAAGTTAATTTTAATTAAATTGATGTATTTATTTAATTAAATTGTTAAAGAGCAATAATTATTAATTTCTAATAATTTTCTAAGTTTCTCGCTTTAAAATATTTGTTGAATTTTTTTTAAAAATAATTTTCGTAATTTTATTCTTTAGGGAAAATGAATTTTTTTTCTTCTTTTTTTGTTGCTAAAAGCCTATTTTGCATAAAATAATAAAACTAGTTACTGGAAAGAGGCTTTTGAAATCTTCTCGATTTTTTTTCACCTACAGATAAAAAAAATCGTTTAGCTCACACTTCAAACGTTTTAGCTGTAATAAAAAAAAAGTGATGTATATAGATTTTACTAGCAAATTATACTTTCCTTTCATAAAATTTTATTTGAACAAATTTCAAATCGATTCATTACTGCATAGCATATTTTTATATACTCTAATTTTGAAACTATCATTTTTTCTTTGAATTTACTCATTTACTGTTCAATGTTTTAATTATTTCGAGTTTTTTCTTCATTATTTTAGATTTTCAGTAGTACAAGAAAATTATTAGTCAGACATTTATTTTTTTATTTTTATTTCATACTAATATTTATATTTTATATTTTTTATATTTATTTTTTATATTTATTTTTATATTTATTTTTTATTTTCAGTAGTATAAGTAAATTATTAGTCATACATTTTTATTAGTAGTTTTATTTTATGTTAAAATCATCTTTTCAGTAGTACAAAAAAATTACTAGTCAGACATATTTTATTATTGTTTTTATTTTATACTATTATCATCTTTCAAGTAGAACAAGGAAATTATCAGGCAGACATTTTATTATCAGTTTTAATTTATATTAATACCATCTATTCAGTAGTACAAATAAATTATTAGTCAGACATTTTGTTATTATTTTTATTTTATATAAATATAATCTTTTCAGTAGTGTAAGTAAATTATTAATCAGACATATTTTATTATTAGTTTTATATTAATATTATCCTCTCAGTAGTACAAGTAAATTATAAGTCAGACATGTTTTATTATTATAATTATTATTATCATTATCATTATGATTATTATTCTTATTTTATAGGGGAGAGTAGGGCAAACCGTCAATTTAGAACTCTCTCATAGTAATTTATTATTAATACGAATTCAAATCGAATTTATTATTAATACGAATTTAAAACGAATTTAATATTAGTACGAATTTAATTATAATACAAATTCAATGTTAAGAATAATTTAACATTAACACTAACAATTAAATATTTATTCTAATTTACCATTGAATAATTTATATATTACTAACACTACCTTAATAAATAGTACATTTAATAAATATTTACTTAATAAAAAATTTTTTCCTGGTGGGAATCGAACCCTTGATGTCTGGTTCCAAATGAAATGTGTGAAATTAAGTGCCTTAATGACCGTGGCTATTGTCTGTAAAATTTTATAATTGATATTTTTTTTAAAATTGTTTTATCGTCTTATTTGAGTAATTAATTAGAGTTATTAACAATATCTAGTGAAACGCCTTCGGAAATATGTTGAAATAAAGAAAAAAGTGTTGAAAGCGTTGAGAACGCCCACAAACAACTAACTATATAAGATATTGTAATGGAGGATTAAAGCGAAACTACGTGATGTTAATTTACATGAGGAAATTGCTCATAAGTATAGTTTGAACTTATTTCATTTGCCCATTATTTCTTGTCAATTATCTTGAAACTTCTTGAGAACTTGTATTTAAGATTTTGAATATAAATTGCTTATATTTGAAGTTCTCGTCAAAAGTCTCTTTTTTTTCTTTTATTAAAAATATATAAATACTGATGATTTAAAAATTTTATTTATTCATATTTAATAATTTTATTTCAATAATTACTAATTTATAAGTGAGAGCTATATTTGGTTCAAATAAAAAAATAGCTACGATTATTTATAATAATAACTACAATTACTATAATAAACTATAATAATTATAATAATTGTACCTAATAATTATAATAATTATAATTATATTACCATAATTATTATAATTATTTTAAATTCTACAATTAATCTTAAATAATATTTTTACTATTATTATTATTATTATTATTATTATTATTATTATTATTATTATTTTTATTTTTCATTTTTATTTCAGTTTTATTATCATTATCAATATCAACCAGTTAGTGAGAGAAAAAAGTTTCATAGCATTTAAAGAAAAGGATGAGACGAATGAAACGATAATGATAATACCTGGAAAAAAAATTATATAAAAATAATGAAGAGAACAAAAAAGTAAAAAAAATTGAAACGAAAAAATGAATAAAACAAAGAAATAAAATAGAAATTGTAAAAGTAATTCAAGAGATAATGATAAAAAGGAATTTGCAAAAGAGAAAAAAGAAAATTATTAATGATGGAAAAACGATAAAAAATACAGTTGAAATTTTGAAATAATGAATAAAACCTATACAATTAAACTGAAGAAAATGTATGAATAAAATATAATATAATAAATTTTTTTAATAAAGTTAATGTGATAACAATTCAACACATAATTAAAATGATAAAATTTAAATTGTAAATGTAAGTTTAAAAATTAAAATATAGAAATAGAATTAATGGAAATACTAATGATGATAAAATGTAGAAAAACTAAATTATGTTTCCTTAATATTAATATTTCTTAATTTCCTAACAAGAGGAAAATAGAAACAAAATTGGAAATAGAATGAAAAAGTAAAATAAATTAGAAAAGATGAAATAGAAAAAAATTTTGAAGAGAGATTGAAAAAAAACCTGCACTTTTATTCTAAATTGAATATAGAAAAATGTTGTCTGGCCATAAGCTACTTGTACTACTTACAAATGAATATGATAATTATACAAATAAATATTGGATGCATTTTGTCTGACTAAATACGGACTTGTACTACTACTGCTAAAAATACGAATCCAAGATATTTTGTCTCATTAATAAAACCGAATTTTACTACTGAGAACAAATTTTTAAATATTAAAGTACGTCTGACTAAAATCAACCTATACTACTTATGTTACATTAAAAAAAAAAATTTTTAAATATTATAAATAAATAAATAAAAAACAGTTTGTCTGACTAAACATATTTTGCACTACTAATAACATTGCTTTTCTCTGACTACTAATGATGAACAAAAATTGCACAATGGTAAAAGAATTTCCTGACTAAAACCACGTCTTTTTTTTTGTATGTCTCTCAATTTTTACCAATTAAAAAATATTTAATTGTAAATTATGAAAATACATGTAATGTGAATAAAAAATTGAATTCTTTTTCGTCATTTCAAGAGTAAAGTTTCTTCCGGTCAATAAAATTCTTTGATACACTCTTCACTAAGCATGTGTTGTGCAATATGTTTGATATATATATATGTATAAAAGAAAACACTGTTCTTGACTATGGGAAAACGAGAATTTCTAGTTGAAAGGCCACGAATACTGTTCATGCTCGATTTGACGCCATTCAACGATGAAAGATCTCCCTCTTAAAAGAACTCCTTGAATGGAACTTTCAAGTGCCGTAGTTAATAAAATTTTACTCAAAAAAAAAAAAAAAAAAAAAATAGAATAGAAAAGAAAACTTATCTCTCGGGATTTTTTCGGTTTTCAATAATTTTCTCAAGAAATGAAGAAAAAGACTTAAATTCTCCGTTCTTTGATTCTCTTTTTGTAAGGGTTTTTATTTGAAAAAAAAATTCTTTTCCAGTTCATAAAAAAAAGGGATTTTTTAAAATTTTTAAAATTTTTAAAATTTATTTTACACAAACAGTGCCTTCTTATAAACTAAGATGAGTTAAAAATAATTTAAATCCCTATTAATATTAATTTTATGTTTTTTATTTTATTTAATCAATCTACAAAACTATTATGTAAACAAAGAATTAAGGAGAAAAAGTATTTTTTAGTCAGACAACAAATTATTATTATTATCACTATTTTTATTATTAATATAAAAATATTTTTTTTGCGATAAAATAATATTCATTTTATCGTTTGTTATCAAAAGAAAGCGTTGAAATTAATCAATCAATTAGAAGTGCTGATCATTTATATTTATTCCCTATTAGCTATTAATTAATTACAGTTGAATTGTTCCTGCGTCGTTACATTGCCTTTATTTTCTCGTATTATTTCCTTTCTTCTATTTTTCTCTTCTTCGTTTTTATTTCGAGACATTAATTTTTACTGCTCTGTGTATTATAATTTTTTTATCATCCGAATTATATTTTCATTACTTAATTAATTAGTTTCTTGATTCGTTATTTTATTGACGCAAATTATTTCCGCTATTATATATAAACGGAATCTTATTACTAATATCGTATAGTGTAGATAATATTAATAATAATTACAATAAAAAATAGAAATAAAAAAAACATAATAATACTAAAAAAATAAAGAAAAATTAAGAGTGGTAATATTTACTAAATAAAAATATAAAAATTTAATTAAAAATATTAAAATTTGAATTGCAGTCACATAATAGTAGTAACAGGAGTATAAGTAGTACAAGTCAATTTTAGTCATACACGAATTGACTTTTAGCGCAGGAATTCAAATTTTTAATTTAATTAATTTAATTTTAATTTTTAATTTAATTTAATTTTTTTTTAAATTTTTAATCTTCAAAATTATTGTATATATTAACAAAGAAATAGAAAAAGTAATTTTAAATCAGACAACGTGGATTTCAAAAACTAAATATATTTTTTTAACTAGAAAAATTAAAAATTTCATTTATTGAAAAATTTCTAAATGAAAGTTCAAAAAAAATATTTTGTAAGACAAAAGAAAATGAAGAAGGGGAAAATAAAATAAAGTGAATTTCAATTTGGAACTTCAGAAGACGAATGTGCTTACAGAGGAACATTTGTAGTTCGTCGAATTTAAAATTGGTAGATGTCGGGGTATAAAAAAAGAAAAAAAAAGAAAAAGAAAAAAAGAAAAATCGGAACGAGATAAAGTGGCACTGTTCTCGACATTGGAAAAATAAGTTTGACGGATCCTCTCTGGATGCTTTCGTTTCTTTACACTGTACGTGACATCGAATTACCATATACTATACTCTACAGATTCAAACTAGGAAATTTTCACGAATATTTTTGCACATTTTCGTATACTAGAAAAAATGAAGAGGAAAAAAAAAATATTCACTTTTTATTTAAATTGAAAAATTCTCTAATTTACATACACAATTTTCAATTACTATTTTCTTTTTCTTTTTCTGATTATTCTACTCGAAAGGAAAAAGAATCATTCACATTTCTGATTAGATTTTTTTTTTATCTTCATGTTTGATCTTTATTTACAGAAATCAATTTTTTTTTTTTGCTTAAAAGTTTTTTTTGAAATAGTACTCGTCATTTTTTCTGATCCCTTGTATAGAACTTTCTATTTTTTGTAACTTTTAGGAAAAAAAACTTTTTGCATCAATTGGTATTTAAAAATTTTTCATCCTTTTGTCTCTTTGTACAAAATTTTCAATATTTTTCCTGTGAGAAAATAACTTTTTTGCAATACAATTAATATTTTAAAAATTTTTATATGAAATTTTTCTATCCCTTTTTTTACGTCATTTTTCTGTTCCTTTCTGTAGAATTTTCTATTGTTTCCAATTATTAGAAAAAAAAACTTTATTATTTGCAACAATATTTCAAAACTTTTTATTTTATTCACAAATAAATATTATAAATAATTTTTTGTTTGTTTTGAATTTAACTCTTCAACGAGAAAAGAATCATAAAATTTACCTTTTTTTAACTTTTTCAATAAACGTAATTAAAAATTGAATAATAAAATAATTTTAAAAAAAAATGCAAAAAAATTTAATTTCGAGAAATTATTTGAAAATAATATAATAGTGAAAAATATTGTATGCTAATGAGAAAATGCAGTGGAATGTAAAATTGCGTTAGTTGACTATTAATGGAACATCATTGGAGTATTGATTACATTTCACTCAAAACTGATAAGCCTCACATACTAAATATGAGATTCAACACATCTGAAATCTAATTCTACAGACAGAATTTCGTTTGATTATCTGGTCAATTTCTGAAGTTTGTTTCCACAATCAATTTTCAATCAAAGGCTTATAACTTCATTAATTTATCATTTAATTAATTTCCCAGAAAATCTTGTTTCCCAACAATTATTTTACGTCAATTAGTGTTAAACAGAAAATTATTATTTCTTCATTATCGATAGCATTTCCATTTGAAAAAAAAGACACACAATTATAATTTTTTTTTCTTCTTTCAAATTATACGAAATTTTTTTTTTATTACTAATTATAAATAATATATAAGAAAAAGGTTCTGTTTATAAAAAAGAATTTTTTAGTGTTAAAAATATTTAAAATCTAAAAAATCTTTAAAATATTAAAAATCTAAAAAATATTAAAAATATTTAAAATCTAAAAAATATTTAAAATATTAAAAATCTAAAAAATATTTGAAATATTTAAAATCTAAAAAATATTTAAAATATTAAAAATCTAAAAAATATTTAAAATATTTAAAATAGTAAAAATATTTTAAAAATTAGAATATAATAATATTAAAAAATAAAATAAACTTATATTCAATTTCTTTCAAGACCGGAATGAATACGACAATATATATACAAAATAGTTTCTTTCACTTTTTTCCTTACACAGAATTTCGACTTTTTCTCTCATTATTTGTGAATAAAGTTTTCTTTTTCTATTATTATTATTATTATTATTATTATTATTATTATTATTATTATTATTATTATTATTACTTTTTTTGTAATCTCTTTTTGATCGTCTCCTTCAGGCGAAAGGTGAGTGTATGATCATTTTTTTTTTTTGAAAAAGCCCATGATACCTTGTCATGAAACGAGGTTGACAACGATACTCACTTTTCTCGACTTTCTTTTTCATAAAAATTGGAGCGTGAACTAAAAAAGCCCTTCTCTATATAGTACGTACTGAAAAGAGGTTTATATCCTTGTTTTCCTATTTGTTTTTGTTTTTCGGTAAAAAGAAATTGAAAATGATATACGAAAACAAAAAAAAAAAATTTGTCAACGAAATTATCTTCATCTTCTTCTTCTTCGTCTTTTTTTTCTTCTTTTTCTTCTTCGTTGAAAGATATTTAAGATGAAAAGAGATTTTGTCCCGTTATACTCGAGATTGAGAAATTCAATCGTGAGAAAAGTGGATTAACTTTTTTTTTCTCCTATTTTTTTTTTAATTTGTCAAACAAGTGGATTATTGTTTACAGGAGAAATAATAATCTTTTATAATAAGTTTATCAGTTTAACGAAAGTCGAGAGTAAAAATTTTAGAGAATTTTTTTAACTTCAAGTTCAGTCAAGTTCATTTTTTTCACTGGGGATAGTTAATTAACAAAAATTTGGTATTTAAGAATTTCGAATAATAATAATAATAATAATAATAATAATGTTTTTTATCATTATTAAAACTATCAGTATTTAAACTAATAATTAGTTCTTTTATTCTGTTTCAAAATATTTTCCAAGAAAATATTTTCAAGAAAAATTGTTATTTTTATCTTTAAAAAAAAATTCTTTCAATAATATTAATAATAAAAATAACATTTTAATTTTTTTTTGAAACGAACTTTCAAAAGTTACAATTAATAAAATAAAAGAACAGAAAAGAAAACTGATTTCTTCGAATTTTTTCACTTTTTAATTATTTTCTCAAAAGTAGAAAATATAACTAAATCTAAAGTCTTTGATTTTTTAAATTTTTCCAAAAAAAATATATGAAAAAAATTGTTTTTAAATTTGATTCCTATGAACAATTAATTTATTACTTAAAAATAATTAAATTTCGTATTAATTTAAAGAAAAATTTTATTAAGGAACAGAAAGAAAAACTTATCTGCTCGAATTTTTTCAGTTTTCAATCATTTTTTATAGAAAAATTGTATAGAAAATTTTTTATAGAAAAAACATTATTTTTAAATTTCCCACGTCGAAAAATCCAATTTTTGGAGTAGATTTTCAAATTTGAGTTTTTTTCATTAAATTGGAGCTTTATTTATTGAAAAAGAGCTTTTGTTTTATAATTTGTAGTAATTTCATTGTTTATGAGGCAAACAAAAAAGATACAAAAATTTAGAATTTTCTTATGAATTTTAAAAATTTATTTTTATTCAATACTTTTAAAATAAAAATCCCTAAATTTTCCCTGAATTCCCTGTGATGTCAGAATATATGTTATTAAAGTTATATAGTAATATTAAAACAATAATCCAATTCATATTTTATTTTTTTGGAAATAAATTTGAAATACAAATTTGTACGTTCAATTATTTTTAAAATTGCTAATTTTATTTTAAAAAAGTGAGTAAAAAGTTAGCCGCGCGAATTGTTGCTAGTATATTTTATATATATATATATATATATATATATATATATATATATATATATATATATATATATATATATATATATATATATATATATAATAATTAAATTAAAATGATGAAAATAATTTTAATGAAGTTACAGTAACAATATTCTTATAATAATATAAAACAATGATTTTATTAATTGGTCATCTTTAATTATTATAAAAAATGAAGAAATCGATCACTCCGAGTCTTCGACTCGGAGCAATCGATATCTTCATATTTTATAACAAATACTTTTATAAGTTGTTTTAATTTAAAAAAGGTTTGAATTCGAAATTTTTGAATGTCTTAATTCCTCTATGGAAAATCCTGTTCCAAAAATAAGATTAAAAGAATAGGAATTTTGCAAATATTTTTCTTCTTTTTCCAAAACAAAATAATAATTTTGTTAAAAAAAATGGGATTCATAAACAAAAATAATGCAAAATAAATTGCATTATTATTAACTTTTTTATAATTTTTCTTTTCAAATATTTTCAATTTTAAAATTAATAATAATATATTGAAAATCATCGAATTGTTGTAAAGAATTTTATAAAAAAATTTGATGATAATAGAATTCCTTCAAAGAATTTTATTATTTAGGAAAATAACTGAATTCTCACAAAAGAATTTTATTAAAATTTCTTGAAATCCTAATTAAATTCTTTTGAAGAATTTCTTTGAATTTTTTTTTTAAACTAATGAAGTTTCTTTAATAATTTTAATTGAAAATTTTGAAAGCATTTGAATTTTATGAAGAAGAATTTTATTAAAAGTGGATTGAAAATAATTGAATTCTTGCGGAGAATTTTATTAATATTTATAAAAATTGTTTTAAAGAATTTATTAAAAATTTTGGACATAATTGAAATTTATGGAAATATTAAAAAATATTTGAATTCATCCGAGGAATTTAATTAAAATTATTTTAAAAATCATTGGATTTTTGTAACAGATTTTACTATTGAAAAAAATAATTGAATATTGTTTAGAAAGATTTTACTATTTATAAAAAATGATTAAAATGTTTCGCGAGAATTTAAAAAAATTTTAAGAAATAATTAAATTGTTATGAAGAATTTTTTAGAAATATTTTAAAATAATGAAATTTTTTCGAGAAATTCAATTAAAGTTGTTTTGAAAATAATGGAATTTCTTTAAAGAATTTTATTAAAATTGTATATATATATACATATATTCAAAATCATTGAATTCATCACAAGAATTTTATTACTTTTTTGAAAATAATTTAATTCTTTCAATTTTTTATATAGAATTTTTTAAAAATATTTTGAGAATAATTGAATTATTTTTAGAGAATTTTAAATTCTTGTTAAAATTGCATTTTATGGAAATTTTTGAATATAACAATTAAATTCTTTCATGTAATTTTATTTAAATTTGATTAAAAATAATTTAATTCTTGTGAAGAATTTTACTATTTATAAAAATAATTGAATTTTTTCGAAGGATTTATTAAAATTTTAGAAAATATGAACAGTAATAATTAATTTTGTACTTAATAAGTGAATTTTCAAAATTTTGATTATAAAATTATTTTAAAAATTTATATTTGAAGATTAAAAATATTTGTAATTTGCATAACAATAATAAATTGAATATCACGTTCCGCGCGTAAAATTTTCTAGTAATAATATAATATACAATTTATCTAATGATAACAAAAACAAAAATATAAATAGAAGACAACTTCAGAGTGTGAGGGACAGAAAAAGTGAATGAATGAAAGAATGAAAGAACATTCAAATTAATATAGTTTATTAATTAATTAATTAATAATAGTTAATTAATATTTGATGATGATAATAATAATAATTACAACATTAAAAAAAAAATAATGAGACTATACTTTGAAAAGACATTCATCAAGTGTGACTAATACCCCTATAATATGTATGCTGTGAAACAAATGAGAAACTGCCATCTGATATTTCGATTAATCAGTCTAGTGTCCATTTTATGATCAATTAAAGTGCGTTAGACGCGATAATGTTAAATCCTTGTTAAAGCCCAGCAGCTCTTGCCATGGGTAATTTTACCTGCATCGTCAGTTTGTTCCCTATATCCAATTTCCTTGAACTGCAATCAAGTTTCAGTATATAAAGATTATAAACAAAATTTAATCTTCAATATTTTCATTGGCAATGAAAAGAAAGGGAGAAAATGCAATTTTTATGAGGAAAAAAAAATTTCTTCTTTGCCCTCTTTATATATTAGAAAGAAAAAATAAAAAAAATCCGAAACATGTGAGATGCATCGATGCACGATGACTCGCAGCAACTGGGTTATATTTTCTCTCCTCTAAGACTTTCACGATTCAAAAGCTCATTTTCTCACTAGACGATGAACAAGACATTAAATATTCGTGTACATGTGTACATGTGTACATGTATACATGTGTAAATGTGTATGTGTATATTGGAAGATACTTCGCAAATGATCGATGATGCAAAGTGCCTACGAGACATCTAATCAATATCGAATTTCTATGTCGTGAACTATCATCTCTCATCTATGTATATGGAAATTGTTAGCCTCCGGCCCTTTTCTCGAGATGTACAAAATATCTTTCTCTCTCTGTCTCTCTATCACTCTCTCAGATAAGTGCTCCTTTCTCATATCATAATACTGAATTCTAGATATAATTTCGACAGTTTCTTTTTAAAATTAACTTTGTTTAAAAACTTACTTCGATTCAAAATTTACATATAATTTTTTTATTCTCCTCTTCATGTTCTCTTAAAATTAAGAATTTTTATTATTTCTTTATGAAAATTGAAATTAAAAAAAAAGAAATATTAAGAACGGGAAATTTTTATTTTTTTTTCTAAAATAAAAAAATGAGTTTTTCAAACAATATTTTTTAAAGATTAATTAAATTAATATATACTTAATTAAATCAAATATATTAAATTAAAATATTATTTTTTAGTCCTGCTCTATTTTTTCCAACTATAATTGTGCATTAAAAAAGTTTTTTCACTATTATGAAAATATTTGTTATTGTCTGACTAAAATTGACTTTTACTACTACTATTATATTTAAAAAAAAATATATAAAAAATTTAAATTACTACTGATTCAAAATATTTGTTATTGTCTGACTAAAATTGACTTTTACTGCTACTATTATATTTATAAAAAATATATATAAAAAAATTTAAATTACTACTGATTCAAAATATTAGTTTTCGTCAGACTGAAGTTGTCTTTTACTACTACTACTACTCGTAATGTAAAATTTTTAGTTCGTTGTCTGACTAAAAGTGACTTGTACTACTTATAACAAGATTTTACTATCGATGAAGTGTTGCCTGACTAAAATTGACTCGCACTACTTATTAAACATTTTTACTATTGTAGACATGTTGTCTGATTTATATTGACCTACACTACTATCATAATATCATAATCATAATATCATTTTTCATTATAATATTTTTCTTGTTATTTTATTTGCATTTTATAATATTCTTCATTTGATTATGTATTATCTGATAAATAATTCTAAGAATAGCTTGTCGAAAAAATTTAAAATTTTGCAAAAATATACATAAACAGGAAATAAACTTTAATAGAAGAAATTTATTTTAATTATTATTTATTTATTAATTTAATTAAAAAAAAATAGTTTTAATCTTCTTTTTTCAAAAATTTTTCCAAACATCATTTAAAAGAAGATATTTAATGTTTTTGTAAGAAACGCAAGAACATTAACAATAGTGAAGTTGTAAATTTCTACTTCCTGCGAATGTTGACCTATTTTTTTTTTTTTTTTTTTTTAAATTGAAAGGCGCAAAAAACATGCCACAATTCTAATGTATGGCTATCTATAATCGTATCCCATTGAAAATCCAATATATCTTTTAAATCTCTTTTCATTTATACAAAAGAAAATAAGAAGAAAAAAATTTGATCGATTTTCAAATTTAAGGCACACACACAATAAATCGTGTCTCAAACAAAAATTATATTTTCTTCTCTTAAAAAAAAAACCAAAAAAAGAAATTCTATCACTTTTTGAAAAAGATATTTTTTTTTCTTTTTTATTTACTCTCGACATTTGTTCTTATTTCGCAAAGAAAGAAAGAAATTCTTCTTTGCTCTTCTATTTTTCTGTAATCTCTTCTCGATTCAATTTGTCCCCAGCGAATGAAAATTCACTCTCGTAAAAAACGGTTAAAATGAAACAAGCAAGCAATTGCATTTTATTTCATTTCATTTATTGGCATAATTGATTTTTTTTCTCTACTACATTTCTTGTTATTAATTTCTACTTTAGTTTTAATTTTCATTTTTCCTTGATACCTATTTATTTTTAATAAATTTTGCAATAAATTTTATTTTACTTTTAATTCAATTTTGTGTAATTAAATATTTTAATTAGGCATTTACTTTTTTAGTCATTTAATTGTGAATTTAATTTTTTAGTAATTTAATCGCGAATTTAATTTTTTCGTAATTTAATTGTGAATTTAATTTTTGAGTCATTTAATCGTTAATTTACTTGTTGATTTATTTTTTTGATATATTAATTTTTAACTTAATTTTCGATTTAATTGTTGGTTTATTTTCTTGTAATTTAATTGTTAATTTCATAGTTGATTAATTTTTTTGGTAATTTAATTGTTAATTTAATTGTTGATTTCCTTTTTTGTAAATTAGTTGTTAACTTAATGTTTTATTTGATTGTTAATTTATTTTCTTGTAATTTAATTGCTAATTCAATAATTGATTAATTTTTTTGTAATTTAATTGTTAACTTAATTGTTGCTTCAATTACTATTTTATTTTTGTGTAATTTAATTGTTGATTAAATTTTTTTGTTATTAAAATATTTGAATTTTTTTTAAGTAATTCAATCATTTATCGAATTTTTCAGTAACTTAATTTATCAATAATACAATTAATCAATAATCTTAACCGTCAATAATTGCGACAATTAACTACTTAATTAGTCTGTGATTTAATAATTCAATAATTTAACTCATCAATAATTTAATTAATTATTAATCTAATTTGTCAATATATCAAGTAGTCTAACAATTCTAGTAGTCAATAATTTAAATAATCAATAATAAAACTATTCAATAACAAAAATTGTCAATAAAAAAATTTGTCAATAATAAAAATTTTCAATAACTCAAAAACAGGCTAAAAAGTCAATAATTTCATTAATTAATCATTTAATTAGTCAAAGCAAGAATTACTTCAATAACTTTATTATCAAAAAAATTTTTCCAACTTCTTTAAATATAATTAAAAATCTCTTTCTAATAAAAAAAATTGATTTTAAATTTAAAATGAGCTATTTGAAGAAATGAAGAAAAATAAAAATTAAAAAAAAATAAAAATTATAAATTTATTTTATTTTCTTTGATATGTAAAGAAATGAAAAATTTTTTTT
The DNA here is from genome assembly GCA_032872505.1 of Leptopilina syphax. NCBI lineage: Eukaryota > Metazoa > Arthropoda > Insecta > Hymenoptera > Figitidae > Leptopilina > Leptopilina syphax. The sequence continues at coordinate 41,215,401 of CM065469.1, forward strand.
TCTTGTTTTAAAATGCAATTTACCATCAAAAGAATAATGGAGAGTCTCTAGTGTTACGAGGTACTTCTTCATTGATCCTTTGTGCTGATAATGTTTCTGGAAGACAAGCTTTGAGCTTGTTCAATATTGCTTCTGCAGTTTGCTGAGATAAAAGCACAGGTGGAAGGGCTATTGGGTGGGGGTCGAGAGTATATCTTTGTCGTTGCTTGCACTTGGTCAGCATGACAAGACAGCTTTAAAATTCGATTTTCTTTACGTACAACGTTGGGTTTACACCTGACTTTTTGTAACTTTATTCACATAGTGAAAAACGTAAATTGCCATCGCGATAAAATTGACTTATCCAACTTTCAACACATCGTCGTCCCTTCACATTTTTTTTTCTCTTCTCCATTTTCTCAGCTTCAATCTTGCCTTTTTCTTCGGCAATTTTTCATATTTATATATTTTTTTAAGTGTAACTTATTTTTTATTCTTTATTTTTTATTTTATTTCTTATTTTTTATTTTTATTTTTATTTTCATTTTATTTTTTAATTTTTTTTATTTTGATTCTTTTATTTTCATTTTATTTCCTTCTTTATATTTTTTTTCGTTTTAAAAATTGATTTATTTTCATTTTCTATTTATTTATTTAACATTCAATTTACTGAATTAAACAAATTAACGAATAAAATAAAATAAGTTTAAAGTTTATTACTATTTAATAAATTAAAATATTTGTTCATGAAAATTGATATAATATTAAATTTAAAAAATGAGTAAAATTAATTTTGTATTGTATGAAAAATATTTAATATTTGGTTTCTAGTGGCAATATAATTTGTTGTCAAAAAATTGATTAGTAAAAAATTCATTAGGAAAAATTGATTTTGAAAAATTGATTTTGAAAAATTAATGTAAAATTCCAGATCGAAATTCGTTTATAATCATTAGACGCTTGATGGGAGACTTGACGGGAATTAATGAGTAACGGATATCGACCGATTGAAATAAGGAAAACAAGGATTCGAAATCTCGAGAAGAATTTCAATTTCTCTGGCAATGATTCTTTATATTCGTTGAGTGAGAGTAATGCTTAGCCAGCTATTACAAGCACAAACTTGTCGTCATTTCGATGCGAGAGATTTGTTTTTTGTAAACACATTTTGTATACACATCTGGCACGCTTTTTTGCCACTACGATTGAAATTCAAAAAATTCTCTCGTTCTGAAACTAAGGCAAATGAAAAAATCGTAAAAAGAATTGAGAACGAAGATATTTATTATCCAAATTGTAATTATTTATTTTTATTTTTGTTAATTATTCACGTTTTTTCTATTTAATTATTTTATTGTATTAAGACAGAAAATTTGTAATTATAATTATTCTGTTTAGTAAATAATTAATTATATTATTAAATTAAGACAGTATTTTGGTAATTTTAGTAATAAAAAAATAAGGGAATTACTATGTCTGACTGAATTATTCTTATACTACTTGTTTTAAAAATTACGTGTGAATTAAAAAATATTTTTACTACTAAATCAAAAAAAAAAATGTCTGGAGGAAACACAGACAAAATTATAATCATTCTTTTCAATAATTAATTATTATTATAGTATAAATATAAATATAAATATAAAATATACAAAATGAATAAATAAATTAAAATATAAAGACAGGAAATAAAATCCTCGAATGGAAAAATGGAGATAGAGTTGAAAAGCAAACAAAAAGACAATAAAGAAATACGATAAGAGATGCGAGGAAATTAAGGGAAAAAAAAGAAAATAAATAAAAAAGACAAGAGAAAGACCGAGAAAGACACTGGAGATATAAAAGAATGGTTGATAATATCATTTCCGAAATCAATAAAAATGATTACAGAGATGAGAGAGAAAAAGAGAAATTTTTTGAAAAACAATTGTCAACTGTCGTAATTTAAGTAAACTTGCACATAACTTTTGCACATTTTCAACAAATTCTAAAATTTCTCTCTATAAAGATTGAGTTAAGAATTCTCTCACAAAAATATTTTCCCATAACAAACCGAAGAGTTACACTTTTATTTGCAATAAAACAACAAACAACTTTTTTGTAAATTAGGAGGAAATGTTTTTGTAAAAACATAGCAAAAAAACAAACTTTCCATTTCTTCAAAATCATTTAATAAATTATCCCTTTATGTTCGTGATAAAAAAATATTTCCTACTTTTCTTTATCGGAAAAACTTTTCCCATGTTGTGAACAATATTCTTATTTTTCTTATATACGTATTTTTTTTTTCTTTTTTTTTTCTGAAAACTTTTCTTTTGCGTGGTTTGTAAGTTTAATGTGAGATATGAACAAAATTCAAAACTATTTTCAAATCGAAAATAACAATAAGCTGAAAAAATTAAATTTGTATTAATAACAAAAAATTGAAAAAATTGTTAAAAACTAGAAAAGATTTTTTAAATTAAAAAAAAAATTAAAATTTGAACTACAATAATAAGGAAAGATTTTAAAAAAAAACTGGAAAGATCTGTAAAAAATATAAAATAAATAAAAATTTGAATTACGATAATAAAAAAGATTTTGAAAAAATAAAATATGGAGCGAAGATGAAAAAAATAAAATTTAAATCAACGAAAACATGAAACAAAAGTTTTAATGGAATTTTACTTTTCTTATTTTTGCGTCTTTTATCTCCGTATAATTTCAACTCTGTTATCTTTTTTGGCACCGATCGAGCGTAAAATTAAGATCATAAACTGGCAAAGAAAGTTTCTCAACAAGTTTCCAATATAACGAGTTTAAGCGTTGAAAGTGCAAAAAGCAATGATGTAAACTTATCTTTACATCGTGTTTTCATTTACATATTTTTATTTTTTTGACTTGTTTATAAAAATCCAAATTTTTTGAAAAAAAAAAATTTAATCTGACAGAAAACTTAATTATTGTAATCGAGCCGAAAAAGGTTTGGATTTAAAAATACTAATTAAAACAATTAGTACAAAAATAATTTAGTCAGACAAGTACCTAATTTTTTAGTTTTTCTATTAGTATATCAGTAGTAAAAAAAAAATTTTAGTCAGACTTATTTTTGGAATTTTCAGTAAAATTCAGTTTCAGAAATATAAATTCAGAAATATTTTTTTCTGATTTTAGAATTAGTAGTTAAAAAATGTTTTAAGCAGGCAGAATATTTTTTATTTCACACGTAATTATTAAAACAAGTAGTACAAGAATAATTTAGTCAGACATAGTAATTCTCTACTTTTTCTATTAGTATCAGTGTAATAGACGATTGTAACAAAATTTTGTAAGTAAAAAAAAAATTCTTTGGAAGAATTTTCAAAAGAATGTCGTCCCTCAAAATATTATTTCAACAGAGTTCTAAATGAATTGGAATTTAAAAAATCATGAAGCTTATTTTTAATTTTTCTTTTTCGAAAAAATAATTAAAGCTCATTTTTATAAACTTTTTTTCTTGTTTTTATGTGCTTTGTCCGTAATTATAAGAACAATGAGAAATTGCCCTCTCTTGGTAGAGAGAAAAAGCGTGAGCCAAGGGTCAATTTTCTTGTCCAACAAAGTACAAGCGACGAATTTAAATCTCCGTTTTTCTCACATTCAAAAACTTTTGGAAGGTGGGAAAATTTGTAGGAAACTTTTTACGAGTCACATTGAATGTAGGAGTTTTTACCCCTTTCTTTTAACTCCCGAGCAATTTTATTGGCTTTTCTTATATAGAACGTGAGCGGAGAGGAGAAGTTGAGAAAAAAAAATTTAATTAGAGATCTTCAATTGGCGAAAGTGCAATGAAAGAAAAAAAAAACTTGCCATGAACATATGATAATTTTTTTTTATCCTTTCCTTCTAAATACCTGGCAATAAAAATGTTTTTATCTGCATTTCTTTTTTTTTTGTTTATTTTTATTTTCAATCTTTTATTGCGCGCACTCTACTTTTTATTTGCGCTAATTTTTCCTAACACCTTTTTTTTAAAAAAAGAAAACTCGTATTTTCGAGAAGAAAACAAAGAAAGAAAGAAAGTTAATTAAATATTTTAATTAATTTTGAAAATGTATCAGCAATATTTTTATTGTTTTGAATCTTGAGTATTTTTAATTTTATTAACTTAATTTTTAATTTAATTAATTTTTGAATTAATTCTAATTAATTTCTGATAATAATATTAAATATTTTTTATTAGCGGATTTTTTGTGTGGCAAAAAAAAAACGTGTTACATAAAGTGACAGTTCTGCCAAAACATGGATCATCGAATCCAGAGCAGATAATTTATCACATTATGTTTATACAAACGAGAGTCGAAACTTTGGAAAGTTTCAAGGTTTGATTCTATAATAAAAGTATGTGGTTTGAATTTCTTTTCATTTTGAAATATGTGTGTGTGTGTGTGTGTGTGGTCCAAGAGAGCGAATCCACGTGTTCGCAAAAAAATGCGCTCGTCTAGAAAAACAAACTTTTGTAAACATATTTATCAACGGGAAAGTAAAAATTTTCCTCCACAGAAAAAGAATTATATTTATCATAATTTTTTCTTTCTTCTAAAATTTCTATTTTTTCTGAATCAATTATTATTAATGAATGAACAAAATATTTTAAAAAATATAGAAAATATTATAAAAACAAAAAATATTTTAAAAATATAAAAATTAAAAAGTATTTTAAAAATATTAAAAGTATATTAAAAATATAAAAAATATTTTAAAAAATAAATGTCAAGTGCCACTCTAAAATTTTTTTAAATAACAATGATTGTGTCTGACTAAAATATTCTTCTACTGCTAAAAACAATTAATCAGATTAAAACTAACGCGTCTGACTAAACCGGACAGTTACTACTGATTGAAAATTATTCAAATATTTTTTTTAATCTGTGTTTTATTGGTAGGATTACTGTGTCTGACTAAATTATTCTTATACTACTTGTTTTAATAATTACGTGAATAAAAAAAAATATTCTGCCCGGTTAAAATTGTTTTTACTAAACTAATTATGAAATTGAAAAAAAGTCTGTGTGGAACCGAATTTTACAAACAATTTGAAAATCATAAAAAAATATGTATGACTAAACTTGTCTTTTACTACTGATACTAATAGAAAAACTAGAAAACTGAATACTTTGTCCGACTAAATTTGGTTAAAACTGTTTTTACTACTTAATTTTGTAATTAAAAAAAAATTACTATATATTCTACAATCACAAAAAAACTGTCTGACTGAAACTGACTGTTACTACTGATTTAACTTATTTAAATTTTTTCCCAATTAAATTTTCGTTTTGAAATTATAATTTAATATTAATTCTAAACTAAAAAAAAATTTCCAATTGAAATAGAATTTTACTATAAATTCTATAATTATTCCAAAAAAATATGTCTGACTAAAACTGACTGTTACTACTGATTCAACTTATTTAAATTTTTTCCAAATTGAATTTTTGTTTTGAAATTATAATTTAATATTAATTCTAAACTAAAAAAAAATTTCCAATTGAAATAGAATTTTACTATAAATTCTATAATTATTCCAAAAAAATATGTCTGACTAAAACTGACTGTTACTACTGATTCAACTTATTTAAATTTTTTCCAAATTGAATTTTTGTTTTGAAATTATAATTTAATATTAATTCTAAACTAAAAAAAAATTTCCAATTGAAATAGAATTTTACTATAAATTCTATAATTTCAAAAAAATATGTCTGACTAAAACTGCCTGTTACTACTAATTGGGAATTATTTGAATCTTTGCAAAATAGAATTTTTTTTCGAAATTATTATTGAAAGTTTTTTATTTTCTTAAAAATTCCAAATTAGAGAATTAGGGAATTAATGTGTTTGACTGAATTATTTTTGCACTACTTGTGTTAATAAATGAAGTAAATTAAAAAATATTCTTCCAACTTAAAACTGTTTTTAACTAATAATTATTCCAAAATTTAAAAATTGTATGAATTTGACTATAAATTCTAAAATTAGAAAAAAAATGTGTTTACTACTAATTCCAGAATTATTAATTGTTTAAAAAATTTTCGTGGCAATGAAAAATATTTTGCTGGGTTGAAAATAATTTTTATTGTGTTTTAAATTAAAAATTAATTAAATAAATAAATTGATTAAAAAATCAATTAATTAGAAGAATTTGGCAAAAAAATATTAATTTATAGGATTATAAATAAAAACGAATAATGTAATTTACTCCAAAATTTGTTTTCGTTTTTTTCATCCCTAGGCGCATAAAATCTACTCGATACACCTGAGCAACAGGTGTAAATTTTTTCCCCTTTTTTTTCACTCTAAAATTATTTTTTTTTCTTTTTTTAAAAAGTTTCCTATTCTTTTTTTCACCAAAAATTATCTATATTTTCTTTGTTATTTTAAACTACTTCTGTCTTCTTTTTTTCTTTTTGTAACACTGAAAATTTTTGTCAGGAAATAAAAATTTTTCACTCTCTTCTATCATAGACAACAGTTTTGCTCACTACACTTTCACATTGTTATGAAGAATTGAATTTCTTTTGATTTGAGTTACTTCAAAGGATTTCTTTCAACGGCAGGAGGAGGGAAAAAAAAAGAAATGATAAATTTTATTTTCTCGAACACTTGGAAAACGTTTTAAAAATTCTTTTTATCCACAAAAGTAAAGTTTCGAACTGTGAAAAACTTTTTTCTCGATATCACATTTCATTTCTCCGCAAGATAATGTATATAAACTTTCTTTTTTTAAAATTCTTTTTTTAAATTTAAAAAATTATTCTCTATATTCTTTATTTCTTTTACTGAATTTCTCCAAAATATTAGTATAAAATCTTCTTTTTTTTAAATCTTTTTCGAATTTAAAAAATTAATCTCTATATTCTTTATTTCTTTTACTGAATTTTTTTCAAAATAATTAAAAAAATTTCTTGTTTTTAAATTCTGTTTTGAATTTACAAAATTATTTTCTATATTCCATATTTTTTGTACTGAATTTTTTCAAAATATTAATATAAAATCTTTTTTTAAAATTCGTTTTTGAATTTAAAAAACTATTTTCTATATTCTATATTTTTTACACACTGCCTTCGATTCAGTAAAAAAAGTAATTTAAATTTATCGAAATTGTAAATAGGAAGGAAGAGGAAAATATGTATAAAAATTGTGTAAACAAGAAACGATAGAATTTAAATTTTTTAAAGATATTTTTCATGCAAAAATGATGGAATTTTTTTTTTTTAATATTGTTTTTGTTTGCGATCGAAAAAGTAGAAAATTCTGAGAGGCCTAGAAGATGTGAATATACATAATTTTTTTTTTCGTCAAATAGGAAATAAGACTGAAAGTCAATATTTTCAAGATGTCCTCCTTTCGAGAAAATTCATATATAAAATTGGAAACTTTCACATCGTATATTTCTCTAGAAAGAGATGGTCTCACGTTTTATCAAGTGTACTGAAAGACTTATGCCTCTGCTCACACATTGCATTTTCGCGACTAAAGTCAGAGAAATCACTGACCCGAAAATATATCGGCAAAATCTTCCGATATGAAACTGTGAATACAATTTATTGCTCTTTGAATAAATCGCGAAAAAAAAGTCATCCGTACGACTATCGTTAGCATTTACATAAAATAAAAAAAATTTCTTTTTTTTTTTTTTTGAAAAACCCCTTGTGTATTTATTTTATGCGCTTTTAACCATATTTCAATAATATCATTCTGGTTCAATGACAAATTATTTATATTTTCCTAATATTTTTATTATTTTCAATATTTATTAAATATAAATATATTTCTATTTATTTATTTTCTTTTTTTTTATTTTTTATTATTTTTTTATCTATAAAAATGAACAGAATTCGTTTTGTTTATTGAGAAACTATAACATTTGTTTTTTTGGTTTTGATTCAAAGAGAATGGAGAAACTATATAAAATTATTTATTTTTTTTTATCAAAAAGAAGAATGGAAAGGTGTTAAAAAAATATGGAATAATTTCCATGAATTGTGAATAATTTGAGGACGAATTAATTTAAACGAGTGTCCTTTTCTTCCAAGTTATCTTAGCTTTTTCGAAGAAACTCTCAAAAAATGAAAGGTGCACTTTCTCAAATATCTTTTATTCAGAATATACTCTCTTTCAATGCTCTAGACAGAATTTATTACAGAAAAGAGCATAAAAAGAATTTACTTTGCACCGCAAAAACATCAGCTTCCACTTTTCAAATTGAATTGTCCGAAAAGATGTTCATTTTTGCGAACACTTCTGTTTTTTCAAAATAATAAATATTTACTATTATTATTTTTATTTTTATTTTTACGAACTAAGATAACAAATAATTCAGTTTGGTGAAGTCATTTAAGTTTTTGTCTATTTTTCTTTTTGTTTTCTTTTAGCAGTATTTTTTTTCACTTTTGAATTTTTCTTTTTTATTTTTGTACTTTTGTTTTTTTTTTAGTTTTGTATTCTTATATTTTTGTATTTTTTTCTATTCTAGTATTTTTGTAATTTTTTGTATTTTTGTACTTTTGTATTCTTGCACTTTTGAATTTTAACACTTTTTTTTATTAGTATTTTTCTATTTTTGTTACTTTTCTTTATTAGTATTTTTCTATTTTTGTTCTTTTGTATTTTTTTTTTACTTTCTATTTTTGTGCTCCAGTATTTTTTTGCACTTCTATATTTTTGCATTCTTTAATATTCGTCCTAATTGTCTGACTATAAAAACTTGTTCCACTGTTAATAAAAAACTACAAGAATTAAGTCTGGACGAAAAAATTTCTACTACTGCTAGAAAAATTAAAACAAAATTGAATTAAGTTTTACGAGGACAAGATTTTAAATAAAAATAATAATAATTTAAATAAAATTATGTAACTAAATAAGGAATTTTAAATTGTCTGACAGAAAATTTCTCTTACTACTGAAAATAATTAATACTGAAATAATTTTAGTTACGTCTGACTAAAGCTGACTTGAACTACTTTGAAGCAATATTATTTATAATAATTAAATGAAACAGTAAAAAAAATCACTATTGATAGATAGTAATGTCTGACTAAAAATATCCTTCTCTCCTGATTTTGAAAATATTCTTAAGCAACTTGTGTCTGACAAAAATTGACTTTACTACTGATTCAAAAAAAAATTCTTAGGTAACTTCTGTCTGACGAAAATCGACTCTACTACTTAATTTCAAATGAACGTGAATCTATTGCCATTTTTTACTACTGTTAAAAAAATAACTACAAAAATCGCAAAATTTTGTCTGACTGAAACTTTCCATTACCACTAAAAAATTCTTTTTGATAAAAAAAAACATTTTCTACTTCTTATTTATTATTATAACTTTATTCACAAAGAGAACTTGAAATCAAACTAAAAGAAAATATTTATAAAATAAAAATTTTCAAAGTCAGCTTAGTTTGATAAATTGAATTAATAAAATTAGAATTAATAATTATTATCAAGGGAGAGAGAGTGTGTGTATGTGTACGCCAATGAATGCACATAACTCGTGTTCTTCGTTGCACTGGAAGTCGTGGTACTTAGAGCGGGTGACATTCATAATTCACGACAGCGTATTTAATATTCGATCTGCATTCACTGGATTCAGGCCAAAGAAGTTTCGTATACTGATTTCGTACTTCAGAAGATCGTAACCGCATTAACTCCATTTATAGTCACATTAGACAATTTCAAATATTTTTCTCACATATTCAAAAACTGCAACAAAAAAAGAGATATTTTTTTGTCCTTCGCTACAATAAGAAATATTTGTTTGAATTCTCAAGGAAAAATCATTTCAATAATGCAGAAATAATTTCAATGAAGAAAAATAGATTTTAAAAATTAAAATTCTAACAATAAATTTCAAAACTTTATAATCTAACAATTTTCAAAATTTATAATCTAACAAATTATCAAAATTTCTATTTCGCAACAATAAATTATCAAAATTTTTCAACCCAATGGTAAAAGAAAAGTTGAAAAAAGAAAAGTTTCATTTTTTTTTTTAATAAATCTCAAAAAATTCAACAATAAATATTGTCAAAAATTTTTATTATTAAATCTAATAAATTGTTTATTATTTTTCAACTCTCGAGTAATGTAATAAATTGTTATTGTTTAAATTTATGATAACACCACCGCAAGGGGGGGTGTAATAAATTGTCCGTAAAAGATACTTTTCTTTTGTGTGGCGATCTCTTTCTCCTCCTTTCTTTTTTTTTTGGGTTGAGCTTTTTCACGGAAACACTGTGTGAGCTTATCTGCGCGAAAGCAGATTTTGCGGGAATTCGTAAGGTATACAGGGAGGCATTGTGCGTTGATTGTTTGCCACAATATAGCTGAATGGGTTTCATCACTTTTCATTGTGGCGTGATATCACGTGTAAACAAGCATATATGGCTTCCACGAGGACACACATAAAAGAAAAAAGAGTAAAAAGAAAACAAAAACACACATTGTTCCGCGGCACATATAACTATATTCTCATGTGAAACACTTTGAATACAATATTTTTATAGTGATGTCTAAAAAACGTGACTTATTTTCATTTCATTATATATTGAGTGAGAGAAAAGAAATACAGGGCTCGGATTGTGCGACTTTTTCGACTTTTTTCAACTTTTCTAAGGAAATGTGACTTTTTTCAATTTTTTTTTTGTGAAAAAATGCGACTAATGGACTTTTTTGAAATTTTTTTTAGTAAAATTGCGACTAAAATTAAAAAAATTTTTTCTAAATTTAAACAAAATTTTTAAAAAAAGTCAAAAAAAAGTTTGGGTCAAAAAAATATTCTGTTACATTTATTTACAAATTTCTTTCAAATTTTTCGAAAATATCAATAACTTCTTTTTTAAATAAATATTGAATTATTATTTTTCCATAGGAATTAAAATTTTTCAAAACATTTAAATTCAAACATTTTTTGAAATTAAACAACTTATTAAAAAATTGTTATAAAACATGAAGAAATGGATTACTTCGAGCCTTCGACTCGGTGCAATTGATGTCTTCATGTTTTATAATAATTAAAGAGGATTGAGTGTTAAAATCATTATTTTATATTATAAGACTTAATAAGAAAAAATTTTTAATTATTTTTTATGAAAAAAATTGAATTACTGTGAAGAAATTTTTAAAACATTAGTAAGTAATTAAATTTTGCCGAAGAATTTTGATATTTACGAAGATAATTGAAATTTTGAGGAGAATTTAAAAAAAAAATTTTTGAAAATAATTTAATTTCTGCCAAGAATTTTTTTACTTTTAAAGATATTTGAATTTTGCAAAGAATTTTATTAGAACTTTTGAAAATAATTAAATTTCCACGATGAATTTCATTATTTATAAAGATAATTATAATTTTGACGAGAAATTTAAAAAAAAATTAAAAATAAGTGAATTTCTAGGATGAATTTTATTATTTATAAAGAGAATTTAAATTTTGACAATAATTTTATTTCAATTTTCGCAAATGATTGAATTTAAGAGAAGAATTTTATTACTCTCAAAGATAATTGAAATTTTGAACAAATTTTTTTAAAAATGTTTAAAAGTAATTGAATTATAGCAGAAGAATTTTGATATTTATAAACATAATTGAAATTTTGAGAAGAATTTAAAAAAAAATTTTTTAAATTAATTTACATTTCTGCCAAGAAATTTCTTACTTCTGATGACAATTTAATTTTGCAAAGAATTTTTGCAGAACTTTTGAATATAATTAAATTTCCAGGATGAATTTTATTATTTATGAAGATAATGATAATTTTGACGAGAAATTTAAAGAAAATTTTGAAAATAATTTAATTTTGGAGAAGAATTAAATTATTTCTAAAAATAATTGAAATTTCGCAGCAAGAATTTTATACAAAATTTTTGAAAATAATTGAATTCGTAAGAATTTTCTTATTTATGAAAATAATTGAATTATTCGGAAAAATTTTATTAAAATTTTTTAAATAGAATTGAATTTCTGTAAAAACTTTTGTTATTTTTCAAAATAATTGAATTTCGGAGAAGAATTAAATTATTTCGAAAGATAATTGAAATTTCGCAGCAAGAATTTTATACAAAATTTTTGAAAATAATTGAATTCGTAAGAATTTTCTTATTTATGAAAATAATTGAATTATTCGGAAAAATTTTATTAAAATTTTTTAAAAAGAATTGAATTTTTGTAAAAACTTTTGTTTGTTTTCAAAATAATTGAATTTTGGAGAAGAATTAAATTATTTATAAAGATAATTGAAATTTTGCTGCAAAAATTTTATAATTTTTGATAAAATTTAATTAAAATTAAAAATTTTTGATAATAATTTAATTTCGAAGAAGAATTTTATTACTTTTGAAAATAATTGAATTTTATGAAAATTTTTGAAAATAATTGAACTCCTAAGAATTTTATTTATGGAAATAATTGAATTATTGGGGAAAAGTTTATTGAAATGTTTAAAAAGAATTGAATTTCTGTAAAAAATTTTGTTATTTTTAAAAATAATTGAATTTCTGCGAAGAATTTTATTACTTTTGAAAATAATTGAATTTCAGAGGAGAATTTTATTAAAATTTTTTTTAAATAATTGAATTTCGGAGAAGAATTTTACTTATTTATAAAAATAATTGACATTTTAAAGAGAGTTTTTTAAAAAAATGATAAAAATACCTCATTAAAATTTTGCTATGAATTTTATTAAATTTTTTTAAATTTTATTCCGGATTGTTTGATATTAATGTATCTGTTGTCGAGAAATGTGATTTTTTTTACAATTTTGTGTTTTCTTTTTGTCGTTTTTTCTAAGATTTCATGCGATTTTTTCTTTTTATATTTTTGTTTTCGTTCAGTAGTTCAAGAAATTTATAGTCAGACGTAAAATATTTATTTTCCTACCAGTAGTCTAATAATTACACAGTCAGACGAAAAAAACATTGTTATTTCTTGATCAGTAGTCGAAGAACTGTATAGTCAGACATAAAGTTATCAATTTTAATAGTAAAAATAAAATATAGTTAGTCAAAGTTTTTAAAAGTACTTGTACCATTGATATGTTTAAATAAATAAATACTAAAAAGAGAAAAAGTTTAAATTATTAAAATAAATAAAATATTTTTAGAACAAAAGGCGAAAAATTGTCAACAAAAATTTTTTAATTGACTAATAAATGATTGTAATGATAAAGAAATGCATTGAATGATAATATCAATTAAATTCTCCAGTTGTATTGTTATAACACGAGTTTGATTGCATTTTGTGTATATAGAGGAGAGGAATATAAATAAATCGAGAGAGATTCACACGCTGAAAGTAATTCACTTTTATTGTACTCTGGAATAAAAGGCGATTGTTGTGATGTTTCATTGCATTTGTTTATATCATTTTTCAAAGAGCATATAATCCGAAAGTACTGATATGAATGGAAGCACTTTAATCAACACTGTTATACAATATAAATATTTATTAATCGATCTCAGTTTCCTTTTTCCTAAATTCCGAAAAAAAAAGATTTTTAATTACAAAATTTTTAATTTTAAAAACTAGAATTTTAAAGTTATAAAAATTAAAAAAAAATTTTTTTTTTTTGGTAAAACAAAAGTAATTAAACAACCGGAGTTAGTTTTTAATTGTACTCTTTCTCTCTCTCTTTCGCCTCTGTAATTATGTATATTCAAATTCGAATTTATATGAAAACTGGAACATAAATAAATTACTCTCATGAATACAAAATTTCACATTTCTCACTTTCCTTTTCAATTTGCGTTATGGAGTGAAATTTTCTCGTAGTTAAAATAAATTTTTCGTGTATGTTCTGCAATGTTAAAAAGTGATTAAACTTTTTTTTCTCTGCAATTTTGTTTGGAATTTATTTCGAGAAATATGTCCGCGAGTTTAGTCGACAAAAATATTTATATTTCGCGTTGGAAATGTTTTCTATTTATTGTAATTCAAAAGAAGGAGGGGAGAAAAAAAGATGAAAACAAATTTTATGCGAGAATGAAACGAAAGGAAAATAGTGGAAAATGACGAAATGTGTTAAAGGGGTTTTTCCCTATATTTACAGGATTTAGAGGTAGGCGATGCGCTTTAATTCCTCGTGGGAATCTATATCAGTTTATATACACAGATATAGAGTAATGGAGAGAGAGAGAGAGAGAGAGATTGAGAGTGAGAGAGAACAGATTGAAGCAATTCCCATGATCCTAAATCAGTCCTGACCCAACTTTCATCCTTGTACTATACAAGTTATTTCCACAAAGAGTGTTTCCACAGCTTCCCTTTAGTCGAGTAAATAATTGAGAGGATTAATCCGCTTCCTGACGATCTTAACCGACGCTCATTACAGTAATTCTGTCAATTTTAAAAACAATGAAAAAATAAGACAGTTTATCAGGTTTTTATGAAGGAAAACATTTTTTTACATTTTCTAACAAATACATTTTCAACTAAAATTAAAATTAAAATTTATAGTCACTGTCTGACGAAAACTATTTTTACTACTTAAAAAATAAAACAATTTTCTGGACTTAAAATTTCTCCTTTCACTAAAAATAAATTATTAAGAGTCACTTCATTTTCTACTTATTTATATTGAAAGTTGAAAAACTATTTGTCTGACTATTAATTTCATGAATTACTGAAGGAGAAATAAATATGTGGAACTTTATGTCTGACTATAAATTACTTGAACTACTGAACCGGACATAAAATTTATAATTTTATGTCTGGCTATAAAATACTTGAACTACTGAACGAGATGCAAACAAAATTTATAACTTTATGTCTGACTAAACAGTTCTTCGACGACTGATCAATAAATAACAATGTTTTTTGTCTGATTGTAAAATTCTTAAACTACTGAAAAAAGAAATAAATATTTTACGTCTGACTATAAATTTCTTGAACTACTGAACGAGAAATAAAAATTTAAAACTTTATATCTCATTCAATCTGCTTTTTTCTACTTTCAGAACGAATTTGAAGGTAAAAATATTCTGTATGACTTAAGCTTATTTCTACTACTGAAATAGAAACATATTTGAAAAACAGAAGTTGTCTGACGATAAATTTCTTTTACTACTTATGCTAAATTTTGTCAGACAAAAAAATAAATTTTAATTCATTTTTTTGTCTGACAAAATTTTATTTTTACTTCTAATGACTTTTCACTGTGAATTTGTATTCTTCAAGAAGGAAAAATATTTGTCTGACTATAGAAATCATGAACTACTGAACGAGAAGTAGAAATTTGCAACTTTTTGTCTGACTCAATCTATATTTTACCACTGTCACAAACAAACTAGAAATAAAAAATATTCTGTCTGACTGAAATTGATTTCTACTACTGAAAAGTAAAATTAACTGAATTTTTCAAATTGCCTGAAGGTAAATTTCTTGTACTACTTATACTGGCTATAATTTAAAACACTGACTGTTTTTTATGTTTTCCACAAATAAATTTTTACTATAAATTTTTATTCTCTCAAAAAAGAGAAATATATTGTCTGAGTATTAAGATCGTGAACTTTGAAAAAATAAAAAAATTCTAACTTTATGTCTGACCAAATGTACTTTTTACTACTTTCACATAACAATTAAAGAGGAAAAATGTTCTGTCTAACCAAAATTTACCTTATACTATTGTCGCAAGCAATTAGACATAGTTACAAAATTAACGATACTTTGTCTGACTAAAACTTATCTCTACTACTGGAAATAAATTCAGTCTCACATTAACTGACTTATACTACTGAAATCGAAATAAAATTTATGTGTATATGCCCGACTGAAACTGACAGTTTACAACTGCTATCAAAATAAAATATATTTCCTGAAATGATTTTCCATGAATAATAAAAACGATTAAAATTGATTTTGAGTTAAGTTTACTCACAAAAAAGTGTGCAAAATTTTTGTTTGTCTGAGTATAACCGATCGCTACTACTAACCGAAAAAAATTCCTTTTCTTTTGTCAGATATTTACTTTTATTTAATTCTAATATTTAGAAAAACAATATTTTTTCTTTAAACAAATATTTAATTTCCCTTTAAAAAAAAAAACTTTTTAATTTTCATTTTTGAAAAAATTATACTTTTATTTTCAGAAAATTTTGTATTTATTTTCCATTGTAAGAATTATCTCAAAATTTATGTACCTATTTAAAAATATTAAATTTTAAGCTAAAAATTAAGAAAAAAGATTTCTTTCATGAAAAAATTGTTAATTTTCATCAAAAACAAATTACATTTGTACAAAAACAAATTACATTTGTCAATAAAAAATACTATTTAAATTAGAAGAATCGGAAATTATTTTTAATTTTTAAAGGGCAAAAAAAATTTACACTGGTTCATTTTTTTTTCAAAATAAAAAAAAATTTTTGGATGAGGAAAAAAATAGAGATTTATGTTGTAATGATAAAAAGAGTGGGAGGATTACTATTGTACACGAGTGAAATGATATTTAATTTATTTAAATCATTAATTTATTAAATTTTATTAAATTATTAATGAAAAAATTTAAATTTTAAATATTAATTAGTAAATTAGTAAATTTATGTTTTATAAAATTTTTTAAAAATTAATAATCAATTGATTTTTAAATTTAAATGTGAAATTTGAAAATCAATTGATAATTAATTTATAAAAATTTATAAACTAAATTTACTAATATTAATATAATAATATAACCTACTAATAATAATAAATTTTCTTTATATATTATTTTTTGTTATTTTATCTTGATTTTGAATATATTATACAATATTCTAACTGTGAGAGAGAAACAATATCTGATGTATTTCCAAATGTAGTTTGTATATAGTTTCGCTTTATGCTTTATGTAAATATTTCTCCTTCAACGAACTCGTTGTGTTTAATAATAATACAACAATAGAAAATGTCGAGTGGCATGATAGCTTCCATAAAATGAGCTTCTCGCTCATCTTGTCCTGGCAAAACTTGAGAATGATTAATCGCCACACAGAGAAGAAGATGAAAAATTTTATATGCTGACTGGACCATCTGCATCTCGAATATAATCCTCCTTTATATATCTATATCTATATTTACATCTCCCTCGTACAATAAAACAGATATTATAAATTCAAAACATAGAGGAGAAAGTATAAAAAGTGCATATAAAAATTCTCCTCTTTAAATATAATATATCTATATATGTATATTAAAGTATTTTTTTTCCTACAGAATAAAACATAATGAGATTCTCACTTTCGACAAAGAATTTTCTTTTTCTCTCGAATGCATTAAATACTACTTTCTTTTAAAAATGAAAGGAAAAATACAGGAAATTTTTTTTTATCCTTCAGAAAAAAGTACTTTTTGATTTACGATGAAAATTTTTTGTCGTAAAAAAAAGAAGTAATACAAGTGCAGAATATTGTTTGGTAAGAATAGAAGCAATTTTTTTCTACTGAAAATAGAAGATAAAAAGAATATAAATATTTAGAAGAAAATGCAATTTAAGGAAAATTGAAATATGCTTCGACAGAAATTTTTCATTTTCTCTTAAATTATTAATGTACGAAATTTGATAACAAAATGTTATGTTGATAACTAAATGTTATCAAATGTTATGTTAATTACATAATCTAACAAAATGTTATGCTATAAAAATAGATTAAAAATATTATTACAAAATTATTATTATTATTATTAAAAAATTATTAAAAATTTCAAAAAAAATGTATATGAAAAAATTGTTTATAATAGAAACAATTTTTAAAGAAAGGAAAGAATTCTTTGAGGAAAGAATAAAATATTTACGATTGAAAGGAAAATTTTTCATCTAAATTGCAAATTAAAAACTAATGTTCTTGTTTTTGAAAATTATTGTTTCTTGTGAAAAATAAATAATTTTTTTCCTAACATTTTTTTAATGTGTATTTTTCCATAAAATAAATTTTCTAAAAACTGTGCGACTAATTTACTTAATTGAGGGTAATTTAATACTTTTAATTTTTTCCCTGTGCGCGACTACATGATCTCGGTCTCACTTTTCAAATTAAGTTTCATTAGGGAAAGTAAACAAAGAACATAATAATAAAGTCTGGAAAAAAATATATGAATACAAGGAGTAAATATTTTATGTAATGAAAATGAATACGTGTATGTGTCTGGAAATATTTCACTTTTCTCTTTCTTTTGTCGAAAAAAAGAGAATTTCCAAAAAAGAAAAATCTAATTACAAAAAAAAAAAGTGGAATTCAGTGTCCATTTATTTTGTATGACTAAGCTTATTACTTTTCTACTTTTTTTCTGAAAATTTAATTTTGAGAAAAAATCAGTAGTTAAAAATAAAAAAAAGTAAAGAAAATAATAAATAGTCTTTATTAAAAATTAGTTTTTTAAACAAAAATTTTTTTTTAATTTTGAAAAATTATTATTTTACAAAATAATTAAATTTTACCGAAAAAGAAAAATGCTTAAAGGAGAATTTTTTAATTTTATTCAAAAGATCATTTCGCTGCAAAGTCCTGGCAATATTTCTGTGAATAATTTTTCATCAGTTCTGAAATGAGAAAAAATCATCTCAAAAGTGGAGTGAGTGAGAGAGAGAGAAAAAAAAAGATCTTTAACGTAAGCGACAAGGGTTATAAAATGGTTCGCGGTAAATCTCTTCCGTTTAAAGTCCAACCTATACGCTGGTAGTAAAACCGCTGATAAAACCGTATCACTCTCCTTGTGGAATAATGCCTCCCAGGTAAAATCGTGTCCGTCGTTTTAAAAAAGAAAAAAAAACAGGAATAGGAGAAGAAGAAGAAAGTAAATCTGTACAATTTTTTACGATGTCAAACAAATTGAACACAAGATGCGCACTTTTAAAGTTGTCTGTCTTTCCTCTGACAAGTTCATCATTTTACTCGTGTACAATAATAATCCCCACCTCCGCCCCTTATATTATTTTAATTTAAAGTTGTAATTTTTTTTTCTGGGAAAAAAATTTTTTTTACTTCAGAAGAAATAGAAACGAAACAAAAAATTTTTTTCAATTTTTTTTTTTGCTTTTCGTAAAAAGAAAATATAGTTTTAAATTCTTTTCGTCAATAAATTTATTTTTTTTAAGCAGCAAAAATAATTTTTTTTGAGGTAAAATAAATAATTTTTCTAATGGAAAATTAGTAATAGCTTTTCCAATTGAAAATTAATAATAATTTTTACAATAGCAAATTAATAATAATTTTCCCAATAGAAAAATAATAATAATTTTTCCAAAGGAAAATTAATACTAATTTTCTCAAAGGAAAATTAATACTAATTTTCTTAAAGGAAAATTAATATCAATTTTTCCAATGGGAAATTAATAATAATTTTATGCCAAAGAAAAAAATAATTTTTTCAAAAAGGGAAATTCAATATTTTTTCGATAGTAAATTAAATATTTGTTCAAAGAAAAATCAAATACTTTTTTCGAATGAAAATAATTAATTTTGTAAAAAGGGAAAATAATAATGTTTCCAAAAGAAAATTAATAATTTTGCCTAGAAGAAAATATGTAATTTTTATTTACCAAACAGAATTTTATCAAGTTGGGAATAAATTAAATATTTTTTAAGGAAATATTAATTTTCACGAATAAAAAGATTATTTTTCAAAAGGAAAATTAGTAATAAATTTTCTAGTTCAAAATATGTCTTAAATTGAAACTAATCATTTTTTATAAAAGAAAATATTTAATTGTATTACAAATCGAAATTTGATTAAGAAGGGAAAGTTAATATATTTTCAAAGAAAAATTAATTTTTCAAATTAAAAAATTAGTTTTTTAAAAGAAAATTAATAATTAACGAGAAGAAAAAAAATAATTTTCTAAAAAAAAATTAATAATTTTAGTCTAGAAGAATTTATTAAATTTTTTTACAAAAAAAAATTTTATCAAGAAGGAAAATTTAATATTTCTTCTAGGTAAAATTGATTTTCAGTTATAAAAATATAGTTTTTCAAAGGAAAATTAGTAATAATTTTGTAAACAAAAAAAACATAATCGTTAAATGGAAATTAATATTTTTTGTAGAAGAAAATATTAAATTTTATTACAGAACGAAATTTTGTTAAGAAGGAAAATTTAATATATTTTTAAAGGAAAATTAGTTTTTTTTAAGGAAAATTAGTTTTTTTTTAATAAAAAAATTAGTTTTTCAAAAAAAAAAATAGTTTTTCAAAAGAAAATTAATAATTGTATAGAGAAGTAAAAAGTTAATTTTCTCAAAACGAAATTAAAATAATTTTGTCAAAGCAAAAATCACAATTTTTTAAAATTCAAAATTAATAAATATTCAAAAAGGGAAAATTTATGAAAAATGTAAAAAAAACAATGTCTAATCATTTTTTCAAACGAAATTTAAGAATTTTCGTCAAACGCAAAATAATAATTAATGACAGAAATGACAAAAAAAAAATGCAAAGAATTACA
Organism: Leptopilina syphax; assembly: GCA_032872505.1. Classification (NCBI taxonomy): domain Eukaryota; kingdom Metazoa; phylum Arthropoda; class Insecta; order Hymenoptera; family Figitidae; genus Leptopilina; species Leptopilina syphax. The sequence continues at coordinate 41,235,809 of CM065469.1, forward strand.
TACAAATGAAAAATTAGAGCAAAAAAAAAAAATTCTCTCTAATGAAATAACGTGTGAAAAATTTTTAATATCAGAGAAATGAAAAAATAAAATTAAAAACTTACATTCAACGAGGCGACATTAATTGCACTTTACTCGCATTGAAACCTCAATGCAAATTTCACTTAATAACCCCGGATATTAACATTCGATGAATTCTCAAAATGATCGATATCTCAATGCTTTTTGAAAAAGAATAATCCAGAATTAATTACTCATCTCGCATAGATTAATTACATTGCGGAAAAATATTTTTTCATTTTTCTCTTATGCACAAATAATTTTTTTTTGTTTTTTGAGACAATCGTTGAAGTATTTTTTTTGAAAAATAATTAAAATTAACGTTCACTAATTGTTAATATGATTTAGAAATGAGTGAAAAAATGATATAAAAAATAATAGATAATAAATTCCTTAATTTTCTATTTTTATATTAAATAAATAAATGAATTAAATGTCAATTACAAAAACTTGAATTTACATAAAGAATTTTATCAAAATTTGCAAAAATAATTGATTCTTTCGAAAAATTGTATTAAAATTTTATATAGAAAATAATTTACTTTTAAAGATGAATTTTATTATATTCACGGAAATAATTGAATTTTTTCAAAGTATTTAATAAAATATTTTGAAAATACACTGAGAAAATTTTTTTGTAATCGAAAAGTAAACAGCCAACCAAAAAATTGTGTTTGATTTAAACATATTTTATAATTCAATGAAACCTAATTTTTATTGAATCAAACTTATTAGGTGTTGAATTAAAATTATTATGTTTAATTCAAAAACAATTTTTGGTTGACTGTTTAACGAAGATAATTACATTTGATTCAAGTATATTGTTTTCTCAGTGCAATTTTTTTCTAAGAATTTTATCTGAAATTGTTTAATTGAAAATTATTCCTAAATTGAAATTAATATTTGAAAATAAAAATTTTTTGTAAATTAAATTAAATTTTTTGTAATTAAAATAATAATTAATAATTAAATTATATATTGAATATATTATATATTAAATTATTATTATTTGTTTTATTATACTAATTTTTGTCTTTATTACATTAATAATTAAATTATAATAAAATTTACAAAATTTAAAAATATGAGATTTTATTATTTTTTTAGTTGAAGTAATTAACGCATGAATGTGTAATATTTCTTTTTCGTATAAAAAAATTGTGTTTGATAGTAAAAAGAAAATTGTAATTTATCGGAGGTTTTTATTTGTATTTTTTGCAGAAAGCACAGGAGAAGATGAGGATAACGTTAGGGGTGTGGAAAACCCTAATGAAGGGATTGGTAACGAGGTAGAATATCACTACCAGATGACAATGTCAGGTAGCTCAAGGGGCTACTCGACCGTGGGGGGTTATCCCCATGGGGTCGACCAACACCTCAACTTTGACCCTGAAGATCCACCGCCAGCTCCACCATCTCTACAAACACAATCCACAATGCACTTTCTTGATAAGCCGGAAATCGACAAAAAAGTCAAGGTACAGAATTCAATCTATTCTGTAATAATATTTTCATTTTATTTCATTTTTTTCAATATTTTTATTTCATTTTGAATTGAATTTTATTTTTCCTATTATTTTATTTTATTTTCAGTTTTTCATTTTTATCTCATTTTTATTTGACTTCCGTTATTTTCATTTTTATTTGTATTTGTATTTGTATTTGTATTTGTATTTGTATTTGCATTTGTATTTTATTTGAATTTTATTTTTATTCTCGTCTTTATTTTTGTTTCTACCTTTATTATTTTTACTTTTATTTTTATTTCTATTTTTATTTTTTACATTTAATTTTATTTTTATTTTTACTTTTATTTTCATTCTTACTATTATACACATATTTTACTACTTTAAATATAAAAATTTTTAGCATGAAAATTGTTCTCGAATACAAGCAATATTTGTCTGACGATAAATTACTTAAACTACTGAACGAGAAGTTTAAATTTGTAACTTTATAACTGACTCAATATGCTTTTTACTACTGCCACAAATAATAAGACATTTAAATATTTTTTCTGATTACAACTAATTTTTACTATTGAAAAACGAATTTAAGTGAATGTTAAAAGTTGGCCAATAAATTGTTTTTACTACTTATTCTAAAAATAAATTAAATTTTTTGTCTGACTAAACTTTATTTTTACTACTAGTAACACTTTAATGTGAATTTTTTTTTTTTCTCAATAAAAAATATTTTTCTGACTATAAATTACTTGAACTACTGCACGAGACAACAAAATTTTGAACTTTATGTCTGACTCAATATGCTTTTTTCTACTGCCAAAAAGAATTATGAATTAAAAAAATTAGTCTGACTCAAGCTATTTTTTACTACTAAAAAATAAAGTGAACTTTATAAGTTGTATGACAATAGATTTTTTTTTATTATTTATTATAAAAATAATTTAAAAAATTTTGTCTGACTGAATTTTATTTTTACTACGTACTCAAATTTTTATTTTCAATATTTTTATTTTTCCCGAATGAAAAAAATTGTCTGACTATAAAATACTTGACCTACTGAAAGAAATACAAAAAAATATAACTTTATGTCTGACTATAAAGTTCCTAAACTACTGATCAAGAAAAAAATGTTTATAACTATATGTCTGGCTATAAAGTTCTTAAACTACTCATCAAGAAATAAAAGTTTATAACTTTATGTCTGACTATAAAGTTCTTGAACTACTGATCGAGACATAAGATATTCTAATTTTATGTCTGACTATAAAAGTTTTGAACTACCGAATGAGAAATAAAAATTTTATGTCTGACTATAATGTTCTTTAACTACTGAACGATAAATAAAAATTTGTAAGCTTAATCTATCTGCTTTTTGCTACTGCCACAAATAATTAGACATTTAAATATTTTTTCTGATTACAACTAATTTTTACTATTGAAAAACGAATTTAAGTGAATTTTAATAGTTGTCTGACAATAAATTGTTTTTACTACTTATTCTAAAAATAAATTAAATTTTTTGTCTGACTAAACTTTATTTTTACTACTAATGACTCTTTTGTCTGACTCAATCTGTATTTTACTACTTTTAAAAACAAATTAGGCGTTACAAATTAAATTCTCTCTGACTAAAGATAAAAATAATTTCAAAAACTTCGTCAGACTATATTTTATTTTCACCACTTATGAATATTTACTATTAAATTTTATATTTTTCTTGATTAAAAAAAAATTTGTCTGACAATAGAGTTCTTGAACTACTGAACGACTGAAACTTAATTTTACTACTGAAAAATAAACTTTCATGATCATGAATTTCAGTTTTATTATTCTTTTTATAATTTTTCACTATTTAATTTTTATGAACCAAAAACTTTATTTAGCCTCTTAAAATTTTATTTCCGAGAAAAAATTCTTATTTATTAAAATTAAATTCAATTAAAATCCAAATTTTAAATTTAGGAAAATTTACAACAGTTAATATTTCTACAAAAAAAATAAAAATTTAGTTTAAAGAAAAAAACTCCCTAATTTTGCGTTTATAGTAAATTTTTTATAATCTACTGCAAAAATAAAATAAAATCGATTAAAAAAAATTTAAATTTAAGTAAATTTAAATTTAAATTTTTTCAAAAAAAAATCTCAATACAATTTCCATAATAAATATAATTATTTCCGAAAAAAAAATTACAAAGAAATTTTTTTGCAATATAATAATCCTGCAATTTAATATTCCTAAATAATTATTGATTTAAAATTGGAATTATCAACGATAAAGTTAAAAGATATGGCAATATTTTTCTCCTTTTTCTTTTTCGATTTAAAGGGGGAAAAAAAATTTAGCAATCACGGCCAATGTGCACTATAAGGGCAGATGTTTATTGACGTGGGGAGGGGGAGGGAATTGCGAGCTAACGACGTTCTTACCTTTTGAATAAAAAAAGAGTGATAAAAAATATAGGAAGGGGGATTGAGTGCCAATCCAATTTACGCAAGTTGCCAGCAAGATATCTTAAGATTCGAATAAAGTTCTCTCTCTCTCTCTCTCTCTCTCTCTCTCTTCTGTACCCGAGCGCGTTTTTATTTCATTTTGTTTTGCTTCTTGGAAATTTTCCATTGGTTTTTCTTTTTATTCTATTACAAATGTCGAGCAGCTAAGACGTGGGAATATTAAATATTAAAACGTCGTAGTGACCAAAAATAATATTATATTTTCTTTTTCTTTTTCTTTTTCTTTTTCTTTTTCTTTTTCTTTTTCTTTTTCTTTTTCTTTTTCTTTTTCTTTTTCTTTTTCTTTTTCTTTTTCTTTTTCTTTTTCTTTTTCTTTTTCTTTTTCTTTTTCTTTTTCTATAAAGATTAAAAATTAATATTCCACATGTAGGATTATCTTAAATAAATTTTATATATATTAGTTTTTGAATTGAGTTTTTTCATTTTTTTTTTATTTAAATTTTTTTTTAGCCAAAATTTTAACCAAATTTTCGAAACTCAATTTTCGACAAGCTTTTTCTCATTTCCTGCATACGTAATTCCCTTTGAGACTATACGAACTTTAATGTCCCAACAAGTTGTGCTCTCTCCATACGTTGAACATAAATTACCAGTTTAGTTGGAAGCAATTAGGAAAAAAACAAAATAAAAAGAACAACCAAAATTAACGAAGCTCTCTAATAGTATATACGATTTTTGTAAACACAAAATAACACAATAATTTATTTTCTACACAATAATTTTTATATTGTAAAAATTTATAATAAAAAAAAAGATGTTTATTCGTCTTTATTTTTTTAATAGAATTAATTTCAAAAATAGAAAAAGAATTAAAAAAAAAATAAAAAAATTCAAAAATCAAAAATAAATTAAAAATATAAATTTTTAAATAATTTAAACAAATAAATTATAAATACACATATACAGATGTGATATATGAACTTTTTCATTATATATATATATATAAAATTAATTTACTATTACATAATTACTTTACGAAAATTGCTACATAATTTATTTATTTTATTTTATGCTTTATATATATTTTATTTTGTAAAACGAAAAATACATAAAATGTGACATAAAAATATAAAATGTGTGAAAGTTGAATATAATAATTATAATTTAAAGAGGGGAAATTAATTAAAAGTAATTGTTGTCTACAAAAAAAGTGTACTGTCATATCTCTTATTTAATCACGATGAGCACGTTTTTTCAACATGCAAAGCTCGTTTATGAGATTTATTGCGTTGCAAAATAAAAAAAAAACAAGAAACAAACGACAAAAATTACGACTTAGGTCAGCTCTATGTATTTATACGAAATTGCTTTAATGAAATTTTTTTTCCATCGAATTTTTTAAATTTGTGTCAGTAGTGTAAATTAATTTTTTCCTAAAGACTTTTTTGTTTTACGATTTTTTGGAAACACGATTTTTTAATTAACACAGTTGTACTTTATCGAGTGTAAATAATTCGATATTCAATAGTCGCATGAAAAAGATAAATAATTTTGTAATTTGTGATAATTAAAATTTTTTATTTTTTGCTGATAAAATTTTTTTTTATGTACATAGGTATTTTTAAAAAATTTATTTTATTTATTTTTTTATCAAAAAAGAAATTAATTTTTAAAGTTGCTTGACAGGAAATTTATAATTATCATTAAAATTAATGAAGCTCGCGAGATGGAAGGCAAAAAGAATAGAAAAATAAAAAAAACAGACAAAAAGATCAAGTTCTTTAAATATAAAATTTAATTCAACTTTTTTATAATACACTTTATACTGCATGAATATAGTAATTCCATTTGAAAAGCACTTTATGTCACACATGGTGAGAAGAGAAAATAAAATTTTTCAACTTTTAAAAATAGAAACGGTCATCGTAGTTATTCTATTAAAACTTTTTTCTCACCTTTCTTTTTTTTTTTTTTTTTGTTCAAAATTGAAATTCGTACATTCAAACGTATGTGCATATTTGTTGCATCTAGTGACATATATCCATCACTTTGAATAATTGTCATCCTTGAACGTTATTTGTTGTCAACCCAACGACTAAAGCAGATGGTGACACTTTGAAAAAAGTTCTTCGGGAATTGTGTTTCAAAAATTTAATAAAAAGAAACGAGAAAAATAAAAACTAACAAAAAGCTTTTTTGAAATCTAATTTTTATTTTAAAAAATAGACTACTATTTATTACTAGACTACTAGACTACTATTTATTACTTATAGTAAAAAATTAATAAAATAAGATAATAACAAATACGAAAATAAATAAAATACGTAAAAAAATAAACAAAGAATAAATAATAAAAACAGAAAATAAAATATTCTACTTCCTTTTCGTGACAATTGAATAAAACAATTAAATTAATTAAAAAATTAAAATAAATCCATTAAATTGACAATAAAACTATTTATTTATTACTTAGAGTAAAAAAACTAATAAAATATAGAATAACAAATAAAAAAATAAATAAAGTACATAAAAAAATAATCAAAGAAAAAAGAAAAAAAATTCTCTTTTATTTTCGTAAACAATTGAATGAAACATAATGAAAAAAAATTTTATGAGTTTATATTCGAAGCACAATTTTCAATAATAAAACAAAAGCAAATAATTGGCAATAGTGGAAAATTGCGAAACTGAAAATAAACAAAATAAAAATGAATAAAATATAAATGTGACTTCCTGTGGTATATTTGATTGTCGTGGTTATAAAGTGAAATAACAATTTTCCCCATTTTTTGATGGGAGAGGGAAAGAGAAAGGAGAAGGCGTGGCAAATTGAGATGGAGAAAAGGGGGTGCTTTGAGAGTCTATGAGACGATGATTAAACCTCTTGACTTTTGAATGACGACAAAAAAAAAATGAAGGCCACTATCAAGAATAAGTGTTTACAGTGGCACACCTTAATTGTCAAGGTGTACCACACCCTTCACTCACAATTTATTCATTATATATATAAAACACCCACCCTTCATTCATATCCTTAATATAAATATATAAATATCCTTAATATAAATTTAATAAAAGTGAATGGCATTTTAGGTTATAGTTATAACATAAAATCCCTAAAATCCCATTCACTTGTTTTTAATTTATTGTATTTTTCTTAATTTTATTATATATTATTGTTTTTTTTTTATTATTGTATATTTGCTCTCTTTTCAGTAGTATAAATCAGTTTCAGTCAGACAGAATGTACATTTTTTCCTGGAGGGTGGCTCAAGTAATATATGGACGACCTATGAAGGAAAAATAAATTCTTTCGTCTTTATCTTATGTTCGATAGACATTTTCACTTGTTTTGTTATCAGTAGTGGAGGACGACATTTAGTCAGACTTAATGTAAATATTTTTCATCAGTAGAAAAAGTAAAATTTTTTCAGGCTTATTTAAATAGGATTTTTTAATAGTATTCCAAGAGACTAGGAAGTAGAAAGGGATATTTTGGTCAGACGATATTTATTCTTCTATATTAGTAGTAATGGCAAGTTATAGTCAGACAATTTTTTAGAAGGCATGCGATTTTTAACTTCTTGAATTAGTAGTAATGGCAATTATTAGCCTAACATAATTTTCACTCTCTCAAATCAGTAGTAAAGGCAATTTTTAGTTAGATATAATTTTTATTTTTTTGAATTAGTAGTAGAGGTAATTTTTAGTCGGACATAATTTTCACCTTTTTAAAACAGTAGTAGAACCAATTATAAGTCAGCCATAATTATCAACTTTTCAAAACAGTGATAAAGGAAATTTTTAGTCAGACATAATTTGTATCTTTTTGAATTAGTAGTAATGGTAGTTATTAGTCAGACATAATGTGTATCTTTTTGAATTAGTAGTAATGGCAGTTATTAGTCAGACCATAATTAAATTAATTTTCACCTTCTCAGAACTGTAATAAAGGTAGTTTTTAGTTGGGCATAGTTTTTATATTCTTGAATTAGTAGAAATGATAATTATTAGTCAGACATAATTTTTATCTTCTTGAATTAGTAGTAGAACCAATTATTAATCAGACATAATTGTCACCTTCTCAGAACAGTGATAAAGGTAATTTTTAGTCAGGCATAATTTTTATATTCTTGAATAATTAGTAGAGATGACAATTTTTAGTCAGACTTAATTTTTATCTTCTTGAATTAGTAGTAATCGCAATTTTTAGTCAGACATAATTTTCATCTTCTTGAATTAGTAGTAATCGCAATTTTTAGTCAGACATAATTTTCATCTTCTTGAATTAGTAGTAGAATCAATTATTAGTCAGACATAATTTTTACCTTCTGAAATCAGTGGTAAAGTCAATTTTTAATCAGGCACAATTTTTATCTTCTTGAATTAATAGAAATGAAAAATTTTAGTCAGACGTAATTTTTATCTTCTTTAATTAGTAGTAGAACCAATTATTAGTCAGACATAATTTTCACTTCCTCAGAACAGTAATAAAGGCAATTTTTGGTCAGACATAATTTCTATCTTCTTGAATTAGTAGTAATGGCAATTATTAGTCAGTCGTTTTCACCTTCTTAAATCAGTAGTAAAAACAATTTTTAATCAGACATGATTTTCGATTTCTGGATTCAGTAGTAGAAGTACTTACTAGTCAGACATAATTTTACCTCCTTGAATTAGTAATAAAAGCAATTATTAGTTAGACATCATTTTCATCTCATTGAATCAGTAGTAAAGGCGATTATTAGTCAGACATAATTTTTATCTCATTAAATCAGTAGTAAAGACAATTTATCTCTGAATTAATTTTTTTTCAAATTCTTTTCAGTTTTTATAGTAGTAAGAGTAAGTAGTTTAAACCAATAATAGTCAAACTTTGCTCGGCAGTAAAATACAAATTTATTCACAAATTTTCTTGTTTCCATAAAATAAAAAGAAGTGACATTAGTGGTAGTAGTAAAGTTCAGTTTTGGTCAGACAGTAAATTCTAGTTCTCTCCTTCTTTTTTCTTGTACTAAAAAATTAATCAAGTAGAAATAATTGCATTTATTTTTTTTTTTAATTTCAACTATTTTTCTTCTTTCTTTTCTTTTTTCTTTATTTTCTCTTTTTTTTCTTTTCTTTATTTTTTCTATTTTTTCTTTTCTTTATTTTTTCTTTATTTTTTCTCTTTTTTTCTTTCCTTTCTTGTTTCCTTTCGTTTCTTTTTCCACATTTTTTGTCCCCTCTTTTTTTCTGTCATACTTTCGCATCGATGGTTACAAGAAATCAACTCGCGTTGGACAATGAAGAACCATTTCCACGTTTAATTGATTTCCGTCTATTCGTTGCTCTGAATTCTGAACAAGCCGAATATGTAGACCGTAAGGGATAACGGACGAATCGGAATGCGACTTTATTTGTAATTGAAAAGCAAGAAAAGTGGAGAAAGTTCAATTGAAAATTGTACCCTATTTGAAAATTCTAAAAGCCTAAAAGTTCCTTTTTCGTTTTCCTTTCTTTTTTTTTATTTTTCCTCTCCTTCTTTTAATTTCAGTCTCGTTAATTTTTTTTCTATTATCAATAATATATTATCCCATAGCTCAACTGGTACTGAAAAATTAAACAAAATTTATTATTTGATAAATTATTTTTTAAACAAAAATAGAAAAAACCTTTTTCTTGTCTTTTCTATTGCATTATTTATATTTTTCTATCTCTGTTTATTTATTTTCCTTCATATAATAATTAAAAATTAATTGAATATTAATTATTAATTCTGAATTATAGTTTATTAATTATTTAATAGCTTTACTGCTTATTACTTTTTTTATTTGAAATAAAAAATGTTTATTAAATAATTTTTAATATTTATTATTTAGAGATTATTCTTGCAGATTCGTATTATTTATTTATTTTTTACGAATTTTTTATTTTTTCCTATTTATCGTTTTTTTTAATTCTTATTTATTAATTTATCGTCAATTGTTATCAATTCATTTTTTATTTCTTATTTTTTAATTTTAAAGTCCGTGTGCTGTTGAATAAACAAATAATTAAATTTAAGTAAATTTTATTATTTACTTTTTTTCTAATTTTATCATTTTTTATTTCTTGCTTTTATTTATTTTTATTTTTGGTCCTTCTAAACAATTATTGAGAAATAATTATTAATTTTTGAGAAACAATTATTAAAACATGAATAATTGTTGAGAAATAATTATTAAAATATTATTAATATTAAGAAAGAATTATTATGAATTATTATTAATATTTTTTTGAGAAATGAATGTTAGAAATCTATTTTTCTTCCAATAATTTCTCATCTTTGAATTTTCATTTCTATCAACAATGTTTGTTGTGTAATTGACAGAGAAAAATTAGTTTCATTGTTAAATTTATTTTCAACAACAATAATAATAATTAAATAGTGACAGAATATATCGAGGGTTTCTACCTGAGTGACAAATGCAGAAGAGGTCAATCACAACAAAGGCGACACGATTACAATAGTGAATAAACAAATAGAGGGAGAAGGAAAATTGCCAGCCTATGAAAATAATAAAATAAAAATATAATTTTAGTCAATTTATAAATTAAAATATAATTTTCGTCAACTTATAAATTAAAGTGTAATTTTTGTCAATTTTTTATAAATTAAAATATAATTTTAATTAGTTTATAAATTACTATGCGAGAATATTTAACACTCATTAATTTTTTAAAATTAATTTTCAATTAAGACTCATTAATTTTTTTAAATAATTTTTTAATAACACTCATTAATCATTATTTGCAAAATGAAAATTTTTAAATTACATACAAAATCAATTTTCCTCCTCTATTTCTCTTTCTTTCCATTTTCTTCAATTCAAATTTTATTAATTGAGTTAATTTTTTTCTTTTATCTTGTTATTGATTCAGAGACACAGTATTCATGGCATGATGGAGGAGGAGAACGTGATAAGGCCTCACCAGGAAATGGGAAGTCTCTCATTAGATGAAAAGAAATTTCTCCTAGCTGTTGAACGTGGAGATGTGGCTTCAGTCAGAAGGTATTTCTATTTTTAAATCAAAGACAATTTCTATTTCTTATTTCTATTAGAAACATTTTTTTTTCTTCACTCATTTGCTATTATAAATAAAAATTTAATAAAGAATCTATTTTTTTAATTACATTTAATTTAAGTCGTAACTCTCTTAAATTTATTTTTTTCGAAAGAAAAAATTTAATACAAAATATTTTTTTTTTTTTAATAAAAAATTAGAATAAAAAATTACGTATAAAGTGGAAAAAAATAAAATCAAAATAGTTTTTACAATCAGGGGAAAATAATGAACCCTAATTTGATTGTATTTTCTATTATTGGAATAATTTATTTCTTTTACTTTTTTGAAAATAATTTTTCCAATATCTGTATAAAAATAAATTTTTCAATTGTCCTATTTGAAATCTGTCAATTACGTGGAGTTTTTTTTATTTTATTTCTTTCTATTTTTTTTTATCTAAAGTATCTGCATTCAAAAAGAACTTGATATTTCCACTTAAAAAATATTCAGACTTGGATGTCTTCATTATAAAAACATGAAAACTTCAAAGCTATAAAAGTTAAATTCATTAAAACCTCAAAGCATTCATTTTCAAGGCACACTGACTCTCTTTTTAATTAAAATTTCCCTTCTCTCACTCACCCACTGAATGACAATCTTAATTCTCTGATTTTCTATGTCTTAAAAGCAAAAAGCCAATTTAAACATTTCATTTCTTTTGTGAAAATCAAGATCCGGAAATAGTCACATTAAAATGTCAACGTATACCTATACATACATGGAAAACTAAAAACTTTCCCTCACATTTTTATTTCGTTAATTTTTTGATATTTCAGATTTTTTTTATTTTAATTTCCCGCTTTGTTCTCAATTTATTTTTTTATTTTTATTATGTTTTTCTATTTTTTACTTTTGTATTCTTCCTTCATTTCTTTATTTATTTTATCTATTTTATAATTAAATAAATATTTAGGTATAATTAATTTTATAAATAAATAAATAAATAATTATAATATTTAATTATTCTATTTCTTTTGCTTTTCTATATTATTCATTTTTTTGAGATTTTCAATGTTATTTTTTTTTTATTTGGATTATTTATATTTTATTTATTTATTATTAATTTTTTTATTTATTTATTACTAACGTTCTTATAAAAAACGCCCTTTGTTAATTCTTCAATTTTTTTCATTGTATTTATTACAATTTGATTCGATTTCTTCTTGATTTTATTAATTTAGTTTGAATTTATTTTTTGTATTTCAAAATACACTTCAATTTATTTATTTTCTTAAACTTTTGAATTGAAAAATTTTTGATAATTTATATAAGAAAACAGAATTTTTAATTTATTAATTTATAGAATTGTCTACTTTGCTTTTATCTTTGAAAAAAAAATTTAATTTTTATGTCTATTTAAAATTTATTTTTTTTGAAAATATAATTTTATTTTCTTTTCTCTTCTATTTCTATTTGACGGACGATTTGTTATTTTCCGGTTTGTGAGGAATTAAAATCCACGCCCCCTTCTTAATATAACTAACGAAATAATTATTCGAGAATAAACACCGCAACGGGTCGCAGTCGTGAATTGTATCTTTATGTGATATGTTGTGTTTTAATTTTGTCCCTTTGTGACCCCTCTAGACACACCTTTTATAAAAATTTCGTGTCTTCCATTTTTCTATCTCACTCCCTCTGTGACTGAATTTACGTTTAAAGAACCAAAAAATTCTCGTTAAAAATTTTCATTGTTCATTAAAATCTCTTCATCTTTTTCCAACATATATAACAATGGTAACTAATTTTCTATTCTTAATTATAAGTACGCTTTTTATTACAATTCACTGTTAATTTTAATTTTCCCTTTTGAAAAAGTTCTTGATTTTTTATACATCAATTTTTATATATTTTTTACTGTTTTATTTTTTGTTTTATTTTTCAATTTTATTTTTTTACTTTTATTAATTCTTTCATCGATTTCACTTTTTTGAATCTTTCTAAATTTTTATTATTCTTTTTATTGATTTTAATTTCATTGATTTCGCTTTTCTTGATTTTTTTATTTTTTATTATTTTTTTTTGTTGATTTTATTTTTATTTATTTCAATTATTTTATTTGTTAAAATTTTCATACTTATTTCGTATTTATTTTATATTTACTCTTTTTGTACTTTAAATTTTTTTATCTATTTCAATTGTTTAAATTTTTGTATCTAATTTTATTTTTTTTTGATATTTTATTTTTAAATTCTTTATTTATTTTCTCTCTAACAAAGTTCAAGACTTCTTTTTACATCAATTTTTATAGAATAAGTATTGGATTTCTATTTAAAGATTTTTCATAGAAGAAATAAATAACATAAAAAGGTTGAAAGCTTTTTTATTTTGTTAACTTATTTTTAATTTTATTTACTTTTTACTTCTTTTTTTTATTATTCAATTTTTTTAAACTGAAACATTATTTGAAATAACTTTTTTACTTCTAGAAATTTTAATTAATTTTTGCAAAGTTTTTTAAAATTCATTTAGAAAAAATTTGTATTTTGAAAAACGACGCTAGTCTGCATTATTCAACAAATAATTGAATTTTTGCGGAAGATTTTACATTTCATAAAAATAATTTAATTGTTTTGAAGAATTTTATAATTTATATTATTGAAAATAATTTTTATTAAAATTCTTTAAAATAATTTAATTGTTTTGAACAATTTATTTGAATTAATTATAATTAATTGTAATTAATAATTTAACTATTAAATTATATTAAAAATTATTCATAGAAAATTTAATTCTTTCAAACAAATTTATTAGAGTTTTTCTAAATAATTACATTTTTTTTCTTAATAATTTAATTATATTTCGTAAAAAAATGTAATTTTTTAAAAATAATTTTAATTGAAAATTTTAAAAATAATTGAAATTTACAAAGAATTTTATTAAAAACTTTTAAGAACAATTGAATTGTTTAAAAAATTATATTACACTTTTTAAAAATAATTGAACCTATTAGAGAAATTTTATTGCAATTATCTTGAAAATAATTGAATTTTTTCCTATAGAAATTTTATTAAAATTGTATTGAAAATAATTGAATTTCTCAGAAGAATTTTATCAGAATTGTGAAAAATAATTGAATTTTTATTAAAACTCTTGAAAATAATTGAACCTGTTAGTGAAATTTTATTGAAATTATCTTGAATATAATTGAATTTTTTCTTATATAGAAATTATATATATATTATTATATATTATATATATTATATATAGAATTATATAGAAATTAAATTTATTTAACATTAAATTATTGTTTACTTATTAATAAACGGTCTTTTTTTTAATTTTTTTCATTTGTAAACGATCTTTTTCTCTTTAATAATGTAAATTATCTTTTTATCATTTCCTAGTAAATTAATAATTTATTTAACATTAAATTATTGTTTACTTATTTATAAACGGTCTTTTTTTATTTTTTTTTTTATTTGTAAACTGTCTTTTTATTTGTTTTCCCTATTTTTTCTTTAATTAATTACATTTTATTTGCGTGTACCCACTGCGGCAATAATTGTTGAAGCATAAAGCAGATCGTTTGTTGAATGTATTGTTGCAGAATGTTGCAGAGGGCCCAGGAGACAGATTACATAAATGTAAATTGTGTCGATCCGTTAGGAAGGACTGCGCTGCTTATGGCGATAGATAACGAGAATTTGGAAATGGTGGAGCTGCTGATAGAATATAAAGTGGACACAAAAGACGCGTTACTTCATGCGATATCGGAGGAATTCGTTGAAGCTGTTGAGGTCCTTTTGGAACACGAGGAAACCATTCCACGGCCAAGTGGAGCACCACACGTAAGCAGTCCCGTATCGCCTGCTGCTTGCAATATGCCCGATTGTAGTCTTGTACGTAGTTTCACTATCAAATTTTTAATCTTTCTCTTAATTATTATTCATCCATCTCATCGTCCTCTTGATCAATGCCTATTAATCAATTTCTATTTTTCAATTATTTTTTTTTTATTAATTAATTAATTAATTAATTAATTAATTAATTAATTAATTACTTTACTTTAAACTATACAAATTAATTTTTTTCATAAATATAAAACATGAAGATGTCAAATCAATTATTTAATAAAATTTTTATATAATTCTTCACAATAATGCAATTATTTTCATAAATAATAAAATTCTTCTAAGGAATCTAATTATTTTTGAAAATTTGAATTAAATTCTTTGTAACTATTTAATTATTTTCATAAAGAATAAAATTCATCGCAGGATTTTAATTATTTTAAATACAATTTTACAGAAATTGATCGAAAAATGTAATTATTCTTAAAAATTTAATTTCAATTTCACGGAAAAATTAATTATTCAGAAAAAAATATTTTTTTTAAATTCTTTAGAAGAATTCAATTATTGACAAAAAAAATATTAGAATTTTTCACAGGAATTCAATTATTTTCAAAGATTTTAATAAAATTGTTCGAAAGAAATCAATTATTTTAAATAAAATTTTAATTAATTTTTTTTTTAAATAATTCAAATATTCTTTTAGATTTTAATAAAAAATTCTTGCCAAGAATTCAATTATTTACATAAATAATTCTTCGAAACAATTCAATTATTAAAGATAAATAACAAAATTATTTTCGCAGGCATTTTAATAAAATTCTTTGCAAAATTCAATTATTTTCATAATTAACAATATTCATCACATAAATTCAATTATTTTTAAAAAGTAATAAATTTCTTCTTGGAAATTCAATTATTTAAAAAAATTCTAATAAAATCTTTCGCAAGAATTCAATTATTTTTATAAATAATAATATGCTTTTTGGGAATTAAAATTATTTTCAAAAAAAAAAATTTAATAAAATGCCACACAGACATTCAATTCTTCTCAAAAATTTTAATAGAATTTTTTTGTAAAATTCAATTGTTTTTAAAAACATTTCGCAATTCAATGATTTTTAATATCTACGATTTTCATGAAATTTCCAAACAGAATTCAATTATTTAAAAAAATTTTGGAAGAATTCAATTATTATCTTTGTGAATAATAAAAATTTCTCAGGAATTGAATTATTTAAATTAGAACTTGCATGAAATTAGTCGAAAGAAATTAATTATTAAAGATTTTTATAAAATTCTTTCGACGATTTTTAATAAAATTTTTAAAAATAATTATATTTTCCGAGAAATTTGATTAAAATTGTATTAAAAATAATTGAAATTTTGCATTGAGTTTTATTTTCTATTCATGAAAATAATTGAATTCCTAAGAAGAATTTTATTATTTTTGAACATATACTTAAATTTCTACGATGGATTTTATTACTCTTGAAAACAATTGAATTTCTGCAATAATTTGTAACTTTTCCAGAATTAAATTTTTTTTAGTATTAACTAAAATTTTTCTATAAATTAATTATTTTTAATAATTTTTTAAACAGTTTTTTGAGAATTTTCAAATTCATTGGTTTTTAACTGAAATCCATTTTTAAATCAATGTTTATGATAAAATTCTACTAGAATTCAATTATTTAAATACAAAAATAACAATTTATTGAATAATTGCATGTTTTTTAAAATTTAATTATCATAAAGAATTTTATCAACAAATAGTTAATTAATTGAATTTTTTTGACGAATTTTAATAAATTTTTTAAAGAAGAATTACAGTTTTCATAAAATTTGATCAAAATTGTATTAAAAATAATTGAAATTCTGCGATGAATTTTACTATTTATTAAAATAATTGAATTCCTAAAAAGAACTTCATTATTTAGAAAAATAATTGAATCTCTGTAAAAATTTTACTATTTAAAAAAATAATTGAATTATATTGCGAAAAAATTTATAAAAAAATTTGTAAATAATTGAATTTCTGTGAAATTTTTATTATTTTATAAAAATAAATAAATGTTTGCGTAGAATAACTATATACAATAATATAATGTTAAAAAAATTATTTCACAAAATTTATATTCTTTCTAATTAAAAATCACTCAAATTTAGTAGAATTCGTGTAAAAATTCTAAATATTTATAGTTTATTCAATTAAATATGTCAACGAGATTATGAAAATTAAAATTTCCTTATTTTTTTTTTATTTTTATTTCTACTTATTTACTAATTATTTCTTTTTGTTTAAATAATCTCTTTATTTCTCATTATTTATGTTTTCTATTTACTTATTTATGTTTTTATTATTTTTTTCCATTTAATTGTTAATTATTCTTTTTTTTGTAAATTTTCTAATTTTATATTCTGTTTTCTTTATTCTAAGCAACTCTCACTAAAATATTTATTTTTTATTTATTTTAAATAAATAAACAGATTTACAAAAATAAAAATATTACCCTTTAAAGAAATATGATTTTTATTTTTGTTTCGAAATTTAGAAAACTTTTTGTGCAACAATTAAAAAAAAAATATTTTCTAAGTTTAATTAAATCGAGAATTGAGTAGAAAAAAAATTGACGAATAAAAAATAATTCTTGAATATAATGGGAAATATTTTACATTTATGGAATAAAAGGAATTTTTAGCTCTATACGGGCGAAAAAGAATTTCCATTCACTGGGAATTATAAAGGAATTTCTATTTTTTTATGGAGTAACATAAATCTTTGGTATTTGAAAATAAAAAAACAGGTTTTTTTGACTTTTATATAGTGGATCGAGTATAAAATTCTCTTAATTGAATTTAAAAAAGAAGAATTCCTAATTATTTGCAGAATTTGTAGTATTTTTTTATCCATGTAGAATATAATTTTAGACATAAAAAATTAACTGTAAATATAAATATATAAATTTATTCGTTTATAGATAGAAAAATATTTACATCCCAAAAGAAACGAATTCTATTTTAAAAATACCAAATTTCCTAGACAAAAATAATTTTCTTTCTACAAAAATTAATAGAATTATTAGGTATTATAAATAATAATTAATATTATTCTAATATTTAAAGAAAATTATTCTATAAAAATTCATTTTTTTAGTGAAGAATTTTTTTTATCAACTGAAAGAATTCTAAATAGAAAAAAAATTTGAAATAAAAAAGAAATTTATATTTCATTCATCTTTTACTATATAGACACATTAAATCATTCTCGATATTATTCATTTTATAGTTTGTCGATCATAAAGTATGAATTATTCAATAATAATTTTCCATTTCATTTGAGAATTTTCCGATTTATTCTACACGGAAAATAATAAAAAAAGAAGAAAAAAAACGTTAAGTCATCTCGAAGGAATTCATAAGGAAATTTATATTAACCTATTTATTGTTACTATAGAAAAAAAAAGAAATTTAGCAAATAGCCTTACTAAATTTTATTGCTTGCTTTTAGTTGAATTAATATAGAGGAAAAAAAAATTTTTTTTTCTTTTTGATAAAAAATTGTTTTTTTATTCGTATGCCTAATTTGCATGAGGGAAAACGTCACTGTCTTGTGGCTTTATAATTTAGAATGCAAACGCTTCGTCGTGACTTTTTTGTGATTGTCGAAAGAAAATTTTCAAATTTTCACAAAAATCATAAATCTTTAAAAAAAATTCCTATTTATTTAATTATAATGATTTTTCGTTATTTTTTCTACAATTATTATTTATTATAATAGATATCTAATCTTTACTATATTTTTTATTAATTTCCTGATTTTTATTATTATCTTTTAATTATATTAGTTCGGTCTTTTTATTTTCTCGAATTATTTAATAATAATATTCTAATTTATTTATTTGCGAAAAAAATTTATTTTCGCATTAATTTGTAATGTTTTCTTTTATCAATTAATTATTTTTTACAGGTGAATTTTTAATGTGCATGTTTTATAAATGTCAGTAATTAAGTGCGTGTATAAAAATATATAAACCATAATAAATGGATAATACGGTACAAAAAAATTTTTTTATATTAAAACGATAATAAATATGTACTAAAAAGATAGTCAAAAATAAAAAAATTTCCTAAATAGAAAAAAATTTAAAATACTAAAAAAATAGTAAAATATTCAACTGAATAAAAAGTAAAAAAAAGAATTAAAATAAAAAATACTAAAAAGAGTAAAAAAAAAATTAAAAATTAAAAATAATAAAATGATAATAAAGAAAGAAAATAGTATACATATAAAAATACTTCGATAACTCTTACTAAATTCATAAACCGATATCATTTTACACAAATAATGTAAAAAAAGTATGAAAAAAATTATTGCGATTTTCTTTTCAGAAAATATGGACAGTTAAAAGTTTCTCCAATAAAAAAGAAAAGACACACTCTTTTAAAAACCATCGTAAAGTAGGATATTTTATAAAAGGATAAAAAAAAGACTAAAATGTAAAAAAAAACATTTTATCTGAAAACCAGGGAGAATGTAAAGAAAAAAAATGTGAGAAAAAAAATTAAGTAGAGAAAATCAATTAAAATCAAAGTTTTAATTCACTTAAATTGAAAAGTTTTTCATTTATTGGGAAGAAAATTAATCGAACTTTAAGTCAATCATTGATTCAAACTACTGTAAAAGTACATAAATGTGTATATTGAAAATTAATTTTATAATTAATTCGCAGGAAAATCGATTTCATTTTATATGAATGACTAATTGTGACATATCAATTTCTCCCTGAACGTTATCAATAATGCGTAACTCTGACATCTTAAAATCCCCGAGGAAAATTCATCTCATTTGCATTTCGATTTCGTACTTAGTCTTCCAAATGACTAATTTAAACATTGACTTTGAATGAAACTTTTCTAATTATCAAAGTGATATGGGAAACGAAGTCTTTTAAAAACTCTACTATTTGTTTAATTTGAGAAGAAAAATATTTAATTTCAAAAAATTATAAAATCAAATATTTTTTGATAAAGTAAAAAATAGAAAAAAATTTTTTTTTATTCATTTTTGGTAATTTCTAATAAATGGAATTATAATACAAAGTAAAAAATATTTTGTATTTAATATTATAAATATAGAATAAAAATGTTTTTCGATAATTTTTTTGCTAATTTCAAATAAATAAAATACAGAATAAAAAATCTTCTTGTAGAATAAATATTATTTACAAAAAGATATATTTATTTACGAAGCAAATTAAATTATTATTAAATTATATTTTTTTATTTTCAAATTTTACCTTTATTAACGTACTTTTATAAAATTTGAAAATAAATTAAAAATTGAGACTAAAAAGTAACAAATATCCTAAAAAAAATAAAAAAAATAAAAAACAAACCTACAAAGAAGATATTGTAAATATATAAATTTTAGCTATTTTTTTCTTCTAATTATAACTATTTTTTTTTTTAATTTGAAATTTCTCTTTCTCTCTTGTGGAATGAATTAGACACAGTGCTGCTTTCATTAATCGCATAGTGAAATAAAAGAAAAAAAAATTTAGAGCATTAAAAGGTTATCCGGGGAAAAGTCACGGCCAGGCTATTTCTGAAATAACGTAATTAAAATTTTCAACTACTTTTCAGAGTTGGGAAGCTTTGCCGGCTGATACTGCAACTTTCACGCCGGATATAACACCTCTGATCCTCTCTGCTCACAGAGATAATTACGAGATAATAAAGATCCTCCTCGATCGTGGATCCACTTTACCCATGCCCCATGACGTTCGTTGCGGGTAAGTTTTCGCAAAAAAAAAAAGAAAAATTTTTGCATATAAATTTTACAAATAAAAATAAAAACAATTTTACTTTTTAAATACCTATATAATTTTTTTGCATTTTTTAAATTTTTTAGTTTATTGCTTTCGGAATAATCATCGTATGATAATTAGTTTAAATACATTATAATAATAAAAAACATTTTTCTTTTCTTTTTTGGAAAATTACTTTATTATTTTTGGGCTCTTCAAAAATACTTTACTCGTCTTTTAAACTTCACCCTTTGGTAAAAAAACTACTTTGACCACTAGCATAAAAAATCGAAAATTCTTAAAATTCAACATTTTTATTTAATTTTTTGAAAAATTACTTTTGTATTTTTGGGCTCTTCCAAAATACTTTACTCGTCTTTTAAACTTCACCCTTTGGTCAAAAAACTACTTTGACCACTAGCACCAAAAATCGAAAATTTTTAAATTTCAACATTTTTCTTCTATTTTAAGACAAATTACTTTATTATTTTTGGGCTCTTCCAAAATACTTTACTCGTCTTTTGAACTTCACCCTTCGGTTAAAAAAAAATTCTCTGATCAATAGCACCAAAAATCGAAAATTCTTATATAATTCAACTTTTTTCTTTTATTTTTTATGAAAATTACTTTATTATTTTTGGGCTCTTAAAAAATACTTTACTCGTCTTTTAAACTTCTTCCTTAGTCAAAAAAATTACTGTCACCTCTACAGCACCAAAAATCGAAAATTTTTAAAATTCAACATTTTTCTTTTATTTTTTATAAAAATTACTTTATTATTTTTGGGCTCTTCAAAAATACTTTACTCGTCTTTTAAACTTCTTCCTTAGTCAAAAAAATTACTGTCACCTCTATAGCACCAAAAATCGAAAATTCTTATATAATTCAATTTTTTTCTTTTATTTTTTATGAAAATTACTTTATTATTTTTTGGCTCCTCAAAAATACTTTACTCGTCTTTTAAACTTTTCCATTTGGTAAACAAAAGTACATTGACCTCTAGCACGAAAAATCATAAATTCTTAAATTTTAACATTTTTCTTTTATTTTTTGGAAAATTACTTTATTATTTTTTGGCTCTTCAAAAATACTTTACTCGTCTTTTAAACTTCTTCCTTAGTCAAAAAAAATTACTGTCACCTCTATAGCACCAAAAATCGGAAATTTTTAAAATTCAACATTTTTCTTTTATTTTTTGGAAAATTACTTTATTATTTTTATGCTCTTCAAAAATACTTTACTTGTCTTTTATGCTTCTACTTTTTTATTAAAATTTTATTAAAAATATTGTAATTCTAACTAAGAATATTTATTAAAATTATTGAAAATAATGATAATTAATAATAATTTCTATACTTAATAAGAGAATTTTCTAAATTTTGAATATGAAATATAATTTAGAAATTGGAATTTATTTTTGTAAAATTCAAGTATTAATTATTCACTAATTAAAATTTAGCCAACGAATTGATTAAGTAGATTTATTAATTAATTTAATTACATAATTAAACAGAAATAGTAAGAAGAATATTAATTATAAACAACAATAGTAAAGGTAATAATAATAAATTAATAATAATTAAATAAAAAATCATTAATTAATACACAGGTAAATTAATTGATTGTTTAGAATAATTAATTGTGCCTGATTATCTTGATTAGTTATTTTTTAGCATAAAAAAATTTGTCTATTTGCTTGAGAAAGCTAAAATCAAGCTAATTAGCTTGCTAACTAATTATCGAACTAATAGGGTTAGTTATGTTATTCTTTTTTGTGTTAATTGACCAACGAAGTATTAATAGTTAATTAGTTAATTAGTTAATTAGTTAATTAATTAATTGATTAATTAATCAGTTGACCATATTAATTTACTGTTTAATCTAATATTAATAGACTATATATTTAAATTAACAAATTATGTGAATATTTATGTTAATTAACTGACTTATTAGTTTTAATTAATTAATTGCCTAAGTAGGTTAATTAGTTAACTTACTGGTGACTTACTTACTACTAGTTGACTTAGTGAATTAAATTAAGTGACTTATTAAGTTAATAATAATTAATCAACTAATCATGTTAATAAATTGACTTTTAGGTTAACGAATTAATTGATTAATTAATTAATTGACTTTCAATTAATTAGGTCATTTAATTGGGTTAATTTATTGACTTCTTAGGTTTATTGATTAATTGATTAATTGCGTTAATTAATTGACTTATCAAGTTTAGTAATTAATGTACCTACTAAGTTGATTAATTAATTATTTTTGGTTAATTGGGTTAATAATTTATTTTTCACTGAACTATGTAATTTAATTTGTTTTCTTTTAAATAAAGAAATGAATTTTAAAAACAAGTGGATGTAAATTTTGATTTTTAATAAATTAGTGTTTTCTCTTGAATTTCCTAATGCAGGTGTGATGAGTGCGTGCAATCAAGGATCGACGACTCACTTCGACATTCCAGGAGTAGAATAAACGCCTATCGTGCATTGGCATCACCGTCATTAATCGCCTTGTCCTCTAAGGACCCCATCTTAACGGCCTTTGAACTCTCCTGGGAGCTTCGTCGTCTTTCCTTTCTCGAGCATGAATTCAAGTGCGAGTACCAGGTGACGCTCTAAATAAACCTTAATTGCACCTCTTTCATTTCGAGTACATCTTGACTTTATATATACATTTTCTCGCTTTTTTTTTCTCTCTCTCTCTCTCGCTCACTCTCTTTTTCTTCTCTTTCTTCACTTTTCTTTTTTCCCTTTTTTCCATCTTTTTTCTGTTTATTCCCTTTTTTTCGCTTCTTTTTTCTCCTTCTCTTGTTTTCAAAAAAAAATTTCATCTCTCCAGCCTCATAAGAAAATTAAAATGTAATAAGGAAGAGAAGAAAAAATATGAGAATGAATTCCTTGGGAGGATAAGAGAGGAGGAAAAAAAAATAATATTCTCCCGAGGAATATTAAAGATAACATACCAAAATTGCTATTTATTTACATATGCACATAGATTGCAAAGTTTGTGTATATCAATTTTTAAAAGTCAAATTTCATTCTTAAAGAGAAAATATCTTGGAAAATGGAATTTTTATCTCTCTCACACACACACACAGGAGAAATGATATTTCACTTGAGATGTTTATCTAAACGAGAACGTATCATTTTTTTTTAAATATAAAATATTCGCGACCTGAAATAGTAAAAATCTAAAAATATATTTTTCTTCCTGTTTTAGAAAAATTGTTTACCCTATTTTTCTAAAACTAAAAAAAAAAGGAAATTATTGAGGAAAAATTCTGTTTTGGTATTGAAAGAAACTTTTTATTCGTCTACTATATTTTCTACCAGAATGAAAAGTTTATTTACTTGAGGCGATAAAAAGAATTTTTTTTATAAAGAATATTTACCTAAGTAGCAACAATTCGCGCGCTAAAGCTCGCGGCTAATTTCTTACTACCTTTTTTTTTAAATAAAATTATCAATTTTAAAATTAATAGAATTTAAAAAGTTGCTAATTTAAATTTCTGTTGAAAACACTAAAAAAATTCAATTTTGGAGAAATTACAAATAATTGCAGAAATTCAACTATTTAAAAAAAAAAAAAAAAAATTCCTATAAAATTCAACTATGTACAAAATTAGAAAAATAAAAAATAATTTGAAATTCTAGAAAATAATCATTGAATTAAAATGATGAAAAAAATTTTGATAAAGTTACAGTAACAATATTCTTATAATAATATAAAATAATGATTTTATCTCTGGGTTATCTTTAATTATTAGAAAACATGAAGAAATCGATCACTCCGAGTCTTTGACTCGGAGCATTCGAATACTTCATGTTTTATAACAATACTTTTATAAGTTTTTTAATTTAAAAATGGTTTGAATTTAAAATTTTTAACTGTCATAATTCCTGTGGAAAATCCTGTTCCAAAAATAAGATTTAAAAAAATAGGAATTTTGCAAATATTTTTCTTCTTTTTCTAAAACAAAATAATAATTTTGTTAAAAAATTGTGATTCATAAACAAAAAATTAATGAAAAATAAATTGCATTATTATTAACAATTTTATAATTTTTCTTTTAAAATATTTTCAATTTTAAAATTAATATATTGAAAATCATTGAATTGTTGCAAAGAATTTTATCAAAAAATTCGATGATAATATAATTCCTTCAAAGAATTTTATTATTTAGGAAAATAACTGAATTCTCACAAAAGAATTTTATTAAAATTTTTTTAAATCCTAATTAAATTCTCTTGAAGAATTTCTTTGAATTTTTGTTTTAAACTAATGGAGTTTCTTTAATAATTTTAATTAGAAATTTTGAAAGCATTTGAATTTTAAGAAGAAGAATTTTATCAAAAGTGAATTGAAAATAATAAAATTCTTGCGGAGAATTTTACTATTTTTAAAAATTGTTTCAAAGAATTAAGAATTTATTAAAATTTTTGGACATAATTGAAATTTATGGAAATATTTTAAAATATTTGAATTCATCTGAGGAATTCAATTAAAATTGTTTTGAAAATCATTGGATTTTTGCAAAGATTTCACTATTGGAAAAAATAATTAATTTGTTTAGAAGGATTTTACTATTTATAAAAATAATTAAAATATTTTGCGAGAATTTAAAAAAATTTTAAGAAATAATTAAATTGTTATAAAGAATTTTATAGAAATATTTTAAAATAATGAAATTTTTTTCGAGAAATTTAATTAAAGTTGTTTTGAAAATAATGGAATTTCTTTAAAGAATTTCATTAAAATGATGTACCTAAATTCAAAATAATTGGATTCATTACAAGAATTTTATTATATTTTGAAAATAATTGAATTTTTTCAATTTTTTTGACGAATATATTTAAAACTTGCATTACAAGTAATTTAATTTTTATATAGAATTTTTTAAAAATATTTTGAGAATAATTGAATTATTTTTAGAGAATTTTAAATTCTTGTTGAAATTGCATTTTATGGGAATTTTTGAAAATAATTAAATTCTTCCATGTAATTTTATTTAAATTTGATTAAAAATAATTTTATTCTTGTGAAGAATTTTACTATTTATAAAAATAATTGAATTTTTTCGAAGGATTTATTAAAATTTTAGAAAATATAAACAGTAATGATTAATTTTGTACTTAATAAGTGAATTTTTTAAAATTTTGATTATGAAATTATTTTAAATAATTTAATTAGTAATTAATTAATTAATTAATTATTATTAATTAATAAGTAATTTGCATAACAATAATAAATTGAATTTCACGTTCCGTGCGTAAAATTTTCTAGTAATAATGTAATATATAATCTATCTAAAGATAACAAAAAACAAAAGTATAAACAAAAGACAACTTCAGAGTGTGAGGGACAGAAAAAGTCAATGAATGAAAGAATGAAAGAACATTCAAATTAATATAGTTAATAATTAATTAATTAAAGTTAATTAATTAATTATTTTTTATCAATAATATACAAAAAGTATTTATTTATATTTTTAATAATTAATTTATATTTTTGTTTAAATATTTTTGACAATTAATTTATATTTTTATTTCTAATAATTTTTTTTTATTTATATTTTTAATTAAATTTTTTATTAATATTTTTTAATTTTAATTTTAATTTTTTTTTTTTTGACAAATAATATTTTTCTTCTAATAAATAAATTTTCTTTTATTGATTTTATCTAATTTTGTTTTATACTATTAACTTTTAAATAAAAATGATATGTTCTCATTTTGTGGTTCAAGTTTGAAATGGATCAAATTCAAATCCTATTGGGAACAATTCAGTGAATTGTGTGTTGGCTAAATTTATCAATTCATGAATAGTTGCATAAATTATTCAGCATCATAATGACAAGGTTGAGAGAGGAAAGGGGGGACCTATAGTTGAACGATCCGCGTTAATGAACAATTATCTTTTAATTAATGACAACTGCATATAAAGTAACTTGATTTTCGATCTAGAGTGAAAATTAAAATTCAATTTAAAGTTTATATTTGTCTACTGAAAATTTTATTAAATTAACATCTGTTTATTTTTGAATTTTCATTGACTCTATTTTGTTCATTAAGTCAAATTTTAGTTGATCGAAAATTTATTTATTTTATTTATTACTATTTATTTCATAAATAAAATTTGAAAATAAATTATCATTTTACTTTTATTTTATTATTTTTTATTGTAATTCGTTATTTTATTATTCTTATTATTTTTTTTGTTATTTTTTTTTTCATAAATTAATGAACAGGAAAATTAATAACATTTTGAAAAGAAAATTAGTCGGGAAGGATAAAAATAAAAAAATTTCATTAATTAACATAAATTCCAAGAGATTAGAAATTAAAATTAAAATTAAAATTATTAGAAATTAAAATGATGATGAAATTAATAAAGTTGGAGAACATTTTCCAGATATGGAGAATATTCACTGAGAGAATATTTCTCAGATTATAAATTGTCCCGATGATTGAATCACTTTTATTTGCCCTCATTACTCATTTCGCGCAGCACTTCTGCATTTAATTGCCAAAACTTTAAGGACTCCACAATTCAAGGAGGCCTAAGATTTATTGAATTATAAATTCCAATTCTCTCACTTAGAGATGAAACTAAACTTGTGTTTACAGCTTCTCAAACTTTAGCTCCAAACACTCGAAAAACTTTCCTTAAATAAAGAAATATTTGCTTAGCAAATTTTTTATATTCAAATTAAATATTAGTTCGAAAAATTTAAATAAATTTTTGAAAAAATCGTTTAACAGAAATAAAGAAATGAAAAAATTGTTCTTTTTATTTTAAAATTTAATATTATTTCGAAAATATAAAAATATTTAACAAAATTGTTATTAAAAAAAAATTCGTTTTTTTATTTCGTAAGATTTTTTTTTTCTTTTAGAACTAAAAGAATTTTTCTTTGAAAAAACATTTAAATTAAATTTCTTATCTAAATTAAATATTTCGAAACAAGATTTAAACATATTTTTTCCTGAGAATATTTTCTTGAATATTTTCACAAAAAGTAATTTAACAAGTATTGGTTTCCTTCTAGAAAAGTTGTAAAAAAAATTTTAATACAAATTCATTTTCGTGAATAAATTAATAAGTTTACTTTTTACAATATAAAAATTATATTGTGTGTTGAAAGTTGAAACATCGACAACTCTTGTTTTGGAATATGAAAATGTTAAAGGAAACAAGAGAGAGAGAGAGATGAATTTTAAAGTTGTCGAGTAACAACAGTTTATTTGAAAATTTGTTATTTATGAATCAAGAGAAGGGGTAAAAGGTCATAAAAATGTTATTTTAATAACTTTCTTCTTAAAACTTCCCTCTACTAACTTCACTCTACTTTACAACTTTTTCAATAAAAAAAAACAGAAGAGAAGAGAAAAAAAATGAAAATGAAAAAAATACTCATAAAATTCAAGAACAATTTATTTTATAATGTGCTGAGAAATGCAATTTTTGCCGCATAAAGAAAAGCAGAAAAAATTTATTTCTCCATGATAC
Source organism: Leptopilina syphax (assembly GCA_032872505.1). NCBI lineage: Eukaryota > Metazoa > Arthropoda > Insecta > Hymenoptera > Figitidae > Leptopilina > Leptopilina syphax. Next base: position 41,263,997 of record CM065469.1, read on the forward strand.
TATTTATATGAAAACGAAATTAAATCTCTTGATAAAAAAAAATCATAACTTTTATCTATCAGTAAATAAATTTATATATTTTATTAAAAAAAATAATGAAGCATAATATAAATTTATATATTTTTTTAAAAAAATAATAAAGCATAATATAAAGTTATGTATTTTTTAAAAAAAATAATAAAGCATAATATTTAGGATTAATTTTAGATCTAGAAAACAATTCATATATCAAATTAATAAATTTTTTCAGTAGTGCAAATTTTCAGTCTAAATATCCATAAAGTGAAAAAATAGAATAAGTGATAAAAAAAACATTTTTTAATCGGGATGATTATTATAAATATTTTCCTCTTTCTCAGTAGTTAGGGTCAATTATAGTCAGACGGAGTTTCTATTCTTTATATTTTTCTATATAAGTAGTAAAAATCGTTTTTAGTCAGACAGAATTTATGGTCAATTTAAGTCCGCCAAAGTTTCTCATTTTTATTATTTTTCTCTAAGTAGTAAAAATGCTTTTTGGTCAGACAGAACTTTTTCTCAATTCTCAACGTTTTTTATCGAGTACAAAAAGACATTTTTCGCCACTCGGAAATTTTTAAGTATTTTATTTTCATTATCAGTAGTTAGGGTCAATTTCAATTCGACAAAGATTCATAATTTTTTTCAGTAGTAAAAACAATTTCTGTCAGACAGAATTTTTTTCAATTTTTATTCTTTCCATAAGTAGTGAAAAATAGATTTAGTCAGACGAGGTTATAAAAATCATTCTAGAAGTAGTAGAAGTAAATTTTTATCAGGTAAAATTTTGGGAAATAAATAAAATAAAAATAAGTAGTAAAAGTCAGTGTTAGTTAGGCAGAAAATTAGAAAATCTCTGTATTCTCTTTATCAGTAGTTAGAGTCAATTTCAACTAGACAAAGATTTATATTTTTTCAGTGGTAAAAGCTGTTTTAGTCAGACATAATTTTTTTTCATTCTTTCCTCTTTTTATCCAAAAATTAGTAAAATAAAAAATTATTCAGCCAAGATAATGAATGGGAAATTCTTAAAGAAAAGCGGTAAAAGTAGCAAGATGAAAAAAAATTTAATAACAAAATTAAAAGAAATAAAAATTTACCAAAGTTCAAAAAAAAAAAGAAATATAAATAAATATAAAAATACAAAAAAATGTATTTGTTTAAGAAAATCATTTAAAAAAAATGATTAGAAAACAAAAATTGGAAAATTGAACCAAAAAGATTGTATATTGTGAGATCATTGGGAAAAAATAGAAGTGAATTTTGTGTAATTAAAATTACGATTTGGTGAACAAGACATTCGAAGAGTATAACATATTTAAACAGGCTAACTGAAACCAATGCCTACTTTGAGTCTAATGAACGCCACACATGACACGAGAGAGGTTCATTTCACGATCAATTAATTTGCAGCTTCTCTTTGACGGCAAATTTCGTGTCACTAACTATTGCAAAGCTTTTAGAACGAAACTAACAATTTTGTTAATCATACAAATTTCAATTACCTGAAAAGAATTCTACTTATTTCTTTTAATTCGAAGAGAAAGAAAATTTATTATTTTTGTTATTAAAACTATTTATGTATTTGAGAAAAAAATTATTATTTTTTATTATTAACGGTATTTTCATTTTATATTTTCTTAATATATTTATATTTCATATTTTTATAATATTTATAATGATTTATAATTATTTTAATTATTTTAATTATTTTAATTATTTTAATTGTTTTAATTATTTTAATTGTTAAATTAAAGGAAAGGAATTTATCATTCGGTATTAATTTTATATTAAAGAAAGAATATTCGGTTAGATTGTTAACTTCTTCCTTAAATATTTTAACTAGCAAAACTTTAACTTTTTTCTTTACTTCTTAAATAAAATTAGCAATTTTAAAAATAATAGAATTTCAAAATTTTAAATTCAAATTTTTCTTGAAAACACTAAAATAATTCAATTTTGGAGAAATTTGCAAATAATTTATTGCAGAAATTCAATTATTTTTTCAAAAGTAATAAAATTCAATTATGTTTAAAATTAAAAAACAAATTCTCGTCAAAATCCCAATTATCTTTGTAAATAACAAAATTTTTCCCCAAAGTTAAATTACTTTTAAAAATGACAATAAAATTCTTGTCCTAATTTCAATTATTTTCAATATCTACTGTTTTAATAAAATTTTCCAAGAAAAATTCAATTATTTAAAAAAAATAAAATAAAATAAAATAAAATTCTTGTCCTAATTTCAATTATTTTCAATATCTACTATTTTAATAAAATTTTCCGAGAAAAATTCAATTATTTGAAAAAAAATTTAATAAAATTGTACACAAATATTTAATTATTGTCAAAAATAATAAAAATTCCACAGAAATTCAATTATTTACAATTTTTTATAAATTTCTTGGCAATAATTCAATTATTTTCCTAAATTTTTAATTATTATAAATTATTATAAAACATGAAGAAATCGATCACTCCGAGTCTTTGACTCGGAGCAATCAATATCTTCATGTTTTATAGAAAAATACTTTTATAAGTAGTTTAATTTTAAAAAGGTTTGAATTTAGAATTTTTGGAATGTCTTAATTCCTGTAGAAAAATAATAATAATTGAATATTTATCTAAAAGATAAATTATTAATGTTTTTGAATATTTTTACAATTAAAGAAATTCGAAAAAATGTAACGGATCATTTTTTTTTCAGTAAAATTTTTTCCTTTATTTTCTAAAAATTCAAAAATTTTCATTTTCAATGAAAATTTGTAATTGACAAATAGAATTTATAAACATTTGTTTCATTTATTTTTAAAAAGAACTTTGAATTTTATTAAAACAATTGTTATTAAAAAATTGAAATAATGTAAATTATTCCCTTTATGAAAATTGAAAATTTTCTACACAAAAATATTAAGAAACGAGAATATGTAATGTTTTTTTCCCAAAAAAAAAAAAAGAATCAGTTTGTGAACAATATGGTTATTGAGAAATAAAAATTATTCATAAAATGGGTATATTTCCTATTTCTTAATTATAATTTTTTAACAATTAACAATTTTCTACTTTTTATAAATAAAAAGGAGAAAAATTTGCATAATTTTGATCAGTCGAAATTTGTTATAGAAAAAAATATATAATAAACAAAATGGGTAAATTTTTCATTTGTTAATCATCATTTTTTTTTAATTTTCTAATTTCTAATATTATTTTATTATATGAATCATGAGAAAATACCTGTATATTTTCGATTTGTCAAAAAAAAAATTTTTTCAAGAAAAAAACAACAAAAGAATACACAAAAACTAACTTCAGGTGTGGACAGAATGAAAGAATGAATAAGAGGATTATTATAGTTAATTATTGTTTATAATTATTGTGTTTTATTATATATATATATATATATATATATATATATATATATATATATATAAATTAATATAGTTCCTGTCATAAATAATTGAAAAGGAACAAAATTGATAATTTTCCTTAAGTAAAAAATCAAAAAAAAAATTGATAATTTTTCTTATCACTATATATTATTTATTGTATTATAATTATATTAATTATATATTATATTAAATTATTTTTTTATTAAATTTATTTTTTCGCAGTAAAATTTAGAAATAGTGTAAAAAAAAAAATTATTTAATTCTTATTATTTTATAAGTAGTAAACGCCAGTTTTAGTCAGACGGAATTTACAGTAATTTTACGGACATATTTAATAAATAAAAACAAATTTATATTTAATAATATTATTATTATTAAATATTGTTTATTTAATGTATTAATTGTTAATTGTAAATTTAATTAATTATTAATTGTTAATTTCAAAAAAGATATGAAAATTTAATTGTGAATTTAAAAATATATTGCCTTTTTCCCCTATACAAAAATACAAAAAAAGAGACGATATTTATAACTGTGATAATTTTGTGAGCGCAGGAGCTTAGGAAACAATGCCAAGACTTTGCCACTGCCTTATTGGACCACACGAGAAGTTCACGAGAACTTGAAATCCTCTTGAATCACGATGCGAAGGGGCCTACTTACGAGCATGGGGAAAGAATGCACCTGAGTCGACTCAAGTTAGCTATTAAACTTCGTCAAAAAAAGGTAATGATATTTTTCAGTATTTTTTTCTGTCAGTTTAAAAAAAAACTGTGATTTTATTTCCTTAAATATTAATTATCATCTTTTTATTTAAAATCTTTCTCTCTCTCTCTCTCTCTTGTCCTTATTTTTTCTACTTTCTTTCTACTTTCTCTACTTTTCTTAATTACTTTTTAAAAGTTTACAATTATTTATCTCACACTCAATCAATAGAAAACTCATTTTCTAAGTCGATTTAAGTGTTTAGTATTTTGATTTACTGTGATTATTTACATAGTGGTACATCGCTATTACAGAGAGAAAAAAGAAAAACTTTTTAGAATTTTACGTAAATTCTTTAATATAGTTTATAAAAAATGCCCGCTTTATCCGGCAGTTTCTTAATTGAGTTTTGAACGAGAAAAGTGTATACGTAATGAGTTTACGTTAACTTGCTATCTACCATGATGGGAAAGATAAAATAATATTTTTTTTCCTTGAGAATTATTTTGAATTTTTTTTTTCCCCTTTTTTAAAGATTATTTTCAAGCTCGTTTGCTAAGTATTTCTGGAAGATTGTAAATTTCACTTTTTTTTTTAAGTAGTAAGAATTCTTTTTCTTATGAAAATAAAAGAAAAGATTTATTTTCTATTTTATTGTCAAAGATTTAAATTTTGTTTAATTTTAGTTATTTTAACAATTTTTCTAACAATTTTTTTATATAAATAAAAGTTTCGAAAATCAGTAGTAAAAAAACCCTATTTTTTTGTTTTGTCATAATTTTTATATTATTTCATTTCTATTGCCAGTAGTTTAGGTCAATTTTAGTCAGACAAAGATTCTTGTTAATATTTTTTTCAGTAGTAAAAATTTTTTCTGTCATATAATTTTTTTTGCTTTTAATACTTTTCATAAGTAGTAAAGAATAGATTTAATCAGACAAGGCGATATAAATCATGAAAGTAGTAGTAACAGTCAATTTTAGTCAGGCAAAATTTTGGGAAATAAAAGAAATTAATGTAAGTAGTAAAAGTCAATTTTAGTCAGACAGGATGTTAAGAAATCTCTTTATTATCTTTATCAGTAGTTAGGGCCAATTTCAGTTGGACAAATCTTTATATTTCTTTCAGTAGTAAATATTGTTTTTGTCAGACAGAATTCTCTTCATTTTTTTATCTACAAGTAGTAAAAAAAATTTAGTCAGACAAGATGATAAAAATTATCGTGTACCTGCAGTAAATGTAAATTTTTATCAGGTAAAATTTTATGAATTAAAAAAAGGAAAAGAAGTAGTAACAGACAGTTTTAATCAGACATAATATTAAGAAATCTTTTCATTTGCACTTTATCAGAAGTTAGGGTAACTTTTAGTCCGACGAAGTTTTTTAAGGCTAAGAATATTTCCCCTCAGTGGGAAAAATAGTTTTTCTCAAATAAAAATTAAGGTCAATTGTATTCAAACGAAGTATTTAATTCTTACTTTTTTTCTCTAGGTAGGAAAAATTAATTCAGTCAAAAAGAATTTTTTGGATTTTCTCCTATTCAGTAGAAAAACAAATTTTTAGATGTAATAAGTGGAAGAAGTAAATTTTAGTCAGACCGCAATTTCAATGTTATTTTTTTCTCTCAGTAGTATAAATCATTTTAGTCAGACGGAATTTCTCATAAATTACAATCGTCTTTTATTCAGTAGAAAAAGAATTTTTTGACGCGGAATATGTCGAACTGTTTTATTTTTATAATCAGTAGTTACGATCAACTTTAGTCGGACAAAAATTCCAGTTTATGTATATAGTTTTTAGTTGTAAAAATTGTTTTTGTCAGACAATTTTTTTTTTATTTTTATTACTTTTTATAAGTAGTAAAAACAGATTTAGTCAGACAAGGCAAACAAAAAAAATTGTTTAAGTTAATGTTTTAGTTTTAGTCAAAAATCAGTAGTAAAAACATTTTTAAGTCAGGCATAATTTTTTTTCAATTTGAAGAATAAATTTTACTTTTCACTGCGAAAAATAAAATTAAAAAAGGCAAAATTTTGTGAATGAAAAGTAATTAAAACGAGTCCTAAGTAGTAAAAGAAAGTATTAGTCAGACAGAATATTATTTCAACTCTGCACTTTTTTTCCGAAAACTATACTAAAAAAATAGTAAAAAAAAATTTCGCGACAAGGTGATAAAAAAAAAATTCTCAAAGCACTACTATATAATAAAAATAAATTATAATCTGGCAAGATATTTTGAAAAATAAAAAAAAAATTATAATAAGTAGTAAAAGATGAGTTCTGGTCTGACACACTTTATTAATTTATGTATATATAGTATAAGCGCACAGCGTTCCATGAAAGTGTGAAGTAAAATTTAATTTTATGAAAATTTCATATGAAAATAAATTTTATGAAAATTTCTCAATAACCATTTTCATCACAAATATTTTCAGTTTGTCGCGCATCCAAATGTTCAGCAATTGCTGGCATCGATTTGGTACGAGGGCCTTCCGGGCTTTCGGAGGAAGAATATGTTTCTTCAGGCTGTGCAAATCGTCCGTATTGGAATGTTCTTTCCACTTTACAGTGTGGCCTATATAATAGCCCCTCACAGCACTATCGGTCTAACCATGAGGAAACCGTTCATCAAATTTATCTGCCACTCTGCATCCTATTTTACATTTTTATGTAAGTTGTCACTTCTTAAAAGAAAAATTTCCCTTTCTAAACAAACCGAGAGAAAATCAAATCATTACTTATCTTTTGTATTCTCTATTTCCTGTATGAGGATAACAAATAAAAAATAAGGAAATGGAGGAATAAAAGAATAAGAACAAATAAAGAAATTATGAAATTAAAAAATTAATAAATTATAGAATTAAAAGATAAAGAAATTCAGAAACTAAAAAATTGAGGAATTAAGAAATTAAGAAATTATGAAATTATGAAATTATGAAATTAAGAAACTAAAAAATAGGAAAATTAAGGAATAAGAAAAAAAATGTTATGCAATTAAGAATTTAAAGAATTAAATAATTAAGAAATTAAGAAATAGAAAAATTGAGAAATTCAAAAATATAGAAATAATGAAATTAAGTAAAAGTAATTTAGAAAATGAAAAATTAAGAAATTAAGGAATGGAAAGATTAAGAAATTAAATAATCAAAAAATTAAGAAATTAAGAGTTTACAAACTTATAAAATTAAGAAACAATAATTGAGGAATTGAAAAATCTAAAAATTAGAAAAAAAAGAGATAGTGAAATTTACAAACAAAAAATAAGAAAATTAAGAAACAAGGAAATTAAGAAATATAAACACAAAAATATATAAATCCTAAAGAAATACAAAATTAAGAAATAAGAAAATAAAAATGTTATGAAATTAAGAATTTGAAGAATTTAAAAATTAAAAAACTTAAGAAATAAGAATTTTAAGAATTAAATAATTAAATAATTAAAAAACTTAAGAAATTAAGAATTTAAAGAATTAAATAATTAAATAATTAAAAAACTAGGAAATAGAAAAATTGAGAAAATAAAAAAATAAATAAATTAAGGAATTGAAAAATTATGAAATTAAAAAATTTTTAAACTAGAAAATAAGGAAATTAAGAAATTCAAAAACATAAAAATAAAAAAATTAATTAATTAAGAAAATGAAAAATTAAGAAATTAATAAATTAAGGAATTAAAAAATCAAAGAATTGAGAAAATAAGAAATTAAAAGTTTAAAGAATTAAAAAATTAAAAAAACTGAAAAATTAAAAAATTAAGAAATTAAAAAATCAAAAAATTTAAAAACTAAGAAATAGGCAAATTTAGAAATAATAAATTAAGAAATAAGAAAATAAAAATGTTATGGAATTAAAAAATTAAAAAACTAGGAAATAGGGAAATTAAGAAATGTAAAAATATAGAAATAAAGAAAATAGGAAATTTTTTAATTTTTAAATTAAGATAGGTAAAAAAAAATTTTTTTTAATAAAAAAAATTGTGAAATTATGAAATAAAGAATATGAAAATTAACAAACAAGGAAATTAAGAAATAAACACAAAAATTTATAAATCCTAAAGAAATACAAAATAAAAAAATAAGAAAATTAAGAAGGAAAGCAATAAAGAAAACAGAGAAATTCAAACTAAAAGCATAGTTTTGATAAAAATATTGAATCTAAACTTCAAGAATATTTCTCCAATTCCAAACTTTTTAAATTAAAAAATAAAATATTTAAAATCGGAATAAAAACTTTTCAAATTATATCAAATTTTTCAAATTATATATTTAAACTTTAAATTACATACGGATTTTACTTCGAAATCTATTAAAACTTTTCTAAATAGACAAATTTTTTCGTCAAAATTTATAAAATTTATTTTTGTCAAAAGCAATTTTTCCAAAAAAAAAATCCACATTTTTATAATCGTGAATTTTTTATCCCCATTTTTATCACTTTCAGGTATTTAAATTGAATTATGTGTTATAAAAAAAATGAAATGGTAGATTTTTAAAATTAAAATTCTTTTTTAATGAAAAAAGGTCATATTTTTACGTTCACGATTTTTATAGCTATTTTATAATATGAACTGGTGAAAAAGGTTTATTTTGATGAATTCAGGAAAATTTTGTATTAAAAAAGAATCTTTTTTTTTCTCCTCTTTGCAGTCATGTTAATTTTAGCCAGTCAGAGGATCGAAAGTGTGATTGGAAATTGGATGGGAAATGTATTTCCTTCCGAGGAGCACGATCCAACGCCAACAAAACGAGGAGCCGCCCCCACAATAGTCGAATGGTAAAAAAAGAAATCATCAATTTCTACAAATTAATCTTTTTTTTCTTTTTTTTTTTTTTTTGCTTTCAATTTCTAGAAATTAGAAAGAATTTTTTTGCTTATAAAATAATTGAATTTTTTTCAACAATTAAATTATTTTAATTTATATAAATTATGAAAATATAAATAACTATATACATAAATAATTATTATTATTTATTATTCTCAACAGTTTAAATAAAATTCCTCGCAAAAATTCAATTTTCAATACACTTTTTCATAAAATTTCTCAAATGGATTCAATTATTTTTAAAAATTGTAAAAAATTAATGTTTCATAATAATTCAATTATTTTTATAAATGATAAATTTTTTCGCATGAATTCAATAATTATTTTCAATAGAATTTTTAGAAAATTTCTCGAAAGGATTCAATTATTTTTTTAAATTGTTAAAAAAATAAATATAAATCAATTATTTTTATAAATAATAAATTTCTTCGCATGAATTCAATTTTTTTGGGACAATTTTTAGAAAATTTATGGAAAGAATTCAATTATTTTAAAAAATTTTCAAAAAATCTAAGAAAAATTCAAGTATATTTCCAAAAAATTTCAATAAAATTCAATATTAAAAAATTTTATTTTACAATCATTAACACAGAAACAATTATTTCAACAAGTTGAAAAAAAAATCTTCGTAAAATTGAATTATTTTCCAAATTTTCATAATTAAAATTATTTAAAAAATTATTTTCAAAAAATATTAAAAAATTGTTCCAATAAATTTCTAAATTTAATTATTTACAAAAACTCTAATAAAATTGTCGAAAAGAATTAAATTTTTTTATTAATATTTTAAATAAAATTTAATAATAAAATTATGAAAAAGAATTCATGTATTTTTTATATTTTAATAAAATCTCTTGAATTAATTTAATTATCTTAAAGAATTGTAATAAAATTCTTCTCAGAATTTTATAATTTTCTAAAAATTTTAATAAAATTCAATATAATTACACATTTTTTTTGACAATTATTAACAAACACGATTATTTTTAAAATTTGAAGGAAATTCTTCAAAATATTTAATTACTTTCATGATTTTCAATTAAAATTAAACTTTATCTAATATTATTTTTTTTTATTTTATTTATTGTTTTTCAAAAAAATCATAAATTCTTTAAAACAATCTAATTATTTTTACAAACATTAATAACATTTTTCTCAAGAATTCAATTATTTTTATAAATAATTAATTTTTTCTCATGAATTTCCATTATTGCAATTATTTTTAATTTATATATTTTATTTCTAGTTTCAAATCTTAATAAACTTCACGATTCACTATTAAAATACTTTTAAATTATATATTCACATAATTATAAACTAAAATTGTGTTTAAAATATTAATTATAATTTTTATTCTATATTTTATGAATTTTTACTTTTTTATTGTTGATACACATTTTAATTAACTTCCTAACTTGAGATTCGAATTCCTACTTAAAAATTTTAATTAATAATTATAAACACATAATTATAAACTGAAATTGTGTTTAGAAGTTTTAATTATATTTCTAATTATAATTTTTTTATTTTATTATTATACTAGCCAAACTATACGCGCGCAAGCGCGCGGGAATGTTGTATGGGGCTGCTTATTTTAAACAATTTAAAAAATTTTAAAGAAATAATTATTATAACCTCACGAAGAGATTTAACTAACTGAAATTCAAATAATTTCACTCAATGGTCTCAATTTAAATAGAATTTACATTACTAGACTTAAACTATGGCTAGAACAATTACAATTAGTATCTGGGTCATCTTTTGCATTGCTTATTTTATAAAGCCATTTTAAATTAAATACTTTTTAAAGAAATAACAATTAGTACACACTGAAAATTAATTGAAGCAGGGTGAAGATTCCTGAAGTGGCCCCCTGATTTGCAATCATGTAATGAAATTTGGATTTAATGTTATATTTCTATACTACTATATTAGACAAACATTAGCTATAAATATTTTTTTAAAATTCAATTGTTATAAAAAGTTATAAACAAATTAGTTTTTGAGTAACATTTTTGAAAAAAATTTATATCTGTGATTGCTATTATTGAATTTCAATGCCCATTTGATATTTTATATAGAAAAATATAAACTTTAAAATTAAAAAAAAAACGAAGAAAAATTTTTATTTTTTAATGAAAAATTAATTGTTTTTAATAAACAATTTAAAAAATTACCATGTTCTGCGCTAGCTAGCAACTTTTTTCAAAAATGTATCGAATCTATATAGATTCAAGTTCATTTTGCAAAAATAAAAAATTAGTTAGGTCCATATTTGTCCAAATGGCGTTTATTTGTTTATAACGGTGAGCGAAATATGTCGCGAATGACTTTGGGTCAGAATTTCTCAAACGGATCACCTAAAACTAAAAAGTTTTCTATTTGAACCAAAATAGTTTTTTTACTCTTAATATGGTTAAGAAGAATCCCTGAAAATATTAAGCCAAAAAAAAATTTTTTGTAAAAGTTATTAACAATTGAATTTTTTAGTACTGCTAAATTGACAAATTTTTTTCTCGAGTTCTAGTTAACGGATTTTAAAATTAAAATATGAGTTTTTTTTCGTCTTGAATTGCACTATTTGACTATATTTTTTGTTTTTTTATTTTTTATAATTTTTTATATAATTTGTTTATAAAATGTTAATAAACAAATATTTTTTTCACGTCCTAACAAAAACATTAAAATTGTATTCTATTCCTTAAATGTCTCTGAGTGAAAAACCGTTTCGAAAAAAAATGAGCCTCAATTAGAAAAAAAGTTATTAATTAAAAACTGCAGCCGTGTAGGGCTTTATATGACGTTAAACTCGCCCCGCGCGCATTGGCATTTTTTTCAAAATTGTCTGCAACCTACAAATTTTATCGGATTTTCATGGGCTTGGTCTTAAATTAAAGGGGATAAAATTTCTAAGAGATCCCTCTAAACCAATTTTTGAATTTTAAATTGTATATATTTTTTTGTTACTCAAAGTTAACAATTTACAATATTTTTAGAAAAAATCATGTTTACCTTTTTATTTTTTCATTGCAGATGATTGGAATCAATTTTAATTAGTCCAGCATGACCACCAGACAAATAATAATGTATAATACAATTTATTTAAATTGTTGCAAACAATGTTAATTAACAAATAGATAACTTTAGTTCTTTTTTATAAACAAAATTTTTTTTTCAGACATATTTATATTTAATATTTATTTAAGTAATCTATGTCGATTTTGATAAAAAATTATTTTATATTTAATAATTACTATCATTATTAACAATCATATGGACAATAATCTAGTTATCAATAATCAAGTAGAGCTTTACATGACTTTAAACTCGTTAAAATACGAAAAATAATTTTTCATTTTGCAGAAATAAGCCATTTATTTGTTTAAAAAGTAAATAATTTGTTTACAACAAATGTAATTGTTCATGCTAAGAAATTTTTAAAGTTTTTGAAAGAATGTACATAGTTTTTAATTAATAACTTTTTTTCTAATTGAGGCTCATTTTTTTTCGAAACGGTTTTTTACTCAGAGTCATTTAAGGAATAGAATACAATTTTAATTTTTTTGTTAGGACGTAAAGAACATATTTGTTTATTAACATTTTATAAACAAATTATATAAAAAAATTATAAAAAATAAAAAAACAAAAAATATATTCAAATAGTGCAATTCAAGACGAAAAAAACCCATATTTTAATTTTAAAATCCGTTAACTAGAACTCGAGAAAAAAATTTGTTAATTTAGCAGTACTAAAAAATTCAATTGTTAATAACTTTTACAAAAAAATTTTTTTTGGCTTAATATTTTTAGGGATTCTTCTTAACCATATTAAGAGTAAAAAAAACTATTTTGGTTCAAAAAGAAAATTTTTTAGTTTTATGTGATCCGTTTGAGAAATTCTGACCCAAAGTCATTCGCGACATATTTCGCTCACCGTTATAAACAAATAAACGCCATTTGGACAAATATGGACCTAACTAATTTTTTATTTTTGCAAAATGAACTTGAATCTATATAGATTCGATACATTTTTGAAAAAAATTGCTAGCTAGCGCAGAACATGGTAATTTTTTAAATTGTTTATTAAAAACAATTAATTTTTCATTAAAAAATAAAATTTTTTTTCGGTTTTTTTTTTAATTTTAAAGTTTATATTTTTCTATATAAAATATCAAATGGGCATTGAAATTCAATAATAGCAATCACAGATATAAATTTTTTTCAAAAATATTACTCAAAAACTAATTTGTTTATAACTTTTTATAACAATTGAATTTTAAAAAAATATTTATAGCTAATGTTTCTCCAATATAGTAGTATAGAAATATAACATTAAATCCAAATTTCATTACATGATTGCAAATCAGGGGGCCACTTCAGGAATCTTCACCCATAAAAGAGAAAAAAAAATGTTGAATTTTAAGAAAATCGGATTTTTGAATTTTTTCGAATTTTTGATAATTTTAGATTTTTTACCAATGAGTCGAGACAATTAAATAAGTAAAGCATTTTCCAAGAGCACAAACATAATGAAGCTAAATGGCATAAAAGAAAAGAAAAAATGTTGAATTTTAAGAAATTCGGATTTTTGAATTTTTTCGAATTTTTGATAATTTTTGATTTTTTACCAAAGAGTCGAGACTATTAAATAAGTAAAGTATGTTCCAAAAGCACAAAAATAATAAAGCTAAATTCCATAAAAGAGAGAAAAAAATGTTGAATTTTAAGAAAATCGGATTTTTGAATTTTTTCGAATTTTTGATAATTTTAGATTTTTTACCAATGAGTCGAGACAATTTAATAAGTAAAGTATTTTCCAAAAGCACAAAAATAATGAAGCTTAATCCCATAAAAGAGAAAAAAAAATGTTGAATTTTAAGAAAATCGGATTTTTGAATTTTTTCGAATTTTTGATAATTTTAGATTTTTTACCAATGAGTCGAGACAATTAAATAAGTAAAGCATTTTCCAAGAGCACAAAAATAATGAAGCTAAATGGCATAAAAGAAAAGAAAAAATGTTGAATTTTAAGAAATTCGGATTTTTGAATTTTTTCGAATTTTTGATAATTTTTGATTTTTTACCAAAGAGTCGAGACTATTAAATAAGTAAAGTATTTTCCAAAAGCACAAAAATAATAAAGCTAAATTCCATAAAAAAGAGAAAAAAATGTTGAATTTTAAGAAAATCGGATTTTTGAATTTTTTCGAATTTTTGATAATTTTAGATTTTTTACCAATGAGTCGAGACAATTTAATAAGTAAAGTATTTTCCAAAAGCACAAAAATAATGAAGCTTAATCCCATAAAAGAGAAGAAAAAATGTTGAATTTTAAGAAAATCGGATTTTTGAATTTTTTCGAATTTTTGATAATTTTAGATTTTTTACCAATGAGTCGAGACAATTTAATAAGTAAAGTATTTTCCAAAAGCACAAAAATAATGAAACTAAATCCCATAAAAGAGAGGAATAAATGTTTAATTTTAAGAAAAACGGATTTTTGAAATTTTTCGAATTTTTGATAATTTTAGATTTTTTACCAAAGAGTCGAGACAATTTAATAAGTAAAGTATTTTCCAAAAGCACAAAAATAATGAAGCTCAATCCCATAAAAGAGAAGAAAAAATGTTGAATTTTAAGAAATTCGGATTTTTGAATTTTTGAAAATTTTTGATAATTTTAGATTTTTTACCAATGAGTCGAGACAATTTAATAAGTAAAGTATTTTCCAAAAGCACAAAAATAATTAAGCGAAATCCCATAAAAGAGAGGAAAAAATGTTATAATTTAAGAAATTCGGATTTTTGAATTTTTGATTATTTTCGATAATTTTAGATTTTTTACCACAGAGTCAAGACAATTTAATAAGTAAAGTATTTTCCAAAAGCACAAAAATAATGAAGCTTAATCCCATAAAAGAGAAGAAAAAATGTTGAATTTTAAGAAAATCGGATTTTTGAATTTTTTCCAATTTTTGATAATTTTAGATTTTTTACCAATGAGTCGAGACAATTTAATAAGTAAAGTATTTTCCAAAAGCACAAAAATAATGAAGCTTAATCCCATAAAAGAGAAGAAAAAATGTTGAATTTTAAGAAAATCGGATTTTTGAATTTTTTTCGAATTTTTGACAATTTTAGATTTTTTACCAATGAGTCAAGACAATTTAATAAGTAAAGTATTTTCCAAAAGCACAAAAATAATGAAGCTTAATCCTATAAATAGAGGAAAAAATGTTGAATTTTAAGAAAATCGGATTTTTGAATTTTTTCGAATTTTTGATAATTTTCGATTTTTTACCAATGAGTCGAGACAATTTAATAAGTAAAGTATTTTCCAAAAGCACAAAAATAATGAAACTAAATCCAATAAAAGAGAGGAAAAAATGTTGAAATTTAAGATATTCGGATTTTTGAATTTTTGATAATTTTCGATAATTTTAGATTTTTTACCAAAGAGTCGAGACAATTTAATAAGTAAAGTATTTTCCACATTAAAAAGTTTGACATTAAAAAAATATATAAAAAATGCCAATACTTAACCCACAAAATTTAATTTTCAAAACAAACAAATGAATGCAGATAATTTGCTAACGGAAAGGAAACTTACGATTATTGTAATGTATTTTTTTATTTTGTATTTTCTATTTTTTAATTTTGTACTCTCTAAAATCAAATTAGTGGAAATGTTTACTAGTTCAAATTAGCGACTGACTTTTTGCTTTTGAATTAGTAAATTCTACTCATTAATAGTAATTTCTACTAATTTATTAGTAAAATTTACTAATTCAAAAGCAAAAAGTCAGTCACTGATTCAAATTAGTAAACATTTTTTACTAATTCAAATTTGAAGAGTAGTTACAATTAATTACATTTACAAATTGAGATCATAAAACAGATAAATAATAATCACAGAATTATTAATTAAAAATATAATTTTTTGTAAAATACTTGCTTTGTTTGTTCAATAAAAAAATCACCAATTTGAATTTTAGAGAATTCTTTTAGAATTTCAGAGAATTTTTTGTTTGCATGTAAACAAAAAATCACCAATTTGAATTTTAGAGAATTCTTTTAGAATTTCAGAGAATTTTTTGTTTGTGTAAACAAAAAATCACCAATTTGAATTTTAGAGAATTAATAAATTTTAGAGAAAGAATTATAAAAGTTTTAAACTAAATATTTGAAAATTTTTCAGAAAATAAAAAAATATTTTTGAGAATAAAAAAAAATAGTTATGATTGAAATTTGGTGGGAGAAAAAATATGTATTTTGATTTATTGCAAATCAAAATATGAGATAAATTTAGAATCATCTTTCATCCATCCTGATGTCATAAATGTTGCAGGTTAATATTGGCCTGGGTTTCCGGACTGATTTGGTCGGAGGTAAAGCAATTGTGGGACGTGGGCCTTGAAGAGTACGTGAACGACATGTGGAATGTGATCGACTTCGTAACGAACTCGTTGTACGTGGCAACCGTTGCATTGAGGGTGGTCGCTTACTATAGGGTACAAAAAGAAAATGAGGGTCGTGACGCCGGATCAATCATAGAACTTCAACGAGAAGAGTGGGACACTTGGGATCCAATGCTTATATCCGAGGGACTATTTTCGGCTGCCAATATTTTCAGGTTTTCATTTTTCTTTTTAATTTTTATTCATTTCTTTCTAAATTTCATTCATTTTTTTCAATTTTATTCATTTTCAGTTTTCCATTTTTTCAATTTTATTCATTTTCAGTTTTTCATTCTTTTCTTAATTTTCTTAATTTTTAGTATTTTTAGTATTTCTAGTATTTATTATTTTAGTATTTTTAGTTATTTCCAACATTTCTGTATTTTTTTTTTTTTTTTTTTTTTGAGTGTATAATTAATTAAATTTTTAGTAATTTTTATTATCTTTTTTACGTTTCTGTATAAATAAAAAAAGTTTAAATAATTCCGTCAATTAATTACAAAATTATTTTGCGCGAACAGTTTTACAATTAGTTACGTAATTATTTTTATAAATAATTATATAATTTGTTAGAAAATTATTTTTGTAACTAATATTATAATTAGTTATGTATTTATTTTTATTACTAATTATATAATTAGTTACGTAATTATTTTTTTTTATTACTAATTATATAATTAGTTATGTAATTATTTTTATTACTAATTTTTACAATTAGTTACATACTTATTCCTAGAGTTAATTATGTAATTACATTCATTACTAATTAGTATAATAACTATAATTAGTATCATAATTAAAACAAAAATTTCAACTTCCAAACCGCTTTAAAATGTAAAAAAAATAATTTTTCCTTTGAATGCAGTTCTTTGAAGTTGGTGTACATTTTTTCTGTGAATCCACACTTGGGACCCTTGCAAGTTTCTCTGTCGCGAATGGTGATGGACATTATGAAATTCTTCTTTCTCTACGTTTTGGTCCTGTTTGCTTTCTCCTGTGGTCAGTAATTTTTTGTCTTTTCACTTTTTTTAAAAAATTTTTTTCCAAAAAAAAAACAAACAAACATTAAACGAATTTTTCAAAAAAGAAAATTTGGTAAAAAATAGATCGATTTAAATTTTTTTTTTTTTTTTTGAATCACAAGAATTTGTTGGTTTTATGTAATTGGATTTTCAGGGCTGAATCAACTTTTATGGTACTACGCGGATTTGGAGAAGAAAAAGTGTCCCACTGCCTCGGCAAATCCTCAAAATGCAAATGTAACCAATATGGATCCAAATGCTTGCATCGTTTGGCGCAGATTTGCAAAGTATGTTTTTCACCAATTTCTTATTTTGAACTAAATGAAAATTTTTATTTTACACACATATATATATACAGTTTCTTGCTTCTCGTTCTTAGCACTCTTTTTCTAAATTCGATAGAGGATGAAAAATTATTTTTTTTTCAAAGTAAAATATTTTAAATAAACAATTAAAACAATTAACAGTACAAATAAATAATAACAATTTTTAGTGAATCAGTTTTCTCTAACATTTTTCAAATAGTATTTAACTTCCCCTTTCCCCTCCCCTGTATCAATATTTTCCCCTATCGATAGGGGAAGAAAAAAATTTTTTCAAACTAAACAAAATTTAAATAAAACTGAAAAATCTTTTTAAGTGAAACAATTTTTGTTGAAACAGAGTTTTTTTTCTCAAATTTTTATAGATTCTTTTGATAAAAATAGAATAGAAAAAAATATTTTCTTTTTTTTTGTGGTAGACTATTTTTTAAATGCTATTTGCGAATAAAATTGAGAGTCTTTTTTCGCTACCTGAAATTCAATTTAATCGATCAAAACGTTCGTATAAAACATCAAAGCAAAAAGAACATTTATTTCCACTATATTTTCAATTTTCACTCGCGACAACAATTGAACAAGTATAGAAAAAATAAAACTTTCGATTATTTTAAGATCGACAAAAAAAAAAAAAGAAAAAAGTGTAAAATAAAACTAGTAGAGTAGAAGATAATTAAGGCTTGAAACGAAATAAATGGTTTCAAAAATACGAGAATCAAAGAATGGGGACAAATTTCGATTTCAAAGAGACAAATTCTTTTACTGTTTTATTTTTTTCTCTACTTTTTTTTTGTGTAACGAGTACTTTCTATTTTTTTGAAAAAAATTTTTAACACATCTCCTAACTCTGTAAATTTCAATTAGTAAAAATTTTTATTAATTTGAATTTAGAGAATAAGAAACATATCTAATTAACAAAAAAAATTCTCTCTTTTATTTAATTTGTAATTGTATAAAATTTTCGTCGGAAAACATTTTATTGGAAATAATTATTTTTATTTAAAAAATTTTTTTTTTTTTTAATTAGAAAAATTATTTTTATTTTTATTAAAAATTATTTTTATTTTTATTTTTATTAAAAAAATTTTTTAATAAAATTTTATTAACTGTATTTAAACATTTTTTTCAATTCTCAGTAGTATGAGTAAATAATGGTCAGACATTTTTTAACTGCTTGACTTTTAATATCAGTAGGGAATGAATTTGTTGGCGGGACATTTTTATCTCGGTAGTTAAACATACTTTTAGGAAGACTTTTTGCAAATTTATGTATTTTTTTTTGTGTCACAGTAGTAAAGGAAATTTTAGGTCAGACAAGAGAAAAATTTTAATTTCTACTTTTATTGACAGTATTAACAGTAAATTGTGATTAGAAATTTTTCTACCTATAGTTTTTAGACAATTTTAGCCACACAAAAAAATATTAAAAATAAATATTTTTGTATTAGTAGTAAAAGTAATTTTCGTCAGGCGTAATGCAATTTTTCCTTTTTTTTATATTATGACATAATGATCAGACATATTTTTTAATTTTTTTTTTTGCATTTTTTCAGTAGTAAAAGTAAATTTCGATCAGACATTTTTCAGTAGAAAAGGTAAATTTCGGTCAGACATTTTTTCAGTAGTAAAGGTAAATGATGGTAAAGCATTTCTCAGTAGTAAAAGTAAATTTCAGACAGACATTTTTTTCCAGTAGTAAAAGTAAGTCACAATTGGACGTTTTTTCAGTAGTTAAAATAAATTTCAGTCAGACATTTTTCTCAGTAGTAAAAGTATATTCGATTTAGACATTTTTTCAGTAGTAAAAGTAAATGATGGTAAAGCATTTCTCAGTAGTAAAAGTAAATTTCAGACAGACATTTTTTTTGAGTAGTAAAAGTAAGTCACAATTGGACGTTTTTTCAGTAGTTAAAGTAAATTTCAGTCAGACATTTTTCTCAGTAGTAAAAGTATATTCCAGTCAGACAT
Source organism: Leptopilina syphax (assembly GCA_032872505.1). NCBI lineage: Eukaryota > Metazoa > Arthropoda > Insecta > Hymenoptera > Figitidae > Leptopilina > Leptopilina syphax. The sequence goes on from CM065469.1 coordinate 41,283,697, forward strand.
TTTTCAGTAGTAAAAGTAAATTCCAGTCCGACGTTTTTTCAGTAGTGAAAGTAAATTTTAATTAGACGTTTTTCTCAGCAGTAAAAGTAAGTTTCTATCAGACGTTTTTTCAGTAGTAAAAGTAAATTTCAGTCAGACATTTTTTCTCAGTAGTCAAAGTATATTCGATTTAGACATTTTTTCTCAGTAGTAAAAGTAAATTCCAGCTATACATTTTTTTAGTAGTAAAAGTAAATTCCAGTCAGACACTTGTTTTAATAAAAAAGGTAAATTAAAATATTATTTAGTCGTAAAAATAAAATGTCTGACATTTTTTCAGTAGTAAAGATAAACGTCAGTCAGAAATTTATTTCGTCCCAACAGTGCGTTAATGGAAAATATTTTTCAGTAGTAAAGGTAAGTAGTAATCAGACGTTTTTTCAGTAAGAACTAAAAATGGTAAATTACGATAATATATTTTTCAGTAGTAAAGGTATATTTCAATAATAATTCTTTCAGTAGTAAAAAGGATAATAATCGTAAAATATTTTTCAGTAGTAAAAGTAAATTCCAGTCAGACATTTTTTTTCAACAACAACGCTAAATTACGATAGAATATTCGTTAGTAGTAAAAATAAATTATCTAACATTTTTTTTCAGTAGTAAAGGTAAATTATAGTCAGACAATTTTTCAGTAGTAAAGATAAATTATGGTCAGACAATATTTTCAGTAGTTAAGTTCTGCTTTAGTCAGACTCTCTGTGAATGTAAAAAAAATGTCACAGTAGTAAAAGTATTTTTATGTCAGACGAATTTTTTGCTGCAACAATCTAAAAAAACTTTAAAATTTTCTTTTTCTTTTCTCCCCTTTTTTGTTTTCTAATAGAAATAAAGTAAATATATATATTTTTTTCGACAGTTTGTTCGAGACAATACAAACGCTTTTTTGGGCAGTATTCGGATTGGTGGATCTTGAAAGTTTCGAATTGGATGGCATCAAAATATTCACACGATTCTGGGGAATGCTCATGTTTGGCACATATTCTGTTATCAATATTGTCGTATTATTGAATCTATTAATTGCCATGATGAATCACTCCTATCAATTAATATCGGTAATAATTTTCATTTTCCCTATAGAGAAGAAAAATGTTTTTAAAAAAAAAGTCAAATTAATTTTTTTTATTAATTTTTTTTTTCATTATTTGCTCTTGAAACATTTAGGTATACAACTTATTTAGAAAAAAAAATTTGTTTGTACAAAATGGAAAAAAATAAGCATTTTTAAAAAATAAAATTTAGGATTTAGGAAAAATTTAAAATTAAATTTAAAATTTAGGAACGCGCTGACGTTGAATGGAAATTTGCAAGAAGTAAACTGTGGATAAGTTATTTTGAAGAAGGTGGAACGGTACCACCGCCCTTTAATATTATTCCAACACCAAAAAGTGCCGGTTATGTTTTTATGTGGATGTATCGAAAAGTTTGCGGACACAGTAGAGCAGCAAAAAAGGAGCATATGCGAACAATTAGGGTGAGTTTTTCGTTTCTTTTTTTTCTCCTATTTTTATTTTTTTAACTTCGTTAAAAAAAATTTTTTAATTTTTTCATTTTTTTTTTAGAATTTTATTCTCAGAAGTAAAAAATTATTTACAATAATTATATTAAAGAAAACAATAAAAAAACAAAAATTAAAAGAAAAATAAATTTAGAAAAAAAAGTCCTTCAGGAAGAAAATGATTGACAAATTTTTCTTTCAGAACAGAAAAAACATATGGAAAATTCTAGGGATTACAGATTTCATCACAGGAGCAATTCTATTTTTCCAGAGAAAACAGAAGCAGGCGTCGGAGCGCGATTTCCGGTATCAACAAATAATGAGGAATCTTGTAAGACGTTACGTGACTGTCGAACAAAGAAGAACAGAGGGCGAGGGTGTCACTGAGGATGATGTCAACGAAATCAAACAGGACATTAGCGCATTTCGTTGTGAGCTCATCGAGATTCTTAAAAATTCCGGAATGAATACATCGACAGCAAGCGGTGCAACTGGTGAGAAAAAATATAAGCACAATTTTATTTTTTTTTTTTTTACTTCCTTTGGAAATAATATTGTAATTTTACAAAAATTTACAGCTTTTTTACAAAATTTATAGTTTTTTTGCGAAAAAAAAAAATTTTTTCTTCATTTTTTTTTTCTAGTAAAAATTTAATTAAATATTAATCATAGTATAAAATTTGTGTAAAAAAAAACAAAAGAAAAACAATTTCGCAACAATTTTTAAAATATTTTTAAGGTTATTTTATATTTTTATATTAATTTCTATGATCATTTTCATTGTATTTTTTAATACACTCGCTACATTTGAATTAATAAAAATCTTTACTATTTTCAATAAATAACGATAATTTTTTAATTATTTAAGGGAAGAAATAATAATAATATTTAAAATTATATTTAAAAAACTACATTTTTAACCAAAAAAATTATTTAAATATCCCACGAAATTATTTATTTAATAATATTTTAAGAGGAAATCAATAGTCAGAAAATGTTCTGACCCTTTTTGGATTTTTATTTTTCCGAAAAATTAATAAATTTTAAAATCCTTTCATAATTTTGTTAAAAACATGTTTTTTTATCTACCAAAAAATGAGGAATAAAAAATTTGATTTTTCCAATTTTTGAATCATTTTTATGAAAAAAAATGTGTTTAAGTAGAAAATGCTAAAAAATAAAATTGTTATACAATTTTTTTTTTAATATGGAAATTCACTTTTGTTTATTTTTCTAAACTAATTTCAAATCATAATTTTATTATAATTTTTTTATATTTTATATTTTAATAAATTATGATTTGAAGTTAGTTAGAAAAGATGACAAGTGAATTTCCATATATAAAAAAAATTTAATGACAATGGTGTATTTTTCAACATTTTCTTCTTAAAAATAAAAAAAAATTTTTTTTAAATGATTCAAAAATTGGAAAATCAATTTTTTATTCGACAATTTTTTTTATAGCTATACAAAAACATATTTTCTACAAAATTAATGATGGATTTTAGAATCTATCAATTTTTAGGAAAAAATTTTAATTCTTTAAAAAAACTCAGTCCTTAATAATTAATACAGATAATAATTATTTTTATATTCGTTAATTAATTAATTCATAAAAATATAAAAACCGTAAAATATTTTTTTTGAAAATCCATGACAAATAATTAGATATTAATTAATTAATTAATATAGATAATAGGTGCTTTTGTATTTCACTGATTAATATAAAAAATAAATTGCATAATTAATAATTAGTGATTAGTATTTAATTTAATTTTTGTAATATTGTTATCATAATTAATAAAAAAGATGAACATTTGGTAATAATTTTAAAACAATTTTGAAGAGTATAATAATATTAATTATTGTAGAATTTAATTAACTATTTAGTATTTTTTAATTAATTAATTATTTTACTAATTTAATATTAATTACTTTACTAAATCTAATATTTATTATTCTACTAATCTAATTTTATTTACTATCATAATAATAATTACTAAATTACTTACAATTTAACTAGGATTATTATATAAGAATTTTATTATTTTCATGGTAAACGAATATTTTATTTTTATTTTTGTAATTTCGTTTATTCCCGAACTTACAAAAATAGAAAGTTTTCTATTAGTGTAAACTTATTTACATAAATTAGTTGTTTTTGTATTTGAAATTACATATTGTACGGGAAAAATAATAAATTTATACCAGTATAGTAATAAATATTATACTTGTACAAAAAATAAATATTGTACGAGGAAAATAATAAATATTATAACAGTATAGTAATAAATATTATACTTGTACAAAAAATAAATCTTGTACGAGGAAAATAATAAATTTTATAACAGTATAGTACCTAATAAATATTATAACAGTATAGAAATAAATATTATACCAGTATAGTAATAAATATTATACCAGTAGAATATGAATTTCTATAGTAGTAAAATATTAAATACTGTACCAATATAATACTAGTTACTATACCAATAAAATAATGGTACTTCATAATTCTTCAATATTTCTCATCCACCAATTTTTCCAAAGGAACTAAAAAAACCCAATTATAACTTTTTTCTGCACAAATTTTTCGTTTGTAATTTTTTTTTCGTAATTTTTCCTTAGATATTATTATACTTTACTCCAAGAACACGCATCGATAATAATTAAAATTATCGATATTATGTCATGAGACCCGATTATATAATTTAAAAATATAATTTAACTATAATTTTGACTGTATAATCCACAATTTATGTTTTGTTATTGTAGTTTTTTTCAGTTTGTCTTTTTTCTGTTTGTTTCGGTTTTTTGGGTTTTTTTTTCGTTTTTTTTTTTTGTATAGTAGACGGTAGCGTGAAAGAGTTGTCCATAGGTGCGGGTGGTAAGAAGAATCGTCAAAAGGAGAGAAGACTGATGAAGGGCTTCAATATTGCACCACAACCATCGGGCAGTGGTCAATTGCCGCCAGTCGCTGAATTTACTGCATCACTTCAACATTCACACGATGAACAGCAATCGCATGAACTTTTCGGCAGTACATTGAGCGGTATTTTTGGTTCGAGTATCGCACCAAAACGACATCACACCAGTACAAATAGTGTACCGGGACTTGGTAGTGGTGGACAAAGAATGAATCGTGAATCGAGAAGTGATTCGAAAAAACGACGCTGGGGAACAATTATTGAAGCTGCCAAAGCTGGTAGAGTCTCCAGGCTGATTGGTATAGGATTCTTTTTAGAAATTTAGAATTTGCTTTTTTTGAAAAAAAAAAAAAGAAAAAAACATGTGTGGAGTATTTTTTTGGTATTGTATTGTAGTATTGTATTGCACTTTTTGTAGTCTATTCTCTTGCAAATTTTTTTATATCTTTTTTGTAGTTGATTTATTAGTTAATTATTTTTTTTTAGTAATTTAGTATTTTTTTATTCTTTTGTAGTTCATTCTCTTGCAAATTTTTTTTATATCTTTTTTGTAGTTGATTTTTTTCTTTATTATTTTTTTAGTAATTTAGTATTTTAGTATTCCTTTGTAGTTTATTTTCTTGTTATTTATTACTTCGGTGTTTTATTTTTTAGTAAATTAATTTTTTCTGTCGTTCATTTTATTCTACTTTATTTTTATGTACTTTATTTTCTTCATAGTACATTTTTTGTATTTTTTTTTTTTTAATTTTAAAAATTTATTTTGGTGGTTTATTATTTTTATTTTAGTTTTTTTTGCATTTTCTTTTTTACTAGGAATTTCTTTTTGTAGTATATTTTCTTTGCAGTTCTTTTTTTGTAATTTATTCTTCTTGTAGTTTATTTTTTGTAATTCAGTTCTTCGTAGCTTTTTTTGGTAAATTTTTTTGCAATTAATTTTTTTTTCAATTAATTTCTTTATAGTTCATTTTTCTGTATTTCTTTGTAATTCATTTTTAAAAAATTTTTTCTGTGGTTTCTTTTTATAAGTTAATTATTTTGCAATTTATTTTCTTTCAAGTTCATTAGGTATTAAAAACCTTTTTCCGTGGTTTATATTTTTACTTAATTTTTTTTTGTATCTTTTTGTAGTTTACTTTTTATTTGGAATTTATTTATTTGTAGTTTGCTTTTCTAGCAGTAAATTTTTTTTGTAATTTATTCTTTTAGTCGTTTAATCTTTTTATAGTTCATTTTTTGTATTTTTTTGTATAGAATTTTTGTTTTCCTCTCTAGAAAATAGAAATGCATGATTTTTTTCTCAAATTTATTATAGTAGAACGTTTTGGAATGAAACTGGATTTAAAAATTTTTCTGCACTCAATATTGCTTACTGAAAATTATTATCACTCGGTTCTAGAAAATTAAAATTAAATTATATAATAATTTTTTTAATAAAACAAAATTTAATATTTTTTAAAAAGAACAAAAAAATTGACTTTTTTTATTATCACTGATAAAAATTAATTTTAAAAATACTAGATAGTAAAAAAAGTATAAAGAATAAAAATAGTAAACATAGTAAAAAGTAAAAACAGTAAATAGCAACAATAGTAAGTAGTAAAATTAGTAAAAATAGTAGAGAATAAAAATAGTAAATACTAGAAATAGTAAATAGTAAAAACAGTAAAGAATAAAAATAGTAAAGAATAAAAATAGTAAATAGTAAAAATAGGAAATAATAAAAATAGTAAATAGAAAAAACAGTAAAAAGTAAAAATAGAAAATAATAAAAATAGTAAATAGAAAAAACAGTAAAAAATAAAAATAGTAAATAATAAAAATAGTAAATAATAGAAATAGTAAATAATAGAAATAGCAAATAATAGAAATAGTAAATAATAGAAATAGCAAATAATAGAAATAGCAAATAATAGAAATAGTAAATAATAGAAATAGTAAATAGAAAAACCAGAAAAAAATAAAAATGGTAAATAATAAAAAAAATACTGAAGTGAAACATTCTACAAAGAAGAAAATTTATTCAATAAACAGGAAGATCACGTTCGGAGGACTCGGTCTATTCACCAGGATCCGATGAGGGTGGTTCAAGATCGGAAGGTTCGTCTGATTCGAAATCCTCATTGGATGCACCATCTCAGGATTCACATCCTCATCATCCACATCACATGCAACATCATCATCATCATCATTCACAACAACAACAACAACAGCAACAACAACAACAACATGAAAGCCACAATGTGTTCGGTCACGGTCTTGGACCAGCATTTGCCGCATTGAAGAAGAAGCGAAAAAAATTTTCTACATCACGATCGTCAACCCCATCGGTGTCAAGTACGACGACACCAGTCGAGAGTGTCGTACAGCCAATTGCCACTGTATTGGCGTCGCGAATGTCACGATTGCAATTGCAACGTGCCTCGAGTGTGCCAACTCGAAGTCCCGATCTTGCAATGCAATCGATTCCACCGAGAAGTCACGAGGTCATTCAGAGTCAACAGCCGAGTCTCGACGCTGCCGAATCATTTGGTCCAGGTGATCAAGGTGAGTTTTTCAGTTTTTCTCAGTTTTTCTCATTTTTTACATTTTTAGAATAGATTTTATTTTTGTTTTATATTTGTTTTATTTTTCTTTTACTTTTATTTTTCTTTTATTTTATTTTATTTCTATTTTATTTTTATTCCACTTTTATTTCAGGATCATTATTTTTACCTTCTCTCTTTTTCTCTCAATTTTTTTACATTCTCATTATGATCCGAAGGTATTTTAATTATGTATTTAATTACTTTTTATATTCTGATCTGATCGTTTAACTCAATGTTTTATTTTCTTTCTTAGTGGAAGGAAAGAAGTGAATTGTTTTTTTAATTAATACAGATAATAATTACTTCTATTTTCTTGAATTCATAATTATGAAAATATATTCTTCACTTATTATTTTTATCCTTCTTAACTATTTTTTATTTTTTTTGTTTTTGTTCGTCTATTTTATTATTTTTAATTTTGAATATTTAATTTTTTCTATATTCAATTACTGAATAATTTAATAATAGATTTTTTCTATATTATTCAATTATTGAATAATTTAGGTAATAATAGATTTTTTCAATAATTCATCCAAAGTTTTATAATAGAACTTATTTATGTCTTAATAAATTTATTAAATTTATTAATTTAGATAATAATTAATTCTATATTCCTGAGCAAAATATAAATAAATTCTTTACTTTATACAATGGTTTTTTAATATTAAATCAATTCTTCTTTTTCTTTTAAAAAAATTTATTTTGAAAAATGTTTTCAAAATAGTAGATATTCAATTCAATTTAATTTATTCTGCTCTATAAAATATTACATTTTGTAGCAGAAGAATTAATTATTAAATTTTTTCTCTATATTCTTTAATTAAATAATTTTATTTATTATTTTTTCAATAATTAATTACCTAATAATTAATCATTTTTACTAATAATAATTAACTTTTTATTAATTAATTTCTGAATTAACGAATAAAGAAAGTAATCTTTCCTGTATTCTTTAATCAAATGACGTAAAAATAATTTATTTAATTCATTTACGGTATTATTATTCTTACTAATTGAGAATAAAAAAAATAAATAAAAATAAAAAAATTATATTTACTAATTAATTCAAAAAAAAAAAATTATTTCTGTATTTTTGAATTAATTAATATAAACATTAACAAAATATGGAATTTTTTCCATTTATAGTTTTAATTATTTTAATTTTATTATTTAAATTATAATAATTTATAATTATTATAATAAATAATGAATTTTCAGAGATAATTATAATTATCTCTCAAAATTTTAATAATAAAATTAAAAATTTAAATTTTCAGAGATAAAGATAAATAATAAAATTAAAATTAAAATAATTAAATTATAAATGGGAAAAATTCTATTTTTTTTCTATCGTTACGCTAATTAGATTCACTATTAAATATTTCTGTCTTATATGCACAAAACTAGAATTTAAATATTATTTGAAACGAAGTAATTTCAAGGAAATTAATTTTATAAATTCTGATTTTAAGAATATATGCAAATATTGTAGAGATGGAAAATTTCTGGAAGACTTGCTCTAAATGTTGAGTGAATTATTTTTTAAAAACGGAAAATAATAAAATTAAAAAGAAAAAGATAGGAGAAATCTATTTCGTGCCAGTGGAATATTCTTCTCCAAGAGATTTAATTTCCGTCGAGAGGAATATTTAATTAAACCGGAGAGTGAATTAGCTTTAAGTCCCTTGTGTTTGTCACTTTTTAACGAAACATTCATATAGTGAATTAATTAGAACATTAAAATTCTAGTTCTAGTGAAATTTGTTGCTTTTGAGTTCTCTTAGAAATTACACATATTTAGAGGCGAAATTTAGTCATTTTTTTCGTTATTTATTATTATTATTATTATTATTATTATTATTATTATTATTATTATTATTATTATTATTATTATTATTATTATTATTATTATTATTATTATTATTATTATTATTATTATTATTAAAAATAAATGTCTGAGATCTAATTAGCATTTCTTTCATTTTTACGTTAAGTAAAAAAAAACATGGATTTTAGATTTTGACAGTTGAAAAGAAGTTATTTTCAAATAATGTTTTCCAATTTCTACTAATTTAATTAGTAAAATTTATTAATTTGCAAAAAAAAATGTAAAAAAATAAAATTTTATTTAAGAAAAAAGTGAGTAAGAAGTTATAGTAATTGTTGCTAAGAATAATAATAATAATAATAATAATAATAATGAATCGTGATTATTGGCAAATTTTCAGGTATGTCAGTTAATGCGATTCCATTAACACCATCGACAACTGAGGAGAGTGTTGTCACATCGGGTAATTTATCAACGGCGCTCAAGAAAAATGGCTCAGCAACACAACTACAACGTATTCTGCCTGGAATCGATCCCATTGCTGGTCATGACACAACATCGGGTTGGCTTTGATGGCGGTACGAGAACATTAAAACCTTTATATCGCTCTCGAGGCTAATTCAATACCTATATGTATATTCTTCACGCTTTTGAGATTAACTATCAAAAAAAAAAAAAAAATGGTGAGAGAAAATTTCTACATTAATACGTGCGGAAAGGTTGGTTGAATTAATTTCACAAATATTCGACACCACTCACACATCCCTTTTTTCATTAAGAAAAAAAAAAAAAAAAAAAACCCTTCCATCATAGACGCACAATGATGCCTTCGTGACAACGTGCTTCGTTAACTACGCTGTCTATCGAATTACCAAAAAAAAAAACAAGAAAAATTTCTCTAGTCTTTTATCACTGTTTTAAGCTATTGACTATTTATATAATTTTATATTTCAAAATGATTTTTTGTTTCTAAACATAATTTTTTAATCTACGAAAAAAAATTTTCGAAAAAGGAAAAATTAATAATTTTTAATTAATAATAATCTTCGAAAATTTTTATACTCGATGATATTATTTAAGGAAAGAAACATTAATCGATATGATTTATTGATTTTTTAGATATAATAATTGATTGGTTAATTTAATTGAATAATTACGATACGAAAATTAATTATTCCAGTTCATTGTAATTATTTCGTTTCATATTTCATTATTATTCAATTCACTTAATTGGATAATTCAACCAGTGATAAATTTTTATAATGACAATTCATTCATTTGATTATTATTTTATTATTAATTGAATAACTTAAAAAAAAAATTCAATTAAAGTTTTTCAAAAAAATTAAATCTACACAATTTCCAGTTAAAAGTATGAAAAATTTAAACTCAAAGATTATAATTTGAAACCTTTTCAAAATTCAATTATTTCTAAAAAAAATAATACTAACCAAATTAAAAAAAAATTTCTAATTTAAATTTAGAGAGTTTAATATTCAATTATTATTATTTAAAATTGTAACTGTAATTTATATTTAAATCAATTATTATTTGAAAATTCTGCGAGAATTCAATTATTTAAATACAAAAATAAATTTTTATAATTTTCTTCGCAATAATTTTATTATTTTCATAAATTTATATAAAATTTTAAATACAAAAATAAATAATTAATTGAAGAATTGAATGTTTTTTTTAAAACTGAACTATCATTTAAAGAATTATATCAACAAATTTTGAAATAGGTAATTAAAATTCTTTTGACGAATTTCAATAAAATTATTAAGAATTATGTCATTTTTCGAGAAAATAGATTAAAATATTTAAAATTGTATTAAAAATAATTGAATCTCTGTAAGAAAAATGTGATTAAATTAAGAAAAGTTTTCGAAAATAATTGAAATTTTGCCAAGAATTTTATTAAGTTTTTTTTAAAATTGTAGTTGAATTTTGAAGAAATATTTTATTATTTATAAAGATAATTGAAATTTTGAAGAGAATTTTTTTAAACCCTCGACCATAATTAAATTCTAAAAAAATTATAAATAAATAAAAATAAAAATTAATAATAATAATAATAATAATAATAATAATAATAATAATAATAATAATAATAATAATAATAATAATAATAATTATAAATTATAAATATTTTTTTATTTTACTTTTAAAAATAATTGAATTCTTGAGACGAATTTTAATAATATTTCTTTTTAAATAATTGAATTCTTTTGTAAAATTTTATTGAAATAGTAGATATTGAAAAGAATTTAATTTTCATAAATTATTAAAATTAATTAAATTTCTAAGAAAAAAAATAAATAAAATAAATAAATAAATAAAATTGAATTGTTAAAAAGAATTTAATTAAAATTATTGAAAATTATATTTGTGAATGGTTGAATTATTATTTTATAAAAAATATGAAACAAATGTGGTATAATTATATTCCTTTAATTAACTAATTATATTAACTAATTAATAATTGATTATTTGGGAGGGGTGGAATTTATTTTAGAAAGAACGTTTCTGATAATTTCTTTTAAAAAAAATTGTTTTCGATACTTTTTTCTTACAGTTATTCCGAAAATATTCTAAAAAGTGCAATATAGGAATTTTTAGAAACTTTTCAAATCGCAACTTCAAAAATTGCGGATGAAACTAACTCGGGAATAATTCCACAGATCCGATATACAAGATGATGCAATTTTAAGGTTTGAAATTTTTTTTACATATATTTATGTATTTTTTAAATTTATTTATTTATAAATATTTAAATTTACTTACGATATTTATTTGCATTTGTTTATATTTATTTATATTTATTTATATTTATTTAATATTTATTTATATTTATTTATATTTATTTGTATTTGTTTATATTGACTTATATTTATTTAAACCTATTTATTTATATTTATATTTTATATAATATTTGATACAAATAATTACTAAAACGAATTAATTAATGAAAATTATTTGTTTGATTGAAATAATTATCAAAACAATAAAGTTATTTTTTTGTTTCGAATAATTATTTGTTTGCATATAATTTTGTTTGTACAAGTAAATAATTATTTATTTGATATAAATAATTTTTTATTGCAAATTAAATTAAAAAAATTACTTTCAGTCCTCAATTAAAAATTAAAAATTAATTATTACTTAATTCATTAATTAATAATTTAATTTATAAAAATTAAAAATTAATTTTAATTTCTCTTCAATTTGCACATCTCTAAAAATTTCGCTTTCGTATATTCAATGCTTTAAATTACTTTCAAATAAATAAAAAAAAAAAGTTCAAAATCTGTACAATTTTAGCAAAATCAAAACAAAAAAATTCTATCTGATTAAAATTATCAAAAAACTTGTTGCATGATTGTCGTTATACTGTAATTATACAAAATTAGAATTTAAAACAAAAATGAAAGAAAAAAAATTCTATGAAAACGAAAAACTTGAAATGAAATTGTCGATTTGTGACATAAAATTCGTACTCATTATGACTTTATTTAAAAAAAAAATTTTGTTTTTCTTTCATTTAATTTCTAACTAAAAGAAAAATAAAAAAAATAGAAATTTATTCAGAAATTAAATTCTATAAACGTACGAAAAAAAACAACAATGAGAAATTTAAATTCTGTAAACGAACTAAAAAACAACAATTAAGAAATTAAATTCTGTGAACGAACAACAACAAAAAAAACAAGCAGAAATTAAATTCTACAAATGAAGAAGAAAAATTATTCAAAACAAAAGTTAAACTCTGTGAATAATCGTATACATTGTAAAAAAAAAGATTGCAGTAATAACTGTTAAAAAATATAATAATATAGATATATAAAAAAAATTGAAACTGCCACAAAGGGGAATGTCGCTTAGATCTGATAGAAAGGAGAACAATATAGAGCAATTTACGTAATTAAAAAAAGAAGAAGCTCCAAAGAATAAGTGAAGTAAACGCAAAAGAAAATAATAATTAAAGTAAGCGATATAAATATACTCGAGATATAGGCCTATAATACGATAAACGTAATTTAATTAATTTATAATAAGTAATTTAAACGTAATTACGTTCTATTCGACTAATTTTTTTAAAATAATATTAATATTCTAATAACTAGATATTTCTTCACTTCTTATATTATAAAGAAAAATACTCTCAAAATCTACTTTTAAAAAAGTTATAATATATCAAAAGAAAAATTGATATATAGAAAATAATCTCTGTTCGAAATTTTGTAGCTATCAAAAAATGTTTTTTACTAATTTTTCCTGATTCTTTTTTCCATTATTTTCTAGCTTTTATTTCTTTATTCGCAATTCTTATTTTATTTGTACTTTATTTGTATTTTATTTATATTTTATTTTAATTTATTTTTATTTGTTTATTTCCTTTTATTTACTTTTTGTTAATTTAATTTTTTCTTTTAATTGCAAGCCTATTAATACAAAAAAAATTTATTATCATTTTTTGCGATTTTTTTCGGCTTTTTAATTATCTTTTTTATGTAACTAATTTTTTTAATTAACAATTTCTGTTTGTCATTCGATTTTCAAGAATTTGGTATATATTTTTTCAATTTTAAATAATTGAAAAAAAGTATTCCATTAATTCTTCAAATCATGACATTTGGAATTTAATTATTTGGATTTATTTTCAATATTTGCTTGAAACGGCTCTAATTTTTTTCAACTCTCGTGAAATTTAATCACATTCATAACTATCAAGTCCTCTATTTTCTATCATCTCTCTTTCTCTCTTTCTCCCTCCCTGACATAATATTTCAATATGCAATGGAAAAAAATTTATTTGAGTCAAATGCAATGTTTTCTTCTGAATTAAATAAAAACTTTATTTCGATTCAAAGTAAAAATTATTTGATAAAAATATTTATTTGTACTGTCGAATTAAAATTTAAAATTATTATTTTTACGATTTAAATATAATTATCGAAAGATAATAATTATTTTTAGATTCAAATAAAATTTATTTGATAAAAATAATTATTTGTTCGATTTCAATAATTATCAAAATAATATATTTTTTGTTACGCGTTAAAAAATAATTATTTAGCTACAAAAAAATTAAATTCCTTGATATAATTATTTGTTATATAAAAATAATTATTTGTTTAATAAAAATAATTATTTTCGTTCGATTCAAATAAAAATAATATAATTAATTACAAAAAACACAAATAAATTTTTTTCCCTGCTCTTTTAGCTTGAAACGAATTTCAAAAATATTATAGTACACTCAATAATGCTCTTCGCAGAAACATAATAAAAATTCTTATACATGTATACTGATTGTAATTATAAAAAAAGGGTATATTTAAAAAAAAAAATATTTTCTTTTCGAACAATTTGTAAAATACATTTTCAATTAATTTTGTAAATCGAGAGAAAACGAGAGTTTATGAAATAAAAATATAATAAATAGCAAATTATAGAAGAAGTTAGAAAAAAAAATGCTTCTTTATCGTAAAGAAAAAGAGAGAGTAAAAAAATTAAATTCGACAAAAAAAATCTCATTGACCAAACGTCTCAACAAGACAAATATAGTTAATCAAACTAAAGAGAAATCAAAAACAAAAATAACATTCGAAAAAAATATCAAGAACGAATTAGAATGTCCGTGACAAAAAAAAAAGATTTTTCCATAGTCAATAGAGTATTTTTTCAAAGTTGAGATTATTTTTTATATAATCAAAAATGAATGCGAATTATTTATTCTGAAAAACGAGATTGATAATAGAAAAAATGAAAAATATACAATTTACATTTTTAATTCTCTTGGTATTTTTTTCGTTATAACTGCGCGCTTAATGGGATTAAAGTCTAAGATTTAAAGAAAAATTATTATAATAATTCATCTTTAAAAAAAAAATATACAAAAAGTTTTTAAACGCTGTTTGGGTCCAGAAATTGAAAACAAGAAAAAATTAGAGAAAAATCAGCGAATTTATCATGAAACATCATTTTGGTCCTAACAGTGTCATTAAATCTTAAACGTTAAGATTATAAATGTACATACAAATAACAGGAAAAAAAGAAATTATTATTTTACTGATTTTACACCTAAAGTGAAAAAAAAGAAAGATTTGAAGGAAATTTGATTTATATTTTTAATTAAATAATTTTTTCCTTAATTCATTTTTAATCTTTTCATTATTTTTTCAAACAAAAAGATTTGTAGAAAAATTGTATATTATGGAAATTTAATTTATTTTTCTAATTAAATAATTTTCTCCTTCATAAATTCATTTTTAGTCGTTATTTTTTTAGTTTTTTTTTTAATTTAAGGAATTTTTGACTAATATTTAAGTATTTAATTAGTTTTTTAATAAAAAAAAAAATATTATATGAAGTAATGTTTTTAGAAATAAAGGAAGCAAAAAATATATTTTGTTTGATTTTGTTTATAGTTGAGTTCTTTTTTTATATACAGACAATACTGTTAATTTAAATAAAATTTTCGTTAATTATTGTCGTCAACGAGAGATGAAAGTTGGAAAAAAAATGTTTTTCTTTATTTATGCTCCGGATATTTTGAATGGGAAAATAATGTAATTGGTGCGGGTCATCGATACGTTTTAATACAAATATATTGTAACTCTATATATATTTCGTCAGTCAGTGGATCGAGAAATATTATCGAAAAAAAAAATTGCAATATTAATAAAAAGTCTGGAAATTTAACGTATTCTCGTTTTTTTCCATTATCGTTGAATTTTTTTTTTTCACGATGATTCTTTCAGATTAATAAAAAGTAATCTGTTGAGTGGTAAAATAATTTTTTAAACTAAAAAATAAAAAGTAAAACATATTAAAAATTAAAAATTTTAAAGTAAAAGTAGAAAATTAAATGAAAAATAAAATCAGAGATAGAAAAAAAAAATGAAAAATAGAAAATAAAACGAAACATTGAAAATAAAATAGAGAGCAAAATAAAAGAAACCAAAAACAGAGAATTAAAAATAAATAAACAAATTTGAGAAATAGAGAATAAAAAATAAATTAAAGAAATAATAAAATAAAAAGTAAAAAATAAAAAATTTTACAAAGTAAATATTTACTTTGACAAAATAATTTTTATTTACATAAATAAAATGAACGACAAATATTTTGCAGTTCAGGCAAATATTATCACGTAGTCAAATAAAAATTATTTCGAAGTAAATAAATATTTATTCGACAATATTTGAGTAATCGATTATACTAGATTTAAAGGTTTTTTTTTCTTTTCTTTTCTGATCAGTGCAGTGTTTTTAAAAAAGAATTTTATAAAAGTAAAAAATATCTCAAAACTATACTTGTACATCAATCTTAGCCTCTATTGATTATGACTTCAGCTCCTTTTTTTACATTTTTAAAAAAAATTTATCAACTTTTTATTTTTTTTTTTAATCATCACAAGGTGCAAGAGTGCAACGGGCTTTTCGTTGAAGTTTCTTTGGACAAGGAGCACCTAGATTTTCAGGTTGTCGCTGCAAAAAATAAAATTTAAGGTAAAATTTAATACAATAAAGAAAATTTTTTTTTTTGAAAAATTATTTTTTTTGTAATTTTTATTTTTATTTGTTAATAAATTTTACTTATTTATTAATCAATTTTAATTATTTATTATTCTATTTTAATTATTTATTATTCTATTTTAATTATTTATTAATCAATTTTTAATTATTTATTAACTAATTTATGTTAGTTTGTTAATTAATTTGAGTTAATTTATTAATTAATTTGTGTTAGTTTTGTTAATTAATTTGAGTTAATTTATTAATTAATTTTTGTTAGTTTATTAATTAATTTGAGTTAGTTTATTAATTAATTTGAGTTAATTTAGTAATAAATTTGAGTTAGTTTATTAATTAATTTGATTAGATGTGTAAATTAATTTTTAATTATATTATATAGATATTAACCTTGATGAATCGTGAACTATAAACAAAGCCGTGACCACAGGAAACGTTACAAGCTGTCCATGGTGACCAGGGTGAAACCATGCAATCAACTTTAGGATTATTGACAAGTTGATTGTTATTAAAAATAGATTCATCTTGTTTTCTCGATTGCTGTTGACCACCAGTGAGTGCCGATCGAACCTGAATTTACAATCTTCGTTAATCTCAGGTATGTTAAATTTTACTATATTTTTATATTTTTAAATAACTACTATTATTTATTTATTGTTTATTTAATTATTATTAATTTTTTGTAGAGTCAAAATTTTTTATTCAGACCAAATTCTTAAAGTCCGTCAAGTTTTTTTTGTGTCAGTAGTAGAGATCAATTCCGGTCAGACGGAGTAACTGTATCAGTAGTATAAGTACATTTTAGTCAGACTGCAAATTTTTGGGAATTTATTTTCTCGTAATTTTAGTTTTTAATTTAGTTCTTAGTTTTATTTATTTTTAGTTTATTTCATTTCAGTTACTTTTATAGTTTTATTTTTTACTTTTTTTTAGTTTTAATTTTTAATTCTAGTTTTCAAATTTTAGCCTTTAATTTGATTCGAACAATTACGATATTAGTAGTAAAGGTTAAATTTTGTCGAACCAAATTTTTTTTATTCTGACTAAAAACTTTTTTGTTCTCAGTAGTAAAGATTAATTAATCAGTAGTATAAGTAAATTTTAGTCAGACTGAATATTCTCCAGTTTTTTTTTATTTTCCTGTTATCAGTAGTAAAGAGTTATCAGTAGTATAAGTAAATTTTAGTCAGACTGAATATTCTCCAGTTTTTTTTTTATTTTCCTGTTATCAGTAGTGAAAGTAATTTCAAGTCAGACAAATACTTGTACGTAAATATAAATGACTTAAAAGGTAAAAATAATGAAACATTAAAAAAAATAGTATTAAAATAATATTAAAAAAATATTTCATAAATAAATGAAAATATCAATGAAATAACTTACGATTTCACAAGTTTTCGTACACTCATCGGCAGTTTGGAAATTATTTCTATTTCCTCGACATCCACCATAAATGAATGGAACACACATTAATTTACGTGTGTCGAATGACCAACGCTCAAATCGTCCTCTGCAAGGACCAATTTCTTGTTCTTCCATACAAACAACTAAAAATCGTAGAAATTAAAAAAATTCTTTAGTTTCTGGTATACTTTTGTTGCTTATACAAAAAAATTTTGTTTTCAATGCGAAAAATTTGATTATTTTATTATCAAAAATTAATTTTTTTAATGGTGAGAATTATTTTTACCTTTAGCAGTGGCCATGTCGAGTGAACACTCTTCAGATTCCGTGCATTCAACTTGCTGTATGAGTTTAATTTTTAAGGAACATTCCGCGTGTGATGTAGGATCACTGGTTAATAATCTCATTCTCATTCTCACACCCTGTCCACAAGTGACACTGCAAGGCGACCACGTTGACCATTCTGAAACCTTAATTTTCATTCACTCTTTTTTTTTACCTATTTCAGAATTGCGAAAATCGTATTTTTTTTTTAATTGCTTTTGCATTATTTTCTATTTTCTATCACTATTATTTTAGTAAACTAAAGAAAGAGAGAAAAAGAATTTAATGAAAGAAATTAAATAAGAGATTGAAAATTAAAGTATAAAATTATATTATAGTTTTTCTAAAGATATCAAATTAAGACAAAAAAAAGTATTAAAATAATGCATCGTGAAAATTTTGATAACTTTTTTTGCCTCCTTGGAAAAACTGTATGATATTGTAAACTAAAGAAAGCAGATTTTTAGTAAGAAAAGAATTTAATAAAAATATTGAAAATGAAAGTATAAAAATAAATTAAATAAATTATAATTAAATAATTACAGAGAGAAAGAAAGTATAGAAATTGAAAATAAAAGTACAAAAATTAGAGAAAATTAGAGAGAGAAAGAATTAAAAGAAAATAAATTAAATAATAAATAGAAAATGAACGTAGGATAAAAATTGAAAGAATTTATATGAGAAATTGTAATTACAGAGCACTTGGGATCAAGTATCTCCTCAGTTCCAGGTTCGCAATTTGATTTCATGCATTTCGACTTTTCAATAAGTGTGACGTGATTGCATTTTTTTCTATTATTTCGATTGACGAGCTTTCTTGTTCTCATTGTCAGGCCAGGACCACAAGACGCCGAGCACTCGGACCACTCGGTCCATTTCGATGCTTCACAATCGGACTCATTAATACCGAAAGCTTTGTCCTCATTTTCAGCGTCATCTCTAAAAAAAACCAGTTTTTTTTGGCAAAAATTAGATATTTTCAATTTTAAGTATTTTTAATTCCTATTATTTTTTTAAATGTTTAACATTTTTTTTTATTTAAAATTTTTTCAATTTTAATTTTTTTAAATTAAAAAAAAATTTTTTATTCAATCCCGAGTCGAAATTTAAGCCCTACTTTCACCCTGAATTTTCAGGGTCTATTGAGTGTTAGGAGTAGTAAAGTAGGGTCTAATTCTAATACAATTAGACCCTACTTTGACTCCCAAAATAGGCGGAAATTTGCCAATCTTCCATTTGGAGAAGCAAAGGAGGGTCTACTTCTAAGAAACCTGTACCGTACTTTTAAACCTCGTAGACCCTACTTTCATACTCCTAGACCCTACAATTAAAAAAAGAAAAATTTGAAGATTTGCTCAGATTCAATTGAAGCACTTGGGATGAGTAAAAGTGGAATTTTATGTGTTTTATAGCGTCTATATACACGAAGTGTATATAGACGCTATAAAACACATCAGTATTTATGAATTTGGAGTACTTTTTGCATTTGCAGTGTTTCAAGTAATGCATTAAAAAATAATTCTAAATTTTCTTTTAGAATGTAGGGTCTAGGAGTATGAAAGTAGGGTCTACGAGGTTTAAAAGTACGGTATAGGTTTCTTAGAAGTAGACCCTCCTTTGCTTCTCCAAATGGAAGATTGGCAAATTTCCGCCTGTTTTGGGAGTCAAAGTAGGGTCTAATTGTATTAGAATTAGACCCTACTTTACTACTCCTAACACTCAATAGACCCTGAAAATTCAGGGTGAAAGTAGGGCTTAAATTTCGACTCGGGATTATTTAAGTTTATTTGAATTTATTTATAAAGAAGAATTTTTTTTCAGACAGTAGTGAAAGTAAAATTTCAGTCAGACATCATTTTTATTTCGGATAAAACTTGTAATTTTTTCTAAATCAGTAGTAAGAATAATTTTTAGTCAGACATAATCGTTTCTATTTCTATTTGTATTTCAGTAGTAGAGGTAAATTTAATCAAATATTTTTGGTCATCGTTTCTATTTCGACTTTCAATTGTAAAAGTTAGGAAATCAATAAAATACTTGAAATTTTTCAGTAGTAAAACCATCTTTTGGTCAGACACCGCATTGTTCTTATTTCTACTTTCAGCATAGAGAAAGTTTTAATCAGAGAGTACTTGGGATTTTTCGTTTCAGTAGTAAAGCCAAATTTTAGTCAGACATTGTTTCTATTTCTATTTCAAATAGTAAAAGTGAATATTATTATAGTCAGACAGGTTTAGGAATTTTTGTCATTAGTATTAGCAGTCGTATCCGTCAGTGCTTAGAAATTTTCGTATCAGTAGTAAAGACAAATTTTAGTCAGACATTGTTCCTATTTCTATTTTCAGTAGTAAAAGTAATTTTAATCGGAGAGTTCTTGAAATGTGGTGTGTAAGTAGTAAAGTCAAATTTTAGTCAGACTTACTTTCCATTTCAGACAATACTTGAAATTTTTTGTATCAGTAGTAAAGGTAAATTTTTAATCAGACATTGTTCATATTTATATTTTCAGTAGTGAAGATAAACTTCAGTCAGACGCCGTTTTCATTTTTTACTTTCAGTAGTAACAGTAAATTTAAATCAGACAGCACTTGAAATTTTTTTTGTCAGTAGAAAAGTTAATTTTTAGTCAGACATAATCGTTCCATTGTTGTCTGACTGATTTCTATTTACATTTTATTTTATTTACATTATTTCTATTTACTGAAGTATTCTATTGTATTTATATTTTTTCTGTTTACCCTACTTCAGTAGTATAAATAGAAAAATATTTCAGTAGTATAAACAGAAAAATACTTCAGTAGTACAAACAGAAAAATATTTCAGTAGTACAAACACAAATCAGTCAGACAATGATTTTCTCCAATTACAGACATTATGATATTAGTAGTAAAAGTAATTTTCAGTAAGTCATGAAATAATTTTAATTTTAATTTTAATTTTGTATACACAAGTAGTAAAAAATATTTTCAGTCAGACATGAAACATTTTTAATATAAAAAAAATACCTCAGTAGTACAAACAGAAAAATATTTCAGTAGTACAAACAAAAATCAATCAGACAACGATTTTCTCCAATTGTAGCGACATTATGATATTAGTAGTAAAAGTAATTTTCAGTAAGACATGAAATAATTTTAATTTTTCTATTTTCTATACAAAAGTAGTAAAAAATATTTTCAGTCAGACATGAAATATTTTTTAAATATATAAAATATTTTGAAATAAATTTTTATTTACTCACGGACATTCACCACTGAAAGCAAGACACATTTCCTTAGAAATCAATTGTCTATTACAACCCATCATTGCTGCTTTTTCCGGAATTCTATAATCTCTCTTTCTCATTCTCAAACCTTTGCCGCATGTCACCGAACACGTTGACCATGGCGAGTATTCCGTCGTTAGGCATTCGGCTTAAAAAAAAGAAAATACAATTAAAAAATTTCACTAAATTTTTAGTTTTAATTAAAACTTTCGTTATTTAAACAAATCGCTGTGCCAAGTAAAAATTTTGTTCCCTATACATTTTTTCACAGTTTTTCTAAGGATATCAAATTAAGACAAAAAACGAATTAAAATTGTTATTTTGTAACACTTTTAATTCGTTTTTTGTTAAAAATAAAATTAAAAATTAAAAAAAAATTTTTTTTGTTGAAAAAATAATTTAAAAAAATAATAAAAAAATAATTTAAAATTAAAAAAAAAATTTGTAAAAAAAATTATCAATAAACTTACGTCGAGACGTGTCTTCAGTATTTTCAGTGACTTCGAATTCAGCGATTTGTTGCTGAAGATTCTGTTCGTCACAACTTTTTGGAACAATTGCCTCCCTATTTAAATAGAGTCTCGCCAATGGTAGCATTGGTTTTCCACTGGGATCATAGAATGGTGATCGTGGATCTTCCGGATATGATGTTGTGATTGGTTTCATTTTTTCCCTCGGCTTAGTTTCCGAATTCGGTGACATATAACTGATACCATTATCTGTCCCACCGTCCCATGGATAAAGATCAATGATCATACTCCTAACCCAGGAGCAATCCTTTTGACAGAGATTTAGTTTACTCACACCCACGACCCAATCGGGCGATGGTCCCAGCATTGAGGCAACTGACAATAACGGATGCTTCTTGTCAACTCTGCCAAAAAAAAAAAAAAATATTCATTACTTTATTTTAATTCTGAAATATCGAAAATTCATTAAATCAATTAAATTATTATTTTTCGTGATAAATAAAATTAATAAAATTAATTTATTTTATAATTATTTAAATAAATTTAATAATTCTTTAAGTAAAAATAATTTTTGCTCAATCAAGTTACCTACTTTTTTTGGTCTTATTTTTAATTACTTTTCTGGTAGAATTAATATTTAATTACTTTTCGGTAATTATTTTTTATTTATTTTATTGTAATTATTTTTTTAGTTTGTTCTTTTTTGTTTTTGTTTTTTGTTTTTTTGTTTTTTGTTTTTTGTTTTTTGTTTTTTGTTTTTTGTTTTTTGTTTTTTGTTTTTTGTTTTTTGTTTTTTGTTTTTTGTTTTTTGTTTTTTGTTTTTTGTTTTTTGTTTTTTGTTTTTTGTTTTTGTTTTTTGTTTTTTGTTTTTTGTTTTTTGTTTTTTGTTTTTTGTTTTTTGTTTTTTGTTTTTTGTTTTTTGTTTTTTGTTTTTTGTTTTTTGTTTTTTGTTTTTTGTTTTTTGTTTTTTGTTTTTTGTTTTTTGTTTTTTGTTTAATGGACACTGAAGGAGAAATGAAAACCTGAAATTTGCGGTTGTATTAGTGTTGACATTGGGATACCAGAGTCCAGCTGCCTTGATGTAAGTTCTCAGATGGCGAGCTTGGGATTTTAATTCGGCCTCCAATCCTGATGCAGAGCCCCATTCAGCGAGTTGACGAAATCCATCGGATGCTGTGTGATCCCGACCCCAAAAGGAAAAATTTGTCTCGTGAGTTGCACCGACCACATCACTGAAATGGGTCAACCATAGGGAAAATGGAAAATCCTTGGGGTGAGTCTCATTCGACCAAATACCCTCCATAATCATCTAATTTTAAGAATAAAAGAAGAAATATCGTCTTACTGACAGCAATAATAGGGGAAAAAATAACAAAACAAATATAGTGACAACTGCATTATAATAATTATAATAATAAAAAGAAACAAAAATAATAGTAACAATAAGAACAAAAAAATAGAAAATAGAAAAGAATTTTTTTTTTAAATTTAAAATAGCAAAAAATAAGAAAAAATTACCTTTCTTTGAATATTTTCTTTTGGATAAGTAAATTTTACTATAATTAAATTAGTAGAAATTATTATTTAGCAGTAAAATTTATTAATTCAAAAGCAAACAGTCAGTCACTGAAAATTTCACTAATAAGTCATTTATACAATTTATTAGTAATTTATTAGTAAAATTTACTAATTTAAAAGCAAACAGTCATCAGGCACTGAAAACTTTACTAATAAACAGTAATATCTACTAATTTTATAAATAAATAAAGAATAATTTCTACTAATTTATTAGTAATATTTACTAATTCAAAAACAGAAAGTCAAAAAAAGTAAATTTTACTCATAAATTAATAGAAATTACTATTTATTACTAAAATTTACTAACTCAAAACAGAAAGTCAAAAAAATTAAATTTTACTAATAAAATAGTAAAAATTTCTATTTATTAGTAAAATTTACTAATTTAAAAGCAAAATGTCAAAAAAAAGTAAATTTTACTAATAAATAGAAATTTCTACTAATTTATTATGCAAATTTACTAATTCAGAAGCAAAAAGTCAAAAAAAAATTTTACTAATAAATTAGTAAAAGTTTCTATTTTTTAGTAAAATTTACTAATTTAAAAGCAAACAGTCAGGCACTGAAAACTTTACTAATAAACAGTAATAATTACTAATTTTATAAATAAATAAAGAATAATTTCTACTAATTTATTAGTAATATTTACTAATTCAAAAACAGAAAGTCAAAAAAAGTAAATTTTACTCATAAATTAGTAGAAATTACTATTTATTACTAAAATTTACTAACTCAAAACAGAAAGTCAAAAAAATTAAATTTTACTAATAAAATAGTAAAAATTTCTATTTATTAGTAAAATTTACTAATTCAAAAGCAAAATGTCAAAAAAAAGTAAATTTTACTAATAAATAGAAATTTATACTAATTTATTATGCAAATTTACTAATTCAGAAGCAAAAAGTCAAAAAAAAATTTTACTAATAAATTAGTAAAAGTTTCTATTTTTTAGTAAAATTTACTAATTTAAAAGCAAACAGTCAGGCACTGAAAACTTTACTAATAAACAGTAATAATTACTAATTTTATAAATAAATAAAGAATAATTTCTACTAATTTATTAGTAATATTTACTAATTCAAAAACAGAAAGTCAAAAAAAGTAAATTTTACTCATAAATTAGTAGAAATTACTATTTATTACTAAAATTTACTAACTCAAAACAGAAAGTCAAAAAAATTAAATTTTACTAATAAAATAGTAAAAATTTCTATTTATTAGTAAAATTTACTAATTCAAAAGCAAAATGTCAAAAAAAAGTAAATTTTACTAATAAATAGAAATTTATACTAATTTATTATGCAAATTTACTAATTCAGAAGCAAAAAGTCAAAAAAAAATTTTACTAATAAATTAGTAAAAGTTTCTATTTTTTAGTAAAATTTACTAATTCAAAAGCAAAAAGTCAGTCACTAATTCAAATTAGTATACATTTTTACTTATTCAAATTTAGAGAGTAGATATAAGAATAATAAATTAACAATAATATAAAAAATTGTAATAACAATAATAATAACAAAAATATACACAATAATATTGTCAAAAAAAAAATGAAAAGAACTATAATAGTAACTAAAATTTAAAAGAATAATAATAATAATAATAATAATAATAATAATAATAATAATAATAATAATAATAATAATAATAATATTAATAATAATAATAATAATAGCGAAAATTAAAAAGAATTAGAATAACAATGAGAATAATAATAAAAAAATAGGTTGCATTATCAATGGTAGTTAATAACAAAAGAAAATAGTTCCCCATATTTATGGAAAGTAAATTAGAAAGAAAATAATAATTTACCGAATATTTTGCTTCGTCGCAAGCACAACATTTATTGTCATCTAATTTTTCGGCTTCATCGGATGTCATTTCACAAAATGTTTTCGTTAATGCCCCATCTTCCGCATACCAATGTGTTGAATCTTCGAAAATCATTGCAGTGAATACCACACAACCCGAACCCGATGCTGGTGCTCTCCACATCACTTGAATCTATTTTTTATATAAATTATTCATATTTTAAATATTTGAATTTAAATATATATATATATATATATATATATATATATATATATATATATATATATATATATATATATATACTAGGGGGGAAAATATTTGAATATTTTTGCATTGAAAAATATTTAAATCTTTTTATATTTATAAATATTTTATTCCTTTTTACATTGAAAATTATTTAATTTCTTTTATATTGTAGATTTTCTTTAAATCTTTTTTTGTATTTCAAAATATTGAAATCATTAAACATTGACAAATATTTGAATCTTTTTTAAATTGGAAAATATAAAAAAAAAGTTTTTACATTAAAAAATATTTAATTCTTTTTTGCATTCAAAAATATAAAATTATTAAACATTGAAAAATATTTCATTCTTTTTTGCATTCAAAAATATTAAAATTATTTAACATTGAAAAATATTTGAATCTCTTTAAATTGCAAACTATTTAAATCTTTTTAAATTGAAAAATATTTCAATCTTTTTAAATTGAGAAAAATTTTTATGTTTTTTAAATTCGTAAATATTTAAATTTTTGCAAATTGAAAAATATTTAAATCTTTTTAAATTTAAAAAAAAATTATGTTTTTGAAATTGGAAAATATTTAAATTTTTGCAAATTGAAAAATATTTAATAATCTTTAAAAATTGAAAAATTGAAAAATTTGAAAAATAGAACAATATTTAAATTAAAAATTAGAACGATATTTAAGTTAAAAAATATTTAAAACTTTTTACACTGGAAAATATTGAATTTCTTTTACATTTAAAAATGTTTAAGAATTTATTAAATTAAAAAATATTTAAATCTAAAAATATTTAAAACATCAAATCTTTCTACAATGAAAAATATTTATTTGTCTATTTTTTTTCGAGGGAAGATTCAATTCTTTTTACTCAAAGTTTCAAAGTGTTAGAAAAACACTTTTTTTTTATTGCATACACATTTCTTTATATCAGGGATACATTTTTTTTCACGTATATCATCGAAAAATGAAAAAAAAATACATTTTTGAACTCACCTCTGATTTTGAATTGTCAGTTGACTCTGATATCGTATTGATACAATCTTCATTAAATTGAGCAAGCGAATCTGAAAAGAGCTGCAAATATCCAATTCGAGCAGCAGGGTTATTAGGCAAGTGTTGGGAATCGATAGATAGCGTGAAACGTGTAAATTGTTGAAGTCTCTCATGATTGCGAGTGCCTGGAACGTGCAATTTTGTGTGTTCCAATTGGAATGCAAAATGGTTTTTTTTTATTTTTTTTATATATAAATTGATATTTTGAAAAAAATCCACATCCATTTCTAGAATGTTGATGATATTTTCTTTTTTTTAAAATAAAATATAACAAATCGCACATTTATTTGTTAAATTATTTGAATTAAATTAATTCAAATAAATAAATTTATTCAATTAAATTTGAATTAGTAAAAATGTTTACTTGAATTAATAATTGACTTTTTGCTTTCGAATTAGTTAATTTTACTAATAAATTAGTAGAAATTACTATTTATTACTAAAATTTATAGTCACTGACTGTTTGCTATTGAATTAGTAAACTTTACTAATAAATACTAATTTTTACCAAGTTATTAGTAAAATTTACTAATTCGAAAGCAAAAATTCTGTTACTACTTCAAATTAGTAAATATTTTTACTAATTCTAATTTAAAGTGAATATTAAACAATATATTTTTATTATAACAAAATCAAAATAATAATAATAATACAAATTTTAATCAATTATTAAAATTTTTTAAATTCAATTTAAATAACATTAATTCTTTCAATTATTATTTATAATGTATAATTATTAATTAATAATTATTAATTAATAATTATTAATTAGTAATAATTAATTGTTAATCAATTGAATTATTTATTACTAATTCGATTTAGCAGTAATTTATTAATTAAATTACTGTTCATTAATTTGTATCAATCATTTATTATTCAAATTAATTATTCATTGAGTTAATTACTTTTAATTCAAATTGGAAATAATTGATTAACTGAATTAATTAATAATTAAATAATATATAATAAATAATTAATTTACCTCTTAAGCTAATTGTGTAAACAGCATTTGGGATATATTTATCGAAATCTCCACTAATCAAAATGCGATAACCACCGTCGCCCGGAAGTCGTTGGGAGGATGCCTCTTCCGTGGATGGTCGCATTGGACAACTGGCTTGAACTCCGGCGACGATCAACGTCACCAAAATTAGCCGTAACATTTTCTATTAACTTATAGTTGCCCTTTTTCCTTAAAACAGTAAATTTTTTTGTGTTATTTCTACACTTATTAATTATTAATTTGAAAAAAAGTATTTTTTAATTTTAAATAATAATAATGGAATTTCTTGAAAAAATTCAATTATTTTTCTAAATTTGGAATAAAATTTTTCGCGAGAATTCAATTATTTTAAGTGTACAGTAATAATTGAATTTTTCAAAAAAAATTCAATTATTTTTCTAAATTTGGAATAAAATTTTTCGCGAGAATTCAATTATTTTGAGTGTACAATAATAATTGAATTTTTCAAAAAAAATTCAATTATTTTCACAAAATAATGAGAATAAAATTCTTTGCAAGAATTCAATTATTTTCGTAATAATTTTTTTCGCAAGAATTCAATTATATTTTCGTAATAAAATTTCTTGTGAGAATTCAATTATTTTTAATATAATTTCAATGGAATTTTTCAAGAGAAATCAATTATTTTCAAAAGCTAATTAAATTCTTCGCCAGAATTTAAATTATTTTCATAAAAAAAATTTTAAAAAAATAATAAAATTTTTCGTGAGAATTCAAATATTTTCAAAAATTATAAGAATAAAATTCTTTGCAAAAATTCAATTATTTTCGCAATAAATTTTTTCGTGGTAATTAAATTACTTTTAATATAATTTCATTAAAATTACTCAAAAGAATTCAATTATTTTCAAAAATTATTGTAATAAAATTTTTCTCCAGAAATTCAATTATTGTCAAAAACTATTGTAATAAAATTTTTTTGCAAGAATTCAATTATTTTCAAAAATTTTAATAAAATTCTTTTCCAGAAATTCAATTATTTTCAAAAACTATTATAATAAAATTTTTTGCAAGAATTCAATTATATTCGTAATAAAATTTTCCGCGTGAATTCAATTACTTTTAATAGAATTTTAATGAAATTTCTCGAAAGAATTCAATTATTTTCAAAAATTGTAATTACATTCTTCTCTAGAATTTGAATTATTTGAATAATGAAATTCTTCGCGAGAATTCAATTATTTTTAAAAATTATTAGAATAAAATTCTTTACAAGAATTAAATTATTTTTGCAAAAAATTTTTTCGTGCGGGAATTAAATTACTTTTAATATAATTTGAATGAAATTTCTCAAAAAAAAAATCAATTATTATCAAAAGCTAATTTTTCGCAAGAATTCAATTTTTTTTTCATTTAAATAATAATGGAATTTTTCGCAAGAATCCAATAATTTTCATTTAAATAATAATGGAATTTCTCGAAAGAATTCAATTATTTTAAAAAACTAT
This sequence comes from Leptopilina syphax, assembly GCA_032872505.1. Lineage (NCBI taxonomy): Eukaryota > Metazoa > Arthropoda > Insecta > Hymenoptera > Figitidae > Leptopilina > Leptopilina syphax. The sequence continues at coordinate 41,312,743 of CM065469.1, forward strand.
TTTAATAAAATTCTTTAAAAGAATTCAATTATTTTCAAAAACTATTTTAATAAAATTCTTTAAAAGAATTCAATTATTTTCAAAAATTATGGGAATAAAATTTGTTTGCAAGAATTCAATTATTTTCGTAATAAAATTAATTAACTAGGCATATTGTAATTGTTAATTAATTATATTTTACAAACGAAAAAATCAGCAGTAATTTTGCATTAAAAAAATAAAAAAATCAAAACTACCCATAATATCATTATAGTCCATTAGAAAAAAATTAGAAAAATTAAAAGAAGAAGATAAATAAAACATAGGAAAAAAGGCAAAATGAAAGACAAAATTAGAAGAATACACAAAAAAAAATAAAACTATAGAAAAATTTTGATTCACGAATTAAAAATAAAACAAGTAGAAAGAAGAAGAAAGAATAGAAGAAAATCGAAAATAAGAGTAACGGAAAAAAGAAGATATAGAATAATTTACTTCTTCTAAATTCCACTTGTTAAATAATACATTCTGACAAATTCCCAGCTCATATAAGATATTATTACTGAAATTATTCATGCGCACATTATATACACATCATGTTTGCGCATAAGATTTCAATTTAAGTGACAATTGCGCGGAATGAACAAGAACCAAGTTCTGGTTTCTCATTTATAAAGATTCAATCGTGTGTATATGCATAGAGAAATAATATGGGTGCCCTTGTCTTCTTTGAGGCTCGTATGCCTTGAATACTTGTACACATATGTGGAATATGAATATTCCACGTGATAATAATTTGCACAAAGCCTGCAATGTCCGATTGCGCACATGCATTGCAGACACAATCGTGGATAATAAAACAAATAGAATCACATATGAGTATTTTTTTTATTATTATTATTATTATTATTATTATTATTATTATTATTATTATTATTATTAATCATTTTTATTATTATTACTATTATTATTAATCATTTTTATTATTATTATTATTATTATTATTAATCATTTTTATTATTATTACTATTATTATTAATCATTTTTATTATTATTACTATTATTATTATCTTTCTAATTTAAAAAAAAAATTCTCGTCAAAATCCCAATTATCTTTATAAATAACAAAATTCTTCCCCAAAATTCAATTATATTTTCAAATCAATTTCAAATTCCCAAAAATAGTACGCAAAAATTTAATTATTTTCATAAATAATACAAATTTCTCAGAAATTCAATTATTTACAAATTTTTTATAAATTCCTTCGCAATAATTCAATTATTTTTTAAAATAATAAAAATTTTTTCAATTATTTTCATAAAAAATAATTAAAAATTGTAGAAAATAATAATTGATTTGAAATGATGAAAATAATTTTTGAAAAAGTTACTGCAATAAAATTCTTATAATATAAAACAATGATTTTATCACTCGGACATCTTTAATTATTATTATAAAACATGAAGAAATCGATCACTTCGAGTCTTCGACTCGAAGCAATCGCTGTCTTCATATTTTATAAAAATATTCTTATTAGTTATTGAATTCAAAAAGATTTGAATTTGAAATTCTTAATTCCTATGGAAAAATAATATTGATTAAATATTTATTTAAAAAAAAAAGTTATTGATGTTTTTAAATAATTTTTGCAATTAAAGAAATTCGTAAATAAATGTAACAGAACATTTTTTTTAAGTAAAATTTTTTTCTTTATTTTCTAAAAATTTAAAAAGTTTTAATTTCATTTTCAATTAAAATTTGTAATTGGCAAATAGAATAGAATATCTAATGTTTCTTTTCCAAAAGAAAAGAATGAGTTTCTGAACAATATTGTTATTGAGAAATATAAATTATGCATAAAATATTTCCTATTTTTTAATTATAATTTTTTAACAATTAACTGATCTATCAAACAATATTTTTTAAAGAAAAAAAACAAAACAAAACAAAAGCATACACAAAAACTAACTTTAAAGTGTGGACAGACAGAATAAAAGAATGAAATACGAAGATTATTATAGTTAATAACGAAATGAATATTTATTTGTACATATTAAATAATTTTTTTACGGTGCTTTAATATTATAATAAAAATGATTTATTATTTATTAATAATATTGTAGGATCTTGTATTATTGTAGTTATAATTAACTCTCTAAATTTAAATTAGGAAAAATGTTTACTAATTTGTGATTTTAATTAGTTACTGACTTTTTGCTATTAAATTTTAGTCAAATTTACGAATAAATAATAATTTCTAAAAATATTTATTAGTCAAATTTAGTCATTCAAAAGAAAAAGACGAAAAAAGTAAATTTTATACTAATAAATAATAATTTCTAGATTTTCTACTTATTTTTTTAGTAATATTTACTAATTCAAAAACGGAAAGACAAAAAAAGTAAATATTACTAATAAGTTAGTAGAAACTACTATTTATTAGTAAAAATTACTAATTCCGAAATCAAAAAGAAAAAAAAATAAATTTTACTAATAAATAATAATTTCTACTAATTTATTAGTAAAATTTACTAATTCAGAAGCAAAAAGTAAAAAATTATTACTAATTAGTGGAAATTGTGATTTGTTAGTAAAATTTACTAATTAAGAAGCAAAAAGTAAAAAAAAATACATTTTTCTAATAAGTTAGTAAAAATTGTTATTTAGTAGTAAAATTTACTGATTCAAAGTCAAAAAGTAAAAAAAAAGTAAATTTTACTAATAAATAATAATTTCTACTAATTTATTATGCAAATTTACTATAATTAGTAGAAATTGCTATTTATTAGAAAAATTTACTAATTCAGTAGCAAAAAGTAAAAAAAAAAATTACTACTTAGTAGAAATTGTGATTTACTAATTCAGAAGCAAAAAGTCAAATAAGTACATTTTTCTAATAAGTTAGTAGAAATTGCTATTTATTAGTAAAATTTACTAATTCAAAAGCAAAAAAAAAAGAAGTAAATTTTACTAATAAATTAATAGAAATTACTATTTATTAGTCAATTTTACTAATTCAAAAGCAAAAAGTCAGACACTAATTCAAATTAGTAAACATTTTGATCAATTAGATCAATTTGATCATTTAGATAAAATTCTTATAACAATTATAATATCATTATAATTACTATAATATCATTATAATTATTGTAAAAATTATTATATAATTAGATTATATAAATATAAAAATATATTTACAAAAAATATACAAAACAAGTGCCTATATGTGTATCTGACACTGGGAACGAGGTCACAACTTTTGCTATCCTTACGTTTAACGGCTCTCGCGATATCGCGAGATCATCGCATTCATATATTGTAATACGCACTTGAAACATATGTATATATAGAAGTCGAAATAACTTTTTTAAATTGTATAATAAAAAGGAATTTGCCTTCACTCTTGACTTCAGGGGTCATTTGAAAATTTGAATTTCTAAAATTGCTTATTATTAGATTGAAAATTATTAATTTTTATACGAATGAAAAAAATTCAAATATAAATATTAGAACCTTTTTTTTCTTCATTTTTGCAGACTAAAAGTTTTTTTATAAACTCAAATTTTTTTTTTAGTTTAAAAATATTTTTTTTATTGACAATTGTTTCGTTGAAAAATTCTGTAAAAATTCAAAACATTTTTTATTGTTTTTAATTTTTTAGTGAATAATTCCGTGAAAATTTTATTTTTTAAAAAAATTTTCCGTAAAAAATTGAAATCAAGCTCTTTTAAAATTTTGAATTAGGGACAAAGACGAGAATTATAAAATCGTGTTACATAATAAAATACTTTTTTCCTTTCAATACTCGCGTGTATTTATAATTAAATACTAAAATCACAATAAGCTATTATTTAGCTAAACATATCGTATATTTTTTTTTTTTTTTGGAGGGCAATCGATAATTTATTAATAATATAAAATTATTTTTTATATTCACACGAGTAGGATTCTTATTCATTTTTCATTCGACGACATATATATAATTATATTTTGATCAAATTAATTTTAATTGCTGCAAAAAAAAACCGGTGTTTTGTTTAATTGTCACTTCCTTTTGTGTTGCGGCGAAGAACTATTATTTTTTCAATGTCAACATTTATGAAAAAAAAAAATCGTTACAAATGAAATTTTTCCCACTTTACGCATAAGTCATTTGCACAATATTATATATGTTTACTTGTCTACTTCCTGTTCTTTCAATAATGTAAAATTCCTGTTTAGAAAATCATTCAAAACTAGAAATGAAAATTAAACTAAAAATAGAATAAAATAATATAAAAGCAATTTTAATAATTCAAAAATGTTAAGAAATTTCCCCTTGGTGAGGGGGTCAAAATGGGGAAAAAAGTATTATCAATATTTTTTCGTTCCAGATATAATAATTATTTATTTAATTAATTAATAATAATAATAATTATGATTCATAATATACCATCATTGTTTAATTAATTTATTATTTTTTAAATAATAACAATAATAATATAATAATAAAAATTAAATAAAATAATATAATTTGAGTTAATATTTATTTATTTGGATAAACAATGATAATTATGTATTTTATCGTTCTAGTAAAGATTGCAATAAGGCAACATTGAACTAAAAATCTCCTTCTGATAAACAATGGAACAAAATAAAAGTGCCATTGTTAAAGAGAAAAAAAAAAAAACTTTAAATATAAACTTGTCACTCCTCTTTTATAATGAAACACGAAAAAAAAATGTGTAAATGGAAAATTATCCACTTGCGGGCTTTGCTCATTGTTTTCAAAGTTTGAAAATGAGATTCTGATAATGATGCGAGATAGAAATTACAGACCGGAAATAATGCGGCTCGAGACACATCGGTCGTGGGTTCCGATAATGATAACATACAACTCATTCATACATGCGTTGTATAAACGCGGAGAACATCACTCGCGAAGAATCCGCAAAGTCAGGTGAATGACACCAATAAAAGTTCTTCACACCAAAAAAAGTAAACAAAAAAATTTGAAAAAAAAGAATTTAATTTTAATTTTTAATTTTAATTTTGCAAATTAAAATTAAAAATTTTTTAAATTATTAATTAAAAAATAAAAAGTACAAATTTTTTAATATCACAATTTTTCTAAAGAAAAAAGTAAACAAAAAAATTTAAAAAAAGAATTTAATTTTAATTTGCAATTTTAATTTTGCAAATTAAAATAAAATAATAATATTATTAAAAATACCATAAACATAAATAATATCGAATAAAAAAATGGCTTATTCACTACTAAATAATAATAAAAATAATAAAATTAATAATTAATAATAATTATTAATTTATTAATTATTAATCAATATTCATTTATTTAGATAAATAATCTGTGTCAATTATTTGAATTTTAAGAAAAAAATTTTACAGTGCATTTTAATTTTAAAATTACTATCGAAAAAATAAAATCGTATTATGTTAATTTATTAACAACATAAGCATTTTGTACGTTCTTCATCATCATTTTTAATCATCATGTTCGTTTGCATAAATATAATGTAAATTTTCACAAATTACAATTTATTCGAAAATTTATTATTTAAATTTTATGTTGTAACAATCACGGAAGCAATTGACAATATAAATAAATAATTCTATAATGTAAATAAACTTTTATTTGTATTTATTTATCACTTTTTTATTTTTATTTATTTTGTTACTTATTTATTTAAATATTTATTTATTTATTTCTTTTTTTCTCTCTCTCTTTCTTTCTTTCTTTCTTTCTTTCTTTCTTTCTTTCTTTCTTTCTTTCTTTATCTCTTTATCTCTTTATTTATTTATTTTAACTATAGATAAGAAAAATTTTCTCCTGAAATAAAAAATCAATAAAATATTTAACAAACTTGATAAATGTCGAAAACTAAATTTAAAACAATTTATTCTTGTTTATATTTAGTTTTCTTTATTCAAACATCTCGATAGTCTTTATCGCCTTTTAGTTTTAAATCACAAAAAAAACCAAAAGTCTAAGGGTCATGAGATAAAATTCATTCTTATGCATTTTTTATTCTTTTTTTCGGTAAATAAAAAATAATATTTAAACACTGTACGGGTTTACAATCTGTAAAAAATGTGTCACGAAAAATTTTATTTTTATCGTTTATACAAATAATTTATTTTAATAAAATAAATAAATAATTTTAAAAACTTTCGATTTTGTTCAATAGAAAATAAATAAAAATCCTTTTATTTTAAAACAATTCTATTATTATGTTTATATTATTGCAAATAAGTAAATAAATGTAAACCAAGTCCACTTCCGGACCAAAAGGATGAAGTTATAATAAATATTTATAAATAAGTAAATAAATGAGAAAATAAATAAATAATAAATTAATTCCAAAAAAATTCCAAAATTTCTTCAGGACCAAAAGGCTGAAGATATAATAAATATATGTAAATAAATAAATGAGTAAATAAACAAATGAGATAATAAATAAATGAGTAAATAAATGAGTAAACAAATAAAAAAAATAATTAAACAAATAATTACATAAATAAAAATTAGTATTTATAATTCACATTTTTATTTAATAGCTACTAACTGAAATAATTAGTTAGAGGTCAATGTTTTTTTTAAATACAAAAACACAATTTTTAAAAATAAGAAATAAAAATTATTTACTTAAATATCACACAGAACTTTTATCACATTTTTTTCAGTTCTTTTCAAGTTAATAGGAAATAATTGAAAAAAAATGTTCACTATATAAAGAACTAAGGAACAAAAACAATACGTTGAATTGTATCTATAAATAAATTTTAAATAAATTTTCTTAAATAAATAAATAAATAAAATTTGTTGACTTTTGGTCCATCAGTTAAAAAACTTCAGTGTGATTTAATTAACTAAAAATTCAATTTAATAAAAGAATTAAAATGCAAAATTTATTTTGTCTCTAATTTGCAGAGAGGGGGGAAAGAAAAAAAAAACACGAGAATATTGCCTTTAAAAGACTCACCGGTTATGTTAAAATCTCACGGTTATAGACCAACAACAAGTTGAGCAAAGCTCGTATATAAGACTGACGCGACACGACTAAACGAGATGACGACTTCGAGTCTTGGGACTACTGCTACAGATTGGGAAAGTCTAGTTACTAAGCAAACAAAAATTATATCATCTACGGAAATACGCACTTTTTGCCTTTAAATTATACTTATAGCACTTCATTCTATTTTTTTCATTTGAAAATATTTTTTTATACGCGATTATAGACAAGTGAAGAAATAAAGAAAATTGTAAATTTTTCAAGTTAATTGAGTCGTTTTTGAATTTAAATTTCTTTCTTTTTCTTCTCTTTCTTTTTTTAAAGACAAAAATTTTTTTACTTTTTTCTTTCTTCTCTTTCTTCTTTTAAAGACAAAGAAAACTTGAAAAAGAAAACGAATTTTATATTTTTTTTCTCTTTCTTTTTTTAAAGACAATGATAAGTGGAAAAAGAAAGTAGATAAAACAATTTTACAATATAGACAAGAAAAGAAGGAGAAAAGAAGAAAATTATTTTAAATTAAAAAGAAATTTAAATAAAAAAGGAAGAAAATTATTTAAAATTACACCAAAAGAAGAAAAAGAAGAAGAAGATAGATAGAAAAATAAAGAAAAAATAGAAAATAGAGAGAAAAAGAAGAAGTAGAAAGTAAATAAAATAAAAAATAGATAAAATATAGATAAAGTAAATAGATAAAGACGAATTTAAAATTTTAAATATAAAAAGAAATTTAAATAAAAAAAAAAAAGAAAATTATTTTAAATTACACCAAAAGAAGAAAAAGAAGAAGAAAGATATAGAGAAATAAAGCGAAAATAAAAAATGAAGAGAAAAAGAAAAAGTAGAAAATAGATAAAGTTTCGAATCGAAAAAAATATGAAAATAAATAAACAATTTTAAACGTAAACGAAAAAAGAAGCAACAAAGAAAATTATTTTAAATTACACATTGTATATAAAAAAGAAATAGAAAGAAAAAAAGAGGAAGAAGAGAAAAAATCATATAGAAAAATTAAATAGAAAAAATCAAATTGAAAAAAACGATAATTTCTGTACATTGTGTATAGAGACGCAAATACACAATAAATAAAAATATATTTAAAAAATGAAATCGGAAAATTGCATAAAGCCATAAACCAAGATTATTGCATACGCGCGTGGTTAGTGGTAATGTTTCTGAGAAATATTCGAGGCCACTATCGAGAAATATGAGGTCAACCAAGGGTCATCAAATATCTCCGACACATTAACTTATTCGTCAAGATAAACGACAATCGTGAAGGAAACGTATATATATATATGTTTATTTTTTAAAGAACAAAAAAAATTGATATATTTTTAGTTTCAGGAAAATCTATATCATATTTACAATTAATTTAGTTTCATTAACGCTCTTCCATATAATATTTTTCATATTATTAACTTTCTATATTATATTTCGAAATTTTTTTACAATTTTAGTGTATTAAAAAGAAAAAATATTTCCTTGAAAATTTTTGGGGATAAAAATTCCATTCCTATTGAAGTTAATATACATTAGTTATTAATAATAAAATTAATATTATTATGTTATTTTATAATTATTAAAAAAATTATAAAAGAAGGTATTTTTACTTCTTCTATAATAAACAAGCAGTAATAATATATTTTATTACTCGTTTCATTTTATTTATATTTTAGTTTAATTTTCATTTTATTTGTGAATTAAAATTATAGCTGAAGAAATAACTTAATTCGTGAAATTAAATTCAACTGAAGAAATAATTCAATTCGGGAAATTAAATTCAACTGAAGAAATAATTCAATTCGTAAAATTGAATTCAACTGAAGAAATAATTTAATTCGTTAAATTAAACTTAACTGAAGAAATAATTTAATTCGTTAAATTGTATACTGAAGTGAAGAAATTCGTAAAATTGTACTGAAGTGAAAATAATTTAATTCGTGAAATTAAATTCAATTGAAGAAATAATTCAATTCAACTGAAGAAATAATTCAATTCGTAAAATTAAATTCAAGTGAAGAAATAATTCAATTCGTAAATTTGAATTCAACTGAAGAAATAATTCAATTCGTTAAATTATACTCAACTGAAGAAATAATTTAGTTAATAAAATTAAACTCAACTGAAGAAATAATTTAATTAAATAAAATTTTCTGAAAAAATAATTTATAATTAAAATGAAATTTTACTAAATAGAAATGATTTAAACAATAAAATTTATTATACTCCACTGAAAAAATAAGTATATTATTAAATTATAACTTAATTTTGAAATAGACTTTAATGAAGAAATAAATTAACTGGGGCATTGAATCAATTAATGAATTGTAGTTTATTAATTGAGTTCATCAATAAAAAAAGATTTGTTTTCAGAGTAAAAAGTTTTAGATAAAATTAGAAATTGTTTCTTTAATTAAAAAAAATAATTTGTATTTTTTTAAAAATGTTAAAAAAAATTTTTAATAATTAAATTTTCTTATTGAAAAAAATGCTCGAATAGAGTTTAAATTGAAGATCGAAATTGAAAGATAGAAACTAATAAAAAATTGAAAAAGATATATTTTCTCAAAGAAAACTTATTTCTTAAATCATAAAAAGAAGAATCAAAGAAAGCGTATTTTTTTATAGATATAATAAAAATGAAGAATCGAACTATAAGAATATAAAAATAAAATGAATAAAAATAGAATTTAAAAAATAATTAATAAAAAGTAATTATAAAATATAAATATAAATAAATTTATATTTTATAAAATATATAATATAAAATATAAAATATATAATGTAAAATGTAAAATATAAAATATAAAAATTAAAATTTACGCTTGCCTGAAAAAGATAAACTAAATGGTGGACTTATCGGTAAAAGTTACATTATCCAGTGAATTTTACCAATGAAGCGATAGCTTCTTTATCCACGTGAGATACGCAAAAATATTTTATAGAAATAAAAAAATTATTTTGTTTATATTCAAAATAATTAATTACCTCCAACATTGACAACTTTAGTACGAATTTCTTTATTTAAAAAAATGAATTTTTATCAATTTTTTTCATCAAAAAAATAATTCTGTTTAATCTGATTTCTATTCTGATTCTTCCATTTCTTCAATTTTTTCTACAATCCTTATAAAAATCTTCAATTATAAGAATAAAAAAATAGTCAAAAAATAGTCAAAAAATAATCGTTTCGCGTTTTTTCTATATACAAATTTGCAATTATTAAGTAGATCGTGATTTAATTTTAATAATCGTGATATATTTTAATAATTTAATTCTGAATTATATTTGAAAAAAAAATTGTTGCAATATTTACAAGAAGAGTAATATCTAATTATTCCAAATATATTTTTTAGCACTATTCGTGTGATAATGCATAAAAAAGAAGAATTATGCAAATTTTAATTTTCTCATTTTTACACTCCATTTGTAATTAATCGTTTCAATGAAATCAGATTATATCTCCTAATTGTGCACACATTAATTTAAATATTCACTCTTTGAGAAAACTTTTAATAACTTTCTCTTACATTTATTATATCTATATATATATATATGTATATAGACAAATCGAAAGTGAAAAATGAGACATTATTTTGCCTCGTAATGCGAGATAGAATTTATATTTCTTTCTTCTTTTTCTTTTTCTATTTCTATCACTGCGCAAAGATCCATTATAAATTTAATATTTCTTCTCACGATAGATCGATTTGCAAATTTTTTTTTCTCTCTTTAAATTTATTACCGTTTTCTTTTCTTTCACATTAAATGAAAAAAAACCCCGTTTTTATTTTCAATCTTACGGAATTTTTTCACTCCAAAGAATGATTCGAATTTCAAAATTTTAATCAAATTAGCGCCAAAAAAAATTTTGACACATTTTTTTTCACTTCAAAAAGAAAAAAAAAGGGGGAGGAAAAAAAAATTTGATTACAATACAATCGGTATTCAAAATTCGTTTACATGTCCTTCTTGTTTAGATTACTAAACGTTTAAAATTTATACATTTCACTCTTTTGAGAATAAAATATCAAATACTTTGTTATTCCGAAAGTGTAGAAGCTGCGATCGCTCCGATTAGATTAAATGTTTGAAAGGCAAAACGTGAAACAATCTCTAATGTTTGTATTTAAATTTATATATATATTTAACTAATTATTATATAGAGAGAGAATCATTGACATTGACCTTCTAATTATTTAATTTCTTTTTCTTTTCTTTTTTTTCATTTCTTTTCTTTTTCTTTTTTTTTCTTTTTTTTTTTTGATAAAAATTTGAATACAAGTTTTATGGGAATATTATTATATTTTATGGAGTAAAATTAATTACAGTAATTTTTTATTCACATGTACTATGATAATTATAAATATTCCTACGTTACGCACTGAAAACATTTCGATCGCATTTTTATTTAGAAATGAAAGTTACTCAAGTATCTTTAATTTGTTTTTTTTTTAATTTATCCTATCACTCTTAAAAATTAAAAAATAAAATTAAAAAAATTTATTATAAATTTTTTGAACGTAAATAATATTCATGGAATTTGGAATAAATAAATTATAAATAATTTTTATTATTACTTATGATAATAACATTTTGAGTAAAGTTTTTAATTTTTGGAAGTACCTAAATATGAATGATTAATTATTAACTGTTAATTATTATTATTTAATAATTAACTCAATCAATTTATTTAATTTCCCTATCAAGAGCGAAGAAATATTTTTGAACATAAGATTTCGGTTAAATTTATTATTTCATTTATTAATTAAATTAATGAATATTAATTATTAATCATTATTAATTAATTGAATAATCAATTTATTTCATTTTGCTGTATCAAAAGCGAAGAAACAATTTTCAATCTAAGATTTCGGTTTATTATTAATAATTTATTACTAAATAAGTAGTTATTAATTATTTATTACTATAAATTAATTTTTAATTATAAATTATTATAAAATAATAATTTTTATTAATAAAAACCAATTATTAATTATTGATTATAAATAATTACAAATTGACACAATCAATTAATTTAATTTTGCTCTCAAGAGCGAAGAAATATTTTTGAACCTAAATTTTCGATTATTAATATTTTTCGATTCTTGCAAAAGAAAATTTTAATGAAATTTATTTACTTGTAATTAGAACGTAAAATTTGTTAGTCATAATTAATTAAAAATGATGACAAAGAAAAATTTTGTTAACTAAAATTTTTATCTTTTTTCTTACATTTTATTTTTATATATATATATTTCTTTCTTTTATTTATTTACTTGAAATAAATGAAAATTTAATAAAAGGCAAAGTTAAAAAAAATAAAATTAACATTTCCTGTTAATAAAATTAATTAAATTGAAAAAAATAAAATAATAATTTTTTGTAATAAAATAAATTAAATTGAAAAAAATAAAATGAACATTTTGTGCAATAAAATAATTTAAATTGTAAAAAATTAAATTATACTTTTTTGTAATAACATAATTTAAATTGAAAAAAATAAAATAAACATTTTTCGTAATATAAAATAAATTTTATTTCAAATTTTATTTTTATCTATTTGAAGAAGAATATAAAAAAAAATTGCCGAATAAATTAAATGAAAAAGCAGAGTTAATTATCGCCTAATTAAAAGAGCAATGAAGAAAGTGCCAATGACATTGAAAAGGAAAATTGCGATATTGACCTTGCGATATGGAAAGTATTTGTGAAGCTATTTCAAATATTGAATAGTAGTTGTAGTAGTACTGAATAGCAGCATTTATCTAATCTTTTTTTGAAACAATGAAAAGTGAAATTTATCCCATACAATTTTTTTTTTCAAAAAAAAAAAAAAAAAAAAAATACCAATTTCACTGAAATTATTATATAAAATAAAAAATAAAAAATACTAAAATATTGTATATAATAATATTTTTTGTATTTTAGTAGACAGCAAAGCACTCTCCGATGACCTATAGCTTTCCCCATAAATGATGAACTGAATTAGGTTGACTGGTGTTTCTTTCTCCTTAGAATGGTCAAGATTCAGCCAATATCCTTCCCGAGTTAGTATACATACGGAATTGCTTTTACCTTATTTCAAGTGAGAAGGGGTTACTGTAGTATAAAACTAGTAGACAACTTATTTTACTGTCAGTTGTTGTTAAAGTGTTATTTTCGAAAGACTTTTTTTTACATATCAAAATATATGTACCAAAAATAGTGTGTTTTCTCTTCTTTTATTCTAGTTTCAGAAAAAAAAAAATTATATTCTCTTTCGGAATTATGTTGCGAGTAAGTTAATTAGTTGCTGGCGAAAAAGTTAATTAGCCCCTTAATTAAATTTGTTTTATTCAAAATTTAATTTTTAATTCTAATTTTCATTAACAATTAAATTTAAATAAGAATTTAATATTCTATTATTAGTATAAATTAATATTCAATTTTAATAAAATAACCAAAATCAAACTCAATATTAAATTATTAACAATTAATATTTCTTAACAATGTTCTTAATAATTAATATTTATTAATATTATTGCTAATAATTATTAATAGTAAATAGTAAATTTTAATATTTTAATCATTTTAAAAAATAATTATTAATTATAAATAATCTCTAAATTTGAATTAGTAAAAATCTTGTAAAAATAAATAATATTTATAATTATAATAATTATTATAAATAAAAATAAATAATCAAAATAAAACAAGACTTTAGACTTTTTGCTTTTTAATTCGTAAAAATTACTATTTATTAGTCAAATTTACTAATTCAAAAGCAAAAAGTCAGTTACTAATTAAAATCAGTCAACATTTTTACTAATTAGTAAATATTAATTACTAATAATTAACATTTATTATTATTAATATCTAAAGTTTATTAATAATAATTTCTTATTATTTATTATTATTAATAACTAATATGTATTAATATTTATTATTTATGATTAATATTTGTTAATATTATTATTGAAATTCATTATTTAATTTTTAATATTTTCGACAGTATTTGTCTTACAATTTGTATTTAAATAAATATTAAATAATTGAAGAAGAAAATTTACAAATATTAATTATTTAACTTAATTTTATTTTCAGTTAACTAATTAAAATTTGATTACGTTACTTTCAGATATTCGTCTTCATCACAACTCTAATTGTCGTGAATGCAGATTCAACCCTAAGTGGTAATTAATACCATTAATTAATTATCTACCTCTAATTAATATAATTAATTATTCATTCATTTTATGTAAGTAATTAACAACCTATTAAATTAATTTCTCCGTCGTAATTAATTAATAAATTAATCAACTAATTAATTAATTAATTATTAATTAACAAAACATTTAATTAATTAAATAATTAATTAATTAATTAGGTAGACAAGTAACAAACTGGATAATAAATTAATTAATTAATTAGGAAGTTAATTAAGTAAATAAGTAGTGAACTAGATAATTAAATAATTAATTAGGATATTAATTGATTAAACAATTAATGGACCGGGTAATTAAATAATTAATTACGAAATTAATTAAGTCAACAATTAGTGAACTGGGTAATAAAATAATTAATTAGGAAATTAATTAAGTAAACAATTAGTGAACTGGGGAATAAAATAATTAATTAGGAAATTAATTAGGTAAATAATGAAGTACGTAATTCATTAATTAATCAAGCAATTAATAAGGTAAATAAGTTATGAAGCCGGCAATTAATTAATTAGGAATAAAAAATAATTAACTAGGAAATTAATTAATTAAACAATTAATTAAGGGAATAAGCATTGAACTTGGGAATAAAATAATTATTTAGGAAATTAATTAAATAAATAAGTAATGAAATTCGTAATTAATTAATTAAATAAGTAATGAACTTGTTAATTAATTAATTAAATAAATAACGAACCAGATAAGTAACTAATTAAATAACTAGTTAACTAGGTAATTAATTAATTAAATAGGTAATGAATTAGATAATTAATTAATTAATTAATTAATTAACTGATTACGTATATAATTAATTAATTATAAGTAATAATCACTTAAAAATAAATATATTTAATTATGTAACTAATTATTTACTTAAATAAGCGATTATTAAATGAAGAAGTCAATTATCTACCTAATGAAGCGATTAATTATTTACATAATCAATTGAGTAATTAATTATCTACCCAAGAATATAGACTAATTAATTCTAATTATCATTGAATAATTTAATAGAAAAATTAATTTCCTCTTTAAAAATTATATTTAAAAAAGTAGAAATAGAAAACAATAGAAATATAAATAAAAAATAGAAGATAGAAATAGAGGAAAAGAGGATAGAAAAAAATAGAAAAAATAAAAGATAAATGAAAATAAATAATTTTTTATTTTCATTTTAATTTAATTTTTGTTTCTTTGTAATTTTTTTTCGAAATAAAAATTGAATCCTCAATCATTAATAATTGAAAGTGAAATTTGTTAATTTCTAATATCAAGACTAATCGCTTATTATTTATAGATAAATACGTATAAATTTTTTTTTGTCGTTAAAACATATAATTAATTTCCTTACAAAGAAGAAATAATTATCTGCAAATTTCAAGTTCAATAATTAGATACACGAGTGAGAGTGAGATAGAAAATTATGTACAATGTGTTCCACTTTCTTTACAAAACGCATATAATTAGATGCGACACACATGCTTACTTGTGCGAATTATTAAACACATTTACTGTACAACAATCTAAGGAATTTTTTTTCCTCTCTTTCTTTTTTTTTCTTTTAATTTATAGTGCAAGATTTTGAATTACTTTCTCCTAATTTAATTTTTCTCTCTATATATAAAAATATATTTATATATTATAGGGAAATTTGTGAACAAAATTTAATAACGATTTTTAAATTATTTTCCATATATTTTTTTTATTCAAATATTTTTTATCTCTTTGGTAAAATTTTCATAATCACATAAAAATGTGCAATTAATTTATCTATTTTTGTACAAAATTGGACAATTTCTTCACTCGAATATATTTCTTTCTGGGATGATATTTTCCTCAATTATTGAATTTTTTCAATTAAGAATAAAGAAATTCTTCCATTTTTCTAATAAAATTTTTAGTCTAGAATAATTTTACTATGTAATTTTGTTGGAATTTTTTTTCTTTAATTACTGACTACGAAATTTAATAGTTTCCGAGAAAATTCTTGATCTAGAAATCTACTTTTTTGTGAAGAAGTTACAATGGAGAATTGTCGTATATAAAAATGTAAAATTTAGTATAGAATTAAAATGTATAAGGAAAAAAGGAGGAAATTGAAAAAAGATCAATAAAATAATGAAAGTTTTCAGCGCATTTAAAAGTGAATTTCATTTTAGAATGCGAAGGTGAAAAATAAAGAACATCAGGAAAGTAGTTTTCGAAAAAATATCGATACTATTACTTTCTTTGCGTTGATGTCTCTCTATAAACTTTCCGTCTCGATTTTACATACTTTCAAAAGGCAAATTCGTTTTTTTTGTTTTCTTTTATAGACGATTTTTCAATTCATGAAACTTTTTAGTTATTATTTTTAGTTTTTTTAATTTCTAATTTTTAATTTTTAATTTCTAATTTTAGATTTAGCTTTGTTTTTCTATTTTTATTGGAATTTAATTGGATATTGTACTCGACGCAGGTTTTTCACCTTCCGATGATGGATTCAAATCGTACGATTATGGAAATCGAAATGCCGACAGATATTCGAGAGGATCGACGAAATATTATCTCGCCAGTGGATCTAGTCCGGGTCACATAAATAGTCTATCAAGTAGTAGCTACCCTTCGTCTACAATTTATTCCGATGCTAGCCAAGGGGAAAGTCAATCGATTAGAAATTATCAAAGCGTAGACAATTCCTATTTATCGGACGCTCCCACAACGATTAGCAGTTACACGAGGCAAGTTCAATTCAAAAATATTCTTTGCTTCGATTTTTTGTTTCTATTTTTAAATTTCTATTTTCAATTAATTTTTTTTATCAATTTTAGTTCATTCTTTTATTTCTTTCATTCAATTGAAATTAATTAATTAATTTTCCTTGTTCTTCTTCTTATTCTTCATACATTTCTTTTATTGTTTCTGTTTGAAACTCATTCATAATTTTTTCAATATACTTTTTTAATTTTCTCTTTTGTAATTTTTTCGGTAAAATTTTTAATTTTCTGATTTGTTCGATATACTTTTTGTTTCTTTTAACAAGTTAATAATTAATAAATTTATTTATTAGCGATTGATCGATTCGTTAACAATATTTTTGATTTTTCACTTTTGTGCTAATAATTTCCAATTCTTTTTTCTTTCGAGAAAATTTCTCTTTTCTTCTCCTTTCCATTAGAAATTCACTTCTTTTGTTCTTTTTCCTTCTTAATTAATATTCTTCGAGTTTTTCTCTCAATCTGATATTTTTCAGAATTTCCTTTATTCTCTAAATAATTCTAGTTCACTAAATATAATTAACATAATTTCTTTGGTCTATTATTCATACTGGAAATTTCGTTTTCGATTCAACTCATCTTCGACATTTCTCATTCAACTCCTGGACTTGAATTTAAAGTAAATTCTAATTTCAAATCTAATTTCAATTTTAATTCTAATTTCAATTCTAATTCAATTTCAATTCAAATTAAATTGAAGAAACTGAATTTTCAACGGACGAATTGCCAACAAATTTTTTTCATTTTCCGAATTGGACGTGAATTTTCGACAAATAAAAAATTGCAATTCAAGAAATTGAGGAAAAATTTAATTTTTCAGAGAGAGGCCGTACGCTCTATCGAATTCCGATTACACCTCAAGTCTCGTGAGCCAGTCGGACTACACTGGGAACAGTAATTCTCAATCAGGATTCTCCGGAAGAACCGATTACGAAAGTTCCGCACCTGTCAGCGATTACACGGGCTCAGCTACTCAACAATTCACCGTTGGCACCAGTTATCGTGGATCCAGCCTCGACAATTATCCCTCAAGTCAAGATACAAGCAGTCTCCGAGGATTTGTAGGTCAATCATCATCATCATCATCATCATCACCCTCCTCCTCCTCCTCATCATCATCATCCGCAAACACAGGTTTTGTTTCAAGTCCCACTTATTCCGCCGATTCAACTTCAAATCGTCAAATTTACACCGGAAGTGGATTCAAGGCACTCGACACCAATGGATATCGTAATTATTATCCCACTTCCGGAACAAGGGAATTTTTAACAAGCGCCACCGGCAAACATCGAGGACAAGTGATTAGTGGTAAATATCCAGTCTACGAAAATTATCCCTCGCAAGATGCTTACACAGGAAATGAAATTGATTACTCACAAAGTTCGCCGCACGTCTATTCAGTTGGAAATTATAAACGTGACAATTACAATTCACCAGTTTCTCCACTTCATTCAGGATTTTCCGCGGCCAATTTAAATTATCTCTCGTCAAATGGTGGTGTTAAGAGTGCGTATCCATTCGCCGGACTGAAACCACAATCGATGCTTTACTCTGGAGCGCAAAAATCGTCAGGTAGTTGAAAAACTAGATAAATAAAAAAAATAGAATTTAAAAATCAAATTTAAAAATTTAAAATCAAATAAAAATTAAAAATCAAAGTATTTCTACTTCTTAATTAAATGTTAATTAAAATCTTAATAAAAAAAGAAAATTTGGAAATATAAAAGAACTTACGAATGTTTGAATCAATTTTTTTGCAGGACCAATTTCAATTCCCTTCGGTGGAGGACATGGTGGCGATGGAAGAATAATAGTTGGCGGAGGAAGTCAAAATTTTGGTTCTTATTCATCGAGTCCTAATTTTATGGCCAAGGGACACGGTTCATATTTAGTGGGCAATGGTGCGGGGAAATTTATCATAATGAAGGATCATTCTTCGGCTAATTCTCATCACAGTGCTTCTGCTGGTGGTGGTGGAGGACAAATTTATTCCTCATCACCTCTCATTGGCGGCAGTTACAAAACAACCAGAAACGCTGATTATGGAACTCAAGGTGCAGCGAGTTATTATACTCCGAGTTTCGCCGGTGGATCGAGTCCCTATTCAAATCGATTTATATCCAGAGGAGGAAATCCCTTCTCAGCTTTTCTGGGTGCATCGTAGAAAATTCTTTTTCCTACACTAAAATTAATGAATAATTAATTAATAATTAATAGTTACAAAATTTATTAATCATTAAAATTCAAATTAAAATAATTTTAATTTTAATTTTAATTTTAATTTTAATTATTAAAATTAAAATGTTTTTAATTTTATAAAAATAATTATTATTTATTAATTTGTTAATTATTAATAATTCGAAATTAATAATTTGTTAATTTTAAATATAGTTAAGTATTTATTAAAATTTATTTAAATTATTTCTAGTTATCTAGAAAAATCGAAGAAAAAGGTAAAGACCTTGTTTTTCGATTTTTTGAATAAAAATTTAAATAAAAAATTGATAATAAATTAATAATTTCTTTTATAAGTAAATTGAGCAGAAAAGGCAATTTTATCATAAATACTTACAAAAAAAAAAGAACTGGAATGCTGTGAATTTATAGTTTTCGTAGACCTTTCAATTTTGCCGACTGGGGAGGTGTTCGTTGTATTTTTGGTTTCGCATGAAAAGCTTCTTCCTCCTCTTCTTTTTTTATTGCCGATACATCTCTGCAGGGAAAAAAGATAAAATATTAGAAGCTATAAAATTTTCAATGAAAAAAATACTGAAAATTGCAAAGTATCATAAAAAAAATAATAAAAAAACGTGCAGAATAGAAATAAAGAAGAGAAGAAAACAAAAATAAAAAAAAGTACTTAAAAAATATTAAACAAAAAAATACATAATGGAAATAAATTTTAGAAAAAATAATAAATTACAAAAATAAAATAATTATACAAGTATAGTGAAAAATTTATTATTTTTTCCAAATTATAGACAAACAAAGTATGCATGCATTAACGATTGTTCTCCTTATTTTTTCGGGAAATTTTCTTTTTTTCTAAATTTTGATCTTCGTGGAAAATTTCGTATTTTAACTCACACTGATGCAATACTGCTCTGTTCATTTGGACCTGAAAAAAATAGAATATTTGTAAATAAAATATTATAACAGAATGTTAATTAAATTTTTTGTAATTAATTTTTCTACTTATAAATAAGTGCAAAAAAAAGAAAAAAGAAATGGAATTAAAAAAATTTATTAAAAATTAAAATTACTTTCATTTATATTCTACAGTTTACTGGATATTCACGGATGAGTCCTGGGGAAAGCTAAGAACTTTCTCCCCACAACCGCATCACGTATCAACTTGAAAGTTTTCTTTTAATGCATTATTTTTATTTCACGAAAAACAAAACATCGTGTGAAAATTGATAATACGTTGGAGAAAACGTTAAAAAAATTTGCTCAAGAATGATAATTTAATTTATTTGTTAAAGAAAATTAAACTTAATAGAAATTTATTAATTTATGATAAGAAAAATTAGTGAAAAAAAATAATAAAATAAAATTAATAGAAATTTATCAAATTAATAAAAATTCATCAAATTAACAGAAATTTATTAAAATTTATTAGAAATTTATTAAATTAAAGAAATTTTATATTAAATAATATTTAATATTCAATTTTCGGTTTCTCAAAATTATTCCACATCTTTTTTTTATGTTCTCTATTAATTTCAAATAAATAAATAAATTTTCAGTCAATTACCTTCTAGTTGACTCTCTGAAGCGGATGGAAAAGTCGATGACGAAGTTGTATTCAGCTTACTGCTTTCTCTGAAATATTTTTCATTATTTATTTTTCAGCAGGCAATATATTTTAAAAGAAAGAAAAAATTTGAATTCTTTTAAATTAATATAAACACACTTGGAAATTACGGAGGAACTTTCGTTAGTCAAGTTTATTTCGTCTTCTAAAGTTTGACTACTTGACTGATTAGTGTTCTTAGAAACTTTTGACGTTGCGGTAGAAAATTGCTTTGATTTCGAATGTCTTTTTGAAATATCTTTAAAGTTTCTTTCAAAATTTACATTTAACGATTGCGATAATTCAGAATTAATTGAATTTGTTTGCTGTCGATACAATGTTCTCACTGGGGAGGCACGAGACGAAGTACTTGAATTTTCTACTCTCAAATTATCCGATGAATTGTAATTCATTAAATTCATCATACTACTATTTGCTTTATTCAAAAATTCTTGAGAATATTCTTCTCCCTTGAAAATAAATCATAAACAAATTAATTGACAATATTTTCTCAAAATTTTAAAAATGATAAAATTAAAAAGAATTGGATTTTTCCATTCTTTTTCATTTTTGCGATGATTTTGGAATGTTGAAATTAAAATTATTTACATTTTCCATTATAATACTATATAAAAATAAAAATACCTCAAATTGAGATTCACTTCGAAGTAAATCGGTAAAATTTGTATCTTCTAATAATGGAATTGTATTAACAGGTTTCAGTTGAATCTGATTTATCTCGTTCGAAAATCTTGAATAAAATTGCTTTCTTTCAAAACAGAAGTTAATTAAAGGGTAAAATTTTGATTGAAAGTAAAAATCAATCAAATTAAAATAAATTTCATAAATTAAAATAAAAGAAATAACAAATATTGAAATACATTAAATTCATAAAATTTGAATATAATAAAATTCAGGAAAAATCTATATTACCTGGGAATTATTTCTCGATGTTGAATTTTATGTAATTTAAAATCGGAATTCGGTTCATCGAGTTCGATAGATTTTGTATTTTTCGGAAGAATGTAAGAAGATGCTAGAAGCATTTCACCAGCGAGTTCTCCATGATCACTTTGAACTGGATCATCTTCGTCTAATTCATCTTCTAAAAAATCGCAATCACCCTGTGAAAGTAGAAAATATTATTTTTCTATAAAATCTAATAATTTAAAAAAAATATATATTAATTATTCTTACATCATCATTATCACCGACGTCCGTTTCTTCGATTTTCTCTTCTCGATTGTGCACTCTGATTAAATAATCTAAACATTGTCTGAAACAATTTTTTTATTTTTATAAAAATTTAAATTTTTTATAAACAAATATAAAATATTTCGAGATTTCAATCTTTATGAAAAATAATTCAATTTTTTAATCTTTTAAATGCTTTAAATAAAAAGTACTTCAATTTAAATATTTTAAAGAAAAAATGTTTCAAGTTTGTAATCCTTTAAATATTTTTAATAAAAAAAGTTTTAAAAACTGAAAAATTGAAACTAATTTTACCTTGTTTCGTCGGAAACACGTTTTCGATAATATTTCAAATGGGATTCAAGTCCCATTCTTTTGCCCTCTTCATTAATTTGTTGATCCAGTAGAAAATTACTTAGAGCCTTACTAATATACGGTAAGGCCTGAAAAATATTTTTAATAATTTTAAATTATTCTTATATTACTATCAATAATAATTTTATTTTATTTGATTTTAGTTAAAAAGCCATAATTTTTGCATAATAAATGAAAAGTTAAGACTCACAGTTTCATTCTCGGTGAGAAGTAAATCTATTAATACAGGAAGCACCAAAGACGCCGAAACTTGAGTGCGTGCTTTTATTTGCAATGACAAATTCATCAATAGAGCCGTGACGTATTTAAATCTATAGGGACTCATTTTACAAACTTCAATATTCAAATGATGAATTAACCATTCAACCAAACCAGTTTCAATCATATTAATTCTTTGCGATTTTCTCAATGACAATTTTTGTAACATCGACAACAGCATATCGTAAGTAAATGCATCTGGAATCGAATCGTTACTGCCATTCAAACATTCAATTACCTGGAAAATCAAATTAATCATTTAAAAATCTTCAAAAAATTTCCCAAGAAAAAGAAATATATTCACAACAAATTTCCCAAGAAAAAAAATATATTCTCTAAAGAATTTCAAAAATAAAAATTTTATTATACTTACTGCATTCAGAGTTGCAGTTCCAATTGACAAATAATCCCGACCACATCTCAATGATGCAATTGTATTCAATAATCTCGCTGCTGTTTGTTGTAAAATATTAATCGAACCCTCGACGGAATATAAAATATTTGGCAAAATTGATTTTCCACTATTGCCAACGATATTTCCATGAATACCCAGTAAATCATTATTTATATATTCATGAAGCACCTCATCCCTTTCGCCTTGTTGACTAAAAGTAATTTTCTAAAATAAATACGATAATTTGAAATAATTATAATTCAACGAAAAAATTAATTACATTCACACTGAGAAAAAAGTAAAGTTTTACCCATCTCAATGCCTGAAGGAGTAAAAGTTTTGTCTTCAAATTTCCACACGAGAGGTGAAATTTAATTTTCCTAAAGTCAATTGACTTCGAAGAAAGCAACGTGACATCGAAGCAATGATTGATTTTAATTTGATTCGTTTGAAATTCGTCTTCTGATTGAAATACCAATTCTTCCTGAGATTTCAAAAATTAGAAAAATATTCATTAAGATTCAGAAAGAAGGAAAAAAATGAAAAAGAAAAAAGAAAGAAAGAAAAGAAAGAAAGAAAGGAAGGAAGGAAAAAAGATTAAAATCAAAGTTTTAAAAACTTACTTTTGAATCGGTTCGTAGATTTTTTTGAAAAACGTCAGGAAAAATGGTGTAACAAGTCTTAAGTACTTGCAGCATATTCACTGGATTTCCACTAAGTGAATTTTCAAGAAATTGCGTTAATTCAGCGGTGACATGCAATAATTTCTGATGATTCGAGTGTAATTGATGAAAGCGTATTTTTAATTTTTGATAATTGCCGTAAATATTTTGATATCGCGTTATTGTGCATATTAATTGTTCCTCATATTTTTTCATCTCTGACTTTGGACTTTTTAGCAAATTCTCCGGTTCCAATACCTTCACCGGATAATATAAATCATCAAGGGCCGATAAATTCGCTGTATTTTTGATTCCTTGAATTCTCGTTTGTGTAGATTTGCTGCAAAAATTGATAATTAATTTTCATTAGATATTTTAATTAAATTAATTTTCATTTAAATTTAAGAGGAAAAAAATTCAAAGTTAACTTATTATACTAACAATTTTACTTCTTTTTTTCGTGGCTGAGAATATTCCTTATTTAGATCGAGTTCCTCAATGAAAAACGGAATATTTCGATCATTGACAATAATTCGTGAACGATTGCTACTATCTTTGGTTGTTCTCGTAAATCGTAAAATCTCATTTTCCGCTTTTTCTCCTATATTTTTATTTTCTTCGTCATTAGAATCTAAATCAAAGGATTCTAAAATTTGTAAATTTTTCTCATAGATTTCCAATTGTTCTTTATTCAATGATTCCGTTGTAATTGTTGTCGATGTGGTGGAAGGTTTTGACGAGGATTTATAATTTTCTTCAGGGTGATGCTGTAAAATATATAAAATAAAATTGAAATAAAAAATTAAAAATGAATTAAAATGCAAAATAAGGAAGATTGAATAGAAAAAATTGCACCTTTCCGTGTTTAAGAAGAAATACTTTAAGATTAGCTTCAAGTTCATCGACCCAATTTTGCGAAAAAATATCAGAAACTGTTGGATCAGTCATTGGGTCCTCCAAATGTGGTAAACCAAAATATTTAATACAAGAATTATAATTCGCCGCATCTCCTTCAATTGTTAACAAATATTCTTTTAATTGATTCATGCTTGCTTCCCTCTGTGAATCGTGAGCAGTTTCCACATCCTAAAATTAAATTTATTTCTTAAACTTTTATGAATAAAATATTTTAATTTTTCTATTATTATATAAAAAAGAAATTAAAAGAATTATTTCTAAATTCTATGGAAAAATAGCAAAATATTTACTGGATCGCTGTCGAAACTATCCTCAGAATTAACATATTTGTCCTCGGAGAGTTTTTTGGATGCTGTAAAAATCAGAAGAAGAGAACAATATATTAAGTATTCTAAAGAAAATTAAATGTTTATTAAATTATTAAAAAAACTATTAACTATTTAATTTACATATTTATTAAAATATAGATTTTGAATAATACTTACAGAGTTTTAAACGAACCGGCAAGTAAGCAAAGTGAACTCTTAATTTCAAGGTAAGTATCTTGTATTCCATTGTCGATTTCATATTTTCCAGTATAGAATCATCCCATAACTTTAATAAGAAAATTTTATTAATTTTAATTCTTCCTCAAGTTTTGAACATACAAATTTAAACAATTTTTCTCTAAATATTTTCAATTTTTCTTGAATGAAATATAAAATAAATTCAAAAATTATTCAGTTAGAATTCCTGTTTTAATTTCCAAATAGAAATTATTTTTATTAAAATAAAATATAATTAAATAATATTAAATTAAATTAAATAATAATTAACGTTTATTTAACGTTTGAAACGTTTGAACGTTCGAAAATTTAAAAACATTTCATTTTCCAGAATTCAAAGAATTTAATAGAGAAAAATTTCTTTTCCGAATTAAATAAAAAATAGTACAAACCTTGAAGAACTTTTTCCAATTTCCCCCATTAAATTGTTCTAAAATATTGTGACATACTTCCTCTGAAATTACTTTCGTCTGAATAAAATCCTCGTCGAGAAATTTGAAGCCCAAACTATTTGCCTCATTAGTTAAACATTTGGCAGTACTCTCAAATCCGTGAGTCAATAAAAACTAGATAAATTAGATTTGAAATAAAGTTTTTAAAGATAAAATCAATAACAATTTCCTGTGATCATATGATAAAATTATAACTCACCTCAAAAAGTATCCTAATCAGATTATTGTCCAAGTTTTCTCCTTTAAAAAGAGTTCTCATAAAAGAAGTTTTTGCTCTGAAAAAAATTACAAAATAAATAAATGTGAATAAACTACTTTTAATTAACTAACTTTATTAAGTAGTTATTTAGTTTTTTAGCTTTCTACTAATAATAATTTAATTCTATAGGTTATAATGGTTATAATACTCACCCCTGTACAGTGTATTTATAATCCAAATTTTCTGTCTCCAACATTATTTTACACACAAATAAAGAGAATTTTTTCGAATTTTATAAATACTAGATGAGGATTTTAAAGAATGTTTCAAATTGCATTCGGAAATTACTAATTATAATCATGATTTAATATTATCGGTTTTTTTTTATTTTGACAGCTAGGGCCATTACTAGCAGACATTTGTTTACCCCCTTTGTAGCAGACGACTTTTTTAAAAGAAAAAATATTCAAGATATTCACTTAAAAAGTGACGGAGAAATAGGATAAATCAAAATACTCCTATTTATAAAATCTATAATATACTTTTATAATAGTTAATATATTTTATTATAAACTTTTTAATAAATTAAGATTTTTTTAATTCAAAATTTAGAAAAAAATGGCGCCGATATTTAACGCCATCTGTCGTCACAAACATGAAGCTCGTTATTGTCAAGTTCAGGGCATTTAAATTTGACATTTAATATTTTTTACAGTTCGTTGTTTGTTTTAATCTTTTAATTAATTCAATTTACAAGTATATACAAGAATTTTATAGAACTTTCTAATATTAAAATAAAGAATAAGATTTTAAAATCTTTCTTTCATTATATATTTCGACTTTTAAAAGTAAATAGGCAAATATAAATGATTATAAACAATGAGAAATAATTTTGAGGTTAAGTTACTTATATAATTGATAGAAATTTAATTTTTAATAAATTAATTTTAATTTGAAAAAGGAAGGAACCAAAGATGTTGAATAATAATAAAAATTGTCAAGTGTCAATCATTCGATCGACAGGAATATTGCTAACCAAAAACAAATCTTTCTTTTCTCAATTGTATAGTAAAAATTTTTCTTTTAAAAATATGATTCTGTTTTCCCATATAAGGGAATAGCGATAAAAAAAGTATTTTTTACATTCGCTCGAGAATATAAAAACAACTAACTAAAATATGGCCTTTTTTTATGGTTGATTTGTTGATAACTACTACTTCGCATGCGTAGAGTGTAAATTTTGTTTTTAAAAACAGACTTGGCTCTTTGTCTTTTTCAGCGCGAGATCGTCAAGAACATAAAGTATTAATTTTCCCTATATCAAATGTGATTGTCAGTGATTATTAATCAAGATTTTCAATATGAAAATTTAAAAGTATACAAAAAACCATTTTCTTTATGGTTATGTTATCCTCATCAGTGTTCTTGGTGAATCAGGACGAAAAAATGGCCTCCAGAGAACATATGTTAAAGGATGGCGGGCCATCAGTGCTCACCGTCAAATTCTCTCTTGGACATTGTTACCATAAATTCTTATTCATCGACTCGATTTTCATCGTTCTCACAACACAAACAGTATCAATAAATCAATGAAATTCATTTGTGAATAAAATAAAGTTCGTGGCTGTTCCAAAAGTGAAGAAATTTGTGTTGGAGATAGCGCTTAGCGACAAGCAGCAACAGAATTGAGGACGGTGCTGTCAGGTTCGATTTTTTTATAATATAATATGAAAAAAAATTATATTTTTACCATATCACTCCTAGTTTCATATAATCACTGCTTATATTCTTTTATTCCATTCTATTCGATAATCGATTTTTTTTATACTTGTATGTTTACATATAAATTCAAGAGTTGTTATTATTTTGGAGTAATTAAATTTATTCCAAAGAAACAGTGTTTGTTGTCAAATATTCATAATCTACTTGAATCAATTATTCCCGTGTTAACCTCGACTATTCTAATTTTCTGAAATTTTATTTACATTTTCCACAAAAGAAAACATAAATAATTTATATTTTAAAAAAAGGGGAACATATTTATTACTATTATTATTGTTATTCAGTGCTCTTTGATAGAAATTTTACAAGAAAAGAAAATAGAATTACTTGGAACAATATTACAAAATAATTGAAAATATTCAGACAATAAAGAAACAATTGAAAATTTTGAGTCATGTAAGCAGACAATTAAGAGTGAAAAAAGACAAACAGTAAGAGAGGAAAAAGAAACAAAAATAAGTCAACAAAAAGAAATAAGAGTGAAGGAAATAGTTGTTGGGGCTAATTTAAGGTTTAATTGCTTCAATCGAAAGTTTAATTCATTTCATTGAAATTTTTTACCAATTAAAGTGAACTAAATCACTATTAATTAAAATTGGGGAATTTAATTTTACAATTCATTTATTTACATTATTCTCAAATTATTTTCAATATTACAAGTTTAGAAAAATACCATTTTGCACTGGAAAGCGAATATTTAAATTAGTGGTCGCTTCCTTTGTGTTAACCTAAATAAATAAAAAAAACTCAAAGATATTTTTGATTTTGATTGAATGATTTTTAATTTTTAATTTAATTTGAATTTAATTTGATTTTTTTCAGCGCCATTTGAAAAATTGAGCGAGAAGTCCGAATCCGGTGATCGAGGAAGAGCCATGTCTACGAATGGAGAATGGGCTCGATTGCTTCGGTGCTTCAGTGGCATTGCTCGGAGTGCTCTCTGATAAATCCGACCGAAAGCGCGCAATGCGCCAGGTGCGGATTATCCCGAGTCCGAAGTGATCAATTTCAAACATGGCATCATCAAACGGCGTGCGATTCACACGCTAATTCACGAAATAATTCGAGAAACGAGGGTCGCAACGAAATCTCCTCATCCCGTTCCTCGAGTCCACCAACGCCTCCGCCGCGACTTCGTAATCCTGGGAATAATTCACTCCCCGAAGTTCCATTGTCCTTGAAGAAGTCGCGGCCACCCGTTCCTGCAATTCGTCATTCATCACAAACTTTCCATCCTCTCAGGTAAAATTATTTCTCTCGTCACATTTTTTCTTCGATATTAATTTTCTCTTTTGATTTACAGGCTTTGCATTCATCTCCTAAAATCTAGTATTTATTATCTTTTCCCGATCTGATACTTTTTGGATACTTTTTTTCTGATAATTTTGTGAATTTCATAAAATTATCATAAAAACTGTAAGGAAATTGAGACAAATTCTGACAATTTGTTATAATTTGTCACACTAAAAGCTATTTCTTTTTCATTTTATTGAGAAGTTTCATTACTTTAAATCCAAAAGTAAGTTTAAATTTGAAGGATTCAATTATTCGAATAAATAATAAAATTCTTCGCAGGAATTCAATTATTTTGAAAAATAATAAAATTCTTCGAAAGAATTAAAAAATTAAAAATTACTCTCATAAATAAAAAAATTCCTCGCAGATATTCAATTATTTTCATAAATAAACAAAAATTCTTCACGGGAATTCAATTATTTTCAGTAAAATTTTATAAAAATTTCTGGACAAAATTCAATTATTTTTAAAAATGGTATGGAAATTCTTCGAAATAATTCAATTGCTTTTAAAATTTTTTAAAATTTCTTCGAAAGAAATAAAGTATTTTCAAAAATTTTGCTAAAATTCTTTATAAGAATTAAATTATTTTTAATTCAATACAATTTTAATTACATTCGTTAAAAAGAATTTAATTATTTTCAACAATTTTAATATTCTTCTAAGAAATTCATTTATTTTTATAATTTTTTAATCATATTCTTCACAAGAATTCAATTATTTTGATGAATAACTAAATTTTTTGAAAAAATTCAATTATTTTCAAAAAATTTTTTTAATTGTCGGTAGGAATTCAATTTTTTTCATAAATAACAAAAATTATTCGCAAAAATTCAAATGTTTTTACAAATATTGAAATTTTTCTTTGAAAATCAATTATTTACAGTATTTACTATTTTAGTTAAAATTTCTCAAGAAAATTCAATTATTTTAAAAAGTTTTTAATAAAGTTCGTCAAGAAAATTCAATTATTTTCAAAAATAATCCTATATTATTTCTAAATTTGAATAAAATTCACCGAAAGAATCGAATTATTCTCACAAATAATAGACTTCTTCTCAGAAATTTTTAAGAATTGTATTAAACTTTTTCGAGAAAATTAACTATTTTCAAACATTTTGATAAAATTCTTTAATTTAAATAATTGAATTATCGTAAAACTTTCTAATAAGAATTTATTTAAAGATGAATTTCAGTTAAAATTTTAGATAATAATTAAATATGCAAAGCGTTATATTTTAAATTTTCAGAAAAAAATGAAATTTAAAAAAATTTATAAATTGAAATCTTTCAAAAATTTTAATTGTCATAAAACTGTTAAAATATTTAGATATTTACTTTCAAAAAATTACCAATTTATCATTTTCCTAAAAAATTATTAAAGTTTTGATCAATTTTATTTAAAAATTCAAAAATAAAATGAAAAATAATTCAATTTTGAAAGAATTACAATTGTAATTTTTAGTAATAATTTAATTTCAAAAAGGTTTTGTATTAAAATTATTAATTTCTTTGGAAAAATAAATATAAATAAGTATTTAAATATTTATTTAACAGATATATTATTCAAGTTTTGAATAATTTCTTTTAGTAATTATGAAGAAAAAATAGTCTTTAGAAAAACGGCAATTAACATTTTTCGAAGATAAGACTTAAATTCGCGTAAATATTTGAAAAAATTATTTAAATTTCTAATTTTATGGAAATTTTCTCAAACTTAAGGGCATTTGAACCATTATGACGTCACAGTTTGTGCAAAGCATGTATTTTAAAGCTGTGACGTCATAATGGTTCAAATACCCTTAATTGAAATAAATTTTATGTTTTAAAGAATTTTATTTTTTGTACCTTTAAAAATTAGTTTTAAATTGTATTACTCGTATGTTTGTGGAATTCTAATTGAAGGTTTGGAAAATAGTTGAATTTTAGGAAAATAGAATTGAGGTTAAGAGGAAGATGGGAATATTTTTTACGGAAATCAGTAAAAATTCAGGGAAATACAGAATCAAATTTTTGTGATTTTTTCGAATCGATTAAAACGAGTTTTTTAGTCTTTAAATTTAATTTTCCAATAGCTACTTTTTTTACTACTTCTTTTCAGTCTTAAAGCTTCTTTTTTTAAAATTAATTATCGAGTGCGAAGCCTGGATTTATTTTCCTTTTTTTTCTGATCGAATTCATCTATTTTTTCTTAGCGAATTCTTGAATTTTTTTCTAGCATTAGAAAAGTATTTAATTAATTTAGTGATAAATTTAATAACTTTAATTTAATTTTATAACTTTAATTTAATAACTTTAATTTAGTTTAATAACTTTAATTTAATTTAATAATTTTGCAGTAAGGAGAAAAAAGAATCAAAGTCCAATGTGATAAAAAAGAGATTGAGGAGTCGTTCTTGGTCGGAAACAGGGCGAGAGATTGGCGTTCTCAAGCGTTCGCCATCATTGCCATCGCTCGTCACCAAGTGGACCTGCATTCGTTGCCTATTACGAAACAATCCAACAGCAACGGCAATTTGCACTGCCTGTGGAGCGAGCTCCCAAATTGAAACCCATGGACGGCAAATTGGCGCAAGAAAATGCAAGCGACTCGAACCGAGTAAAAATGGCAATAGTCTAAAGCAAGTGGGACGTTTGGATCTCGTGACAAAAGTGACAACCGGTCTCGTAACGCGTGTTCACGACAGCAGTACAAATACACTAAAAATATCCACACGTCGAGATAATAAATTTCAAGAAATTCCAAGAATGGCCCAGCTAACAGGCGAACGAACACGCAATAATCGCGAGGAATGGACCCTGCCAACCGAGAGAATAGATCCATCAGGATCATCATACGTCGTCGACAATGTTGATCCCTCTCAAAGATCACCGAAACGTCACAGTCCATCCATGTACGAGAGAGTTAAATCCAAAGTCAGTCGTTCACTCTCAAACGGTTCGGTTGTGCAAAAATTGTCCGATAACGTCCTCTTGAGACCGACAAGTCTCCTCGTATCCGAGCAACATCAGGACGACGCCCTATGGAGCTGTGATAATTGTACATTGAACAATTCTTCTGGTTTGGAGCAATGCGAAGCTTGCGAAGCGCCAAGAAGTCCAGCGCCCTGTAGCGGTGTTGTCATCAGCGTTCCCGTTTGGGACACACGAGCACTAACATCAGCCGGTCCACCTTGCTATCGACGTTCATTCTCGGAAATTGATGCCGTCACAAGTATAACACAACGGAAAGTTGTAAATCGCAGGAGCCTGAATGACAAGGAACCACCAGAAGTGCCACCACATTCAGCTGCCTTCAATTCACGACCGAAATACTCCTACATTGGAATAACCGATCCCGATATTCCCCCACCATTACCAAAGAAACAGAACAATAAATTGAATCATCCACTGACAACACAACGTATTGTTGCATCATCACAACAAGCCGAGGCGTCAACAACGCCCATCGACGACAGAACTGCCAATAGTCCTCTAAAACGTATGTGGACATGTCGAAAGTGTTCTTACGCCTATAATCCCCTATGGTCCGGTGGTTGTGACATTTGTGGTTCATCACGATCACCGCCATCATTAACACAGCCATCATTAATCACAGTCACGAAAGATAGTGTCAATTCACGACAAGCGCACTCGCCAATTGTCGTCTCTAGAGATAGTGTACGATATATTCCATCGAGACCCACTGGTTATTTCACTGAATCAGATTCCGATGATTTATTAGAATTAGGTCCTGGTTGGACATGCAAGAAATGTACACTATTGAATCCATCAACGAAAACAACGTGCGAAGCATGCGGTGGATCAAAATTGAGAAGTGTCTCACATTTAGATGATCCAACATTGAGAAAAAGTGAGAGTTGGGTTTGTCAATCTTGTACATTGAGAAATCCATTGACAGCAATTACGTGCAATGCCTGTAAGAATCAATCGTTCACTGAAACCCCACGAGAGAATAGACTTTTGGCACAGAGGAGTCCCAGTCCTAGGCTCAATTGTCCCACGCCTACTAGTCAAAAAGCTGTCACTCCAAGGCATAGGAATTCTGTCAAGAGAAATGGATCTGGTATCGTTGATAAAAAGTACATTAGGTCCAAGGAACCCGGCATTGCACAGGTAATTATTAAAATTCATCAAATTTGAGCTTGACTTGCAAAAAAAAATCTAGCTTTCAGTACAAGAGACGAATTTATTCAAGTACAAAAAATTCGCCTACATAAGAAAAATACACGCTTTACATATTAAATAGGGAACGAAAAAATTTTTTATTTTGGAAAATTGTTCCTCTCCCTATTTCTTTTTTCTAGAGCAACAAATATAATTTTGCCAAAAAGCAAGACTAATAGTCTATTTTTATTAATTCAGTTATTAATTCTTTTTCCCGTGTTTAATAATTTTTAATCAATGTTTTAATATAAAAAAAATAATAATTCTGTATTTTTATTTTCAGTGGCAATGCAAGTTGTGCACTTTCGAAAATAAAAGTTCACAGGGAAATTGTGAAATGTGTCAGAGTTCGAAAATTTTGTCGCAAGTGCCGAATGACAGACCTCGACCCAGCGAGCCTGGAAATAATACTCTTCGAATACAGAGACAAGAAAGTGTTGTAATGGAAAATTTGCGAAAAATCGAAGAAAGAGAGGCGCTTGAAAAATGGGAGAGAATAGTTTTATATTGTAAAGAGGTAATCAATTTTTCAATAACATAATTATCTCGAGTTACATTAAATTTCATTTATTAATTTTTAACATTATTTCTTAACTAATCAATCAAATAAATAAAAAAGACGTTAACAAAAATTCAGAATCAAGTAATTTCTCATCTTGATAAAAGTTAATATATTTAATTAATTTTTAATATTAACAATATTATTAATTTAATTGAATTGTAAATTTTCAAAATAGCTCAACAGTGTAAACACCATCAATTTTGATCCTAAATATAATTTTTAACATTTTCAGAGTTGAACACAATTTTCGAAATTCTAGATTCAATTAATATTGATAATAAATTTAAGGTAAAACAAAATGTTTTAGATAGTTTCAAAATTTTTTGTCATAAATCAAGAAAATTTCAAGGAATTTTATTAAAAGTAATGGAATACTATCAAATTTCTAGAATTATGACAATGAATTTTAATTAAATACCTCAATTTTTTGAATTTGAATCTTTTTTCTGTAAAAACTTGAATTCGAAAATAACTTTCTTAATGTTATTAATTATAGTGAACTTAGAAAAGATTTTAATTAAAAACATCTACAAATAATTAAATTTCAGATGGTCTTAAACTAAAATTTTTGAAAATCACAATTGTTTTAAAGAAACTAAAAATAATTAATTATTTATTTAAAAAATTGTATAAGTTTCAAATAATTTTTTTTTAAAATTTAGAAAGTATTTTATTTTCGATTATTTTACGTTAATAACTTTTACAATTTTAAATGTGAAGTTATTCAATTTTCTCATAAACTTTTATTGAAATTTTTTAAAATAATTGAATGGTTTCAAAGAATTCTATTAAAATTCTTTCGACAAAATTTACCAGAATTATTGAAAATAATTGAATTCTTGTAAAAAATTGTATTACATATTTATGAAAGATTTTTTTTGGAAAGAATTTTATTACAATTTTTAAAAATAATTGAATTTCTGGTAAGAGTCTAATTATTTATTGAATAATTGAATGTTTTTGAAGAAATGTATTATTTTTTAAAATAATTGAATAGTTTCCAAGAATTTTATTAAAAGTTTTGAAAATAATAAAATTTTTTGAGAATATTTATCAAAATTTTTGAAAATAATAAAATTCTTTCGAGAAAATTTATTAATTTTTGAAAATAAGTTAATTCTTGTAAAGAATTTTATTATTCATGGAAATTATTAAATTATTGAAAAGAATTTTCTTACATTTTTTAATAATATTTGAATTTTTACGAAGAATTTTATTATTTATAAAATAATTGAAGTCTTTTGAAAAATTTTATGAAAATTTTTAAGAATAATTGAATCTTTACGAAGAATTTTTTTAACATTTCTAAAAAAATGTTATTAAAAAATGATTAAATTAACTGAAGTTATAATGAAATTAAATTGAAAATAATTCAATTTTTTAAAGAATTTTGTTGGAGATTGAAAAAAGATGGGATTTGGATAGAATTTTAATTTAATAATTGCTAAATATTTGAATTGTTTAAAACTTCATAATCGTTTATCTATATTCATATATTATTGTTTGTAAAAATCCTCAAAACAATTCAATTATTTTCGTAAAAAATAAAATTCTTCGAAGCAATTTAATTATTTAAGAAATTTTAACAAAATTCTTGCCAAGAATTCAATCCTTTTCAAAAATAAACATTTTCACAGGAATTCAATTATTAAAAAAAAATTTAATAAAATTCTTCGTAAGATTTCAATTATTTTCAATTTTTTAATGAAATTTCTCGATAAAATTTAATTTTTTTTGAAAAAGTTTTTAAAAATTCTGAAAAATTCAATTATTATTTAAATAATTTGAAAATAAAATTCTTCACAAGAAATCAATTGATTTTTTGGTTTCTTGAAATTATAAATA
The DNA here is from genome assembly GCA_032872505.1 of Leptopilina syphax. NCBI lineage: Eukaryota > Metazoa > Arthropoda > Insecta > Hymenoptera > Figitidae > Leptopilina > Leptopilina syphax. The sequence continues at coordinate 41,348,142 of CM065469.1, forward strand.
ATATTTTTTTCTGGAATTCAATTATTTTCACAAATAAAATTCTTTACAGGAATTCAAATTCTTTAAACAAATTTTTAATAAAATTCGTTGCAAGAATTCAATTATTTTTATAAATAACAAAAGCTTATTGCAGAATTTCAATTATTTTTTATAGGTACAATTTTCAATAAAATGATAGAAAATTGCATTTATTCTTAATTTTTTTTTTTTAAATTTGCCGAAAGAATTCAATTATTTTTAAAAATGTTGATAAAATTTTTCATAAAAATTCAATTTCAAGAAATATTCAATTATTTAATGAATTATTTATTTTTGTATTTAAATAATTGAATTCTCGAAAAATTTTATAATAAAAATTAATTAAATAATGAATTTCACTTAAAAATTTAAATTATAATTTGAATATTAGCATCATAGCGTCAAAATGAAATAATTTGTATATAATTGGAAATTAAATTTAAAACTATGAATTATATTTTTATATAATTAAATTCTGTGATTTTTATTTAAAGAAAAAAATTGTTTTCTCTTTTCTTTCCAGACGAATGAGCCATTTGTTGACGATTCATTTCCCCCGGCACCAAAGTCACTCTATTATAATCCAACTGACACCAAGGATAATCACGTGGTTCAATGGAGAAGGCCACATCAGATTAATGTCGATTCGAGTGTTGATTCAAGATTGCCATGGGCAGTTTTTCGAACACCCTTGCCATCCGATATATCGCAAGGTGTTTTAGGTAATTGTTGGCTACTATCGGCATTGGCCGTTCTTGCCGAGAGTGATGAACTGGTGAAACGTGTTCTTGTGATGCGAGAAACATGTCCCGAGGGTGCATATCAAGTTCGTCTTTGTAAGGATGGAAAATGGACAACAGTATTGGTTGACGATTTATTGCCGTGCGATAAAAGGGGACATCTCGTCTATTCACAGGCAAAGAGAAAACAACTTTGGGTGCCTTTGATTGAGAAGGCGGTGGCAAAAATTCACGGCTGTTATGAGGCATTGGTGTCGGGACGTGCTATCGAAGGATTGGCAACATTAACCGGAGCACCATGCGAGAGTGTTCCCCTGCAGCCGTCGGCATTGCCAAGTGAGGATGAATTGGATAAGGATTTAATTTGGGCGCAATTATTGTCATCGAGGCAGGCAATGTTTTTAATGGGAGCAAGTTGTGGTGGTGGTAATATGAAAGTTGATGAGGAGGAATATCAACGAAAGGGACTGAGACCAAGACACGCGTATTCGGTTCTTGATGTTCGCGATGTACAGGGAATACGATTGTTGCGCTTGAGAAATCCTTGGGGTCATTATAGTTGGAAGGGCGATTGGTCCGATGATAGTCCAATTTGGACGCCGCAATTGAGGGAAATGCTGATGCCACATGGTGCTTCGGATGGCGTTTTTTGGATCTCGTTCGATGATGTTCTTCGCTATTTTGATTGTATTGATATTTGTAAAACTAGAGTTGGATGGAGTGAGGTGAGATTGAGAGGGACTTTACCGCCACTTTCGTCATTGAGGCATTTGTCCTGTGTTCTTTTGACTGTTCTCGAGCCGACCGAAACGGAATTCACACTCTTTCAAGAGGGTCAGAGGTAATTTTATCAAAAATCTCTATTTTTTGGTGAAATTTTTTTTTTTTTTTTTGGTGAAAATTTTGGTGAAACATTTTTGAAAATAAATTAAAACTATGAAACTATTCAACATTTTACTATTCAACTATTATTAATTCATATTAATAATTTAGAAAATGTTGAAATTAAAATTGTTGAGTGATAGAATGGATCTAACATTTTGTTTTAATTTCATTTCTCTTTCGCAGAAATTCGGAAAAGTCGCAACGCTCGCAATTGGATTTGTGTGTCGTTGTTTTTCGGACACGATCGCCAGCAGCTCCGGAAGTGGGTCGTTTGGTGGAGCACAGTAAACGACAAGTTCGTGGTTTCGTCGGTTGTCACAAAATGTTGGAGAGGGATTTGTATATTGTCGTTTGTCTAGCTTTTAATCATTGGCACACGGGAATGGAGGATACGTCAAGTTATCCAGAATACGTTTTGGCTATTCACAGTTCAAAGAGATTGTTGGTTGAACAAATTTCACCGCCTGCTTTTGTATTGGCTGATGCGATTATAAGTCTCACACTTGCTAAAGGACAACGACACGAGGTAAAAGAATTGTTACTAAAATAATTGTACAGGGTTGCCACAAAAGTCAGGAAAAGTAGAATTGGTCAGGGAAAATCAAGGAAAAGTCTGGGAATTTTATTAAAGGTACTGGGAAAAAATTAAATTCTTTTAGAATTCATAACAAAATTCTGAATTTTTGTGTTTTTTTTTGTTAAATTAAAAAAAGAATTTTAGTTAAAAATTCTGTCTGAAAATCAGAAATTTCCAGGGAAAGACAAAATTAAATTTTTGTAACAACCCTAATTCTAATTATTATTTATATTCGAAGAAATTTTTGAATAAAATTTATTTTCTCTTCTTTTCAGGGTAGAGAAGGAATGACTGCCTATTATTTGACAAAAGGCTGGGCGGGTTTAGTCGTAATGGTTGAGAATCGTCACGTGAATAAATGGATTCATGTAAAATGTGATTGTCACGAGAGTTATAATGTTGTTTCAACAAGAGGACAACTGAGAACTGCCGACAGTGTTCCCCCTCTTCACAGGTTGAATTAACGAAATTTACAATAATAATAATAAAAACAAAATCGCATTTAAATAATCTTTTTATGTAATAGAGAAAATTAATTTTAATATTAATTCATTTTAATATCAAATATGTTTATTAATTTTAGTATTAATTCATTTTTCTATTAATTAATTTTAATATTAATTTTAATATTGATTTTAATATTAATTTAATTAATCATTAATTTCAGGCAAGTAATAATAGTACTAACGCAACTGGAAGGAAGCGGTGGTTTCTCAATAGCACATCGATTAACACATAGATTAGCGAATAGTGGAAATTTACACGATTGGGGTCCCCCGGATACTCATCATTGTCCACCGATAGATATTCAAGTTGAAGGATTGCACAGTCCACGTTTAATAACTTGAAGAAATTTTCTTTTGGATTAGAAATGAAGTGAAACCAAAGTTGACGCAAAAAAAGGTATATATATTATCATATTTTCACAAAATTTGGGCACAAATTAAGAGCCAATGATTTATTAAAAAAAAAAATATTACTTTAGAGCTTCTTTCTGATTAACTTTTAAAATGATTAATTGAAAAATCACTTTTGAAGTTAATTAGACAATAATAAATGGTGATAAAGGAATATTCAAAGAAAGAAAAACAAAGAGAGGTCCATGAGACATCTTTTACCGATATAAAAACAAAAGAACTTGCTATATAAAGAACGAAACAAATTATTTTCTCATCTATAATGTTTAAGCATGGCAAAAAAAAATAAATGAACAAATACAAAGCAAATAACATGACAAAAAAAATGTACAACTGCAAAGTGAAATCTCTAGGGATCATTAGTAAATTGTGATCATTGGAATTATTATGTTTTTTGGAATTGCATAGATTATAAAGTAAAATTGAAATTCTCTTTTTTCAAAAAAAAAAAAGGAAACTAGTACCGAGAGTGGAGATCAATTCCAAAAATCTCAATAATTAGTCTACAGATCTGAAAAGCTTTAAAAAAAAGATCTAAAAACGCTTTTTGAAAAAAAGGCCTAAAATGATCCTTTCTTGCCTAATCTCACATAATGATATTATTTTTCTCGACATTGATTGATATTAATATAGAATCAAAGGAGAAGTAGATCTGATTTTGAGTAAACTCCACTTAAAGTACGAAAATTTTTTTTTTTATTATTAAATACGTAATCTCTGAAAGTTAGGGCAAAAAATAATTTTCAAAAGCTGCCTTTTTGTGCCTGTGTCACTTTAAGTATGATTTTGATTCACAAACGAAAAAATATTCTGATAAACAATCTATTAATATCGAAAATTCTGATAGTAATTTAATTATCGAATCTTTTCCTTCTCTCAACAATTTATTGAAAAAGACTCAGTTACTTGTCTTAGTAAGAATCGGCACAAATTTTTTTTTTTCTAATTTTATTCTTTAACTGTAATAAAAAGTGTAGAAAGAAAGTTGTCAGTCTTTTTAAAAACACCTTGTCGAAAATTTCACTTGATCTCAAAAATCAAAAAAAGGCGAAATGAATACAAGGCGAATTTCAAAAGAAAAATAACTTTTTTGGGAACTAAACGAAAAAAACCTCAAACAGGCCTAATTTTTCAAATACTAATTACAATAATTACTTTTTTAAATTCACATTCGAAAAAACGATAAAACATCGAATAAAAGAAAAATAATTACAATTTAGCATTTTTAAGTAAATTTCTGAATTACAGTGGCCTTCGTTTTTTTTTTTTGAGGAAAAAAATGGGAGAGATATATGTATGTATAGTTGGAATAAAGTGACACACAGACCTGGAAAATAAAAAAATACCCTCGAATACATTATTATGTAATGATGTGTAGAAATAAATGAAGAAACAAAAAAAAAATAATAATTAAAAGTCATTGCTGCCGATCTCTATCGAATCAAGTAAAAAAAAAGTAGCTTTTTTGTTTTTCTATACTAGAAAAATATATTTGAGAGAGAAAAAAAAAGAAAGGGCTATGTAATGAAAATTCAGAATTATTGAGTTGACCACTCGTGCCATACCAAACTAGAATTTAAACTTTATCAAATAGTATTCGATAATAAATTCATAGTTGCGTATTTCTTTCGCTACTTGTAATAACGGTATGCAAAATTTTCACAAAAATAAATATATATATACATCTATTTTCCATATCGCATGTGATGATAAAATTGTAAAATGTGTTCTCAATAATTTGGGGAACAAATGTCTTTCACTTTAGAAATGTTTATAAATTTTATTATTAATTAGAAAAATTGAATTGAAAATTAAACAATTTTTATTTAGTTTCTAGGGAAAAGTTTTTGTTTTAATTTTTTTTACGCTTTGTTAAGTTTTTTCTATATTGACTATGAATTTTTTTTTCTTTTCTTTTTTCTATCTATTCGGATTTTATTCTTTTCTTTTTAACTATCAAATTAATTAATTATTCAATTATTTTCATAAATAATAAAAATTTTACAAGAATTCGATTATTTGAAATAGAATTTGCATAAATTTTTCCCAAAAAAATCAATTATTTAAAAATCTTCTTAAGAATTCTTCGCAATAATTCAATTATTTTTGTAAATATTAAAATTCTGTTCAGGGATTCAATTATTTTCATAAATAATAAAATTTCTCAAAAGAATTCAGTTATTTCCTTAAAGAATAAAATTTTTCTTAGGAATTCAATTATTTATAATATAATCTTAATAAAATTTCTCGAACAATTTCGCAATTATTATTTAAAAATTCATCCTCTAAAAATTTTTATTTAGTTTCTAGGGAAACTTAAAAAAAAATTTTTTTTTTACGTTTTATTAAGTTTTTTCAATATTGATTACGAATTTTCTATCTTTTCTTTTTTCTTTATCCTCTTTTTTCTATCTTTTTTTTCTATCTTTTTTTATTTTATTCTAACTACCAAATAAATTAATTAACTTAGTCAATTCAACTATTAGTTATAATTAATAATTTTTAATGTTTTAATTCTAAATAAATCAATTAGGCAACTAAATAAATTAATTAGGCGACTAAAATCAATTATACAATTATTGATAATCCGATTAATCAATTAAGTACTAAATTAATGAAATCAAATATAGCTAATTAATAATTGTTCTTGATTAATTATATTAATTATATTAATTATATTAATTATGCTAATTATATTAATGAAATTAATTACATTAATTAGAAACAAATTTTTTTAAACGAATAATAATAAAATATTTATTTTCGCGTCTAATTAATTTGAATGCGAAAATAAAATCTAAAACATAAATGAAACGAAAATTAAATAATATAAAAATTAAATTTAATTAAATTTAATTTAAATGAAAATTAAACAAAATGAAAATAAAATGAAAATAAAATTAAATAAAGTGGAAATGAAAGAAAAATTAAATTAGAATTAAATTAAAATTAAATTTAAAAACAAAATAGAGAATTACTTTGTGTAGTGAATTTTTTTTTCCTTCGAGACATTTGTTTCCCTTTTTGTAGTGCAGTCACCATACGAAAGACTTGTGATTTTAATTTGATATTTAATTTTAATGTTGTTATTATTATGTAACATATCGGCAAAGAAAAATTGTCTTTCTTTTAATGATTGGCTACGTTATAATGATTGAAATAAAAAATACTAAAAAAATAAATTAAATGCACTAATGTAAAACTGAACCAATGCATAATAGAATTTTTGTACGTGTGTCTGAATATTTTACGCGATTGTTTATATGGGTTTGAATGCTTTAGAATGAAAAATCCGACATATGTAAATATAGTGAAAAAAACAAAAAAAAAATTATTTATTCTATTCGAATATTTTAAATAAGGTTCTCGTGTACTGCTACTATTGTGTTATTAAAAAATAATTTACGCCGTTATTCTTTAACGCGTCAAATAAGGGATTATAAAGTATAAAAAAAAAATCAGCAGTATGTGAGAAAAAAAAAATAAACCAGTGATGTACGAGAAATTTTCATCACCAGATTCAATATGAATTATATAGTCAATATTTCTCGAAGAATCTGAAATGGAATTTCAGGCAATTTAAATTAATTTTATAAAAAAAAGATTATACTAACCGGAATTATTGAATAAATTTCGTACAGCACTGAGGAAAGGAAAAAAAATTATAAAAAAAAACTATTTAGACATATATTCTTAATATGTGAACAATTATGGTGTCTCATTGTATATGTTATCACAGCGCATAATATTATGGTGTCATTTAATGATAAATATGCAATTTATACTTTGCAAAAAAAAATTAATAAATAATAAAGACGGTAGTTGCCTACTAGGTGTCTTCTGAAATAATTTCGAGAAGCATTTACTTATATAGTCTTAAAAAAAAGAAAAGAAAAAAAAATACACACACATCGCTTTTATAAAAAGTGAAAACAATTTTAAAGGGGAAAAAAAAAATATTTTTCATATAATAAAAGACAAAAAAAAAGAAGAAGAAGAAGAAGACGATGAATACATTCGAAGAGAAGAGAGAGTATATGTTCTTAAGATAAATTTGTATTTGTCGATGTTTAACAATTTTCTCGTAGTGATTATAAAAATTATATTTAGAATGTAGAAAAAAGTACAAGTGTTCAATCAGAGGGTTCCATTTGTTTAGAGAACTATATATTAAATAAGAATTCAGAAGCACCTGGTGTGGCTGTTATTACCAGCAATCAATTTTGTGATAGTTTGACAAAAAAAAAAAAAAATAAAAACAAAAAGAGAGATCCGAAATAACTTGAGCGATTGATATCCCAATGAACAAAAAAAAAAAAAGAAAATAAATAAAAAGTGAAAAATCAATAAAGTTTACATTGCGTAATTACAGGAAAATCATCTAGGTATTATATAAAATATTTACTAGTATATAATAAACAATACGAAAATTGTGTTGTCCCCTGGTTTGTATCGTGTAGACACGCATTTATTAATAAATCGAAAAATAATTCAATAATTTCTTCTTTTTAATCGTGCAGAGTCACATTTATTTAATTATTCAATATCACCGGTTATCAGTTATTATTATTATTATTTAAATATTAATTAATATTTATATTAATAATCGTTATATATTTTTGTTGTCTGTTCGCAATTTGAATTTATTTGATTTTGTTGTTCTATGTAGAATTCAAAAATTAATATTTAGACATTTCATATTATTTTTATTCTGATTAATTTAAATTTTATTTAATTCAAATTTAGAGAATATAAGTCTTCTGATATTATTGCAAAAAAAGAAAATTAGAAATTTATTTTCCATTATTTTGTGATAATATGTAAATTTTTTATCTATTTTATTCAAAACTTTATTTATTATATTTATTTATTATAACAAAAAATTGAATTTTTTGAGAAAAATTTTTGAAAATAATTAAATTTCTCTGAAGTTTTATTGCGATTTTATATTAAAAATAATTGAATCCTTGTAAAAAATTTTATTATTTATGAAAATAATTGATTTTTAGCTAAGAATTTTCTTAAAATATTTTAAAATAATTGAATTCTTTCTAGAAAAATTAAAAAATAATTGAATTCTTTTGAGATTTTATTCAAATTCTATTAAAAATAACCGAATTTCTAAGAAGTTTATTATTTATGAAAATAATTGAATTCTTCTGAAGAATTTTATTATTTATGAAAATAATTGAATTTATCTGAAAAATCTTATTATTTATGAAAATAATTAAATTTATGCGAAGAATTTAATTAAATTTTTTTTAAATAATTAAATTCTTCTGGAGAATTTTATTGTTCATTAAAATAATTGAATTTCTGCGAAGAATTTTGTTAAAATTTTTGAAAATAATTGAATTGTTACTAGAAATATTAAAAATAATTGAATTGCAACTGAAGAATTTTATTATTTATGAAAATAATTGAATTTTTTAAATATTTTTCGACATTTGCTGGTCAGTTATTTTTTTTTATTATCAATTATTAATTAGCAGTATTATTAACAATAGAAACTTACTAATAATTAACTATTGTTATTTTACAGATTTGAAATTAAGCGCTCTTTTACATGGCAACACAATATAGTCAAAATCACTTCCATTTAGAACATGGACGCAAGAGTAAAATATGAATCAATCTTCACAAGGTTCACAAGTAAATTACCAAATTCCATTATCATTTTTCTAGAAATTTTACTGAACTTTTTGTAGAAATTAGCATAAGTATTTCATTTATTTACGAAACTAATTGTTTGTAGCAAGAAAACAAGTTTGATTCAAGTAGTGATTTGACGGAGGAATGACGAATCGGAAATGACAGAGTGGACATTGTTGAAATTGTCCACGAATCACGTGTCAAGGAGAGAATAATTCCAAAACAAGGGGAAAGGAAAGGGGGATTTTGTGGGGTTATTTCACCGGTGCCTGCGCGTTCTTCCTTCTTTCCGCTGTGAGTTTCCTTGGGGTAGAGATCGTTGGACATCAAAGGAGAGAGGCGTTAACGGCGTCGGTGTCACGTTTTCCTTCGCCGAAAACGAATTCTCGTTTTTTTGGAAAGAAATATAAGAAACAAAACATGTCGGAAGATACAAAGAATTCGGATTTAAAACCTAAATCTGAAAATAATGATAATTCGAATCAAGGAGGAGGAGGAGGTGGTGGTGGTGGACCACCAGGACGTGGTGGTCGTGGTGGACGACGAGGCGGCGGCATCGGAGGCAATAACCGATTTTCCGGTGGACGCGGTGGAGGAATGGGCGGTGGTATGGGAGGAATGGGAGGCGGCAGAAACATGGATGGAAATGTAAGTTTATTTTTTTACTTTTAATCTACGCAGTTTAAATCAAATTTGTTCTATTTTCAAAGAAACACTTGCAATGGAAGTAAAAATGTAAATAAAAGTAAAACTAAAATTCAACAAAATGGTCGAGTCGTTAGAATAAACATTGTTAGCACGTGCTGATTTTGTTTTCAATTACTTTTATTGCATTCTTAAAATCTTTTTCAATTTCATTTCTTACTGAAATTAAAAACCCCGATGCCACGCTTGCGAGATTTTTTCCCTAATCAGCAAGTGCCATTAATAGAAAAATTAACGGGGTAGAGAAAAATAATCCAGCTAGGAAGCATGGTAGATTTTTATATCTCACTATGTGCCGAAAAGTAATGGATACAATTTAAATAATAAGATTAAAAAAAATTCATTTACAAATTTGATAAAAAATTAAATCTTAGTTTGTAATGACGTATGATTATAATTTAATTTTTTGTTAATAGATGAAAATGAGTGAATCCATGATGGAGGAAAATATGGAAGGAGGAGGAATGGACCGTGGTGGTCAAATGGGTGGAATGGGGGGAGGAATGGGACGTGGTGGAGGTATGCGAGGAAGAGGACGCGGTGGCGGCGGTCCCGGAGGTCCAGGAAGAGGAGGAATGGGAAATATGATGTCACAGGATGTAAGTTTTCTTTTTATTCTCAACAACAGAAGAAATATTTAAAGAATATTCTTTAGGTTCAGGGAAAAAGTCGAAATTTTCTCTGAAAATCAGAAATAAAATAAAATTTTTTTTGTCTGATCTGAATAGAAATATAAAGTAAACAGTAGAAATATAAATGGAAAATAGAAATAAAAAGTAAAAATAAAACTCAAATATAACTTTCAGGGAAATTCAATTATTTTCATCAAAAGTAATCAAATTCTTCGCAGAAATAATAATTAAATTTATTAAATAAAACAAAAATTCAACAAAATGGTCGAGTCGTTAGAATAAACATTGTTAGCAAGTACTAATTCTTTTTCAATTACTTTTATATAATTCTTACTGAAATTGTCTTGACAACCCCGATGCCACGCTTGCGAGATTTTTTTTCTAATCAGCAAGTGCCATTAATATAAAAATTAACGGGGAAGAGAAAAGTAATCCAGCTAGGAAGCATGGTAGATTATTTTATATCTCACCATGTGCCGAAAAGTAATGGATACAATTTAAATAATAAAATTCATTTACAATTTGGATAAATAGAATTTAATCTTAGTTTGAAATTGTATAATTTTTATTTTATTTTAATAGATAAATTTTAATAAAACTTGAAGGTATCAATCACTCCGAGTTGAAGACTCGGAGTGATTCATATCTTCATGTTTTATAATAATATTCTTATAAGTTGTTGAATTTCATAAAGGTTTTGAATTTGAAATTTTTTGAAAATCTTAATTCTATGTAAAGATAAAAAATAAATAGACGATATTGTTTATTGAAGAATTTTTTCCAGGACCGTTTATTGGAACGAGTAATGAGCATAAGTGGTCCAACACACGAATTACCGCCCCAGGATTGTACAGAAAAGAAATTCAACGGCAGAAATCGTCTCTACATTGGTAATTTAACTAATGACGTGACCGAAGAAGAAATGAAGGAAATGTTCGCTCCACATGGCGAAGTTTCGGAAATTTTCATCAATAAGGAGAAAAATTTTGCCTTCTTAAAAATGGTAATTGTTCAATTTAAAAATGATATCTTTGGATTTTTTTACAAAATTATATCTAAATCAGAAACTCAACACAACTTCCGTGTTTGTTTTTCGTGTTGAAACGTTTCCTGATTTAAATATAATTAATTTTTGTAAGTTTTTTTTTCACAATTATCCAGTGATTATAATAATTACCGTTTGATTATCACATGATAATATTATTTGGCTGCATTTTTTAATGTAAATGAGGATAAAATTAAATTCTGAATAGAGTAATTCTTCCCCTAGAGTTCCACTGAATACGAATTAACCGAAAAACTGGTTTATTTTCAGGATTATCGATTAAATGCGGAAAAAGCAAAGCATGAATTGGACGGCAGTCAGAGGAAGGGTCGCGCCCTTAAGGTTCGTTTTGCCCCCAGTTCCAGTGCGGTGAAAGTAAAGAATCTAACGCCCTGGGTGTCCAATGAATTATTGGAAAAAGCATTCAGTGTTTTTGGTGATCTTGAGCGAGCTATTGTTATTGTTGACGAGAGGGGAAAATCCACTGGCGAGGGAATCGTTGAATTCTGCCGTAAACAGAGTGCACAAACAGCTTTGAGAAAATGCAATGATGGATGCTACTTTTTAACAGCGTAAGTTTAAGCAGAAAAAAAATTTAATTTTTAAATCCCCGATGCCACGCTTGCGAGATTTATTTTATAATCAGCAAGTGCCATAGAAAATACTATTATTAGGGGAATAGAGAAGTTAGCCCAGCTAGGAAGCATGATAGGTTCTTTTTATGTCTAATCATGTGCCGAAAAGTAATGGGTACAAAAATATAGTAAATTTATTTCATTTTTAATTCGAAATTAAATTCAAAATTCAAAATTGAAAATCAAGAATTAAGAATTGAAAATTTAAATTTAAATTTAAAAATCGGAAGATTAGTTTAATTTCAGTCTATAATATTTTTGGAATATTTGCAGATCGTTACGTCCGGTTGTTGTGGAACCTTTCGAGCAGCAGGACGATATCGATGGTTATCCGGATAAAAATTTACCAAAGAAAAATCCGGAATTTTATAAAGCGCGCGAAGCTGGACCTCGTTTTGCTCAAATTGGCAGTTTTGAACACGAATACGGAACAAAATGGAAGCAATTACACGAATTGTGTAAGCAGAAGGAGGTGGCTTTGAAACGTGAAATGGTGATGGAGGAGGAGAAACTTGAGGCGCAAATGGAATTCGCGCGTTATGAACATGAGACTGAAATGTTGCGAGAACGTAAGTGGAAATTAATTTCTATTTCATTAAATTCAATATTTTCTTTTCATCTTTTCTATTTCGTGGCAGAAATAAAAAAAATGTAACGAAAATTTTACCTACGAATTTAAACAGGGCTCGAACTAGGTCCGTAAATTTGATTGAAAAAGCACAAAAAGTTCGTAAATTGAATGAAAAAATTTGTAGAATTTTAAAAAAATTACAAATGATTGCAGAAATTCAATTTTTTTAAAATCTCGTCAAAATTTCAATTACATATTTTTAGAAATATTACAATTCTTCTCAGAAATTCAATTATTTTAAAAAAAATTTTATTACAACTCTTGGCAAAATTTCAATTATTTTCAAAAATTTTCCTCCACTATTTTTGGTATTAATTCAATTATTTTCGTAAATAATAGAATTATTTTAAGGAATTCAATTATTTTCATAAATAATAAAACTCGTTTGCAGAATTTCAATTATTCTTAAAGCAATTTTAATCTAATTTCCCGAAAAATGTAATTATTCTTAAAAATTTAATTAAAATTCGTCAAAAGAATTCAATTATTTAAAAATTTGTTGATAAAATTCTTTATGAGAATTAAATTTTGAAAAGCAGTCATTTATTCAATAATTTATCTATTTATTTTTGTAGAATTTAAATAATTGAATTCTAGTAGAAATTTCTAATAAAAATTGATTTAAAAATGAATTTCAGTTAAAATTTCAGATAATAATTGAATATTAATACCTAGCAATAAATAGTAAATTTTTAGAAATAATTGAATTTTGAAATTAATTTTGTTTGAAAATTGTCAAAGAACTTTTTCGAAAATTATTAAAAATAATTCATTTAGAGCAGAATTTTAGTTAAAAATTCTTGAAAATAATAATTGAATTGAAATGATAAAAATAATTTTGAAGAAGTACAATATTCTTATAATATAAAATAATGATTTTATCACTGGACTGGTTATATTTTTATCAGTAATTGGTCCGTAATTTTTCATTTTTGTTTCGTAAAGTCCGTATTTTTAAATAATTTCACCGGTTCGAGCCCTAATTTAAAAAAAATGAAAGAGTTATGCCTTATTTTAAAGAGAAAGATTAAGAGTTGTTTTGATTTTCAGAATTAAGATTAAGAGAAGCCGATCGCGATAGACAAAAGCGTGAATACGAAATGAAGGAAAGACAAGTCGAGGAAGTTCGTACACGTGAGGAAGAGCAAAGACGGCGTCAACAAGAAGAAATGACGAGTCGAATCAGGAGACAAGAGGAGGAGCTTCACAGAAGACAACAGGAAAATAATTTGTTCATGCAAGTAAGTTTCCTGTTTTTCTAAAAAAGAAAACTATCTAATATTTAAAAAAAAAATATTTTTTTTTACTTGAACGTTAAAAACAAGAAAATTAACTGGAATGTTTTTTTTTATAAAAAGGAACAAGCAATGAGAGGAAGCGGTGGTGGAGGTGGAGTAAAAAATTACGATTCAATCGGAAACAATGACCGTGAAGGCTATGGAACGACTGATGGTGAGTAACGCCCTTAATTTTCTATCTAGATAAAGAAATATTTAAATTGGGAGAATATTTTCTTTTTTTCTCAAGAAAAATTAACTAACGAAAATATTTATCATTTCAGGTGGAAACAACATGCCAATGGTAATGTACCCTCCTTGAATTTAACTTTTATTTTTAAACTAGTGAATTTTCACTCCTTTTTTTTAAATTGATATTTCAATTACGCTCTCGTCTTCTAAGACTTACAGCGTTTATTTTTCTCTTAATATTTTATGTTAACCAGGGTGTCTAACAATCAAGAGAAATTAATTATTGAACAAATTTTCATTCAGCTAGAATTTCAATTTTCTGGACAATTTTTCATTTATGAAGAAAGTTCAAAATTTGAACATAAATAACTTAATTAGTGATATTTAATCACTTTTTCAAATTTTTACATCCGTTTTTCATTATTTTGAGTAATAAATTTTACCAGGCTTTTGTTAGACGCCCTTTTAACAGAAAGAAACGAAAAACAACGTGAAAAATAGATTGAAAAGAAAATATTTACAAGCATGTACGTTTAATACTGACAGAGTTATGAAGTCTGCAAAACTTGCTTTTCTCATTTTGTAAAAATCTTGAAGATTTGAATTATTACTAATTTAATGAAGTAAAAATTTCCTAAAAGTTAAATTAACACATGGAGTTGTCAACTAGTGATCTTACTTTCTTAATCCGGGTTAGAAAACTCAAAATTTTATAGAGAATCATTTAGCAGATTACTGTGAGAATTACTCGCATTAAAAGAAAATTTCTTCTCTTTGGGGGATGGGAGCAATTTTTCCCTTTTTTAAAACCATTGAAACAATTGAAAAAATGTTTCTCGAAATCTTTGCCTCAGCAAATAAATTAAAATAAAATGTTTTTGGTTTGCAGTGTCAAACCAAATACTGATTAGAAAGTAAAGTACATAAAAAGTAAGGAAGACTTGGGTCTTAAAATGTCTTAAAAATTTCATCTAAAAAACAAATTCTTTGGGAAAAATATTTCCTTCAAAGTGTTTAAAAGATGAAATATAAAACTGCGAATTTACTTTCGAAAGAAAGTATTTACTGACTGAGTTTTAGTCATTAACTGATTAACAACTAATACGAATATATTTTTCAATTGAAATGTCCCTGCGACATTTTATAACCGAGTTGAATTTTTTTTTTTTACAATAAAAAATTGAATCATCTGATAAACATTAATTAGCAAATGGATAAAAAAAAACAGTGTATTCTGAAAATTAAGGCTACGAAAAATATTACACAGCTTTATAATACTTTCAGAACTGTTTTCATTCTATGAAGTGTTGTTACTTCTTAAAATTTATTTCTATTGTGGAAAATATTTATATTTTCCCCTCCATTATTTTTTGTGACATCTTAAAAGATTCTTTTTGATCTCTCCATGTGCTTTGCAGACTGATTACTCTGACTTCTATTATATTTTTGCTATTTGATATATAAATAACACAAACTACGAAACTGCTGATTAATCAAACAAATTTTTATTCATTTTTTCTTAAATTGGTACATAAATAAATTATTAAAATTAATTTAGTACATAAAAGGAGAACAAACAAAAAAATGCAGTTTCGTGGCTTTGTGAAAGACCAAGAAATGCCCAAATGCTAATTTTATTCCTTTGACAATGGAAAATTCCGCCTGAACATTTAATTAATATTTGTAGGAAATTAAACACCAGTAATATTCTGAAAAGTACGGTTTAAGTTTATTTAAGATTTCTAATGTAATGAGAAAAAAAGAAAAATGCGAGAATCTTTTTTTCTTCTATTAATGAAATATTAATACCACGAGTCGCAACAATTTTGAAATTGATTCCCCATTTCGTCAATTCTAAATATTTTGACGATTAACGATTTCCCATTACAATTAATTAATAAATTTAATTTATTATCTTTGAAAGGAACAAAACCACCATTATATTTTAGAAAAATTGTTATAGAAATGAGAAAATTAATTCTGGATATGGAATGTTTATTTATTGGGGGAGAAATATTGACAATTAAAAGAAAATTAACTTCTACAAAATAAAGAAAAATTAAATAAAATATGAATAAATTCAGAAAACATTTTATACAGAAATAAACTATTGTTCAACAATAGTATTGTATAAAATTTCAATCTTTCACGGTACCAGAAAGATTGATTCGTTTTCTGTTTATTTCAAAGAAGACAAAAATTGACTTTAGCTAATTGAAAAAAATAGTACTAATTTTAAATTAATTACGTTTTAAAAGATTATTATTATTATTATTATTATTATTATTATTATTATTATTATTATTATTATTATTATACTTAGGATTATATTAAATTAAATTATAAACCTTTTTATTTTATATAACAAAAATGAAAAGGAGGAAAAATTAAAATGACAACAGTGGATTTTTGTAAAAAAAAAATAACAATTTTTGGGGACTGGGAGGGGATTTAAAATATGAAACATTTTGACTCCATAGTTTTGGTAAATATAATATTAATCCTTATGAAGGATTTTACCTGAATTTTGATCAGAACGATTGTTCTGATTTTAATTAAAGAAAATTTCCAATTATAACCGTTATAGATAATAAATTTAAGGAGATAATCTCTGTGAATTAAATTTGTATAGTTTTAAGGTTGAATTAACGTCTTATGAATTTAATTTATAGACGTTGAGAATTAATAACTATTCTAAAATTTAATTTATAAAGACTATTAAGAGACATTTTATTTATTTATAGATTCATAATCTCTGAATTAAATTTAGAGATTTCTTTAAATAAATAAAATTACATGGACAATATTTAAATACATAAAATTAGATGAAGAATATTTAAATAAACAAAATTAGATGGACAATATTTAAATACATATAATTAGATGGACAATATTTAAATAAATAAAAATTAGATCGATATTGAAACATTAAACGTTATTTAAAATTTTACGAGCATACTGAACAATTATATAATTATATAAATTGCCCTCCTTGCACTATCGATTGTGTGCGCCATGAAAACGAAATCCACCCAGAATTATTTTTTGAATGTACAACACCTGCAATATTATTTATCACACCCAAAAGAAATCTTAAACCACAAGAATTGAGAAGATCAATATCACTTCTCCTTGTCTTAAACCAAGCGTCGGAAATGATTACTAACACCGTTTATTACAACTAATAATTTGTTTATTTAAAAGAATTACTTGATGTTGAATAAGTTCTTTAAAAAGTAATTAAATTCTTTTTCGATTAAACGAATTTTTTTAATATTGCAATCCAACTAATTAGAAATATTTTAAAAATAATTATTAATTAGAAATATTTTCATAAAAACTAATTAATATTTAATTTAAAATATTTTTTAATTATTCGTTATTAATTAAAAATGTTTTTTCAATTATTGGTTATTAATTACAAATATTTTTGTAATTATTGATTATTAATTACAAATATTTTTGTAATTGCTGATTATTAATTGAAAATATTTAAAAAATATTAATTATTAATTAAAAATATTTTTAATTGACAAATTATTGATTAAAAATATTTTTCAATTATTGATTAATCAAATTTTTTTTTGACGTTTATTGATTATTAACCAAATAGTTTTTTTTAATTGTGTATTAGAAATATTTTTTTAATCACTGATTAGATATTATTTAAAAATATTTTTTTAATTACTGATTATTAATTAAAAATATCTTTTAATTACTGATTACTAATTAAAAATATTTTTCAAAATAACTGAGTATTGATTAAAGATATTTTTTAATTAATTCAATATTTTTTTTAATTGTGTATTAATAAAAATTGTGAAAAATACTTTCAATTTTGTTTATTAATGAACATATAATAGTGATTTAAAAAAAATAAAATTAATTTAATTAGGTTTTAAAGAACCAGTTATACATCCACTGTCTTCTAGCCATGAAACTAGTTCATTTACTAGTTTAAAAAAAATAATTTTATAATTTCTATTAGAGAAGTTAATGAAATTATTAAAAAACAAAAACAACGAAAGAGTTAAAAAGAATGTTAAATTTGAAAAATCAGAAATTAATTAAATGTGTGTTATAATAATATTATATTGGAAAATATAATAATATTATAAAATAATTATTTGTACTCAATGTGAATTAGCATTTTATGCTTTTATTACTATTAATTAGATTTTTAAATTAATGAAAGTAATCAGGGTGGCAACTTTAGTCCGAAATTTGAAAAAATAAATTTTAATTGTAAATTAATTAACTAATTGTTAGCTAATTAACAAATAATCAATTTTAATTACTTAGGAATTAAAATAGAAAATAAATTCTAGGATCAAGAATTAAAAATCAATTTCAATTAAATAGAGATTAGAATAGAATGAAAATTTTGAACTATAAAATTAAGAAATTAATTTTGAACCGCAAAAATGAAATAAGAAATGGAATCATTATCATCCTGGTAATCACTCATCTTTCACTAATTTAAAAACAATTTCATACAAAAATCTGCGATTATAAAAACAATTTTTTTTTTCATGTTGAATCTGCATTATTGGGCATTTACTTGGTCTTGTATTCTTAATTATAATGGCGAAATAATATAAAATCGCCTACAAAAGAAAATTAAAATATTATAATATATTTAAAAACAAAAGTCGAGAAACAGATGAGAGGCATTTCAGCTGTAATCGTACTAAAACGTTGAAGTCGATTCTCTGCAAATAGTCTAACAATGTATTTTCCCCTTTCTTTTTTTCTATGTGATTTTTGACGACGATGCTGCTGTCATACATGGACGATCTCGCCTTGCAAATCATGAATTTTTAATTCGTGGTAACGTTAAAAAAAACAAAATCCTACGCGACAAATAATATAATAATTATTGGTCCTTTGGCTGAATATTAAATTGTATTTGTCAATTAGGACCCAAAATCTTTTATGGAACAGTATAACAATATGGATCGTGGTGGTGGCGGCGCACGGGGGGGTTTCGACGATCGGGGACAAATAATGGACTTAATGGATATGAGGGTTGATATGGGAGGAAGTGGTGGGGGTGGAGGAGGAGGAATGGGAGGTGGCGGTGGAAATAACCGCGGAGGTGGAGGCGGCGGTGGCCGTTGGCAGGGTGGAAACGATCGTAATCGTCAAGACGATTTTCCCAATAAGAGAAGACGTTATTAAAAAAAGAGAACTTGTCTTTTTAACGAAAGAAAAAAACCAGAAATATGAAGATTTTTTTTATCTTCTCAATGAAACATTTAATCGAACTTTCCCCGATTATCATTATTCTCTTACTCAGTATTTTGTACTACTTGTGAGAGAGAAAAAAAGAGAGAGATATAGACGAGATTTTTTTTCTTACAAGGGGGGTGAAATTCTTTTTTTAATATTCAAGATACTTCCGATGAACAATCATTACAAGTATCAATCAAAAAAAAAAATTGAACACCACTGACTTTTAGTGAAATTTTTTGATTTAAAAATTAAAAAACTTATTTAATTAAGTTAAATTTAAATCTAAGTCTTCTTGGCAAATTCCTCGCTTCTGAGACCAAATGATTTTATTCTTTGGTTTAGTGGATTTTCTTCTTTATATTCTTAAGACGATAATTTTGCTTTATTGTTTTATATAATTGCGTCTAACAATTTATAAAAAAAACAGCTATTTAATGATATTAATTAACAGAAATATTTTACTTCACTGAATGGTAAAATATCAATTTTTTACATGTAGAATAATAATTCTCTGGTTTTACTGAAATACGTTTTCAATATTTAGGGATCAAATGTATAGTTTAATTTTGTTTTGTATTACGTATTTAAAAAAAAACATTAAAACCCTTTACAAGTAAGATTAAATGTGAATAATATTGTAGCACAAAATTTAATAGTGCTACTTGTTTCCTCCATGTGACAATTTTAGATTAATTCGTTTTATTAATAAAGACATAAATTAAATATTTATGGAACTACATTTCTTGTTATTTTATCACTGTTTTAATTCTCGATTAATTGAGAACATATTTTAACAATTGTTTACAATTAATCGTGAATTCACAAAAAATTGTGATAAGTAAAATTTTTATTTGGAAATTATCCTAGTGCAGAATTGAATATTTGTTTTTGCTAACTTATAACTGATAATATAAGTATATGAAATTTAGAAAATTATAAATTTTTTAATGACATAATTTGTCTTTGAGTAAAAAAAACTGTTCTAAGATTATTTCTAAACTTTTCTATTTCATTAAAATTGTACATTTTTATCATTTTTATTACCTTGAATATTTTAGTTTCATTATTTTAGTTACGAATTTTTCTTTACCTTTTAATCGCAATATAATTTATTCAATTATTTAATTAATTATTTCCATATTTTGATGTTTATAAATTTGTTTTTAATTTTTAATCCTTCTTTCAGTTACAATTTAAAATCATTTTAGAAACGATTCTAATTCAACTTTTTTATATTTTAAAGAAATTGTATTAGTATTTGTTTTTAATTATATTATAACATTATCATTGTTAATGTTTCCAGTATAATTAATGCATTTTTAATTAAATTGAGTAATTAAACAAGAACAAAATTGTAAAATTTGAAACAGAAAATGGAAAATGATCCAAAATGTTTCGTGTAATTAATTCGAATATTTAAACGAGAATTAAATTGAAAATTGGAATATGATCCAAAATGTTTCGTGTAATTAAACGAGAACAAAATTGTAAAAAAAAGGAAATGATCCAAAATGTTTCGTGTAATTAATTCTTTAATTCGAGTAATTAAACGAGAACAAAATTGTTATATTAAAAAAGAAAATTGGAATATGATCCAAAATGTTTCGAGCAATTCAATATTAATTAATTCGACTAAATAAATTAACGAGAACAAAATTGTAAAATTAACAGAAAAATTTGAAATATCCAAATAGTTTCGAGTAATTAATTCATTATTAATTAATTCCAGTAATTAATTAACGAGAACAAAATTGTAAAATTTTCTTTTAATTGGAAAAATCCAATAAAAATTGGAAATTTCCCAAATGTTTCGAGTAATTAATTCGAATAATTATTATAACGAGAAAGAAACGTAAAAGAAGGAAAAAAAATTTGGAATAAGATACAAATTTTTTTTCATGAAATTATTTTGTAAGCGACATCTTTTGCACTGAAAATTATTGAAGAAGAGACATCATTGACAGACTTTAATTGAATCTACTTGATAATGAATCGCATTTTTGAGGTGAGTAAATTTTGTGAAAATTTTAATAAAAACGTAATAATATTTACGTATCATTTTTGGGGGGAGTTTACACGTTTTTTTTCCGACTAAACTAAAACTTAATTTAAATAAATAAATAAACAAATATACATTAGTTATGAAGAGTGAACCAATGTTCCATCTTCTGAATATTTATTCTGTGAAAAATAGTTGAAGAATTTTTGAAAACTATCTAGCAACAATTGATTGCCGAAAAATATTGAAATATCCTGAAGATTATTATTTATTATCAAATATTGAAACACTTATTCATTCGTGAAAATTATTGAAACACTTCATGCCTGAAAATTATTGAAATACTTAATTCCTGAAAAATATTATTAACACTGAACTCAACTTATTTTGACCTGAGGAATACTGAAACACTATTAATTATATAAAAATTATTTATTATATAAATACAAAATAAATATCGAAAGTTAACAAGCAGCTCAGAATTTAACACCAACTGCCCTGAGACAACCAATTTTGATTCAGAAATTTTTGAAAAAGAAGGTTGTCTGGGTTTAATTTTCCCTTCCTGGGCTGCAATTCTTAAACTATTTGAAATAATAAACAATTATTTAGGGGGAAAAAATATCTTCCCATTTTTTTTGGTTTACAAAAAAACCTTGTAGGGCGTATATTGAAAATACTTCGTATTTAAATTTATTTAATCAAGCGACTAAATCGTCTTGAACGATCTAATTAATTATACACACAATCTGAATTGATTCAGATTGAATTTTAAAAGCAAGAGAAAACATGAATTATGAAAACTTAATATAGTGAATTTAGACGCCTATAGATAAAACATCGAATAATAATTATATTAAATATAATTCTAAATAAAATTCTAAAAATTAAATAAATATAATCAGAAATTAAATTTGAAAAATTAAATAAAAAAATAATTTTTCATTTTGCTATTATCATTGCTGGTCTATTGAAATATATTAAACATACATTTGGATGATATATTTTATATATTTCTATTAATTTCAAATTTTTTTTATTCATAGTTTATCGATTTTCGATAAAAATATTGATAATAGCAAAATGAAAATCGAATTTAAATTTTAAGCATTTTTGTATAAATTCTCGGCGAATCGACAACTTATTATATTTTTATATTTTTAGGGCCATCCTTTCAAATTTGCGAATGCAATGTTTAAAAAAGGGCTCAATGGGTGTTTTGCATCAACTTGAATTATTCCAAATGAAGACTCACCTGAAATGAAATGTAGTAAATTTTTACTGGAATTACTTGAAGCGACAAAAGGCTTTAAAATCTTCGAATGGATAATGAAATCCTAAAATCAATGCAAACTAATTCTCACCTCAATGATTATTTCGTAAGTATATTTTTACTTTTAATTAAAATTGTTAGTTTTCAAAAGTAATACAATTTTTTAATATAATTCCCTTAAACATTTTTTTTGCAATCATTCTAATATTTCTTTAATTAATAGAAGTTATCGACTTATAATCAAATATTTACTATGAAAATGTTATTTTTATTGTAATCGTAATTATAATTTATTGTAAACAATAAAGTCTAAATGATGATTTTCTAAACCACACATATCAATGATTGCCATGATTATCATTATAGTATTTGCTAATCTGATTTATTTGAAAGAAAATAAAAAAGAATCATTAATGCCTAATTGAATGTTATTTAATAAAATACTTTATTTTTTTTATTACAGATTCTGGATAATTGAGAGAATTCTAAATCTTAATTGAGAGGAAAGTGGCCCTTCTTTTATTGAGGTAAATATAAATTTATGATATAAATAAAGAAAATATAACAGTTTATCGTACGAACAATATAAAATATTCAAATTCTTATTCAAAACTCATTTCAATGATGACACATTTTGCATACCACCAAGATCTATGAATGCCGTGATTTTATTTGTATTTGCTATCTGACTTAATTTAAAAATTTTATTTTAAATTTAAAACATTTAATTTTTAAATTATATTTAAAGACTTGTAATTTTTATTTCAGAATGTTCAAAAATTGGAGAATGGAAACAATTTCTAGAGGAAACTGAAAATGGACAAAAATTTAAGGTAATAAAAATTGTTATTTAATCTATTAGGCAACAATTGGCAAAATTTGATAGTTAATTTAAAAATTATTTTTTATTTTATTTGTTTATTATTAAATTATTTATCTATCCTAAAATGTAAAAATTCTACTTTTAATGATGATACTATGCATACCACCAAGATCTATGAATGCCGTGATCTTACTGTATTTGCTATCTGACTATTTTAATATCAATTTAATTTCTATTAAAAAACGTTCAAATTTAATTATGGCATTATTTTAAGACAAGATTTTTTTTTGTTATAGATTTGTTTATTAACAAATAAAATGGAAATTATGCGAGAAAATCTGTGGAGGCATAATTGGACATATTTCTACAAAAATAAAAGGTAATTTATCTATTAATATTAATTTTTTTATTTTTATAATTTAACAACTAAACACAAAGAAACTATTTTATAATATATTTAAAAATGAAGTTTATTTTTATAAACTTTTAAGAAAAATAAAGGGAAATTTATATGAAAAAAAAATTTATTCAATAAATAATTATTTTAAATACTAAACTTTAAAATTATAATGATGATACAATCTTTCGGGTCTGATATAACATTGATGTCAAATAATTCCCAACGTGTACTGAGTTCAAATTTTAATTAGTTAATTTTATCGAGTACTTACCTTTATTGTAATTAATTTTTTTCTTTACATTTTTGATTACAGGGGGAAAAATTCGAATGATCACTTGGAACAGGAATGGAAGCCGAAAATTGTCTTCTCAGGTAACTTATGACTTTTACTACAAAATTTATTTCTTAATTTCCTAAATATTAACTAAACAAATAAGAGAATAAAAGTCAATACTCAATGAGCATAAAATTATTTAATATTCAAAAATAAATATGATTTGTTAATTTTACTTTAAATATGATGATAACATCTTTCGGGTCTGATAAATATTGATGTCACCCATTCCCAACGTGTTTAACTGAAGTTTATTTATTTGTAAAAGAATCATTCTTTAATTGCTTAATTAGAAAACTAAAAATGTAAATTTTTTTCCAGGTGTATGCAAAGTTATGCAATCTTATCAGGAAGAGTAATTGCAGAAATTGAGAAAAGGTGAATAAAATAAAAATTGAACTAAAAAAATGAAAAATTAACAAGCAAAGCTAATTAAAAAAAATTGAAAAGAAGGAAATTAAGAATTTAGAATTAAATAAAAAAGCTAATTACCAAAAACTTGATTAAAATTAAAACTTTTTTCAATGATGATACTTATCTTTCGGGTCTGATAATGTTGATGTTACCCATTCCCAACGTGTTTTTTATCTGAATTTTATATTTTCAAACAACAAATTAATTTATTGATTTATTTCCTCAACTAAATTGAGTTTCTTGTTTCAGATTTTCGGAAAATACAACTTAGAGTTTCCTCTTACGAAGACAGAATTGGGTTAATTTAAAGGTGAATTTAATTTATTGAACAAAATTTAATAACAAAAATAATAAAAAAAAAAAAAAAACAATTGCAAATTTTGTATTTATAATAATTGAAGTTATTTAGTCAAAAAGACTAATTTTTTTAGTAAGAAAAAGATTTTTTATATTCAAGAATTTTTTAATTACTTAACTGCATTAATTAAAATGATGAAATTCTGGCTAGAGTCCTGAATTTTAAGATGACAATCTCGTTCAATACTGACTATGATAAAATGTAAAAAATTTTCGTTTCTATTATTTGAAGAATATTTTTTTAAAAATTATTTTTTCTTTTGTTTCAGCTCAGAATTTTGGGGTCAGATACAAAAAAAAATATTTTACAATTATTGTTTTTCTGTTTAAATCAAAATAAATATTTAACATTATAAATTTTCTATTATTTTTTATTTCCCTCTTTTTTAAAAATTTAATAAATAATAATAAAATAAAAATATTATTTTCAAATATGTAATAAATAGAATATTAAATATGTTTATTAACTTAAATAAGATTTATCAATTACTTTATCAATTTTTCTAATTATTTTAAATAAATAAATAGATTTAAAAAATATTTCTAACATTTTTAGTTAATTTTTCCTTTAATTTATTTTTAATAAAGAAAAAAATTATTAAAATTATCCTATTTTCTAAAATTGAATTTATTCATTTAAATTATTTATACTTTTAAGATTCTTTAGTTATTTACTCTGAATTATATAATTTTATATTTAAAAAAAGTGCGCCAATTAAATTCCTAACCAATCAAATGTGACTTGAGAAGCTTGCGCACTTGTGTCGTTAAAGAGCCTTTCAACAACAAAAAAGACAGAAAGTAAACAAGAAAATTTAATTAATAATTCTTTCGATAGAAGAGAAAAATTATGACGAATTTTTAATTTATTCAGGTAAATAAGTGTTAGTTTATTAAGTGAAATTGTTTACTATAAAAAAAATTGTGAATATATTAAAGTATTTAGCGTTTTAAAACTTTGATCAATTCTAACCTCTAAATTTTGGAATTAATACAAAATTATGTCTTTTTAAATACATTAATACAATAATACATGTAATAAAAATTACATTATCAATTGTGCTTAAAATACTAATTTCAATTATTGTGTTTAATTTTAAATATTAATTTTATTTATAAATATAATGTTATGGAAATCCTGGAAAACAGAAGTGACTGAAATCACTGAAGCACTAAAGTAAACAAAAAGTTTGGTTATGTATTAAATTTATTAACTGCTAATTATAAATAATTAGTACAATTTTGGTATTAAATCAAATTATTTAGAAATATAAGAGCTTAATAATTAATAATAGTAATAATACTTTATAATTAATAGTAGTAATAATACTTTTTAATTAATTGCAGTAACAATAATACTTTATAATTAATTGTAGTAATAATAATACTTTATAATTAATACCAGTAATAATAATACTTCATAATTAATAATAGTAATAATAATATTTAAAAATAACAATTAGTTTTTACTAATAGTACACTAAATAATTAACCAAACAAAATTAAAATTAATCTTCCAATTGTTTCAAAATCCAAAAAATTAAATTGCTTTCAGATAATGAAAATGCCCAAAAAAGGAAAGAAGCTCAAATCCGAGCCACTCGAACGAAAAAATATAAAAACCGATTTGACTGCATCGAATTATAATAATTCCACTATAAAAATTGATCCGGATTCAAGTCCATCTTACATAAAAGATGATCCCTTCATCGATCTCTCGTCCGATTTAGACAACAAAATAAATTTCGACTTTAAACAATTCAACGAGGAAATCGATTTAAATGCCGAAGACTCTCTAAATCAATATGAAGAGAACACAATATCAGAAGAATCCGAAGCAACGCCAGCAAATAAATCAAATTCACCAAAAAAGAGAAAAAAATTATCACCTACCGAAGAATCCGCCATGAGACAACAAAAACTCATAACAAATCATCCCGTACGCAAAGGCTGTGATAATTGTCGTCTAAAATGTAATATACGAATAACAGCCGAAATGCGTGACAAAACAAATAAAGAATTTTGGAGTTTAATTGGCCTCGTGAGACGACGATGCTTCATATTAAATCTCGTGAAACGTTGCGATATCAAAAGACGTACTTCCGACGTCACTCACAAAAAACGCAACAACGTCTTTATGTACTACGTCAAGGACAATAACAATAAAGAACAACAGGTCTGTAAAACATTTTTTCTCACCACCCTCGGTTTTAAGCCATCAAACGATAGTCTTATTCTAAATACAATGCACAGTGTCGACAAGGAAACTTTGGAGCCAAAAATGGATATGCGGGGAAAAATAAAGAATGCCGATAAAATGGAATCGAGAAAGAAGGCAATTCAGGAGCACGTTCAAAGTTTTCATCCATGCGTGGCAAATTTCCAAAGAGACGATCTTCCAAATAAGCGATATCTTCCCAATGATTTGACAATTAAAGATATGCACGCCGATTTTATGCGGAAATATTCCGAAGGCCCTGCTTGCTCCTACGAACTCTATCGAAGTCTACTCATCGAAATGAACATTACCTTCGCTAAAGTTGGCATTGACGAATGTGACTTGTGCGAGACTTTCAACAAACACCACTCGAATCACGATAAAAATAATCTTGCTCCCGATTGTGATCTTTGTGACAAATGGTCAATGCACATAAAACGTGACTCTGAGGCGAGAAATAAATATCAAACACTCTATTCCGAGGCTGCTTACAATCAGGATTCGGCCTATTACACAACGGATATGCAAAAACCATTACTTCTACCGAAACTCGATTCATCGTTAATTTTCACAAGAAGACTCGTGACATTCAATCAGAGTTTCATTCCCCTGGGAATTATTGAAAGTAACATAAGACCAATTGTTTTTCTCTGGCACGAGGCAATTGCCGGTAGACAAGAGGAGGACATAATTAGTGTCTTCCATCAATTTTTTCTTGAATTACGCGACAAACGAAGAATTGTCCTCTGGCTCGACGATTCCTATCATCAGATGAAAAATTGGAAATTTCTCTCCTACCTCCTCTATATTGTCAACTCAAATGACATTGAAACTGAATGTGTGGAGATTTATTATTTTGAATCGGGACATAATCCATCGACGGAATCATTTTTCCATCAAATTGAGGTGTCATTGAAGCGAAAGGGGAAAATTTATGATTTCAAAGATTTTGAGAGTGCTGTAAGGCAGGCGAGTACGAGAAATCCGGTATTAAAATCACTGACGCCTTGGGATTTTCGTGAATTTAAGGATTTATCATCACCGCAAAAATTGAAGACATTAATATCGAAGCCATTGATGAATGATATTCGATATGTGACGGCAATGAGGGGAAGTTATATTCTCAAGTATCGAATGAATTATGATGATAATGTTGATTTGGCTGATTTGAATTTTTTACAAATGAAAATAACGAAATTTGGTTTTACGAGGCCGGATATTGTTGGGGCTTTCCGTGGAATACCGGACGATAAAAAGAAGGAGATTCTCGATAATTTAGTCAAGGATATGCCAATTAGTAGGCGTCAATTTTGGTATGATTTACCCGAAGGCGATTTTCTCGATCTTATCGATAATTATAGTTAAAAGGTATATTCTTTTTCTGTATAATAATTTTTCTTTTCACTTTTCTTCTTTTTTTTTAGAATATTTTTCTACAGTTCCAGGCTTCTTGGATAATTATGACTTTTTTCGAATTATTTTCAAAAATGCACCTATTTCGACTTTTCTTTCAAATATTACAAGAAAATACCATATTTTTAGAATAAAATGCAACTAATCTCGATTTTTATCAAGTGTAAAAAATAACTATAGATAAATCTTTGGAAAATTATTTTTGAATTATTTTTCCAATTAAATTTTAGAAATATAAAATTAAAAAGATTTTTAATAATTAAAATTTTCCAAAAAATTGAATTGAAATTAGAATTTTCCCGGAATTATTCACGAAATGTTTATAAAAAAAATTCGTTGATTATTTTCATGTATTTTATTACAATTTTTAAAAATGAACTTTTTGAAATAAAATGACTTTTTAATTTTAAAATTATTATCTTGATCAATTATCAGAAGGTTTCAAATTTAAATCAAAGTAAAATAATAATAAGTATAAGTATTTAAATATTTATTTAACAAAATTATACAAGTTTTGATCTTTTGAATAATTGAATTTAGAAATCAGTGAAAAGTCAGGGAAGAAAAAAATAAAAATTTTGTGACAACACTGAATTAAATAAAAGACTTTTTTCTATTTTCAATCGACTAAAGCGACTTTTTTTGCGTCTTAAAGTCAATCCGAGATCTGCAGTTCAATAATTATCAAAAAATACGTTAAATTTTCCAAATTCAACAAATTTAAAATTAATATCTAATTAATTACCTAATAATAATAATTACAATTATTTTTTTTCAGAACCGCTTTTTTCGAAATTTCAATCTAATTTTGAAATTACAATTTCGATGAATTATTGAAAATTCAACGACTGAGCCAAATTTTTATACAAATAAAAATTGAAACACGTAATACAAATAACTTCTCATTAGTGATGAGAATGAAATTAATTTACCAGAAACTATGAATAAATTAATTTAATTAATAGTAAAATTATTAACTAATCAGTAGTTAATTAATTTTCACACGCGACAGAGAGTAATAGAAAATACGTTTTTTTGAAAAAAAAAATTTTTCTCGAATTCATTCTAATAAATTTAATTTGATAATAATCAATAAATAAAAGCGATAAACAGAGCATAATGGAAAATAAGTTTCTTTTAAAGAAAAAAAATGTATTTTATTTTCCAATAGAAATGAAAAATTGTTACAAAAATAGAAATCAAAAAAAAAATATTGAAATGTTATTTTTTTTAGAAAGAAATTTTTCTTTCTATTCTTTTCTTCCACTATTTATACTTGATATTGTATAAAGTTGTAAAAATTATGTAGCTTTAGAAATTAATATAGTTTGAAAGTTAATAAATTTAAATTGTCTTTCAAGAAAATGAGGTGTTTTATTCGTTTAAAAATTTACAATTAATTTAAAACAATATTATTATTATTTTTGAAAATAATGAAATTATGATAAAAAATTTTATTCAAATATTATGCTGTAAATAATTGACTTTTACAAAAATTTTCGAATATAATTGAATTTTTTCGAAGAATTTTATTAAAGTTTGTAAAAGTAAATGAATTTGATTAAAAATAACAATAATTAGCTACTAAGTGCATTTTTAAAAAATTTTAAATCCGAAATTATTTAAAAAATTAAAGTTGGTATTTAATAATAAAAAATTTTCTAATCTGCATATATTAATAATAAGAATTTTAATACTGCAATTCGCGAGTAATATTTGCTAATAATAATTTCTAAATGAAAAATTATCGCTGGGCAATGAAAATATTCTTTCTGCGTGCCAGGGAATTGAATCAATCTAATAAATAATGCCTTAATAATTATAATAATTAATAAAATGTCAATAATTGTAAAAACTACAAAAGCGAATTAAAAAAAGAAATTTTTTTTCCCATGCGTAAAATAAAATTTACTATTCTACTCAAAAAAAAATAATTTCTCAACATGATAAAAATTTAGGATATCGTGAAAAAAGCTTTGACAACATTTTTATTATTCTTTTTTTTTTGTCTTTTTGTTAACCGCAGAAAAAGCCATGTACACTTTCACACGAGATTGATCGTATAATTTCGTTATAATAATATGTCGAAAATTTTACAATTAATCAAACGTACATACATAAATATAAAGTCGACGGTATTGCATACGTGTATTTTTTCTCTTTTCATTTTTCTTTATTTTTCTCTTTAAAATTGTATGTATGTGCCAAAATGGTACAAAAATTATTTCGCAACACTCGAACAACTTATTACTCTGTGATACAATGGCGTGTGATTTTTTTTTTTTGCTTTCAGTGAGACTCGCTAAAAATTGCATTTCGACGTGCATTTAGATATTTGGAGAGCATTTGAGTTTTTTTTTTATTTTTTTCTTTTTCTTTATTTACGTGATTTGCAATATATGTATTTAAAAGTCAATAATTAAATACACGGCCGGAGCGGGTGGAAGGAACGATTTTGGTGTTTTTTTGCGCTTCTATAAATCTACCTAAACACTAGAATAATTTTTTTTTTAACTGCAATGAGTTAATTCTTTTTTTTTTTGTATTTTCTATTTTTTTCTCAAATATAGCCAATCTTTTACTTTTTTTTAAGGAAAATTTTGCATATTTACTTTCGTAACCATTTGTTAATAATTTTTTTTTTATATTCTTTAGATACACATAGACAAAATGTGTATAAAAAGAATTCATCGACTTAACTTCAGTGGAAAAAGCAATTTTTTTTTGAAGTTAAGTCTGAAAATTTGGAAATCAACACTCCATTCGATTTTTCATACTTAATAATTAGATATATATATATTTTTTTATTTATTTTTTTTTAATTATTGTAGATCACAGACAACTTGTTCTTAAGTCATAAAAACAGTTCAATATCTTTCCCCGCGGGTAAAGAATGTATCTGTTATGTAGGCGTATCAATTTTATACGCGCTTATATAATTGGATCATAGTTCGATAAACTCTAAGCACTCGGCGTATAAAAAATGTATTATAGGGCGAATAAGGTGGTTCATGATTTTTGTTTATAATTATGTTTTTTTTGTGCAATTATGCTTGAGTTGAGAGAATATTTTCTTTGTAGATGATTAATTAAAAGTAATTTTTTTTTTATACAAAATGAAAAGAAAATAAATGATTTTCCAAAGGATCATCATTATGGTTGTTTAATATCTATACATATATAGTAATTTTATTGTGTCAATTCGATTAATAATTTCTGCTGAAACAATTTACAATTTAAAAGGTATAGATGAAATTATTTCATTAATGAATTTTATTTTCAAATATAAAAAACAGGAAAAATTAATAGACTATTTTTTTTCTTTCTCTTTTGTAGTTTTCTTTCATTCAGTAATTAAATTAATTTCTTTTTTATTTAATTAATTTATTCATTAAGACAAATTTTTTCTAATCCAATTTTAATTTTATGTTTCCTTTTTAATTTTATTTATTTATTTATTTATTTACATCATAAACGGGACAAGCCCTTTCGTATTAATAATTTTATTTTTAATAATAATTCAATTTTTATTAAATTAAAATTTTATTATTTTTATTTTCAATTTAATTTTTCATTTTTAATTTTATTATTCTAATTTCAATTTTATTTTTCCATTTTCAATTTTATTTTTCCGTTTTCAATTCACTCAAATTAAAATTATTATAATGTTTATCATAAACGGAAAAAGGGGGATTTTATTAATTTATGAGAATAAAGAAATGAAAAAGGGGAATTTTATTAATTTAAGGGAATAAAAAAAGGAAAAAGGGGGATTTTATTAATTTAAGGAGGTAAAAAAGAAAAAGGGGAAATTTATTAATTTATGGAAATAAAAAGGTGTAAAAGGGGGATTTTATTAATTTAAGGAGATGAAAAAGGTAAAAAGCGGGATTACGATTTCTTTTTGAATTTTTTTTCTTTGTTCATTAATGAATAAATTAATTTCAATAACTACATATTTAAAAGCAGTTTTGGGGAATTTTTCAAAATTTCTGCGATTGACAAAGATTTCAAAAAAACAAGGCGATGAAAAATATATAATAGAAAATAATAAATAAAAAAAAAAAGAGAGAGAGAGAGAGAGAGCACCATTAAAGGCAGTGAACTTTGTTTCAGCAAATTTGAGATAAAAAAAACCTCTTCTTTTTTTTACCCGTTTTCACCGATATTAGATTTTTAAACTTTAATTCACTGCAATAATAATTTCATCCATTAGTATATTATTTCAATAAAAAGTCAATTATCGACTCAGTTAACAGTTTCATTTTTTATAATTTATAATAATGAAATGATTTTTTTTGTTTAATTTTTTTAAATTAAAATTAACGAATTTATAATATTATAAATAATTATATTCTCATATAATTATAAATATAATTATCATTCTGAATAAAAATTCAAAAAATAAAAAAAAAAGAAATATTAAATAAAAATCAAATTTTAATTATAAATATAATTATTAATAATTATAATAATTACTTATTATTAATTAATTAACCAATTAATATTAAATATTAAAAATCAAATATTTATAATTATAAATATAAATAATATTATATATAGTTAAAAATTTTTTTAATTACAATAATAAATTACACAATTTTTCAAAAAAATTTTTTCCTCAAATTCGTTTTTTATTGTCCGAAATAAAAGAGTAAAAATTTTGATAAACCGCAAAAATTTCAAATTTAACGGGCGAACACGATTGGTATTTTTTTATTTTTTTTTTTTTAAGAATATGTACTTTTTTATGTGCAAGAAACAATTTTTTATAAAATAGAGAAAATTAGTTTTTTCTTTTCACAAAAAAATTTAAAATTAAAAAAAATTTTATTAAAATATTTTTATATTTATATATATAGAAATGAAAATTAAAAAAAGGTGTATTTTTTATCCTTAATTATTTTAATATTATTATTATAATGATAAATGAGCGAGTGTTTACTGCCTTTAAGCAGCGATGGCAATTAATATTTTCTACTTTTGCACGTGAAAAGATGCGTCATGATCACACAGCAAGCTTAAGTATTTTTTAATTACTTAAGTAATAGTTTAACAGTATTTCAATATGAATTCTGTATTTTCAATATTTTGAATTGTTTATTTCGATAAATAATATGCGATTCTTTTTTTTTTATTTATTTTTTTTTTATATAAAGCTTATGTTATTTCTCTGAATTTCATTTGAAAATTCAATGTATTATTTCAGTTAGTGATTTTTTTTATGCTGAATTCCAGGTCGTACAAGCGATTATAATCCGATTCTATCATCAAAAATTGATCCCCTCATCAAAATTTGATTCACTTTTATATAAATATCGAATTATATTTTTTGGATTTGAAATCACATTTAATCAGAGGACTTTGGACTATTATTTATTTTTCTAGACTTGGACTTGATTTTTTTTTTTTAATATCCTAGACTTGGAATTCATTTCCTAGACTTTGGATTTTTCCTAAGATTTATTTTTTGTTTTCTAGTTCTTTTTTTTCCAAGAAATTTTTGGAATTCATTTCCTAGACTTGGACTTGTATTTTCTAGACGCAAAAGCCAAGGGTTTCTGCACTTTACATATATATTTATTTATTTTTTTAATTTTTTATTAATTTATTCGATTTTCACAAGAAGCTTTTTTTTGTATTTTGGGACACAAGTAATTTCGGTTTCCTGGATTATTATTATTATTTTTTTTACACCGGCTCCAAGACGCATTATTACAGTGCTTTAGAATTTTTTCGGGCAAAAAAAAAATTTTTTCTTTTTTAAAGAGATATTTTTTTTTAGTACACATCGCACAGCGAGGAATTTGTGTGCAGCATTTTTTATTTTCATTTCTCCTTACAACGAGAGAGAGAGAGAAGCGAATCTCACTAGGAGAAACTGGCCTCGGGACTTAACGTTGCAATTTTTTATTTATTTATTTTTTTTTAATGGGGTTTCCATGAGATATTATTCAATCCTTGAAAGTGCCTCTTCAAACTGCTGCCGTCGGCCCATGATGAGTGGAGATACTCGTCGTCATCGTCTTGCTCAAGTTTCTGGAAAAATTTTTTTATTTAATTATGTAACACTCGACGGTAATTCCACTTAATTGGGAAAAAGATTCTGTCGATACGGTACACGGGGTCTCTATTTTCTGCGCTTTCTCTTCGAAAACATAATTTTTTGTCGCTGCGGTTCAAATTATTATTTTTATTCCTTAATTATTAATTAGTAATTAATTACTAATTATCAGGGGATACTGACTAATTAATTACTAATTCGCAATTAATTACTAATTAGTAATAAATAAATAGTTACTAATTAACAATGAAAGCTGAAATCCCCGAATGCTCAAAACCTCGAAATTACTAATTAGTAATAAATAAGTAATTACTAATTAATAATGAATAATTAATAACTAATTACAAATAAGTAATTACTAAGTAATTATTAATAATTAATTACTAATTAGTAATAAATAAGTAATTACTAATTAATAATAAATAATTAATTACTATTATTATTAAGCAATGAGTTCATTATTATTATTATTATTAAATAAATTATTATTATAAATAAATATTTATTATCAAATATATTAATTCTTGAATCAAATAATTTTTTACTTAAATCTATTAAACTATATTTGCTTCAAGTACTGAAATTATTGGTTCAAATACAATGTATTTGATTTTAATAAAAATTATTAGATTCAAGTAAATATTTATTTCAAATTTAACAAGATTATTTGAATCAAGTAATTTTTTTTCAGTGTAATGAACAATTAATTTTTAATATTCAATAATTAATTATGAATAATTAATTATTAGTATTGAATAATTAATTATTAATATTGTATAAATAATATTACTTATTCATTATCAGCTGGTAATGAATAAAAAATTATTCATATTGTTTAATTAATAATAAATAATTAATTATTAATTACTAATTACTAATAATTTTTTTGATGCAAGTAAATATTTGTTTAATACCTGACATCCATCAAATACATTTTTTCAATATTTAAAAATTTTTTTTCAATATTTCATTCAAATAGTGAACAATACACTGGGGTCAAAAAGTTTCAGTACATTTGTACTGATTACTGTTAAGTGCTCGCTTCACATAAAATTCAAATATTTCTGTAAAAATGGATGTAAGAGCTATCAAAGTAGGATCATTTTAAAGTTCAATAAATTTAGAGTCAAATAGGATAAGATATAACCAATTTAATAGTGTAAATATTAAAAATATAATTCTTTAAAGCTAGAGATTTTTTGTGAAAATTGTGATTTTGAAATCTGGAATTCAAGCGTACGCCAATTGAAAAAAAAATTTTTTTAAGTTTTGATAGTTGCACAATAAAAAGTACAAATTTCATTCTTTAATTCTAGACCAAAATCATTCACATAAATTAAGTATTTTCTTCAAATTCTATAAAAATAATATCTCTTGCTCTAAATTTTTCTAAGAACATAAATTGCAAATTCGTCGTTTTCATTCACTTGTTCTATCAAATAACCACACTTTTGAAAAATATAGAACCTCTTCATCTTAGGAAATTTAAGTTATTTACATGAAATTTATCCATCTTCTTATAATTTTACAAATTTTAACTCTATCATTATTCCTTATTTTCATTCTAGGTGACTATTTTTTTATTTTACAATAAAAAAAAGATGCATATTTTTCAAAAGTGTGGTTAATTGATAAAACAAGTGAACGAAAACGACGAATTTGCAATTTATGTTCTTAGAAAAATTTAGAGCAAGAGATATTATTTTTATAGAATTTGAAGAAAATACTTAATTTATGTGAATTATTTTGGTCTAGAATTATAGAATGGAATTTGTACTTGATATTGTGTAACTATCAAATCTTAAAAAAAATGTTTCTTCAATTGGCGTGCGCTTGAATTCCAGATTTCAAAATCGCAATTTTCACAAAAAATCTCTAACTTTAAAGAATTATATTTTTAATATTTACACTATTAAATTGGTTATATCTTAGCCTATTTGACTCTAAATTTATTGAACTTTAAAATGATCCTAGTTTGATAGCTCTAACATCTATTTTTACAGAAATATTTGAATTTTATGTGAAGCGAGCACTTAACAGTAATCAGTACAAATGTACTGAAACTTTTTGACCCCAGTGTAAGTTATTTTTTTTATAAAATAATATTTGGAATTAAAATTTTTCTAAATTAATTAGTTTTCATTCTTACTATTTAAAAATACCGAAAGTTTTTAATTAGGTAATGAATAGAATATTTCGTCAATTTTCCCAAAAATCT
This sequence comes from Leptopilina syphax, assembly GCA_032872505.1. Classification (NCBI taxonomy): domain Eukaryota; kingdom Metazoa; phylum Arthropoda; class Insecta; order Hymenoptera; family Figitidae; genus Leptopilina; species Leptopilina syphax. The sequence continues at coordinate 41,384,796 of CM065469.1, forward strand.
AATTGAGTAATAAATTAATTTTATGAAGTACAAAAATCCCAAGAAGAAATTATTATAAAAAAATAGCATAAAATTATAATGAATACTAGAAAGTAAATTTAACATTTAAATTAGTTTATAAATTTACAAGAAAATTACTCTATAGAATTTATAAGAAAATTATTCTGTAGAATTTATGAAAAAAATTAGTTTATAAATTTTATAGGTTCATAAATAAATTATTTTAAAAATTTACAGAAAAATTGTATTATAAATATCTAATTTTTCCAGAGAGTGCGTTTAAATATGAGCAAATAAATTGAAAAATCATTTTATCAGCTTCCATGAATTTATAAATTCATAATAAAAATTATGACATCAATGCATAGAAAAAGTCTTTTATAAATTTATAAAAATACTGTTTTTAAAAATATAACTATTGTTTAAAAAATTAATAATATAATTATTTTGTAAAAAGGGGGATTTTATTAATTTAAGGAGATAAAAAAGAAGAATAAGGAGGATTTTATTAATTTGTAGGAATAAAAAAGGGGAAAGAGGGGATTTTATTAATTTAAGGAGATAAAAAAGGAAAAAGTGTAATTTTATTAATTTATGGGAATAAAAAAGGGAAAAAGGTGAATTTTATTAATTTAAGGGAAAAAGGGGGATTTTATTAATTTACGGAGATAAAAAAGGGAAAAAGGGGAATTTTTTTAATTTAAGGGAATAAAATAGGGAAAAAGGGGGAATTTATTAATTTACGGAGATAAAAAAGGGAAACAGCTTTTTTTGAAAAATTAATAGTAAAATAGTAGAACACAAAAAATAGTAAAAATTAATACCTAGTAAAATAGTTGATTAAAAAAAAAATAGTAAAAATTAACCGAAAAAAATATAAATAAAAATTAATTAAAATTATAAATAAAATTGATTGACTGTAAATAAATATTGAGAAATATACGTATACACGGATATCGAAAAATTTCAATTCAAAATTGAATTTTCAGTATAGAAGAAGAAAATATCGAATTTCTCGTGAAAGGAAATTAAATTTAGCTTATTATCTTTATTGAAAAGGGGGAATAATTAAAACTTGAAAGTGAACGAAATTGGGAGCGCTTTCAAATTATAAATATACATATATATATATATATATACACTGTTTAATAATTTATGTAAGTTTATATCAGAAATCGATATTACTGACACAGTTGACGACTGCAAATAGGGGGAAACTAAATTTAATATTAACTGAATGTCTCTTCGTTACAGAGCAGAGGCAGATCGAATCTGTTAAATTCATCTCCCTTCCTAGCAGTTAAACAAGAAATCCGCATGTTCTTCGTATATATCATTTCAACAACCTGATGACAGTGTTTTTCACGCCATCCCCCCTTTTACATAATACAATAATAATATATCGTTTCTGTATGTAAATTTAGATTTTCTTTTTGTTTAAAATAATATTGTACAAAAGGTCAAACAGTTTTAATTTTAACTATTTTCATGATTTTATAAATATAATTTTTCATTACGTTTCAGTTAGGAAAAAATATTTTAAATTAAAACTTAAAAATGATTAATTTAATTATTATTTAATTATTAAAAATTAAAAATTAAATTTCATTCTATTTTATTTATTTATTTTTGTTTGGTAATTTTTTCGCGGATTCAAAAAAGTCTAATTATTACCAAAAAATATTAATTATATAAATAAAATTTTAATTATCAGAAATAATAAATATCCGTAAGAAAAAATAATGGAAGCATTAAAAAAAAGGAAAGTAGTAAAACTGAAAAATCATTTAAATAATATTCAATTTTTTTTGTGTTTATATTTTTAAATTCATTTTTTTTGTTAAAACATTCTTTTTCTTTTGTCGAGTGTAAATTCCTTGATATCTTTTTCGTATATATATATAGAATATTCTCGCTTTTCAGAAGTCCATGCGAAAAATAGTTGAGAGTCTTTTGGAAATTCTTTCCCCTTGCGCTAGTAAACTTTTCCTTGTTTCTTTCTTCTTAAATCCTTCTTTTAGATTACGATGAGAATAAAAAAAGCGAAAAAAAATTGATTGCTGTTTTATTTTTTATTCCTGATTTCTTGAATTCTTATTCTTTTCGACTGTGATGAGAAGTTGGAAAAAAAGATTTGATTGCAATTTTATTTTTATTCTCTCTCGTATTCTTGTAGAGTTTCTCACTTTTATATTTTTACTTATAATATAATTTAATTTAATTGTAATTTTTATTTCTCGTTGCTACGAATTTTGCTTCAGCAAAATTCGTAGCAACGAGAAATAAAAATTACAATTAAATTAAATTAAATAAAATAGACTTAAAGTGAAAGTAAAAGAAAAGTAAAATTGCTATTTAGTATTTAATAATGTATTTTACTAATAAATAGTAATTTATACTAATTAGTAAAATTTACTAATTAAACTTACTAATTGAATAGCAAAATTAGTAAAATGCACTAATACTAAATTTTACTAATAAATTAGTAGTAATTACTATTTATTAGTAGAATTTACTAATTAAAAAGCTACTTTACCAATAAATTAGTAGAAATATTTATTTAATTAGTTTACTAATTCAAAAATTTTTTTATTTATGAAAATGTTTATGAAAATATTTATGAACATGTTTTTAATGAAAATTTACTAATTGAAAAACAAAAATTCAGTCACTAATTCAAGTTAATAAACAATTTTACTAATTTTTTTACTAATTATAGAGTGTATAAAATAAAAATATAAATAAAAAAAATGTAAAACTGAAAATGAAAAGAATACAAAAATAAAAAGAAATAAAAATAACTGAAAATAAAATAAAAACAAGAAAAAATGTTATTTAATTGTGAAAATATTTTCATTCTAAGAGAGAAAAGTACAGAGTGCATTAATATGCGTGCGAGAGAGGCCAGTGTAACTTAAACAAGGACGTAAGCATCGATTCTATTTCCACTGCCCCCACTCGAGTTCCACCTCATTCTCCAACTTTAACAAACTCAATCCCCGCATTTAACCACATTGCACAGTGAAAACCCCACCTGCAAAACCCTTTTTGTGTTCACCTTAGCAAGGTCGATCTACATTCGGTCACTCACATACACATTTATACCTATACGCAAGAATTGCATTCATCGAGCAGAAAATCTCCCACACCACAAAACTATTATTTTCCTATCGGATTACTATGAATTCAGAATCGAATCAATTTCACAAAATTAGACTTTTCATTTCATTTTTATTTTTCTTTTAAAAAAAAGGGAAAGTTGTTTGCTTTTGCCCAAAATTTAAGGACAAAAAGAGGAAAACATATTTTATTGAAATTTGAAAAAGATACCAGAGTTTAAAAATTTCATAGACAAGAAATCACACATTTTTGTCCTGTTTTGGAAATAGTGTGATACCTTTTTTGATTTTTGTTCTACAGAAAAGTGTTTAAAGGAAAAGTTATTTGATTTTGCCCAAAATTTAAGGACAAAAAAGGAAAAACATATTTTATTGAAATTTGAAAAAGATACCAAAGTTAAAATATTTCATAGACAAGAAATCACACATTTTTGTCCTGTTTTGGAAATAGTGTGATAACTTTTTTTATTTTTGTTCTACAGAAAAGTGTTTAAAGGAAAAGTTGTTTGATTTTGCCCAAAATTTAAGGACAAAAAGAGAAAAACATATTTTTTTGAAATTTGAAAAAGATACCAAAGTTAAAATATTTCATAGACAAAGAATCACACATTTTTGTCCTGTTTTGGAAATAGTGTGATAACTTTTTTGATTTTTGTTCTACAGAAAAGTATTTTAAGGAAAAGTTGTTTGATTTTGCCCAAAATTTAAGGACAAAAAGAGAAAAACATATTTTTTTGAAATTTGAAAAACATACCAAAGTTAAAATATTTCATAGACAAAGAATCACACATTTTTGTCCTGTTTTGGAAATAGTGTGATAACTTTTTTGATTTTTGTTATACAAAAAAGTGTCTCAGGGGAAAGTTGTATGTTTTTGCCCAAAATTTAAGGACAAAAAGAGAAAAACATATTTTATTGAAATTTGAAAAAGATACCAAAGTTTAAAAATTTCATAGACAAGAAATCACACATTTTTGTCCTGTTTTGGAAATAGTGTGATACCTTTTTTGATTTTTGTTCTACAGAAAAGTGTTAAAAGGAAAAGATGTTTGAATTTGCCCAAAATTTAAGGACAAAGAGAGAAAAACATATTTTATTGAAATTTGAAAAAGATACCAAAGTTTAAAAATTTCATAGACAAGAAATCACACATTTTTGTCCTGTTTGGAAATAGTGTGATAACTTCTTTTATTTTTGTTCTGCAGAAAAGTGTCTAAGGGAAAAGTTGTTTGATTTTGCCCAAAATTTAAGGACAAAAAGGAAAAAACATATTTTATTGAAATTTGAAAAAGATACTAAAGTTTAAAAATTTCATAGACAAGAAATCACACATTTTTGTCCTGTTTTGGAAATAGTGTGATAACTTTTTTGATTTTTGTTCTACAGAAAAGTGTTTAAAGGAAAAGTTGTTTGATTTTGCCCAAAATTTAAGGACAAAAAGAGAAAAACATATTTTTTTGAAATTTGAAAAACATACCAAAGTTAAAATATTTCATAGACAAAGAATCACACATTTTTGTCCTGTTTTGGAAATAGTGTGACAACTTTTTTAATTTTTGTTTTACAAAACAGTGTCTCAGGGGAAAGTTGTATGTTTTGCCCAAAATTTAAGGACAAAAAAAGAAAAACATATTTTATTGAAATTTGAAAAAGATACCAAATTTTAAAATTTCATAGACAAGAAATCACACATTTTTGTCCTGTTTTGGAAACAGGGTGATAACTTTTTTGATTTTTGTTCTACAGAAAAGTGTTTAAAGGAAAAGTTGTTTGATTTTGCCCAAAATTTAAGGACAAAAAGGAAAAAAACATATTTTATTGAAATTTGAAAAAGATACTAAAGTTTAAAAATTTAATAGACAAGAAATCACACATTTTTGTCCTGTTTTGGAAACAGTGTGATAACTTTTTTGATTTTTGTTCTACAGAAAAGTGTTTAAAGAAAAAGTTGTTTAATTTTGCCCAAAATTTAAGGACAAAAAGAGAAAAATATATTTTATTGAAATTTGAAAAAGATACCAGAGTTTAAAAATTTCATAGACAAGAAATCGCACATTTTTGTCCTGTTTTGGAAATAGTGTGATACCTTTTTTGATTTTTGTTCTACAGAAAAGTGTTAAAAGGAAAAGATGTTTGATTTTGCCCAAAATTTAAGGACAAAAAGAGAAAAACATATTTTATTGAAATTTGAAAAAGATACTAAAGTTTAAAAATTTCATAGACAAGAAATCACACATTTTTGTCCTGTTTTGGAAACAGTGTGATAACTTTTTTGATTTTTGTTCTACAGAAAAGTGTTTAAAGAAAAAGTTGTTTAATTTTGCCCAAAATTTAAGGACAAAAAGAGAAAAATATATTTTATTGAAATTTGAAAAAGATACCAGAGTTTAAAAATTTCATAGACAAGAAATCGCACATTTTTGTCCTGTTTTGGAAATAGTGTGATACCTTTTTTGATTTTTGTTCTACAGAAAAGTGTTTAAAGAAAAAGTTGTTTAATTTTGCCCAAAATTTAAGGACAAAAAGAGAAAAATATATTTTATTGAAATTTGAAAAAGATACCAGAGTTTAAAAATTTCATAGACAAGAAATCACACATTTTTGTCCTCTTTTGAAAATAGTGTGGTAACTTTTTTTATTTTTGTTCTACAGAAAAGTGTTAAAAGGAAAAGTTGTTTGATTTTGCCCAAAATTTAAGGACAAAAAGAAAAAAATATATTTTATTGAAATTTGAAAAAGATACCAAAGTTTAAAAATTTCATACACAAGAAATCACACATTTTTGTCCTTTTTTGGAAACAGTGTGATAACTTTTTTGATTTTTGTTCTACAGAAAAGTGTTTAAAAAAAAATTGTTTAATTTTGCCCAAAATTTAAGGACAAAAAGAGAAAAATATATTTTATTGAAATTTGAAAAAGATACCAGAGTTTAAAAATTTCATAGACAAGAAATCGCACATTTTTGTCCTGTTTTGGAAATAGTGTGATAACTTTTTTGATTTTTGTTCTACAGAAAAGTGTTTAAAGGAAAAGTTGTTTGATTTTGCCCAAAATTTAAGGACAAAAAGAGAAAAACATATTTTTTTGAAATTTGAAAAAGATACCAAAGTTAAAATATTTCATAGACAAAGAATCACACATTTTTGTCCTGTTTTGGAAACAGGGTGATAACTTTTTTGATTTTTGTTCTACAGAAAAGTGTTTAAAGGAAAAGTTGTTTGATTTTGCCCAAAATTTAAGGACAAAAAGGAAAAAACATATTTTATTGAAATTTGAAAAAGATACTAAAGTTTAAAAATTTCATAGACAAGAAATCACACATTTTTGTCCTGTTTTGGAGACAGTGTGATAACTTTTTTGATTTTTGTTCTACAGAAAAGTGTTTAAAAAAAAAGTTGTTTAATTTTGCCCAAAATTTAAGGACAAAAAGAGAAAAATATATTTTATTGAAATTTGAAAAAGATACCAGAGTTTAAAAATTTCATAGACAAGAAATCGCACATTTTTGTCCTGTTTTGGAAATAGTGTGGTAACTTTTTTGATTTTTGTTTTACAAAAAAGTGTCTCAGTGGAAAGTTGTATGTTTTTGCCCAAAATTTAAGGACAAAAAAAGAAAAACATATTTTATTGAAATTTGAAAAAGATACCAAAGTTTAAAAATTTCATAGACAAGAAATCACACATTTTTGTCCTGTTTTGGAAACAGGGTGATAACTTTTTTGATTTTTGTTCTACAGAAAAGTGTTTAAAGAAAAAGTTGTTTAATTTTGCCCAAAATTTAAGGACAAAAAAAGAAAAATATATTTTATTGAAATTTGAAAAAGATACCAGAGTTTAAAAATTTCATAGACAAGAAATCGCACATTTTTGTCCTGTTTTGGAAATAGTGTGATAACTTTTTTGATTTTTGTTATACAAAAAAGTGTCTCAGGGGAAAGTTGTATGTTTTTGCCCAAAATTTAAGGACAAAAAGAGAAAAACATATTTTATTGAAATTTGAAAAAGATACCAAAGTTAAAAATTTCATAGACAAGAAATCACACATTTTTGTCCTGTTTTTGAAATAGTGTGTTACCTTTTTTGATTTTTGTTCTACAAAAAAGTGTCTAAAGAAAAAGTTGTTTAATTTTGCCCAAAATTTAAAGACAAAAAGAGAAAAACATATTTTATTGAAATTTGAAAAAGATACCAGAGTTTAAAAATTTCATAGACAAGAAATCACACATTTTTGTTCTTTTTTTGGAAACAATGTGATAACTTTTTGGATTTTTGTTTTACAGAAAAGTGTCTTAGGGGAAAGTTGTATGTTTTTGCCCAAAATTTAAGGACAAAAAAGGAAAAACATATTTTATTGAAATTTGAAAAAGATACTAAAGTTTAAAAATTTCATAGACAAGAAATCACACATTTTTGTCCTGTTTTGGAAATAGTGTGATAACTTTTTGGATTTTTGTTTTACAGAAAAGTGTTTAAAGGAAAAGTTGTTTAATTTTGCCCAAAATTTAAGGACAAAAAGAGAAAAATATATTTTATTGAAATTTGAAAAAGATACCAGAGTTTAAAAATTTCATAGACAAGAAATCACACATTTTTGTCCTGTTTTGGAAATAGTGTGATACCTTTTTTGATTTTTGTTCTACAGAAAAGTATTTTAAGGAAAAGTTGTTTGATTTTGCCCAAAATTTAAGGACAAAAAGAGAAATATATATTTTATTAAGATTTGAAAAAGATACCAGAGTTTAAAAATTTTAAAGACAAGAAATCACACATTTTTGTCCTTTTTTGGAAACAGTGTGATAACTTTTTTGATTTTTGTTCTACAGAAAAGTGTCTTAGGGGAAAGTTGTATGTTTTTGCCCAAAATTTAAGGACAAAAAGAGAAAAACATATTTTATTGAAATTTGAAAAAGATACCAAAGTTTAAAAATTTCATAGACAAGAAATCACACATTTTTGTCCTGTTTTGGAAATAGTGTGTTACCTTTTTTGATTTTTGTTCTACAGAAAAGTGTTTAAAGGAAAAGTTGTATGTCTTTGCCCAAAATTTAAGGACAAAAAGAGAAAAACATATTTTATTGAAATTTGAAAAAGATACCAAAGTTTAAAAATTTCATAGACAAGAAATCACACATTTTTGTCCTGTTTTGGAAACAGTGTGATAACTTTTTTGATTTTTGTTCTACAGAAAAGTGTCTTAGGGGAAAGTTGTATGTTTTTGCCCAAAATTTAAGGACAAAAAAGGAAAAACATATTTTATTGAAATTTGAAAAAGATACTAAAGTTTAAAAATTTCATAGACAAGAAATCACACATTTTTGTCCTGTTTTGGAAATAGTGTGATAACTTTTTGGATTTTTGTTTTACAGAAAAGTGTTTAAAAGGAAAAGTTGTTTAATTTTGCCAAAAATTTAAGGACAAAAAGAGAAAAATATATTTTATTGAAATTTGAAAAAGATACCAGAGTTTAAAAATTTCATAGACAAGAAATCACACATTTTTGTCCTTTTTTGGAAACAGTGTGATAACTTTTTGGATTTTTGTTTTACAGAAAAGTGTCTTAGGGGAAAGTTGTATGTTTTTGCCCAAAATTTAAGGACAAAAAGAGAAAAACATATTTTATTGAAATTTGAAAAAGATACCAGAGTTTAAAAATTTCATAGACAAGAAATCACACATTTTTGTTTTTTTTTTGGAAATAGTGTGATAACTTTTTTTATTTTTGTTCTACAGAAAAGTGTTTAAAGGAAAGGTTGTTTGATTTTGCCCAAAATTTAAGGACAAAAAGAGAAAAACATATTTTATTGAAATTTGAAAAAGATACCAGAGTTTAAAAATTTCATAGACAAGAAATCACACATTTTTGTCCTGTTTGGAAATAGTGTGATAACTTCTTTTATTTTTGTTCTGCAGAAAAGTGTCTAAGGGAAAAGTTGTTTGATTTTGCCCAAAATTTAAGGACAAAAAGGAAAAAACATATTTTATTGAAATTTGAAAAAGATACCAGAGTTTAAAAATTTCATAGACAAGAAATCGCACATTTTTGTCCTGTTTTGGAAATAGTGTGATACCTTTTTTGATTTTTGTTCTACAGAAAAGTGTTTAAAGAAAAAGTTGTTTAATTTTGCCCAAAATTTAAGGACAAAAAGAGAAAAACATATTTTATTGAAATTTGAAAAAGATACCAAAGTTAAAATATTTCATAGACAAGAAATCACACATTTTTGTCCTGTTTTGGAAATAGTGTGATAACTTTTTTGATTTTTGTTCTACAGAAAAGTATTTTAAGGAAAAGTTGTTTGATTTTGCCCAAAATTTAAGGACAAAAAGAGAAAAACATATTTTATTGAAATTTGAAAAAGATACCAGAGTTTAAAAATTTCATAGACAAGAAATCACACATTTTTGTCCTGTTTTGGAAATAGTGTGATAACTTTTTTGATTTTTGTTCTACAGAAAAGTGTTTAAAGGAAAAGTTGTTTGATTTTGCCCAAAATTTAAGGACAAAAAGAGAAAAACATATTTTATTGAAATTTGAAAAAGATACCAAAGTTAAAATATTTCATAGACAAGAAATCACACATTTTTGTCCTGTTTTGGAAATAGTGTGATAACTTTTTTGATTTTTGTTCTACAGAAAAGTATTTTAAGGAAAAGTTGTTTGATTTTGCCCAAAATTTAAGGACAAAAAGAGAAAAACATATTTTATTGAACTTTGAAAAAGATACCAGAGTTTAAAAATTTCATAGACAAGAAATCACACATTTTTGTCCTGTTTTGGAAATAGTGTGATAACTTTTTTGATTTTTGTTCTACAGAAAAGTGTTTAAAGGAAAAGTTGTTTGATTTTGCCCAAAATTTAAGGACAAAAAGAGAAAAACATATTTTTTTGAAATTTGAAAAAGATACCAAAGTTAAAATATTTCATAGACAAAGAATCACACATTTTTGTCCTGTTTTGCAAATAGTGTGATAACTTTTTTGATTTTTGTTATACAAAAAAGTGTCTCAGGGGAAAGTTGTATGTTTTTGCCCAAAATTTAAGGACAAAAAGAGAAAAACATATTTTATTGAAATTTGAAAAAGATACCAAATTTTAAAAATTTCATAGACAAGAAATCACACATTTTTGTCCTGTTTTGGAAATAGTGTGATACCTTTTTTGATTTTTGTTCTACAGAAAAGTGTTAAAAGGAAAAGATGTTTGAATTTGCCCAAAATTTAAGGACAAAAAGAGAAAAACATATTTTATTGAAATTTGAAAAAGATACCAAAGTTTAAAAATTTCATAGACAAGAAATCACACATTTTTGTCCTGTTTTGGAAACAGGGTGATAACTTTTTTGATTTTTGTTCTACAGAAAAGTGTTTAAAGAAAAAGTTGTTTAATTTTGCCCAAAATTTAAGAAAAAAAAAAGAAAAATATATTTTATTAAGATTTGAAAAAGATACCAGAGTTTAAAAATTTCAAAGACAAGAAATCACACATTTTTGTCCTATTTTGGAAATAGTGTGATAACTTTTTTTATTTTTGTTCTACAGAAAAGTGTTTAAAGGAAAGGTTGTTTGATTTTGCCCAAAATTTAAGGACAAAAAGAGAAAAACATATTTTATTGAAATTTGAAAAAGATACCAGAGTTTCAAAATTTCATAGACAAGAAATCACACATTTTTGTCCTGTTTGGAAATAGTGTGATAACTTTTTTGATTTTTGTTCTACAGAAAAGTGTTTAAAGGAAAAGTTATTTGATTTTGCCCAAAATTTAAGGACAAAAAAGGAAAAACATATTTTATTGAAATTTGAAAAAGATACTAAAGTTTAAAAATTTCATAGACAAGAAATCACACATTTTTGTCCTGTTTTGGAAATAGTGTGATAACTTTTTGGATTTTTGTTTTACAGAAAAGTGTTTAAAGGAAAAGTTGTTTAATTTTGCCCAAAATTTAAGGACAAAAAGAGAAAAATATATTTTATTGAAATTTGAAAAAGATACCAGAGTTTAAAAATTTCATAGACAAGAAATCACACATTTTTGTCCTTTTTTGGAAACAGTGTGATAACTTTTTGGATTTTTGTTTTACAGAAAAGTGTCTTGGGGGAAAGTTGTATGTTTTTGCCCAAAATTTAAGGACAAAAAGAGAAAAACATATTTTATTGAAATTTGAAAAAGATACCAAAGTTTTAAAATTTCATAGACAAGAAATCACACATTTTTGTCCTGTTTTGGAAATAGTGTGATACCTTTTTTGATTTTTGTTCTACAGAAAAGTATTTTAAGGAAAAGTTGTTTGACTTTGCCCAAAATTTAAGGACAAAAAAAGAAAAATATATTTTATTAAGATTTGAAAAAGATACCAGAGTTTAAAAATTTCAAAGACAAGAAATCACACATTTTTGTCCTGTTTTGGAAATAGTGTGATAACTTTTTTTATTTTTGTTCTACAGAAAAGTGTTTAAAGGAAAGGTTGTTTGATTTTGCCCAAAATTTAAGGACAAAAAGAGAAAAACATATTTTATTGAAATTTGAAAAAGATACCTGAGTTTAAAAATTTCATAGACAAGAAATCACACATTTTTGTCCTGTTTGGAAATAGTGTGATAACTTCTTTTATTTTTGTTCTGCAGAAAAGTGTCTAAGGGAAAAGTTGTTTGATTTTGCCCAAAATTTAAGGACAAAAAGGAAAAAACATATTTTATTGAAATTTGAAAAAGATACTAAAGTTAAAAATTTCATAGACAAGAAATCACACATTTTTGTCCTGTTTTGGAAACAGTGTGATAACTTTTTTGTTTTTTGTTCTACAGAAAAGTGTTTAAAGAAAAAGTTGTTTAATTTTGCCCAAAATTTAAGGACAAAAAGAGAAAAATATATTCTATTGAAATTTGAAAAAGATACCAGAGTTTAAAAATTTCATAGACAAGAAATCGCACATTTTTGTCATGTTTTGGAAATAGTGTGATACCTTTTTTGATTTTTGTTCTACAGAAAAGTGTTAAAAGGAAAAGATGTTTGATTTTGCCTAAAATTTAAGGACAAAAAGAGAAAAACATATTTTATTGAAATTTGAAAAAGATACCAAAGTTAAAATATTTCATAGACAAGAAATCACACATTTTTGTCCTGTTTTGGAAATAGTGTGATAACTTTTTTGATTTTTGTTCTACAGAAAAGTGTTTAAAGGAAAAGTTGTTTGATTTTGCCCAAAATTTGAGGACAAAAAGAGAAAAACATATTTTTTTGAAATTTGAAAAAGATACCAAAGTTAAAATATTTCATAGACAAAGAATCACACATTTTTGTCCTGTTTTGGAAATAGTGTGATAACATTTTTGATTTTTGTTATACAAAAAAGTGTCTCAGGGGAAAGTTGTATGTTTTTGCCCAAAATTTAAGGACAAAAAGAGAAAAACATATTTTATTGAAATTTGAAAAAGATACCAAAGTTTAAAAATTTCATAGACAAGAAATCACACATTTTTGTCCTGTTTTGGAAATAGTGTGATACCTTTTTTGATTTTTGTTCTACAGAAAAGTATTTTAAGGAAAAGTTGTTTGACTTTGCCCAAAATTTAAGGACAAAAAAAGAAAAATATATTTTATTAAGATTTGAAAAAGATACCAGAGTTTAAAAATTTCAAAGACAAGAAATCACACATTTTTGTCCTGTTTTGGAAATAGTGTGATAACTTTTTTTATTTTTGTTCTACAGAAAAGTGTTTAAAGGAAAGGTTGTTTGAATTTGCCCAAAATTTAAGGACAAAAAGAGAAAAACATATTTTATTAAAATTTGAAAAAGATACCAGAGTTTAAAAATTTCATAGACAAGAAATCACACATTTTTGTCCTGTTTGGAAATAGTGTGATACCTTTTTTGATTTTTGTTCTACAGAAAAGTGTTAAAAGGAAAAGATGTTTGAATTTGCCCAAAATTTAAGGACAAAGAGAGAAAAACATATTTTATTGAAATTTGAAAAAGATACCAAAGTTTAAAAATTTCATAGACAAGAAATCACACATTTTTGTCCTGTTTGGAAATAGTGTGATAACTTCTTTTATTTTTGTTCTGCAGAAAAGTGTCTAAGGGAAAAGTTGTTTGATTTTGCCCAAAATTTAAGGACAAAAAGGAAAAAACATATTTTATTGAAATTTGAAAAAGATACTAAAGTTTAAAAATTTCATAGACAAGAAATCACACATTTTTGTCCTGTTTTGGAAACAGTGTGATAACTTTTTTGATTTTTGTTCTACAGAAAAGTGTTTAAAGAAAAAGTTGTTTAATTTTGCCCAAAATTTAAGGACAAAAAGAGAAAAATATATTTTATAGAAATTTGAAAAACATACCAAAGTTTAAAAATTTCATATACAAGAAATCACACATTTTTGTCCTTTTTTGGAAATAGTTAGATACCTTTTTTGATTATTGTTCTACAGAAAAGTGTTAAAAGGAAAAGATGTTTGATTTTGCCCAAAATTTAAGGACAAAAAGAGAAAAATATATTTTTTTGAAATTTGAAAAAGATACCAAAGTTAAAATATTTCATAGACAAAGAATCACACATTTTTGTCCTGTTTTGGAAATAGTGTGACAACTTTTTTAATTTTTGTTTTACAAAAAAGTGTCTCAGGGGAAAGTTGTATGTTTTTGCCCAAAATTTAAGGACAAAAAAAGAAAAACATATTTTATTGAAATTTGAAAAAGATACCAAAATTTAAAAATTTCATAGACAAGAAATCACAAATTTTTGTCCTGTTTTGGAAACAGGGTGATAACTTTTTTGATTTTTGTTCTACAGAAAAGTGTTTAAAGGAAAAGTTGTTTGATTTTGCCCAAAATTTAAGGACAAAAAGGAAAAAACATATTTTATTGAAATTTGAAAAAGATACTAAAGTTTAAAAATTTCATAGACAAGAAATCACACATTTTTGTCCTGTTTTGGAGACAGTGTGATAACTTTTTTGATTTTTGTTCTACAGAAAAGTGTTTAAAAAAAAAGTTGTTTAATTTTGCCCAAAATTTAAGGACAAAAAGAGAAAAATATATTTTATTGAAATTTGAAAAAGATACCAGAGTTTAAAAATTTCATAGACAAGAAATCGCACATTTTTGTCCTGTTTTGGAAATAGTGTGGTAACTTTTTTGATTTTTGTTTTACAAAAAAGTGTCTCAGTGGAAAGTTGTATGTTTTTGCCCAAAATTTAAGGACAAAAAGAGAAAAACATATTTTATTGAAATTTGAAAAAGATACCAAAGTTAAAAATTTCATAGACAAGAAATCACACATTTTTGTCCTGTTTTTGAAATAGTGTGTTACCTTTTTTGATTTTTGTTCTACAAAAAAGTGTCTAAAGAAAAAGTTGTTTAATTTTGCCCAAAATTTAAGGACAAAAAGAGAAAAACATATTTTATTGAAATTTGAAAAAGATACCAGAGTTTAAAAATTTCATAGACAAGAAATCACACATTTTTGTCCTGTTTTGGAAATAGTGTGATAACTTTTTTTATTTTTGTTCTACAGAAATGTGTTAAAAGGAAAAGTTGTTTGATTTTGCCTAAAATTTAAGGACAAAAAGAGAAAAATATATTTTATAGAAATTTGAAAAAGATACCAAAGTTTAAAAATTTCATATACAAGAAATCACACATTTTTGTCCTTTTTTGGAAACAGTGTGATAACTTTTTGGATTTTTGTTTTACAGAAAAGTGTTTAAAGGAAAAGTTGTTTAATTTCGCCCAAAATTTAAGGACAAAAAGAGAAAAATATATTTTATTGAAATTTGAAAAAGATACCAGAGTTTAAAAATTTCATAGACAAGAAATCACACATTTTTGTCCTTTTTTGGAAACAGTGTGATAACTTTTTGGATTTTTGTTTTACAGAAAAGTGTCTTAGGGGAAAGTTGTATGTTTTTGCCCAAAATTTAAGGACAAAAAGAGAAAAACATATTTTATTGAAATTTGAAAAAGATACCAAAGTTTAAAAATTTCATAGACAAGAAATCACACATTTTTGTCCTGTTTTGGAAATAGTGTGTTACCTTTTTTGATTTTTGTTCTCCAAAAAGTGTCTAAAGAAAAAGTTGTTTAATTTTGCCCAAAATTTAAGGACAAAAAGAGAAAAACATATTTTATTGAAATTTGAAAAAGATACCAGAGTTTAAAAATTTCATAGACAAGAAATCACACATTTTTGTTCTTTTTTTGGAAACAATGTGATAACTTTTTTGATTTTTGTTCTACAGAAAAGTGTTTAAAGGAAAAGTTATTTGATTTTGCCCAAAATTTAAGGACAAAAAAGGAAAAACATATTTTATTGAAATTTGAAAAAGATACTAAAGTTTATAAATTTCATAGACAAGAAATCACACATTTTTGTCCTGTTTTGGAAATAGTGTGATAACTTTTTGGATTTTTGTTTTACAGAAAAGTGTTTAAAGGAAAAGTTGTTTAATTTTGCCCAAAATTTAAGGACAAAAAAAGAAAAATATATTTTATTGAAATTTGAAAAAGATACCAGAGTTTAAAAATTTCATAGACAAGAAATCACACATTTTTGTCCTGTTTTGGAAATAGTGTGTTACCTTTTTTGATTTTTGTTCTCCAGAAAGTGTCTAAAGAAAAATTGTTTAATTTTGCCCAAAATTTAAGGACAAAAAGAGAAAAACATATTTTATTGAAATTTGAAAAAGATACCAGAGTTTAAAAATTTCATAGACAAGAAATCACACATTTTTGTCCTGTTTTGGAAATAGTGTGATACCTTTTTTGATTTTTGTTCTACAGAAAAGTATTTTAAGGAATAGTTGTTTGACTTTGCCCAAAATTTAAGGACAAAAAAAGAAAAATATATTTTATTAAGATTTGAAAAAGATACCAGAGTTTAAAAATTTCAAAGACAAGAAATCACACATTTTTGTCCTGTTTTGGAAATAGTGTGATAACTTTTTTTATTTTTGTTCTACAGAAAAGTGTTTAAAGGAAAGGTTGTTTGATTTTGCCCAAAATTTAAGGACAAAAAGAGAAAAACATATTTTATTGAAATTTGAAAAAGATACCAGAGTTTAAAAATTTCATAGACAAGAAATCACACATTTTTGTCCTGTTTTGGAAATAGTGTGGTAACTTTTTTGATTTTTGTTCTACAGAAAAGTGTTTAAAAAAAAAGTTGTTTAATTTTGCCCAAAATTTAAGGACAAAAAAAGAAAAATATATTTTATTAAGATTTGAAAAAGATACCAGAGTTTAAAAATTTCATAGACAAGAAATCACACATTTTTGTCCTGTTTTGGAAATAGTGTGATAACTTTTTTGATTCTTGTTCTACAGAAAAGTGTTTAAAGGAAAAGTTGTTTGATTTTGCCCAAAATTTAAGGACAAAAAGAGAAAAACATATTTTTTTGAAATTTGAAAAAGATACCAAAGTTAAAATATTTCATAGACAAAGAATCACACATTTTTGTCCTGTTTTGGAAATAGTGTGATAACTTTTTTGATTTTTGTTATACAAAAAAGTGTCTCAGGGGAAAGTTGTATGTTTTTGCCCAAAATTTAAGGACAAAAAGAGAAAAACATATTTTATTGAAATTTGAAAAAGATACCAAAGTTTAAAAATTTCATAGACAAGAAATCACACATTTTTGTCCTGTTTTGGAAATAGTGTGATACCTTTTTTGATTTTTGTTCTACAGAAAAGTATTTTAAGGAAAAGTTTTTTGACTTTGCCCAAAATTTAAGGACAAAAAGACAAAAACATATTTTATTGAAATTTGAAAAAGATACCAGAGTTTAAAAATTTCATAGACAAGAAATCACACATTTTTGTCCTCTTTTGAAAATAGTGTGGTAACTTTTTTTATTTTTGTTCTACAGAAAAGTGTTAAAAGGAAAAGTTGTTTGATTTTGCCCAAAATTTAAGGACAAAAAGAAAAAAATATATTTTATTGAAATTTGAAAAAGATACCAAAGTTTAAAAATTTCATACACAAGAAATCACACATTTTTGTCCTTTTTTGGAAACAGTGTGATAACTTTTTTGATTTTTGTTCTACAGAAAAGTTTTTAAAAAAAAAGTTGTTTAATTTTGCCCAAAATTTAAGGTCAAAAAGAGAAAAATATATTTTATTGAAATTTGAAAAAGATACCAGAGTTTAAAAATTTCAAAGACAAGAAATCACACATTTTTGTCCTGTTTTGGAAATAGTGTGATAACTTTTTTTATTTTTGTTCTACAGAAAAGTGTTTAAAGGAAAGGTTGTTTGAATTTGCCCAAAATTTAAGGACAAAAAGAGAAAAACATATTTTATTAAAATTTGAAAAAGATACCAGAGTTTAAAAATTTCATAGACAAGAAATCACACATTTTTGTCCTGTTTGGAAATAGTGTGATACCTTTTTTGATTTTTGTTCTACAGAAAAGTGTTAAAAGGAAAAGATGTTTGAATTTGCCCAAAATTTAAGGACAAAGAGAGAAAAACATATTTTATTGAAATTTGAAAAAGATACCAAAGTTTAAAAATTTCATAGACAAGAAATCACACATTTTTGTCCTGTTTGGAAATAGTGTGATAACTTCTTTTATTTTTGTTCTGCAGAAAAGTGTCTAAGGGAAAAGTTGTTTGATTTTGCCCAAAATTTAAGGACAAAAAGGAAAAAACATATTTTATTGAAATTTGAAAAAGATACTAAAGTTTAAAAATTTCATAGACAAGAAATCACACATTTTTGTCCTGTTTTGGAAACAGTGTGATAACTTTTTTGATTTTTGTTCTACAGAAAAGTGTTTAAAGAAAAAGTTGTTTAATTTTGCCCAAAATTTAAGGACAAAAAGAGAAAAATATATTTTATAGAAATTTGAAAAACATACCAAAGTTTAAAAATTTCATATACAAGAAATCACACATTTTTGTCCTTTTTTGGAAATAGTTAGATACCTTTTTTGATTATTGTTCTACAGAAAAGTGTTAAAAGGAAAAGATGTTTGATTTTGCCCAAAATTTAAGGACAAAAAAAGAAAAATATATTTTTTTGAAATTTGAAAAAGATACCAAAGTTAAAATATTTCATAGACAAAGAATCACACATTTTTGTCCTGTTTTGGAAATAGTGTGACAACTTTTTTAATTTTTGTTTTACAAAAAAGTGTCTCAGGGGAAAGTTGTATGTTTTTGCCCAAAATTTAAGGACAAAAAAAGAAAAACATATTTTATTGAAATTTGAAAAAGATACCAAAGTTTAAAAATTTCATAGACAAGAAATCACAAATTTTTGTCCTGTTTTGGAAACAGGGTGATAACTTTTTTGATTTTTGTTCTACAGAAAAGTGTTTAAAGGAAAAGTTGTTTGATTTTGCCCAAAATTTAAGGACAAAAAGGAAAAAACATATTTTATTGAAATTTGAAAAAGATACTAAAGTTTAAAAATTTCATAGACAAGAAATCACACATTTTTGTCCTGTTTTGGAGACAGTGTGATAACTTTTTTGATTTTTGTTCTACAGAAAAGTGTTTAAAAAAAAAGTTGTTTAATTTTGCCCAAAATTTAAGGACAAAAAGAGAAAAATATATTTTATTGAAATTTGAAAAAGATACCAGAGTTTAAAAATTTCATAGACAAGAAATCGAACATTTTTGTCCTGTTTTGGAAATAGTGTGGTAACTTTTTTGATTTTTGTTTTACAAAAAAGTGTCTCAGTGGAAAGTTGTATGTTTTTGCCCAAAATTTAAGGACAAAAAAAGAAAAACATATTTTATTGAAATTTGAAAAAGATACCAAAGTTTAAAAATTTCATAGACAAGAAATCACACATTTTTGTCCTGTTTTGGAAACAGGGTGATAACTTTTTTGATTTTTGTTCTACAGAAAAGTGTTTAAAGAAAAAGTTGTTTAATTTTGCCCAAAATTTAAGGACAAAAAAAGAAAAATATATTTTATTGAAATTTGAAAAAGATACCAGAGTTTAAAAATTTCATAGACAAGAAATCGCACATTTTTGTCCTGTTTTGGAAATAGTGTGATAACTTTTTTTATTTTTGTTCTACAGAAATGTGTTAAAAGGAAAAGTTGTTTGATTTTGCCTAAAATTTAAGGACAAAAAGAGAAAAATATATTTTATAGAAATTTGAAAAAGATACTAAAGTTTATAAATTTCATAGACAAGAAATCACACATTTTTGTCCTGTTTTGGAAATAGTGTGATAACTTTTTGGATTTTTGTTTTACAGAAAAGTGTTTAAAGGAAAAGTTGTTTAATTTTGCCCAAAATTTAAGGACAAAAAAAGAAAAATATATTTTATTGAAATTTGAAAAAGATACCAGAGTTTAAAAATTTCATAGACAAGAAATCACACATTTTTGTCCTGTTTTGGAAATAGTGTGTTACCTTTTTTGATTTTTGTTCTCCAGAAAGTGTCTAAAGAAAAATTGTTTAATTTTGCCCAAAATTTAAGGACAAAAAGAGAAAAACATATTTTATTGAAATTTGAAAAAGATACCAGAGTTTAAAAATTTCATAGACAAGAAATCACACATTTTTGTCCTGTTTTGGAAATAGTGTGATACCTTTTTTGATTTTTGTTCTACAGAAAAGTATTTTAAGGAATAGTTGTTTGACTTTGCCCAAAATTTAAGGACAAAAAAAGAAAAATATATTTTATTAAGATTTGAAAAAGATACCAGAGTTTAAAAATTTCAAAGACAAGAAATCACACATTTTTGTCCTGTTTTGGAAATAGTGTGATAACTTTTTTTATTTTTGTTCTACAGAAAAGTGTTTAAAGGAAAGGTTGTTTGATTTTGCCCAAAATTTAAGGACAAAAAGAGAAAAACATATTTTATTGAAATTTGAAAAAGATACCAGAGTTTAAAAATTTCATAGACAAGAAATCACACATTTTTGTCCTGTTTTGGAAATAGTGTGGTAACTTTTTTGATTTTTGTTCTACAGAAAAGTGTTTAAAAAAAAAGTTGTTTAATTTTGCCCAAAATTTAAGGACAAAAAAAGAAAAATATATTTTATTAAGATTTGAAAAAGATACCAGAGTTTAAAAATTTCATAGACAAGAAATCACACATTTTTGTCCTGTTTTGGAAATAGTGTGATAACTTTTTTGATTCTTGTTCTACAGAAAAGTGTTTAAAGGAAAAGTTGTTTGATTTTGCCCAAAATTTAAGGACAAAAAGAGAAAAACATATTTTTTTGAAATTTGAAAAAGATACCAAAGTTAAAATATTTCATAGACAAAGAATCACACATTTTTGTCCTGTTTTGGAAATAGTGTGATAACTTTTTTGATTTTTGTTATACAAAAAAGTGTCTCAGGGGAAAGTTGTATGTTTTTGCCCAAAATTTAAGGACAAAAAGAGAAAAACATATTTTATTGAAATTTGAAAAAGATACCAAAGTTTAAAAATTTCATAGACAAGAAATCACACATTTTTGTCCTGTTTTGGAAATAGTGTGATACCTTTTTTGATTTTTGTTCTACAGAAAAGTATTTTAAGGAAAAGTTTTTTGACTTTGCCCAAAATTTAAGGACAAAAAGACAAAAACATATTTTATTGAAATTTGAAAAAGATACCAGAGTTTAAAAATTTCATAGACAAGAAATCACACATTTTTGTCCTGTTTTGGAAATAGTGTGGTAACTTTTTTGATTTTTGTTCTACAGAAAAGTGTTTAAAAAAAAAGTTGTTTAATTTTGCCCAAAATTTAAGGACAAAAAGAGAAAAATATATTTTATTAAGATTTGAAAAAGATACCAGAGTTTAAAAATTTCATAGACAAGAAATCACACATTTTTGTCCTGTTTTGGAAATAGTGTGATAACTTTTTTGATTTTTGTTATACAAAAAAGTGTCTCAGGGAAAAGTTGTATGTCTTTGCCCAAAATTTAAGGACAAAAAGAGAAAAACATATTTTATTGAAATTTGAAAAAGATACCAAAGTTTAAAAATTTCATAGACAAGAAATTACACATTTTTGTCCAGTTTTGGAAACAGTGTGATAACTTTTTTGATTTTTGTTCTACAGAAAAGTGTTTAAAGAAAAAGTTGTTTAATTTTGCCCAAAATTTAAGGACAAAAAGAGAAAAATATATTTTATTAAGATTTGAAAAAGATACCAGAGTTTAAAAATTTCAAAGACAAGAAATCACACATTTTTGTCCTGTTTTGGAAATAGTGTGATAACTTTTTTGATTTTTGTTCTACAGAAAAGTGTTTAAAGAAAAAGTTGTATGTTTTTGCCCAAAATTTAAGGACAAAAAGAGAAAAACATATTTTATTGAAATTTGAAAAAGATACCAAAGTTTAAAAATTTCATAGACAAGAAATCACACATTTTTGTCCTGTTTGGAAATAGTGTGATAACTTCTTTTATTTTTGTTTTACAGAAAAGTGTCTTAGGGGAAAGTTGTATGTTTTTGCCCAAAATTTAAGGACAAAAAGAGAAAAACATATTTTATTGAAATTTGAAAAAGATACTAAAGTTTAAAAATTTCATAGACAAGAAATCACACATTTTTGTCCTGTTTTGGAAATAGTGTGTTACCTTTTTTGATTTTTGTTCTCCAAAAAGTGTCTAAAAAAAAAGTTGTTTAATTTTGCCCAAAATTTAAGGACAAAAAGAGAAAAACATATTTTATTAAAATTTGAAAAAGATACCAGAGTTTAAAAATTTCATAGACAAGAAATCACACATTTTTGTTCTTTTTTTGGAAACAATGTGATAACTTTTTTGATTTTTGTTCTACAGAAAAGTGTTTAAAGGAAAAGTTATTTGATTTTGCCCAAAATTTAAGGACAAAAAAGGAAAAACATATTTTATTGAAATTTGAAAAAGATACTAAAGTTTATAAATTTCATAGACAAGAAATCACACATTTTTGTCCTGTTTTGGAAATAGTGTGATAACTTTTTGGATTTTTGTTTTACAGAAAAGTGTTTAAAGGAAAAGTTGTTTAATTTTGCCCAAAATTTAAGGACAAAAAGAGAAAAATATATTTTATTGAAATTTGAAAAAGATACCAGAGTTTAAAAATTTCATAGACAAGAAATCACACATTTTTGTCCTTTTTTGGAAACAGTGTGATAACTTTTTGGATTTTTGTTTTACAGAAAAGTGTCTTAGGGGAAAGTTGTATGTTTTTGCCCAAAATTTAAGGACAAAAAGAGAAAAACATATTTTATTAAAGTTTGAAAAAGATACCAAAGTTAAAATATTTCATAGACAAGAAATCACACATTTTTGTCCTGTTTTGGAAATAGTGTGATACCTTTTTTGATTTTTGTTCTACAGAAAAGTGTTAAAAGGAAAAGATGTTTGAATTTGCCCAAAATTTAAGGACAAAGAGAGAAAAACATATTTTATTGAAATTTGAAAAAGATACCAAAGTTTAAAAATTTCATAGACTAGAAATCACACATTTTTGTCCTGTTTTGGAAACAGTGTGATAACTTTTTTGATTTTTGTTCTACAGAAAAGTGTTTAAAGAAAAAGTTGTTTTATTTTGCCCAAAATTTAGGGACAAAAAGAGAAATATATATTTTATTAAGATTTGAAAAAGATACCAGAGTTTAAAAATTTCAAAGACAAGAAATCACACATTTTTGTCCTTTTTTGGAAACAGTGTGATAACTTTTTTGATTTTTGTTCTACAGAAAAGTGTTTAAAGAAAAAGTTGTTTAATTTTGCCCAAAATTTAAGGACAAAAAGAGAAAAATATATTTTATTAAAATTTGAAAAAGATACCAGAGTTTAAAAATTTCAAAGACAAGAAATCACACATTTTTGTCCTGTTTTCGAAATAGTGTGATAACTTTTTGGATTTTTGTTTTACAGAAAAGTGTTTAAAGGAAAAGTTGTTTAATTTCGCCCAAAATTTAAGGACAAAAAGAGAAAAATATATTTTATTGAAATTTGAAAAAGATACCAGAGTTTAAAAATTTCATAGACAAGAAATCACACATTTTTGTCCTGTTTTGGAAATAGTGTGGTAACTTTTTTGATTTTTGTTCTACAGAAAAGTGTCTTAGGGGAAAGTTGTATGTTTTTGCCCAAAATTTAAGGACAAAAAGAGAAAAACATATTTTATTGAAATTTGAAAAAGATACCAGAGTTTAAAAATTTCATAGACAAGAAATCACACATTTTTGTCCTGTTTTGGAAATAGTGTGATACCTTTTTTGATTTTTGTTCTACAGAAAAGTATTTTAAGGAAAAGTTGTTTGACTTTGCCCAAAATTTAAGGACAAAAAAAGAAAAATATATTTTATTAAGATTTGAAAAAGATACCAGAGTTTAAAAATTTCATAGACAAGAAATCACACATTTTTGTCCTTTTTTGGAAACAGTGTGATAACTTTTTGGATTTTTGTTTTACAGAAAAGTGTTTAAAGGAAAAGTTGTTTAATTTCGCCCAAAATTTAAGGACAAAAAGAGAAAAATATATTTTATTGAAATTTGAAAAAGATACCAGAGTTTAAAAATTTCATAGACAAGAAATCACACATTTTTGTCCTGTTTTGGAAATAGTGTGGTAACTTTTTTGATTTTTGTTTTACAAAAAAGTGTCTCAGGGGAAAGTTGTATGTTTTTGCCAAAAATTTAAGGACAAAAAAAGAAAAACATATTTTATTGAAATTTGAAGAAGATACCAAAGTTTAAAAATTTCATAGACAAGAAATCACACATTTTTGTCCTGTTTTGGAAACAGTGTGATAACTTTTTTTATTTTTTGTTCTACAGAAAAGTGTTTAAAGAAAAAGTTGTTTAATTTTACCGAAAATTTAAGGACAAAAAGAGAAAAATATATTTTATTAAGATTTGAAAAAGATACCAGAGTTTAAAAATTTCAAAGACAAGAAATCACACATTTTTGTCCTGTTTTGGAAATAGTGTGATAACTTTTTTTATTTTTGTTCTACAGAAAAGTGTTTAAAGGAAAGGTTGTTTAATTTTGCCGAAAATTTAAGGACAAAAAGAGAAAAATATATTTTATTAAGATTTGAAAAAGATACCAGAGTTTAAAAATTTCAAAGACAAGAAATCACACATTTTTGTCCTGTTTTGGAAATAGTGTGATAACTTTTTTTATTTTTGTTCTACAGAAAAGTGTTTAAACGAAAAGTTGTTTGATTTTGCCCAAAATTCAAGGAAAAAAAGAGAAAAACATATTTTATTGAAATTTGAAAAAGATACCAGAGTTTAAAAATTCCATAGACAAGAAATCACACATTTTTGTCCTGTTTTGAAAATAGTGTGATAACTTTTTTGATTTTTGTTTTACAAAAAAGTGTCTCAGGGGAAAGTTGTATGTTTTTGCCAAAAATTTAAGGACAAAAAAAGAAAAACATATTTTATTGAAATTTGAAGAAGATACCAAAGTTTAAAAATTTCATAGA
This sequence comes from Leptopilina syphax, assembly GCA_032872505.1. Taxonomy (NCBI): domain Eukaryota; kingdom Metazoa; phylum Arthropoda; class Insecta; order Hymenoptera; family Figitidae; genus Leptopilina; species Leptopilina syphax. The sequence continues at coordinate 41,409,311 of CM065469.1, forward strand.
CAAGAAATCACACATTTTTGTCCTGTTTTGGAAACAGTGTGATAACTTTTTTGATTTTTGTTCTACAGAAAAGTTTTTAAAGAAAAAGTTGTTTAATTTTGCCGAAAATTTAAGGACAAAAAGAGAAAAATATATTTTATTAAGATTTGAAAAAGATACCAGAGTTTAAAAATTTCAAAGACAAGAAATCACACATTTTTGTCCTGTTTTGGAAATAGTGTGATAACTTTTTTTATTTTTGTTCTACAGAAAAGTGTTTAAACGAAAAGTTGTTTGATTTCGCCCAAAATTTAAGGAAAAAAAGAGAAAAACATATTTTATTGAAATTTGAAAAAGATACCAGAGTTTAAAAATTCCATAGACAAGAAATCACACATTTTTGTCCTGTTTTGGAAATAGTGTGATAACTTTTTTGATTTTTGTTTTACAAAAAAGTGTTTTAGGGGAAAGTTGTATGTTTTTGCCCAAAATTTAAGGACAAAAAGAAAAAAACATATTTTATTGAAATTTGAAAAAGATACCAAAGTTTAAAAATTTCATAGACAAGAAATCACACATTTTTGTCCTTTTTTGGAAACAGTGTGATAACTTTTTTGATTTTTGTTCTACAGAAAAGTGATTAAAGGAAAAGTTGTTTGATTTTGCCCAAAATTTAAGGACAAAAAGAGAAAAACATATTTTTTTGAAATTTGAAAAAGATACCAAAGTTAAAATATTTCATAGACAAAGAATCACACATTTTTGTCCTGTTTTGGAAATAGTGTGATAACTTTTTTTATTTTTGTTCTCCAGAAAAGTGTCTAAGGGAAAAGTTGTTTGATTTTGCCTAAAATTTAAGGACAAAAAGACAAAAACATATTTTATTGAAATTTGAAAAAGATACCAAAGTTTAAAAATTTCATAGACAAGAAATCACACATTTTTGTCCTGTTTTGGAAATAGTGTGATAACTTTTTTGATTTTTGTTCTACAGAAAAGTGTTTAAAAAAAAAGATGTTTGATTTTGCCCAAAATTTAAGGACAAAAAGAGAAAAACATATTTTATTGAAATTTGAAAAAGATATCAGAGTTTAAAAATTTCATAGACAAGAAATCACACATTTTTTCCTGTTTTGGAAATAGTGTGATAACTTTTTTGATTTTTGTTTTTTAAAAAAGTGTCTCAGGGGAAAGTTTTATGTTTTTGCCTAAAATTTAAGGACAAAAAGAGAAAAACATATTTTATTGAAATTTGAAAAAGATACCAAATTTAGAATTGTACAATAATCTTTTTTCTAATTTGTTACTAATAATTAATTTTTACTGACAAAATAATTTTTTACTGATAATTTTTTGGCTTTTTTTAAATGTTATTTAATTATTAGTAAATAAGAAAAAAATTTCTACTTACGATTAGAATTTATTTTACTGCTAATTACACTTTTTTTACTATATTTTTTTATTTACTCTATACGAGATGCAGAAATTGAATAAAAAAAAATATATTTATAATCTTTATTCTAAAATTACATTATTATTAACTACCTACAATAAAATAGCGAGAAAAAAATAATAGTGAAAATAAGAATAATAAAAATAATAATGAAAGGAATTTCATATTTTTATATATAAATAAATATAAAAAAATGGATTTCGAAGTGGAAAAGGTGGGGATGTAAAAACATTTTTCACAGGTGATTAACCACCCTCTATATCGAAGAGTTCCTGATTTAACCACTCCTCTGAATAGCCGAGAAGAATCGATTTTCTCATTGTGAGTTGAGTATATACACATCTCTTCAATAGAAATACTCAACTGCTTTATAGGTATGCATTAGAGAAGAGTAAGATTTAGATGAAGACGAAAAGCGTGTAGACGATTATTATTCTATTTTCCTCTAAATAAGGCATCATGTATTTATCATAGAGACAGCAAGTCGCCAACCCCCCCGAGTATCGAACTATAAATACAAGCACAAATGTGGATATCCACATTCCCTTTCCCAGGCAGAAAAGTTGGAGGTGTGCCAGCACTAACGACCGGCATGGTACCGAACCGGTTGTAAAGTCGGACATATGCCGGTACCGGCAAAAAGGTACCGGGCCGGATATGAAATAAATACCGGCCCAGTACCGGCCCGGTGGTAAATGTGGATTTCTACCGGTACTGGTAGAGTGTACCGGGCCGGTTAATTAAAAATATCTGGCCCAGCACCGGCCCGGTACTATAATTTACTTCTGTTTTTATACCGCCGACGGAGATTTGCCGGTGATAATATTTTTACCGGCCCAGCACCGGCGTATCACCGGCCCGGTACTATAATTTACTTCTGTTTTATACCGCCGAAGGAGATATGCCGGTGACAATATTTGTACCGGCCCAGCACTGGCGTATCACCGGCCCGGTACTGCCATTTCGCTCTGTCTTATACCGCCGAAGGAGATTTGCCGGTGATAATATTTTTACCGGCCCAGCATCGGCGTATCACCGGCCCGGTACTAAAATTTATATCTGTTTTTATACCGTCGACGGAGATTTGCCGAAGATAATATTTTTACCGGGCCAGCACCGGCGTATCACCGGCCTGGTATTGTCATTCCGCTCTGTCTTATACCGCTGACGGAGATTTGCCGGTGATAACATTTTTACCGGCCCAGCACCGGCGTATCACCGGCCCGGTACTGCCATTTCGCTCTGTCTTATACCGCCGAAGGAGATTTGCCGGTGATAATATTTGTACCGGCCCAGCACCGGCGTATCACCGGCCCGGTACTGCCATTTCGCTCTGTCTTATACCGACGAAGAAGATTTGCCGGTGATAATATTTGTACCGGCCCAGCACCGGCGTATCACCGGCCCGGTACTAAAATTTATATCTGTTTTTATACCGTCGACGGAGATTTGCCGAAGATAATATTTGTACCGGCCCAGCACCGGCGTATCACCGGCCCGGTACTGCCATTTCGCTCTGTCTTATACCGACGAAGAAGATTTGCCGGTGATAATATTTGTACCGGCCCAGCACCGGCGTATCACCGGCCCGGTACTATAATTTACTTCTGTTTTATACCGCCGAAGGAGATATGCCGGTGACAATATTTGTACCGGCCCAGCACCGGCGTATCACCGGCCCGGTACTGTCATTCCGCTCTGTCTTATACCGCTGACGGAGATTTGCCGGTGATAATATTTGTACCGGCCCAGCACCGGCGTATCACCGGCCCGGTACTATAATTTACTTCTGTTTTTATACCGCCGAAGGAGATTTGCCGGTGACAATATTTGTACCGGCCCAGCACCGGCGTATCACCGGCCCGGTACTATAATTTACTTCTGTTTTTATACCGCCGACGTAGATTTGCCGGTGATAATATTTGTACCGGGCCAGCACCGGTGTATCACCGGCCCGGTACTGTCATTTCGCTCTGTCTTATACCGACGAAGAAGATTTGCCGGTGATAATATTTGTACCGGCCCAGCACCGGCGTATCACCGGCCCGGTACTATAATTTACTTCTGTTTTTATACCGCCGACGTAGATTTGCCGGTGATAATATTTGTACCGGCCCAGCACCGGCGTATCACCGGCCCGGTACTTTCATTCCGCTCTGTCTTATACCGCTGACGGAGATTTGCCGGTGATAATATTTGTACCGGCCCAGCACCGGCGTATCACCGGCCCGGTACTATAATTTACTTCTGTTTTTATACCGCCGAAGGAGATTTGCCGGTGATAATATTTGTACCGGCCCAGCACCGGCGTATCACCGGCCCGGTACTGCCATTTCGCTCTGTCTTATACCGACGAAGAAGATTTGCCGGTGATAATATTTGTACCGGCCCAGCACCGGCGTATCACCGGCCCGGTACTATAATTTACTTCTGTTTTTATACCGCCGACGTAGATTTGCCGGTGATAATATTTGTACCGGCCCAGCACTGGCGTATCACCGGCCCGGTACTGTCATTTCGCTCTGTCTTATACTGCCGAAGGAGATTTTCCGGTGATAATATTTGTGCCGGCCCAGCACCGGCCCAGCACAAAAATGTACTTAATGCTTTCTACTGGCACAGAAGTTTTGCCGACAAAAATATTAGTACTAACCTAGTGTCCTTTCGGTTGTTTGCCAATGTTAAACTATCAGAAAAAGAATTAAAGAAAAGAAAAAAAATTTGAAAATTAATTTATTAATTAATTTATTATTTTAATTATTAATAATAAATTAATTAGTTACTTGTGCCGGCAATTATATTATTACCGAGTAGGTTGCTTATTGGTGCCTGCCCGGTATCTAGCCGGTGAATGGGGCGGTTATTATTATTTATATTTACTATTTTTATTTATTTATAATAATTTAAATTGAATTAAAATAAATTAGAAATACAAATACTGGCCCGGTACCGCACCGGTTGAATATTAGTGCCGGCCCGGTACTGCTGTCAGCTGTAATGTCGGTTGGACTTTATAAGCTCACTTTGCATTTGCTTTCCATATGCAGGTTTAGGTTAGCGGATGTGGTGTCGACTTTGCAGCCTCAGGGTCCGGAGTTCAATTCCTCGAGTCTTCAGATTTTTCTATGATTGTTTATGTTTCTCTGTTTCAGCATTTAATATATTTACTGTTTCCAATTTAAAATTAATAATAACATTGATAATAATAATAATAATAATAATTAAATAATTAATCAGACTGAAATATAATTTTTTTTAACCGGCCCGGTACCACACCGGTTGTTTTTTAGTGCCGGCCCGGTACCTAGCCGGTTGTGCAGCCGGTAATAAACCGGCACCAAATGCCTTCCAACAATAACCGGGCCAGTACCGCCCCGGTGGATTATTCGGTACCGGCCCGGTACGTATGCCGGATACCTGCCGTAGTTATCATCCGGCAATTTACCGGTACCAAGCCGGTGAAAATGACGGTCTTATGCCGGTACTGGGCCAGTTACCTGCCGGTAGTGTGCCGGTATTAAAGCGGCACTAAATGTCTACAAATATTAACCGGGCCAGTACCGCCCCGGTGGATTATTCGGTACCGGCCCGGTACGTTTGCCGGATACCTGCCGTAGTTATCATCCGGCAATTTGCCGGTACCAAGCCGGTGAAAATGACGGTCTTATGCCGGTACCGCCCCGGCACTTATAATCCGCCGTTTGTACCGGGCCGGTACCAACCCGGTCGTCAATTTCTACCTGGGTTATGGCAGGTATAGATACTTCTATACGTCATAAAAAGCATTGTGCTTCCTTACATATACACTATATACAGATTGTGCTGCGAAGTACCGTTTTATCAGTTTAACAGCAAATAATAGGTCCTTTACCGTTTTTTTATGATACTCAATAAAATATTTATTCCACGTACTGTTTTTTCCCTTTCATTTCTATTTTGACTTGTTTTGCAAATTTTATATTTATTTATTGATAATATTTTCTAATGAGTAATATTCGTAATAATTAAGATTTAGAATCATTAATTTTAATAATAATAATAATAATAATACTTATTAATATTATTATTATTAATATTAATATTACTATTAATATTAATATTAATATTAATATTAATATTAATATTAATATTAATATTAATATATTAATATTAATATTAATATTATATTATTATTAGAATTATATTCAAAGTAATTTTAATTTATTATATGAGAATTCAGAATAATAAAATATCTGTCTGACCAAAACTCTATTACTTCTGGAATTCCATGAAAAATTAAACATCTGCCTGACTAAAATCTATTTTGTTCTACTGATAAAAGAGAAAAACTTTTGTTTAACTAAAAATTCTCCAAAACAATTGATAAAAAATAAAAAATTTTGTTTAACTAAAAATTCTCTATTACAACTTAAATTTCAAGAACAATAGAATCTCTGTCTGACCAAAAACTCTTAAATGTTATTTAAATTTCAAAAACAATATAGAATCTCTGTCTGACTAAGAACTCTTAAATACTACTTAATGTCAGGAATATTAAAATGTCTGACTAACATGCTTTTGTACTACTGAAAATTAAAAAAATTAAACTGTCTGACTAAAAATTTTCCAGTACTACTGAAATTAAAAAATAAAAACATCGGTCTGACTATAAATTTTACATTACTACTGAATTTTCAGGAACAATAAAACGTCTGACTAAAAACTCAATTTCTACTAATAAAGAATAAAATTTTTTGTTTAACTAAAAATTCTCCAATATAGAATCTCTGTCTGACCAAAAACTCTTTACACTACTTTATTTCAAGAACATTAAAATGTCTGACTAAAATACTTTAGTACTACTGAAATTAAAAAAGAAATTAAAACGTCTGACTCAAATCTCACCACTACTACTGAAATTTCAGGAAATAAATTCTCTGTCTGACCAAAAACTCTTAAATAGTACTTAAATTTCAAGAACATTAAAATGTCTGACTAAAATGCCTCAGTACTACTGAAAATTAAAAAAAAATTAAAACGTCTGACTAAAAACTCTCCAGTATTACTGAAATTAAAGAAAAAACATTGGTCTGACTATAAATTTTACAATACCACTAAATTTTTTAGAACAATAAAACTTCTGACTAAAAATTCTTCAGTACTACTGATAACTAATAAAAACTTTTGTTTAACTAAAAATTGGCTAGAACTACTGAAATTTTATGAACAATACAGAATCTCTGTCTGACCAAAAACTCTTTCTACTACTTTATTTCAAGAACATTAAAATGTCTGACTAAAATGCTTCAGTACTACTGAAATTTCCAGAAATTGAAAAGTCTCATTAAATCTGCTAGTTTAACCAATACTTAGAACACTGTTTGACTAAAATTGACTCTCACTACTAATAACAAGAATTTAATTTACTAATTTAAATTTACTAATTTAAATTTACTAATTTAATAATTAATACTAATTTAATTTACTAAATTTTACTAAAATCATTCTAATAACAAAAAGGAACAAAATTTATCTGATTAAAAGAATTACTAATTTACTACTCAAAATTTCAAGTATAATCAGAACGTGAAACTAAAATTTTCCTCTACTACTAAAAATAAATAACAAGAATATTTAAAATCTTGTCTGACTAAAATTGACTTTCGCTACTGACAAAAAATATTCACAAGTAAAATAATACTTTTGTTTCACTGAAAATATTTTTGTTCTACTTAAAAACTGGAACCTTTCTGTCAGTTTATGTGCATTGAAAATATTTCTGTCTGACTAAAAAAAATCTTCTACTACTTTATAACTACAATTATACAAGAAGTTGAGATAATAATTCGCAGTCTTACTACTGATAATTAAATTCTAAAAAAACATGAAACGTCTTTAGTTTCTTTCAAAATACTGCGAATCTCTAGTTATAATAACTCAAATTTCGAAAGTTCCCTTAAATTTTTACTACTAAATGGAACAAGTAAAAAAATTTCAAAGTCTGACCTGAACTCACTTTTACTACCGTTGACAATATTAATCGCACTCTGTTCAACTGAAACTGACTTTTACCACTGAAATCAAAATTATTTTCCAAAAATAACTTCTCTAATGACACTTTCAAAGTTTAGAACAATGTTTTTTGTTGTAATTTAACAAAATTATATTTGTAAAAATTTCCAACTCTTTTAATTTGAATTAATCGAAATGTTTACTAATTTGACGTAGTGACTGACTTTTTGCTTTGGAATTAGTAAATTTTACTCATAAATCAGTAGAAATTTATTTATAAAATAATATTAAATAATAGTTAAATAAATATTAAATAATAATTAAATAAATATTAAATAATAATTAAATAAATATTAAATAATAATTAAATAAATATAAAATAATAATTACATAAATATTAAATAAATATTAAATAAAAATTAAATAATAATTTACTTATTTACTATAATTATTAGTAGAAATTACTATTTATTAGTAAAATTTACTGATTTAAAAGTAAACAGTCAGTCACTAATTCAAATTAGTAAATATATTTCCTAATTTAAATTCAGAGAGTGAGTTTTTATTATCAAATTATTTATTTTTAACTCATTTAAATTAGTAAACATTTTTACTAATTCAAATATAGAGAGAAAAATCGGGGTTTAAACTAACGAGGGTTATTTTAGCAATTAAGTATTTAATTTAAGAAAGTACATAATTTACAGGTAATTAAGTAAACTAAAAAAATTATTTGATTCAAATAAAATTATTTCTTAGTAGTATTATTTTAATCAAATAATTTTTTTCCAGTACATAATATTTATATTATGCAATTATTAAAATTTGAATTAATATTAATTAGTAATTAATTATAAACTATATTTGAAAGATTTAAATTAATGCTGTGTGTTCAGTTGATGCAAATTTTTCTATAGTTTAATAAAATAATTAAGTAATAATAATTAAAATAATGAAAATAATAATAATTAAAATAATTAAAATAATTGAAATAATTAAAAAATAATTAATAATTATTTATTAATTAATTTTAATAATAATGACAATAATTTTCTCGTTAAATCTTAATTAATTTAAATTGAGCGGCTAATTCACTTTAATAAAAACTTTTTATAATTGTTAATTGTTAGTCATTTATCCCTGTAGTCTTAGTAGGAAAAAAATTAATAACTACTGAAAAATAGTAATATTTTACTAAGAATTAATGAACATTTTTACTAATATGATATGCGAATTAGTGGTTGAAATTTTAACATAATTAAGATTTAGAAAAAAAGTGTGAGTTTGATATTTTCAAAATATATAATTGTTGGCATATGAAATTAATTTTTTCAGAGAACTTAATTAATAATTAATTAACTAAGTAAAAAATTAGAATTAAGTAATTCACTTGAATTAATAATATACTTAATAATATATAAATCTCAAGGTGTTTTTATTACAAATAAAAATAGTACAAATACAATACAAAAAAATTGAATAAAATTCACGATTTTTTCTCTGTTAAATGATAATTATATTTTATAATGGGAATAAAAATTTTCTAATAATAATAATAATAATGATAAAAAGTGTCTTACCCCTGTATCGAGTAAGAATTTGGAATTCCATTGAGACTTTCCCTGCTGATTTCGTCAGCCATTTTAACTTCTAATTGATGGCCAAAACTCGCGAGATCTTCACGAAACGCCTCGCTTCCTGGTGTTAGAGCGCCGCTTGTTGGCTGAAGTGGCGTTGCATTACTGCCATCGGCAGCGTCGCCTTCCTCGCCATCATCGCCGCCCACAAGGGCCTCCTCATCTTCGTTGTAAATTTTGAAATAGGCGATCGTCAAATATATCACCGAGATTATAAAAGACGGTATCGGAATTGCCATCGCATAAACGAGGTTCATATACACCTGAAGACAATTTCATCTTACACAATAATTTTACAACTTCTTTTCTTCTATTATTCTTTTTTTCTTTTCTTTTGCAATTTCAATTTCCATCTTCGAGTTATTTTCAATTTCAATTTTTCAATTCAAATTTCAATTTAAAAAAGTTTTGTCTGTCTGACTAAACTTGTATTTTATCACTAATGGTCAATAGTTATTATTAGATTAAATAATGTATAAATTAAAATTTAAATTTAAATTTTAACTTTCATTTTAATTTCAATAAAAATTTCAATAAAAATTTCAATACCAATTCGAATTAAAATTTCAATATTAATTTTACATTAAAATTTCAATTTCAAATTTCTCGTAAAATTTCAATTTCAATTGAAAGTTCATTTCAATCTTAATTGCCATAACAATTTTATTTTTAACGCAAGTTTTAAGTTTCCAATAAAAATTTTAATTCACATTTCAATTTCAATTTCGGCATCAATTTCGATTAAAATTTCAATTTCAATACGAATCTCAAAATTCATTGAAACATTATATAATAATTGCTATTTTAAACTCAATTTCCCTTAAATGTTCGATTTCGATGTAAATTTCAATTTCAATTTAAAATAATTTAATTTTCTTTAAAATTTTAATTGCAATGTAAATTTCGATTAAAATTTACATTTCAATGCAAATTTTCAATAAAATTTTAATTTCAATACAAATTTCAGATAAAATTAAAATTTCAATTAAAATTTGAATTTTAATTTCAAATTGTATTAAAATTATAAGTTCAATTTCAATTTGTATTTCAATTTTAATAACAAATTCAATTTACTTTAAAACTTTTATTTACATTTTAATTATATGTTCAATTTCTATTACCATTACCATTAATATTTTAGTTTAAATACAAATTTTAAGTTAAATTAAAAATTTCAGTTTCAATTCCCATTAAAATTTTTCTTAAAATATTTTAATTTCAATGTGTAATTTAATTTCAATTTCAATTTCAATTTTAATGCAAATTTCAGATAAAATTAAAATTTCAATTAAAATTTGAATTTTAAATTCAATTTTCCTTAAAATTTTAATTTCAATTTCAAATTGTATTAAAATTATAAGTTCAATTTCAATTTGTATTTCAATTTTAATAACAAATTCAATTTACTTTAAAACTTTTATTTACATTTTAATTATATAGTTCAATTTCTATTACAATTACCATTAATATTTTAGTTTTAATACAAATTTTAAGTTCAATTAAAAATTTCAGTTTCAATTCCCATTAAAATTTTTCTTAAAGATTTTAATTTCAATGTGTAATTTAATTTCAATTTCAATTTCAATTTTAATGCAAATTTCAGATAAAATTTCAATTTCAATATAAATTTCAGATAAAATTAAAATTTCTATTAAAATTTGAATTTTAAATTCAATTTTCCTTAAAATTTTAATTTCAATTTCAAGTTGTATCAAAATAATAAGTTTAATTTCAATTTCTATCCAAATTTTAATTTCAAATTCAATTTACTTTTAAATTTTTATTTCTATTTTAATTATATGTTTAATTTCCATTACCGTTACCATTAATATTTTAGTTTTAATATAAATTTTAAGTTTAATTAAAATTTCAGTTCCAATTTCCATTAAAAAATTCTTCTTAAAATACTTTAATTACAATTTAATGAAAATTTAAAAGTAAATTAAATTTAAAATCGAAATTACAATTTAATAAAAATTTGAAAGTAAATTAAATTTAAAATCGAAATTTAGGGGAAAATTAAAATTGAAATTTACATTGAAATTAAAATTTTAAGGAAAATTAAATTTAAAATTGAAATTTTAGTAGAAATTTTAATAAATCTGTATTTGAAATTTTAATGGCAGTGTGCAGTGAAATTGCAATTTTTATTAAAATTCTGCTTAAAACATTTTAATTACAATGTTAATTTAAATTTCAATTTAAAATTCAATTTTCTTTAAAATTTTAATTTCAATGTAAATTTCAACTTTAATTACCATTAAAATTATAATTTTAATATGAATTTTCTCAATAAATTTCAATTTCACTGCAAACTGCAATTAAAATTTCAAATACATATTTCTTTAAAATTTCTATTAAAATTTCAATTTTAAATTCAATTTTCCTTAAAATTTTAATTTCAATGTAAATTTCAATTTTAATTTTCCCTCAAATTTTGATTTCAAATTTAATTTACTTAAAAATTTTTATTTCCATATTAATTTCAATGTTCAATTTCTATTACCATTGACATTAAAATTTCAGATGTAATGCAAATTTTAAGTTCAACTAAAATTTCATTTTTAATTTCCATTAAAATTTTTCTTAAACTATTTTAGTTTCAATGTGAATTTTAATTTTAATTTCTGTTGAAATTTTATTTTAATGTAAATTTCAATTTCAATTGCTATTAAAATTTCAATATCATATGCTATTTAAAAAACTTCCAAATTCCATTAAAATTGCAATTTTAATGTAAATTTCAATTTAAATTAAAATTTCAAATTTAATTTTAATTTTCTTAAAAAATTTCAATTTCCAATCAATTTTCAATTTCAATTTCAATTTCAATACCATTTGAAGTTTCAATTCCTTTTTTAAATTTCAATTTTAAAATTTATTTTCATTACCCATCAAATCATTAACTTGAAAAAATTAATAATTTGCAATTCCTTTTTTTAAATGTTGATTTCGAAAATATATTTTCAATACTCATTTAATCATTAAATAGAAATTAAAATTGCGTGTCTTTTTGACATTAAGTATAACAATAATGATAAGGTACATAAAATTATTTTTCATACGCCTTGGACAATTAGAAGAAAGAAATTAACATTGTCACTTTCTTCTCCATTTTTCAAAAAAAAAAAAAAAAAAAAAATAGAACGAAAAAATAAATAAAATAAAACAATTCTGCCTTTTCACATGCTATTTTCCCCCTTATTTTTTATAATACAGCTTTATCGCTGCTTTTTCAGTTATGATTTCAATGTGTTCAGAAAATAAATGACAAAACGTGCTAACATGTTACTATCAATCAATCTCTCTTCTCTTGACAAGGCTATTCTTGTCATTCTTTTTTTTTTTTTTTTTTTTTTTTTTTTTTTTTTTTTGAAGACAAAAGCTTTGAAAGAACTTTAAAAGAACAATTATGATAAAAAGTAAAAACACTTATCAAAACGAGAAAAAAATTGTGTTCGTATTAAAAACGGTAATTAAATTTTTAATTAGGGAAAGAAATAAAAAAAAATGTTAGGAGAAAATAATCATAAAAAAATAATGTAAGAGTTCGAAATTTTCTTGATAATTTTCTTAATAATTTTCTTCATTAATTTACAAATTAATTAATAAATTCTCCTATCTAATTCCTTATTTTTACTTGGAATTTATAGACCAGAAACTATGATTTTTAATTAAATTTTCTAAATTTAAACGAACTGCTAGTAAAAAGTGAGTAATTATTAGAACGAGACTATTGTTTATTAGCAAATGAAGCAAATAAATAATTATTAGGAACAAATAAAGAATTGTTTCTTACCAAAAATAATTTTTAGTATCAAATAAAGAATTTTTAGCAAAAGAAAATAATTATTAGTAGACAATAAATAATTATAAGTAACAAATAAAGAATTATTTATAATTTATAACAAAAAATAATTTTTAGTATCAAATAAAGAAATATTAGTAACAAAAAATAATTACTAGTAGAAAATAAATAAACCATTGATTTGTAAAATAAATAAATAAATAAACTATTAGCAAAAAAAAATTATTTATAACAAAAAAAAAGTTATTAATAGGTAGCAAATGAATAATTAGCAACAAGTAAAGAATTATTTCAAACAAAAAATAATTTTTTGTATAAAATAAAGAATTTTCATAAAAAATAAATATTAATAGAAAATAAATAATAATTAGCAACAAATGAAGAATTATTTATAACAAAAAATTTATTTACTAGCAAGTTAAGAATTATTAGTAACAAAAACCAATTATTAAGAGAAAATTAAACTATTAACAACAAATAAAGAATAAACAAAAAAATAAAGTAAACAAACCAAAGATACAAAATATAATTTTTAGTATCAAATATAGAATTATTAGCAACAAAAACTATTAGTAACAAAAATATTTAATTAAATCCTAACAAGAAAGGCGTAAATACAATAATTATTTTTTAGTAGAAAAATAAATGAAAAAAAATTCCAATTTGACTAAGGCATTTAGTTATCAGAATTTTTCTTACTAAAAATATTATTTATAACTTTGAATATTATTTATAAAATTATATCTAATTTTCTGCTATCAAATTATTTAATTTCAACTAATTTAAATTTACAGAGGAGAAAGAAAAAAAAGAAAATTATTTCCCACTTTTCAAGGATAAGGAATGAAAAAAAAACAATTGATATACTACATTCATTTTAATTAAACTCTCAACGACTATGAGAATTTTCTTAACTAATGAGAGTATATAAATAAAAAAAGCTGGTTTCCTCGAAAAATTTACATGCAAAGATCGTTCCTGTCAGATATGGGAGGCAAGTAGTTGTTGTAAACAAGAAGTTTATCGCGACTTGAAAGGGTTAAATGTATTACTCCTCAGGTGGCAGGGTATAAAAGATAAAAGGTGTCGTATAAGTAGTTGTCATCTCGTCCCCGTGTGTAACAAGCTTCGCATACTGATGGATTCAATTTCGACATATGTCAAAAGACAGAAAATCCAGAAGACGATACCGAGTTAAAATTCACATACACTTTATGAATATAATTTTATTAAGTCGAATTTGCTTCTCTCAAAATTGTCTTTGTCTTTCTCTTTTTATATTGTTGGAGTATGCGAAAATTTAGCCAATAATTATAATTTGTCAAAATTTTTAATTTTCACAAATTAATTATTAATTACTATTCTCAACTATCAGTCATTACTTACTACAATTTTTTTTTTAAAGGAAAATTTTACTATTTTTTTCTATTACTAAAATTTAAAATTTACAAAGAGGGCAATTTACTACATTTTAAGTAAGTTTAACTAAATATTGTACTGAAATATTTTACTAAATATTTTACTGAAATTTAAAATCTATAGTGGAATTTTTACTACACTCGGAATAAATTTTACTAAATTCCCTTTTCACTAAAATTTAAAATCCATAATAGAGGAAATCTTACTACAACCAAAGAAAATTTGACTAAATATTTTTTTTTACTAAAATTTAAAACCTACGGAGAAAATTTCACTACTAAAAAATTCCATTTAACTTTTTTTTCTACAATTTAAAATCAAGAAAGAAATTTTTACTACATTTGAGGAAAATTTAAACTAATTATTATATTCTTCACAGAAATTCAAATTTTATTTTCAAAAAATCTAAAAAAAAAATGTTCGTCAACATTTCAATTATCTTTATAAATGAATATCAAAAATCAATTATTTTCAGGAATTTTAATAAAATTCATTGGAAAATTCAATTATTCAAGTATTCATCGCAAGAATTCAATTATTTAAAATAGAATTTCCATGGATTTTTTTGAAAAAATCAATTGTTTTAAAATTTGTCATTAAATTCATCGCAGTATTTCAATTATTTTCATAAATTTATTAAAATTCTTTTCAGGGATTTAATTCTTTTCATAAATAATAAAATCATTCGGTTTCTCACGAATATTCAATTAATTGCAAAAATAATGAAAATTTCACAGGAATTCATATTCAATTATTAAAAATAAAATTTGCATAAATTTTTCCGAAAAAAAAATAATTTTTTGAAACTTTTTTCTAAAATTTTTCCAAATGAATTGAATTATTTGAAAAAATTTTAATAATATTAATAATATTTAATAATATTTTTTAAAAAGAAATCAATGTCTTTGAATACAATTTTAACTCTATTACTCGGAAAATTTTTTATTTTTTTCGCAAAATTCAATTATTTTCAAAGCTTTTAATAAACTTCTTCGCAGGAATTAAATTATTTTGAAAACTTTTATGAAAATTATTATTAAAAATTAATTTTAGTTCAAGTTTTAGATAATAATTGCAATTTTTAGAAATAATTTAATTTTACAAAGGTTTCAAATTAAAATCTTTGAAAATTTTCCTAATAATCGAAATTTCGTAAAATTGAATTGTAAACAAATGAATTTAAAAATTCTTCATAGAACTTTATCAAAATCTAATTATTAAAAATAATTGATTTAAAAATTAATTTTAGTTAAAAATAATAATAATTAAATATTTATTTAAAAATAAAATCCTATCTGTGTTTTTGAATAATTTAACAATTAAGAAAATTCGTAAATAAATGTAATTAAACATTTTTTTTGAGTATCTAATTATTTTTGGAGTAAATCATAATTTTCCTTAGAGTCAGGGAAAAAGTCAAAAATTGTTTTTGAATAGTTAAAATTTTGTAAAATTGAATTAAAAATAATTTATTTATTTCAAGTATTTTGTTACAATTTTTGAAAATCAACTTTTAAAGAATTTGAATTGCAAATTTTGAAAATAATTGAATTATCAATAATTTTAATGAAAAATCTTTAAAGGTAAATTTAAAAATGAAAACAAACTTCTAATTTTTTAAAATCCAATATTTTTAATATTTTCAATTACATATTTATAAAAATAAAAACATTTTAAAATTATTTTTAACATTTTGGAGAAAACAATAATGTTCAAAATTTTCCATTAAAATTCATCAAAAAATTCATTAGTTTTTTTAAATTATACAAAAATCTCTTTTAAGAAATACAATTATTTTCGAAAAAATACATTAATAAAATATTTTTAAAAACTAATTATTTGAATTGCTTTGTAATAATTTTTTAAGATTCAAAATTTACTTTTTGGACTTATTAAAATTTTTGAGAAATCATGGTCCTGTTTATAATTAAAATTCTTCAAAAATCTGATCATTTTTATTTATACTTTTCTAAAATTCAATTATTTTTAAAAGATTTTACCAAATTGTTAATTGTTTGGAAATTTTTCAAAATTAAAAGACTATTAGCGTTCAAAAATTATTTTAAAATATTTTTAAAAAATTAATTGTAAGAAATTATTATAATTTTTTGAAAATATACCTTTATGATTTAAGAAGAAACTATGGGGAGTCACAATTATGAAAAAATGAGTTTATGTATTAAAATAATTGAATTCTAGAAGAACTTTTGGAAAATTATTTTAATTAATTGATTCAGAAGAGAAGTTTAGTTGAAAATTTTAGAAAATAATTAAATTCAGGAAGGGTTATAATTGTAATCTTTAGAAATTATTAAAATTCATAAATTTTACTCATTTTCCGTAAACATTAATATTTTCCTACTGTAAAAAGAATTTTGTCAGGGAAAGTAATTTTAATGTCAGTAAATTGTCAGAGAAATTGATAAATTGAAACGATAATTTCTCTTTTTACTAAAATTTAAAAACTATAGAGAAAATTTGACTGCATTCCAATAAAATTAAACTAATGTTTGTTTACTAAAATTAAAAATTTTGTACAAGAATTTTACTACCCTCGAAGTAATTATAACTAATTGCTTTCTTTTTCTAATTTCTAATTTATTTATTTTTCTTTACTAACTTATTTTCTAATTTCTTTCTTTTAAATTTCAAAATTTTAAATCTAAAGAAGAAATTTGACTAAAAATAAAAAAATACAATAAAAATAATAAATTTTCCACTAATTTCTTTTTATCCCGACAAAAATATAAAATCCCCAACTAAAATCAGTGAGAAATGTCCATAAATACATAGACAAATCCGGAGGATACATACAATAACAAATGAGGAAAAAAAAACAATTTTTCAAAAAAAAAGTGAAAAGTGAGAAATGCATATATACATAAATAAATAGAGAGAAAGAAAGAAAAGGAGAAATTTTCTACTATATGACTCTCTGGTGTTTTATCGGGGCAGGTTAGTTTCTGCCTTTGTCATCGTTGAGCCATTCACTTTGAAATGCATTGTCCGCCTTCATCGTGACAACTATACATATATATATACGTATCTTCCGTCAACCTAACGGAAAAGTCTTGGTGCTTAACACCGCGGAAAATCGTTTCAGCCCCCAGAAATGGTGCCAGATATATATATACACACACGTGGGTTCACCAATGCCAAGGGATTTTCACTATAAATGAAATCTCAGATTTCTTTTTATGTCTAATTCGTTTGTCAACATCTATATTCTTTATAACCTACTTCATTTATTTATACAGCGAAAAAACACCCCCGAAAAAGAAAAGGGAAATTTTCATTAATTATATAGGAAAAAGAAATATTTCTCTTCTGAAATATTTTATTTATTTACTTATTTATGACAATAAATAAACAAATATTTATTGTTAAGAATATTCCTGTTCCTATTCTTGTTAAGAAAATTCCTTGGTCTATTTTTTTTCTTTTTTTCTCCCTAAATCTGAATTTAGTCCAAAAGGAATGTTTAGTAATTTAGTAAAATTTTTTGAACTGTATAGTAATGTTTCACTAAAAAGTTTAGTAAAGAGAAATAAAATAAGTTTTTTTTTTATTTTTCTCCCTAAATGTGAAAGAATTTTTAGTAATTTTGTAAAATTTTCAGAACTCTATTGTAATTTTTCACTAAAAAGTTTAGTAAATAGAAATAAATGTCTAAAGATAATTTAATTTTACACAATAATTTTATAACTTCTGTTTTCTATTATTCTTTTTTCTTTTCTTTTGCAATTTCAATTTCCAGTTTAAGTAATTTTAAATTTTAATTTTTCAATTCAAATTTAAAAATCGTATGACTGTCTGACTTAAAATTACTTTGACTACTGAATAATAGCTCGAAGGAATGAAGAGTAGTTTTGTCTGACTAAACTTGTATTTTATCACTAATGGTCAATAGTTACTTATTAGATTAAATAATGTATAAATTACAATTTAAATTTAAATTTTATAATCTTAAATTCAATAAAAATTTCAATACTAATTCGAATAAAAATTTCAATATCAATTTCAATTATCTTTAAAAATTCAATTTTAATTTCAACTTAAAGTTTATTTCAAATACCTTAAAAATTTCATTTTTAATGCAAAATCATAAGTTTAATTGACATTTCAATTTGCATTAAAATTTCAATATTAAATTCAAGTTTCCTTTAAATTTTAATTTCAATGTAAATCTCATTTTCAATTGCCATTAAAATTTTAATTTCAATATCAATTTCGATTAAAATTTAAATTTTACTGCAAAATTCTATTAAAACTTTAATTTTAATACAAATGTTAAATTTAATAAAAATTTCTATTAAGGATTCAATATTAAATTCAATTTTCCTTTAAATTTCAATTTAAATGTAAATTTCATTTTCAATTGCCATTCAAATTTTAATTTTAATATCAATTTCGATTAAAATTAAAATTTTTCTGCAAACTTCTATTAAAATTTCAATTTTAATACAAATTTCAGATTTAATAAAAATTTCTATTAAGGATTCAATATTAAATTCAATTTTCCTTTAAATTTCAATTTAAATGTAAATTTCATTTTCAATTGCCATTCAAATTTTAATTTTAATATCAATATCAATTTCGATTAAAATTAAAATTTTTCTGCAAACTTCTATTAAAATTTCAATTTTAATACAAATTTCAGATTTAATAAAAATTTCTATTAAGGATTCAATATTAAATTCAATTTTCCTTTAAATTTCAATTTAAATGTAAATTTCATTTTCAATTGCCATTCAAATTTTAATTTTAATATCAATTTCGATTAAAATTAAAATTTTTCTGCAAACTTCTATTAAAATTTCAATTTTAATACAAATTTTAGATTTAATAAAAATTTCTATTAAGGATTCAATATTAAATTCAATATTTCCTTAAAATTTTAATTTCAATGTAATTTTCAATTTCAATATAATTTCAATTTGCATTGAAATTTTAATTTTATTTAATTCCTGAAGTCTATAGTAATTTTTAACTAAAAAGTTTAGTAAAGAGAAATAAAATTATTTTTTTTTATTTTTTACCTCAAGTGTGAAAGAATTTTTAGGAATTTCGTAAAATTTTCTGAACTTTATAGTAATTTTTCACTAAAAAGTTTAGTAAATAGAAATATAAAATTCCAGTTTTATTTCTTATTTCTCTCCCTAAATCTAAATTTGTAAAAACAATTTGTAGTAATTTAGTAAAATTTTCAGAACACTAGTAATTTTTCACTAAAAAGTTTTATAAAGAGAAATAAAAATTAAATGACAAATTTTTAATTACGAAATTTACTCACGATTTATTAATCATTTCAAGGAAAACAAAAATTTTGTTTCTTAACGATTTTTTAGCCATTTCAAAGAAAAAATATTTTTTTTCTCCAAACTATATTAAAAACAAAAAAATTAAAACTAATTTCGTTACAAATTTTTTCTAAACTCAATAGGAATTTTTCACTGAAAATTGAGTTTCAAATTTCGAATTTCAAATTTAAATTCAAATTCAAATTCAAATTCAAATTCATAATTAATAAAAATGCATAAACGATATTTTACCAATTTAAATTTAGAGTTTTTTTCTCTAAATTTTTTTTGTCTAAACATTGAAAAAATATGTTAAAATTAATTTTGTTAAGTTCGTCAGAAATTTATGTCCATTAAAAAAAAGTCTTTGTAAATTTGAATTAGTGACTATATTTTTGCTTTTTAATTAGTAAATTTTAGTAATAAATTAGTAGAAATTTCTATTTAATAGTAAAATTTACTAATTTAAAAGCAAAAAGTCAGTCATTATACAAAATTATCAACATTTTTAAAATTTAAATTTAGAGAGTAATTTTAACAAATTACTATTAATGTTAACTAATTAATATTACTTTTAATTAATTAAAACTAATTTCAATTACTTAATTAAAATAAATATATAATATACAACTCTCTAAATTTGAATTAATTAAAAATAATTAATTTAATAGTAAAAAGTCACTCTCTAAATTTGAATTAGGAAAAATGTTACTAATTTGACTTCGTGACTGACGTTCTATATTTAAATTAGTAAATTTTACTAATAAATAAATAGTAATTTCTACTAATTTATTTGTAAAATTTACAATTTATTCAAAAGCAATAAATTATTCACTAATTAAAATTAGTAAACATTTTTTACTAATTGAATTTTTTAATTAGTAAATTTTACGAATAAGTAAAAATGTTTCCTAATTTGAATTAGTGACTAACTTTTTGCTGTTGAATTAGTAAATTTTAAAAGCAAAAAGTCAGTTTCTAATTTAAATTTATGAACATTTTTACTATCTAAATTTGTAAATTATTACATTTTACTATAAAGCAAATTTATTATTTATTTATTTACAACTTGAACGGGTTATACCCTTGATTATATTAATAGTTCTACTATCTATTAGTAAAATTTACAAAATAAAATGCAAAAAGTCAATCACTAATTCAAATTACCAAACATTTTTACTAATTAAACTTCAGAGTTTTGTAGTTCTTATGTAAACTGTGTTAAAAAAGAATTAAATTTCTAATTAATGTGAAAGGCAGAAAAAAAAAATGCAAAAAAATAAACCCCAGAGTACAATTTTCAAAGGAAGAATAAAGAAACAAAAGGAAACGACAATAAAAAAAGAAAACTTCGGAGAAAATAAAGAATAGAAAAAACACAGAAGATATTTGATAGAACCTCTGATAAAGACCTGCCACATGTCGAGGTCACTGATGACTATTCCTGGATCCACTCTTGAATAGTAACAGCTAAAATTCTTTCCTATGATAGCATATTTCTTGTAGAAAATACTGCAATTCAGCATTGGAGGGTATCCACAGCCTTTTACGTTTGGAAACAGTTTCGCACCAGTAAAGTACCATTCGGAGTCATTTCCCATGAGACCTGATGGAGTTTTTATTTTTTTTTTTTATTTTTTTCTTTCCTTTCTTTCTTTTTTTTTTTTTTGACCGAACAAGAAAAGACAATCCAAAACTAAACTTAACAATTAACTGGCAATGTAGCTTTTAATTCAACGTGGAACAAATTCCAAATATATTTCCTTCAATTTCGTTAAAAATTTTTAAAAATTACTTTAATGAAAAAAATTTTTTTTAGTCACAAAAATTTCTTTTAATTAAAAAAATTTCTATTATTAAAAATCCCTTTTGATTAAAAATATCTCTTGTAATTAAAATTTTTGTTTTAATTGAAAGAAAATTTTTCTAAATTATAAAGAAGAAAGGAAAACAAAATTGAAAAAAAACGAATTGAAGGCAAATATTTTTTTGTGGATACAAAAAATACAATTTCCAAATGTCGAACCTGAATAATTGTCATTATATACCTGTTGGAAATGGTTTGGGAAGTTGTTGTTTATCGTCTTCGGCGTCGTCATTGTCCTCGTTGTCGTCGTCATCGGTGAAGACCTCAAAATCCTCGACATAATCGTAGTCCCTTAAAGCTCTTTCGTATCTTGGTTTTATTAACGCGTTTTCGTCATCCTCAACACCTCCTCCTCCACCTAATTGGCCCTCTTCTGCTAATTCGTCGTCCGTTGTATTTATTGGTCGCTTGTAATTAACGCGTATTTGCGTACAATCATACAACTCCTTGGTGCAACCTTCTCTACACGATGTCCATGAGCAGTTACTCGCACCTAAAGATCCATTCTTCTAATCATCATTCGTACTCTAATTTATATCATAACTTCCAATTCGCTCATTTTTTTATTTACAAATTTTTATTCCTTTCTATTTTTTTATTTACAAATTTTTATCCCTTTTTATTTTTTTATTTACAAATTTTTACTCTTTCTATATTTTTACTTACAAATTTTTATCCCTTTTTATTTTTTTATTTACAAATTTTTACCCTTTCTATATTTTTACTTACAAATTTTTATCCCTTTTTATTTTTTTATTTACAAATTTTTATTCCTTTCTATTTTTTTATTTACAAATTTGTATCCCTTTTTATTTTTTTATTTACAAATTTTTACCCTTTCTATATTTGTACACTTACAAATTTTTATCCCTTTTTATTTTTTTATTTACAAATTTTTACCCTTTCTATATTTTTACTTACAAATTTTTATCCCTTTCTATTTTTTTATTTACAAATTTTTACCCTTTCTATATTTTTACTTACAAATTTGTAACTCTTTCTACATTTTTACTTACAAAATTTTATTCCTTATTATATTTTTACTTGCAAATTTTTATTCATTTCTATTTTTTTCTTATTAAAAATTTTCCTCTATTTATTTTTTTCTCATTAAAGATTTTTATTAATTTCTCTTTTTTTAATTTTTAGTTCATTAAAAAAATTTTGTTACTGGAATTTCAAATTTGTTTCATTGATAATATTCACAAAAATTTGTTTGAATCAAATAATCTATGTAAATGTAAATGAAACAGTAAATGTTTACTTAAAAGAAATAATTTTTCTGTTAGAAATTAAAAATAATTTATTTGACTTTTCTTCGATAAATGTTTATTTTTATTATTTTGAATTGTAAATTTTTTTACTTTATAAAATAAATTCAAGGAGCGAAAAAATATTTGTTAAACTATAATTGGATGAGTAATTTTTCCATTTGAAGCAAATATTATTTAATTGCCTCAAAAATTATTTGCTATACAAATAAATAGTTAATGGGAATAATATTTGTCAATAATATTGGTTATCAAAAAATATTTGTGACATAAAATATTTGTAACAAAAAATATTTGTTACAAATAAATATTTTGTTCAATAATATTTGTTACAAATAAATATTTCATAGAATATTATTTGTTATGAATAATATTTGTTCACTAATAAATATTTCATACAATAATGTTCGTAAATATTAATATTTGTTAAAAATAATATTTGATACAAAAATATTTGCTGTATAAAAATAATTTCGTACAATAATATTTGCCATGAATAATATTTGTTACAAATAAACATTTCATACAATAATATTTGTTATAAATAATATTTGACATAAATAATATTTAATACAAAAAATATTTGTCGCAAATAATTATTTGATACAAATAATATTTATTACAAATAAATATTTGATACAAAAAAATGTTTGCTTGCAATATTTATTGTAAATAAATATTTGATATTAAAAAATGTTTCTTTGCAATATTTATTGTAAATAAATATTTGATACAAAAAAATGTTTGTTTGCAATATTTGTTACAAATAAATATTTCATGCATGTAATATTTCTTACAAATAAATAATGGAAACAAATAAATAATTGATACAAATAAATAATTGACACAAATAAATATTTACACAATATAATATGGAACAAATTCATAATTTTTATTCAAATAAAATTTTTCTCAGTTTATAAAAAAAAATGATTTAAAAAAAATGCCTTTTAAAGATTGCTTTGAAAAAAAAACTTTTTTGTAAATATTTTTCTATTTTTAAAGAAAATAGTTTAAAAAAAATGTTTTTAAAAGCCTTTTAAAAGGTTTGAAGAAAATTGTACTTAAACCCATTAAACAAATTTCGAAATTGGAAAAAAAAAATTCTGTTTGCAGTAGAAAGAAATCTTCCCCTATTTTTTTTGGTATCTCATTATTCCGTTATACATCAATCAACACACAAAGCGAATCTCAGACACAAACAAAAACGAGTCGTGCATATGAATAATGTGCATTTCGTTAAAGCTGTCAGTTTTCATAAATTTTATACGAAAATGGTAAATAGTATTATTTTTATTATTATTATTATTACTGTTATTGTGACAATAATAGATAAAAATATTTGACAATATGTAAAAAAAATAATAGTCCTGTCATAATAATAATTGTAATTCTTTTTATCTTCTAAAAAATCGTATATTTTTTATACTATGTATGGAAAATTATTTCGGTAATGAATAATTACGAAATTATTAAAATTTACAATCTATGTAATTTTTCATCGTCATTTTTCTTTAATTCTAATTTTTTTTTTTAATTATCAAAAATTATTATAACTCTTTCTCTTATTTTACTTTCTTTACTTTCTCATTTTACTTTTCCCAATAAATTTCAAAAACAAATCCATAAAATTTCAATTGTTCTAAAAGAGAACATTGATTGTTATTGATTTCGCATTTTTTTTTTTTTTTTTTTGCATTCTCATCTTTTCAAGAAAGCAGTTCTCAGTTCGCTTGTGAATGTATCTCGACTCGTAAAACTATTTTCCTGATTGAAGATTCTGAAAAACCTTTTAAACTTCAATTTATCAAAAGAAAATTCCAAAAATAAATCCCCTTTCAAAAAAGGGAATATAAAATCAGAAATTCCTGAAAAGTAGAGAGAATTTTCTTTTTTCTTTATTGGTTATGAATTTTTTTTTTTTTTTTTTGTTGCTGTTGCTTTATGATGAAGCAATTTTTCTATTCTTATCCGAGGAGAAATTTGCGAAAGTAGAGTGAATCAATTCACAAAATTTTCATAGAATTGGAATAATAAATGAATATAAATTTTAATAAATTTTTTTTGTAAATTATTAATTTGAATAAATTTATTATGGAAATTATTTTAATTAACTGCAAGAATTTAGTTGAAAAATATATTAATTTGAATAAATTCACTCTGAATTATATTAATTTGAATAAATTTACTTTAAATTATATTAATTAATTTCTGTAAATTCAGTAAATTATTTTAATTTTATTTAATTTCCATAGATCATTATTGATAATTATAGATCATGTAGATCATTAATCATCGATAAATTAATAACTAAAAAAAAATACTGTCTAGGGACCACGATTTCTTTTGATTTACATACGCATATAACTCGAAAAGAAAATTATAATCACATCCCACTGGGAAGTCTTGTCGATAAAAAATAATTAAGAAATGTCTCTGAGATAGTATCAAATTTTTCTCTATATATTTTAATAAATCAATAAAAAAGAGAAAAAAATGAGAGAAACTAAATCAATAGTATTACTAGGTTAAAGATTATGTTAGAATATTCGCATAAAGTCACATAGATGTATATATATAAATCAATTTTATTTTTTAGGTCAATGTGAACTTTTTTTTTCTCTCCTAATTTTTTCCAGAAGATATAAATTTTTATCTCTACTCTCTTTTTTTTCTCCACACCAAAATTTTCTGAAAGTTTGAAAAAAAATTGAAATTTTCGAAAAATGAAAGTTAATGTTGATTTTGAAAATTATTTATTCTCTCCTGAGTATAAAGAAGAGATTTGAAATTATTCGCGCGGGGCTTTTGCTCGCAATTAACAAAACAATCTCTATGATAATGATGATGATGATGATGATGATCAATAATATTAATTAATCAGAGAACAAATACATTTGAGAGAATGATAATTCTCTGTGGAATTATAATATATATTGCTAATTACTCTTCAAATGAGCCAGTCATTATGTAATTTGTCATTGACATTTGGAAATGATCCAGAGTGCGTGACTTATGTTAATTTCGTGTGTCACTGCAATTCTAAATATAGAAATTCTTTTTTTTTTGAACAATTTTCCAATTATTTAAATTTAAATTTTTTATTTCTTTTCTCTTCTCTTTCCCATGCATATTATTTACGACTCCTTATTAATCAGGAAAAATTATTATATTAAGTCATACTAAATATTAAGACTCCATATTAATAAGGAAAAAATTTTTTTTTATCATTAGTTACTACTAATGATAACAAAAAATTATTCTATATTATTTTAAACTTAAAATGCTTTGTGATGTTTATAATTATGAAACGAAAAAAAAATTGCTTCGTGATCTATCGCTCTTGGTAACTAAGGACAAAACATGAGAAGATCCTCAATAAATATTTGTCTAACAAACAAGAAATTTTACATTTGTATGTTGAGACTTCTTTTTTAGACACTTGTAATTTGATCACAATTTTTTTTCTCTCTTTTATCGAAAGAGATGAGAGAAAGTGGATGAATCCTTTTTAAGGCGAAAGGAAATATTTTATTTTCAGATCATATTCCTCTTTGGAGGAAAGGCAAAAATATAAAATATTTCATATACACTCTAATGAAAGTCAATAAACATAAGTAAACATATAAAATAAAATTCTAAAGAAAAATAAATAAATTAAATTCAATTTTAAACAAAAATAAATAAATTCAAAATTTAAACGAAAATAAATAAATTTAAAATTTAAACGAAAATAAATAAATTCAAATTTTAAACGAAAATAAATAAATAAAATCAAAATTTAAAATAAGAAAAAATTTAATAAATAAGAGTCAATGAAAGTAAATAAAAAACAATTAGAAAATAAACCGCGAGAAACATAGTTATACTAAATAAATAAATAAATAAATTTAGAAACAATTTAGAAAAAAACAATTCACAAAAGAACAAAATAAATAAAATTTTAAACAAAAATGAATAAATGAAAAATAAAAAAAATAGTAAAAATAATAAAAGTAAAATTAATAAAAATTATAGAAACTAAATAAAGTAAAATTTAAAGTTTTTTAAAAGTACAAAATTTTAAAAGTCCAGAAATGGAAAAAAAATTTCTTTATAAATAAATAGAGTAAAATTTACTACAGTTGCTAAATTATGATTATTATTGTAAGTATAGAAAAAATTGTGTGAAAAATGGAACCCTAAATTGCCATTAAATCACACGAGGAACAGAGAATGAAAATAAAAAAAAATTGTAAAAAAAAATGATGGACATTATTAGAGAAAAGAATGAAGATAAAAAAAAATGTGGAAAAAAAAGAGTTGGACATTAATATATATATAGAAATCGAGTGTTAGTCACAAAGCATTTTAAGTAGAAACAAGCAATTTCGGTCAGCCGATCGATTCCTTCGGCACTTCAATACATATGGTCAAGGGGATAACTGAAGATCTGAGGTTTCTAGGCCAAGATTTGTTCCTTGTTCACTTGAAAATCTTTCAAATCTCATAATTTAAAATTCATATATTTTTAAGTGTGGTAATTTAAAAATTTTTAATTTAAATACTTATACAAGTATACAAATTAACAATCAGATCTTTTTATAAATTTTTTTTATTTACTTTTCTATTTTATAATTTTCTATTTCATAATTTTCTATACTTAAAAAATTAATTATTTTTTGCAATTTTCAACTAAACTTCATCTCTGAATCAATTAATTTAAATAATTTTCCAAAAGTTCTTCTCGAATTCAATTATTAAAATAAATAAACTCAATTTTTTATAATTGTGACTCCCCATAGTTTTTTCTATGGGGAAAGTTTTTTCTAAAGTTATTAACGAATATTTTCAAAAAATTATAATAATTTCTTACAATTAATTTTTTTAAAATAATTAATAATAATTTTTGAACGCAAATAGTTTTTCAATTTTGAAAAATTTCCAAACAATTAAAATTTGGTAAAATCTTTTAAAAATAATTGAATTTTTGAAAAGTATAAATAAATGTGATCAAATTTTTTAAGAATTTTAATTATAAACAGGACCATGATTTCTCAAAAACTCTAATAAGTCCAAAAAGTAAATTTTGAATCTTAAAAAATTATCACAAAGCAATTCAAATAATTAGTTTTTAAAAATATTTTATTAATGTAATTTTTCGATGAAAATAATTGTATTTCTTAAAAGAATTTTTGTATAATTTAAAAAAACTAATGAACTTTTTGATGAATTTTAATAAAAAATTTAAACATGTTTGAAAACAATAGTTTTCTCCAAAATGTTAAAAATAATTCTAAAATGTTATTATTTTTGGAAATATTTTATTAAAAATATTAAAAATATTGAATTTTAAAAATTTATAAGCTTATTTTCATTTTTAAATTTACCTTTAAAGATTTTTCATTAAAATTTTTGATAATTCAATTATTTTCAAAATTTGCAATTAAAATTCTTCAAAAGTTAATTTTTAAAAATTGTAACAAAATACTTGAAATAAATTAATTATTTTCAATTTTAAATCAATTATTTTTAATAATTAAATATTGATAAAGTTCTATGGAGAATTTTTTTAAATTCATTTGTTTACAATTCAATTTTACAAAATTTCAATTATTCGTAAATTCTTCAATTAAATATTAGAAAAAAAACTTCAAATAATTTTAAAAAAAAACCCTCAAGTTAACTTTCTGAAAAAAATTAATTCCACATTATTTTTAGTTAAAAATATGAAAAATTAGGATTTTCAAAGATTTTAATTTGAAACCTTTTCAAAATCTAAAAATTTAACTAAAATCCAATTTTAAATAAATTTTTATTAGAAAATTCTACTAGAATTCAATTATTAAAATAAAAAAAAACAATTTATTAAATAATTTCATTAAAATTGAATTTTTATAAAGAATTTTATCAATAAATTTTTTTAATAATTGAATTCTTTTGACGAATTTTAATAAAATTTTTAAGAATAATTACAGTTTTAAAAAAATTTGATTAAAATTGTATTAAAAATAATTGAACTTCTGCTATGAGTTTTATTATTTATGAAAATAATTGAATTCCTAAAAAGAATTTTATTATTTACGAAAATAATTGAATTTCTGTGAAAATTACATTATTTATGAAAATAATTCAATGATTGCAAAGAAATTTAGAAAAAAAAATTTGTAAATATTTGAATTGTTGTGAAATTTTTATTATTTTATGAAAATAATTAAAGGTTTGCGTAGAATTTTATTAAATTTTTTTTTTTATATAATTGAATTATTTTGAAAAATTTTATTAAAATAGTAAGTATTAAAAATCATTGAATTTTAAGGAAAATTTTTGAAAATAATTATGAAATTTTCCAAGAATTTTATTTAAATTTTTGAAAATAATTGAATTTCTTAGAAGAATTTTACTTTTTATGAAGATAATTGAAATTTTGACAAGTATTTTTTTTTATTTTTTAAACATAATTTATTTTCTGCGAAGAATTTAATTACTTTTGAAAATAATTGAATTTCTGCAATCATTTGTAATTTCTCTAAAATTTTCCGAATTATATCGTACAATTTACGAACTTTTCGTCTTTTCTCAGTAAAATTACGAACTTTACGAACCTTGTTTTTTATAAAAAAACTGACTTTTACGGACTTTAAGCAAATTTACGGACCTTTACGAGATTTACGAATCCAGTTCGAGCTCTGCAATTTCAAAATTAACTTCTTTATATTCATAAACGAAAAACTAAATTTCTTTTTTTATCCTACATTTTTAATCGATTTTTTTTTTTTTTTTTAATATTTTTTTTTTTTTTGCATATTTTGCAATTTTTTTTTTAATCGAAATATTTTTGCCACACATAAGTATTTCTTTATAAAACAGAGATAAACTTTCTTCCAACTCGCAATTGAAAAATTTATGACAAATTTTTGACAGAAAAATTTTTTCTGTATTAAACATGGGAATATAGAGAAAATAAAGGAAAATATACTCGCGAGAAATTGTGTTTTACGTATTTTGACAGCTTTAAGGAAAAATATGCTGATTTCTTTAGACAAGAATGTGTCCCCAGAATAAAAGAACAGATGAAAGTTCGTATAACTTTGGGGAGTGACACATTTTACCATTATTTCGTAAGAACGTATATACATATATACGGTTAGGAAATATATATAGATTCTCATGCATTAAACATTGTCGCATTATGCAAACACACACATGCTATTTTTTTTATTTTTTCCCCAGGAAAATTATTAATACTCAAAAAATTGATGAGACATCTTATAATATGGAAAAACAAACGTGCAAGCAATTTTTTTTTAATTTTAACAAACAAGAATTAAAATGAAAATTTTTAATAATATTCTCTCTTCGTTTTCTCGAACTAAAGATCAAAATTTATATTCAAATATTTACTATTTCTTTTAATTTTCCAATGTTCAAAGAAACGAAATATTTTTATCTGTTGAGTTTTTAAAAATTACTGTAGAAATAAAAATAATTTTTAAAAGGAAAATGTGTTTAATATTCTTAATAATAAATAATAAAATGTATACAGAAACCAGTAAATAATAAAATATTTTCTAAATATTTTGTAAACTTGTTTATAATTTAAAATAAAATAAAATAAAAATAAAACAAAAAAGTGATAGAAACAAAAAGTTAATATTTATTTTATACCTATATTAATTATTGATAAGACTGGAATTTATTACTTTTTTCCATTAATTAAAAACTGAATGAATAAAAATAGTATAGAAAAGAAAATATTTCAATTATTCAATTTTCGAAAAACCACAACTTGTATATGATAATAAAAACAATTATTAAATCTCACGCAGAATTTAATTTAACTGAGAGAAATTTCAAATATGTTTATGGAGTCTCTCTCACAACGAGAAGTTTGACTCAAATATGAAAATGTACTATGCTGGAGATTTCAACCCTTAATACCCACTTAAGCCACTTTTCCATAAACTAAATACAACCGTCAAAATAAATAAACATTGTATTTTGCAATTCTCATATAAACTTGGAAAATATTTTCTCAAGTTTATTTCAAAACATATATTCCTCAAAATTTTGCTTTTAATAATAAAAGTAGAATATTATTTTACTTTTACATTTTTTTTCGTAAATCATAATTGAAAATTTATTAATAAAAAACAAAAGCTGATTTTATACTTAAAGTTTTGGAACTTTTCAAATAAACAATATTTTTATTTTCCTCAATTTTTATTTTCTTTATAAAAAAAAATTATTTTCCATATCAGCAAAAAATAATTCTTTTTTTTAAAAAGTTGAAGTCTCAAAAAAAAAGTTTTCACAAAATTACTGAAAATAAATACATTAAAGAAGAATTTAAGTTAAAAATTCCAAAGAATAATTGAATTTCAAAGAAATTCAGGTTAATTGTTGCTAAAATTAATTTTGAAAAAATTTCTTGAGCGATTAATTATTTATTAATAAAAAAAGGAGAGTTCAATTAAAAATTAAAAATTCGTGTAAAAATTCAATTATTTTCTGAAATTTTTAACTAAAAATCACTAAATCTATCATTTTTAGTAACTATGAGAAAAAATATTAAATATTCTTATTAAAAAATAAGAATAACATTTAATTTAAAATACAATTTTTTATAATTAATTAACACAAAATCTTTCAAAATTCAACTGTACTCTCGAATTTTTTAACTAAATTAAATTAAATTAATTTATTTAATTAAATTAAATTTTTTATCTCTTAATTAATTTTCTTGAAGAATTTAATAATTTTTTGTAAAAATATAAAAATTTCATTTTAAATTCCTCTAAGAATTCAATTCTTCTAAATTAAATACAATTCTTCCAAATTTCAATTATTTTCTGTAAATCTTCTCTAGATCAATTATTTTTATAAAAATAAATTAAAATTTATTTTAAAAAGAAGAATTTTCCTGATAAAAAGTGATAAATTTTTTAATTACGAAAAAAAATTATTTTTGCATAATTTTTTACGACAATCAAATTTATTTAATGTATAATTAAAAGATTTTCAAACAATTGAAACATTTGTAAAAATTTAGTGAAAATAATTAATTTTTTTTTAAATAATTGAATTCTAAAATAAATTTCTTAAAATTACTGAAAATAATTAGATTAGAGAAGAATTTAAGTTAAAAATTCTAGAAAATACTGGAATTTCGAAGAATTACAGTCAATGCTTCCAAAAGACAATTATTTTTCGAAATTTGTAGTAAAAAATTGTTTTTATTAAGATTTTTTACTAAAATTCTTATTTCAAAAATAAATTATTTGATTTACTTAAGAGAAGATTGTTTGTAAAAAATTCTTTACTAGAATTTTTAATTTAAATATTTCATAAAACAATTAAATTTTAGACGAATTTTAATTGTACTTTCCTTTTTTTTAAATAAATAATTAATCTCTCAAAAAATTTTTTCAAAATTTAAAATTAATTTAAAAATTCAAATTAAAAATTAACTAATGGATTTAGAGAAGGATTTTAGTTAAAAATTTCTGAAAATAATTTAATTTCAGAAGATTCCCAAATATAGTTTTCAGAAATAATTAAATTTCAGAAGATTTGAAATTGCGATTTTTAAAAAAATTCGTTTTTGTGGAAAAATAAATAACAATAAGTAATATTTAAAATAATTTAACAAAATTACTGCTGAAACGTAGAATAATTTAATTTATAGAAACTATTAAAACAAATTATGTCTCCGAACAATTTAAAGTAAATTTTCTTCATGATAATTGAAAAAAATTAAAATTTGTCAAGCAATTGAAAATTTTCTCAAATTTTATTGGAATAAATTTTTCATTCAAAAAATATTTATTACAATTTTTAAAAATAGTCTCGTCTCTCATTTTTAAAATAAAAATATTAAAAAATTGGGAAAAATTATTTGAAAATTAAATTTAATTATAAATTTAAAAAAAAGTTTTTCTAAAAAGTTATGATTTCTAATATTTAATTTCCTGAAATTTGTAAAAACTATAATTTTCATAAAAGTTTGAAAATTGTTAAAAAATTAAAATTTTAAAATAGAAATTATTTTGCATATTTTCTGGTTCTCAATCACAATTCAGTTCACAAAATATTATGAGTTTGTTTGTAATTTTGTTAATTACGTTTTTTAACGAGATTATTTTTAAATTTTTTTAAAAAATTTGCACAATTTTTACTATATTAAAATCTCCTTCATTAGAAAATAGTTTTTTTAGAAATTTACCTTTATTAGAAAAAAAAAGTTTTAGAAAATTAAAAATTAGAAAATACGTTTTAGTAAAACTGTATACCACAACTGTGTACCACTGTTGTGGTACAGTTTTTCTAAAACGTATTTTCTAAAACTTTTCTTTCTAATAAAGGTGAATTTTTAAAAAACACTTTTCTAATGAACTCGATTTTCTAAATTTCTTTTTTCTAAAAATGTCTTTTTTGATAATTATATTTGAAATTATCTGAATAAATTAATAATAATAATAATAAAAATAATAATAGTGTCAAAAATTAGTTTTCAATTTTACTTTCAAAAGAAACAAAAATTGTGTAATCAGTGAGTTGAAAACGAAGAGAGTGAGAAAGCGAGGAAGAGAAACCACTTTATTTCCGTCATTATTTGATTATTAAAAGGAAAATAATCCTCTATAGACGTGTTTGTGATTTCAATTCACATACAGGATTATTATTTTTTATCCCTCACGTACATTTTCCGTCTCTCAAAATTGAAGTCGCGTTTACACTTGAATGCACTTGAATGACAAAAGGTAAGCGACACAGACACACATACATTCAAACAAATATTCATACAGACCACAAATTTATATTTATATATAGACCATATGATCAAATATACATATAAACACACAATTCAAGTGAAACGTGCAGATACAACATGAAAAAGCAATATATATATATACACTCGAGTAACATCAGACATCAATTTATGTGTGGAGGGTGGGTGGGGAAATATTATTCGTCACCTTTTCGAGACTCGACGTCAATGGTGATACATTCAGCCGGTTTTGTATTGAATTCCATGAAAATTGTCGTGAATGCTGGATCGATGACGAAGGGGACCAAGAAGAGGAAGGCGAACAGGCTGAAGGTGCCGAGGAGAATGAAGAACGCGGTTGTGTAAAATAGTAATTTTTCTAAGAATGTCTGTTCCTCCTTTTCGTCCGCCATCACGATATGTTTTGGCAGTGCTGGCCTGGATAATGATCTTGAAAAAGATCACGCCCCGTCGATCGAGACGTCCCACGCCGAGGAGGTCGCCGATCTGTGAATTTTACATTTATTTTTTTTTAACGAAAAACCCCCCGAAGAAATAATAAAATTAATTTCTTATTGTGCTATTGACATCAATAGAAAAAACCAAAACATCGTCTTTCTAAATATACTTTTTCCAAAAAAAAATAAATAAATTCTTTCCTTTATTTTCTTTTCATGCATTACGGGAAAGTTGCCAGAATAATTCCTCGTCCTTAAAATATAAATTTTCGTGAAGAGACGAAACATTCACGACATTCCACCAGGATTTTATTGTATCTTAAAATAATTCCATTTTTCAAGATGTACTTATTTCGAGTGTTTAAGTTGTTCAGAGCGTTCTGTATTATATGAGGACTTGAGGGAAAACTTTTTATATTTTCATTCACTTTTGTCTCTATATACTTGGAAAAATTGAAAAATTCCCATTAATAATATGTTTGAAATAATTTTTTGCTCTTTTCTTTCGATAAAATTTATTCCCCCGTAGAATAAAAATAAATAGAAAAAATTAAAATGTTGATAATAAATGTTTTTAAACAAATGTTTTTTTTAATTAATGTTTTTTCGTTTAAATTTTTAATTAATTTTTTTAGTTTAATTAACTTTTTTTATATATAAATTTTTTTAGTTTAATTAACTTTTTTTATATATAAATTTTTTTAATATATAAAATTAAGTTAGATGGATATAATTATATAGCTGGCTCTCAAAGTGCAATCAGGCAATAACTACTGCTAACCACATGTGGCTGACCAAAATTACTCTTACTACTGCGCTGGCCAAGTGTAACTCTATATTACGTTACACCACTCTACTCTGAGATAAATGGAAAATTTTGAGAAAATTTCCTTCTAAAGAAATAACTTGAAAATCCTCGATGAAAGTGAGAAAGAACTTAATTTCTCCAATTAGATTTATTTTTATTAGTGAAGAAAAATAACTATTCGAAAAATAACTAAAGTCTGACTAAAATCAATCACTACCACTTAAGGCACAAATTTCGAAAAATAACAATAAAATTTATTCTAGAAAATTTATTAATTAGAAACAAAGAATTAATTAGAAAAATTAATTCTGCTTAAAATTAGTTCTATGTAAAATATAGTGTATTAATTTAACGTCTGACTAGAATCGATCTTTACTACTTAAAACCCCTTTTTTGCATTATTACACCACTTAATTAAATATTAGTCTACGATAATAAAATCAGTGATAAATTAACGGCGATTTATCTATTACTGTATACGTCTGACTAAAATCGACTATAACTACTTAAACTCCTTTTTTTATTAACTCTATTGAATATTAGTCTATAGCATTTAACTATTAATTCATAGTAATAACAATCAAGTGATAAATTATTTACGAAAGATTATTTATGAAAAGATTCCATAAGAATGTCTGACTAAAATCGATTTAACTACTTAAAATTTTAGCAAATTTTGTTTCAAATTTTTCTCTATGTTCTTGAATATTAAGTAGAGAATACAATTTTTGTTGTAAATTAGTTCAAGTGGTAATAATTTGGAAATTAATTTTTAAGTAGTAGTGGTCGATTTTAGTCGGGCATTGGCAATAATAATTCGGAAATTAATTTTTAAGTAGTAATGATCGATTTTAGTCGGACATTGGCAGAATTTTAGTAAATAATCTTCTTGTAAGTAATTGTCTCAATATTTGTCGGTTTAGATTTATATTGAAAAAGTGAAATATTTATAATAAAAAAAAGTCAGTAGTTATGGTCAATTATAATTTGACGCAAAATTTCTAATTTTTCGTAATTTTATTTAAAAAAAATAGTTCTTCTTTTTCGTAATTGTTCATTATTTTCACCAATTTTTCTCTTAAATTACGTCTAGTTGTAATATTTCCAAAATTAGTGTTACGAGTAGAAAAGATCGATTTTAGTCAGACCTAACATGAATTTTAGTTAATAATCCCTTGTAGTCAATTTATTATTCGATTTTCATTCCTTTGGACTTGTATATTAAGTTAATTAGCCTAATAATACAAAACTAAGTAGTTCAGTAGTTACTCTCGATTATAGTCAGACGGACTTTTCTCTCTGGTAATAGAAATTTTTTTCTCTAACAAAGTCGAATTATTTTCTCGAAAGTCAATGAATATCTAGATTTGCAAAATTTTTTGTTCCACAAAATCCAAAAAGTAAAAGTTGTAAGTAGAAAACAGTCGATTTTAGTCAGACGTGTTAGGAAATCTTTTTGCAAAATAAAAGTCTGGTTTAGTTAATTTCAGTAAATTTAAGAAACAGAATATAGAAATACAACGTAAATCGAAAGTAAGTGACAAGAAAGGATAAATTTACTCTACGAGCAACTAATTTCAAAGTTTGTGATTGTCTGACTAAAATCGATCACTACCACTTTGGGCAAAAGTTTCGAAAAATCACAAAATTGTTTTTAGAAAATTTATAAATTAGAAAAAAATATAAATTAATTGGAAAATGAATGTTCGATATAAAAGAAAGTGAATTAATTTTACGTCTGATCAAAATCGATCCTTACTACTTAAACCCCTGTTTTGCATTATTAAACCACTTGATTAAATGTCAGTCTGTAGTAATAGAAATTAAGTGATAAATTAACTACGATTTATCATTTATAATAAATACGTCTGACTAAGATCTACCATAAATACTTAATTTCCATTTTTGAATTATTAAACCACTTAATTGAATATAAGTAAATTATAATTAAAAATTAATTCGCAGTGATAATAATAAAGTGATAATTTTACAGCGAAAGAGTATTTATGGAGAGTTTTTATAAACAAGTCTGACTAAAATCGACTGCAACTACTTAAAATACTTTTTTGCTTTATTAAACTAATTAAATTATTAACTCATGGTAATGAAAATAAACTCCAAGAAATTTACTACGAAAGTTTATTCAATAAATAGATTTCATAAGCACGTCTGACTAAAATCGACTGTAACTACTTAAATTAATTTTTAGTTTTTAGCCTAATTGTTAAACGAACTGACTCAATATTAAGTTCTATTAGCACAAAACAAATAATAATTTTAGAAATTAGATTACTTGTAAAAATCCAAGAATTGTCTGACTATAACCGACCATTATCACTTAATTATCTACTTTTTCCAATGACGAAACAAAAACTATACCAATTGACGAAATAAAAAAAGGCATCACTACTTTACAAGGAGAAAAATTCTATTTCAGGAATATTGCATATCATTTTCACGTCTGACTAAACTCGACCTTAGCTACTTATTTGATTTTTGTATTATGTAACTATAACGAAGTAAGTACTGAAATAAATAAAATAATTATACAAAAATAAATAACAGTACAAAACTAAACAAAAATAAAAAACAATAAATAAAACTAAACAACAATAAAAGTATAAAAATTAAATAACAATAAAAAACATTAATTAATAACAATAAAAAAACAAAAATAGATAACAATTTGAGTGCAAAAATAAATAACAATATGAATTCAAAACTAAAAAACAATGAGAATACAAAACTAAAAAACAATAAGAATTCAAAAATAAATAACATTAAAAATAAAATAATTAATCACTGCAAAAGAAATAATAATATTGAAATAAATCCCCTTCGGCGAAAAATTCAAATGCCTGACTAAAACCGACAATCACTACTTAAATCCTAATTTTCTGTATTCTTATACAATTAAATAATTGTGAGTATTTATTACAATTAATTACAATAGCAAAAGAAGAAAAACAAAAAAGAACAGATTTTCCAAAAGAAAAAAAAAATTATAATAAAATAATGGTCTGACTATAATCGACCATAACTACTTAAACCTATAAATTTCGAAATGAAATTAATTTCTTAAGTTCTATAATAAACGAAAACGAGAAATTAAACAATAAAAATTCCCCATTGCCAAAAAGCTCACAAATGTCTGACCGAAAATTGACTGTTTCTACTTAAAACTCGTTTACTATTCTTCGTACAACCATTAAAAATAAATGAACTATAACAAACGAATAAAACCATTTTATTAAAATCGATTACTTTTTAAAGAGAATTTCTTAAACCTTTTTTTTCAACATCTTTTTTTAAACATTTTCTTTTAATCACGTCTGACTAAAATCGTTCACAACTACTTAAATTCTTCTCTATCTTTTCTCTGCTACCATCTCATGACTAATCAATCACAAATTTACAATACAGCAAAATCAATAAAAAAATAATTAAGACAAATTGTCACGTTTAGGAAAGTTTCGAATATCTGACTATAATTGATTCGTACTACTTATTGTAATCTCTAAATCTATTCAATGTCATCAAGAAATTAAAAAAAGGGACAGTGAAACTTTCTTGGTGCAAATAATCATTATTTTATATCAATTTTCGTAATTAGAAGTACATGATTAATATAAAAAAATAAATAAATATCAAGAAGTTTATTAAATTATTGAAAACGAAGTTTAAGTATAATGATTCCGTTTCTTTTCAGAATTGTTACCATTTTTGGTTAATTTCACAATATTATTGCGATAAAATTTTTAATTAGAAGAACAAAAATAAATCAATCTCGTCCACTTGAACGTTCAGAACTTTAGGGGCATAAAAATTTAATTAAATTAACTAAAAATCATAAACAAAATCAAATGTACAATATTTTCTTAACCCCCTTTGTGACTAAAAAAATATAGAAAAAAGAAAGAAAAAAAAATACGTATAATTTTACAAATTGAATGTAGATAACAGGAAAAAAATGCCAAATGTCTGACTAGAAATCGATCATTACCACTTAAAGCAGTATCCATATCACTAAACAAGAATTATTTTCCTTCCGCACTTCATATTTTTTCCTTCTGCTCCAGTTTTTCATCAAGATAATGCAATTTTTTTTCGAAATCCAGTAGAATATTGGTTTTAATTAAATTCCTTCAACTAATTGACTTTTTTTGCGCCAATAAATCTCTATTCTTTCTACGAGTTTTTATTCAACGAATATTAATTACTAAAAATTATCAGTTTTCAACATTTTCATAATATTTCTTAATATTTGTAAAAGTTTTGTTAAATTATTTTCATTATTTATATTTTTATTAACACACTTTTGTAATATTTATATTATTTAATTAATTTAATTTTTAATCGATTTTCAATATTTTAATTTTCATATTAAAATTTTTAAGGTATTTATATTCAATTAATTTAACTTTTAATTAATTTTCATTCAACTTTTAATTATTTATATTTTTTTATTAAAAAAAATAAATATAAAAAAATACAAATTTATTTTGTTAAAATAATAGTGAAATTTTCAGACTCTAATAAACAAAAAAATACAAAAGAAAAAGTGAGTGTTTTTGCTCTCCAAGAAACGCAGTAATTTTTCATTATAAAATTCTGATTTATTGCCAATTGCTTTAAGAAATTCTTGCGTCAACAATTTTTCTTTTATTCTTCAACTTATATAAAGCTACTTTTATCCAATGTTTAAAAACTTATAACTAATTGGCTTCCATCACGACTTCGAAACTGATATCTCGTCTACTTGAGAGATGTATAGTGATATTGTTATTATGAAATTGAAAGCCACATCGATCATATTTCATATTTATGGTAAAATAGCCAGCTATATATAAACCAACACTCGCAAAAAAACAAGAATAAAAAAAATTAAATTTTAAATCAGTTAGTAGCAATTTAATTTCATAAACGAAAGGTGAACTTTTTAATTTTTCAGACTCTATATAGGAGAAAACAATGAAAATTTTAATTTTATAAATTGAAAAGAAAATATATATTCACAAATAATTTTTTAATCTTTTCAGGTTGGAACGTTGATAAAATAAATAAGTAAATAAATTATTTTCCATTATGAATAGTAAAAATATAAATAAAATATAAATAATAAAAGTATGAGTAATGAAAAAAAAAACAGTAAAAATATTATAAATAAAAAAATGCTCTAAATGAGAAAAATATGAATAAGAAAAATTTTACAAATATAATAATAGAAATAATAAAAAAATTATAAATAGTAAAAAATAAAAATTTAATACCAATCAAAACCATAAATTAAAATTAAAATTATTATTTTAATCTAAGAAATTATTGTCTCACATAAACTTTTTAATGAAAAAAAAAATTATCGTTTCTTAAAATAAAATTTTTAATTAATATGAAAAATGGCAAGAGAAAATGAAATAAAACCGGTAAAGAGCGTATTACGCTACGGTATGCTTTTAAAACGACGATTTTCAAAGTAGTGATTTTAACTTGTATAACACATTAGAGGTCTTAGAAAAAAAATACAAATTAATAAAATAAACAAACTATATACAGAACAAGGGCAAATGTTCATGTCAATGGTAATTTCAACTCTTTTACATTGATTTTATAAAATGGCCTTTACATAGTTTCAATGAATTGTACTCTTACACCCCTGACGGAATACTGACATTAAATTGTGTGTTCTATTAATATAATGACATAAAATATTTCAACGAATTATTTAAAATAGTTTTAATAGACATTACACCGACTGCATTTTTTTTTCTTTTTATAACATACTAAATTTTTCGTCAATTTTACTGTCTAAATTTAAATTTGTTAAAAGGTTTACTAATTTTAATTAGTGACTGATTTTTTTGCTTTTCAATTAGTAAATTTCACTAATAAATAAATAATTAGTAATAAATAGTAAAATAAATAAAAAATCAAATAAATAATTAATTACTAATAAATAATAATTACTATTAAATAGTAATTTCTACTAATTAGTAAATTCACAATTTTACTAATAATTAGTTATTTTTGACTAATTCAGATTCAGAGAGAGACAAATAATCACTTATTTGAATAAAATTAAGTTTTTTTTCAGTAAAAAAAAAGTAAAGAAAGTCCTCGACTAATTATGTAAAATCAATATAGTAGTACTTAATATTGAGGTAATTTCGAAAAAAAAGAATTCCATTCTTATAAAGAATAGAAAAAAAAATCAAATCAAGGAGGAATGTCGTAACTCGTGTTCGTTTCAGTAAAATTAGTGTACACCACGTGTTACATCAATTTCAAAGACACAGTAGGAATCTTCACGAAACAATTCAGATAATAATACTTTCTCTCAACAAGGAAGCAAAAAATTTATATTCATCCCTTTTTGTTAGTGATGAAAAATAAAGAAAAGAATTGAAAGAAAAAACTTTCTGAAAAAAATGATTGTACCCCCTATAAAGTAGAATGGAAACCGCCGGGGCATATTGCCCTCTTCCTGTGCCCCCTCATCGTGGCCCTTTTCTCCTTCCTTTTGCAGTGTAATTTTTCGAGTCTCTTTCACCTTCTTTCTTGTTTCCTCTCTTGTACTCTCTCTCTCTCTCACTCTCTTTCTCTCTCTCTCTCCTACTCCACGACGGGATCACTAGGTCACACTCTTTGCCGTAAACATTTGTACTCTACTCGACCGGAGGGTTAACTCGTTTTTTTTTATCTCTCTTAAAACATACACTCGTCATTGGCATTTTATTATTTAAGTCATCATAATTATAAATCTCATTGACGCGAATTGTTTCAACGCATAAACATTCGATGATGTTTTACGTCGAACGTGAACGTTTTGCGGCGGAAGTCGCTCGTTGTCAGTGATCACCATGAATGGAAACAGGAAAATTTTGTCTATCGAGAAAAATAAAAATGCGAGTAACGACGTAACGCCGGATAATGCCGGGAGACCACTGCTGCAGTTCGGGTGGCTTTTGGGCGAGCTTATTTTCGAGCGACACTGGCGCCAGCAAACGGTTGAAATCGACATCGACCGACGCCAGGGCGTCCCCGCGTGGAGCTTTTCTCATATATATATATATATATATATATATATATATATATATATATATACATATACATATACATATCGTGTGTTATACAGCATTCATCAGTCATTCAAAAAGAGATATTTTTCCTCTCTCCAAAATAGATATATAACCGAAAAAAAAGAAGAAGAAAACTTTCTTTCTTAATGGGTCTATACACACACTTGCCAAATTATTTTTCTTTTCTTATATTATATATAGAGATATATGGTGATATAAAAGTCCCTATATAACCCCTCTAGCATATTTGAGCCCATATTCCATAGGAGGCGAGAAGCACTTAAATTTACTATAACCATTAACACACTATATAAAAATTACTAAATTAACCAAAAAAAAAAATACTGACAAATATAAAAATTACTAAATTAACCAAAAAAAATACTGATAAATATAAAAAATAGTATTAATTAAAAATATTGACAAATATAAAAATTACTAAATTAACAAAAAAAAAATACTGACAAATATAAAAATTACTAAATTAACCAAAAAAAAAAAAATACTGACAAATATAAAAATTACTAAATTAACCAAAAAAAATACTGATAAATATAAAAAATAGTATTAATTAAAAATATTGACAAATATAAAAAATACTAAATTAACAAAAAAAAAAAATACTGACAAATATAAAAATTACTAAATTAACCAAAAAAAATACTGATAAATATAAAAAATAGTATTAATTAAAAATATTGACAAATATAAAAAATACTAAATTAACAAAAAAAATACTGACAAATATAAAAATTACTAAATTAACCAAAAAAAAAAAAAAATACTGACAAATATAAAAATTACTATATTAACCAGAAAAAAATACTGATAAATATAAAAATTACTAAATTAACAAAAAAAAAAAAAAAAAAAAAAATACTGACAAATATAAAAAATAGTATCAATTAAAAATATTGACAAATATAAAAAATAATGGTGATTAAAAATGAAAAAGTAGCAGTAAATAAAAATCAAAATACTGGCAATTAAGAATGAAAAGACCGTCAATTAAAAAAGAAAATACTGACAATAAAAAATGTAAACACAATCAATTAAAATTACTAGCATTTAAAAATTAAAATTACTATCATTTAAAAATCAAAATACTAACAATTTAAAAAAAATAGTCTTGAAAATCAAGTAATACTTTTACTACTAACGAAAGAATATTCATGTAAATATTTTAGGGCCGTCTGACTAAAATCGACTGAATCTACTTGCCACTGTTTTTCTAAGGATATCAAATTGAGACAAAAAACGAATCAAAATACTGCTTTGCAACACTTTTGATTCGTTTTTTTGTCTCAATTTGATATCCTTAGAAAAACTTTGTGTAAAAATTATTATAATACTATTTAGTATTTGTTATTCAAATACTAAAGTTTTTGCTTCAATTACAATTTCTATTATTAAATTAAAAATTATTTGATTTTAAAATTTTAAAAAACTAACAATAATAAAAATAATAATAATAATAATAATAATAATAATAATAATAATAATAATAATAATAATAATAATAATAATAATAATAATAATAATAATAATAATAATAATAATAATAATAATAATAGTAATAATAATAATAATAATAATAATAATACTAATAATAATAATAATAATAATAATAATAATAAATATTTATTTCTAAATTTAAACACTTATTTATTTAAATATTTTTTAAATACTTTTTTAATTAATATTTAAGTCTTATATATTTAATTTATATATTTAATTGTTAAAGTTCTGATTTTGTTTAAAATATTTATAATATAACAATTTTAAACTCGATTTGAAAGTCAATGAAGAAGACATAAAAAAATACTACTAACAGTGTAAAAATTATGTTTAGATTGATACACAACAAAAAGAAAAAAAAAATTATGAACACGTCTGACTAAAATCGACTTTAACTACTTAAACTCTTTTTCTAGCATTCATATAAACGAATAGAACACTGAAAAAAATTTATTTATTTAAGAAAAAAAATACTTGTCTATTATCAAATAAATTTTTACTTAAAAAAAATTTTTTACTTCAATCCTAATAAATTGTCTTTTGAAACAAATAACATATGTTTTTACATCAAAAATTAGAAATTTGCAACAATTGGCTTTGAAGCAATTACTATTCAATTGGCTTAAATAAAAATTTACCACAAGGAAGTATTTATTTATAAAAAAATATACAGAAAAAAAAAATTGTTTGATACAAATAAATATTGATTTATTAATAAACTATACGGAATGTAAAAATATAGAGGACGTTTATCGAATAATAGACAAGAAATCGTTTATTTAAATCAAACAAATTTTATTTTCAGTGTAATATCGAATTAGCAGGTTCAATACTGCAAAAAAGGAGTTTAAGTAGTTACAGTCGATTTTAGTCAGACGTGCTTATGAAATCTATTTATTGAATAAACTTTCGTAGTAAATTTCTTGGAGTTTATTTTCATTACCATGGGTTAATAATTTAATTAGTTTAATAAAGCAAAAAAGT
This sequence comes from Leptopilina syphax, assembly GCA_032872505.1. Classification (NCBI taxonomy): domain Eukaryota; kingdom Metazoa; phylum Arthropoda; class Insecta; order Hymenoptera; family Figitidae; genus Leptopilina; species Leptopilina syphax. Next base: position 41,453,630 of record CM065469.1, read on the forward strand.
ATTTTAAGTAGTTACAGTCGATTTTAGTCAGACTTGTTTATAAAAACTCTCCATAAATACTCTTTCGCTGTAAAATTATCACTTTATTATTATCACTGCGAATTAATTTTTAATTATAATTTACTTATATTCAATTAAGTGGTTTAATAATTCAAAAATGGAAATTAAGTATTTATGGTAGATCTTAGTCAGACGTATTTATTATAAATGATAAATCGTAGTTAATTTATCACTTAATTTCTATTACTATAGACTGACATTTAATCAAGTGGTTTAATAATGCAAAACAGGGGTTTAAGTAGTAAGGATCGATTTTGATCAGACGTAAAATTAATTCACTTTCTTTTATATCGAACATTCATTTTCCAATTAATTTATATTTTTTTCTAATTTATAAATTTTCTAAAAACAATTTTGTGATTTTTCGAAACTTTTGACCAAAGTGTGGTAGTGATCGATTTTAGTCAGACAATCACAAACTTTGAAATTAGTTGCTCGTAGAGTAAATTTATCCTTTCTTGTCACTTACTTTCGATTTACGTTGTATTTCTATATTCTGTTTCTTAAATTTACTGAAATTAACTAAACCAGACTTTTATTTTGCAAAAAGATTTCCTAACACGTCTGACTAAAATCGACTGTTTTCTACTTACAACTTTTACTTTTTGGATTTTGTGGAACAAAAAATTTTGCAAATCTAGATATTCATTGACTTTCGAGAAAATAATTCGACTTTGTTAGAGAAAAAAATTTCTATTACCAGAGAGAAAAGTCCGTCTGACTATAATCGAGAGTAACTACTGAACTACTTACTTTTTGTATTATTAGGCTAATTAACTTAATATACAAGTCCAAAGGAATGAAAATCGAATAATAAATTGACTACAAGGGATTATTAACTAAAATTCATGTTAGGTCTGACTAAAATCGATCTTTTCTACTCGTAACACTAATCTTGGAAATATTACAACTAGACGTAATTTAAGACAAAAATTGGTGAAAATAATGAACAATTACGAAAAAGAAGAACTATTTTTTTTAAATAAAATTACGAAAAATTAGAAATTTTGCGTCAAATTATAATTGACCATAACTACTGACTTTTTTTTATTATAAATATTCCACTTTTTCAATATAAATCTAAACCGACAAATATTGAGACAATTACTTACAAGAAGATTATTTACTAAAATTCTGCCAATGTCCGACTAAAATCGATCATTACTACTTAAAAATTAATTTCCGAATTATTATTGCCAATGCCCGACTAAAATCGACCACTACTACTTAAAAATTAATTTCCAAATTATTACCACTTGAACTAATTTACAACAAAAATTGTATTCTCTACTTAATATTCAAGAACATAGAGAAAAATTTGAAATGAAATTTACTAAAATTTTAAGTAGTTAAATCGATTTTAGTCAGACATTCTTATGGAATCTTTTCATAAATTATCTTTCGTAAGTAATTTATCACTTGATTGTTATTACTATGAATTAATAGTTAAATGCTATAGACTAATATTCAATAGAGTTAATATAAAAAAGGAGTTTAAGTAGCTATGATAGATTTTAGTCAGACGTATATATAGTAATAGATAAATCGCCGTTAACTATTAATTTCTACCGTCTGACCAAAATCGACTGTAACTACTTATCATGTTTGTTATTTATCCCAAATATCGTTAACAATAAAAATTATGCCTAATTATAAATTTTATATTCCATATTATTTTCATTAAACATTTTTAGGGAGAAAATTAACCGTCTGACCATAATCGACTGTAACTACTTAAAGTCATGTTTATATTAAATCCGAGTATGGTGAACAATAAAAATTATGCCTATTACAAAATTTTTTATTCTGTATGATTTTAATTAAAATTTTTTTTTAAAATTAACCGTCTGACCATAATTGACTGTAACTACTTAAATACATGTTGTTATTTATTCCGAGTATTGTCAACAAGAAAAACTGTTACTTAATATACTTTTCATTTAGTATTATTTCTGTTAAATATTTTCCTTTCTTGAGAAAAATTACCCGTCTGACCAAAATCGACTCTAACTACTTAAAATCGTGTTTTATCTCTATTACAAGTATTTAAACATAAATTAAATTTAAAATTTTAAAGGAAAATTAAAGGAAACTTTAAAAATTAAAGAAAATATTTTAAATATTATATATCTATATTTCTTTTCATATCGCAAAGATATAAAAAAACCAATTAATAATTAATTGGAACGGAGGTAATAAACAGTAGAATGAGGAACTTGTTAAAGGTAAAGGAGCCTAATTTCCTATTCTGTTTTTGACTTTATAACGATATTCTCTCTTCCTCTCTCTCTCACTCACTTTAACAGTACCAGAGAAGCGCATAGATGTAGATACTGTCATAACAATAGAGGCTGAATATCTTAAGTCACTAGCAGCTATATATTCATTAGACTTGGGTGGATACTTGAGTTTGAGAAGAGCACTTTTGTTAGGAATGCAGGTAAGGTAAGGAGTTGTTACAAGAGGTTCGTTATGACATTGTCGGTCCTACTCCTTCCCTTTATATATATGGATTTGTTTTTGATCAACAAACTTTCTCTTAACCTTGTTTTTTTTGTTGTTGTTGTTCTTTTCTTCCAAACATATATCAGATTCTATTATATAAAATATAAAATTCACTCTCTTGAAAAATTTTGCTTTTTTTTCTCTTTAAAAAAAAACATCGCATCAATTTCGCCAAAAAAAAAAAAAAAAAAAAAAAAAAAAATTGTAAAAAACAGCAACTGCTCTGCTATAAAAAGTCACTGCTCTACTAAGAATTTCATTTATATGGTTAAGCTCCTCTATATAGGTCAGTAGTACAAACATCTGTACCAACTTTCTTTTTACCCTCAATACTATGATTGGTCTTTTTTTAAGATCTGATAATTGTCACGCTATAGACAGTTTACAAAACGCAAAAACAGGAAACAATTTTTTTATGCATACAAAAAATTATTTTTTTCTTAAAAAAATTATTTTTTTTTTTTTAAATTATTTTTTTTTTATAGAAAAAAATTTTTATATTTGAAAATAATTCAATAGCATTTTCTTCACATAGAAAATAATAAAAACAATTTTTTTTGTATAGAAAAATTTCTCTATATATATATAAAAAAAAAATTTTGGTAAGTAAAAAATGTTTTATATTTAAAAAATAATTATCTAGACATAAAAATAGTTTTTTAAACATAAAAATATTTTTTAAACATAACAATAATTCTTTATATAAAATAAATAGGACTAATATCTAATTTGTGAAAGAATTTTTTTTTTTTGTTAAAAATTTGTTTAGAAATTTTTAATCAAATATGCTTGATAAATTATTATTTTGTCATAATAAATTATTGACTGGAAATTTTTTAACTTTAATACTGCAATGCACACTTTTGTAATGGTAATATTTTCAAAGCTTGCCAACTTTCTAAATCCCACGTATTTCGTTTCGTGACAACTTGATTGCTAAAAAATTACTTTTCTTTCATAACTTGCGCCTATATTATACGAATTACTACAACTAGACTTGGAATAACTACAAAGAATTAAGAACAAGAAACGATTTTTTTTTCTTTTTAATATGAAAAATATGCAGAATAAATTAAACAACTAAAATGGAAATTTTTTTAAAGAATATTTTTTTTATTATTTTAAATAGACAATTTTAATAATAAAAACAGCAAAAAAAAAAGTTAAAAAAGTAAAAATAAAAATATAGAATAAAAAAAATAAAAAAATTCTAAACAGTAATATAAAAAATAAATTAAATAAATTAAAAAGTAGAATTTTTATAAAGTAAAATATATAAAATTAAAAAAACAAAAATATAAAAAATGAATTAAAGAAAAAAAAAATTTTTTTAAAGAAAAGTAAAGAAAAATTAATTATTAACAAAAAAAAGCTGTTTTAAAGCAAAATATACAAAAAAGAATTCATAAAGTTAAAAAGTGGAATAACAAAATATAAAAAAACAAGTTACAATGCAGATGAGCAAATTCTTGTATGTAATTGATGGAAAAAGAGAATTTCATTCGCGTTCTTTAGAATCCCTAATGTCGTAAAAGTGATATTGTTTGTCTGAAAAGAAGAAGCCAGTTTATACACAGCATAAAAACGAATCGTAAAAAGGATCTCTACTCTTGGCACTAGAATCCTTTGTAAGTCATTCCATATCAAATTTTAATTACTCATTAAAATGAATAAATCAAGTTTTTCTACAATTTCCTCCTTTGATAAAATAATTACTAAGAAAAAAAATCCATTTCATTAAAATTATAATTAATTTCTAATTATTTTTATTATTTTTTTATTTAGTATATTATTAATATTAAATAATTATTGTAAAATCCACTAATTAAGTACATAATTAATTATTCTTGTTTATTATTTATAAAAAGTTTTATAACATTTTTCGCAAGCATTAAATTATTCTTATAAATTCTTTAATTTCATTCTTTGAAAGAATTCAATTATTTTCAACAATATAATAAAATTCTTCTAAAAATTATTTTCAAAATTTACAATTTAACTATTAAAAAAAATTCTAATATTTTCAAAAAATTTAAATAAATTCTTCGAAACAATTCAAATATTTTCCAAAATTTAAATAGAATTTTTGACAAGAATTAAATTATTTTCAAAAATTTTAATATTCTTTCAAAAAATTTGATTACTTTCATGAATATGTAATAAAATTTTGTGCGAGAATTCAATTATTTTTAATACAATTTTAATGAAATTTCATAAAAGAATTAAATTATTTTAAAAATATTTGATAATTCCTTCAAAGAAATTCAATTATTTTCAATAGTTTTGATAAAATTCGTCAAAGGAATACAATTATTTTCAAAAAATTTAATAAACTCCTTCGAAGGAATTCAAAAGAATTGAATTTTCATTTTTAGTACCATTTTAATAAAATGTAATAAACAAATTCAATTATTTTTAAATATTTTAATAAAATCCTTCAAAAGAATTCAATTTTTATTTATACTACATTTTTATTCAAATCTCATAAACGAATTCAATTATGTTCAAAAATTTTGATAAAATCATTCAAAGAAATTCAATTATTTTCAAAAATTTTTAATAAAATTCTTCAAAAGAATTCAATTATTAATTTTGATACAATTTTAATAAAATTTCAGAAACGAATTTAATTATTTTCAAAAAATTTAATAAAATCCTTCAAAGGAATTCAATTATTAATTTCAATTCAATTTTAATAAAACTTCATAAACGAATTAAAATATTTTCAAAAATTTTAATAAAATCCTTCAAAGAAATTCAATTAATAATTTTAATTAAATTTTAATAAACTTTCATAAACGAATTAAATTATTTTCAAAAACTTTGATAAACTTCTTCAAAGGAATTGAATTATTAATTTTAATACAATTTTAATAAAGTTTCATAAACGAATTCAATTATTTTCAAAAATTTTGATAAAATCATTCAAAAGAATTCAATTATTTTCAAGAATGTTGATAAAATCCTATTGTCAAATAAATATTATATTGTCTTAAATAATTATTATTTAAATTAGGTAATAAATCACATTTGCATTAAATACTGAAATTATTATTATTATTATTATTATTATTATTATTATTATTATTATTATTATTATTATTATTATTATTATTATTATTATTATTATTATTATTATTATTATTATTAAAACACAACTTATTCGATTCGATCATAATCTATTTGGATTGAAATGAATTTTTTTTTTATTCAAGTAAATATTTATTTGATAATAGACAAGTAATTGCTTATTTGAATCAAAAAAATTTTTTTTGTGCTCTCTAAATTGAATTAGTAAAAATGTTTACTAATTTGAATATGTGACTGACTTTTTACTATCGAATTAGTAAATTTGAATAATAAATTAGTGGAAATTAGTATTTATTAGTAAAATTTCTTAATTCAGAAGCAAAAAATAAATCACTAATTTAAATTAATAAACATTTTGACTAATTTAAATTTAGGGAGTGTATGTATAATAATAATGAAAATGATAATAAAAATAATAATAAAAAAAAATAATTAAAAATAAATAAAGATTTGTTTGAGATATTTATTTACTTAAATTTTTTCATTTAAAATTTTATTTCAATGATTCATTTATTCAAAATTTGTATTTAATTAAATTTTTTTTTACTAAAAATATTTATAACTATTAAAAACTCGATTTAGAAGTCAATGATGAAGACATAAACCAAACAACAATAACATTGTAAAATTATGTTTCGATTGACATATAACAAAAAAAGAAAAAAAGAAAATTTCTTTCTATTGGCCATTGTCCACTTGTTAGAGGAGGAGAACAATATTTTTCCGAGTGACGTATACCCTGGAGGGATAGTCGCTTTAGGAAGAACTTTCCACAATGTATTTTCCTCTCTCTCCCTTCTATGCTTACTTTCCTTGAAAGTCGTCGATAAAGGCAAGCACACCTTTGTGATAATACACTTTGTTCGAGAGAAGGTGACATGTATAAAATGGAATTGAAAAAAAATAGAGGAGGAAGAGGTTAAATTTTAACGATTTCTCCTACTGGGATTATTCCAAAAGAGCCCTGGGCCTTTAAACAGGGAGACAGAGATAATTTTGGCCGTAAGCCAGTTAAGCTAAATGTGGGCCAAATGCCTTTCCCTAAACATCACGAATGTCTTACCGATTACCAATATCCGCGTGTCACATGCAACCACTATCAAGACCTTTATACCTAATTGCTTTTGTTTATATATTTATTTCACCTCAGCTTCAACCCTCCCCCCCCTCTTCATTTATTGTTCTCTCTTTCTTTATTCTTTTCATGAAAAAAAAATTTTACATATAAATAATTTTATTTCGACCTTTTGCAATTTTTCTTTTATACCACAGACTTTTAGTGCAAAACTTTTAAACTATATAAGCGTCAAAGTTTCAACTTTAAACTACAGACTTGAGTTTATAAACTTTAAAACTAAAAATAGTTTAAACATTTTTTTGGGGCTTTGTAAAACAAATTCTTTTTAGCAAAATATTTTTTTTTTTTGGAGGTAAACAATTTCGTTTTAGGAAGAAAAGTATTTTTTACTAAACATCAAATTTGATAAATAGTATCTTTTGTAGTATAAATATTTTTTACTCATAAGAATTTAATAACTAAAATGTATTTTTACTAAAGAGTATTTTTTACTGAAGAGCTTTTTTTAGTCGAGAATATTTTTTACAAAAGAGTATTTTTTACTAAAGAGTCTTTTTTAGTTGAGAATATTTTTTACAAAAAAGTGTTTTTTACTAAAGAGTACTTTTTACTAAAGTGTCGTTTTTAGTAGAAAATATTTTTTACAAAAGAGTATTTTTTACTAAAGTGTCTTTTTTAGTAGAGAATATTTTTTACAAAAAAATATTTTTTACTAAAGAGTATTTTTTACTACAAAGTATTTTTATACTAAAAAGTGTACTTACTAGAGTATTTTGCTAAAGTGTATTTTTTACTAAGCAGTATTTTAACACTATTTTTTAATAAAAAGTATTTTTTTAGTAAACAACATTGTTTCTAAAGATTTTTTTTTACTAAAAAGTATTTTTTTACTAAACAGTTTTTTTACTCAAGACTATTTTTTATTGCAAAGCATTTTTTGTGAAGAACATTTTTTTACTAAAAAGAATATTTACTAAAGAGGATTTTTATTTGCAACTATTCTTTAATAGAAAGTATGTTCTAGTAAATAGTATTTTTACTAAAGAGTATTTTTTACTAAAAACTATTTTTCTACTTCACACTATATTTTAACGAAAACTACTTTTAATAAACGGTATATTTTTAACTAAAAAGTATTTTTACTAAAGATAATTTTTCGTTAAAAAGTATTTTTCACTAAAGAGTATTTTTATAATAAAAATGTATTTTTTACTACAAAGAATATTTTAGTAAATAAAATTTTTACTACAGAATATTTTTACTAAAGAATATTTTTATTAAAAAGTATTTTTTTTATTGAACAGTATTTTTACTTAACACTATTTTTTATTGCAATGCATTTATTTACTAGAAAAAATGTTTACTTCAGAGTATTTTTCATTAAAGAGTATTTTTTATAATAAAATTGTATTTTTTACTAGAGTTTTTTTTACTACAAAGTATTTTTTTATTTTACATTATATTTTTACTTAACACTATCTTTAATGAAAAGTATTTTGATTAAAAAGTATATTTTTTAATAAAAAATATTTTTTATTGAACACTATTTTTGCGTAATACTACTTTTTAATGAAGAGTATTGTTGGTAATAAGTATTTTTTATTAAAACTTTTTTTTCACTAAACATTACACACTGTTTCTAAATAAAAAAAAATTTCTTCTACTAATTTTTAATTTTTCTAATAAAGAATTTTCAATCACAAAAAATTATATTCTTTAACTAAAAGTGATTTTCTTAATAAAAAAAAGCATTTATTTACTAAAAAAAAGTATTTTCTTTTCCTAAAAAATCGTTTATCTTTATTAAAAAGTTATTTTTTACTGAATAGTTTACTATTTTTTTCCTACAAAGGTATTTTTATTTCTACTTAAAAATACTTTTGTTTCACAAATAAGTCATTATTTTAATAAAACAATATTTTCTTTTTCTAAACATGTATTTTTAGTACAAAATACTTTGTGAACAAAAATACTTTCTATTTAAAAATACTTTTCAACAAAAAATACTTATTAGTAAAAAACATTTATCAATAAGAAATACTTCTAAGTAAACAAGAGTTACTAATAAAAAATATTTATTACTAAAAATTACTATTAAAAATGTACTAAAAGTATTACTAAAAAGTAAAAAATACTTACTAGTAAAAATAGTTACTTATAAAAAATATTTACTACCAAAAAATACTCACTAGTAAATAATACTTATTAGTAAGAAATACTTACTAGTAAAAAATACTTTTTAGGAAAAATATTAATTAAAAATACTTATTGCTAAAAAATACTTATTATAGTGAAAAAAGTTACTAATAAAAAATACTTATTAGTAAAAAATATTATCAGTAAAAAAAGTTATTAATAAAAAATACTTATTAGTAAAAAATAGTAAAAAATAGTAAAAATAGTAAAAATAGTAAAAAAAATACCTTTTTTTAAAAAAATAAATTTCTTATAAAAATAAACTCTTTTACCTTAAACTTTTAATAAATTCCAATTAAGTATAAAATTCTCCAAGAGATAAATTTCACCTAACTCAACTTAGTAAGAAAACTTTTTGCAACAACGACTTAATTAGATTTACTAATTTCCTCCTTAAATTTATCTAACTCTAATAAAAAAAAAGTCAATCGATTCGAATCCACTGAAACTTTGAACTGATTCAAATTTAGAATCGAATTTCATCCTTTGACATTTTCTTTATTTTTCAAACCTTAATTCGAAAATTAAAATTCAATAATTTTCAATCTCAACTTTCTAATTTTAGTTTTAAACAATTTTATATTTCGAATTCTAAACGAACAGTGTACTTTTTCTCTAATATAAAACGAATAAAATGAACAGAAGAGACGAAATCAGTAGTAACACATTGTTTTGGTCAGACGAAACCGCAAAAGACAAATGACATATATATACGTTACTTTCTATATTGAATGAAATTTTCCCTATATTTTATTTATTATCTCGAGATAAAAATAAATGTCAATCAATTTGAAAAATTTCTAAAATTAATAAATAATATTTTCAACTATCAATTTCGAAAGGAACTTTTTCGAAAAAGAATTTTTTGTATACAATTTTAAATATATTGATAAATGCGGTGTGTCAAATATGTGTAATAAAAGTGTGAGAAGAGGAATAGAAAACTTGTTTACAATAGTGATTAATAATTAATTTCGAAAAATCGATAGACATGACAAGACAAAATTTCATAATGAAATTCTAAACACTTTTTTTTGGTTGTTTTGTTTTTTTTTATATATACAATGAAACCAGGCATTGGTGCGTTAAAGTTATTGATCTTTTGATACAATACGGCAACCACAAGGTGGAGCCATTGAAGCTCCACGGAAACCGCCATATTTGTTGTTCCTTGGATATGCTCGTTTAGTGAAAAGTGATATTTTCAAGAGGAAATTTAAAAAATCAACGTTATTTGTGTACGTATTAATTAGAAAATTATTTATAAAACACTCACAATCATATAATGATTATTTTAAAATAAATTCAAAATCTTTTTTTCAACAATAAATTACAAGTTCCGTGTCTTTTTCTATCCTAGATGAGAGCTTTTCAAACTTCTTACTATCCCTCAGGGATGAGGACTCTATTTATAAAATTTTCTTAATGGTAAAGTAGAAAAAAAATTTTCTATTTTTAAATAAATAAATTTTTCCTCCTATTTTTTCCCCCTTCTTTTTATATTTTCTTGAGAAATTAATTTTCCCTTCCAAATATTTCAGTGTTTTGAATATTTTGATTTTAAATTTTATTTTAATTCCCATTAGACTATATTCTTCAAAATATTTTGCGTGAAATAGTTTGGAAAATTTATTTTACGTAAAAAAAAATTAATAGGGGAAAAGAAAACGAATGTTTTGAAAATAAAAATTAAAAAAAGGAAAAAGAAAGAAAAGATTTTATAGATGGAATGTTTTTAAATTTAGAAACGGAAAAACTTTAGATAAATCTCTTTTTGGTTATGCATATAATTTTTAATATTATAACAATTACTATAAATTTGATTTAAATTGAAAAAATGGAAAAAACAACAAAATTTTATTTTTGTTTACATTTCTTTTCCTTGTTAGTTAATTCCATTATTCACATATATTATTCACTGAAAAAGTAATTTCAACAAAGTTTATTTAAACATTTTTTCTACACTCGTATCTAAACTTTATTTACATTTTTTATTATATAGCTGAGTTTCTCTTTAATTAAATTATTCTAACTTTATTTACATTCTGGATGAAAAAAGTTATTTTATTATATAGAATAAAAGTAGAACAAAATTATACGACAAAAATTTTTCCTTAAATTCAATTTTTCTCTTAATTATTATTTAAACTGAAATACTTGCAAGTGATTAAGAAATTTTTTTAGTATTTTAGTATTTTAGTATTTTAGTATTTTTTCGAGTATGTACTTGAAAAATTTTAAGGGTCATTTTTAAAATAAATAATAAAGATAGTAGAATTTATTTATTTACTTTTTTTGCAAAAAAAAATCCATAATTTAGAACATAGAGAAATTTCCTTTATTTTTTATTTCTTATATTTATTTGAAACTTGAAAAATCTTTAAAAATTAAAATCTAACAGTTTCAACAATAACAGATTAACGAAAAGTGTGTTTAAAAAAGTAAAATATTACAGATATTGAAAAAAATATTATAATATTCTTAATAAAAAAAATTAATAAAAATAAAATAAAATTGAATAGAATAGAATAAAATAGAATAAAATGGAATAAAATAGAATAAAATAAAATAAAATAGAATAAAATAATGGTCGACAAGTTTTGAAGGTTCAAATAAACAAAAATATATTTTGTTAAATATTTTTTTTTATAAATTGAACGTTCAGAACTCTAGAACCGTATAAAATAAAGTAAATTGAAACAAAAGAAAATAAAATAGAATAAAATAAAAGTAGAATACAAATTAAATAAAATAGAACAGAATTGTAGAAAATTGAATAATATACAAATAGAATAAAAATAAAATAGAATAGAACAAAAAATAATAAAATAGAAATAGAATAAAAAGAAAAGAAAATAAAACCAAACAGAATAGAACAAAATACAATACAATAAAAAAATAAAATAAAATAGAATAGGATAGAATAAATTAGAATACAATAAAAATAGAGTAAAATAGAATAGTATAGAACAGAATAGTAGATAAATAAAGTAGGAAAGAATAAAACAGAATAGAATAAAAATAAAATAGAATAGAATAAAATAGGATAGAATAAAATAGAAATAAAACAGAATAAATTAGAAATTGAACAGAATAAAATAAAATAAAATAGAATAAAATAGGATAGAATAAAATAGAAATAAAACAGAATAAATTAGAAATTGAACAGAATAAAATAAAATAGAATAAAGTAGAAATAGAACAGAATAGAAAAAATAGAACAGAAAATAATAAAAATAAAATAAAACCGAATAGAATAAAACAAAAATAGAATAAAATGAAATAAAGTAGAAATAGGACAGAATAGAATAAAAATAGGATAGAACAGAATAGAATAAAAAAAATAAAATAAAACAAAAATATATTAAAATAAAATAAAGTAAAAATAAATCACAAATTTAATAACTAATACTTCAGACAATATTTATAATATTTTACGCAAAAGTTTATTATATTGATTTCATAAAATAGATTTTATTATTTAGGTTGCACGCAAATTTAAGAAATGTAGGTTTTTCCCCTATATATATATATGAAAATATTAAAAGAACTAGATCACAACTTTTCAAGAAAAGTATTTAAAAATTATAAAACAAAAGAATTTACATATCATAAAACTTGATATTTATCGAATATTATCCATATTTATAGAAAATTAAAAAAGTGATAATTCCGTAAAAAAAATAGCACATGGGCGTCACGCCGTCTATAAGAGCTTCGCACTTTATCTATATACAATAAACCATGTCACGCGCCAACAACACGTTAAAAAGAATACTCATTTTCCCCTATACATACTTCTATGAAATTATAAAACTTTCTTTTTTTTCCCTAAATTATTTTCTAACAATAAAAAAAAAAAGTTACTTTATACATTAAAAACAATGCATAACATCACGGTCAGTGTGTCAGAGATTCATAATTAATGTGACTTGCATAAATATATCAAAAACTTTCCCGACATGATCATAATTCAACGGATGAGCCTCCAAGCTTGGCAAGTTTTTAAAAAAAAAATTCTCCTTTAAAATGAGATTTATTTGAGATAAAAAAGAAAAAAGAAAGACAGAGAGAGAGAGAGACTATGTGTGAGAAGATATTTAAGTACAGAAACTTTTTCCGCGAGGGAAATTTACATTTTAGTAAAAATACTAAAAATACAAGATGCGAGAAAATTAAATCATTTTCCTCGACAGAGAGAGAGAGAGAGAAAGAGAGAGAGAGAGTTTATATATACAATGAATTATTTTTGGAAGGAATATTTAATAAAGGTGAGAAAATTAAAATTAACTCGACTCTTTTTAGGTCATGATTGAATGACCTGATTCGAAAATACAGAAAAAGATTAATTTTCAAATTATTTAGTGCGATCTTTGGGGCTTTTTAATAAATGAAGATTTTTTCTTGGAAAAAAATAATAATAATTGAACTGATTTTAATATTATAGAAATTTTCATTTTTCTATATTTGTGAAAAATAGAGAGAGAGAGAATTGACCTGTGATAGATTGTAACGTTGAAAGATGTAATGATAGGTTGTAATTGCTAATAATGGTGTATTATAAGAGCGCAGAGAGAGAGCAGCACACCTTTACTTCTGACCCAGTTGCCCCCTTTTCGTCCTTGCAATAAAACAACCTATTGCTGGGTATATAACATCACGCGACAATAATACTATATGCAATTTATATAACTTTCAGAAAAACAATTTCAATTTCTTTTTTCTACAAAATATTGAAAACCTACTGTCTTAGTGAAAAGTAATTTATTATTTTCTTTTAATTTAAAAAATCAATTCTCTGTAAAACTCTCTGAAAAACGTTATAATAAAAAAAAATTTAAAGAAGGAAATTTATTACAATTTCTAAAGAAAAAATTTATTATAAACAAATATTTCTAAAGAAAAAAAAATTTATTATAAAAAGAAAAAAAATTACTAGTGACAGAAATTCACTAAAAGAAGAAAAATTTTCCAATAAAAAAATAAATTTAAAAAAAAAAATTTCTAAAGAAAAAAATTATAGAAAAGAAATAATTATCTACAGAAAAAATTTATTATAAAAGTGAAAAATTACGAAAGAAAAAAATTAAATTATAAAAAAGAAAATATTCTAAAGAATAAAATGTCTATTATAAAAGAGAAAAATTACGAATGAAAAAAATTATTACAAAAAAGAAAATTTTCTAATGAATAAAATGTCCATTATAAAAAATAATTTCTTTAAATAGAGAGAAAAATTCTTTTTTAAAAATATTATTGAGGTTACTTCTATATTATGTGTGGTAATTTAATAATGAAATTATTTTATTATCGACAGATTGTTAGATGAGAATAAACCTCTTTAATTATTCCATAAATATTAAATAATTGACCTAATTATGTACATATATTTGTATTCTTACACAATTGTGAATTTACTTTCAGATTCGAAATAAACTTTTTTGTTACAAATTAATTTATTTATAACGAGTCATTTAATTTTTATTTTAATATATTTAATTATAATTAATTTTTAATAATAAATAAAAAAAAAATAATTCTAACTCCGAAAAATCAAATTTTAGTGATAAAGATTTTTAAAAATTTTGTTGAACTAGTAAATTTTGTTTAACTAACAAATATTCGTCAACTAACAGTTTTTGTTAAACTAACAAAATTTGTAAAACAAATAAATTTTGTTAAACTAAAAAATTCGATAGTTACAGAACAAAAGAATCCGATTTGTTCTTATATCAAATATTTTGTTCCTAAATTAAATTCACTGTTATCATAACAATTAGAAAACAAACAAAAAATAAAAAAAAACAATAAAATTTTAACAACAAAAATTTTTCCCACCTGAAAACTAAAAAATTCCAATTTTTCATTATATTCAATATTTTGTTCCCCAAACAAATTTATTAACATCGCAACAATTTCAAATATTTTAAAACAACAAAAAATTGTTTCAACAATAAAAACCAAAAATATTTATTAGTAAAATAAAAATCTGATTTGTAAATTCTTATCGTCGTATAAATTTTGTTTTCTGAACAGATTTATTGTCATCACCACCGATTTCGAATTGCAAAAGAGAAAGAAAAAAAAATTATTTGAACAAAAAACCAAATTTATTCTGTTCAGTATCATCAATCCGATTGTCAATTTAACAAATCTTTTTTCTTCGTGTTTTATCAACTCTTTTGAACCTGACACTAAAAGATTAACAGGATATATATCTACAAAAATAAATCACTCGTGAAAAGCACAATTTTAATTTTACAAAACAGAAAAGAAAACAAAGTTCAAAAATTTCGAAAATCAAACTCTCGGAATTCCTGTCAGGGATATAAATTGATCAAAATCTGCTCTATAAATCCAGATTTTTTACTCAAAAGTATTTTTTTACTTATTAACACTATTTTTTTTAATAAAAAGTATTTTTAGTAAACAGTATTTTTTAGTAAGAAGTATTTTTTACTAAACAATTTTTATACTAAAAAGTATTTTTTATTAAGCAGTTTTTTGTTAAAAATTTATTGTTCGTTTTCAATAAATTTTTTTTTTCACTAAAAATTTATTTATATTAAGAAATAGATACTTTCCATTAAAAAATTCTTTTTAATAAAAAATAATTACTAGTAAAAAATATTTACTAGAGAAAAATACTTATTATTAAAAAAAGTTACTAATAAAAAATTATTGTTAAAAAAAACTTCCTAGTAAAAAATACTTAACAGTAAAAAATAAATTCTTTAAAAAAATATATTTTTTCACTTAAACTCTTAATAAATTCCAATTAAGTGTAAAATTCTCCAAAAGAGATAATAAATTTCATCTACTTTATCTTAATGACAAAACTTTTTCCAACGAGTTAATTAAATTCAGTAATTTCCTCCTTAAATTTATCTAATTCGTATCAAAAATTTATTTCTCGATCCGTATCTATTAAAAATCAACTCTTCAACTTCATAATTAAAGAAAAAAAAAATGGAAAACTGCACAAGCGGAAAAAATTCTTATCAACTTCCACAAATCAAGATTCGGCAATATTCAAAAATAACGAGCTCTACATTTTGATTCATCGATAGTCAATCAGTTATCTCCCTACAACAAATCTCGTAGATAAAGAAGAATTGAAAATAAACATAAATGAAAAATAGAAAGGAAAAACGTAAATAAAATAAACATAAGAAAATAAATAATAAAATAAACATAAGAAAATAAATAATAAAATAAACATAAGAAAATAATAAATAAAATTTCGATTATTCGTGAATAAATTTTTCAATTAAATATACAATAAAAAATAAAAACTTGAAATCATTTCAACAAAAAAAAACTTCAATTAAACTTTTTCAAAAAAAAAAATTAATAATTCTGTACAGAATTGTTAGTCAAAAGTATTAGAAATTTTCAAAGATTTTAATTTGAAAACTCTTCAAATTTCAATTATTTCTAAAAATTGAAATTATAATGCTTCTAATATTCAATTATTATTTAAAACTTGAACTAAAATTCATTTTTAAATCAAATTTTTATTAGAAAATTCTACGATAATTCAATTTTTAAATTTTTAAATAATTGAATTCTTTTGACGAATTTTAATAAAATTTTTAAGAATTTGTTTAAAAATTAATTAAAATTCTGCAATGAGAGTTTATACATTAAATAATTTGTGAATAATAATTTTATAACAGTTCTTCAAGAATTAAGTTATTTAAAAAGAAATTATTGTTGAAGTTGAAAAAATTGAAGGTTTCGTATTAGAATTCGTGGTAATTTCATAGTTTATGAGACAAATAAAAAAGGCACAAAAATTCAGAATTTTCTTACGAATTCTAAAAATTTAATTTTTACCAGTGTCTTTATTAAAAATTTCTGACTTTTCCCTGATTTCTCTGACTAATTCTATTTTCCCTGACTTTTCCCTGCTCTCTAAATTTGAATCAGTTAAAAATAACTGATTTAGAATCAAAAATACAGTTATTAATTTTAATAGTAATATTTCTACTGATATTTAGTTAAAAATAATTAATTTGTCAGTAAAAAATAACTGACGTTCCAGTAAATTTTTTTTAACTGATTCAATTAGTCAAGTTTAACTAAATTTTAAGTTTTTTTTTTTTACTGAAAATCAGTCATTTTTCCACTGAAAATCAGTTATTTTTAACTGATTCAGAAGCAAAAAATCAGTCACTGATTGTCGTTTAAAAATATGATTTTTAACTGATTCAAATTTAGAAAGTGAATTCCCTTACTTCCCTGTTCTAAACTGAAGTTACTTTTAACTGATTCAAATCACTGTTAGCTTAAAAGTATCAAATTACAACGAATTGATACCAAAAAATGCGGATCAAATAAAAAATTGACCCAATTTTTCGGAATCAATTTGATCCACATTAGTATCAATTTGATACTCTGAAGAAAACCGTCATTTGGAGAGTTTAGAATTGAGAATTTTTTTCCAGTATATAAATAAATATAAATAATAAAATTAATAAATAATAGAAAAAAGAATAAAATAGTTTTGAATAAATATACCTTCTCTATTAACATTAAGAGAGCAATTACCTCCCATGAACCTAATTAACAAAAGCCGAACATAGAGAGCGCAAAAGATAACTTTTTTCCCCTCCCGACTCTACAAAGTATGCCATAAGCTAAAGAATTTCAAGTAAGGTCATCGATACAGTAGTTTAACCGGGAAACCTCCTCAGAAATGACCTACCATAGGTTGGTAGTGAGATCACCACTGACGTCATTGCACCACTATAAAAAGCATAGTTGCGGCTTGAATTGCGCAAGCTTCATTATCGATTTCTGCGCGACTTCCCATTGTAAGGGCCGTCAGCGCACAAGGACCACAGGTCGAGGGAAACCGTACCTCGCGCTGGTGGACTCGTCCTGGATCAAAATTCCAAGGACCGAGTCCTAGTGTTTTATCAAAAGGAAAAAAAAATCAGGGATCATCACAAGAGAAAAACATCAAAAAAAAGGGATAGAAAGGAAGAAGAAATCCCACTCAAAAACGTGATGTGAAATAAAAGCACGAATAAAAATTGTTTCATCATCAACAAAACAAAAAATTTAAGTCCACCATTTCTTCTGGATGATATGGGAAAACAAATTCCTGTCGAGGACCTAGTGATACCGCCTCAGGATGGGAGAATATGCGGTACCATCTGCATGTGTCAGATGACTGCCGTTCTATCGTCCGTTGCCTTGGTCTATTTGACAGTTGCCATTTATATGCCATTCACTCGTGCATTTGTCTCCGGTATAAGTGACGTGCCCGTCATGTGCACCACCACGAGGGCTGTCAATGCTGATAATTGCGATTGGGGAAGTTGCGGTGAATGGTGTTTATCAAAAACATCGGGTCCATGTGTTCAAATACATGTCAATTTACGACAAAATGGCACCACCATCCTCCTTGCGAATTGCACTAATACAACAAATAAAACATGCTACGGCATCGATCAGGAGGCGGCCAAAAAATCAAAGTGCATCGCCGACGAATGTCGTAATTTAACAGGTACATTCAATTGTACACTCGGTGTTTGCATCAACATAACCGATGCATTTGAATGTATGTTTCGCGACACAGATCCACCGCTCAAGTGTTCAGGTAGACGGGGTAAAATCACATGCATTGACATTGACGGTCTATTCACATGTAGTCGTGGTAGTTGTGAAAAAATTCGGACACCCTACAATTGTGATCGTCGTTGTGTCGATATACCGACGAGAAATAAAAATATGATTTTACTAAGTGGCGATAAAGTTTATTTGAGTCAATGTGAAAGTGTATTTGAGGAAGAGACAGGAAAAGAGATATGGAATGAGAATCGTGGTGATGTGATGATGGCAAGTTGTTATGGGGTTTTTAATAGTAGTCTCGGTGTTCAGGCAGTTGATTGTATTAATGGTTCAGTATTGGAGAAGGATCAGCTCACTGATTTGACGAATTTCACCTATTTATCGTATTTAAATATATTTGCCACGAAACCATTGGATGAGACGAGGAAGGTCCTGCCACCTGAACAGGATCTTATTATTGCTAATGAGAGTAGATTGTTGATTAATTTGGAGGGTTGTGTCAATACATTGAGGGATGAGTGTAAGGCATTTTTAATGGATTATGGTAAGGATGGATCGGATCATAATGCAAGGGCAAGATTCCCATGTTTTTATGCGGAAAATAAAAAGGAAGTTGTCGTATCGAGATTTGATTTGGATACAACGCAAAAGGAGTTTGTTGTTGCCTTAGTGCTGCCCAGCGTTTTATTTGTGGTCAGCTGTCTCACGTTAATTCTTTGTCAACGCACTGTCATTGTTGGTGACGATGCTAAAATGAGGTTCAAGGGCACTTCCGGCGCTATAACAGCAATGGCCATTGAGAAAAGCATCTCTGGAAATATTGGCGATGCCGGGGGAGGAGATTCAGTCATGGCACTCTGAGATCCGTCACGTAAGATCTCTCCCTCTCTCTTCTTTTCTCTCTCGATTTTCCTCTTTTACTCTTTTGTTCTAAAAACTGATTTTTATTCTTAAAAACGAAATGTATAGCATTTTGTTTTCAAATTTACCGAAAAATATTGATCAAACATCAACAATATTAGGCGCTGTCCATAGATTATTTTTGCGTTCTTATGTTGAACATAAGTGGCTATGTCCACAATAGGCTCTCTTTATGTCCCTACATTGAACATAACATAAAAATTACAACAGATTTAATAGATTTCTTTGTACTTTTGTTATGTTCAATGTAGGGACATAAAAAGAGTCTGTTGTGGACATAACCCAAGCAACCAAACAAAAAATAATAATAGAACCTTTTAAAGTGCCAACCAATATCAAAAATATCAACCAAACATTAAAACACTAAAAATATTGCCGATTGTTAAAACGAAACCTAACCTCGCATTTTTTTTCTTCTTTTTTCAATAATAACCGTTTAAAACAAATCATTAAAAAAGAAATAGTGACAATAAACCATAAATAAATGTATAATGTTCAATTTTCTTTTGCAGGCATTCCCCTCCTGGAGGAGAGTCCGGCAAGACCGCCGGTTTTCTCTCTACGCGGCCATTATTAAAGTGTAAAGAAGGGAGGGGAACGCGTGGTTCAAATTCTTAATTAATAACACGATTAGATTAATAACGCAAGCAAAAAGTCTCTACTAAGATTTTTCTACTCGCACTGCCTGCACACAATTTAAAGCTGAAGCTAATTCAAAACAACAAAAACAGAAAAAAAGGACCAGAAATAACACCAAAGGACAGAAAGAAACAAAAAGGGAAAGAAAAAGACAAAACCAACCCAAACAACAAAAGAGAGAAACTTGACAGATTTTTTTCAAATCTGTATTAATAATAGCTTTAAGACTTAAAAAAAATTATATTGCGACCAAAAAAAAACGTACGAAGCATAGCTCAATATCATCATCAATCATCATTTGGTGAAGAAGAAGAAAAATCAAATTTGTTCGCACTTTTTCTTTTTGGCTAAAAAAATGTAGAATGCAGTGATAATTAGAACTAAATGATCTAAATGATCTAAATGATCTAAATGATCTAAATGAACTAAATGATATCCAAATATTGGAAATAAATTTTGAAAAAAATAATCCATCACTTAATTAAGGAATAGATTATAATAATGAATAACAACAAATAGACAAGAATTAAATAAAAATAACTAGTTGTATGCTTTAGGCCTAATAACTGACAGATGATTGAACCAAGTCTCTTTAAAAAGAAAAAATTCAAAGATCGAAACTAATTTTCTTTCTTTTATTTAATACACAAAAAAAACTACTTTGGGAAAGTTGTTTGTTGGCTTTTTCGAGTCTAGAATTATAAGGAAGCAATTTAATAATTGTCAACGTGTGACATCAGTTGGTGTGTGGACCATTTTAAGTTTGAAAGTACTATCCCCCGGTGACAGACAGTATTGCCTTGCTTGTAACATCAAAAGAAATATTTGCGAAAAAAATTAACAAAAAGAAGCAACTTCTATTATTTAAGACAACATCTAAATTGTACAAAATCGAAAATTCTAAATTTCCATATTCAAAAATTCGACTTTCACTAAATGCTCTAAACTACTTTTTCACTCTACTGAGAATGTAATATTGAAAATACTTGATTAATATCGAAAAAAAATACTAGCAGTACAAAAACAAAACAACTGGAAAAATTACATATGGATTAAGGACAAGAATTTTGGAGAAAGAGAAGAAAAGGAAAATTTTTGTAAATACAATTTGTCAGGTGATTTTGAACTGGCATCATCATTGATTCGGACGAGTCAACGGTGATAATGGGTGCTCAGGAGGAAGAGGAGGAGGACCTTAAATCAAGTAGATCAAGTGTCTTAAATGCAGGAAGTGGAGCTATACTTCCTGCAGTTGAAATTCAATCCCTAGTGGAGAAAGCCAAATTTTATACATCATTATGCCTGGGCACAACTGCCTGTTTATCTGTTTTTGCATTTCTCTTTCTTGTACCATTTGTCATTGAACCAGCGATAACGACAATTCTCGCTGATTATACACAAGATCCAGTGGCCTGCATGGTCACCGATCACACCTACGCCGAGGGACTTAAAAATTGTTCCTGGTCAAGTTGCAGAGAAGGTAAAAATTACGAGTAAAAATTCATTTATTCCCAAATATTTTTTTTTTCTATTCTGTCTAAATTTTAAAAAGAAAATTAGTTAAATTTAACCAACAATTTATCATATTAAAAAACTAATAACAAAAAAATATAACTAATAAAAATTGGAAAAAATCGTCTTTGAAAATAACTAACAATTAGTAAAATAACACGACGAGTAATTTATAAATTATAACAATAGGCTGCACGAGTGCTGCTCTCCGTTGTCATCAAATTAAAGTGAACTACTCGAAATTGAATTTTGAGGAATTTAAGACAGTGCCAGTGTCTGAGAGGGAATGGAGTATTGCTGATACGAAATTTTTTGTCAATACAGAAGGATGTGGATATCCACCGAGAGTTAATTGTTCCGTATTTGCGAAAAAATATGGATACAAGAATAATAGAGGAAAAATATTTCCTTGTTACTTTAGCAGGACCAATCCACAAACTGTTGTGGCAAGGTAAATAATTTCTAATTCAATGCAACTAAAACACAATCTATAATTCAGAAAATAACAAAATTAAATTTATTTATTGTAAAAATAAATTTTTCATCCCCTAACAAAGTTACTCCCCCATTTGTACAGTATTAATTTTTCAAAATTCGTTTAAAGTAAATATAAAATAAGTAAATATAAAAATAAAATAAGTTTACAGTAAACAGAAAGTAAAAATAGAAAATAGAAATTTGAAAAATAAGTTTAAAGCAAAAATTGAAAATAAAAGTAGTAAAATAATAAAATATGCAATAAATAAAATAAAAAATAAGTAAAAATAAAATTTTTGTATTTTAGATATTCTTGGGATGATAATTTAAAGCATTTAGTATTGGCTTTAACAGTGCCTGTAATATTATTTGGTGTTTCATTGGGTGTTCTTTGCTTTTGGTATTGTCCACCAATTAGAAAGACTTGCGGAAGTCCAGGAAGAAATCTCCTCGAAAAGTACGACAGGAAGGAAGAGTAAGTAACGTGTATGTATAAAGTGCCCTGTGTGGCTAGATTATTTTTTTTGTTTTAAAAAAATTACTTCCCTTTCTTTTACTTCAAAAACCAAAAAACAAAAAACAAAAAAAGACTCTACACTCAACAAGAGAATTTACACAGAAAAAATTATTTTCAAATTTTACGAAACTTCAAATTTAAAAAGGTAAATTCACTCTAAATTTGAATTAGTGAAAATTCTATTAATTTTAATTAGTGACTGCCTTTTTACTTCTCGAATTAATAAATTTTATTAATAAATTAGTAGAAAATTTCTACTAATTAATTATATAATAATTAATAATTAATAATTAATTAATAATTAGCAATAATTATTAATCATAATAATAATAATAATTAATTAATAATTAATAATTAATAATTAATTTCTAATTTAATTACTATTTATTAGTCAAATTTACTTTTTTCTTTCGAATTAGTATATTTTACTAATAAATTAGTAGAAATTACTATTTATTTGTAGAAATTACTATTTATTAGTAAAATTTACTAATTCGAAAGTAAAAAGTAAATTTTACTAATAAATCAGTAAAATTTACTAATTGGAAAGTAAGGGTAAATTTTACTAATAAATCAGTAGAAATTACTATTTATTAGTAAAATTTACTAATTCGAAAGTAAATAGTAAATTTTACTAATAAATCAGTAGAAATTACTATTTATTAGTAAAATTTACTAATTCGAAAGTAAAAAGTAAATTTTACTAATAAATCAGTAGAAATTACTATTTATTAGTAAAATTTACTAATTCGAAAGTAAATAGTAAATTTTACTAATAAATCAGCAGAAATTACTATTTATTTGTAGAAATGACTATTTATTAGTAAAATTTACTAATTCGAAAGTAAAAAGTAAATTTTACTAATAAATAGTAATCTCTACTGAATTATTAGTGAAATTTACTAATTCGAAAGCAAAAAATCAGTCACTAATTCCAACTGGTAAATATTTTTACGAATTCAAACTTAGAAAGCAAATAAAAAATCCAAATACAAATAAAAATTGAAAGTCAAATAAAATTTTAAATTTAAATAAAAATTCAAAATCAATAGTAAAAATAGTCAAATAAAATTTTTTTCTTAAGAATAATGACTAAAAAAGAAATGAAAGTAATTTTTCATTATTTTTTCGTTAATTTTATCAGTTGTTTAATAAAAAAAAATTTTTTTCTTTCTCTCTAACCTATTTGACAGTATTTTGGAGGAGGATGAATTCGAAGAAGACGAGGAAGAATACTGACTGTTACCTCGGGCTCACTCCTTATCGAGGGAGTGACCCCGAAAGAAGTTCTACTAATTTCGAAACAAAAAAGAAAATTTTCTTTTCAAACATTATAAATTTTAATTCTAATAAAAATAATAATTGGCTCGCAAATAGCGACGCTTCCTGTAGACAAACTTATAAAAAGAAAAATAAAAAAAAAAAGATCGTATAGCTTCCTCGCGGCTGTTTCATACACTGCTGACAATCAGTAATTATGTAAATTATTATTTATCGCGAATTTTCTCCAAACACGTCACAAGACCAGAAAAATTTTCTATCTCTTTTAAAGCTACTTCTCAAACGCAATTATGAGACATAATTTTTTTTAAATATCTGCATAAAAAAAATACGATCAAATTTCGCTGATAATAAAGAAGTTTTTAATTAAAATCTCCATTAATTAATACTCTCAAAATTGTAATATTAATTATTTTATTAATTATTATTAATAATTATTAACTATTATTAATAATTATTAATAATTATTAATTATTATTAATAATTATTAATTATTATTAATAATTATTAATTATTATTAATTATTATTAATTATTATTAATTATTATAATAATAATAAATAAATAAAAAATTAATAATAAATTCAATAGTTTATTACTCGTTTCAATTAAATAACATTTTCACTCGAATGAATAATTTAATAAATAATAATTTCAATTTAATAGAATAAAATTATTTTTTTTAATAAAAAATCCTAATACTAAAAATTGAAATTCTAATTAATTCATTTTCGTAAAAGAAGCTTTTTATCGAATAAAAAATTTTTTTAAACATATTAAAAACTCTTTCCCAATAATGCATGAATTATTAAACAATTCAATCTAATTAGCCGAACCAAAATCTAATTAGCAAAATCAATCTAATTATATAGCAGAATAGAATTATAAATTTCTTTGCATGCTCTCTCAATTAGTTTGATATTTCCCAGTTTCAAATTTTCGAGAATTCACTAATATACTTTTTAAAACTAATAAAAAAAAATCTAGAAAAGCTTCTCTTTTATCAGACTTGAACATAAATATATATAAATAATTATTATAATTATAAACAAAACACGCCTACAAATTTCAAAAGAAAGTGTAAGATTTAAGTCGAATGTTTCCCAGAGTTTTCCATTACTAGCCAATAAATAAAATTTAATAATTAAATTAAATACTCAAAATAAGTTTTAAAACAAAAAATTAATACTTTTTTCCAAATTTTGAAATTATTTATGAAAAAATTTACTCTGAATAAGTCTTTTTTTTAAAGTCCCTGAAATTAGTGTCGAAAATAATTTTTTCCGACAAAATCGAAAAGAAACGAAAAGAAAAAAAATGTCAAACAAAAAGATTTAACTTAAAAAATTGCAATGAAAAATTGTTAACTTCATAGTTAAATAAAAAAGGTGAAATTAGTGACATTTCCAACGCTAACTTTCAGGGAAATTTTCTTTCAACTCTTAAAAAGAAGGAAAAAAAAAATTTAATGGAAAACATTTGTAAAAAACAAAGACTCAAATCAATAAAATCGAATTGTACATATTAATAAAAACACATTTTGTACGATACGCAAAAAACTAATTAACGGATTTAAAATGACTCGAGTCTTCGTGGCTAACAGACTCAATCATCTATCAGTATTTCGAAAAAAAACGTACCCGTAATTGTAAATTTACGATAAAATAATTTTTTTTGCGCTTTTCTATGAAAAGTTCGAATGTAATTTTTAAGAAAAAGAAGGAGAAACTTCATAATTTTACGCTACAGCATCCGTTGTTATAATAATAATAATATCAATAATACTACTATTAATTAAAACTACTAGTTTTATATAGTCCTAAGTAAATATATAAGTCGATTATTCGTAAAAAAAAAAATTTTACATTACAAAAATTTGCTGTTTTTTCATCGCAAATTTTTAATTTCTATTTTTCACTCATTACATAATAAGCATCGTTATTTTTGCTTTTAATAAATTTTTCAAAATCAAGTGCCCTGATTATCATAATAATAGTTTTTCTCGTCGAGTCCTAAAAAAAAGGCTCTTTTTTTATAATTTAATAAAAAGAAATAAAATTAATAGGATAATAAAAATAATAATGTAGGCATAAACTCTGCCTGTGAATATTATTAAGCATTATTGAAATATGTATATGTATATAAATATATAAAAGATATATATTGATATATAAATATACATATATATAAATGTATATGAAATTGTTACGATTTTTGTACTTGGGTGCTGTGGCACCGTGGTTATCTATGGTATAATATACATATACATATATAGAGTACCACGATAATGTAGATAATTAAATTTAAGTTCATTCTTCGATGGGCTTTATCGCGTGATCTTCCTTTTTTCAAAACTGCCAACGATTTACGAAAAACGTGTATGTTATAAAATATACTTTTTGTTATGGGAAAAAAATTTGCAAAAAAATGAAAAATTATCAAAAAAGAAATTTTTCATCTGTGAAAAATGTTCTAAAAAGAAATTTTCCATCTGTGAAAAATTCTCTAAAAAGAAATTTTCCATCTGTGAAAAATTCTCTAAAAAGAAATTTTTCATCTGTGAAAAATGATCTAAAAAGAAATTTTTCGAGAAAAATTATTTAAAATATATTTTTTACAATGAAAAATTGTTCTCAAAAAACATAAAGTTCTGAATGTTCAAATAAATGCGAAATTCATTCTATCCTCTCCAAATTAAATTTTTATTCCAATACTTTTTTATTACAACCAAAAAAGTTAATTATATAAAGTTTCGAAATGTAAAATTTAACTTTTCAATTTTTATTGCAGTCAGTAATTTATGAAAATATATTTAATAACAAATTTCGTCCATTTAAATATTCAAAACTTGTGGATCATTCGAAAACAACTTTCATAATTAGCAATTTTTATCTAAAAATATTTTTATAATTAAAAATTTGTCTCAAAAAATTTGTTCATAGAAAAATTGTTCTCTAAAAAGATTTTCATTATTAAAAATTGTTCTCTAAAAATATTTTCTTAATTAAAAATTGTTCTTAAACAAAATTTTTATAAATGAGAAAATTTTTCTCTAAATAAAAACAAAAAACGATTTTTTAACAAAATAAAAATTGTTTTCTCAATAATATTCAAAATAAAAAATAATTTTTTTTCGAAAGAAACAAAAATTAGAACAATATTATATTTTTTGATAGAATCATTTTTTGTTTTGAATATTCAAAATAAAAAATGATTTTATCAAAAAATAAAAATTGTTTTCTGAATAATATTCAAAACAAAAAGTAATTTTTCCGATAAAAACAAAATTGTTCCCTAATATTCAAAACAAAAAATGAATTTTTCTAAAAAACATAAAATTAAAAAAATTTTTTTTTTTTAAATTAAAAAATGAAAATTAATTCTTTAAGGAAATTTTTATTTTATGACAAAAAAAAATAATAAAGTTCACTTTTTTTTAGTATTCGAGTTAAAAAAATTAATTCACTGACAGATTTCCTTAATTAAAAGTATACTTTACAAAAAAAAATAAAATAAAATAAAAAATAAAAATGAACTTGGTCGTTTTGGGAGTCGGAAATATTACGTTGCGGCCCAATACATCTAGAATGGTTGTGAATCCTTACTCGGCCTTACTCTAGGAGTCTGCGATCGAAGGAGAAAAGGATTCTCAAGAAACGCGAGATACTTTTCTGATTTTCAGACTCCGCGTTTTGGCACTCATTCCCTTTAAAAGGCTTGCTAAATAAAATTTTCTTTAAGAGAAAAAAACGCCTTAAAAGAAAATAGTGTTTTTATCGCATTTTCATAAATATTCCTCTTAGAAATTAATATTTTTTTCGATCCTCACAAAAAAAAAATACCGGAAATGGCCGCTATTTTTTTCCTTCGAAAAAATTGTTAAAATTTGCGCGGCTTTATTCTCAAAAATTTAAATTTAATTACATTATCAAAAATCAATTAATTAAATTTATAATTAAAAAAAAATTAAAAAGTGTTCATTTTGTCGACAATCCAAACAAAAAAATTAGGATTTATAAAATAATTTCGGTGCCAAGATATTTTGATAAATTATTTCCGTTACTCGAAAAAAAAAGAAGTCTATAATTTAGCAGGCCAATTTCCCGAGCGCAAATTTTGTATAAAAAAAAATAACATAAATGCGCGAAAAAAAGAATAAAATACGTAGAAAAATTTCGTTCCGTTAACTGAATATATTGCTTTGTGTTCATGCACAAGATACAATTTTCGAAATGAATTGTAAATCGAAACGAAGAATGTGAATGATTAAAGCTACTAATTAAAAAAAAAGAATTTCTAGACGCAGACAATTAATATTTCAAGTCGAAGATATAAATAAAAAGAAATCCAGTTTTTCGATTTCCTCAAACTCTCAATAAACGTTTATACTTACGCGTACAAAATAACGAAAATGTTACTAACGAGATAAATGAGCAAATTTATATCAACGAGCGCTTTCGTTTTATTTATTGTACGGTTTCAAAAAAAAAAATCAGTTCAAATTGAATGAAGATTAAAAAAAAATGTTCATCACTGCTTCGTACGTACAATAAAAAAGCAACTCTCGATTAAAAAAAAAAGAAACGTATGTACGAACTTAAATGTCTTTTATCAACGTCCTTATAAATATGATATTGTAAATAACGCATTGTCCATTTTATTTAAAAAATAAGAAATTTTTTCTGTTATATCAAAAAAACAAAAGAAAACAATGTGGAGAAATCTTAATTTTTTTCAAAGAATTTCTCCAAACGCTGTACTTTTGAAATATAAATTTAAATTTAATTTTAATTTTAATTTTAATTTTAATTTTAATTTTAATTTTAATTTTAATTTTAATTTTAATTTTAATTTTAATTTTAATTTTAATTTTCACTTTAATTTTTATTTTTATGAAAATGAATCTAAAAATTATTAAAGTAACTAATTATAATAAAAAATATTCAACAGCATTTGGAAAACTTTTAAAAATTAAGATTTTGACAAATTTATGTTTATTTCAAATCCTTAATAAGCCCCTAATGTTTTGAACGTTTAATTAAATGAACGAAACTTAATTATTTTTCTCCAAATTCAAATTATCATTCAAATTAAATGATAGAAACATTATTAATTTTTATCTTTTATTAATAATAATTAATAATTAATTATTATTAGTAATTTTATTTATTTTTGTTATTTTACTCTGTTTTATATTATACTTTATTTTATTTATTGTAATTTTATTTTATTATTTAATTTAATAAATATTTTTTATTTATTATTTATAGAAAATTTATAAAAAAAAGAGATATTTATAATTTATAATAATTAATACATTTAAAAAAATTTTTATTTGATTCAATTAAAAAATTACTTGTCTATTATTAAAAAAATATTTACTTGAATCAAATAATTTGGATTTAAATCAAATAAATTTGAACCAATAATTATTTTTGAACCAATAATTTTAGTATTTCAATCAAAAAGCATTTAATGGACTTGAATAAAAAAATTTTAATTCAAGCAAATATTTATTTGATAATTGACAAGTAATCGTTTATTTGAATTAAATAAATTTGTTGTCAGTTTGTAATTATTAATAGCTTCTATATATGAAAAATTTTATTATATATCAAAAATCATTATAATAATAATTATCAAAAATTATTCAATTAATAATTAGAACAATTTCTAATGAAAACAATCTTTTTCAATTATTTCAATGAAAAATTCATCTCGAATTCGAATGCAATCTATTTTATCGACATTATTTGCAAGAATGAAAAATAGCCCAGACTTGAAATTTATTGACCATGCTATAAACTCTATATATCCTTAATTTAACCTTCAGACTGGTACAGACAATGGATTCTGCGCTTTTCCACCTCAATGATTACTTTCTTTTTTTTCATTTAATAATAAAAGTAATTTTCCAATTGAAAAAAGAAAAAAAAATCTTTTGCCATTGCCTTAACAGTTGATTAAATTCATTACCTAATTATAATTTAGAATTTAGATAAATACAAGTGTAAATTTTTAAATTTCGAAAATAAATATTATTTTATATTTTTTTTATTTATATATTTTTAATAAAATTCTTGTCAAAATTCAACTTTTTAAAAAATTGTTAATAACATTTTTTGGCACAATTTCAATTATTTTTAATATAATTTTAATCGAATTTCTCGAAAAATGTAATAATTCTTAAAAATTTTATTACTTATTTAAAAATGTTTTAATAAAATTCTTTATGAGAATTCAATTTTAATATTTAATTATTCAATAAATTATTTATATCTGCATTTAAATAATTGAATTCTCGTATAATTTTCTAATAAAAATTGATTTAAAAATGAATTTCAGTTATAATTTTAGATTTGAATATTCATTATTCAAATTATTCAAATATTCGAATATTCGAATATTCAAATAGTATTTAAATATTAAAAGCATTATAGCATGAATTTTAAGAAATAATTGAATTTTGAAAAGGTTTCAAATTAAATTCTTTGGAAATCTTAATTTTTCATACTTATAACCAACAATTTTGTAGAATTAATTATTTTGAAAAAATTTAATTGAATTTTTTCTGAAATTATTTAAAGCGTTTATTTTTTAATATGTTATCTTTAGTTTATTATAAAAAATAAAGAAATTGATCACTCCGAGTCTTCGACTCGGAGTAATTAATTTCTTCATGTTTTATAATAAATATTCTTACTTATAAGTTGTTAAATTTCAAACAGGTTTGAATTTGATTTGAAGAATTTTGATTCCTGTGTAAAAATAATAATGATTAAATATTTAAATTTAAAAAAAAAGTTATTGACGTTTTCGAATAATTTTACAATCGTTTTCAACAAATAGAAATTTTGTAAATATTTTTTCCAAAATAAATTTAAAATTTCTTAAACAAAATTTGATTTAGAATATTTTTTTTTTACTTAAAACTTGTACTTTCTTTATGATTTTTAATTGAGAAGCAGAAAATGTGTGAAATATTGTCGACTTTCTAATTTTAATCCTCCAACAATTTTTTGATTTTTCTTTTTAGAAAAAAGGAAAAAATAGCTGCATAATTTCAATTTGTCAAACAATTTAGTTTTTCATATTAAAAAAAAAGGAAAATATTTTGAAGGATTTTCATTTATTAATTACCTAATAAAACGTTTGTTACAAAATGCTCATTTTTTTTAGAAACAAAGAAAGAAATAATGAATAATAACCTTTATAATTTTTTTAGATCAATAAAAATATTTTTGAATTATTTGAAAAGGAAAGATAATATTCTTAAATTAAAAAATAGTAAAAAACTAAAGAAGTAGGTATATTTTCTAGTTAAATTTTTTTTCTGGATATTTTTTCTAGTTTATATTTTTTTCTAGTTTATATTTTTCTCTAGTTTATATTTTTTTCAGGTTTATATTTTTCTCTGATATTTTTTTCGAAATTATATTTTTTACCACACGGAAAAAATTTTCATCTGGAACAGTTACAAACAATTTTTTTTTTTTTTTAGTAACAATTTAATATCTACACTCAAAAGAAAATTTTTGTCCCATCAGGACTTTTTCCTCTAAAAACTCCCAAGGACTAATTTAGAAAAAAAAATTCGAAAAAATAAACGCGCTAAAAACAAAGTCATTCTTAAATAAGGATTTTACATAAAATTTTGAGCGCGCCACTTCTATGAAATTGGTGATAAACCGAAGCTCGATGTATATGTGACCTTTTCTGTGAGTAGAAAACCAACACAATGAAAAATTTTATGGTTATAATGCGTATCAGAACCCCCATGATTTGGGGAAAAACAGTCAAGGCGCAAGCTCAGACTGGCAGGGGCTTTCCTCTACAATATATATATCGCTCTTATATAGAAAGCGAACACCCTTATTTTCAAACAGTTGACAATCGCGTTGACGCGGTGTTACTTGACCAAACAAAACCATAAAAAAATATTTTTTAATCAAAGAAACAAAAACAATACCCCCTTCCTCTCTCATTCTCTAATCATGACAAATGTATTATGATAAAGTCACACCAAAAATGGATGGAAACGAAAATAATTCTCATCACTGAAGTTCAAAGTGCGAGCTTGCAAAAGTTCGATCGAGGACATCGCGCACCACTTGTGGATATGTAATTTTTTTTTCTCGCCTAAAAGTACCGGTTGCTTTGTATTCATCTATATATAGGATGAGCAACAAAAATTTGCAATTCAACAAAAGAAAGTACTGACTAAAAAAATATACACAATTTTAGTTTAGAATTAAAAGTAAATCAAAATTACTTTTTACAGTGTGATGAAGACAAAAATATATTCTAAATTAAATATTTTTTACCAAAATTAGAGAAAATTATTGTAAAATTTAAAATATTTGCATATTTTATTTATATAAACAAGAAAACGGAAACAAAAAATAGAAAACAAAATATAAGTAATAAAAGGGACATTATTCAATCCAAAAAGTAAGTAAACAAAATATGAGAAGTCCAAATGTTTACCTAACTTTATGTTTTATAATAAATAAATAAATAAATAAATAAATTTAAATAAATAAATAGAATTTTTTTTAGTAAAATTTACTAAACAATGAAATTAAATATAAATTAATAAAATTCAAACAATAAATAAAATTAAAGTTTTTCTATTTGACTCGGAATGATCTCGTTCATCTCAATATTTATAAATTAATGATATCAAAAACAAATTATAATTAAACAACACAATATAAATATTATTTATTGCAAATAAATAGTTATTGATATAAACAAATACTTGTTTGTTACAAATAAATGTTTATTGATACAATCAAATATTTGGTACAAGTAAAAATTGTTCAAAAATAAAGTGAAGTAAAAATTATTTAAAAATAAATATTTAAGTGAAAATATATAATAAAATATTTTAGAAGAAAATAATTTTTACTTCACTTTATTTTTCAACAATTTTTACTTGTAGCAAATATATAAAAATGATTATTTAAGTGAAAATTATTTAAAAGAAAATATTTAAGTGAAATTTATTTAAAAGAAAATATTTAATACAAGTAAATATTTATTGTGAGCATTTATTATTTTATAAAAACAAATTCAATTCTTAATAGTCAAGTAACTGATTGAATCAAAGAAGTTTTTCCAGTTTATGAAATAACGATTTAGTAAAAATATTTTTTTCGAGTCAATTAAAAACTACTTTAAATATAAAAATACTAGCTTTAAATATAGAATTTATTACAGTGAAAAAAAAATTATTTGATTCAAATAACCGACAACTTTTCTATTAACAAATAAATATTTCTTTAAATCGAATAATTTTAATTTAATTCAATTAATGGTATTTGATTCAAATAATTTTAATTTAAGTCAATTAATAGTAATTAATTCAAATATTCAAATTACTGTTTCAATAAGTTGAAACAATTTATTTGACATAAATAAAAATAAATAAAATTTATTTCATTCAAAGAAATATATATATTTGAAAAAATATATATTTATGAAAATATATATTTGATTGAAGTAAATATTTATTTGATAATAGGCAAGTAATCAGTTATTTGAAATAAATAAATGTTTTTTCAGTGTAGGTTTAGATAAAAATTTTCAGTTTCAAGAAAATATTTATTGGTTAACAGTCACAATAATCTATTATATTCAAAAGAATTTTATTTATTTTTTATTTTTGTTTAGCTAAACTTTTTGGTTGAAACTTTAAAAAATTAATTTATTTATTTAAAGAATTTTGCATTCTTTTCTATTCTGTTTTTCATATTATTTTTCATTCTCAATTTTTTACTCAGGGAAAAATTATGTTTGAATAAAAAATTCAATTTTTTGTTCCAGAAAACTTTGTTTCAGTTTATTTTAAACAAAGTACTAAAGCTCTAAAATAATACTTTTCTATTGTAATTTATTAGCTTTCAAGTAATTGAAAAGAAATATTTTGGGGTTCAAGTCATTTTTTCAGAAATTTGCAAAAAAAATTATTTTTCAATTTAATTTTTAAATTTAATTAGAAAATTTATTAATTAATTATCAATTTTTAAGTGTAATTAAAAAGAAATATTTTGGGGTTTAAGTTTTTTTTGAAAAAATTTTAAACAAAAATTATTTTTCAATTCCAATTTAACGATTTAATTTTTAAATTCAATTTAAAAACTTAATTTGAAAATTGAATGTCCAAATAAAATTAAAAATTAAATTTTGAAATAATTTTTGTATAAATTTTGTGAAAAAACACTTCAACTTCAAAATATTATATTTTTATTGTAAATTATTAATTTTACAGTAATTAGAAAGAAATATTTTTGAGTTTCGTGAAATAACTAAAATTTTAAGGTGAAATAATATAAATAAATAGGTAAAGAAATAAAGAAGTAAAAATGTTAAAAAGTACAAAAGTGAAAAAGTAAAAAAGTAAAAAAGTAAAAAAGTAAAAAAATAAAAAAGTAAAAAAGTAAAAAAATAAAAAAGTAAAAAAGTAAAAAAGTAAAAAAGTAAAAAAGTAAAAAAGTAAAAAAGTAAATAAGTAAATAAGTAAAAAAGTAAATAAGTAAATAAGTAAATAAGTAAATAAGTAAATAAATAAATAAAAAATAAAAATACATTCCAACAATTTAAAGAATTTATTCAAAGAAATACACTTCGAATTATTGCCTCTCTTTTCTTCCTTCTCCAATGGCAATTCTCAATATAATTGTCTTATAGAAAACCAGTTGAAAAAAGAAAATCACGAATTAACTTCGCGGTGATAATAGAAATTTACTATAGAGGTATTAGAGAAAAATAAATTGAAAAAGAGGAGGTAAAAAAAAAATTCAACAAAGGTGACGTAATACTTGTTTCATTAATTAAATTAAAGGATAATTATTCTCAGGGTATTAGTGTAATTGAGAGCATTCAGGCGCGTCTTAGTAGAGCATTCCGAAGACGAAGGTTGCCAACAAATACGTAAGACTTCGACCATACTCTGTGCTAGATAAAAATACGAGATAAATATATATATCTATACCTTTATACCCCACCACTCTTTGATAGGAATCGCTAAATGTCTCTAGCTCGTCGTATTATTAAAACCTAACGAAAGCACCCTTATTTTTTTTCCTTCAGATATTGATCTTTCCACATCCCACATATATTTCCTCCAGTATTTTTCTATTTCGATTTTATCGATCTCTATATCCTCCAGTTTATATTAAGTAAACTTATTTCCAAAACGTAAACATTCATTTCAATTTTTTTAGAATTTTAATTTAAAATTTGCCCATTTTTTCACAAAACTATCTTATAACTTATTTATAAATAAACAATTTATAAATAAACTATTTATCCTACTCCTCTTTTTTTCTACTATTGCTACTCAATTTCTATTTTCCTAAAAGAAAAATTTGCTTATGAAACAAACAAATTTTCTTTCAAAGAAACAAATTTTAGTTGAATCAAGCAAACTTTTAGTTGGGCTAAACAAAATTTAGTTAAATCAACCAAATAGATGCATATTGCTACACAGGTAACCAAATATTTCTTTGTTTCAACAATAGAAGGTGATTAAATTTTTTTCTTCGAAGTCAACAATTTTTAAACTCAAATAAATGTTTATTTGAATCAAATAAATATTTATTTACAATTAATAAACTTTATTTACATTGAGAAAAATTATTTTCTTCAAATAATCGATTATAATTTAAATTTTTTATACTCAGGGAAAATTTTTTCGAAACAACCAAATTTTGTTTATGAAAAAAAAATTGTGGTTAAATCAAGTAAACTTTTAGTCGAACCAAATAAATTTTAGTTGAATAAACCAAATATTTGTTTGGTTCAACTATAGAAGGTGATGAAATTTTTTCTTCGAACTCAAAATTCATTAAACTGAACTTAATGTTTGTTTGTATCAAATAAATATTTATTTACATTCAACAAATATTATTTACTCTAAAAAAAAAAATTATTTCAATAATAATTATTTAATAATTGTCAAGTAATCGATGATTTGTGTTCAATAAATTTTTTTAGTGAACAGTTAACTAAAATTTTTTTGATTTAACTAAAAGTTTACATTAGATGACGAAATTCTTTCTACGAACAAAAAAATTTATTAAACTGGACCAAATGTTTATTTAAATCAAATAAATATTTATTTAGGTTTCAATAACCGTACTTTGTTTAAAATAACCTAAAACTAAGTTTTCTGGTACAAAAAATAGAATATTTTATTCAAACATAATTTTTCTCTGATTAAAAAATTGAGAATTAAAAATAATAATTAAAATAATAATAATTAATAATAATAATTAAAAATAATATGAAAAATAGAATAGAAAAGAATGTAAAATTCTTTGAATAAATAAATAAATTTTTTAAAACGAAAAAGTTTAGCAAAAATAAAGATAAAAAATAAATCAAATTCTTTTAATATAGAATAAATTATTTGGACTATTAATAAATAAATATTTTCTTGAAACTGAAAATTTTTATCTAAACATATACACTGAAAAAAATTATTAGCTAATTCAAATTTAGAGAAAAGTAATTGTAATTATTTTTTTTATAGTAATTTTAAAAAATGTTAAGCAGAAGAAAAATTCCCTTTATTTCAACGTTCAAAATTTTAAGGGAAAAAAAGCGACTGAAATCTATTAAAAATTTTTTAAAACCTAAACCTAAAACAAAAGAAGTTAATTAATTTTCAAAAATAAAAAAAATATCCTCCGTTTGTCTTGTTTTATTAAAATTAACTTTTCATACAGTTTTTCTGCAGCTATCAAATTGAGAGCAAAAAAAACGAATCAAAATGTTACAACATTTTGATTCGTTTTTTTTTTGCTCTCAATTTGATATCTGCAGAAAAACTGTAATCATATTTGGAATTTTTTCTTCTTAAAATGATAAATTATGCAAGAAAAAATTAATTTTAATCGAGATTTTAATCAAACTGATTTTATTTATTTGACATATTATATTGAATAAAACAAACCGAAAATGTAAAAAATTTTCTCTCATTTTCAGATTATTTGAAACTTATCCTCTAATCAAAATCGATGTCCAACATTGTATAAATAAGTTCCGTGAACTTCCACAAGAATTTAAGTCGATGAGAATGTTTACTGGAATATTCGATGGAACTAGTTAAAGAGCGTTAATGCTGACCGACTTGATAAAGATCGTATATGGCACAAATAAAAAAAAAGTCTATAATCGACGCACCCGCTTTGTTTATACATTAAAGATACAAATTTACTGAAACACAAACAGGTTGTTTTCTCTACAAACAGTATTAAACTGTTCAAATTTTTAATTTCAAAAATTAATTAATTCTACTATTTAATTATTTAATTTTAAAAATTAATTAATTCTACTGTTTCATTTTTTAATTTCAAAAATTAGTTAATTCTACTATTTAATTTTTAATTTCAAAAATTAATTAATTCTACTATTTAATTATTTAATTTCAAAAATTAATTAATTCTACTGTTTCATTTTTAATTTCAAAAATTAGTTAATTCTACTATTTAATTTTTTAATTTCAAAAATTAATTAATTCTACTGTTTAATTTTTTAATTTCAAAAATTAATTAATTCTACTGTTCAAATTTTTTAATTTCAAAAATTAATTAATTCTACTGTTTAATTTTTTAATTTCAATAATTAATTAATTCTGCTGTTCAAATTTCTAATTTCAATAATTAATTAATTCTACTGTTCAATTTTTTAATTTCAAAAATTAATTAATTCTACTATTTAATTTTTTTCAATTTAAAAAGTGATTTAATTTTACTGTTCAATTTTTTCAAATAAAGAGAAAATTTGCCAAGGGAAATGTAAAGTTATCCCAAAATGAAGGGCAGCAAAAAATTTGCAAACAAAACAACAATGCAGGAGAGATAACGAAATGTTAATTCAAAGAAAAACATCAATTTTCTCAACAAAAAAAAACATTCAAGAAAAAAATGGTTCAATTTTATTGATATAAGCAAAAAGGAGCAATTCAATGGAAACGATGGTACAATTTTCTAGAAACGAAACAGAAATTTTATTCATAGAAAGTAAAAATATGTGATTTTACCAAATGTATATTGAAAATAAAAATGCCATTTTATTGAAATTCAATTTAACCGAAAATTTTACTACAAAAACGAAAAGAGAAACCAAAAATCAATTTTCGAAAAAAACTCAAAACGACATTGAAAGTTTTAACGAAGAATTGATCTTAAACGAAAAATTGATACTCAACAAAGAATCGATTTTTAACAAAATGTCAATCTTTAACAAAGAATGAAACAAAGAATTGATATTTTCTTTGTTATCAAAAACTTGTACCAAGGAGACTTTATACAATGATCTAAAAAACGAAAAAAAAATTGGATTTTAAAAGAAGAAGAAGAACATGTATTAAATTTAATCAACGAAAAAAGGAAATTAAATTCTAAAAAGAAATTTGAAATGGGACGGAAGTACAAACATCGTTTGATACCTGAACAGGATCGTAGAATATGTGGTAGCATTTGTTTATGTCAGCTCACAATTGTGATTAGTTGCGTTGCTTTGGTTTATCTAAGCGTCGCCATCTATATACCATCTCATCGGTAAGTCACAATGTCGTGATTGTTTGTCCTACTATATATATGTATATACTGTATTAACCCTAATAGATCGAATATGCCATAGTTCCCCTATTTCTGTATATATAGAATAATCTAGCGCACCACTTTCAGTTACTCATTCAGAGGCGATCAATCTTATGATGTCAGTCCTTAATTTTATCTAGGGCTTTATCTTTATACGCAGAATTGACCGATATATATATTCTTTTTTCATGTTCAAAAAAAATAAACTACTCCAAAAACTACAATTTTAGGTTTTTCATTGAAAAAATAAATTTTTTAATTAAATTTTCGAATTAAATTTTCGAATTAAATTTAAATTTTAAAATATTACATTTTTATTCTAAGTTATTAATTTTTAGGTAATTGAAAAGAAATATTTTAGGGTTCAAGTCATTTTTTAAGAAATTTACAACAAAAAATTATTTTTCAATTTAATTTAACAAATTTAATTTAAAAATTTATTATTAATTATCAATTGACTAATTTCAAGTGTAATTAAAAAGCAATATTTTGAGGTTCAAGGAATTTTTTAAGAAATAAACGAAAAAAAATTATTTTTCAATTAAATTTAACAATTTAATTTTTAAATTTAATTAGAAAATCTATTATTAATTATCAGTTGGGTAATTTTCAAGTGTATTAAAAAAAAAATATTTTGGGGTTCAAGTACTTTTTTAAGAAATTAACAACAAAAAATTATTTTTCAATTTAATTTAACAATTTAATTTTTAAATTTAATTAGAAAATCTATTATTAATTATCAGTTGGGTAATTTTCAAGTGTAATTAAAAAGCAATATTTTGTGGTTCAAGTAATTTCTTAAGAAATAAACAAAAAAAAATTATTTTTCAATTAAATTTAACAATTTAATTTTTAAATTTAATTAGAAAATCTATTATTAATTATCAGTTGGTTAATTTTTAAGTGTAATTAAAAAAAAATATTTTGGGGTTCAAGTACTTTTTTAAGCAATTAACAACAAAAAATTATTTTTCAATTTAATTTAACAATTTAATTTTTAAATTTAATTAGAAAATTTATTATTAATTATCGATTGGGTAATTTTCAAATATAATTAAAAAGAAATATTTTGGCGTTTAATTCATTTAAAAAAAAATTTTAAACAAAAATTATTTTTCAATTTAATTTACCGATTTAATTTTTAAATTCAATTTGAAAACTTAATTTGAAAATTCAATGTCCAAATAAAATTAAAAATTAAATTTTGAAATAATTTTTGTATAAATTTTGTGAAAAACACTTATCCTCCAAAATATTAAATTTTTATTAATTTGTTATTGGAATTCATTAATTTTCCAGTAATCTGAAAAAAAAATTTTCAGATTTAATTAATCTTAAAGAAATTTATGACAAAAATTATATTTGAAAATTTAATTTCTAAATTTAATATGAAGACATAATTTGAAAATGTAATTTCTAAGTAAGATTTAAAAATTGTAAATTTATTTTTCAAATTAAGTTTAAAAATATTTTTTATATAAATTTCGTACAAAAAAAAGACTTGAACTCCGAGATATTTCATTTTTATTGTAAATTATTAATTTTCCACTAATAAGAAAAAAATACTTTTGAGTTTGAATTTTTTTATAACAAATTTATACAAGAATTATTTATAAATTTAATTTACAAATAAAATTTGAAAATTTAATCTACAAATTGGATTTTCAAATTAAATTTAAAAATAATTTTTGTATAAATTTCGTAAAAAACGACTGAAACTCAAAAATATTGCATTTTTATTTATTTTTATTGAAAAAAAAATTATTACTTTTTCAGTAATTAAAAAGAAAAAAATTTGGAACTAAAGTCTTTTTTGACGAAAGTTATAAAAAAATTATTCTTAAATGTTATTTGAAAACTTAATTTTAAATTTAAAATTTGAAAATTTAATTTCCAATTAAAATTAAAAAATAAAATTTCCAATTAAAATTTAAAAATAAAATTTCCAATTAGAATTTAACATTTCCAATTATAATTTGAAAATTAAGTGTAAAATTTATTTCTGTAGGTATAAATTTCGTAAAAAGAAAAAGACATGAACTCGAAAATATTATAATTATTTTTATTAATTTTCATTGTCATTTATTAATTTCTTCCAGTAATTAAAAAGAAGTATTTTGTGGTTTCAGTAGAATTAAATTTACAACAAAACTTATTTTTTAATTTAATTTAAAACTTTATTTTAAAACTTAATTTCCAAATATAATTTAAAAATTCAGTTTTAAAAATAAACTTAAACTTACAAATTATCTTTAAAAATTCAATTTTCAAATTAAATTGAAAAATAATTTTTGTATAAATTTCGTAAAAAGAAGACTTGAACTCAAAAATATTATATTTTTTTTGTAATTTATTAAATTTCCAATAATTAAAAAGAAATATTTTTGAATTTAAGTCTTTTTTATACGAAATTTAGACAAAAATATTTTAAAAATTAATTTGAGAATTTAAAAATAATGTCAAAAGTTACAGTCTTAAAAAAAAAGACTTAAAACTCCAAAATATTTCTTCTTAATTACTCAAAAATTGATAAATTACAAGAAAAAATAAAATAAAAAAATTTAATAAAAAAATGCTTTTTTCCCCTTTTTTCTTTGACTCGAATAACTTAAAAGAAACAGCAAACTCAGCAGTCGTAAATTCTGTTTGTAAAAAGAGAACTCCAGAACTTTTTACCCCATTTTCATTTTATGCTTTATGAATAGAACAAAAGGCCATGAATCCTTAATGCAAATTGATTTTATAAATAATAAATGAAATATTTTGTTTCAGTCACAAAACAATATTAAATAGATAAAAAAAACGCATTAAACAGATAATTTTGTTCAGTAAATAGAGGAAGTAATATAATATTTATAGTATAAAACAAACAAAAAATCTCCAAGAGCAAAAAATTTCAACTATAAAAAATTATTCTCTCTTAATTTTGAATCAGTTAAGAACAACTGATTGTCAGTGAAAAAATGACTGATTTTCAGTACAAAATTAATTTATTAAAAATTAATTAAAATTAATTAATCAATTAACTGAAAAATTAATTATAATTGAATAAGAAACCTACTGAAAAATGAGTTATTTTTAACTGACAATCAATTATTTTTAACTAATTGTCAGTAGAAATATTACTATTTGAATTAATGACTGACTTTTTGCTTCTAAATAAATTATTTTCAACTGATTCAAATTTAGAGAGTTTCGTTTTAAAAAAAATATGTCGAAAATCTAAAAGTTTGTTTCGAACGATGATGATAAATGTCTGTACAAATATTTATATGAAAATTAATCTTTAAAATCGTTTCAGAGCTTTTAATGCTGGTATCGATCCACATCCGGTGATGTGCCAAACAGTCAACGCGACTCTAGTAAATTCTTGCACATGGGCAAGTTGCGGTGAATGGTGTTTAACAAAAACAACCGGCTTTTGTCCCCAAATTCACGCAACTGTCAGGCGAAATGGCACTGACATTATTTTCGAAAATTGCACAAACAGTGCCAGCGTATATTGTCCTCAGGTAAGAAAAATCATTCAAATTTTTCAATCCTACGATATAATTAATTGATAACCAGAAAAATTTTCTCTATGAGAAAATTATTTATAAAAATCTGCTCCCTGAGCAAAAAAAAACCTTTCTAAGTTAATTTACAAAAAAAAATTTCTTGACAAAAAAAATGTCAAAGTTATACAAGAAAATATTTTAATTTTCATTTCTAAAATATGGATTATTTTAGAAATTAATAATCCGAGAAAAGATAGTGTCGCGACGCTTATGAATAAAATATTTTTCAAATCAAAAACTTGCCGTTCGTTGAATTCTTACTATGGCAGCATCTCCTGGACCAACTTCTCGATGATCTGCACCTCACGTTCTCTCCTTCGATCTGAAATTCCGAAAAGTTGAAAAAAAATTAAAGAAACATTATCAAAAGATATTTTAATATTTGAACTGAAAAAAAAATTTATTTGATTTAAATAACCGATTACTTTTGACTATTTTCAATTAAATATTTACTTGAATCAAATAATTTTTATTAAATCGTAGTAAATTATAAATAATTATAATTTCTAAACACTTACACCCATCAGCATCCATCAGCACCCGATTCGTACCTTGAATCTTCCAAATTCACGATAACACTTCACTCAAACTTCTGAATTTATTTTTTATATAAAAAAAAATTTTTCACAAAATATCGATCGCGGTTTAAAGAAATTCGACACTCCCGAAAAAGCTATTTTAAAAAGACACTTAAAAAAAAACTCAGGCGCACTCCCGATCGCGTTTTAAATAAAAAATAAAAACATTTTTACTAAATTAACAATAATAATTCGCGGTTAAAAATAAACTTTCATTCCGAAGAAACTGCGATTTTAAGAAATAAAAAAAGAAACGCGAACATTCAACGAGATACGGTATAAACGATCGCGAAAAACACTCCCGAAATTTTTCTACGATAACACAACACTCGAACACTTCCAAAATACAGTTTCCAGATATTCATAATAGTGAAAAAAATAAATAATTCACTGAATTACGAAAAAAATTGTGCCAAGTTTTCTTCTTTACTAATCCGATGCTCAATGGAATTGGGAATTACCTGTATTCACAAACATATTAAAAAACACTTTATTTAAAACTGTAACTTATTCAAAATTATTTTCAACATTTTGATTTAATTATTATTTTCTCGAATTATTAACTAAAATTCTTCTTTAAATCAGTTATTTTTAATAATTTTTGAAAAAGTTCTTTGAGAATTTTCAAATCCATTTGTTTACAATTCAATTTTGGGAAATTTCGATTATTCAGAAATTCTTCAATTAAATATATATTAGAATATAAAAACTTCAAATAATATAAAAAATAATTCAATTAAACTTTTTCAAAAAAATTAATTTCAAAATTCAATTACTTCTAAAAATTCAGGCTATATTGCTTTTCATATTCAATTTTTTTCTAAAACTTTATCTAGAATTCAATTTTAAATCAATTCTTATTAAAAAGTTCTATGAGAATTTAATTATTCAATAACAAAAATAATTCAATTATTTAATAATTGAATACTTTTTAAAATTGAATACTTAAAAAAGAACTTCATCAAAATTTTTTAACATAATTGAATTGATACGAAGAATTTTATTTACATTTTTAAAAATAATTGAATTCTTGCAACGAATTTTATTAAAATTTTTCAAAATAATTGAATTCCTAAGATGAATTTTATTAAAATTTTTCAAAACAATGAATTCTTAAAAAGAATTTTATTATTTATAAAAATAATTGAATTCTTGTGATCAATTTTATAAAAAGATTTTTTAAATAATTGAATTTCTTTGAAAATAATATTATTTATGAAAATAATTAAATGTTTGCAAAGTATTTTAGTGCAAAGTAAAAAATTGTTTTAAAAACAATTTAAAATTATATTAAAAATAATTGAATTAATTTTATAAAAATCATTTTAATTCTATTATTATCTATTAAAACTTTAACTGCAATTAATTTATAAATCAATTTTAATTAGAAAATTCTACGAGAATTCAATTATTTTAATACAAACATAGATAATTCATTGAATAATTGAATCTTTCTTGAAATTTAATTCTTAATAATTACATTTTTCAAGGAATTCGTTTAAAATTGTATTAAAAATAATTGAAATTCTGAAATGAGTTTTATTATTTATGAAAATAATTGAATTATTGCGAAGAATTTTATAAAAAAAATTTCAAATAATTAATTTTTTTCGAAAAAATTTATGCAAATTCTATTGATTGAATTCCTGTGAAATTTTCATTATTCTAGAAAATAATTGAATATTCGTGTAGAACTTTGTCAAAATTGTTTTTAAATAATTGAATTATTTTGAGAAATTTTATTAAAATATAAGATATACAAATTACTTAATTAAGAAAAATTTTTGAAAATAATTG
This sequence comes from Leptopilina syphax, assembly GCA_032872505.1. Taxonomy (NCBI): domain Eukaryota; kingdom Metazoa; phylum Arthropoda; class Insecta; order Hymenoptera; family Figitidae; genus Leptopilina; species Leptopilina syphax. The sequence goes on from CM065469.1 coordinate 41,498,031, forward strand.
AAATTTTCAATGAATTTTATGAAAATTTTTGGAAAATAATTGAATTCTTGTGATGAATATTGTTATTTATGAAAATAATTGATTTCCTGCGAATGATTTTATTATTTATGAAAATAATTAATTTCCTTGAAAATAATTTTTAAATCTATAAAAATAATTAAATTACTGCGAAGAATTTAATGCCAAATTTGAAAACATTTCATTTTTTCGAAAAAATGTATGTAAATTCTATTTTTAAGAATTGAATTCCTGTGAAGTTTTTACTTTTTTTGTCAAAATAATTGAATGTTTGTGTAGAATATTATTAAAATTTTTGTTTAATAATTGAATTCTTTTGGGAAATTTGTTTAAAATAGTAGAATATTGAAACCCATTGAAAATAATTGAAATTTTTGAAAATAATTGAATTTTATGACTTTTGAAAATAAATCAATTCTTGTCATGAATAGGTATATCATCATATATAGAAAATAATTGGAATTTTGACAAGAATTTTATTTAAATTTTTGAAAATAATTGAAATTTTGCCAAGAATTTTATTAAAATTTTTGAAAATAATTGAATTTTGAAGAAGAATTGAATTATTTATGAAGATTATTGAAACTTTGTAGAGAATTTAAAAAAATTTTTTAATATAATTTAATTTCTGTGAAGAGTTTTATTACTTTTGAAAATAATTAAATTTCTGCAATCATTTGTAACTTTTCAAAAATTCTCTAAATTATATGGTTCAATTTACGAACTTTTCGTGCTTTTTCAATCAAATTACAGACAATGAGAGTGAGTGAGAAAACCGGAGCTTTCTCTCTCACACTCATTGCCCCCACTTTTACTATTCGCACCTTAGTTGCGCACAACGCGTATTCGTAATCTTCTGCGCACATCATTTCTCCGCCCTTCTATAATACAAAAGCTGAGTTGTTATTGAACATCAGCACAAAATATAAAATTATAATTCCAAATGACAAATAAATAAATAAACAAAAAAGATACTTATAAATTTTAGAAGATAACATAAAAGTGCCGTACGCAGAAGAGTAAAAAATACAGTCCCTATTTTTTTATAACAATTAAAAAATATTTACTTACGTACAAACTGGTTCGTAGAATTAATCACAATCCAATGTCCAAACTCCACAAGGCACAATTCTCACTTCCTCGATTCCGGAAATGAAAAGTGTAATTACACTTGACTAGGTTAGCTTCCAATATTCTCTTCAATAATGGATCGGAATGTTTCATCAATAGAAACAAATAGGGTTTTCGTTCATTCACAACTCATATCCTTTCTTTGCAACCCACTTTCACTCTCTTGTAGCTTTCTCTCTCCTTAAAAATAAGTAAAATAAACAAACAATAAGTAAATAAAAAAAGGTAAATGAGAAAAAGTATAAATAAAAAAAGTAAATACAAATAAAATATATTACAACAAACGAAAAAAAACCATAGACTCCAAAACATAACAAAAAAAATATTTTCAGGTAAACTTGGGCGCAGTGAGAAAGTACAATTGCAACAACGGTAGCGAATGTAGTGTACTGACGGGTGTTTTTAATTGTAGTAAAGGACATTGCGCCAATATCAGTGAACTAATGTTGTGTCACTATGTAGCGGATGGAATAACAGTTGACGCTGATAAGGACAATTTGAAACTCAATGGTTACTTTAGCTGCCTGAATTCACGGTGCACGAGAATACGTAAGGCATTCTCGTGCGATCGTTACTGCCCAAAAATAAGTACATCAAATATAAATGTGTTCCTAATGCAAAATGACAACATTGTAACAGCCTCATGCTCTCGTGCAATAGCCTTAAATAGAGCCAATGGTAATTTGCTAGGTGAACGGCTCGAGACTCCACAACAAATTTGGGACCACTACAGCGATCCAATTGTTACAAGTTGTTTTCTTGTATCCCGTGAAGGAAGTAGAATCAGGTATGAAAAACTGCCGTTACTCCATTCTTTCTTTTTTTCCACTCTATCTTTATTTCTTTTTTCTATATGTATAACTTATCCCCACTCCAATAAATTTTTCCACAAACTGAACCGGAGTGGGGACTATGAGAAGGAAAGAGAAAGACTGGAACTTCTCTCTCGCACTCGTTGCCCCACTCTAACATCCTTTTTCCTCAAACTAAACCGGAGTGGGAACTAAAGTATTGGAAGTGCTAAAAAAACGATTTCTTAAGCAGCGAATAATTTTTTTTTTTTTTGTTCATTTTCAGAGTGGAGGATTGCGTAAATGGTACATATTTGGACAAGGCATTAATTCCACAGCCTTCGACGAATTTCACGACATTTTTGAATCTTTATGAGAAAAGTCTGACACGTCCTGTGGATCCGACAAATGTTTTCGTGCCAGCCCAACGTACATTAACTATTTACAATACTTCTAGACTTTACATTAATCTTGAAGGTTGTGTTAATACTTTACGTGGCGAGTGTCGAGAATTTCTACAAACCCACGGCAGGGATGGAGATAATCAAACTGCACAGAGCAGATATCCTTGCTATTACAACAAGGTAAAGAATAATTACAATACAATGTACAATATTAATGTTTATTAACTTTCCTGTTCTTGAAAGTACTCTTTTTCTACCTTCTTTTTTCAAGGAAAAAAAATAATTTTCCTAACAAGAGAACAAAAAAGTACAAACACATTTTTTACTCACTTTAACGCAACCACAACTTCAATATTTTTGGGTTCTTGAAAAATACTTTACTTATTTAATAGTCTCCACACTTTGGTAAAAAATTTAAATTTATTAAAAATTATCAAAAATTCAAAAAACCGAATTTATGAAAATTCAACCTTTTTTCTTCTCTTTTATGGCATTTCGCTTCAATATTTTTGGGTTCTTGAAAAACACTTTACTTATTTAATAGTCTTCACCCTTTGGTAAAAAATTCAAATTTATTAAAAATTATCAAAAATTCAAAAAACCGAATTTATGAAAATTCAACCTTTTTTCTTCTCTTTTATGGCATTTAGCTTCACTATTTTTGTGCTTTTCAAAAATACTTTACTTATTTAATAGTTTTTATTCTTTGATAGAAAATTCAAATTTATTAAAAATTATCAAAAATTCAAAAATCCGAATTTCTTAAAATTCAACAATTTTTCTTCTCTTTTATAGCATTTACCTTAAATTTTTTGGGCTCTTTAAAAACACTTAACTTATTTAATAGTCTTTATCCTTTGGTAAAAAATTCAAATTTATTAAAAATTATCAAAAATTCAAAAAACCGAATTTCTTAAAATTCAACATTTTTTCTTCTGTTTTCATGGCATTTAGCTTCACTATTTTTGGGCTCTTGAAAAACACTTTACTTATTTTTTTTTTGGAAAAAATTTAAATTTATTAAAAATTATCAAAATTTCGAAAAACAGAATTTCTTAAAATTCAACATTTTTCCTTCTTTTTTATGGCATGAAGCTTCATTATTTTTGGGCTCTTGAAAAATACTTTACTTATTTAATAGTCTCCACTCTTTGGTAAAAAATTTAAAATTATCTAAAATTATCAAAAATTCGAAAAACCGAATTTCTTAAAATTCAACATTTTTTCTTCTCTTTTATGGCATTTAGCTTCAATATTTTTGAGCTCTTCAAAAACACTTTACTTATTTACGCAGGGTGTCTAACAAGGATCGAGAAAATAATTCTTTGACTTTTGCCCTGACTTTTTCCTAATTTTATTTCTGTTTTCTTGGAACAAAAATATTGTAACTGACATATTTAACAATAAATTAATATCTAATGACAGAAATAAACGATAATAATAATCTTCTAAGTTTTTTTAGATAAAAAAAATTTTATTTACAAAAATTTTAATTTTTGTATAAATTTTTAAAAATTTTCCTGACTTTCAATGAAATTCTCTGACATTCCATGACTTTTCCATGACTTTTCCCTGAACAAAAAAATTCCCAGTCTTTTCCCTGACTTCCCTAACTTCCTTGACCGTTAGACATCCTGAATTATACATACATACCTAGAAATTTTTATAAAATTCATTGTAAAATTCAATTATTTTCACAAAAAACCATATTCATCACATAACTCAATTATTTTCTAAATTAATCAAATTCATGGGAAAATTTCAATGATTTTCAATATTCTACTATTTTAATTAAATTTCATAAAAGAATTCAATTATTAAAAACAAATTTTGATAATATTCTACACAAAAATTCAATTATTTAAAAAAAAATTTCACAAAATAATTCAATTATTTAAAAACAATTTTGACAAACCTATACACGAATATTCAATTATTTTCTAGAATAATGAAAATTTCACAGGAATTCAATTTTTTTTTATAAAATTCTTCCCAATAAAAAATAAAAATGTTTCATTCCAGAACAACTCCTTTATGGTGGTAGCTCGCTTCGACTTGAATAAAACACGAACGGAACTTTTGATAGCCATCATAGTGCCATCAACTTTATTCGTCATAAGTCTCACGACACTGGTAATTATAACACGATCAGTGCAAGTTGGTGACGACGCAAAAATGAGATGTCGATATTGTTCCGATAAACAGGAAAATGAGGGTGAAGACGAGGGACTTGTAGCTGGATCATCAGCACCATACCATGATCACGTCAACGAAAATGAGGTCAGAACAACTCTCTAGTCTTTTTTCAAATTGAATCAAATTTCACTAAACAAAACCTGTCCTTAACAATTTAACTTCAATGAAGATTCACTCCTTTTTGAACTTTCGAAAACAGCGACTGTTTTCACTTATTTTAGTCAAATATTCAACTACTTCGACTTTTTCGGGGTTTTATAGTCTCTCTGAGAATTAAAATTTTCATCCCTATGTCAAAATAACCCAAAAAGAAAGAAAATCTTCATTCAAGTAAAAGATCAATTTTTCAAATTAGTGAAATTTCTTCACATACAAACACAGGGTTGCCATGCAACCTCGAAACCTGGAAAATCAGGAAATGTCAGAAAATTTTATAAACCTAGAAAAAACCTGTAAAAGTCAGGGAATTTGAAATGAGCAAAATCGTGGCAACCCTGAAACATATAATAAAATAATTTAAGACTAAAAATACCTCAAATACCCACTTAATAATTATTTTCCGAATTTTTTTAATAAATACGTTTTGTGTGCCATTTCAGATTGATCTTTAGTTTTCAATAAAAAAAAAATGCGTGTTCATTTACAACCATGTGATAAATTTTTTATCGGATTTTCCGAAAGTTGCGCACAACCATGGTTCCATAATTATCATCATTCTTTTCGAAATCATAACTACATATTTCTCTCCCTCTCTCTCATTCTACAAAAATGCATGCTCTCTATTTTGTAACTTATAATCATCAATTCTGGGTAAGTGGATCTCACTATTTTAATTTCAATTTTAATACCCGTCTTTACATTATACTTGTTATTTAACTTAAATATAGATTTCTCAATATAGTTCAAGTAATATCGACAATAAATGTAAAGTTTTCTTAACTCTGTTACTTGTTTATTAATAAAAAAATAGTCTCTTCTAAATATTTATTTAAATAGAAAAAAAACTATTTTTCTATTTTCGATTTAGTATATGATAATTAATATAAATTTCCAAATTATTATCCTAATTTCAATTTATGTATAATTATTATTTACTATTGAAAATTAATCCCCTTTGTATATATTTTCGCATTTAAAAAATTACAAACAACCTAAAATTGTTTGCTCTTAGCTATCTTTCTTCAGAGCCCGTCATAATTATAATTTATAATTTAATATCAATTTTTAATTTCTCATGTGCTTTTCTCAATTCATTATAATTATCACTGCCTTTTCATTCCTTTATTTACGCACTTAAGAAAAATTTATTTGATTCAAATAACCACGATTACTTGACTATTATCAATTAAATATTTACTCGAATCAAATAATTTTTATTTCAGTCAATTAAATGGTATTTGTTTCAATTACTGAAATTATTGGTTCGTTCAAATACCATTGTACTGATTTAATTAAAAATTATTTGATTCAAATAAATATTTATTTGATTCAAGTAAATATTTATTTGATTCAAATAAATATTTATTTGATACAAGAAAATATTTACTTGAGCCAAATAAATATTTATTTGTTTCAAATAAATATTTATTTTACTCAAGTAAATATTTACTTGATAACAGACAAGTAATCATTTACTTGATAACAGACAAGTAATCATTTACTTGAATCAAATAAATTTGTTTTCCAGTGTGTCGACAAAAAATCATCAATATCGAAAAACGAATACAAAAAATAGTTATTAAAAAGAAATTAATTTTTCTATTTGTAGAAATATTTATGTTTAATCACTGCCCTGCGTAAAATAGCGAGAATATTTAATATAAAAAGAAATCGTTTTTTAATAAAAAATACGATAGAAATATTTAAGTATTATATTCGTATAATAAATTCATTAATTTATAATATTATATATAATAACGATCAAAATTTATACTCTTGTGAAAGTAGAAAAAGAAGAAATATTCTTATATTTACTCCTATAAAATTAAGCTCATTATGTTAATTGAAATCTATAAAAAAATATATTATATATATATACCTACAATATCGTTTAATTACTAATTAACCGGAAAGCAAAAGCAAGAAAAAAAAATATGTACCCGAAAAAAAGAATTTGAATTTTTTGATACTCGAATTATTTTTTAAAAAAATACTGTATTTTCGACTCTTATTGTAAGCCTAACGCAAAAGATGCGAGGAAAATGAAAGTAAAATAGTATTTTTAATACAATTATAATCAATTTAACAAATTCAAAAAATTCAAAAAATTCTACAAGATTACGTCCAAACTGGAAAATAAACTAAATAAATAAAATAAAAAACAATAAAAAAAAAGTTCAATTTAATAATCCCTTTTTTTAACTGCGACTATTCAAACTTTCAACTTCCTCCATTTGAAAACAAACAAAGAAAAAACTGAAGCATATGTAAATAAAACAAAAACAAAATTTAGAAAGTTACCCTCTCGTTGGGGCCAAAAACTGTGCATCGTAAATGTATTTCTGCAAACTGTTGCCTTGAAACCATTTTATATCTTATAAATGAAAGTGAAAAGCAAATTATTATATAATCAAAAAGAAAAAAAACTAAACTTTTTTATGTGATTTTACGAAAAATTAATTTTGCATTTGCAAGGAAAAAAAGTATATTATATATTGTTCCTCAAATCGAATCTCTCTAATTTTAATAAAATTATTTTCAAAATTATAATCTCCATTTTATTAAAATTAGAGATCCTTATAATTAACATATTATATAATCGAATTCTCATATAGTAAAATATTCCTATATAATCGTATATATAATAATGTATCTTAACTAAATTATTTAATCGAATCGCTTTCGATGTTGGCACTGATTAAAAAATAATTACCGAATCATACTCATTCAATTATTGCTAAAATTCACGTCTTTATATGTAAAATATGAATATTTTTAATTCATCTCTACCTTTTATATAAAAATCATTTAATATGATTAAAAAAAGTATTTTTAAATTTAAATTTATTAACTTTATTTTTAAAGAGAATATTTAAAATTTTTGATTCAATATCTAAAAGAAAAGATATTAAATATATTTTGTTTCCAAAAAAAACGAAAAGAGATTTTAACTAATTTTAACTAATTTTATAATAAAAATAATAATTTTAATAATAATGAATTTTAATTTTAATCACTATTATGCTCTGTCTATATTTGAATCAGTAAAAATGTTTACTAATTCGAATTAGTAACTGACTTTTCGCTTTTGAATTAGTAAATTTTATTAGAATTAGTAAATTTTACTAATATATTTAAATAAATTAGTGTAAACTACTATTTATTAGTAAAATTCACTAATTAAAAATCAAAAAATTCAGTCACAAATAAGTAAACATTTTTACTAATTCAAATTTAGGGAGCTAATAATATATTAATATTAATAAAAATAGAAAATGTTAATATTTAATAATTTGCAATAATTAAGAACTATAAAATTTAGTTAATATTCAATAATTGTAATAACTATTAATATAATAACAAATATAATTACTAATTAATTATGTATTATATAAATTAATATTTAAGTATTAATAATTTATTATAATTAAATAAATTATAATTTTAATTATTTAATTATTAAAATAGAAGAATTATTATACTGTTACGTTTTAATAATATTTTATACTAAAATTATAAATAATTATTCTTTGTAAATATTAATTTTTCTGCATAAAAACTGTACTGTTAGTTCGAATCATTTTCATCTACTTTTTAATACACTCGGTCTAATTACCTGACTAAAATATAAAATTTCCGAAAAACTATCACTATTTTATTTATACAATTATACTAATAACGAAAATATGCAACAGAAGCATATACACATTGCGATTTCTAAGAATCTAATATTATATTAATTATAATTATGACAATTTATTATAATTATGACAATTATGACATTAATTAAATTTACACTAATTGCTTTTACTAATTACTATTCTTAATTAAAAAAATTAATATTCTACAATAATATTGATAGTAATTAAATAAAAGAAATTAATTTAATTATCGAAATTAATTTTATCTCTGTTATTAATAAAAAATTTTTAATGATAATTAATTATAATTTGTAACATAATTATAATTAGTTAAAAAAAAAGATTAAAGATATATATTTTAACGCAACGATATAGTGATTAAAAAATTGTTAAGTGAAAATAAATAGTTTTAGGAGCAATTGTTTGTTCGATAAAAAAGAACATTTTATTGGCTGAGCAAAATGATTATTCGCAATGTGCTTTTATACTTCACTTGCTGGTCCACCTGTTACTTCATCGACCAAATGAATAATAATTTTATAATCTAGTTATAAAAGTGCTTTGAAAGTGTCCAAGGGAATAAAAAATGAAATTAATTCTCATTAATTAATAACTAATTCACTTTCTCATCTCACAATATACATAAAGGAAAAAGTGTTCAGTTCATTTAAAAAAAAAATTATATTCATTATCATTAAATAAATTTCTAAATAACAAATCAATATCAAAAGAAAAGAAGAAACAAAAAGCGCTTTATAAAATTCTATGCACCGACTGTACGTTTAATTATTTAACTATCGATTTACGATGTTCGATCAGTGCAAATTAATTTCTTAAGGAGGTGCCAAATATATTTTATTACAACATTCAATTCCTTATTAAAATTTTACCAAAAAATGACAAATTATAATAATAAAAACCTAATGACTATCATAATTATTATAAGAATAATTATAATAATTAAAATAATAATTATAGTAATTATTATTATAATTTATGATTTTAAAAAGATAAATTATAATTTACGACCAAAAAAAATGAATTAAAAAGAATATAATTATAATCGACGATAAAAAAATAATTTACAATTATAATCGACGATCAAATAATAAATTATAATTATAATCGTTGAAAAAATAATTAATTATTATAATTATAATCGACGATAAAAGAATAATTTACAATTATAATCGACGATAAAAAGAATAAATTATAATTATAATCGACGATAAAAGAATAATTTACAATTATAATCGACGATAAAAAGAATAAATTATAATTCTAATCGACGATAATAAAAATAAATTACAATTACAAAATATTTCTAATTTTAAAAAAAAATGTCATAAATTATAATTTTCACACTTTTTAAATTAATAATAATTTACCCAATACCTATAATTGTATTAATATCATAAATTATATTTCTGATAAAAGTTGTATATTGAAATAGAAAAGAAGAAAAAATTATACAAAAATACTAAAAAATAAAAAAATAGACGAAATAGAAATATATAAATGTATCGAATAAAAATAACAAATATTTATTAGATTTGGTACCCTCTTATTAAATGAAACATAAAAATTTTTCTCCCAATATAAAAATTTAATATTTATATATACAATTTATGCAAAATTTGCGCTCTCTTAATAAAAAATTCTCCGAAAATGTAAATTGTAAATCTACGTGCCTTCGCGGTTTATATTTGCTAATTACCACTGATCGTATTTTCACTCGACGATATCATAAAATAATAAAAAAAAATAATATATTCATGCCATCAATAAAATTGTCAAACAAAATCTACTAAAACAAAAAAAAGAACAAAGAAAATTTGTAAACAACTCTTCAGAATATACTTTATGCTGTATGTGTTTTGTAATAAACTCTTTAAATAATCTTTACATTCGGTTTCATTAATATTCAACTTTAAAATATTAGAAATAAAATTTATATTCTAATTTCTTTTAATTTAATTAATAATTATAATTAATTAATAATTACTAAGAAAATTATTTAATTTAATTCTAATCTCTAAATTCATTCGATTTTTTTTCTTTTAATTTAATTTTTATTTATTATTTTGTTATTTATTTATTTATTTATTTATTTATTGCTTTATTATTCATCAAATAAGCCTTCGAAATTTGTTATTGAAATTTTTAAAATTACCGTTTTTTGAGATGCAATTATTTTTAAAAACAATTTTACGAATTAATGGCGTTATCTGATAAAAATCGTAATGTAATCTTTAGAAGAATAATAACGTGTACATAAATATTGTTAATAGCACTTTGCGTGATAAGTGACAGTTAAAAATGAGGGCATCTTTTAGTCAAACTTTCAAAAAAATTATTTCTTATGAAAAGAAAAATAATCAATATAGATTATAGGGACGAAAAACACAATAACATTCAAATCACTAAACAAATAAAAATTCTTTCCAAAAAGAAAAATTTCTAATAATAGAAATTGTTTCCGTAAAAGAAAAATTTCTAATAATAAAAATTGTTTCCGTTAAAATTATTTTACAGTAAATAAAAATTATTTCAATAAAAATTATGTCAATGGAAATTATTTCAATAATTATAAAATTTGTTTCAATAAAAATTATTTCAATAAATAAAATTTGTTTCAATGGAAATTATTTCAATAAATAAAATTTGTTTCAATGGAAATTATTTCAATAAATAAAATTTGTTTCAATGAAAATTATGTCAATAAATAAAATTTGTTTCAATGAAAATGATTTCAATAAATAAAATTTGTTTCAATGAAAATTATTTCGATAAATAAAAATTCCTTCAGTAAAAATTCTTTCAATAAAAATTATTTAAATTAAACTTATTTCAATAAATAAAAATCCTCTGAATAAAAATGATTTCAATAGAAAGAAAAATTTGTAAATTAAATTGACAAAAAGTTTTTAATTATTTTCCAATTCCGAATTTTCCGAAAATTCTGAATGCAAAAAATATTTTCAATTATAAATTATGAACGATTATCAAAGATTCTTGTGCTCCTTTTCAAAAAATACAATTTGTGAGTTAAATATTAGATACTTTTTTTTTTGAAAAAAAGTCTTTTGTACTATATTTAAATTTAAAGTACATATAATTTTATATAATTTCATATTGTATGGAGTAATTTAGTATTAAATATTCAGGTCAGGTGTTAATATTTAACAAATTAAAATACACGAATGTGGAAAGAAAGATAAGTTCAAGGAAATGTCGTTAGCATTTCCGTTTCTCGAGTCCAGTTCTGAAAGCGATAACACCAATTGAAAAGGGCAACTGGAAGGTCATGAGAATCGATATATAGGGGCAGGTAAAAGTTTATACATGAATCGATGCATTTTTGCACACCCCACCGACTCCTGCATCCTTTTTTTTCCACGGAAAATGCGTTTTCCAATGTTAAAATAAGTTTAAAATAAAAATAGATAATAACAATATTGAATCTTTCAGTACCGTATCGACAGAATTGGAAAAATATAACTTCAAGTTATATTTTATATATTGCAAATTTTTCAATAAATTTTAAATTTACAGTAAAAGATAGAAAAAAGAAAAGACAGATCCTTTCTTAAAAATAAAAATATAAAAGAAATAAAATTAGCACTTACCTTTAATTCCTCCTGACGTCTATAGGCATGCAGCATCAATTGCTTCTTCTCGTCCTCAGACATCAAAGGCTCTCGTGCCGGTCTTCCGGAACCACGTTTATGAAGTTTGACAATCACCTTTGTCTTTTCATTTTTGCCAACAAAATCCTTTATTTTCATTCCTCGTAACATTTCCTTGCCGGAAAACCATAATTGTGCCAGCTGCCCGTCAATCACCTGAAATAAATCGAAATTTCGTTATATTTCATTAAAATCAATTGCTGTAGAAAATTTGTCTTCTCTCGTTGTTATTTTACTAAAAAAAAGAAAAATTTTATAAAAACCTACTTCTAGAGATGCTTGGGTACCACTTAAATCCTCAGTATTCTCAAATTCTTGACGAATTACGTCGTGTGGTGGAAGTCCCATGGGATAAACAATTGTCACAGCGCCTCGCAATAAATCCAAAGAATCTTGGACAATTTTTTGTGTCACTAATTTTTCTTCCAGTACCAATTTCTGAAAATTAGTCATAAAAGTTTATTAAATTAAAAGAATTAAATTAAAAAGTAAATTAAATTAAAAATTTTAAATAAAATAATGTAATAATCTTTTCAGATAAACATGGAATAAACAAAGAAATAAATAAATATGTTCACGTTTATAATCAACGATTTGAAAGAAAAAATATTTTTCTATTCAATTTTTAAATATTTTCGTGTAAAAAATGTTTTAAAAGAAAAATTTGAAAACAAAATATTTTACTCTCTTTGTCAAAAAAAAAAATATTCAGTGTAGTCACAAGTTTCAGTTTATCAATTTCCCTGACAATTTACTGCCATTAAAATTATTTTCCCTGGCAAAATTCTTTTTACAGGAAAATATGAAAGTTTACGGAAAATAAGTGAAATTTATTAATTTTAATCATTTTTAAACATTACAATTATAAACCTTCCTGAATACAAATAAATTATTACATTTTTTAATGTATGATAGTTTTCAATTTAAAATTTAATATTGAATAATTTCAAATTTTATTTAATTACCTTGGAAATCATTGCTCGGGCGTCTTCGACTGATTTATTCAAAACTTCAACCATTGGTTTATTAGGTTGTTTGCCATTTCTCCGACCTAGTGGAATTGATAAATAGAAATTTGTTGTAATTTGCTATTCAAATTTACATCAAAATTTTTTTTCAAGAAATAGAGTCATCTTGATCGATCTCTTTCGTAGATGGTGAATTATTCAACAATATCATTTAAATAATCTTGAATAATTCACGAAGAGAGTAAGTAGATACGATTTAATATGACATAACTAAATTAAGTAATAAGATAATATTTATTAATATTTTCCTACCAATAGGATCCTTTTTGAATTCGAATCCTCCCATGGGTGTGCATTTTTCTCCCCATTCATCTCTGAGTTTTAATTCCTCAACTTGCTCATCGGTCAATCCCATAATATTTGGAGGTAACATTGTTCCATGTTTTGCTAGTTCTTCAATTTCTGTAATTAAAATTTAAGATTCCATTAAAGTATAAACAATTCAAATTCACAGTTATTCAAAATAAATGTATATAATTAAAATAAAATATTCACTAACAAAATTTTTATAAACAAAAAAAATTGAAATTAAAGAAATATATTTACCATAACAAATTCGGGAGACTTTTAAACGTCCGTTGTAAATAATTGTTATTTCGTCAATTACATCATCAACATTGGTTTCTGTTGTCGTATCGTACAAGAATTGACTTTCATCACCATGTTTTACGTGAAAACGAACCATCCTAAAAAAATAATACAATCTTAAATATTCCCTTTTCTTCCTATCCTATGCGCTCTCTAAGAATTTTTATTTCATTATTAAATATTTATAAAATAAAATTTTAATTTTCTGTAATAAATTGGAAATTTAAAAAGTATTTTTGAAAATAATACGTATTGTTCGTGAAAATTAATAATTTTATAGAAAAAACTTTTAGGTTCTATCCTTAACCTCTTTTTATGTCAACAATATTATTATTCGTTAATCATAATATAATTGTAAGGATTTGTATATTATTAAATATCAAAATTATTTAGAGAAAAACGAAATAAAAAAAAATATTTAAAAAGAAAAAATACACACCTGACTTTTATATTTTCCCCAAATTATACTTTGATGAAATTAATGAAATTAATTTGCCGGTAACAAACGGAAATTATTTCGCGTATCTTCGTTGTCATAACAACACGCACATTGATCAAACTTCAAGAATTAGTTGCATAAGAAAAAATCCAAATTTTATAATTCTCCTTCTTATTTTTTCTACTTTATTAAACATTCTGTAAAAAAAATTAAAAAACCAAAGATTAAAAATCTCATAATAAAAAGTATTTTTGGCATAAAATTCTAAAGTTCTAGAAAACTATCTTCTATCGAATTTAATGAAAACAACATTTGTACTTTTCTCAATTTAAACACGAATTAAAATTTCTTTTTAAAAACTATAAATTTTATTTCAAAATTTATTATTTTCAATTTATCTCTATTTACATATGAACTAATTTTAATTTTTAAATTAATATCGAAAATTGATTATTTCAGAAAAAAGGCCAACAGCACCAAGTATTTTTTATTTCTTCAGGAGTTGGTTCGCGTCTACGAGGATAAGCACGTGGTTCATTATTGCAAGGATGATAGAAATTTTTACGATTTTTAAAGTAACAGGACGTTCCTCTTGAATAATATTGCGGATTTCGATAGCAACGAATAACTCCTAAGAAATGAATTTCTCAAATACCCGTTTCATTATAGAAAATTATATAAATAAAATTAAAATCTCTTACTAAATTAAATACAAAAATTAAAAAAAAATTAAATGCAAAAATGTAATATAAAAATTTAATTCAAAAATTCAATTTATAAATTTAAATTATATGTTAATAAAATATATTTCTGTACTCACTTTTACATTTCGCACAATTTGTCGTCGATGCATCCATTTGCTGCGAATTCAAACAACGTCCTTGACAATGTTCACAAAATCTTTTGCAGGAATGCTTCAAATTATCACGAACTTCTCTAATCTCCTTCATCATTAATAAACATAAATTCATTATTTCTTTCGAATCATTTGTATCGGTTAGTGATTTTTCATCTTCAGTGGAAATTGACTTATCATCAAATTTTGGATATCGTTGAATTGTACTTTCAGCTGTAAAAGAAAGAAAGAAAGAAATTTAAATAAAAACCAATTTAAATTAAAAAATAAAAAAACTTCATTTGCAAATTCTTCAAAAATACAATTATATTTAAAAATAATTTTAAAAAATAAACAAATAAAATTCTTTAAAATATAAAACTTAATTCAATAAAAGTTGAAAAAATTTCCAATTAATTGGAAAGTTAGATTTTTTAATTAAAAATTTAAACTTACAACTTAATGTTATTGTATTTGCTAAATTACTATTCGATGCTTTCAATGGAAGAGGCGAAATTTTGTCAACTTGTATGCCAATGCTGATTCTTTCGAAAGAAGAAAGTTTCTTTTGCAGAAATTCCGTTCGTTTTTTTACATCCTCAAGGGCTTGAATTAAACGCTTTGCTGATGAATTTACAGAATTGCTTTTTGAATCTCCAGTTGGAATTCTTTTGCAAAATACAACATCGCAACATACTCGGCAACCTGGACAATAAGCTCCGCAAGATGGTGGGAATTCCGCTTGCAAATAATGCATTTTAGATTTTTACGACGACATTCTTGAAGATTTTAATGTTCCACATTCGTCTCTAACATGAAAATGAATAATAATAATGTTAAATTGTATGTTTCAATACAATTTTTCCTAAAAAACAATCACTTAATGTTTTTAAAGACAAAACAATTTTATCGACAATAAAAGTCAGTTGTAAACATTGCAGCGTGTAACGGAAAAAATAGAAAAATCTCACCACATTTCCAAACATCTATCCAAATATTTCGCTTCACGATGAAACAAAATCTTTTCCACACATGATTGCATCGAAAATGCACTTAATTACAACTGTATAATTTTTATTAATTTTCAATAACAATAAATCGCAAAATTCTAACCTTACTCTTTAAATTTAGTTCCAAACGGCCGAGAAATAATAAAACGGAAGTGACGCACTGGCGTCTCACGAATGCGCACACGAAACAACGATTCTCATTGGCTAATGAAAATACAGCTGACACGTGACGGTTAATAATTTGAATTTTTTTCCACTAAAATCCAATTATTTTCATTAATTTTACAATCGTTTGATTCTTTAAACAATCAAATCATTATTTTATTCTATTTTCTTTCTTAAATTATTTCAAATAAATTTATTATTCCATTTCAGGAAATTTATATAAAAAAACACGGATGTTTCGTCATTATACTCCGTCCTCCCCTCTCTCTCAAATCATCATTTCTGTCTGTATTTATTCAACGTCCATAGAAACAAGTTTATCAAGGTTGTGTGACAGATTTGGCGGCAACGTGTTAATTCTCTTTATTTTCATTATTTTTCATTAATTTTTACTAATTATAAGTAAGTAATTCATACTCTATCCGTGTTGCTTGATTGTATTATTCTTTATTTTTTCTTTGACACTAAAATAATGGATTTTCTAAAATATAACCTCAAAATTTTCCAGTGGCACCCAGAAAAGGAACAAAAAGAGTTGCAAATTCTATAGAAAAAGAGGATAAAATATCGAAACGTAGCAAAAAACAAGGTAAATTTATATTTATGTTAAAATAAGTATTAACTTTTTTTTAATTCATCAAAAACGAGATGAAATCGCGTCACTCAAACTTGATGCTTGTCAGAGGTAGAAATAACGTTATTTTTTTAAATATAGAAACATTTGCCTAATAATTAGGAATTTAAAAGTTTATTAACTTATTATATATTAGATAAATTCAATATATATTGATTGTAGATTTTTATCAGATACTTTGTAAACTTTGTAAACAATGCTTTGTGAATTATAACCTCCAATGCTTGTCTTTGAGATTTAAAGCATTTAAAGAGCGTTTACCATAAATCAATAAAATTTTAAATTCTTCTGATACTTTTAAAATTTAATCTAAAAATAAGTGTAACGTAACAATTAAATTATTACTGTTTTATTAATTTTGTATTTTTTGAAAATTTTCTAATTTTGCAACAATTATTATTTTCATAAATAATAAAACTTATTGCACAGAATTTAAATTATTTTTAATACAATTTTAATCGAATTCCTCTAAAAATGCGATTATTCTTAAAAATTCTACTAGAATTCGTTGAAAAAATTCGATTATTTAAATATTTGTTAATAAAATTCTGTATACGAATTCAATTATTCAATAAATTATTTATGTTCTTATTTAAATAATTGAATTCGCGTAGAATTTTCGAATTAGAAATGATTTAAAAATGAATTTCAGTTAAAATTTTAGATAATAAATAAATATTAGAAGCATTGTAGGATAAATATTTTAGAAATAATTGAAATTTGAAAAGGTTTCAAATTAAGATGAAAAAGGCGTTGGAAAAAGTATAAATAAAAAAAATATAAATTCGATAAAGAAATAATACGTAAATATTTTTTTTAGACTTACTTGTTACGCCAGATCTTCGAACAGTAAAGGAAGGTGGCATCGTTCTTTGCATTGGTCAGGGCGATGTGGGACAACTTGGACTAGGACCGGACGTCTTTGAGAAAACCCGACCAGCAGCTGTTCCAAAATATGAGAATATTGCTGCAGTCGCGGCCGGTGGAATGCACAATGTGTGCTTAACAAAAGACGGAAAAGTACTAACATTCGGTTGTAATGATGAAGGAGCATTGGGAAGAGACACAACCGAGGAAGGCACCGAAACTATTCCCAATTACGTTAATCTTCCCGGTAAAGTAATTCAAGTCTCAGCTGGTGATTCACATTCTGCTGCTCTCCTCTCAGACGGTCGTGTTTTTGCCTGGGGCTCCTTTAGGGTACGGTAAAATTTCCCTTTTACATTTTCTGAGAAAGTATTTTAAAAATAGAGTTAAATTTTATTTTAAAATAGTCTCTCTCTCTCTTAATTTCTGTACTATTTTATTATTTTTCCTCAGGACTCACACGGTACGATGGGTTTGACACTAAAGGGAAATGAAAAACTTCCACTCGAAATGTTGCCGGGTGTAGTAATAGTGAAAATAGCTTCTGGCGCTGATCATCTTATTTTACTTGATAATCATGGACGAATTTATTCTTGTGGATGCGGTGAACAAGGACAATTGGGAAGAATATCGCCAAGAAGTGCTGACAGACACAGTAGACATGGTGTTGAACCTTTATTAATGCCTGCAATGGTCAAATTTAAAGTAGGACAAAAATTTGAATTTGACGATATTTGGGCTGGCACTTACTGTACTTTCGCAAGAAGCTATCCAAGCGGTGAAATTTATGCTTTCGGATTAAATAATTATAGGCAAACCGGTGAGTTATCATTCTTTCATCAATCACACAATCTAAAAAAGAAAAAGAAATAAAAACTTAAAAACATGAATAACTGAAATAAAAAAAATTAAAATTTTTTTCACAAAAGGATTGACTGACGGAGATATGCAATTCTTTCCACGTCTTTCGAAGACATTCAGTGGAAGAAAATGGGTTCACATTAGCGGAGGACAACATCATACAATTGCACTCGATGATCAGGGAAAAGTTTTCGTAATGGGACGAAAAGAATATGGACGATTAGGATTGGGTCCTAACTGTGAGGACGCAACATCATTAACGCAAGTCCCAGCCCTAGAATCTTTTAAATGCGTCGACATTGGAGCGGGATCATCACAATCGTTTGCCGTCTCCTCCTCAGGTTCGATTTCTGAAAATCTATTAAACAAAACTAATACAAGGTTGTCACAAGTCAGGGAAAAGTCAGGAATTTTTAAAATTCATAAGAAAATTCTGAATTTTTGGTGTCATTTTTGTTTGGCTCATAAACTATGAATCTACCACTAATTCTAGTACAAAATCTTCAACAATTGTTTCTATTTCTGACAAGAATAAATTTTTTAATATTTAATTATTACAAAAGTTTTAACGCAATTAAACAAACAAAAATTTCTATCGATAAAAAAACATAATTTAAATTAAATAATTAATAATAATAATAATAATTAATTAATTAAAAATACTAAATAATTTTTTCAGGAGATTTGTACGCTTGGGGAATGGGTTCGAACGGTCAATTGGGAACTGGTGAAGAAGATGACGTAGAAACACCTCAGAAAATAAAGGGAAAACAACTTGAGGATAAAATTGTTATGAGAGTAACCGGCGGTGGTCAACACACTGTATTATTAGCGGTGAAAAAACGATAAGAATTTAGATAATTGAAATTATTTACAACTGCGCGTAGTTGTAACAAAGTATGTTTTTTTTTGACGGAAAAAAGCTGAACACGAAAAAAAAATCAAATTTGTTCTAACTTTGCGCGCTAAAATTAATATTGTGGTGCTAAATATTTTTTGGAAGCACATTGAAACTTAAATTATAAGCGTTAATACAAATAGGTATGTACATAACGTTTCAATTATCAATAAAAAAATCTTTAATATATATTTTTTTTTTTGATAAATTTTTCAGTTTACAATGTTATTAGAATAAATTGTTTTTTCATGAACCACTATTTGATTGTATTTTATTACTAAGACGTTATCTACGTATTTTCTTTTTTTTTTGTTCAGTTTGTGCCAATTTATCTTTTTTGTTAGCGTTACGAGTGAATATTGATGATTAACTTGAATTACTTGTTTATTTGATTTTGTATTGGAATTGTTTTTTTTAAATGATGTACATGGAAATTTTTCAATGAAGTTATTCATTGACAACAATAAAATATGTTTTTCCAGTATTTCATCAGAGTTGCTATAAAAATTTAATTTTGTTTTTCCTTGACTTTTTCCCTGATCCTAAAGAATATTGTGATTCACTCTAAAAATGATTAATTAATTTTGCCAAGATTAACATTTTATTAAATTCGTTAAGAATTGAAATTTTACATAATTTAAAATAAATTGATATATTTTGAAGTTCATCTATGTATGAAAATTGTAAACGAAACTCATAATATTTAATTATTTTTGAAAATTTGAAGTAAAATTATTCATTAAATAATATCTAAGTAATAATTTTTTGTTAATTCTTCAAGAATTAAGTTATTTAAAAATAAATTATTGTCAGAAATAGAAAAAATTGAAGGTTTTGTATTAGAATTCGTGGTAATTTCATAGTTTATGAGGCAAACAAAAAAGACACAAAAATTAAGAATTATCTTATGAATTCTAAAAATTCAATTTTTGAAACAAGGACTAAAAAGTTAGCTCTCTAAAATTTAGCAATTTTTATCTCAAACTCATTGTTTCGCTTTAAATCCTTTTTATTAACAACACATAATTACAGTATGTAACAACGTCGTTGGGATTTATAGAAATCTGAGGTCAATGAAATGAAATTAAACTAATTTATCATTTATGGTGAAAAATTACTAAAACTCTAAATGCACGACTTCAAATTTTGTTACGAATTTTGCAAAAAAAGAAATAATAATACAACGAAAATAAAGTTAATTTGCTAATTTAGTTTGTTCAGCAACATTATTCTTCAATGCAGTTTCATCTTGCATTGTGATTTGTGTTAATTTTTTGCCAATTTTATCATGTACTTCAAAATATTTAGCAATGCATCGATCAAGACATATTGATTCACCTTTTCCAAGTTCCGGTTCACGATATTTTGGTGGAATACATTTCTTGTGACACGCTGATGTCATTCGATTATACATATCGGACATCATTTCAATTTCCAAATCTTGGACCAATTTGAATTTTTCTTCGTCTAGTTGAGGTAGTGCTGCCATTTTTCTTCTTTTTAATAAATTCTTTCTCTTATTGTTTTTTTGATTCACCACCAAAAACTCTTTGGTGTACGCTCAATCGGTTCTAAATCACTTAAATCCCTTTGCATACGTTCTCGTGTTTTCATACTCTCATGTCTTCGTCCTACTATGTAATTTCTTGATGCAGTAAAAGCATACAATCCTCCGGAAACGACGAAAGCCCTAAACAAAAATTAATGGAATTTCTTTAAAAATTTTAATTAAAAATCTTAAAAATAATTGAATTTTATGAACAATTTCTTTCAAGTTTTAAAATAATTGAGAAGAATTTTATTAAAACTTTTGAAATTATTAAACAAGAATAATTAATTAGTAAATTAGTTAATAATTGAATTTTTTTAAAGTTTGAGTCTAAAATTATTAAGTGCATATTTTATTAATTTTGTATATTTAATGAATAAACTTAAACATCAAAAAACAATTTTCTTTTCTTATCTTTCCTTTCAAAAATAAATTTTCATTAGTGACAATTACATGAACCAACAAACATTAACTTGGCGAATTATTTTTCAATAAAAGATGCAGATAAATACATGCAAATAAAAAATTACATCAAATTTCTAATACATTTTGAGGTTAGAATTTACTTTAAAAAATGTGAGCAGTTTTTTGTCCCAAGAACTGAATAAATTTAAATAAGTTTTCTACTTAAACATACCTACCAACCAATGAATATTTTCGTATGAATTGATAAATTTTTAATACTTCTAATTATCGGACTATTCATTGAGAAGATTAAAGAACTTTTCTTTTCTAAAAAAATTCACACGCCGCCTTCTTCTATAATTTCCGTCTAATTCCGTCGATTTTCGTCAACTCTCGGAATTGGTCGGAAACAAGACTCGAAACTTGACGAATATTGCCGAAGTTTTTAAAGAGCAAGAGCTTAAAGAGCTAAAGTGAAAAAAGAAAAAAGTGCATAAAAACGTAAAATTATCCCTTTTTAAATAATTAACTTGTTTTTAAACTAAAAACATATTTTCTGATAACGAAAATCGATAAATATTCTAAACAAAAAAGCAATAAATATTGCAGGACTAGCAAATTTTTTTACGAAAGAATTAAATTGATGTGAACATAACCAATAATCAGAAGAATAATAATAAACAAGATAAATAAGGTAAATAAGAAAATTTATATTTTCAAAAAGAAATTAAAAGAACGGCAATAAAAAAAGCTTTGACAATGTCCTTTAATCCAAATTATACAACAATGAATCTCCCTTTGAAAATTTTTGTCAAAGAAAGTAATAATATTGAAGAATTACCTGCTAAGAAGGTCGTCAGCAAACTTGGATTTCAAGGTTTAGAGGCAAAAAACGCCTACGAAGAAGCTATCAACTTTTCTAATGAAAAATCTCAAACAAATAATCAAAAAAAGAAAAATTTTCCAAAGAAGAAGAAAATGGTTAAAAATATAAATAGTCAAATAAATACAAAAGTAACTGTGAATTCAATTTTCAAAGCAATCGAGAATAACGATCTTACATTTTTAAAAACAAATTTGCACCCAGATAATATAAATACAGTGGATGAATTTGGTTGGACTCCGTTAATGTCTGCAGCTTACAGTGGAAATTCCGAAATTGTTGCTTTTTTCCTCAAACTTAAAGCAAAAAGAAACATCAAGGATAAATCGGGATTAACGGCAATGAATTTAGCTTTGAAAAATAAATTCACAAACATTGTTAAACTCTTGGAAAGTAATGAGAAGCACAAAATTGCAACAAAAATAAATGAAAAGAAAATAGAAAAAATAAATTTTTTCTGCAACGTCTGTAATTCAAATTTTGAGAATATTACACAGACTGAGCATGAAACTTCGATTGTGCATATTTTTAACACAAAGCCAAAAGTATCAGGAGCTCACTACATTGTTCCAAAGGGAAATAAAGGCTACCAGATGCTTATAAATTCAGGATGGGACGAGGAACATGGTCTAGGACCTTCAGGAGAGGGTCGTAAATACCCCGTGAAAACAACTCTGAAACAAGACAGAAAAGGTTTTGGACTCGACGAAAAAAAAACACCACAAGTCACTCATTTCAAGCCCAACGATCGTCGGGCTATCAAAACAATTCGTGCACCAAGTGAACGAAAATTTAAAAAATGGGAACGTGATCGTCATCTTCGTCGGGAAGCACAGAGGGAAAAATATCTCCGAAAAGCCTTGTCATAAAAAATTTCCATTGAAACACGAAACAAGTATTGAATATAAGTTTTCGTTCAAAGTACGAGCATTTTTAATTTTTTTTTATATAAAAAGAAATCGAAAAATCACTCGATTTTAAATATAAAAAACATTCCTATTATAATTGTTCAAAGTCCTAAATTATAAATTCAAAAATTGTAGAAAATTTGCAAATTCATTGTTTTTTTTCAGGATAATGGATGAAAATCAAAAGGATTTATTGAAACATTTGCAACAAGTGGAAAGCAAAGCTGGAGAAATTCTAACTGACAGACAAGAAATTGTTGCACTGGACATGAGGAGAAATGACGATCGTGTTGGAATGCGAGCTTTACAAAAACAAAAGCACGACAAAGCTTGGCTAACCGTTGGGCCAATATTAATGAAAATGTCAGCCAAACATGCTGAGGAATTACTAAAGAAAGGTTCGTAGAAATGTTAATTTTATTAATAATAAAACTTTCAAAATTAAAAAAAAATCTCTACGATTATTTTTTAAAAAATTAATTGTTAAATAGTTGAATTATAGAAGAACTTTCGGAAAATTATTTTAAATAATTGATGTAGAGATGAAGTTTAGTTGTAAATTGTAGAAAATAATTGAATTATTATTTGAGGAAGGGTTATGATTATAATTTTTAGAAATTATTAAAATTCATTATAAACTCATAAACTTTCATATTTTCTTGTTAAAAGAATTTTGTGAGGGAAAATAATTTTAATGTTAGGAAAATTCATAATCTGAAATTTGTGACCACCCTGACTTTGCTTTTTTCTTTTTTCCAGATCAAAATCAATGCGACGTAGAAATAAATAAACTGAGAAGTGAATTGAAAGTCAAGGTCAATGAATTACGTGATTTGGAATTACAACCACCTGTACCGGGACTTATGTTAAAACCATTATCTCATTCTGAAATGTCAGCTATGAATCAAGTTCTTGGACTATAAAAATAATTTTCACGTTTAAATTACCAAATTTCAATTTCATATTCATCGACAAATCATTTTTGTACTAAAAAAAAACTCATCACAAAATGTACAAATGCACAAAATGTACAAATTGTTAAAAATATAGTGTAAATATCTCATAATAAACCAAAAGTTTACAAATATTTACATTCTTTATTTCGAAAGTTGTTAATACTGAAGTAATTGAATTTTATAATTAATATCATAATTATCAACTGGTTAGAATTTTTGTAGAACTTCAAGAAAAAAATTGAAACAATGTTGAGCATATGTATATGTTCAACCAGGGTTGCCAACGGACAAGGAATTTTAGAAATTTCCATTTTTTTTGTTAATAAATGAATTTAAAGATTCTCAAAGGACTTTGTCAAAAAATATTAAAAATAATTGATTTAAAGAAAAATTTAATTAAAAAATCTAAAAAATAATAACTTAATAAGAATAATATATAATTTATAATATAATTGAGGCCTTGGATCCAATAACTCGCCCGACGCTAGGAGGAACGCGCAACTGCCAGTCAGTGAGCAGTGAGCGCCTCTGGGCCACTCACTGCTACCCGACTGGTATTAGCGCGTGCCTTCGAGCGTCGGGCGAGTTATTGGATCCAAGGCCTCAATTCTTATAAGTTGTTGAATTTACAAACGGTTTGGAATTCAAATTTTTGCAAATTTTAATTGCAATGGAAAAATAATAATGATTAAATAATTATTTTAAATAAAACTTTGTTTTCGAATAATTTTACAAATGAAGAAATTTACCAGGGAAAAACAAAATTAAATTTCAGTGGCAACCCTGTCAATTCTTTTTTCATTATAGATTAAATATATAAAAAAAGGATACGATTCGTCTTCACGATAATGCGATTAATTTCGCATTGATTCATTCGCTTTATCGATGAACCATTGTGGTAGAAATGTATACTGAGAGACGTAACTCGACGAATGTTGACTATTAAGAACAGTCAATTCCACTTCATTGTTCCCCGGATTCCATGAAAATTTATAAATACATTTGTCATAATCCTTCGTAACCACTTTCTTCACGTGATTCAAGAAAGCATCACCGAAATTCATGCAAGGCGACGGTTCCCAATAATTCTAAAAAAAAGAATTCATTGTTAAAAAAAGTCATTTAGTTAAAAAATTATTGAAGAAAGTTTTCTTAAATTTTTTTAAGAACAGAAAGAATTTAAGAAAGTTTTCTTTTTAAATAGAATTCGAATTTTCAGTTAGGACTTTAAAAATAATTCTCTTGTTGATATTAAAAGTGTTGTTGCTATTAAGTAATTTCATTACATAATGACAGAGGCGTAATCTAGTGAGACACGTGTCATTATCGCGACAATTGTGAATGACTTAACATTAATTACAATAATTCTTGTTTACCTTTGCCATTTTAATTAAATCGGAAACCTTGTATTTTTTCAAGTCTATAACATTTCCATTATTTGTCCTAAAGCCACAAACAATGTTTTCAATGCCAACTAAAAACGATTGGCACCACCATTTTAAAAGTTTTTTCCGAAAAATAACGTCCTGACGTCCGGTTTCAATAATTCTGTTAGTTTTTAATTCAACGAAATTAACATTTTTCCAGGCAACGGGTTCTTTCACTGGTACCCATGCCTCAATTCCATCCATTTCTGCTCCGTACAGAAGATATTTGCCACCAAATTCACAAGTGAACATACTGCAAAATTCCTCATTTTCATTAACAGGTTCGGATGTTAATGGTTTCTTATCCGGTAAATCTAAACAATAAAAATGTTTTCTTTTTATTTTCTAGTAAACAGATCTCGAAAAAAAGATCCATAAAACAGTTCGTATATTGTACTATATAATTTGAAGAATTGAATATTTGAAAAGTTAAAAAAAACAGTAATTTTTAGAAAAATTTAAAATTAAAATCTTCGAACTGGTTATATTTTTATCAGTAATTGTTCCTTAATTGGTCCGTAATTTTTCATTTTTGGTCCGTAAAGTCCGTATTTTTTAAATACTTTCACTGTTTCGATCCCTGAGTAAAGGGCATGAGATAAAATAAATTTTTTGTTTAAAATAAAGTTTACCTGTTAAAGTAAATTGCTCAAATTTATAACCCCAAGAGCACATCATTTTCTCTCTTGGTGTTTCATTAGCTTTTCTTTTTTTCGCCTCTTCTGTGTCAAAAGCACATAAATATATTGTTCCCTCGAATTTCGCCGCACATATGATCCATCCATCACACTCTTCAAATGGTGTTCTCCACAAAGCACTCAAAAGTCCTCGATATGCAACAAACTCTGGTTTTAACCTGTCTCGAATCAAATTTTCAATTAATTTATCAATTTTATCTCGTATCGAAGAATTGATAGAAATTAACAAAAAAATGAACTACAAATTATAATTAAAGTTTACAATTTAAATAATTAAAAATATAATCACCATCGTCCAGAATCAAGTGGTGCTTGAATTTTACTGTGACTCACAAGAATCCACTTTAGAAGATTATTTATATTTTCATTTGAAACCGATTCCGGTTTGCGTATTACTTTTTCCATTCCATCGTTAAGATTGAAATTAATACGATTACCACGGGGTAGATATAAATATTTCAATTGTGATAGATCTGGTAAATATTCACGTTTACCATTTAAACTGTAATAACCAACAACTTCTGGTTTTGTAATTTTTGGGAATGATTCATTCCACTGTTGATCTATTTCAAAAGACATTGTGGTGATAAAAAATCTTTGGCATTTCCTATTATTTAAATTATTTCTTCACAGTTCCACGTGGATATAGACAATATTCTGCAGTTTGTAAAATAAGTAAAATATAATCATTAAAGAACATAACCTTAAATATTTTATTACAAAACATGTATTTTTGATAATATAAACTATATACCTCAATTTTACGCATAAAAAAAATGTAAAGAAAATTAATATATTAAATTTTAGATTTAATTCATCCACTTCTTGACATTTAATTCTATATTTTAATATAAAGATAAAAAATGAAATGTTATAAACGTCGATTTCAAGACGACGACGAAATACTTTATGTGGTTTATTTAGTGTTTAGAAAACAATATTTGCAAAGTATATAACTAAAAGTATTTATATTTGATGAAAATTAATACTTACTAAATTACTATTGTGTCAATAAATTTACAAGACAGAAAATTGCAAATTTAGGGTGAAAGTTATTTGCAGTTATTCAGTTGATACGCTCCTGGTCGCTGTCATCAGACATCAGCTGTCATTTACAAACTATTTTGTTTATTTTTTATATAGAAAAAAAATATAAAACAAACTATAAAAATTTAAACAATGTCAACACGGGAAATATTAACTATTCAAGTTGGTCATTATTCGAATTATATAGGAACACACTGGTGGAATTTGCAAGTATATAAATTGTTTTGCATCTAAAATCTGTCGTCCTAACCTCTCCAATTTTTCCAAAAACGTTAATTGACTTTTTAAAATACAAAAGAAAAATTAATATTAACAGAAAATAGAATAAATGATAATTATAAAACACTCGAAATAGTAATTTCTAAATTTGAATATAAAATTAATTATATTACCATTAAAATTATTGATAGAAAATTAAATTCTTTTAAACAATTTTATTAGAGACTTTTTGTAAATAATTAAATTCTTTTGAATAATGGAAGAATTTCTTTAAGTTTCTTTCAAAAATAAAATTATTGGATTGTTTCGAAAAATTTTATTAAAAATTAATAAATAATTAAATTGTTAAGAAGGATTTATTAAAATTTTAGAAAAAAATTCAATTCTTTTGTGAAATCTTAATCAAATTAATTGAATCTCTGCAAAGATTTTATTATTTTAAAAAAATAATTGAATTGTTTCGAAGAATTTATTAACATTTTAGAAAAATAATAAAATTTAAAAAAAATTAATATTTTTGAAAATAATTGAATTCTTGCAAAGAATTTTAATATTTTTGAAAATTATTGAATTCTTACAAAGAATTTTAATATTTATGTAAATAATTGAATTCTTGTATTATTTCGAAGAATTTAATTAGGATTTCTAAAAATAATTGAATTCTCGCAAAGAATTCCTTTTGAGAAGGATTTATTAAAATTTTAGAAAATAATTGAATTCTTTCCTGAAATTTTTTTTTTAAATTTTGTTGAAAAGATTTGAATTTTTGCCAAAAATTATTTGAAAATAAAAAGAAATTTGTAAGTTGCATAATAATAATAATAATAATAAATGGAATATCACCTTCTGCGCATAATTTATAAAATGAAGAAGAATTTCGTCTCTTGTCAAAATTTAATCAACAAATATTTTTTACTTTACCAGGAGGCGAATTTTACCTACGATCCGGAAAATCCTTCGGAAATTAATCACGATGTTCTGTATCGAGAAGGAGAGACACACCAGGTATTTAAATTCATTATAGGTACATCCTGAAAATTTGTAAGAAAAATTCAATTTATTTGCTTTTTTTAGAAACAAGTTACTTATACGCCAAGACTTTTATTAGTCGATTTAAAAGGAAGTTTGGGTTATCTAAATGAAACGGGATCATTATATGAAAATAGTTCAAAGGACAATGATGTTCTTTGGTACAATGAGAATGTTCAAATAACAGAAGAGCCCGAGTCAGCGAAATCATCATTTATCAAAGAATTGGATAAGGATAATAGTGAAGAGGCAGAGAAGAGTTTTGATTTTGAAAATAATGTTAATAAATGGGTTGACTATCTAGTTCCTCGTTTCCATCCAAGGACTGTTAATGTAGTCAAACAATATACCCACGAATCGACAAATCAACTATTCGATATATTCAATTATGGGA
This sequence comes from Leptopilina syphax, assembly GCA_032872505.1. Lineage (NCBI taxonomy): Eukaryota > Metazoa > Arthropoda > Insecta > Hymenoptera > Figitidae > Leptopilina > Leptopilina syphax. The sequence goes on from CM065469.1 coordinate 41,526,900, forward strand.
GAAACGTGTGGAACACAGAATCATTTTCAGAGGATTTCACTGACAAGATAAGAAATTACGTCGAGGAATGCGATTTAATTCAAGGATTTCAGGTTTACTAATTTTTTCGCCTATTTATCGATTCTTTCAAATTCAGTTCACGTGTGACTTCCTTTTTGGTTTATTTTAAATTCGCATTCATATATTTGTTTCCTGATTGTTTTTAATCTTTTTATCTAAACCTTTTTTTTTGCTTTTCTTTTTGAAATTCTTTTCTTTTTGTCTGAATAATTATTTTAGAGCAGGGCTCGAACCAGTGAAAGTATTTAAAAATACGGACTTTACGGACCAATTACTGATAAAAATATAACCAGTTCGAGTAAAATAAGAGAACATCTAAAATTTTATTATATTTTTAAATAATTAAATTCTTTCGACGATTTTTAATAAAAATTACATTTTCCGAGAAATTTGATTAAAATTGTATTAAAATTAATTGAAATTCTACATTGAGTTCTACTATTTCTGAAAATAATTGAATTCCTAAAAAGAATTTTAGTTTTAGTTCGAGCTCTGTTAGAGGGAGACAAAATTATTTTTCAAATTGTTTTTTTTAGGTAATTCTAGATTCAACGGACGGATTCGCAGGATTGGGTTCGTCGTGTATTCAGTATTTACGTGACGAATATGGAAAAAGTATTCTATCGTTTCCGACTTTTCAAGGAACGAATATCGAGCCCTCGGCGGAGGATTTAATAAAAATTGTCAATACCGTCTTGTGTTATCAGCATCTTGGGGAGAATTCGTCGCTATTTTGTCCATTGGGTTGTAGAGAGGAAATTTGGCCAAAATCGGGAAAATATCGAATGTTTAAACACATGACGTACGATCCACAATTAAAGTATCATTCGGCGGCAATATTGGCGACGGCTCTCGATACATTAACATTGCGATATCGACAGAAACAATTTCCAATGTCTGCCCTGTCGGATCTTTGCGCTGATATGAATAAATTGGGTAGAAAAGCGGCAGCAATGAGTGTTAATCTACCATTTCCAATGACAATCGAACGGGATTTAATTGATATTTTGGATGATTTTGATAAATCCTTGTGGACGAGTTTAACGCCATGTTGCGAAATATCGACGGACAAAAATTATCAAAGTATATCATTGAGAGGTATTCCTGAGGATAGATTAAAAAGACCATTGAATGAGGCGCAAAATCAATTATCCAAAGCTGCTTATAAATGTTCAACAGTCCATGAAATGATGTCATTATTTTTCTCCTGTTCATGTCACGCTTCGGCTACTTATTTGACAAATATTAGCGCACCACTGTCGATAAAGCGTCCATTTCCTAAAATTTTCAACAATCAAGTAACGAAAAATGGAAATATCTCCGAAGCGCCTACTGAAGAAGGTAAAAACATGTTTTTTCCATTCTGTTTCAGGGTTGCTACAAAAATTTAATTTTGTTTTTTTCCAAACGTTTCCCTGATATCCATACAAAAATTCTATTTTCCCTGGCCTTTTTTTTCTTTCCTGAATTTCCAGATTTCTTTGACTTGTGTAAACCCTGTTTTCATTCATTATTCTATTTTCGAAATTGATTTCTTTTCTAAAATACTCTTTTTTCATATTAGTTGCCGAAAGTGTAGCAGTCATGGCCGGTCTACACAGTGGCAGCAGTCTTGCAAATATGTACGAATCACTTTACAATCAAGCGAAAAAAGTCAAATCAATTAAAAGATTTCACGCCTTTGAAAATTCTGGTCTCGAAAACGACGAATATATAGAGAGTCTCAATAATTTACTAGACTGCAAAGAGGCGTACGAAGATCATTATGTCTGAAAATTTCCATTTTCTACAACAAATATGAGAAATACTCTCAGAATTAATTTTTAAGTTAAATTTTCAAACCGGAAAATGTTTCTCAAATCGATAAATACAAGTTCAATAAATCGCAAAATATTTTTAACTCGATTGCATTTTTGAATTTACGATTAAAGAAGTCTTGAATTATTTATCTAAATAAATTAATTAAAACAAATTTAATACATTTTTTAATTTCGCAGAAAGAAAATCAATCATCTATTGTTAATTACAAATTGAAACAAAAAAATCTACTTTTATGGAAACGTACACGTACGTTGAAATAAACATAAAAAATACAGTAATTCAAAATGATAAATTGTGTAATATGATACAGAAATTAAATAATCCGATGAATTTATTATGATTAGATATCGCTTATTAGCGAATAATTTGAACTTCCTAATAGAATATTGAAAAAAAATGGGCGTGCTAAACCGCACCTACTTTTTTACCACTATGGTATTGTATATCCATAAAAAAAAATCTATTCGTGACGGGACGTTTGGGGTGTGGTATTAAAAGGGCAAAAGATTTTTCAATCCTCTACATTGTGACTTTACCTCTCGGTGTGACAACATCAAAAAAATAAATAAATAGCTTCACTAAAGTGACTAATACGCGAAATTAACAAACAAAAGAAAAATTCTGTGCTTCATCATAATAGTCGATGAGAGAAGTAACATTGTGGCGTAAAGATTACGTTAAATTGAAAATTACCGATTTTCTCTTAATTACACTTGACATTTCAAAGCCAAAAGTGAAAAATGGGGAACAAAGTTTATACATTCACCGAAGAACAACTGGAAGACTATCAAGATTCCACGTATTTCACACGTAAAGAAATTTTGAGGTAAATCTCAAATTTACGTGATTTGAATGAAATGAATTTATTTAAATGATTGAGAAAAAGTTTTGTTTTTATTGAATCAATTTCTAAGTTCTTTTTTTAATATTGAATTTACAGAATTTATCAAAGATTTCGAGATATCGGAGGTTCTTCAACGGTTCCTGAAATACTGACTCCCTTGGAAGCTTCATCATTACGAATTCCTTTCTCGACTTTGGATAAAATACCCGAACTAAAGGTTGGCTTTATTAAAATAAAACAATTATAAATAAATCGTCTAACGAAATAAGACCATTAAATTCTCATCACTAATCTAGTGGTTTCTCACAGACTTAAAAAAGAGAATTTTAAATTTAAAAAATATAATTCCGATTTCTTTCTATTCTTTTTAAACTATATGAGATTTATTGTGAACAAAGATTTTTTGAGGGAAAAAGAAAAAATAATTAACTAACAATATCTTGAATAAAAAATTGTGAGAAATACTTCTAAACAATCATCCTTACGTATAACAAATAAAATTCTCATTAAGGAAAATCCCTTCAGAGACCGTATTTTGGAAGTCTTTACTACTCATCATCATGGCCACGAGCCTGGCAACTCATCAAACGAGGGGATATGCTTCGAAGATTTCCTCGAGATGATGTCGGTCTTTTCCGATCAAGCACCTCGCGATTTGAAAGTTCATTACGCCTTTAAAATTTACGGTAAAATTCCCGTTTTTTCAATTTTTACCTAATTTACTAAACAACAAAAAGATTTTTTAGAATTTAGAAATATTTTCTTCCAAATTACAAAACGAGGACATTTTATTCAAATCTAATTCAAATTATTAACTACTATTATTAATTTTTAAAACTTTTAATAAATCTTTACGCAAGAATTCAATTATTTTCAAGTAAAATTTTAATTCAATTCCACGAAGGAATTAAACTATTTTCAAATAAAATTTTAATTCAATTCCACGAAAGAATTAAATTATTTTCAAAAATATAATTTTAATATAATTCTTCGAAACAATTCAAATATTTTCAAAAATAATAAAACTCTTCGCGAAAAATTAATTACTTTCATAAAAATAATTCAAATCTTCGCAGGAATTCAATTATTATCAAAATAATTTTAATAAATTTTCTCAAAAAAATTCAATTATTTTCAATAAAATTTTAATTAATGAAATACTTCTAAACAATTCAATTATTTTTTTAAATAAATAAAAATTCTTCACAAGAATTCAATTCTTTTCTCAAAACTATAATAAAATTTTTTCGTAAAAATTCAATTATTTACAAAAGTTTTTATACAATCCTTTATGAAAATTCAATTATTTTTATTACAACTTTAACTAAATACATCGAATAAATTTTAATTTTCTTCGAAACAAAAAAAATTATTTTTAAAAATTTTAATAACGTTCTTGTCAAGAATTTAATTATTTCCATGAATAATAAAATTCAATTATTTTCATGAACAATAAAATTCTCTGCTAAAATTCAATTATTTTTAAAAATTCTAATAAAAATCTTTGCAAGAATTCAATTATTTTCAAAAATTTTCATAAAATTCGTCTTAGAAAATTCAATTATTTTAAAAAAATACTAATTAAATTTTTCGAAATAATACAAAAATTTAATTATTTTCTAAAATAATCAAAACCCATTGCAAGAATTATATTATTTTTAAAACTTTTATAAATTTCTTCTGAAGAATTTAATTAACTTCATAAATAATAAAATTCTTCAGAGTAATTCAGTTACTTTAAATACAATTTCAATAAAATTCTTTCGATGAATTCAATTATTTTCAAAAATATTAAAATTCTTTGTAAGAATTCAATTATTTTCACAAATTTCAATAAAATACTTCGCAGGAAATCAATTCTTTGGAAGAATTCAATTATTTTCAAAAATATTAAAATTCTTTGGAAGAATTCAATTATTTTCAAAAATATTAAAATGTTTTACAAGAATTCAATTATTTTCAAAAATATTAATATTCTTTGCAAGAATTCAATTATTTTTAAAAATTTTAATAAAATTCTTTGCAAAAATTCAATTATTATCAAAAACTTTTATTTCCATAAATAATAAAATTCTTCCGAGTGATTCAATTATTTTCTATATAATTTCAATAAAATTTCTTGGTGGCATTCAATTATTTTGAAAATCTTTAATAAAATTTTTTCAAGAAAGAATTAAATTATTTTCCAAAATTTTAATAAAATTCTTTAGTAAGAATTTGATTAATTTCAGTACAATTTTAAATTCTTTGAAGAAATTGAATTATTTTTAAAAGTTTCTAATTTAAATTAAGAATAAATTACATTTCCTTCTACTTAAATTCAATCTCAAAATAATAAATTACAATCACAAACAGATTTCGACGGCGATGGACTATTGGGACTGAGTGATTTGGAAAAAACATGCAATCAACTAGTTCGAGGTGGACTAAGTCCAGAGGAAGTGGCAACAATTTGTGAAAAAGTTTTAGAAGAAAGTGACATAGACAGTGATGGTGCCTTATCCTTTTTGGAATTTGAAAATGTCGTGACGAGATCCACAGATTTTCTATCGACATTTCAATTGAGAATCTAATCTAATAACTAAAACACTTCAATTAATTTCACTAAAAACCAAAAAAAAAAAAAAATACTTGTAGCACTTACTATTCGAAATCTGAAAAAAAATTCTAAATATAAAACAATCTAAATTTGTTTCAGAACAAAATTATCAATCGTAAACGGTATTAAGTATATTAATATAGATATTAAGATAATTTATTTTTAATATTAATATAGATATTAATATATTTAATATCAAAAATATAATTAACGCTATTTTTATATAAATTTAAAATTTTTCGATACTAAAAAAAAGCAATAGATAAAGAAGAGAAAGTTTCATCTGTTTCGCTAAATCTCTTTTATTTCATATAAGAAAAATAAAAATGACGCAAAAATGTAAAATCGATTTGTAAAATAGAAAAGCAAAAATAAAAAAAACCGTTTACAAGTTGTACATTTAAAAATCGACTTTATAAAGCGATCTTTATATAATAAAATCTCTGAGAGCATTATATAACACATTTTTCTCCTTCTTCTTCTTTAGCTCATACTTATGTATACATATTTACAGTATTTACCAAATTTAATTGCGACGCATTAATTTCCTTTATCAATTAAAAATTTCGTCAAAAGAAAATTGTTTAATTGATAAATAAAAATTTCTACTTATATTATATATAAGATATCTAATCTCAAAAACAGAAGAGTACCTTGCAGTATAAAAAGATCTTATAATATTCGTAAAACCTAAGAAATTTTCTTTTTTTTTTCATTTTCTTTTTGAAAAACTTTTTAATACTGTACACATGATTTACAATCCTGTAACAAGTGCGCTCTCATTGGCGTGCTAACACCTTCAAAAATAAATGCGTTCCTTCATGAATCGCGTTAAAAATATATTATTTAAAATATAGGTACATAGTACTAATTAAAAATAAAAAGTTTTTCATTATTAATTAGGTTTAAAATTCGTTGCTTTTAGAGACAAAGGGAAAAAAAAGAAAATTATCCCTTTGTCTCGCGATATATTTCGTAAATATTATTTTGGTTTGCAATCATAAATAACTACTTGATTAGTTAAACATTTTCTATACAGTCAAATTCGACCAGTTTTCTTTTTTTTGTCACTTAATATTAAATTTATATTTTTGGTCCATTATTATATTGCTATTCATTTGTCTCAAATATTCCTCGGCAACGCTACTTCATAACAACTTTTTTTTATTCCTTTTCTTTCTTTTTTTGTAAATGATTATGAAAAATATGTACCTACTAAAAATTTTAATTCTAAGATTTGTTTTGTTATTTTATGAAATTGAAATTCCAGTGATAAAATGATCTAGAGAAATATTTTCTTAAAGCGTTGTGCCTTATGTGCGTTTGTTCAGATTCTAAAAAATTTTCTTGACTATTCAGTGAAAATGAATAATAGTTTTTCTAGGAATTTTTTTTATATTTACAAATATTTGAGTTAAAACTTGTTTCTCTTTTGGTTATCAAAAATAAATGACGAACAAATTTGTAACTTTTCCTATTTTCTAAATGTTTCAGAAAATTCCCTTTTTGGCAAAAGGTTATCATTTTTTTTTAGAAAAATTTTTTTCTCCTTATAGAATTGATTTATCATTATATAAACAAATGTTTAAAAGATCATATTCTCTTAGGAAGAAAAGCGAATAGTAACAAAATAGGAAAATTTGTTCCTCATCTAAATCTATACTTTTCTATCTAAAACGAATTAAAATTCTATTTTTACGTTAAATATAAAAAATAGATGTTTTTTTTTTTCTTTGAAAAAGTGCTATGAAGTAAAAATGCACTAAAAAGTAAAGCCAATTAAAATGACAGTCTAATGATAATAATAATAAAAAATAATAATAATATTAATATTGATAATAATAATAATATGTAGATGAATAAAAAAGTGCTTAATTTAATTACCTTTTGTTTCTCTGTAAAGTTATAAGATTTGTTTTTCTGATATGATGATGATTGGAAATAAAATTTGTGGAATTTTCATTGAAGCTATTAGGAAAGATCGTCTGTGCATTGTTTTCGTTCCTCTTCAACTCGTTGTCTAGTTCGATTAAATGCTTCGGTTTTAAGAAAATCAACTGTCTTATAAACAGTATTATTCGGCGGTGATTGAATTGTCGGCAATGTTGATGATGAAAAACTTTCCTTCGCCTCGAGGTCTAAATCAAGATATTGCAGTACAACCAAACGACGATTTGACGCTGGTATAAATGCATTGTGATCCTGATAATAATAAATCTGTAACAAAAAAAATTTGAAAATTATAATAATCTATATTATATTAATGAAATCAGACTTTATTAAGGAAAAATTAATTTGAATTAAATTTAACAATGCTTCAAATTAATTATTTAAAAATAAATTTAGTCCTTTTAAACTTTATAGGGAAATTTATTATCTTAAAAAAAATTTAATTACAATTTTTGAAAAGACTAATTTTTTGTTGTTTTATAATTTCTAAATTAAATTGACTTAAAAAAAATAATTTTTCATTAAATAAATATTTATATACTTGTATATTTTTCCACAGAAATTAAAATTTTTTAAATGTGCCAAAAACTTTTTTGATATTTTACTATTTCTAAAAATTACAACTTTAATTCTTTGAAAATTCGATCATTTTTTTGAAATTTTTGAATAAAATTATTTAAAACTAATAATTTTTTAGCAAAATAATAAAAAATAAATATTTAAATATTATTACCGTTTGACAACAATTACAATTTTCAAAGACAAAAAATATAAGAATCTTTTCGAAATTCAATGATTCTATTTTTAAATCAATTCTTGTTAGAAAATTCAAGTAGAAATCAATATTTTATTTCACTTTTAATTCATTTTTAAATCGATTCTTGTTAGAAAAGTCAACTAGAATTCAATTATTTAAAAGTACATACAAAAACAAATAATTGATTGAATAATTAATTTTTTCTTATAACTGAATTCTCACATAGAATTTCATCAAAAATTTTATAAATAATTGAACTATTTCGAAGAATGCTAATAAATTTTCTAAGAATAATTGCATTTTTCGAAAAATTCATTTCAAATTGTATTCAAAATAATTGAAATCCTGCAGAGAGTTTTCTTATTAATGAAAATAATTGAATGCTTGCAGAGAATTTTACTACAATTTTTTTAAATAATTGAACTTTTATGGAAAAAATTTTAATTACAAATTTTCAAAACAATTAAATTCTATCGAGGAATTTATAATTACAATTTTATTAAAAATATATAAATTCTTAAAAACAAATATTATGAAAATGAAATAATTGATTTCTTTCAGAACATTTCATACAATTTTTTTTAATAATTAATTACATACAAAAAATTGTATGCAAATTGTATTTCAAATATGTAATTAAATATCTGTTAAATTTTATTCTTAATGAAAATAATTGAATTCTTTGCGAAGAATTTTATTAAAATTATTCTAAAATAATTGAATTTCAGCGAAGAACTCAATTCTTGAGAATTTAATTATTTTCAAAATTTGGAATTAAAATTCTTAAAAATTAGATTTTCAAAATATTTCATAAAATACACTAAAAATTTAATTATTTAGAAGCTTTTTAAATAATATATATTTTGAAAATTTAATTGTTTTTAAAAAAATGATTTAAAACTAAATTTTCGAAAGATTTGAAAATAATTTCAGTTATTTTAAGTCTATATAAACGAGTAATTTAGATTCTTCTAAAAATGGAGTTTCCATAAAGAGTGTTTGGAATTTTTTGAGGTAATTGAAATTTTCTAAAATTCTGTTATAAATTAATTGAAATTTAAAGAATTTTCAGAAAATTTTTGAAAATAATCGAAGGAAATTCTTCATAGTAACTAATTTTATTTAAAATTCTAGAAATAGATTTTTAAATCGTTTCACTTTTATTTTTGAAAGATAATTGGAATTTTCTAAAGATAATTAAATTGTATAAGTAATTGACATTTTCTAATGATAATTGAATTTTGTAAACCTTTAATTTACATTTTCGAAAGATAATTGACATTTTTTAATCAAATAATTGACATTTTTTAAACAAATAATTGACATTAATTAAATTTTTTAAACAAGTAATTAACATTTTCTGAAATTAATTTTTATAACTAACCCCCCTTGAATTTTTTTCATATGAATCAGAAAAAAGTCAAAATTCTGTCTTAGAATTAATTTCTTTCTAAATAAATTGATTGAATTGAGTTAGTAAATACAAACTTGATTAGAAAAGTATTAGCATTAGTGTCATTTTTTAATGAAATAAGTGTGATTGATAACTTATTTTTAAAAATAATAGCTAAATAGTTGTACGAGGTAGGAAAAGTGTCAAAAAGTAAGACCCCTAAAGTTAGCGTCGACGCTAAGTGTCAAAAGATATTTTTTTCACAAAACTAAAAAGAATAAAACAATTTTTTTGAAGGTTTTATATTAAAAAGAACTTTTAAAAATCTCAAACTTCATTATAATCTCTGAATAGAATTGAAAAAAAATAAATAATTACCTCTTCTTTATCGTCATGTGCGTTATTATCTTCATCAGACGTCGAATGATGGCGATTAGAATAAGTGTTCGTAGTTGGAGTTGGACTAGGAGCTGCTCTCAATCTTCCCCTTCCTGGAGGAGAAGCCAATTGTAGAGCTCCAGTGTTAACTTTAAAATAAAAAATTCGATTAGTTACAATAAATTTGAAAATTTATTAAATTGTAGTCGTTGTCTAGAAAAAAAATATTGATAATTACTTTCAATTGGTGGCCTATTTAAAGGTGGTTTGAGTTTTCTGTCGATACTCGGTGGTTCAGCGGGTGAATGTTCACTTGAATTGATATCCAGCGCCGATCCCGCGGGTCCCGGTGATGGTTCATTGCTAATAATTGAAGTTGAGTCACTTGTTTTTCTACCTGGTTTCAAATCTCTATGAACAACGGGAGGAGGTGGAGCCATGGTAGTAGGCACTGTAGTGGTACTATCCTTTAACAATGGACTAGGTAGATTTGAATAGGTCGCTGTTGTTGAACTCTCCGATCTTGGACTCGAGGGTTCTTCGTCATGAAAATCGTAACGAAATACACGATCGTCAATTGCCGATGGCGTTGCATTTGTGTAGCCATGTTTCCTGCCACCGATGATTTCCATTCCGGTTTGTGAACGTGGAAGGTCAAAATTATCATCGCTGAGAATTGTCGTGGCTGGCGTCGATGGCGCTGGAGTGGCGGGTGTCGTGGGCTTTGAACTTTCCGTTGCACCGTCTAAATTCAAATAATTGTGTCCAGGATTCTCGGGTAACATGTGCGGGGGTTTCGGTGGTCGAGGTGGAGCTGGTAACTCTTCTGTAACTGGTGGAGCGGCAGAATCAACGATTCTCAATTTACCGAATCTTTTTCTTACACTCCAGGAACCAATTTCTGCATCGCTCGAGCATGGCGGTGGTTTTAAATCTCCTGAAATATTTTTTTATTAACGATAATCATTTATTTTTCTGTCTTTATATTTTTGTGTACTTAATTTATCGTTTTATTTATTATTAATTCAATATTTTTGGAAGCCATAAAATTATATAATTAAAAGCTGTTTTGATTTATTACTATTCAAAATTTATCAAAAATTCAATTATCTTCATAAATAACTAAATTCTTCACAGAAAATCAATTATTTTCATAAAAATTATTAATTATTCTCAAAAATTCAATTATTTTCGAAAACTTTTATTAATTTCGTCCGAAGAATTTAATTATCTTAACAAATAATAAAATTCATTCCAGAAATTCAATTATTTTCCAAAATTTTTTTACAATTTTTTAGAAGAATTCAATTATTTTTATAAATAAAATTCTTTACAACAAAAAAATTAAATTCTTCTCAAACATTCAATTATCTTCATCCTTATTAATAAAATCAGACTTTTGTCTGTACATTGCATAGAATTCAAAATTTCTATTATATTCCTTATTTTTACACTCTAAGGAATGCGAAAATACTATTAAGAAAATTATGTGTGTATGTGTGTATGTGTGTATGTGTGTATGTGTGTATGTATGTCCGCAAATTTTCGACCGCGTATCACGGAAAAACGGTTCGATCGTTTGAAGTGAAACTTGGCAGTCTTTTAGGCATAAGCCTAACTTAAAATCCTAGCAATAGTAGATTAAAAAATATTAATATGGACGAAAGTTATGCCATTTTTTCAAAAATTCGAAAATTCGAAATTTTTAGTTTTTTCATATACTTTAGTGAATTGTACTTAAACTTGGTACAAGGTTAATTTTAGTGCTTCTTATTAAGATTTAATCGTCAGAATAATAAAATTTTGAATAACAAATAAAAAGTGTTAGATTTAAATATTGAAAAATTAAAAAATTAAAAGTTTAAAAATTGAAATTTTTTTGTAATTAATTTTTATACGGTTGTATTTCTTAGGTCAACAATAAAAATTTGTTGTTTAAATCATAAGTTTACTTTCTTAAAAAAATTCTATTAGGTCAGAATATTAACAATATCCATATAATTAATATGAGACTTTTGTCAGTATATTGCACAGAATTCAAAATTGCTATTATATTATATTAATTAATGATCAAAAAATGAAAAACTCAAATTTCATTCTGATGACTAAATTGTAATAAAAAATACTAAAATTAACCCTGTATCAAATTTAAGTAAAATTGATGACAATAATTATTTCAAAAGATTAATTTTGAATTTTAAAAATTTTGATAATATATAGCACTAGCTGTCGTACCCGTCTTCGACGGGTTTTAGTTTCTACCAATACATTTAACAATGTTTCTACCAATCTGGAAAATCAAAAATACCTGGGAATTTAATTTCACCGGAAAATTAATAATTAGTAATCATTAGCTATTTCGGTAGCATAATTATACTATTTGAATAGTCTCCACCCTTTAGCAAAAAATAAAAAATTATCAAAAATTCGAGAAACCGAATTTTTTAAAATTTAACATTTTTTTCTTCTCTTTTATATCATTAAGCTTCATTATTTTTGTGCTCTTGAAAAATACTTTACTTATATTTAATAGTCTCCACCCTTTGGTAAAAAATCTAAAATTATGGAAAATTAGCAAAAATTCAAAAAACGGAATTTCTTAAAATTTAACATTTTTTCTTCTCTTTTATGGCTTTTGGCTTCATTATTTTTGGGCTCTTCAAAAATACTTAACCTAATTTGTTATCTCCACCCTTTGGTAAAAAATCTAAAATTATGGAAAAATAGCAAAAATGCAAAAAAAATGAATTTCTTAAAATTCAACATTTTTCCTTCTTTTTATGGCATTTAGCTTTATTATTTTTGTGCTCTTAAAAAATACTTTACTTATTCAATAGTCTCCACCCTTCGGTAAAAAATCTAAAATTATGGAAAATTAGCAAAAATTCAAAAAACCGAATTTCTTAAAATTTAACATTTTTTCTTCTTTTTTATGGCATTTAGCTTAATTATTTTTGTTTAATGTAGCAAATTTCTTACTTTACATACTGATCTTTCAATAAAAAACTTTAATAACTTTTCCTGAAAAGCTTGCTTAAAGATTAAAAATCACTATTTTCTTAGAAAAAAGTTGATCTAAAAAAACGAAAAAAAAATTTCAAAATACGTCTTTTTTAAAAATTTTATTGTAGAAATGGGTTTTATTTATCTGAAAAAGTTAGCTAATGATAGTTTTGCATTTATTTTACAAAAGATAAAAAATTTGCATTTTTTTGATTTTTCGAATTTTTTGGAAAAATGTCATAACTTTCGTTCAAGTTAATATTTTTTAATCGGATAAGGCTATGATTGTAAGTTACGTTAATACCTAATAGTAATATAATATCTTATTTAGAAGTTTTTATTTCGATCTAATAAAAATTTATTTCGTTTAAATAATTTTATTTAGTTAAATCAAATAAATCTTAATTGGATTAATTAAATAAATACTTGACTCTAATAAATGAATTTATTTAACACAAATTATTTCTAAATTTTATATATTTTTATGGATTGCTTCTAAACTTTCTATAGTTGAGTATTACATGTTATTTATTAACATTTTAGCATAATTTTGCAAAAAATAATACTTTGTAACTAAAATGGAAATATAAAAATATTTTTAAAAAATCGAAAATTTCTAAATTTTACATTTTTTAATGGATAGCTTTTAAACTTTATATAATTGAATATTACATGTTATTTAGTCACACTTTAGCATAATTTTTCAAAAATACTTTCTTATAACGAAGATGTAAGTATAAAAATGTTTTGAATATCAAAAAATTGAAAAAATTATCTTGATACCAATTGCTATGAAGCTTAATTCAATAGTATTTGTGGGTTCTCTGATTTAACTTTTAGAGATATCTTGATCAATGTAAAGACAAAAGTTAAACACAGTGTTTATTTTGGTTTAAAACATTTTCCGGCTTTGTCCAAATTTTTCCTGGTTTATTCGACGGGTGTTTTTTAATAATACATTTAACAGGGTGTCTACCAACCAGAAAAGACGTAAAATATCAGGGAATTTAATGTAACCGAGAAAAACTGGATCTACTTGCTATACAATTAGTTCGAATTAGACTGTACTATAACTCAAAAAACTGGAGGAAATTTTAGATTGATTTAAATACATTATATTGATTGAAGTACTACAAATTGAGAAATATTGTTTTCTGCATTTGAATTAGTTAAAAATAACTAATTTGATAATAAAAAGTCGGTCACTGTTTCAAATGGTATTATTTTCCTAATGAAATAGACAATAGTAACTAATTATTATTTTTTCATTGTCAAATCAAATTCCCGGCTATTTTCCGGTTTTCTAGGTTGGTAGATACACTGTTAAGTGCATTATCAGAAACTACAACCCGTCAAAGACGGGTACGACAGCTAGTAATTAATATGAAATTTTTGGTAGGAATTTAATTATTATTAATAATCGTTATAACATTCTTAACAAAAATTTAATTATCTTTATAAATAATTAAATTCTTCTCAGAAATTTAATTATTTTTAATAAAATTCAAATTAAAATCTTCGCAAAAATACATTCCAGAAATCCAATTATTTTCAAAAATTATATTACAATTTTTTGCATGAATTCAATTATTTTTATAAATAACAAAATTCTTCGCAGGAATTAAACAATTTTCAATTTATCGAACGAATTTTATTATTATTAAATATATTAAATAAAATTCTTTGAAACAATTCAATTATTTAATTTTAATATAATTTTTACTAAATTCCTCGAAACAATTTTAATTTTTTTTAAGGGGGTGTCAAAGTCGATGCGATTTTCCCATTGAAGCTCAATGCAAAAATCCAATCTACTTTGACACCACCTTAAAGTATTAAATTATTTTCAAAAGTTTTAATAAAATTCTTAGGAAGCATTAAATTATTTTCAATACAATTTTATTACAATTTCTTTAAATAATTCAATTATTTTTAAAAATATTAATAAAATTCATCGAAGGAATTCAATTATTATCAAAAATTTTAATAAAATTCTAACCAATCATTAAATTATGTCATTTTTAAAATCATAAAAGTTATAAAAATTTATAACACTTTGTAAACAAAAAAGTAAAGTAAAAGAATACAATTTCTCTTATAAAATAAAGAACATTAAATTTATTTCTCGCTATTAAACACTATTAAAAATTAATTTTTCTGTAATAATTTATAAGTAACAATTTTTATATTTTGTAATGTTAAATAAAATTAAGAAATTAAATTATCACTTTTTGGTTCTAAAGAATTTTGTTTTTACGTTTTTCATTTTTATCTAAATTAGTATAAAAAAATACAAAAATTAAAGTTTGGAATAATTCCAATTTTTTTCAAAAAAATTTATCAAGTGAATTTGAGTTTAATTAAATATTAGATAAATCACAGAATTTAGGATTAAAAATGTTGACGGTTTAAATTCAGATACAATTATGATTTTAATTGATGAAAGTTTTGAAACTTTCATCAATTAAAATCTTAATTGTCTCTTTAGATTTTAAATTTATTGAAATTTATTACCAAATTAAATCATCTTAACATTCAAAAAGTAGTTTAATTAAAAACTTTCAATTTTTGAGATTAAAAATACAATTTTTACTCTTTTGAAGTAGCTAAAAAAATTGTATTTAATTGTAATTCCAAAAACAAAAGTTTTGTTATTTAAATTTTTTTAAAAACTATCTGTGAATGAAATTATTATAGAAAGTTTATAGAATAATTGAAATAGGTGCAAGAAAAAAAAATGGAAAAAAGGTGGCAGACTGTGATCCCTGTTATTATTATTATTGAAAGATCTTTCTCACCACAAGAAGGAAACGTTTCCCAATTAACACTGGGAACGGGTGCGGTCCATTCGTCATCAGTGAATACACTCTCGGCGTCGGTCGTCGTCGGCGATCTTGGAGGCGATGGAGGAATTCTTCTTGGCGCGTCATATTGCTCAGTGCTTTGGCCAAGAGTTGAACTTAGAGAGCTGGTGTCATTGAGACGTCGTCCCGAAATACATTCGCTGATGGGAATATATGGTCCGGAAATAGTACTCGTTGGAGAAATTGGCGGAGATTCTTGTGCCTCAAATTGAAACACTAAAATTGAAAAAGAAATTAGGCAAATTATAATTGAATTATTTTCGAATTAAATTGAATATAATTAAAATTTAATTTAAGAATTTTTCAGTAAAACCAAAAATGAAATGCGGAATATTACTCTGACACTGTTGCTCTTCATCCTGGGCCTTCAAGCCACAGACTTGACAAACGGCGTCCACCCACTTATTCATTTCAGCTTCATTCTCAGCCACCAGGTAATATGTTCTCTTTGGCGTTTTAACATTGAACATAAATTGATACTTTTGTTTACGATTCTCAAATCTTAAACCAGCGTCAACCTTTAAACGAATAATAAAAGAAATAATTAGATAAAGAAAACAAATAATTAAGCAAATAGTAAAAAAATAATAAATAAATATATGGGGAAAATTCTACAAATTTCAGGATATATCAAAAATGTATAAAAAAGGTTGTGACAAAAATTTAATTTTGTTTTTCCCTGACTTTTCCCTGATTTCCAGACAAAATTTTTACTTTCACCCTTAAGAATATTTTGATTCATATTTTTCATTCATTATTGAAAAATATGAAAAAAATTAAATATTTACTTAATATCATTAAAATTTTTTTTAAATAATTGAATTCTTTCGAAGCATTTCATTAAAATTTTTAAAAATAATTAAATTCTTTAATTAAATTCCACTATTTATTAAAATACGACTAAGTGATAGAATCATCTCTACTCTTATTAATTAAAAATGTTTTCAAAATAATAAATTAAATAATAAACAAATTATAACAAAATTTTATGTAAATAATTGAATTTTTGGGAAGAATTTTAATACAATTTTTAAGAATAATTACATTTTTCGAGGAATTCAATTAAAATTGTATTAAAAATAATTGAAATTCTGCGATGAGGTCTAGTATTTATGAAAATAATTGAATTCTTTTGGAAAATTTTATAAAAATTCCATTCACAATAATTGAATACTTGCAAAGAATATTAATATTTTTAAAAATAATTGAATTCTTGCAAAGAATTTTAATATTTTTAAAAACAATTGAATTCTTGCAAAGAATTTAATTAGGATTTTAAAAAAACTGAATTTTCTGAGAAGAATTTTATTAAAATTTTTGAAAATAATTTAATTCTTGCAAAGAATAGTGATATTTTTAAAAATAATTGAATTCTTGCAAAGAATTTTAATATTTTTAAAAATAATTGAATTCTTGCAAAGAATTTTATTATTTATAAAAATAATTGAATTCTTAGAAAGAATTTTATTATTGATGAAAAGAATTGAATTCTTTTGAAATATATTATCTCAATTAAAATTCAAAATATTTGAATTCTTCTGAAGAATTTATTCATTTATGAAAATAATTGAATTCTTTTCAGAAGTTTTATTAAAATTCCATTCAAAATAATTGAATTCCTGCAAAGAATTTTATTAAGTATTTATGAAAATAATTGAATTCTTAATATTTTTTTTAATTATTGAATTCTTTTTTAAATAATAGAAATTTTGCCAAGAATTTCATTAAAATTTTTGAAAATAATTGAATTTCAGAGAAGAATTTTATTATTTATTCAATGATAATTGAAATTTTAAGTTGAATTTTTTTTAAATTTTTGAACATTATTGAATTTCTGCTGAGAATTTTATTACTTTTGAAAATATTTGGATTTTTCCAATTCATTTGTAACTTTTCCAAAATTCAATTTTTTTAGTGTGTTTTTCACTAAAATTCTTCTATTAATCCATTATTTTTAATAACTAATTAAATATATAGATTAAAAAATTTAACTTATTTCAGAAGAGTTTGAATTATTAAAATTTTGCCAAAATGATTTCCAAAATGATTAAAAATTGTAATTTTATAAAGTTTCAAATTTAAACCGTTTCGAAGTTAATTTATTTTTGAAAATTAAGTATTAATTTTATGATAGTTGTTCAAGAATTAAATTATTCAAAAAGAAATTATTGTCAGAAATAGAAAAAATCGAAGGTTTTGTATTAGAATTCGGAGTAATTTCAAAATTTTTAAGGCAAGCAAAAAAGAAACAAGAATTCAGAATTTTCTTAAAAATTCTAAAAATTTAATTTTTTTTTTAGTACTTTTAATAAAAATCCCTAACTTTTCCCTGACCTGTGGCAATCCTGATAAAATAACTCACTTGTTCACACTGATCCAGATCTATTTGTCCTTTTCGTTTTCGACACCTTTTGTCCGTATAGTACTCCAAAAAATATTGCCCTGGTAATTCACCACTATGACGTAAAGCAAACCATCGTTTTCTCCAGCGCTAAAAATAAATAGTGTCTAATTTACAAACAATTAAGTGCGATAAAAAAAAGAGTAGAAAAATTAGTACACAAAGAACATAAAATTATCTCAACAGGAAATAAAGCAAGCCAAGTATAATTAAATTCGTGTCACTGATTATGAATAATTAAAATAATAAAAAATAATTAAATCATAAATCAATTCAAATAAATTCTAATTAATATTAAAATAAATTTTTATACATTTTCCCGATATTCTTGTATTTCCCTGAATTGAAAGTATACAATGAATAACAAAATTAAGGTTATAAAAATGTATAAAAATTCCACTATAGTTTATAAGTCTCAGCTAAAAATAGCAAACAATTGCAATTTAAGTGTTTTTAACGTTTTTTAACTAAAAGGAAACGTATCAATTTTCATATGTGCAAAACCACAAAAAGTTAAATTTAAAAACAATAAACAATAAAGTTGATATAAAATGACAATGGGAGAAAAAAATCCTATATAAAGATGGATGGATTATAATACTTACCGCCCTCCAGATTTTCGTAGGCGGTGACTTAATGAGCCATCCGTCATGAACGATCTCTTGTGTTGTTTTAAGCACCTCCATTTCGTTGGCACTTGTTTTAATTAATTAAATCTTAACGTCATGTATAAATGCACATTACAGTATAGAGGCAATTGTAACCACTGACACTGCACTGTCAAGGACGAGAGAGAAACTACATCATAAACCGCCATTCATTAAAGAGCAATTGTTACTCTCTAGACAATACAATAAACGTCCAATCCTTATCAATGTATTCTTCTAATCTAGATATGACTACCATTGTTGTTTAATGCCGCCCATTTTTCTCTGATAGAGATTAAAAAAATGATGCAGTGGACTTTGCAGCAGCAGAACTGCATTAAGCAGTGGACCACGCACACAAAATCAACTGGTAACCGCCATTTTGTTAAAGACACAATTGGATTGGACACAATTCCAAACCAAGATTCTTCATTGTCAGACGAGTCCTCTCTCTTTCTATTGTATTGCAATGAAAGGAGACAACCTACAAATTTATGGTTCAACATAAAACTCAAAGAGTGTAGAATATGGCGCATGCGACTTTAAATGCGGTAATTTTAAAAGTACTTATACAATTATTTTAATAGTTATAATATTTACAATAATTTTAATTCCAAGGTTGACACAAGAAATGCATTTGGTTTTCCCGTAATTTACAGATAGAATTTTGAATATTACTTTAAATAAATATTCAATTTTACAATTATTTTTCCTTAGCAATTAAGATTTTAAAATTTTTAATTTCAAAACATTTTGAAAATAATAATTAATTTATTAAAAATGTTACTCCAAAATTATTTATCATAATTTTAATTCAATTATTTTCTAGAATTTTTAACTAAAATTCCTTTCTGAATCTAAAATTGTATTGAAAGTAATTTAATTTTTGCAAATAAAATTTTATTATTTTTATGAAAATAATTTAATTCTTGCAAAGAATTTTACTAGGATTTTAAAAATTTTAAATAATTAAATAATTGAATTCTTCTGAAGAATTTTATTAAAATTAAAATAAATATGAATTTTGTTAGGATTTTAAAAATAATTGAATTTTCTGAGAAGAATTTTAATACTTTTGAAAATATGTAATTGAATTCTTGCAATGAATTTTAATATTTTTGAAAATAATTGAATTGATTCGAAAAATTTAATTAGGATTTTTAAAAATAATTGAATTTTCTGAGAAGAATTTTAATTTAGACATCAAATTGCAGAATTTTTGTACCTAGTGTATTTTTTATCAAATTTCCTGACCTGTGGCAACCTTGTAATTGCTACAAAACCAGTACAAAACTTAGTTTTAAATATTGAAACAAAATATATTAAAAAAAATTATCAAAAGTTGTGAATTATTAAAAGAAAATATGCTTAGAACAAAAAAACAATAAAAAACAATTTGATAAAAAAGTTTTTAATAAAAAAAAACTTTTAGTAGAATTTCTATATCTTTTTTACATCTACTTTCAATTTTTTTAACAATTAAAATTTATGTACATTATTTGATTGATTATGATACCAAATCAAATTGCAACGAAATCGTAGTTTAAAAAATATAAAATAAATTTATAAATTAAACGAAAAAAAATAGTGTCCGTAGATAAATAATAATTATATAAAAATTTGCCTATTATTTTGTTACATTAAGTATTGTGATATATCAGCTTGGAAAAATTTGTTATAAAAATAGAATATCTACCTTTCGTCATTTTCTTGCGTACACTTTTTTTCTACAAATGCGAATCATTTCTCTTCATTGTTTTGTGTGATAATGTAATTAAATTGACATATTCACGATGCTCTCAATATTTGTTGAATAATTTCTCCAAAACTTCTTTATCTAAAAAAAAGAAAATGAGAACAAATTAAAATTTTCTAAAATATTGAATTGGTTTAAAAACAATTACAATCAACTCTCGATAAATTTAACTTGATTTTAGAGTCAACTGTAATGCTATTAAATTAATATTAATGATATTATATTAATATTAATAATATTAAATTAATATTTAAATTAAATTATATCTAAAGTCTTTTGGATTCGTAATAACCTTAAAGTTCATCAGAATCTGATTTTCCAGTTCGCTCACAATCCTTTCCGTTTACTACCATTTCTGCTTTTTTTGGTTCAAATTCTTCTTTTGGTTCACGATCGGAAGAAGAATTTTGTTTCGAAATTTCCGTTGAATCGAGTTCATTTTCTGAATTCTTAATCGTAGTTTTCTCAGAGCTGAGATTTGCTTCTTTATTTAGAGTAAGAGATTCTTTGTCTATTAATTCTTTTTTAGATTCAGGTACAGACAATCTTGACATTGTTCCGGTGAGACTTTGCATTTCAGGTTCATTTATGGCGTCCCTATTAACTGTCGCATCTGAAAAGGAGAAGAAAGTTAAACTTTTCTTAAATTTATTAAATTCTCTACTGCATTAAGAAACGGGAGGAGAAATCACATTTTCCCTGATGAATTGTTTCAAAAAAATTTTATTAATACTTTAAGAATCATTGAATAATTTCGACTAATTTAATTTTAATTACATTAAAAATAAATGAACTCATAAAAATTTTTATCAAAAGTTTTGTAAATAATCGAATTCTTTTAAAAAATTTTAATAAAAAATGTTACATTAATTGAATTCTTTTGAAAAACTTGATTAAAAAAATTAAGTTTCTTTAAAAATAATTTAATTACTTCGATGAATTTAAGTAGGATTTTTAAAAGGTAATTGAATTTTTTTAAAGAACTTAAATAATCGCAATTATATTAAAAATAATTGAATTCTTTGGAAAAATTTTATTAACATTTTTGGAAATAATTGAATTTATGTAAAGAATTTTATTAAGATTTTTAAAAATAATAGAATTGTTTCGAAGAATTTAATTAGGATTTTAAAAATAATTTAATTCTTATAAAGAATTTCATTAAAATAATTGAATTCTTATAAAGAATGTTATTAAACATTTTGAAAATAATTGTATTCTTGCAAAGAATGTTAATATTTCTGAAAATAATTAAATTCTTGCAAAGAATTATAATATATCTGAATATAATTTAATTCTTGCAAAAAATTTAATATTTCTGAAAATAATTGAATTGTTTCGAAGAATTTAATTAGGATTTAAAAAAATTGAATTCTTGCAAAGAATTTTAATATTTCTGAAATAATTGAATTCTTGCAAAGATTTTAATATTTTTGAAAATAATTGAATTCTTGAAAAAAGTTTGAATATTTATGTACGAAAATAATTCAATTCTCGTGAAACATTTTATTAAAATTAATGATTGTCATGAAAATTAAAAACTTAAATTTTATATTTAGAAAATATAATTAATTTTATTTTGATACTGTCACAAAATTAGAGTAATAAAAGCTTGATTTGAAGGAGAAATAAATATTTAAATTTTATTTAATTGAACGTTCGGAATTTTAGAATCATAATTTTGAAAAATATTCTTCTTTGCTTTTTCGTTTCTTAAAAGCGTTGATTTCTAGAGTCGCATCAAATCGTATGAATTCGAATTAAATTCTAAATTATTTATTATATATATATAATTATAATATA
Organism: Leptopilina syphax; assembly: GCA_032872505.1. Taxonomy (NCBI): domain Eukaryota; kingdom Metazoa; phylum Arthropoda; class Insecta; order Hymenoptera; family Figitidae; genus Leptopilina; species Leptopilina syphax. The sequence continues at coordinate 41,549,176 of CM065469.1, forward strand.
TAATTCTAAATTAAATTTTTGTAATATAATAGGAATCAAATGAAATAATTGTTAATACCTGATAACATCTGTGCTTCTGAAGAATTTTCCATTTGGTTGGGAGAATTTAGAGTCCTATCAAAATTTAGAGTTCGAGTAACGTGATCATCGTCAATTTTTTCTAATGAGGATTTTGAAAGATTATCGTGACTGCAAACACGAAGAAGTGATTGGTTATTCTCCTGTCCATCAGCACCAGCTTCCGGATTGTGGCCGTCGTCGCTTCCAATTCTCCTCCCAGGTGGACTAACATCATTCGGACCGTAACCTGGAAGACTTCCAATTCTCACACCTGGTGGACTGGTGTCATCGGGACCGTAACCTGGCAGACTTCCAACTCTAACACCCGGTGGACTGACATCCATCTGTCTCGGTGGTGGATTTTCATTCGTAAACATTAAACCCGATTGTTGATAATGATGCTCTGCTGAGGAGCACAATTGAATAGCACCACTTGCGCTCGTACTCAACGAACACGATGCACCATGATTCACTCTTATCAAAAGCGGTAGTCCTTGTCCTCCAACTGCCGGTGCATTGTTTCTATTTTCTTCAGTCAAATTTCCTCCTCTCGGATTTCTTTGCGACGAACTCGCTTGATTTGTCGTCACCAACGGACGTAAAGGCGGATTACGTGAGACAATTGACGAGAAAAAATTCCTATTCCTCACTCCCTCGAGTTGTCTAATCGGTACACAAAGAGGACAAATATTCAATCGACAATTCGTCCAGTGATTGATAATCTGTCTCGAGGCCCAACAATGCGAAAATGTGCAACTGACACCTAGATGACAGTTCGGCATATGATTCAAAGCTGCCCTTAATTCCTGACAATTCGGCGTTGGACACGACAGGAGCGATCTATGAGCCCGACACTTGTCGGCGTGTAAAAGTATAAACAACTGCCAATTAAGTTGCACCATTTTCCTCGTATTCTCCACCCATCTTGCAATTCCATTCGGTGAATGGAGAATTTGCTCCAAAGACGAGGCAGCGTCTTGTTGATTAAAAACAGAATTATTTCTCCTCCTTCTTTCCTCTCTTCGACTTCCGTCATTCTCCTGACTATTCTCCGAAATTTCCGCATCTGACGACGACTGTCGGGGAGAATCTTCAGTGTCGGATGTCAATAGGACGTCAATGTCGACGAAAGGCGCACAAAGGGGACATGATCGTTGACCACAATTTTGCAAATGGTACAAAAGCAGTTGAGAAGAACTGCAAAGTTCATAGGTACAATTTATTCCCTCCAAACAAGTGTCCATGTGCTTCAGTACATTTCGCATTACGTCACAAAATGCAACTCGACAATTTTCCGCTGGAATATTCCTCTCGCTCTCGTCTTCCAAACATGTTTGCGCGTGGATTAGAAGAACAAGATGTTTCTGCAGCATATACTGTCGTACAGGATCAATTGATCTCCCATCGATTGATGGGACATTATGAGCTTGAATTTGCTCCTGATTCGAGTCCTCAGAGTCGTTGATTCTATCCAATGGCGATTGACTCCCTTCGTCCAGCACTAGCGGCAAATTCTCAATTCCTTCCGAATTCTCCTGATCGTTCGAATTCATAATTACGCCCTAAAAATAAAATAATTCATAAACGAATCGAAACATTTCTTTTAATTTTTATTTGATATTTTTTTGTCATCAAACTGATAATTAAACCCCAAAAATAAGACATCATATAAATTAAAAAAACAAAGAGAATTGAAACATTTCTTTAATTTTCATTCGGTATTTTTTGTCATCAATCTTTTAATTACGCCCGAAAAATAAAAGACTTCATAGAAATATTCAAAACATAAAGAAATCGAAACTTTTTTACGTTAACAATTTTTGCGATCTGTTTGAAAAAAAAATTAAATTTTCTAACAACACTCACTATATCGTAGACTACAGGCACTGCTTTTCGAAACTATTGTCGCAAATAATAATAAGATACTGATAACACTCGTAAATAATTGTTTTGAATCAATTATAATTGATGTAAACATGAATGAAAATATTATTTCCCGATAGATGACGTATTTAATCAAAAAAAAAAGAAAAGAAAATGGTTAACAACTCTATGGACAAGTAGAAAATCGTTAATAAAAATTAATAAAATTATAAAACAATCGTTTCTCTACGAGAAAGCAAAACTACATTACCTGTTTGTTTTTGATCGAGGAAATTCGAAATAATGATGATGATGATGAATTTTCTCTAAATGTGCGCAGTGAGAAGATGATGAAGTGAACATAATTCTGCTGACAATCCAGAGGAGAAAAAAATAATTGATGGCGAAGACAATCACAAACTTCTCTTGATGTTGAAATGCAGATCAGAAATTTTCTCTCAAACAGCAATTTTTTTTTAAAATTATTATTTCTCTTATTTCGTAAATGAAAAAAAGTAGAGAAAATATTTTTCGATTTCTCGTTACTTACCTAATTGAAGGAGGTGAAATACTCTGTGAAAAATTCTCAATAGCAACTGGAATACTCAATGTCGCATAGAAAGAAATTTCTAAAAATTGAAAAAAAACTTCCTAAAAAGAAAAAAAAACATAATTTCTGCTCACAAAGGCAAAAAATTAAAAAAACAATTATAAAATAGAAAAAACAAAAATCTATACTAATCGTTGTATTCCGGTAATCTGTTCGAAATTCTAATTAGTTCAAATAATTATTAATTCAAATTTAAAGAATAAGTTTTGTGATATTTTTGCAGAAAAAAAATTAGAAATTATTTTATTTTTCAGAAATTTGCGTAAATGTGTAAATTTTTTTTCCATTTTAAACGATAACATTACTGATAAATTTTTATACAAATTTTTATATTACTTTATTATATTTGTGACTTTTCTAGTTTTGAATCTGAAATAATTTAATTATTGCATAAAATTTTATTCAACAATTTTTAATGTTATTAAATTATTTCGAAAAATTTAATTATAAAAAAATTAAAATTCCATTTAAAATAATTGAAATTCGGCGAAGAATTTTATTATTTATGAAAATAATTGAATTCTTTTAATTTCTTTAAAATTAAATTGCGAAATAATTGGATTTCTACAAAAAGTTTTATTAAAGTTTATAAAATTAATAGACAATCATAATTTAATTAGTTAAATAGTAAAATATTTGCTAGTTAAATAAAATAAAAAACAAAGAAAAACACAAAAATTCTAAAATATATTCATACTTTTCCTGAAAAAAAATTGAGTATCCACTTACCAGCAATGAATATTTTTTTATTTTCAAATTTACAATCATTTAGCTTAAATTCGCAAAAATTCTGATGTAAAATTTATCCTACTCCTTATAAAACAATTATTCTTCAAATATACCTATTTTATTATATATAAAGTTGTTTGATTTTTTTTTCTCAAATATTCTTCTTTACTTTTAAGTCTTAAACTTAAACTTCATTTTATCTCCAACTATATATTCAAAATATTTGTTTAATTTATCCTTTTTTTCTCGTGTAATTTTTAATTTTAATTTAACTTTTTAAATAACAAAAAAATTTTTAAAAAACACAAAAATCTGTTTTTTTGTCAAAAAATCAAAACTCAAAAATTATATTATTTGAAAATATATTTTTTGTTTTCAGTGATTATATTCTAATATATAAACTAGAATATATACTAGAAATACCAGTATATATACCCAAAATAGCAGAAAAAAAACATTTGCAGTAAATTTATTGTTTAATAATAATAATAATAATAATAATAATAATAATTTTGAATAATTTTACTGCAAGATATATTGTGCCATATGGGACTATATATAAAATATATACTTAAATAATTATTTCAAAATTAATTTTACAATTATCAATTAATTAACGCCTTATAATGTTTAACATAAAAATTAAGAATGGACTATGTATATTTAATTATTTTTTTTTTTTGCAGAAAAGACATAATTCGTTATAAATAAATAATACTATCTACAGAAAATTACACTAATTTCTAAAATACATATTTCAATTTAAAAAATGTTTTTAACTATTTTGTATATATATGTATATGCATTACTGTAAAATTATTCGGTATAAAACATAATAAATAATTAAGCGGAAATTATGTCGATTTTTACGCTTTCTTAAAGCGAGCGCAGACTGTTAATATTTTTCTTCTTCTTTTATAAAAAACATAAATGAAAGAAGCCCTGCATCACAATATTTTTTCCTTTAAATGCTCAAACTTAATTTTTCTCATTATAATTTATAATCCATAAAAAAAATGTTTCAAAACCCTTTTTGGGGGCAGTACAAAAAATTTTTTTTTCTTTCTGCCTTCTGAAATGGAAAATAATTTCTCAAAATTCGAAAAGAAATATTTAAATATAGAAAAAAAATTTCTTTTCAAGAAAAAGAAATTAAAAATGAAAGAAACTTTCTATTTTTTCTGTAAAATAATCTTTGCGACAAAAAAAATAGTATCAAATTTAAATTAATAATTAACGATAAACCTCAAAATTTTTTTTTTTTTTGGTTTTTAGTATTCGAAATGAGAAAGAAAAAATACAAACCATATTTTTTTCTTGTAACGAAACATAGTTATATAACATAAAACTAAACTCATTATTGTAATCACAGTTTAATAAAATAGAAGATGTATTATTTTATTTATAATTATAAAAACTATTAATTATTAACTATTAACATAAATATATGGTTACTTATTTAAAAAAAAAATATGGTTAGTCACACCTTATGAAAAAGGAAAATCGTTAATGAATTGCAACACAAACAGCAAATAAAACTAAAAATTTCAATCTCGAGGTTGATCGTAATTAAAAAGGAAAAAATTCGAATATTCTACAAAAAGCAAAGAGAAAAATTTTCTTTACAATAGAACTTGAAAAAAAACCACTTTTCATTTTCTTTTTGTCATCATTTATAAAATACAATCATTTATTTTCTTAAAATTAATAATTCGAATTATTCGAGTGTTAATTCAATTTCTAAAAAGAAAATTTTTCTCACTGCAGGAATGGAAAAATTATAAAGAAATAAAAAATAATTTTTTTTTGTGATATTGGTAAAAGTGTTGTTGTTCATCATGCAGGCACAACTTTCAATATTTTTTTTTTGAAATGATGATACGTAAACTTTATTTCGTAAGATTCGTATTTATGTTTGTAGGTAGGTAGGTATGTATGTATAAATATATACACATATATGTATAACTTTTATGTCTCGTTTACGTTACTATTCTACGCTTGCAATAAGATTAAGGGCTTACGACTAAAAAACAACAAGAAAACAAAATACATCCCCAATAGTTTAGTCCCACTCGCGCGCTTTTTTTTTTTTTTTTTTTTTTCATGCGTGCTAAACACATTGGATTAGTGTACAGCCAGGAAAATTCAAGGCAGTGAGTATATTTTCTTCGAATTGCAATCATATTTTTTTTTATCAATAATCGACCGCAGATCAACAGTCGATAATTATAATAGAACTTCTCGCAATTGTTCTCCTCATTTAATTATGGAATTCCACAGTCCTCAATCGATCCAATATACAATACCCAAACGATCATATTTATATATTATATATATATATATATTTATTTATTTATTTATAAAAAAAAGAAGAAAAAAAAATTCTTTTAAAAACTTTTTTCCTAAATTTCTACTTATTATTATTATTATATTTTTTTTTGTTTTCGTCTTTTCTCCAAGTGAAGATTCTGGAATCTCTCATCATCAACATCATCATCATCATCATTATCATCATCATCATCATCATTATCATCATACGTAAACCATTGAGTGACAACACCGACACTTTTTTATTTATTTTCTTTTTTTTTTGCAAAAAGAGAAAGAGAGAGATAGACAGATAGGAAAAAACACTCACACAACTGTTGATCGACGTACAGAAATTTTTTTTTAAATGAAAAACAATTCCATTGACTCCATTTATATATATATTTCTTTTCTTTATAATTTAATCGAAATTTTATCACACTCAGCACACTTATGCTCGATTCCAAAAAAAAAACTATACCTCGAAAATAAAAAATTTTCCTTTTGGAATGCGAATTGATAAAAAGTAAACAATACACGACTTCGATTGTATTTTTTAATTATATAAATATAAACATTTCTATTTTAACTACATTTATTAACAAACATTAAATCGATTCGTTAATAAATTCAATTTAATTTTAGTGAAAAAATACTATTTTTCGAAAAAAGAAAATTGATAATTATTGAAATTATTGCGAAAAAGAAAATTGACACAGAATATTTTTATATGCGTATATTTAGTTTAAATTATACTACAGTTAAAAAACATTGTATTTAAATCAAAGTGTTCGGAAAATATAGTTTCTTTAAATATACATAGATTAATTTTTCATTATTTGTATTATTTATTTCTATTTATTATAATTCACTGTTTCATTTTTTTTTCTCTTGTTTCATTTCTATTATGTCGTGGTTTACAAATTAAACTCTTAATTATAAACAATATTGCAAATAGTATTTTTTCATAAATTAAACTCTCATAGAAATTCTCATTTACAAAAAAGAGATATCAGTCTAGCGCGTTTGTTCACTTTTTATTTAAGCGCGAGCCATTTTTTTTTCTACAGTAAAAAAAATAGTGTCGAGAGGGCATTTTTTTTTTAATTACTGAGACGCCTTTGGGTGTTTATAAAAATTCTTAAATCACAAACGACTCGTGATTTTTTTTTTAAAACAAGTCCCTATTGAGAAGAAAAGTCTTATCGATAAAGTTTTTTGTTTTTGCGAGATTTTTGAGGGATTTAAAAGAAAAAGTAATAATAAGAATAATAATAATAATTATATATAATAATAGTAATAATAATAAATAGAAAAGCACAAATGTTCAATGTACAATCGCCGTGACCGATGCATTACACGTTAATATATTATTTACAAATTAAGGGAAGAAATTTTTTTTATGGGATGGGAATGGAAAAGAGGTGAGATTCGAAAGATGGTTTTTTTATAAGGAGCGAGGTGGACACGAGGGGGGGATAAACTTCTCTTTTGTCTCATTTCGTTTCAATTAGGTGAATTAAATCATGATTTACGAAAGAATTTTTTTTTATAATAAAAAGTAGTATTCTATATTCGATATTTCAGTAATGTATAGTAATATTTATATTCCATAGCTTTGTCTCTATAGTATCGCCTATCGAACAATTAATTAATTAATCAATAATAATAATAATAATAATAATAATAAATCTATAAACGTTATTTCAAACGTTATTTTATGTTCAATGTATTAATCATTAAAAAAGAAAAACAATTTCCATGATATATAAATACAGCGTTGTATCATTCGCCTCTCATTTTATTTTTATAGTAATAAATTGCTAACGAATGCATTGCGTACCAGAGAAAAAAGAAAATGTCAACAAAGACTAAAAATTTTATTAAAATCGATTTTTCCATTTGTTCTCAATTTACAATTTTTTTTTCCTTTCTTTAAGCGAATTTTTTTGATAACTTTCTCAATCTTTTTCTTCAAAATAAAATTTTATTTTAATTAAACAGAAAATTAAAGAAATAATCGACGAAAAATAAAATAAATACTTTCTTCTCAAAATTAACTGTGTTAGTTAATTTATATACAAATTTATAATAAAAAAAAAGAATTTTTTAAATTTACCTAGGTATTTAAAATTAAATTCTCTTTATTTTTCTTCTTAAACAAAAAAATGTTTTCAAAACACATTTTCCATTAATAAAAACTTATGGTACGCAAAACATTCAAACGTCCATTCTTAAAGAATTTACTACCACAAAAAAAGGTACACCATCACTGTCAAATTTACAACACTGCCCTAAACACAGCCATACTAAGCCAAATACTTTTGGGTTGTCATTATAATTAACTTTTACTATTAAAATCTTATTTTACATTCCTATTTTCAGAATGTTTCCTTGTAGCGTTGCGAAACGCTTTTTTAAACGATAAAAAAAACAGTTTAAGTTTTCTCTCTTTTAAATATATTTATAAGAAAAATAAATCTATCAAAAAAAAAGAAAAAAAATTTTTTTAGTCTCGCATGAATTCGATGAGGCGATCAAAAACAAAAAAATCTGTAAAAAGTTAAACATTTAAAATGAAAAAAATAATAAACAAAACGGGAGGGAAAAAAATTTTAAGACAAAAAAAATACGATCCACCTCGCATTTTATAAGTAGCAAAAAAAAAAATAAAAAAAAAAAAATCGCAGCGTATTTTGAAGTACTTCACCGTGCGTTTGCCTAAGAATTTATTTTTTTTCTATAAAAAAAAAAGAAAACGCAAGCGGACCACACGTTGAAAATTTGATAATGCGAAAGCGCTAAAAAAACGCTAAAAAATAAAATGCGGCGCTTTTCTTCGAATCAAAAACAAAAACAAAAAAAAAATAAATAAAAATTTTCAATATCAAAGAAAAGCGCATTTTTTTTTTCTTCTTTACAAATAACTTTTAAAATTACGTTAGTTACACGTTTGTCCGTTAGTAGAACTTCTGATTAAAATTTTCATTTTCTTTTCTCTCTCTCTTTTAATCAGCTAAATATTTTTTTTTACAACTTGATTTCGCGAGAATTTTACTGCTTTTCAAAAGTAAATCTCGCGCTTTACACTTAAAATCATTCTCTCCTACATCATCATTTTCTTTCTTGTTTTTTTTTAGTTTGTTGCTTTTAAATAGAGTTAATTAAGAAAAAAGCAGAGGCGAAAAATACACTTACAAATTACTATTATACAGCACTGGCATAGTGAAGTAGCTTTTATAACGCAATATATCGGTCCCCTTCACGTCTCAAAATATTACAATATGTTCTTTCGCTTTGTCATAAAAATTCATAATAGACAAGAGTAAATTAATATAATAATATTAATAATAATTATTATTATCATCATCATTATCATTATCATTCTCATCATTACCATCATTTTATCATTCTCAAATAATAATTATTTTTCATTATCATTATTATTTTCAATAATTATAATTATTTTTCATTTATTATTTTTCAATAATTACAATTATTTTTCATTTATTATTTTTCAATAATTACCAATTACTTTTTCAATTATCATTTTTCAATAACTATAATTATTTTCTCATTATCATTCACAATAATAATTATTTTCATTATTATCATTATCATTATATTTAAATCATCAATATATTCATTTTTATCATCATTACCATTTTTTCAGCACAATCAATCATAAATCATCATCATCATTATTATTATTATACACGTACTTTCACGTCAATTTAATAGGAAAATAATAATGATAACAATGACAATAATATAATAATATATATTATATACAATGTTACGAAAAAAATCCAACACGGGACTTTTATTTTAAAATAAAAAAAAAAATCTGTTCAAAAAATTAACACGATTTATAAAAAAATCATCCCCTTTGTTTAGCAGCCTTTGTTTATGCAAATTTTCCCTTTTTTTTGGTTACGTCATTGTTTTTCGAACCCCATCGAAAATTATTCAAGAGTTCCCAGAGCTCTCGAGATTTTAAAATAAAATTAAAAAAAAAATTTAAGAGCTAAGTACAGCTCCATCACGGTGGTCGCTACTGCTTCTTCAATTTTTTTTTGTATAACAACTTACAATTAATTCGCTTAAAAACTCGGCTCTAAATTCTTTTTACCTTTTAATTTTTTTTCTTTAAATACACAAAGGTAATTCCATTCATTCTCATACACGCATCTTTGTTATATCTTTGCTTTTTTCACAATCATAATAATAATAATAATTATTATTATTACTATTATATTAATAATATTAATAAATAGCAATATTAATATTAACATTTAATATTAATAATAATAAATAGGAATAGTAATATTAATATTTAATATTAATACAAACAATATTGACTATTTCGCTTGCAATATTAATAATAATATTAATAATTACAATAGCAAATAATTACAATAGTAATAATAATAATAATAATAGTAATAATAATCGTAATAATTTTAATAATAATAATAATAATAATCATAATAATCATAATCATTTTAATAATAATAGTAATCATAATAATCATAATCATTTTAATAATAATATAATAATAATAATCATAATAATAATAATCATCATTGTAATAATCATAATAATCGAAATAATAATTATTATTATCAATAATTATAATTTCTAATAATAATAATAATGGTAATAACTGCATATTCGCTACAGTAGTATTTGAACTATTAATATTAATTAACGTTAAGTATACACAACACATTTGTACGATTTCACTTAGCCTGCACGAGGAGGAGGATTAGCAGCAGCATCAGCAGCAGCAAGGAAGGGAATAAGGAATAGTCTTTCGATCTCCTATTTTCTAATAATCTCGATATATTCATATATTTCTTATTCTGAATAATATAAAAATATATCGAGATTATGCCGGATTTATCGGACCACAAGTATAAATCAGGAACGCATGGAACTTTGTTAAGGGCGATTGCCGCCCTGGGGAGGGAGAGGGGGGCAAAGATAGAAGGACATTGTCTGGAGTTCATTCTCGACACAATGTATTTTTTTTTATAAGTAGTTGTCCTTTGCCTTCTATTTTTATTTTTTTTTTATCGTTCCAATGGCTCGGAGAATTAAAACGCGCACCCTAATAAATAGAGTAGAGTTATTGGTATAGTAAAAGATCGCGCGCGCAGTGGAACGCCACAATCTGGATTACATCCCTGATTTTTTTTTTTCATTGATATACAAATCTACAATAAATTCGCGCTCAATCGAATACCCCGTTTTGTGTGTTAGGATAGGGGAGAAGTTTAGAGATAATTCTCATCGCGATAACTTTCTCTCTCTCTTTCTCTCTCTCTATCTCTCTCTCAGGCACCTCGAACGTGAGCAGCGAAGCCGTTTATTTCGTAAAAAAACGGCTTTGTTTTTTTTCATTTTTTTTTTAAATGGCAACAGCCAGAAAAGATTTAAAATCATTTCATGATACTAATTGTCACTACAACCTTTCTACGAACTTTGTTAATTGGTCTTGTGGCGTCATTTGCGGCATTTCACTCGAGTCTGTGCCACTTGTGGGTGGGGGTGCTGGCGATGAATGATGCGGCATATTGGGAGGATGACCGGAGGGTAACATCATTTCACTAGGGCCACCTAGTTCATGTGCGGGCGAATGAGTTGGCGTTCCATGTGGTGGATGATGATGTGGCGAGGGTACAGGACCAGAACGCGGTGAAGGAACTGGTTGATTACGCGGCGACGGTACAGGTCGAGGTGAGGGATTCGGTTGTGGTGAACGAATTGGCGGTGGTGAACGAACCGACTGCATCAGTTGTTGCTGCACCGAAATTCCTGGTGGTCCCATTACACCTTGCGGAGAGGGCACAGGAGGTGGTGTTGGTTTAAGACCCGGCTGACCGTAGCCTTGCTCATTGAAACCACCATAATCTATGGAAATAATTTGCATTTTTTTCTATTAAATCGCCATTCACTGCTTTCAGCCATCTAAAGAATAATTTACAAACTAGACAAAAAAAAACATTCTCCTAAAATCATTACTACGAATCATCAACTCTGCAAGGTTGCCACAGAATTTTGTTTTTTTTCCCTTCCTTTTGCAGATAGAATTTTGTAATTTTTTTTTTTTTTTTAATTACACGGAGAGAGAATTTATATTAAATTTTGTAAAAGTATTTTACAAATTAGGGAAAAAGTGCGCTAAACACAAATTTTGATATAAAAAGTACTAAACTTTAAAAAAATTTGTGTGAAATTTAGTAAAATTATATTAAATATCAAGAATATTAATATTCTTGATTTATTTTTTATACTTTAGTATAAGTATTTTTTTATACAGAGTATTTTTTATACAAAAATTTATCTTTAGCACACTTTTTCCCTAATTTGTAAAATACGTTTACAAACTTTAATATAAATTCTCCCTTCATGTATTCATGTATTCCTCTTTTTATCATCTTCATTAAAAAGTTGAGATTTCTTCTAAAAAATTATGTAAAGTTTAAAAATGGAAAATAATGGATTTTCAATAAAATAAATAAAAAGTGTTAAAAAAGTTGTGTTTTTCATTTTTTTGAAATTTCATTGTTGTCTCATTTTCAAACTTCACATAATTTTTTAGAAAAAGTTTCAGCTTTTGAGTGATAATGAAAAAAATATAAAAAAGAGAACGTTTTTTAAATCTTGAAAAATAAGGTTTTTTTTTTTTTAATGGAGATTAAAAATACATTTTTTAAAAAAAGAGTTTTAAGAATTGAAAAATACACAAAAAATGCTTTAAAATTCACTATAGAAAAATTAAAATTTGTCAATTTTTGTCAAAATTCTACTGACTTGAAAAAGAAAATCTACTAAAACATTAATTTATGAATGTCTTTAATTATAAAATTATTCGAAAGATCAATAACTTTTTAAATAAATATTTAATTATTATTATTTTTCCCTAGGAATTCAAATTAACAAAAAATTCCAAATTCCAAACCTTTGAATTTTCGATTATTTACGAAAATAGCTACATAAATTTTATCAAAAATTTAATTTAATTTTTTTAAACTGAATTTATTTAGATATCTTTAATTTAAATTTATTTATTAACTCCAAAATTTATTATAAGATTTCAATTCAATTACTTTCTAGAATTTTTAACTAAAATTCTTCTTTAAATCAATTATTTTCTAGAATTTTTGTGAAAGTTCATTGAGAATTTAATTATTCATATATAGCAAAAAAGAAAGTTCACTTGAAATATTTCTGAAATCCACTTGTTGAGAATTTTATTTTATGAAATTTGATTTATTAGAAAATTTTTCAATTATAATATTTAAAATAATATTGTAATATTCAAATTGTAATATTCGAAATTTGAATAAAAATTTTTCAACAAAATAACTTCTTGAGAATTTGTAATTAAAACTTTTTTTTGAAATTCCAATTTTCTAAAATTTTAATTTGAAACCTTTTGAAATGTAATTATTTATAAAAATCTTAAACTCAACTGTAATAAAATAAAATTATTTTTGGAACTTCTAAGTAAAATTAATCGTAAAATAAACTGTAAGTTATAATTTTATGATAGTTCTTCAAGAATTAATTTATTTACAGAAATAAATTAAATTTCATATTCTGTTAAGACCGCAAAATCATAAATTTTTTTATTGATTCTATAAATTTAGTAATTTTCTTAGTACTTTTGATAAAATTCCCTGACCTTTCCTTGAATTCCCTGAACAATTTTACTTTCAACTTTGATGTCCCGTGACCTGTGGCAACCCTGCTCTGCTTTAAAATCTATCAAAATCTTGTCAAAATTCATAAGATTGAATCTGTAGACTTTTGAAAAGAAAAACAATTTTCGATCCAATTTTTATACCAAAATGATTTTTTCCTTTTCATCGAATTCGAATTTGAATAAATTTCTATTGTTGAATTTGATATGCCAGATTCTACATAATTCACACTTCAAAAGAGAATTTTTATTTAAATAAAATTTTCACTAAACGAATTTCTATATTTAAAAACAAAAACTTCACACAATTCTTCTTTGAGCAATTCCACGTAAACTGATCCAATCTGGAATATTGTTTAAGGAATTTTGTTACATTCAAATTGATACAACTTTTACAAGAATAAAAGAATTTTAATTTTTATAAAGTAAATTTTAAAGCATCTTTTTGTACTTTTCAATGCCAAAAATCTTTTCAAAAAAGATGTTTAATACCTCTTTTTTTAAAAAATAAACCTTATTTTTCAATTTTTACTAAAAAACTATCTCTTTTTTAATTTTTTGAAAATCATTTTTATTAAAAAGTTGAAATTTTTTCCAATAAAACATGTAAAAAAATGAAACTGGGACGACAATATATACTTTCCAGAGAATGGAAAAAATGCACTTTTTTCTATTTTCTTGAAAACCCATTGTCGTTCTTTTTTCAAACTTTACATAATTTATTGGAAAAAATATGATACACAAGTTTTGAACGTTCAAATGAACGAAATTTTTTTTTATTAAAAATATTTTCATAAATTACTGGTCGCAATAAAAGTAAAAAGTTTCACTTATAAGAAACTTAAAAAATTGAATTTTATTTCTAGTGATGCAAAATTATTGTAATAAAAATTTAATTTGAGCTAGAAATAAATAAATTTCATTCATTTGAACGTTCAAAACTTTAGAACCATGAAAAAATCTCAGCCTTCCAATAAAAAAAAATGAACAAAAGAGATAATTTCTTGAAAGTTTATAAATAAAAGAATAAGATTTGCTTTTGAAAAAAGAGGGATTAGAAAATTTTTACTTAACGTTTCACGTGGAGTTGCTCACACTTTAGAATTTCTATACAGCAGAACTTTTAGACACTTCGATTTCTACAGAGGAAAATTTGAATTCAATTTAGAAGAACATACCACCGTTGACACTCTTATTTTTCTAATCGACACCACCACTATTTTTCACAAAAATATAATTTCCATTGTTATGTAGATAAACTTCTAAACTATCATCCAATTTTCGAACAAATTTTTAGATATTTGGTACTTGAAATTCGTGTCAACGGAGAGTTAAATTCTGTTTACCAAAATTTCCCTTTAACAAACCATTCAACAAATTAGGATGTTAATCGATATACCAATGAGCAGAATTTTATCATTTGGTTAAATTTCCATTAAACAGAACTTGTATTTTTATATCAATTAATAGCATCAACTATAATTTAATAATTAAATGAATAAACATTAAATATTTAAATATTAATATAAATTTATATAAATATTAATATTCGACGGTTTAGAGTTCATATTTTAGTGAGTTTTTTTGTCCCTAGCCAAGAAGTTTATAAATAAAGAAAATCACTGGGCGGAAAAATAATTTGTTTATTAAGAAGAGAACTTTGAAAAGTGTAGTTTTCTTATAATAAATCATGTTATTTTTTTGCCTATTTTTTAATATTTTTATTTTCGTTATTTTCAAGTTTACTTGCTAATGACAAAAATTTACTAAAATGCAGATAGTAATTTTAGACTCTAAACCATAGATGTTAAAAATTAAATACTAAAATATTAGTATAAATTTACATAAGGACGATTCTCTCAAATTACTTGTTCACAGTCTCAGACTTTGTTTTTGTTTAAAAATATTAAAGTAAATTTAATTTGTCCAAAATTCTACCAATCATATGATAAGATTCATCAATTTTTAATTAAATCACTAAAGAAAAATTTTAATAAATGGACAAATAACTAAAATATTTAATGAAATCTGGTCCGTAAGAACAGATTTCAGTTGAATTTTTCTCTAGCGATTTAATAAATAATTATTAAATCTTATCCAAAAATTAAAAATTTTTAATTAAATTTAAAATATTAAATAACTAAATTAAATTAAATTTTACTTATTTAATTTTTTTTAAATTTTAATTTGTTAAATTAAATTTAAATCAAATTGTTAAATAAGAATGTTTAAAAACGGTATCCTGGCAAGAAGTCCAAAACAAAAAGTCCAAATCAAACAATCCAAAGTAGAAATCCAAACAAGTTAAAAAAAAATAGTTTCACTTTGGACTTATTTTTTGGATTTTTTTTCCTGGGCAAAAAAGTCCAAAGAAATTAAAAATCCAATGAAAAAATTGAGATATAAAATTCAAATGGTTGCCTTGAATGAAATTATTCTTTTTTTTTTGAGTTGCTTATTTCGAAATTTTTTTATTTATGAAAATATTTTAATTTTTTGTGTATAATTTTATTATTTTTTGTAAAGAATTAAAATCCTGCGATTTTAACATTATATTTCTTTTGGATTTTTTCTACTTTTGACTTATTTGCTTGGCTTTTTCGGTCTGGTTTTTTTGGATTGGATTTTTTGTCCTATAATCTTTAAAAACTGAAATTAATTTTATTATTTTTTGACAAAAACAACTAGAAATGCGTAATTTTTCTCAGAGAATCACCCATAGATAATAATAAATATTCAATACTAAAGATTACTTAATAATAATAATGAAATAAAAAATATATGACACAAAACGAAGAAAGAAGAATCTAAGAAACAAAAACGACAAATCGATAATAATCACGACTTTTAGTTTAAACATAACAAGAGTTTACTTAGAATCCCTTTTTTCCTCTATGGAAAAAAATATTTAACGCGAAAACAAAAACCGTTTTTGTTTTCGCGTTAAATATTTTTTTTTAAATAAAAAAGAAAGAAAATTTATGACTCACTCATTAAAGGTGGCCTGATGGGCCTCTGTTGGCCGTAAGGCGGTGCCGGTGGTTGTGTAAAAGGTTGCTGTTGCTGCTGCTGTTGTTGTTGTTGCTGCTGTTGCATTTGCTGCTGTCTCTGCATAACCAACATTTGCTGCTGTTTATACCATTGCTGTTGCTGTTGTTGTTGTACACTGGGTCCTTGGCTTGGTTGTTGTTGCTGCTGTTGTCCAATCATCATTTGCGTTCTACCTTGCTGCTGCTGTTGCTGCTGTTGTTGTTGATGATGTTGTTGTTGCTGTTGTTGTTGCTGCTGTTGTTGTTGCGACAGCATATGCTGCAAGCCAGGTTGCTGCTGTTGCTGCTGACTAGGACCCAGTGGACCAACTCCACCAGCATGCTGACCAGTTTGCTGCTGAAGAGCAAGTACCTTTTTTTTATTAGATGCGTTAGAAACATTTCTTCAATTTTTCAACACAACAACATTTAATTAGCGTATTTAAATTTGAATTCTGTTTTCTGTTCTAATTTATAAATTAATTTAAAAAAGAAAATTTAGATTAAAATTGAGATCAGATTTTGAGATTAGATTAATGTTGAAACTATATTTGAGATTAGATTAAAGTTGAAATTATATTAAAATTGAGAGTTGTAAAATTTAGTGTTTAATATTTAATTCGAATTGAAAAAGATTGGAAAAAAATACAGATACCTTTTAAGACAGAGATTTTTGTAAATTTTTATATGTGTTTTCTGAAAGCAAGAGAATAAAATTTTTATCTATAATACCTGGCGTTGTCTTATAAATGTAGCCATTAGGGATGGATTGTTCTTGAGTATGTGAAGTATTTGATTTTGTTGTTCCGGTGTATTGGGACTCTTTAGTGTGGCCATGAGTTGTTGATAGGCTCGATTATGCATTGTCGAACCGCCAGGTCCAACTTGACTGAGAGGACCGCCAAGAACGCCAGTTTGTCGTGGCATCTGACCGGCAAGTCCCATTCCCGTTTGGCCTTGATGTTGTTGCTGCTGCTGTTGCTGTTGCATCAGTTGCTGAGGTGTTTGTTGTCTCAAACCGGGATTTTGTTGCATAACCGTGTTCGGTTGATACCTGAATAATCAAAATTCAAATAGATGATTATTTAAAATACAATTTTTTTAAATCAAATTTTCATTTAAATTCAAGTTATTGAAAATTCGAAGAATTGTAAAAAAAAGGAATTTATTTTATTTCTGAATAAAAAAAATTGTCTATTAATGCAGGGTTGCCACAAAAATTTAATTTTGTTCTTCCTCGATTTCCAGATAAAATAATTAATATATATATATTAAAAGATTCAATTAATTTCAATAGAATTGAGATTGAAACTTTTTAAAATAAATTAGCTCTACAGAATTATTAATTAAAAGTGTGTGAAATTCATATTTTCCAAAGACTTGAATTGGAAATCTTTTTTAAATTCAATTATTTCAAAAAATTGCTATTATTTCTAACTTCTCCAAAATTCAATATTTTTTAGAACCTTTAACTAAAATTCTTCTACAAATCTATTATTTTTAATAATTAATTAAATACGTTTTAAAATATTTAACTGGAAGAATTTGAATTATTAAAATTTTTCAAATTTCTAAGTTCTTTCTAATTAAATTCATTAAAAATTGAAATTTTATAAAATTTCAAATTGAAACCTTTTGAAGTTCATCTATTTATAGAAATTGTCAACGCAACTCATAAAATTCAATTATTTTAAAAAATTTTAAGTTAAATTTATTCCTTAAATAATTTACAAGTTAAGTAGTAGTTTTTTCAGAGTTCTTCAAGAATGAAATTATTTAAAATAATTTATTACCAAAAATAGAAAAAATTTAACATTTTGTATTAGAGAATTCGTGATAATTTTAAAGTTTATGAGTCGAAAAAAATCCTTTAATTGTTAAAAAAAACTCACCTAGGTGTCCATTGATCCATGGATATGAGATGTGTTCCGCTGGGATTCGGCATTTGAACTGGCATTGACCTTTGCATTTGAGGTGGTGGCATGACATTGCCTCCTTGACCTCCAACGTTGACATTGACACCGACGCCAACACCGACTCCTGGTGATACTTTACCATAGCTGACATGTGGCGCTTGCTGTCTCGCTGCCTCTTCCTGGACTTGTTTAACAACCTGGAGAACATGTGCAGACGGTGTCTGTGTACCGGGTTTTAATCCCACGCCGGGTTGATGGGGAGATGGTAAATTCGTTGGACTCATTCCTGGTTTCATGGCAACACCAGTCGTCATATTTGTATTCGAACTTTGCTGAGCACTTTGAACCGCACCCATTTGACCCGTCGGCCTCGTATTCATCACAGCCACTCTCCTCCTGTTTTTTTTTATTTTAATTATTAATATTATTTAACATTAATTATCATTACGATATTAATTTAAAATTCTAATAAAATTCTATTCACTCGAAGTTTAAAATTAAAATGATATTTTTAAAATCTTCTCTATTTTATCGAAATTATGTTTTTTTGTTAGTATTTCTCACCTGAGTAACTGAGCCTGTTGAAGTCGTTGTTGAAGTTGTTGTTGCTTCAATTTATGCTTAATATTGGAGCAGAAGGGTACGAGGCATTTCGCTTCTTGACAATGTTTGGCGTGATAGCAGCACAAGGCAACAAGTTGTTTGCAAATTGGACATCCACCATTTGTCTTTCGTTTGCACACCTTTGTATGTGTCACAACTCTCTTCATCTTCTGACAGCTTGGCAATCGGCAGTTCGCGTCTCTGCATTGACAAGCGTGGACCAGAGATTGAATGCATCTTTGAATTGAGAGCTTGCGCGCTTCCTGTAAGCAAAAATACAAAATTTCTCGTAAATTTAAATTCATTACAATTTTTCTTTTATATTTAAATGCAACTAAATGTATTTTTAAAAAAAAAAGTAAATCTCACCTGAGGATTGGCCTGTTTTGCGTCGTCAGGTGATGAACCATCGTCCAAATCCAAACCAAGCTTCTCCATATGATGAGGATGACCAGTCTTTTCTTTACAACTTATACACAGATCATAGTCCTAGAGAAAAAGGGAGAAAATATAACGTATAACATAAAAAATAGGAAATTTTTAATTTGACTAAATATTCAAAGAGGGAATAAAAACTTACATCACAAACAGTACAGTGATATCGAGTTTCCACGTGACTCTTGCAATTATTACAAGTATAAACGAATTTGTCCTGGCCTTGATTGTGCAACTCGTATAACATGGACATTGAACTGAATTTCGCTCGTCTCAAAGATGAGAATTCATAATGTCTTTCTCTTGCCATTGTGAGGAAAGCATCTCGTCCGTCCATTAAATCACAATTGATAACTGGATCTGGATCTTGTATAGACTGAAAAATTTGAAAAATTAATCAAAATTCCAGAAAAGAATAAAGACAAATAAAAAGTCGATAAAATTCTATTAATTGAAGAAACGAATAAAATTAATTCAAGTTCTATAAAGGAATAGAAAACTTACGGATAAACTCGCTGCACTTTGAGCGCTATGTAGCCTAATTACAAAGAAAACTTCCTTATGTTTATCCATTGTAGCGAAAATTTTCGCCGAAAGATTATTTCCCGTTTGGGGTGTATTTGATTTTTTGCTATTTTTTCGCTGATTTGCTTTGGATTTATTTGACTTCTTCGCCTTTTTCTGGCCTTTCTTCTTGCCATCTGGACCAGTCTCTGAGTCTTCGGACATTGACAGAATCTACAAGAAATAATTTAACTTAACATTTTCCTTCAGACAAACACGATGACTTTTTAAAAAAGAAATTGCAATAATTGATTCATTTTTATGAAAAAGAGACTTACATTTGCCGCTGCGGCTGCCGCTTCAGCAGCCTCGGCCTCCTTTCGTTTCTCTTCCTCTTCTTGGTCCAGTTCCTTTATACTTTCCTCCAAAACATTAGGCCAAAAATCTCCCTCGAAATAAGGTAATTCAGCGGCAGAGGTCAATTTGTCTTCCATTGCTTGTTTCAGGATATCCTTTAAAAAGAAAAATTCTCTTTCAGTATATTTAAATTTTAAATAATAAAATTAATTATTGTGTCAAAATTGTCGCCTGTTTATCCTATGTTAAAATTTACAAATAAATAAAAACATTAGCTTAGTCAGGCTTTAATGTCAGTCCCACAAGACACCTGTAAGTAATTTGTTTTCACTGACAGGGAACACTGAGACTTTCGAATTATTAAAAAAAGTAAATAAAAATAATAAATACAAAAATATGTAAAATATAACAAAAATAATGGAGTGTTATTAAAACCTAAGTATTTAATATATAATATTTTTATACAAACCTTATAATCGAGAACTATTCTTTCAACTATGCCCTTGTCTAGCATTTTCTTGTACCATTCTTGTAACCTTTTCGGTTTAGGAATTTTTTGCTCCTGCGGATGGCAGTGAAAGATATAGTCATCTCCTTCCGATGGAGGACACGCCCAAATATGAGCCATTGTATATCTACAGAGAAAAATCAAATTGCCAATGAAAAATAATGTTCTTCATCAAAAAGAAATAAATAAAATTTCCTGACATTTCTAGGTTTTTAGATTGCGTGTCAACCCTATATTTATATAGGCGTAGAATTAGTTTCTTTTTCTGAATTAAAAATTGAAATTTTTGAGTAAAATGAAAAAACTCACCCTAATTGTTTAGCGTAATCGAGATATCCCAAAAGAATTTCGTGATAAACCGCTGTACGAAATTGTCTAGGCCTGAAGAAATGCACCGAATCGAGATAAGCAATGTAAACTCGCCTCGTATTTGGCGATGTGCACTCACTACCATATTCTTGGACGTGCATACCAAAGAAACACACATCAGTTCCGTCAACTTCCTCAAATGCAAAAAGTGCTTTTGCACGATAGGGGAATTCACCCGGCATATCTCCATTATCGACAAATCTATTCCTCATTCCTGGCTTAACTTCTACAACTTTATCACTGGAAGCCACCACTCTGATTGCAACTTCGCCTGCGCCTGCTTCTTTCTTTTTTAGGAAATTGTTGACTCGTGTTTCAATATATGTACCTAATTTCGTTACTGGCAATCGTTTTGCATTAAATTTATTATCCTTACGCTTCTGACCCTTCTTTTTCAGACAATTATCACAGGTAAAGCTAAAGAAATTTTTAAAAAAATGAGAACATGTTTTAAATACTTGTTTGGAAGCAGATCAAAAGAAATAAATTGTTCACTTACCCTAAGGGCCATATATTTTCCATATGAAGTACACAAATTTGATGCACTTTTCTCCCGCAGTCTGTACAGTAAACGAAAGGTTCCGACTCCAAATGATCGTTCTTCATCTCTTGGAACTGTTCTTTTTTGATGGCACTAAAGTAAAAAACAAAATTGTATTAATCCTGCAATTTCCAATTTAGTTTAGAAAAACAGAAATCAAAAACTTACGTTTGTGGTTGAGTGGGATCATCGCCAAGCGTCACGGTATCACCGGGAATGTCGTTGAAACATTTCTGACAGAAGGTGTATCTATCGGAAACAACACCATAAGCCTTTAGACTATTTATCGCCCAAATTTTTCAAATCCACACCAATTTTTATTTTACACGCGTGAGTTACACGCAAATCCAAAAATATCGTGTCCATATTAAGCGTTTTCGAAAACACATGCAATGTTTTTTTTTTATAATTTGCCAATTAGATCCAAAAAAAAATTTTTTTCCAGACAAAAAAAATCCGTCCGTGTTAATAATTTTGTTTTATTCCAATTATTCAGATGTTCGATGTTGAAGAACCAAATTTCGTGATGGAAAGCAGAGATCAAAGCAAGAAGCAAGCAGCAAATAAAAATTTTTTGTGCACGTACGCAACCCGTAGAGCGAAGAAAACAAAAAAAATAGTGCATTGTTAGAAATTATAGGCATTGTCAAAAAAAAAATTGTATTACAGAAAAAATTTGAATTCGTTCCCTTGACTTTTTGCCGAAGCATCTTGTAAATAATATTTATATCTGTAAATCTCGTGTCGAGATTATAATTTGCTAATTGAAAACTTCTGTAGGACAGGTGACTGACCCAACTTGGCTGAAAATGACCAATTCGGGTTAATTATCCCGCCAATTTAATATGGCGCACGAAGTTAGACAACACTTTTTGAAAACTAAGTGCTACAAAAATACCGAATGCGCCAAAATTGAATCTTTTTTTCAAAAATTTAATTTTCGCCTACAAAATTTAATTTTGATTTCAAAAATTTAATATTTTTCTGGAAAATTTATTCAATTTGCTACTTAAGGAAAACTACAAAAAAATTGCAAATATTACTAAACTGTTCATGCAAAATTTAGTTACAATAAATTCAACTTCCGTTCTGTAATCCATTTTTTATTTTAATAACTAAATTATTTTCCACCAAATCTAAAAAAATAGATTTATTTAAAAAAAAAAAGATTTAAAACGAAATGTTTTCAAGGAGAAAAAAAAAATAAAAAGAGCAAAAAAAGGTGAATTTTTGCAATGCAAAAATCGTATGATCGCTAAATGAAGAAATGCTAAATATTGCCATGTACTTGAGCAATAATGAAAACATTAACTGACCTGTTTTGGTAGGAATAGTATTTGGCGTCTCTCGGTATTGTGCACAATTGTTTTCCGTAGCAACAAAGAACTTGAGGATTGAAGGTATACTTCCTTCCGCAACAGTATCCCAAAGCTTGCATCACAAGATCAATTTCTTGTTCAAATACTTCGGACAGCTGAAAAATGAAAAAAAATGCAAATATAATGCAAATTCAGTACAAAATTAGACGCAATAAAAATATTACAAAATACAAACAAACAATAGAAAGTATAATACAATTTTAAAAAAAAATTGTTTTTAAATGTAAACTGTAAATTAGTGATGACAGTTTTTCATTTTTACATTTGTAGGTCAGGGGACTGACCTAAATGGACAAAAAGTCAAATTAGGTTAATTATCCTGCCAATTTAATCTGGCGTAAGAGGGTAAATAATACTTTTAAATTGCAAAGTACCATTAAAATACTCTTACGCCACTTTTTCTTAATTTTCAATTCTTGTAAATATTCCAAATGTATTGCGACAACTAGAAAAAGAAATTTCACAAGCGAATTAAAAATTACATTACTCTTTTTTGAAAATAAGAATAAAAGTGAGTTTTAATTTTTTAAATTATTATTAACTGTCTTTTTAAGAAATTTAATCAATTGGCACATTTCAATAGATTTTCGTATTTATCTTAATTATACTTTAGGTTAAAAAAATTTCAAATTTGTATTATTTAAAAACGGATTTTTCATTTTCAATCACTTGTAGGTCAGGGGACTGACCTAAATGGACAAAAAGTCAAATTAGGTTAATTATCCTGCCAATTTAATCTGGCGTAAGAAAATAAATAATACATTTAAATCGCAAGGTACCATTAAAATACTCTTACGCCATTTTTTTAAAATTTCTTTTCTTATTAATATTCCAAAATTATTGACAACTAGAAAAAAAATTTTACAATCGAATCAAAAATTACATTTTAACTACAATTCTCATTTTCTAAAATAAGAGTAAAACTGAATAAATTTTCATTTTCGTGATTATTAACACTGCCTTTTTTTATGAAATTTAGCCAATTTTTAAATTTACACAGATTTCTGTATTTTATACTTCAAGAAAAATTCTAAAAAACATTCCCAAATCGTAAAATTTAAAAAAAAGAATTCAAATAATTTTACAAATTAAATAATTCTTCACTTCTTTACAATTATCTTTTTCTTATAATTCTGTCACAAGTTGGATGATCTTTTTTATGGTTCAAATTATTTCTAAATTATTTGATTAAAGTATTTTTTAAACTTAAATTTTTTTGTTATTAAATATAAACTATAAATTAGAGACAGTTTTTTTAAAAATCTTAATCACTTGTAGGTCAGGTGACTGACCTAAATGGACAAAAAGTCAAATTAGGTTAATTATCCTGCCAATTTAATCTGGCGTAAGAAAATAAAGAATACTTTAAAATTGCAAAGTATCATTAAAATACTCTTACGCCACTTTCATTTTTATTTCTTCAATTTTGAATTGGATAAAAATAAATTTCGTTCATTTGAAAGTTAAAAACTGTAGGGATATTTAAAAAAGTCTTTTAATTTTTGACTATTGGTTTAGTTGTCAATAAATAAATAATTTTACTTTTTTACTAATTGTTTGAAAAAATAGAAAATAAAGCAATAAAACTAAACCTAAACTTACCTGTCGAATAACAATTTCTATATTCTAAAAGTAGAAAACAGTTACCTAGATATAAATGTTGAAACATTAAGAAATATTCACTTTTTTCACTAATGATATAGTAAAAATATTTTGTAATTAAATAATTATTATTAACAACTATAATTATAGTTTATAATTGATTAATAAATTATAATAATGAAAAATATTTAAACAAACAAAATTTTTTTTTAGAATCAAAATATTTCTATTATTCCAAGGAATAAAATTTAATATTTTCTGCTTTTCAGTAATGGAAATAATTTTTATATTTATTTGTAGGACAGGTGACTGACCTAAATTGCCAAAAAGTCAAATTAGGTTAATTATCCTGCCAATTTAATCTAGCGTAAGAAAATATGTGATACTTAAATTGCAAAGTACCATTAAAATATACTTACGCGTCCTTCGTGTAATATAGATATTCAAAAGAAAGATCTGACACATTAGTTTAAAAATAAAAACTCTAAAAGTAGTCAAGAATTATTACTTTTTAAAATTATTATTACATTTCCTCAATATTTTCAACATTTACACTTTGGGTAATTTTTTTCTCAACAAGGGGACCAATTTTAATTGGTAATAAATAAATAATAAAATAATAATCTCACCTTGGTGCAATATTTATAGACTCGTGACGGTTTCCGATTATACAGCCAAGCATTGTCAAACATCATCCAAACATCATCGACATACTCCCAAGGATCGCTATACTGTCCAGTGTCCAATTTTCGTTTAATCGTTGACAAGTCCATTGGTTTCTTCACAATATCAAAGTAATCCGGAATTTTTAATGCCTCAGGATCGACGGGTTGTCTAAATGGCAATGACTCCGGATCTTGTCGATACAATTTCTCCAAAGTTGGCATCAATGCTTGACGCAATTCGTCAGGTTTAAATAAACACAATCGCTTTTTATCGCTCGACGTGCCAGTCGATTGTATTGGTTCAGGAACAATAGGCTTAATATCCGATGTTGCTGTGTCTTGACTCGACATTGGCGTCACTGGTTCATCTTTAATTGTCCCACTCGCTTCATCCTTGACAGCCATTTCATCCGATGCCTCGTCCATTGGCTCGGTTTTTATCTCAGTTTTAATTGCCATATCACTATTACTTCCCTTACCGCCATCGCTACGATGATTTTCATTGCTGTCTTCTTGTTTTATTTCCATTTTGATGTTCTCTTCCTTTATTGAATCGAGCTTGCCCTTGTTATTATTCGATGGGGGACTAGGAGAATTATCACGATCAAGGGCTGCGGTTATGGCGGCCATTTGCGAAGACATTGATGAACTTCGTGGGGCGTTGAGTGCGGCTCTCTCCTGGGATGTCATTCCTTTGCCGAGGCTTGCGAGACCGGCGGGTGATGGTGTTGTGGCTGGATGTGGGGGTGTTTGGTTGGCTGATGAGGTGGTTTGATTGGGTGTCATTAGTGATGGAACGGATGGTGTGTTGGGAGTGGAAGTTGTTGATTGTGGGCCGTTTGTGAGGGGAGCGGGTCCGGGACTGGGACCGCTTGAGGCGGATGGTGCTAGGGTTTGAGGGGTGGAGGCGGCGATGCCACTGTCGCCGGGTGTTGAGGCCGACATTGAGAGACTGTTTTGGAATTGTTGACTCTGGGTGCTTTGTTGCATGCCACTGAAGGGTGAGGGTGCTTGTGGCATTGAGGTTGAGTTGACGGTTTGATTGGCGGTGCTGGTTGGTTGTGGCGGTTGTTGTTGCTGCTGCTGCTGGGTCTGTTGTTGACTTTGCTGTTGCTGCTGCTGTTGTTGTTGCTGTTGTTGTTGTTGCTGCTGCTGCTGCGCTTGAGCTTGTGCTTGGGCTAATCGGACCTTCATGATGTCGGAGAATTGATGTTGGTTTTGAACAGGCGAACTGTTGGGCAGACCGGCTGTTCCATTAGTCGTTGGGAATTGACTAGTGGTCACTGACGAGGTGGTTGTGGTCAAGTTCGCTTGGGACATTTGAGGTTGTCCGAAGGGACTGAGACCGGGGTTTGATACCATGTTCGGATTGGAAGCGGATTGTCCGTTTGGACTGGGTCCGGATGGGCCGACAAGCATTTGTTGTTGGGTCTGTTGCTGCTGCTGTTGTTGTTGATGTTGTATTTGCTGCACAGCTTGCTGCTGCTGTTGTTGTTGCTGCTGTTGAGGGAATTGCATACGATTGTGTTGCATGCCGATGTTGGCGATTCCCAGTTGTCCCATGCTTGGGGAGTGACTCCTGAGGTTTGGTGGAACGGTTCCAACGGGTCGGGCCTGGACGTTTGCGGCGACTCCGGGTGGAGCGCAGGGTCTGAGACCGGCGCCACTGCCTCCGGGCTGTTGCTGTTGTTGTTGCTGCTGCTGTTGTTGCTGTAACTGTTGTTCCTTGCGCTTTTGACGCTTCTCCTCGAGTTCTTTCTGTATTTTGTAGATTTTCTCCGCTAGCAGGTGGTAGTATTCGGATCTTGAATTGGCCATTTCGTACATGTCGCCCTCGACTTTTCTTGCGTACGCGACCAAATTGTGCATTCGTTTGTCGAGCATCGCTTGTGGATCGGGAGTCGGAAATATTGCTTGGACCAACTTGTGAACAAGATGATTCCTGAGATCTGGCGTCACTGACTGATGCCATTCCTTCGTCCCTTGAACAGGCGTCGCTGTGACTTGTCCCGCTTGAAGACCCGGAGGGAGTTGTACGTTGCTTAGTCGATTGTCGGCTAGAATTCCCGGCTGACCGGAGTCATTTAAACCGAAGAGCTGTTGCATATTGACTGTTTGTTGAATGTTGGCAGCGGCGGCTGCTGCGGCTGCTGTTGGACCAGTGGTTGGAGTCGATTGATTGCCAGCTGCTGCGACTGCAGTTGGATCCTTGCTCAGGGGTAGAGAAACGTTTGGAGCAACAACTTGTTGTTGATTGGCGCCAATGACGGATTGTCCCGGTACGGTTTGTGTTTGAAGTTGTGCCATTCGAACATCGGCCATGGTGCCAGGCGCTTGCAGTGGGGGACCAGTCAGTCTGACGCCTCTGTTAACTGTCTGACCGGGTAGTAAATTGGGAGTGGTTGTTGGACATTGAATACCAAGTGCATCGTACGCTCTCCTCATGTCCGATGGACTTGGATTGGGCTGTGTTGTTGGTTGAGGTACAGTGACTGCAACAGAATTTTGATGTCTATTTTTGTCCGCTTGTTTTAGTGGTAAACACACGGGACAATCGGCTTTCGTGCAAAATCGCCAATGATTGATGATTTGCCTCGAAGAACTGCAATGTGGTACCGCACAACTTTTGCCAGCATGACAATTTGTCATGTGATTTAGCACATTTTTCATCATTTTGCAGTGAGGTAGAGAACATTGCCATGCTTCGCCATTCGATTGACTCTCACGTCGTTGACACTTGTGGGCGTGTAAAAGTAAAACAAGTTGCTGTTGAATGAGTTTTCGTTTTTCGGGATCGGCGGTTGATTGTGTAGCACCTTGTTGTTGTCCGGTTGGCATTTGGCCTTGCGTTGCTTGTTGAGGGCCCGGTTGTCCGCCACTCGGTGCTCCCGATTGCGGCTGTGCCGGACTTGGCGCTGGTGGTTGAGCTTGTTGAGCCATTCCACCTTCTTGACCACCGACAACATTCGTTGATCCAATAGGTCCTCCTGGTCCACCGAATCTATTCACCTGCATACCAGCCATATTAGTTCCTACACCACGTTGCTGGGGAGCAACAACACCCACTGGATTATTAGTACCCACATTGACGTTGGGACCAGGTCCATTGCCAGGCGAATTGTATCCATAGGGACTCGAAGCACCCATTTGTCCCATATTTGCCATATTGGGCGGCGTTTGCATTCGTGGACCTTGGCCCACAATATTAACTTGATGCACTTGTTGATGGGGACTTTGACCTCTAGCAGCTCCAACCATGTGTTGCTGTTGTTGCATCACCACAGCTCTTGGATTCATCAATGCAGGTCCATTCTGCATTTGAGCGACTCCATGAGGTCCACCAGGATGATGAATTCCTTGGGCATTGGAACTCATCATAGATACCTGAAAATAGATAATTATCAATATTTGTTCTTTCGAAAAAAAAATGTTCCTTTAGATTTCTTTAGAAATGTCAAATTTACCGTATTTAGAGGTTGTTTATTCAAACTGTTTGCAACAATTAAACCTCCGCCTGCCATGCCACCCATATTATTGTTCCCTGTAGCGCTGCTCGTCATGACTAAACCAGAGTTCATTGCACCTGGCATTGACATTGTGGGATTATTTCCAGACATACTCATTGATGATTGAAGTCCTCCCATTGAATTGGCGATAGATATTTGGTTATTCGCTAGTGAACTTGCTATGCTGCTTGGTAAATTACCAAGACTTACCACCATTTGTGGGTCAACTACCCCTTTCGATACCGAAACATTAGGAGGTGACTGCATATTTGGACTTTTACTGCCCAAACTTCCAGCAGCCATAACCAACGAATTTGCTACCATATTTTTATTTCCCTGTTTCAAAAAAATTAATTAGTTACATATTTACTAAAATTTAAGAGCAATTTTTTTCCCAGCAAATATCGAATTTACCTGTTGCTGAATGAGATGATGAGACAATTGTTGTTGTTGTACATGCTGTCGAAGTTCATTGTCAAGTGCTCCATTCTGCTGTCCTGGACCGGGACCAGTGGCAGGAGGTTTCGCACTTTCAGTTGTAGAACCCCAGGAACCAGACGACAGAAGATCTTCAGGAAGTTCATTTTCGAGATCAAACATATCAGTGTTTGTCATATAATCTGGGAATACAAAAAATCATCAATATCACTGGTCTTCAATGCAAACTGAAACAAACTGCTTTGTTAATTATCACAATTTTCTCTTTTTCAATTTATCGAGATAATGAAGTCGAGTCGCATGTCGCAATTTCTGTTAAATTTCATTTTAATCAAAAACTACCATTACAAAAAAATCAAAAGATATTACAAAGAAGTTTCATCGAGCAATACAAAAAAAAGAATGAAAATTATGACAAGTCAAATGTGTACAAAAAAATCTGTTTTAAAATGAATTCATCAAAAAAAAGTAGAAGAAAAAATCTACAAATCTGTCATTATTTCCAAATTGTTTACAGTCTCATATTTAAATAAAACTGCAAATAAAGCAAGAAATACATCCAATGAAGTATTTGCTGAGAATATTTTGTGACAGTGCATGATGTACCAAAGAGTCCGACACAGCATTTGTTATTTTTTTATATAAGTATGAGGTTAGTACCTTCACCAAAATTTCTTATAGATTCAAATTAATTTTCTTCAACTATTCTTGTATTGAGAATTATAAAATTATTATTATTCTCTATTATAAATGAATTTCTACTTTATAAAATTTTTTTTTTTCATATATAATTTTCCTCTTTAGATTTTTTATAAAAAGAAACAACCAAAAGGAATTGGGATAACAATTCACCGAGGAATATTTTTCTATTTCGAAATTAAAAAAAAAAAAAACCGCATTCACGACTGACCAAAACATTAACGAAAAAATATTTTGAAAATTTGAAGACAAAAAAGAAAAAACTACAAGTAAAAATATAAATAAAATAGAAACATGAAAAAAATATTTAATGTATTAAAAACTAAGACATGAGACATACACCACATGAGCAAAATTTAAAGGAGAATCATTCTACACTAGAATAAAAAACATGACCTGTTCTAAAATCGTGCTTAACTACAAAAAGCAGCAAAGCTACTGATGGCAAACCGTATAGAATCATGCAAAGAGATTTTTAATAAAAGTAGTAATTTCTTTTTTACGAAACATTATACCTTTTATTTATTTTTATACAACTCACTGCAATATTTATAACGAATTTGCCACCAAAATTTTTATTTATTAAAAATTTGTGTTACAATTTAAAAAAACAATTTATTATAATATTATTCCCTTCACAATATTTAAATAGAACTTAACAATAAAACAAAATTTTTATTATAATAAAAATTACAAAAAAATAATCAATTTCTAACCTAGTTATTATAAGTCTAAAAATTTGTTGTCTTTCATATTATTTATTTTCTAAAATTAACATTTGTTTTCTAATGTACAGTTGACAAAAAAAAAGTTGAAAATCAGTCGTTTGCAAAGTCTGTTTATAAAATTAATGGAACAGAATAAAACATACACAGAACTCTGTCCCAGACAGTACAAAAAAAGAAATACAAAAATATAAAAATTAAAAATTTTTTTTTAACGAAAGTGTTTAAACACACAAATGCACTTCTATTTCAAGCCAGTTATAAATGAGAGTATTTTCATTTTTTTTTGTTTCTCCCTGTCTCCTCATATACTCTACTAAAAAATATTGTTGATATAAATTGACATTTTTTTTCCAGAGAAAGAAAAAAAGAATTTTTTTTTCGTACATACTCTCTCTATATCAGGACATAATATAAAATCGTGTAAAAAAATTGAAAACCACACAAAACAGTGGAAAGTGTGGAAATTTGTAACTGAAAAAAAAAATGTAAAAATCCATTTTTTTGAATAAATATCCTATAAATACGTACCTATAAATTTAAAAGAAGAAAATAGAAAAATTAAAAGTATCCAGTGGTGTATAATATTTAGTATATGTAAAATAGAGAATTTTTACATATTTACAACAACCCTTTTCTATTTTTACAAAAAATGAATTGAGAAAAAAATAATTCTTAAATTAATTCAAAAAATGAGCGAAGAAAAAAATAATTCTTAAATTAATTTCAAAAACGAGGTAAGAAAAAATTTTTCACTAAAATAATTGTTCAATTAAAAGGAAAAATAGCTGATAAAAAAATAATTCTGAAGGTTCTCAAAATTAATTTAAAAATGACCTAATAGAAAAATAATTCTTAAATTAATTTAAAAATGAGCTGATAAAAAAAATAATTCTCAACGTTCTCAAAATTAATTTAAAAATGAACTAACAGAAAAATAATTCTTAAATTAATTTAAAAATGAGCTGAGAAAAAATAAAAAAAAAAATAATTCTGAAATTTTTTTAAAAAGGAGCAAATAAAAAATATAATTCTCAAATTAATTTAAAACTGAGCTGAGAAAAAATAAAATAATTCTTAAATTTAATTTAAAAAAGGAGCTAATAAAAAAATAATTCTCAAATTAATTTAAAAATAATTCAAAGACAATTTCCTATTAAAATAACTACCGAAGCATTATAAAAATAAGCGTAACACTGAAAAAAATTTAATTCAAATAATTTTCAGTAACAAATGTTCATAGAAAAAAATATATACATGAAATATGCTAATAAGTGTACACGTATAAAAAAAATAATAAATATAGATGTAAAAAATGTATTTATGTAAAATGTAAAAATATGTACTGAACAAAAATAAAATATTTACAAAAGAAATATTTAGTTTTCCTCTAATTCATGTTTTTTATAGACTATACTTAAGGGTTTGTTTTAAATATGAACCTTCACCTGTTGAAAACAATATTATATATTTATAAAATTGCTTATTAATTTTTTTATTAAACGCCATTGTACGCACATAAGAAGATATATATGACAATATTGTGAATTATTTTTTGGAAAATTTCCTTTTTGAAAGATGATTTTAATTTGCTCATCACAAAAATACACAACTCTATGTATGTCTGTCGCATGTCTCAAGACTTGTTTCTTTTTTTTTTGACAAAAATTTCACATTTTTTTCAATTTCTGCAATGCATCTTCAAAACACTGTTTATTGGTCAATCGTCTCTAAAAAAATTTTGTTTAATAGTTAATTACAATTTCAATGATTTTGATTTTTTTGTTGACAGTAAAAAAAAGAAATAAAAAATTTACAAAAAAATCAAAAAAGTGGTAATACAATTATTAATTTTTTACATAAATTATATTTTAAAATATTTTTCAAATTTTTTAATTTATATTTATTTTCATATTTTCTAGTTTAATTATTATTTTCAAATTTTTGAATTCATTTTCAAAAATAGTTTTGTGGAAAAAAAGTACGAAAGTAAATGAAAATTTTTAAATTGTAGCTTCAAGAGCAATTTGATTTGGTCACTAATAAAAAACATTGACACGAGAGTCAAACAAATGGGAAAATTTTGAATGAAAATCAAAGAATGTACTAAAAATTAATAGATGTGATTAAAAAAATTTGGTTTAGTTTTCTTTTTCTTTTAGCAAATTAATGATTTTAGGATCAATGATAAAATGGTGAAATGATTTTTTTATGAATGGACAATTTGACAGTGCTTGAAATTTGTTGCAGCATTTTTTTTTTTTTTTGCTTTTTTGTAATATTTACTTCTTTTCTGCGTAGTATGGTTGTTCCAATGTTGCTGCAGCTGTTGCTGTTGCAGATGTAGTTGTTGTGGCAGGCCCTGCATTTGTTGTATGTTACCACTGCCACCTCCCCCGTAGTTTGTATAAGCATGGTGCATCATTAGAGGCGCCATACCCACTACATATATCACAGTTTATGATTTAAGAACCGTGCAAGAATTTTTTTTTAATTTGTTGTTTTTCTCAATTTTTTTCAACGCATCCAAGTCACAGAAACAGTTCTTTTAAAAAACATTACCGTCTTCTGCTATAAACACACGTGCTTTTCTTCTCTTGTTTTGACAGGAACTGTCAAACCACGTGGAAATACACGTTTTTTTCTAATCTCTAATTTATAATATACATAAAAACATAATTGTAAATATTGAAAAATAATCATAAATTTTCATAATTGAATTCAATATAGAAATTACTTTGTCAGATCGTTTCTGCAACTCAGCTACATTTTTCATTCAAAAGTGTGTGAACCTCTTGTTTTTACATAATAAGTATATTTTTTTTTGTCTTTAACCCGATTTTGTGTATACAAGAATTCTCTCAAAGTAAACAAAAAATTTACTTGACTGTCCAAACGATTAGTAAAAAGAGCAGTTTTTGAAGAAAATATATATTTAAAATAGAATACAGAGAGAGTGGTTAGTGCGTAGCACATGCGAGTAAAAAAATTTATATTGTCTTCTTTTTTTGTTCTTTATTCAATATTGCTTAAAAATGCTCATGCACACAACATGCACTACAACAAATCTAAAATAAAAATATATAGAAAGAAAGTATAGAGAAAAAAACTACTCTAAAATTGAGAGGTGTATGTCAAAAAATTTGTTCATGCAAACGATGCAGAACTGACACATGAAAAAAAAAACAAATGTGTCAAAGAAAAAAAAAGTGCATATGGCACTGATAAGGGTACCTTTGAACAAAATTCATTATTTCCAAAAATTATTTCAACTTGGAGATTATTAGATTATTTTTTGAAACAAATGAGAAAAGAAAAAAATTTTTCCTCGAGTTTCGAGTTATTCTCAAACGTTGCACGAGCCATAACATGAAAATAAAATGTCTTCTTGGAACTTATTGCTTTGAAAGAGATATCGAGATATTTGGTATCTCAAGTGTCAAAGAGTAAAAAATCACATTTACTGTCACAACAATCGTCACAGGTATTAATATCAGGGAAATTTTTTTGAAAAAAATGATTGAAATAGTTCGGAGTAAATATTTTGAGGGAGAAATGTGAGAGACATGAACTTTGACAGAAGTATGTCGGTAAGAGGCTGTTTGACGTTTCAAAACTTTGGTAGCGGAGTTGATCTCGAAAAAGAGAGAAGGCTCCGGAGTGTTTCTTTGATGAGTTAATGGAGATTGAGGACCAGGAGAAGGTGGACAATTTTGCTCAAAGGTTTTTTGGCATCAAATAAATAGACTTGCGCCTTTTGCTGCCGGGTTTTATCGGGGCGGGAAATGGACGTGCACGCTACGTTATTAGACGTGTGCTCGTTCTGTAGGTTAGTCGCGCATCTCTCTCAACTTACAGAAGACGCGTGGCAAATAAAAAGGACATGCTCACCTGAAGAATCTGAGGGCCCTTGAAAAGGATCCGCGAGCTTGGTCCGCTTGTTCGGCGGGCCGTCCACTAGGTGGTCGGCCATGTCTCCGCGGGTTAGCTTTTCTCAGGGCTGTTTACTCTCCGTACTAACAGATCGGCAGAACACGCACGCACGCACACGCAGGCACGCACGCACGTATACACTGGGGTAACTCCACTAAAACAACACTACCTCGACGTCTACCTCAACAAGATGATGAAAATTCACTGCTTTTCTCGCATGGTCGCGGGCGTAATAATAACAGCAATGAGAGCCGCGGCGCATGGAGCGTCCCCGAACACGCTTTACAAGGCGGTCAACCATTGGGCATCGTCGGGGTATAACCCCTGGGGCACAATTGCGCACAGTATTTTAAAACACGCACAATTCAAAACTTATTTGAAAAACTATGGGATAAAACTCAAAAAACTTGTGTCGACACTTGGTTGGACATTAGTCGTCAAAACTCAAGTAGTGGCGGACTGGCTGCGCACACGGCGCTACCTCGCAGCGACGATATCGCTCTCGAGGCCCGCTGGCACCATCACCATCTTCCTTCCTCTGTCTTCTTCTCTCGCCTTGGCACTGCACGACGGGCGCGCGAAATCACCGCGAGATTGGGCAGCTTTCTCCGTACATTCGACAGAAACTGTACGCGACTTGATGAACTCGATCGAATTAATCGGGTCCAAGCCGGCCACCGCGGGCGATAAAGATTCGCGAGGGAAGCGAACACAAGAGTTCCGCACCGCACGAGTATCAGTTCAAGTAAAATGGCGACTGCTGTTGATGAGAAGTTTTTCTACGCTTGTCAGAAAATGTCGGACTGGTTCCTAAAGGCTGCCGGGTGCCTAGATCACACTCCCCATTGGCTGATGGGTTCACGTGATCAAAACTCGACCGTCCATTGGCTGCTGTGTTGCGAAGCTGCAAACGCCGTGGTTAAATTCACGCCGATGACCTATCAGGGGCGTAGTTACAAATTGTGCCCCCAATTTGACAATTTTTCTTTTTTTAAATACTTTTAAATAATTTACTCTTTTTTCCCAAATTCCTCTCCATTATTAATTTAAAAATTAATCTCAAATTTATCAACTATACATTTCTCGATTAAATCTAATTCAGAGAAAAATAACATTAAAATTATTGCCCACACTTTTATTATAAATTTATACGCTTCTGCTTGCACATTCGAAATGTGTGTTGCGATTCCGCCGCGAAATGTCATAACTTTTGCATTGAAAACATTCACGTTGTCATGGTTCGTTATAGTAAAATAATTTCTAAATTTGAAAATACTATACGGGAAGTTAAATACGAAACAATTAGTGTGAGAAAAAAAATGGAAAATATTCAATTTCAATCAAGAAATTTCGATGAGTGAAAAATGCCTCGTGTCACTGTAAGGAGGACATCATAATGTCAACAATACCCTTTTTATAATTAATTTCTACCTCTTGTTGAGATAATCTTTTGTTTGTGAAGTGATAAACGAATCATTAATTGATTAAAACTAAGTATTTTACGTGTTTAATTGAATTTGCAAGAATGGGTAAACAATCTCTTAATTCTAACCTCATTTCATTTTATTCGTTTGTCAAATTATTAAAAAATAATAATTTTTTCAAATTTAAATGGTAAGTTTAAGAAATAAAAATTTGTTAAAAATATAGGTTAAGTATATTTTAAACAGTTAAACTGCATTTGCAAATTATGAAGGATTTTTTGAATTAACATAACAAAAGCGATTTCTCCCAGTGTCCTTTTTTAAGTATAAACGTTCGTTTTATTATAGAGAAATCACTATACAAAATAAATAAATTCCTCTTTTCAAAAAATTATAACAAAGATACATAGAAAAACAAAAGAATTTGAAATACAGACATTGTGTAATAAAGTCAACAATGTAACTGAATTGACAATAAAAGAATTTTTACTCTGTTCAAACGTTTATTGTATTCTTTTTTTTCACAGGTATATGTGATGACAAAGATTCAATTAACTTTTGAGAGAAAAGGATGAAAAAAAGAAATAAATCTCGTGATTTCGTAAAGAAACAACTTCATATGACAATAACAACAGAAAATAAATAAACAACTAGGAAAATTAACAACAGAAAAAAATGCAAAAATGGTTATTATTTAAAATAATTATAAAAAATTGAATAAGTGAAAAATAAAGAAGAGTGTATTTTTTTTATTATCACAAGAGGCAAGGTGTGATGAGACAAAGAGAGTTTATGTATAATAAGTCTTTCGAGAGTAAAACCGATATGAACAATAAGAATGTGATATGATGGGGAATATGTTTGTGTACGTATAGTAAAACCACATTTCAGCGCAAGGTGAGTTGTAAAACAAAGAACCCCCTACCGATTACTAATCTCGGTTAAACTTGACTAGATGTTTAAAAGAAAGCTAAGTTTTAAGTTACAACTATTTACAAGTGTCACAGGGGGAACACTTTTACTTTATTTTTTACAAAATTAAAATTTCTTATATCTATTTAAATAATTAAATTAGTTATTTCAATAATTAAATTAATTATTTAAATAATTAAATTACTTATCTATATCAATAATTAAACAACAAATTAATGCATTTTTTTTCTTTTATTTCAAGAATACAGATGAAAATATTTCAGGAGAGAAATATTTTTTTTTTCGTATGTACTTCTAAAAATTCACGGTTGAAAAAGATAATTATACTGATGGTCATTTTAATCGTATTAAAGTGAATAATTGAGGAAAGGTAATTCAAAAGTTCAAGTTTGCAATAAATCTGACAATGTAGATGCGTGAAAATATTTCCTAAAAATTCAATATATTTTCAAAATATTCAAACTCAAACCATTTTGAAATTTAACAACTTAAAAGAATATTTTTTATTATAAAAACATGAAGAAATCAATGACTCCGAGTCTTCGACTCGGAGTCATCGATTTTTTTCATGTTTTATAATAATTAAAGATAACCGAGTGATGAGATCATTATTTTATATAATAGAAATATTTTTACTGTAATTTTTTCAAAATTATTTTCATCATTTTAATTCAATTATTATTTTCTAGAATTTTTATCTAAAATACTCGATTAAATCAATTATTTTTAATAATTTTTGAAAATGTTCTTTGCGAATTTTCAAATTCATTTGTACAATTCAATTTTACGAGAAAATTGGATTATTTGAAAATTTTTTAATTAAATATATATTATTAAATAAAAAATTTCAAAAAAATTCAATTAAACTTTTTCAAAAAAAATTAATTCTACAGAATTGTTAGTTAAAATTATGAAAAATTTAGATTTTCAAAGATTTTAATTTGAAACATTTTAAAAATCCAATTATTTCTAAAAATGAATATTAAAAAAAATATTCAATTATCATCTAAAATTTTAACTGAAATATATTAAAACGATTTTTATTAGAAAATTCAAGGAGAATTCAATTATTTAAATACAAAAATAAATAATTTTTTGAATAATTGAATTTTTTTAAATTGAATTATCATAAAGAATTGTATCAACAAAATTTTGAAAAAATTGAATTTTTTGGATAAGTTTTATTAAAATTTTTAAGAATAATATTTTTCGAGGAATTGGAATAAAATTGTATTAAAAATAATTGAACTTCTACGATGAGTTTTATTATTTATGGAAATAATTAAATTCACAGGAAGAATTTTATTATATTTATGATTTATTTATTTTATTTATGACAATAATTGATTCTCTGTAAACAATTGTTTTTTATGAAAATAATTAAATTCTTGCGTAGAAATTTATTTAAAAAATTGTAAATAATTGAATTCCTGTGAAATTTTTATTATTTATGAAAATAATTAAATGTTTGCGTAGAAGTTTCAAAATTTTTTTTTTTAAATAATTGAATTCTTATGGATAATTTTTATAAAATAGTAGATTTTAAATATTATTGAATTGAGAAAAATTTTTGAAAATAATTTAAATTTTGAAAAGAATTTTAAAAACTATTTGAAAATAATTCGAATTTCTGCGGAGAATTTTATTACTTTTGAAAATAATTGAATTTTTGTAATGAATATTGTTGTACAATAAATATAATTGAATTTTACTAAGAATTTTATTAGGATTTCTGAAAATAATTTAATTTTGGGAAGATACTTGATATTTATCAAGATAATTGAGTTCTTTCGAAAAATTGAGTTAAAATTTTTGAAATAACATCAAATATGAATTAAAAGATTGAAATAATTTCACAAGAATTAGAATTTAATATTTTTTAAATTAGTTCCAAGGAATTATTAATTAAAAGTATGAAGAATTAAAATTTTGCCAAGATTTGAATTTTCAAAATTAAATTATTTCTAACAATTGCTATTATTTTTAATTTCTCCAAAACTTAATTTTTTTAGAACTAAAATTCTTCTCTAAATCAATTATTTTTAATAATTAAATATAAATTGAAAAATTTAACTTATTTCTAAAGAATTTAAATTAAAATTTTCCAAAATGTTTTCTTAAATAATTGAATTCATTGGAAATTTTTTTTAAATTATAGATATTGAAAATTATTGAATTGAGAAAAATTTTTGAAAATAATTGAAATTTTGCCAAGAATTTTATTAAATTTTTTGAAAATAATTGAATTTCGTAGAAAAGTTTTATTATTTATGAAGATAATTGAAATTTTGACGAACATTTTTTTTAAATTGTTGAACATAATTGAATTTCTGCAATCATTTCTAACTTCTCCAAAATTCAATTTCTTTTTTTAATGTTTTTA
Organism: Leptopilina syphax; assembly: GCA_032872505.1. Lineage (NCBI taxonomy): Eukaryota > Metazoa > Arthropoda > Insecta > Hymenoptera > Figitidae > Leptopilina > Leptopilina syphax. The sequence goes on from CM065469.1 coordinate 41,588,405, forward strand.
ACTAAAATTCTTCTATAAATCCATTATTTTAAATAATTAATTAAATATATAAAAAAAAAATTTAACGAATTCCAGAAGAATTTAAATTATTAAAATTTTTCAAAAATCTAAGTTCTTTAAAATTTCTAATTAATTATTTAAATTAAATTCTAATTAATAAAATTCAAAATTGAAATTTAATCTTTTGAAATTAAATCTATTTATGAAAATTGTAAACGGAACTTTGATTTAAAATAACAATTAATTTTGAAATATTTAAGTAAAATTATTCATTAATTTATCATTAAAAAAAAGAGAAAAAAATCATTTAAAAAATTAATCATTAAAAAATTATCATTATTCATTAAATAATTTCTAAGTAATAATTTTTTGTTAATTCTTCAAGAATTAAGTTATTTAAAGAGAAACTACTGTCAGAAATAGAGAAAATTAAAGGTTTTTTATTAGAATTCGTGGTAATTTCCTAATTTATGAAGCAAAGACACTAAAATTCAGAATTTTCTCATAAATTCTAAAAATTTAATTTTTTTTAGTACTTTTAATAAAAATCCCTGACTTTTCTCTGACTTCCCTGATAATTATATAATATATCGTCTCTAAATGTTTAGATTTAATTTCTTTTGTTGTTTTAATTTTATTTACATTGAAAATTTTTTTTTAGAACGCGAAAAATGATTTGACGATTCATAAAAGATGATTCAACAAATAAATTGAGAGGCAATGGAAAAAAATTGGACAATCGCAAAAAAGGAGTGGTGTTTCAAGTCTCTGGATAAAATCTGGTGGTGGAGGTGCGAGAACGGCACGCGACACTTGCTGGCTATGAACCCTAGATATATACATATATGCTTGTCCCAAGAGTGTATTGCTCTTTGTAAATGTATACATAATGAGAGGTGGGCGCGAATAAAGCAAAGAAAATCTTGGGAGGATTGAATTGCGCCGTGGCAGCAGCCATCGTCCTCGGTGACAGCGGCTCTTTGTATGAGAAAGTCAGAAGGAATCGTGATACGTGTTGATAGAATCAAGAGAAGGGGGAGGTAAGAGCGCGGACACCTGCCGCGATTTAAAGGGCGATACTCATTTTCCAAATATATTTCATTTCCTCACTGGTATTTTTTTTACATATTTTTAATTTTTTCTAATTAATTAATTTTGGAAAATCATTTTAAAAAAAATTTTTTTTTTTTATTCTATTTATAATTTTTTAAAAATAATTTTTAAACTTTAAAAATAAATATATAAACACATTTACAGTAAATATAAAATTTATTTACATTTATTGGTACAATTCGTTCGTTTTAGTAAAAAAAATTAATTTAAATTTAATTAAAACAGTAAAAATTGTTTACAGGAAATTGGGATTTTTGGATTCGAAAATTTTGAAAATACTGGATTGTCGATTATAATGGAAAGGAGATAAAAATAAAATCTCGAATTTAAAGCCTAATTGATTCGTTGTCACGATTGTCAAAGGAAATAAGTGTTGAACACTTACTTCAAGCACTAGGTCAGTGTCTGTACTTTCTCTCGCAAATACACCAAACGAGAGCCAAGGTCCATGCAGGATAACCGGAAGAAATGAAAATTTACCTCAAGGTCTCGTCTTTAGAAAACATCCCTATTTGTTAAAAATTCAACAAGCGATACAATTAGCAAAAAAAAAGGTAATTCTTTCAATTTTCAATTTACCTTTAATTTTTTTAGTTGTATATAGAAGAGAAAAATTTTGTTTATAATAATAAACGAAATTTTTCTCTTAAATTATAATTATAATTATAATTAATTAATTCATTCATTAGAAAACTTTTTATTCTTAAAAAATAACTTCAATTTTATATATAATTTTAGATTCAAAATTATAAAAAATACATTCATTAGATTATAAAGAGAATTCAATTATTTTAAAAAGTTTTTATTTTTTAAACGAATTCAAATTATTTTTAATACAATTTTAATAAAATTCCTGGAAGTAATTCAATTATTTGCAAAATTTTAATAAAATTATTTACAATAATTCAATTCCTTTACAGAAATTCAATTATTAAAAATCTTCAAAAAAATCATTGGCAATAATTCAATTATCTACATAAAAATAATATTCTTTCGAGAAATTTTCAATAACATTTTAATAAAATTTATCGAAAGAATTGAAATTTTTAAAAATTTGTATTGCAATTATTATAATTAAATTTCGTGAAATTATTCAAAAATTCTCAAGAATCTTAATATAATTTTCTTCTCATAAACAAAATTATTTTAAAAAATGTCAATAAAATTCTTGGCAATAATATTGAATTGTTTTCAAGAATTTTAATAAAATTTCTCGAAACCATTCAATTATCTTCATAAAATTAATAAAATTCTTCGCAGGAATTCAATTATTTTCAATCAAATTTTACGAACATTTCTCGAAAGAATTGCAATTATTTAAAAAAAATTTTACTAAAATTATTCGAAAGAATTTAATTAAATTAAATTTTAATAAAATTCTTTCCAGGAATTCAATTATTTTTAACAAAAATTCCATTAAGATTTCTCGTAAAAATTCAATTCTTTTCATTACAATTTTAAGAAAATTTCTCGAAGTAATTTAATTATTTTTGAAAAATTTTACTAAAACTCTTGACAGAAATTTAATTACTTTTTAGTACGATTTTAATCAATTAAATTCTTTTGAGCAAATCAATTATTATTTTCAATAATCTTCATAAAATTATTCGTTAGAATTCGTTTACCTTTATAAAAATAATCAAATTCGTCGCTGAAATTCAATTATTTTCAATAAAATTTTAAGAAATTTTTCGACGAAAATATTAATCAAATTTTTGACAAGAATTGAATTATTTTTCCAAAATTGTAATAAAATTTTAAACGAAAATTTAATTACTTCCTATGGAAATTTATTAAAGTTACAAAAATTATTTTCTGTACTATTTTAATTAAATTTCTTGAGAGAATTCAATAATTGAATTCTTTAAAAGTTTTACTGATGCTCATTTTTTTCAACAAGAATGTTATCTTTTGTTATTAAAAAAAATTCGTTTATTAACGCAAAACAGTTGGAAATCATATAATTTTTAAATTTTTCTATCAAAAATAGTTCTAAAAAATTTATTCTCTTAATCTATATTCATTTATCTAAATTAAATTCTCTTTCATTTATTTCTTTAAATAAATAAATCTGAATTAGTAGAAATTTGAACTAATTGGAGCAAAAGTGTGTCTAAAAATTAACTTTTCAATTCTACATAAACACGACAGTATAAAATAAATAAAATTCTGTTTTTCTTATAAAATAAATAACATTAACTATAATTCATATTAAATTTGAATTTCAATAATTCTAAAATTCATAACATTTTTAGAGAAAAATTATGAATTATCCGGAGTTCGACGATTATTAATATTGATTATTGTAATTATTAATTATAATTATTAAATATTAATTATGATTATCAATTACAATTATCAATTATTAAATTATAATAAATAATAAAATTCACTATATCTTCTTTTCAACTATTTATCAATACTAATTTATGACTTTAACAATTATTAGTAAAAATTTATATAAATTCATACTAAATTATTTTATTTTAATTATATCAATGTCAATAACAAGGAACTTGTGAATTCAATGTTAATTGAAAATGTACGTTAAATAATAATTTAACTGATCGTGTTAAATTTATATTGTATATGTGAATATCTCTCACGTAAAATACATTTGAAATTTATATCTGTGTGACAGTGCGCCGGCGTATTAAGGCCATTTTACAGTTATGTAAGGTCGTGAAACAATAAACCTTCTGGTGGTTGAGAATAAAGCAAACCTCTTAATTTCTTCACAGGATTAAATCCTGTGCTTTCAGAGGCACGCAAAAATAAAAGGGTTGAGTGTCATTCAACTCATTATTATTAATTCAAACTCTCCACGATTAAAATTAAATTAAAACGAAATAAGTTTTTTTTTTCAAAAATTTAACTAATTTTTAAAAATACTACAAAAAAAGAAATTCTTTTTCACAAGGTGCTCTAAATGTTCTATTTTTGCCTCTACCTTTTTCTCTAGACTAAAAAATCTTAACTTTTATCGTAGTTAATTTCTTTAATTGATCTTTTTAATTTAAATTATTTACCAACGTTCTTTTAATTTGCCAATTTCTTTTTTACCTCTTAACTTCTGAAAAGGAATTACTTTGAATTGATTTATTTTCCATTACTGATTGAATTAAAATTAAATCAAATTAAAATTAAAACTTCATTGTAATAAATCTAATGCTTGTTCCAAATTAACAGCAAAAAAATTACAAAATATAGAAAAATAGGATCAGAAATTCATCAATACAAAATGTTTTTCTGAAAGGAAACAGCAGTTTAATCAACAAAAATTAAAATATCCTTTTGGTATGATATTATAACAAGAGAACTCGCTACTTTTCCCAACTATATATAATATATATATTCTCTATATATATATAAGTAAAACACAACTTCCCCCTTTTGCGAATATCAAGTACAGTAATAGTAAAATCATTATTAAATCAATTACATTGCATATTTTACGTTGAAATTCACAAAATAAATCGTTTACTTAGTGATATGTAAAGTAACTTAATTATAAACGCATTATTCTTCGATGAAGTACTGCAAAAAAAAGTGGAAGTACGCAATGGAAAGTGAAACTTTTTCTATAAATGCAAATGGTATGAATCTTTAATTTTAAATTAAAAAAAAATTTTTTTCTTTAAAATCTAAATTAATATAAATTCTTTGATTTTTTTTGTTTTTTCTTTTGACTGAAGATAAAGATCTTTTGCTCGTTTAGTTATTGCTTAGTTTTTTTTCACAATTTTCCTAGCAGCAAAAATTTATCATTAAAAAAGCCATTTTTTAATTAAAAAAAATTAAAACAAAATTTCAGACACTTCTCTATGGAAAAATATAGTACACAAGCAATTCTACATTAGCTTCTAGATAAAATTTAAGCCGCTGGAATCGTCAGTCTTTTTTTTGTATATGTTTAATAGAAAAGTTTTTAGAAATTGTTATTTAGACAAAATCCTTTTTTTTCATCATTTGATACAAATCTATATATATTTGTATTGTACAAATATTTTATTTGTAAATGTTAAAAATAAAAAACTCGTCTCCTCAAGGTGTATAAGAATTAATTTTGTCATTATCAAAACAATTCTTCTATAAATTGTTCCTGTAAATTATTTTTATTTCTGTAAATTTTTCCATTTTTCTTTTGTTTTTCTGTAAATTAATATAGAATGTACGAAAAAAGATATCCGGATAAAAATAATAACTAAAAAGTTATCAATGATATAAAAAGAAATTGTAACAGAGTTTAAAAAAATTAAAATATTGCTCTAAGCAATACTACTGATATTTTTTTTTCCAGTTTCATCGCTTTGTTTTTTTTTTGGATTATTCTTAAATCTTACGATTAGTAAAAAAATTAATGCGATAATTTCTCGTATTATAAAAATGCTCCATCTTGACTATCGTGAACTAATGATGGATATGAATGCACTGCGTGTAAAGAGGTGAATGTGATTCTTTTCTTTTTTTTAGTAATTTAGCGAGATCATAAAGCGAAATCATTGCCTTTGATTAAGTAATAGAATAAAATTGTAATCTGTACCAAATATATACAGGAGTACAAAAAATTTTTTTCTATTCTGTAATATATATAATTAAATAACAAATATCACTTGAAATTTTTTTTTTAAATCTTCTCTCTAACATTAAATATAATCTGTTAAAATTATAGTTTATATTATATATTTTCTTCGAAATTAAAATTTTCATTAAAGCAATAAATTGAAGAATGATAACAAAGAACAATTTTGTAAAATAATTTTGTAGACTTTTAAAAAATAATTTTTAAAAATAATTTTTAAAAAATAATTTTGTAAGAAGAATATTTTTAAAGATCATCACTTTTTTTTAAGGATATTTGTCAATTTGTTCCCGATTTGATTTTTTATGGAAAATTTTTTGTACACTTGTAAAAACACGATTCACTATTAATTATAAAATGGACACTTGATCTTTTTTTTTTGTTTCTTCCTCTTCTTTAAAAAATAAAACTGCAACAACAGTCTCTCAAATATTTACAGATATTTGACTTTCAACAAATGCAGTTTCACTGTTTATCTCAAATGACCCGCGACAAAGTATTAAAACATCCAAATGTATTCTTTAGGCAATAATTCTGAAAAAAATTTTAACAATGTGTGCGTGGTGTTTTCTTTATGGTATTTCACATTGAACGCCAATTCGAGCGGTCAATCATCTTTAGACTTTGGTGTTTCATCGCTTTTTGTTTCTTGCTGTTCCTGTTGACTTCCTTCTTCCTCCTCATCGGAATAATTTGTCGGCGCTTCGCCGGGTTTCAATAATTTTCCCACGTAGTCATATTTTTCTAAATAAAAAAACAGTTTTTTTTTATTATTCTCCTAAATTTTAATTTTTAATTACTTTTTTAATTTTAAGATCAAGTATTCTATTTTTGATAGAATATTATTCAAAATACTTTCTCATATGATGATTGATTGAAATATGATGATTTTTCCTTCTCTTGAAATTAGATAATATTTTATTTAAATTTGCAATTCATTGCAGAATTAAAAAAAAATGTAAAGTAATACTCGACAGTACTAGTTTGTAAAGACCTTGATCATTGACCTGACGTTTTATACAAATCCATTCAATAGGAATTCAAATCAAAATTTGATTTTCTTCATTAGTTGTAAGAATCATTTTTTAGTGGGAAATTATTCATTTACCTTTGAATTGTTCCTCCCATTCCCTGACAGAATTCATTTCTGTGGTATTCAAATCACTTAAATCATCATATTCATCTTTTCCCACGGATACGGAAAACGTGGCTAAACCCCGACTGGCGTCTCTGCCTCCAAATGCCGCGTAAGGTCCGCCTGAAAATTAAAAATCCGTTTTAGAATTTTAATTACGAAATGTAACTGATAATTTTAATTTAATAGAATTTACACCTATCATCAGCTAAACAGCAGTTTTTTTATCAACTTTACATAAAAAAAAAGACTGATAAAGTTTCTCCAGAGTGAAAACTTTCGTAATAAGCTGTTGTAAAAGAAAATTTGTAACAAAATTTAATCTTTCCTTAAGTATAGTACAAACTGATTAATCTTTGCTCCATTTATCAAAGAGAAGTTGAGTATATATTTTTAAAATCATTTACATATTTGTATAAACTATAAATTAAATCAAAACGGAAAATTGTAATAAATTTTCCGAATTTTGAAAGTTTTTTTCAAAACTATTTTTTTAAAACTATTTTTTGAATATAAAGATTCTCGTTTTTGAATATAAAACCATAATTAAGTGATGTAATAGAAAAAAAATGAGGTGATCAATTAAAAATGCGACGTAAATAAATAATATGGGTGTGTAGGAAAAAAAAAGAGAGAAGATGACGATGCGAAATGTAAGGTTGGTCTCGATCAGAATATACATTACCAGGGCCGTAAAATCTTGATCCTCTTGTAACATCGTAGACATTTCCATTGACGGCAACAAGGACACGACCATCAGGACCCGTTCCATCGTATGGTTTTAATTCCTCGAGCGTAAAATCACGCTTTAATTTTGGCAATTCTTTAGTTTCAACAACCGGCTCATCTGATTTCGTTCGACTTTTAATTATTTTGTAAACGAGAAAGGCAATTATTGCCACCAGGGCAAGATTCACGGGACTTCGTACAATTTCCGAAATGAAACTCGATAGAAATGGTTGTTCTGCATCCTGATTATTATCATTAATCGGCGGCGATGCACCCGGTGGAATATCAGCCATTTTGTCCGGAATTTCTTCTTTTTTTTTTACAAAATCCTGAAGAAAATTAACAAAATATTCCACAATATTATCATAAGAAAATAATTCTTTCACTTTTTTTTTGAGGAAAAATAGATATTTACCTTTTTTTTTTTATTGAAATAAAAAAATTTGAAAAGCTGCTGAATGTGATAAATAGCCACGCACTAAATCTCAAAAACCAAAAAAGAGAGGCTCAATCACTAATTGCAAAATTGACTACACCGGCGCATATACATCTTTAACGTCGAACTGAATCGTGGTGCTTGCTGAATGCTTTTAGGATAAAATTGTGTGAGTGCAAGTAAGTGTCATGTGACGTTGAAACTTCAAGTTAGGTTAGTCATTGGGTTATTCTCACTGCTTTTCTTGCTCACTTCATAATAGAAAATAAATAAAAACTTAGAAACCAATAAATACTTTAGATAAGAATAAAGAAAAATTTTTCACATTTTACTGATAAACAAAAAAGAGCATGAAAACCCAAAAGAAAAAATATCGAGAAACAAAAAAACTGGAAATAAAATTAATTTATTCTCTACGGAATATAAATAATTTTATATAAAACAATTGTTTTTTCTTAAAAAACAAACTATAAACTATTTTTCACATTCTTTTTACAAATTTTCCAAGATTTTAATAAGTATTTATTCTGTAGATGTAGGTCTTAGAAATTTCGACTTAAAATGTGATTGAAATATGTTTTTCATCATCATCATTATTAATAAAAAATATTCTCTTTTTTAAAGAACTTATCTATAAAAATTATTTTGAAGCCAGCTTCAATTATTTTCGAGCATTCAATGCTGAAATTTGAATTTGATTTTTAAAACGAAGTAATAGATATTTTGTTTAAATAATTATTTTGATTAAAGCTGATTAACTTTGTATCGTTGTATTGTCATCATCGAGAGTTTCTTGATTAATATTTCTGTAAGCTGAAAGAATAAAATGGAATTTTGTTTAATAGGTCGAATATAATAATAATAATGTGGTAGAAAATAAAAATCCTACCAGAATATTGTTGAAACGGTTTGATGAAAAGTAATATAATTAGGGCGAAAAGAGCCGATCCTCCACAAACAAAAGTTAGAATATTACAATAATAATCTGGACTTTGTCCCTTATGCTTCCTGTCATATTTGATAAATGCAAATTTAATTCAAAACTTATAATTCAAAATATTAACAGAATACTACAATACAAAATATTGTATTATTTCTTCCAATACAAAATTTTGTATTGGAAGAAATAATACAATATTTTGTATTGTTTTTTTTCAGTACTTACAAGAATTGTATGACAATGACAACCAAACCATTGCTTAATTTATCTGTAAAACTCATTAGGCCGTAAATAAATGCACCACCTTCTGCTTTTTCTCCAATGTAATCTGCAGTTATGCCTAGACTCGTCACAAGCATAAAAGATCCCGCACTTCCTGCAAAAGTCAAAAAGAAAAAATTAAAATCCAAAAAATAAATCGAAATACCACTTTTTCTCAATGATCTACATGTTTTGAATGTTCAAATGAATGAAATATTTTTTATTAAAGATATTTTTGTAAATATCTAATTGCTGATTGATTGCAATAAAAAGAATGTAATAATTAAAACTAAAAAATAAAATTTTACATTTAGAAATTCTTTACATTTAATTCAAACTGCGAACAAAATGAATGAAAGAATACGAAAATTATTATATGTAATTTTTTTTATAAAATGCAAAATTGTTACGATAATTTAATTTAGAAAATAAATAAATAAATTTTTCGTTCAGAAGCAAATTTCGTTTGAACGTTCAGAACTTGTGATGCAAAAGTTTTTAACGTTCAAATAAACGAAATAAATTCATTAAAAATATTTTCAACAATTACTAATTGCAGTAAGAATTAAAAACTAAAACTCCACATTCAGAAACTTTATATTTAATTTTTTTGATAGAATTTGTAAAATTATTGCAATAAAAATTAAATTTGGAGAAGAAATAAATAAATTTCTTTCATTTGAAAATTGAATGTTCAGAACTTTCAGAAACTTTCGTTTTTAATGTTCAAATGAACGAAATATATTTATTAAAAATATATTCAAAAATTACCGTGCGCGACAAAAATTGTAAAACTAAATTTTTTATCAAAATATTCGAACATAATTGAATTCTCGAAAAGAATTTTATTATTTATGAAAATAATTGAATTCTTGCGAAGAATTTTATTCAAATTTTCAAAAATCCCATTTTAATTTCTTTTAATAAATTTTTTTAAAATAATGGAGTTTCTACAATAATTTTTAATTGAAAATTTTGAAAAGTTATTTAATTTTATAAAGAATTTAATTCAAATTTCTAAAATAATCGTGTTTGTGAATAATTGAAATTAAACATTTGATTATTGAATTTTATTCAAATTTTTTAGAAAATAATTAAATTCTTCATAGAACTTTATTACAACTTTTTACAATAATTTAATTCATTCAAGGAATTTTATTGAAATATTAAAAATAATTAAATTCTTTCAAAAAATGGATATTATTAAAGGTTTTGACAATAATTGAATTCTTTAAAAAAAATTTCTTTAATTTTTTTCATATAATCGATTTTCTTAATAATTGTAATTAATAATTTTTTTCAAGTTTTTAAAATTATCGTGTCTGTTAGTAATTATAATAAAAAATTTCATTATAGAATTTTTTTAAAATTGTATTGAAAATAATTGAATTCCTGCAAAAAAATTAGTTTATGACAAAAATTTAATTCTTATGCGAAAATTTTATTAATATTTCTAAAATTAATTGAATTGTTTTGAAAATAGTGGAGTCTTTTTTAATAATTTTAATTATTAAAAATTAATTAAATTCGTTTCTGAAATTTTATTAAAATTGTTTTCAAAATAATTGAATTCTTCCGAAGAATGTTTTAAAATTTCATAAAGTAATTGAATTCTTTCCACAAAATTTTAACAAATAATTGAATTCCTGCAAAGTATTTTACTGTTTATAAAAATAATTGAATTCTTACGAAGAATGTTAATATTTAAAAAAAATACCTAATTGAATTCTTTTTAAGGAATTTAGTAAAATTTTCGAAAATAATAAATTATATTTGAATAAATAAATAAATAATAATTAATTTTTAATTAGTAAATTAGTTAATAAATGAATTGTTTTAATTTTTAAATCTGAAATGATGAAAAAAATTACTTTTACATTTGAGAATAAATTTTTGTAATTATTGCAATAAAAATCTAATTTAAATAAGAAATAAATAATTTTCGTTGATTTGAACGTTCAGAACTTAAAGATAATTTTTCTCACCCAACATAAGCGAGACCGGATAAATCCCATACGAAACAAAGAAATCACCGTGTCCAAATTTAATTGCCCCACAGGCAAACAGAGCGAGAACAACGCCAATCGTGTAGGCAATTTTTCTTCCAAATTTGCTATTTAAATACTTGACAATCAATGAGGCTTTAAAGCTACTCAGGTACATAATTAATGGAATTATAGCTAAAGACGTCGCAGCCATATGTAGTGTCTCATGTAAATACAATGGCACATAAATTTGTGTTAAATTTAAAAATAATCGCGTTGACATGTATAAAGCAGCAACTTTATACAATTGTAAATCTTTAAAAAGTTCTGAAATAGAACGAGTTCTTTGTTGCGAAGCACCTGAAAAAAAATTTTTTTTTTCATCAATCATTAATCATCGTTAATAATTAATTAATAGGGGTAAAGAAAGTTCATTCTTCTCTTTCTTTTTTTTCATTTACTAACCAGTAACTGCTCCTGAAGTTTCTTCTTTAACAACAATGTGAAATATTGCCGATGCAATAACACCAACGGCAATTCCAATATTTACAATCGTTTGAAAATTAGACACATCTTTTGGTCCAATTTGATTGGTAGCTGAATCTTCACTAGTCACGTGTAATACTGCCCAAAATATGCAATAAACGAGAACATTTGCAAAAACAGTGAAACTGTATCTACGTGGATCGAAAGAAAAGAAAAATATGAAAATTGCATGAAAATTTATTACTTTATTTTTATTTTTATTATTATTATTTATTAATCTATTTTAATATTGTCATTATTTACTACTCTATTTTTATTATTATTTATTACTATTAGTATATAAATTAATTTACCTTATAGCAGTAAGTTCTGTTCTCTCATGTTCCGTTGGTGTCAAATCGGGAATTAAGGATAAATGAGAAATTTGCACAGAAGCCCATCCAAATTGAAAAATCACCACAAATGCCGCGTAGTAAATTAATTGTGACCATTCATGGGCATTTTTACATCCAATGCAAGGCGAAAATATAAATGGAAAAGCAAAAAACCACGCAAAATGTCCCTGTAAAATATTAAATCATAATAATTTACACAAAAGTTTCCAATAACTTAGTTTTAATTAAAATTATCTTGAAAATAATTGAATTCTAATGTAAAATTTTATTATTTTATGAAAATATTTGAATTTTTTTGAGTTATTTTATTTAAATTGTATTGAGATAATTTAATTCTTTCCTGAAATTTTTTTAAACAGGTTTGAAAGAAATAATTTGAATTTTTTGAAAATAATTGAGTTTTTTAAATAATTTTTATCAAAAATTTTGAAAGTAATTGAATTTTGAGAAGAATTATCAAGTTTTTAAAATAATAGTGTTTCTTTAATAATTATAATAAAAAATTTCATTATTACATTTTATTAGAACTTTTTGGGAACAATTGAAGTATTCCCAGAATTTTATAACAATTTTTGAATAAATTGAATTATTTCGAAAAATTTTTTAAAAGTGCTCTAGAAAAATAATTGATTTTATATTAAGAATGTTATTATTTATGAAAATAGTTCAATTTTTGCGAAAAATTTAATTGTTTCGATGAATTTTACTAAATTTTTTGAAAATAATAGAATTTTTTCGAAAAATTTCATTAAAATCATATAATAAATATTTTATTTCTTTACAGATATTTAATTAAAATTGTATTGAAAATATTTAAATTCCTGCAAAAATTTTTGTTCATGAAAATAATTTATTAAAATTTTTAGGAAATAATTGAATTCTTCTCAGAATTTTATTAAGTTTTTTTGAAATAATTAACTTTGTTTAAGAAATTTAATTATTAAAAACAATGGAATTACTGCTAAGAATTTAATTGAAATTCTAAAAAATAATTGAATTCTTTCGAGAAGTTTAATTAATATTAGCTTCAAAACTTTGAAATAATTAAATTCTTTACAGGAATTCAATATTAAAATTTCGAAAAATAATTAAATTCTTCTGAAATTAATGGTTTTTTTAATAATTTTAATTGGATATTGTTTTAATAATTTGAATAACTTCTAAAATAATGAGCGATTTTTAATAATTTTAGGCTTATTTTAACGACTATTTTCTACGGAATGGGATGTTTAATTAAAATTTTATTTAAGAAAATTTAAATCTTTCCTGAAATTTTATTAAAATCGTGTTAAAAAAAATTGAATGAATGAAAAAATTTTATAATTTATGAAAATAACTGAATTTCTAAGAAGAATTTAATCATTTATAAAAATAATTGAATTCCTTCGAGATATTTAATTAAAATTTCATTAAAAAATTGAATTCCTATGAAAAAATTATATTATTTTGAAAGATAAATTCTAGAATTTTTACAAAAATTGAATTTCTACTAAGAATTTTATTATTTATGAAAATAATTAAGTTTTTGCGAAGAATTGAATTGTTTCGATGAATTTCACTAATTTTTTTTTTGTAAATAATTCAATTTTTCAAAAGAATTTCATTCCTGATAAATAATAGAATTCTTTACAGATATTTAATTAAAACTGTATTAAAAATAACTGAATTACTGCAAAAAATGTTATTATCTATGAAAATAATGGAATTCTTTCGAGAAGGTTTATTAAAATTGTACTAGAAATAATTGAATTTCGTCAAAGAATATTGTTATTTATAAAAATGATTGAATTCTTTCGAGATATTATAATTATCTTGAGAAATTGAATAATTGATTTCGTGTAATAAATTTTATCAGAACCTATTAAAATAAGTGAATTCTTTCGAAAATTTTTGAAAGTAATTTAATTATTTCGAAGAATTTTATTAAATTTTTAGAAATAATAAATAAGTAAATAAATAAATATAAATACAAAAAAAATCTACAGTTTTACCTAATAAATGCCATGTTTTTCTTTTTCCATAGCGACATAACCAGAAATCAGCGGAATTATCAGAATGATAACCGACAAAAGGTGTTGCCAGAGCGTCTGCGACCTGTCCAATTAATAAAATAACACCAGCCATTAGAGGACTGAAGCCTAAAACTAGGTGAAAATACACCAACAGGTAGGAAAACCACATAGAGGCACAAATATCGTTGAGGACATGCCCTGTGCCATATCCTAATTTAATTGGCCACGAAAGTCTTCTAATTACTTCCGTATAATCTCTTGTCACCGTTTCATGATCAGGTTCCATTATAATTACTCTTTTCCTTTGCTATAATAATACTGATACAAGTGCGTACAAAATTTCCTTTGTATTTGTGCTGAAAAACAGAAAAGTTATTATAATATGTACTCAACAAAAATCGACAAAAATCCACTTTATACTATTTTATTAAAATAAAAAAAAAAACAAATAAAACAAATTGTTAAAAAATTGTAATTTTGAAATAAATTATTGTTAAAAAATTGCAAATTTAAAATAAATTATTGTCAAATATTTGTAATTTTAAAAAAATGAAATTTTAAGGAAAATTTTTTTAAGGAAAATGAAATTTAAATATAAATGTACATTTAAATGTAAATTGTAAAAATGTACACGTGAATGGAAACTAAATAAAAACTAAATTTATTTAAAAATAAAATTACAAGTAAAATATATTTTTAATAACTAACCTTCCTTTGTACAGCAGGAAAATGATTTGAGCTCTTTTCCCTTTTCTCTCAATGCAAATAAATTATTCTCTTTTCAAATTCTTTAAGATATTACTTCACAGTATTTATAAAGTATTCATGTATTGACACAATTGTAAAGAGGAAGAGTTGTTTCAAGATAATATTATCCTCCTCTTTTCATATCAGCACGCGGCTATTAGTCACTATAATGTTGGTCTATTGAACTCCGATAATTGCATTTTTAAAAAATTAGTAATAAAATAATACTTTTTTTTAATAACTCAATATTCACTATATTGTGCTCTTTGTAAATCTACAAGCTGGAATCCAATACATATAGAAATCAACTCGCAGTCTGACGATTTCTAAAAACGTAAACAAAACTAAGGAAAACAAATGTCCTACTTTTAGAATTTATAAATCAATTTTTTATCCTAATGTTAATAATCGTTTAATAATAGAAGAAACAGAAAAAAGACAAAGAATGAAACGTTGTGATGGAAAATTACTTTAATTGTCATCTCTGAAACATGAGATCATTTATTCGTCATATTGTTTATTTTTTAGTAAATTTATTATTCAAGTTTTAGAAATAGATTCTTTTTTTTAACAGCAAAACTAATTTTTCCGAAAAAATTTCATTCTTTCCTATATTTATTCCTTTTCTCTATTAAATAAAAAGATAGAGAAAAAAATTAAAAAATAATAAAAATATACGTACCAAAAATGTGAGGTTATGTTTTCGTTAAGTTTCACTGCGCGTTAACACAAGATTTGTTTAATACTGTAATTCACTCCATTTCTCACTCATCACTTAACTTTAATTATAAAACATTTTTCATCAAAAACTTGTGAAATATCAACAAGTTTTGTCTTTAATTTTTAAAGAGAAAGTATCTTGCACAATGTGTTGTTAAAAAATACTTTTTGAAAACATGCTAACAAAATGGTACTCTTCTTTATCGATTAATAATAACGACATCTGTCATCAATTATATTAAATTTTAGACAAATTTTCAGCGGATGTCAGTTGTATTACCGATTAAGCGATCATCATTTCCCTGTTGATTGGAGTTTAGTGTTTCTGAATCATACAATCTGATACAATCATGGTTGACCGACTTGGTTAGTTGGGCAATTTTTAATTTTTATCTATATTTCTTCACAATTATTTTACCATTTTTTTTCTAAAAATCCAAAAATAGTCTGGTGAATATACGTCAAGAAAATGCCAATAATTGTTTATTTACATGTGCTCTAAATTTCGATTAAAATTGTGGTTCTTGTCAAGTGCAATGTTATGTGCTACTTTGTATATAGTGTTTTTGACAAGCGCTAACCCATTTAAAATTGTTAATGTTAATTGTTCACTGGAGCGAATTGACTCAGGATTTGAGAGAAATACAACAATCATCATTCTTCTTTTTTCAAAAATACAAATAAATTTCATCTGTTACAGTAAACAGTGAAGCTAATTCCAGGCGGATTACGATGGTGGAAAACTGCTTTGGCAGTTCGGGTCAAGTATGTTATACGAATTTATTATTAATTGTTATAATTTCAAGGACAATAATTCAATTTTTTTAATATAGGGCTAGTTGACTTTAAAAGTCAAGGGGAAAAAGCGCAAACAAGGCTCACTTTCTAATTCCATTCTGAATCTAATAGGATTTCGTTTTACATTTACAAAAATAGTTTTTTTATTTTATTTTTCCAAATTGTTATCAAACTATGATAGATAATGCTTTTTTTCTAGATCCAAATATAGAAAACTATCTTTTTTCTGTTTTTAACGTGTGTGACGTTTCTCAGATTTGTCATAATGACAACTTTCATTTTTATATACAAACTCTAGTTTCTCAGAATCATAAATAAGTTTTAATTTTTATTAAAAAGGCAATAAACAATTAAAAATAATATTTTACAGAAACGATTTATTTTTTAGGAAATTTAGGTAAAAGCTTTATTTTTAGAATAAATTCTGTTACGTAAATCGAAAAATCTTGATAAAGATTTAATAATATTTTCACTAGATACCATTTAATTATAATTATTTGGATTATTTGGAAAATTTTTGAATGATAAAAATGGTCGTAGGTGGTTTTCTTTTGAGGTCCTTTTAAATTTAAAATCGGAATAATAAAGTCATTTACATTTTTCACGCCCTTCGTTATGACTTGCAGATAATAGTCACAACAATAAAATTTTTATCAAACTCTTCTTCCTTTGTACGATGCAAAATTCACAATATATAGATAAAAATGAATGCATTTTAAAATATGTATTTTTTTTGTTTGTTTTCGTTTTTAATTTTAGCCACTTGCCGTGTCGGGACGAGTTTTGGTCGGTGAAGGAGTTTTAACAAAGATGTGCCGAAAAAAGCCAAAACCAAGACAATTTTTTCTATTCAACGATATTTTGGTCTATGGAAATATAGTTATTAATAAGAAGAAGGTAAAATTTCTCTCTTTCTCTTACTAAATCGTATAGTATTTAAAAATTTAATTCTTTAACAAAAGTTAACGTTTGTTTTTTTTCGCAGTACAATAAACAACGTATTATTCCTTTGGAAGAAGTAAAACTTGAATCGTTGGTTGATGATGGACGTGAGTTGAATATTTTTCACTAGGTTTTTTTTTTTTAATTGAAAATGTTAAATAATTACAAAAAAAATTACAGAATATCGCAACGGATGGGTTATAAAAACTGTAACAAAATCATTTGCCGTTTATGCGGCAACTGCCACAGAAAAACAAGAATGGATGGCGCATATAACAAAATGCATCGAAGATCTTCTCAGAAAAAGTAAGAATTTACGTATTTAAAAAAACCAACATGTAATTAATGAATTAACTAATAATTATTGATAACTAATAATTATTAATAATTATTAATAAATATTAATTACTAATATTTATTCATTAATCTTGACATCGCAGGTGGCAAGAAACCTGTTGAAAATCACGCTGCAGTTTGGGTTCCCGACAACGAAGCAACAATTTGCATGCACTGCAATAAATCACAATTCACTATTTTAAATCGAAGGGTAATTTTAATTTTTATTTAATATAAACATAAACATAAATATTAAAATTAAAAATAAATTAATTGAAAAGGTATTAATAAAAAGCTTTAATAAAAAATGTATTCTTTTATATAAATAAAAATAGTATTCTTGTTTTTCAATTCTTTTTAAATAGTTACAAAAAAGAGTAAAAATTTTCAGAATAATTTTTATTAATTAATAACTTTTGAAAATATTTTCAGCATCATTGTAGACAATGTGGCACTGTTGTTTGTGGACCTTGCAGTAACAAGAGATTAATAGTAGCAGGACAAGGAACTAGAAAGGCAGTTAGGGTGTGTCTTCAATGTTACGATGCAGTGAGCAAAGCATCTACATCAACACTTATGGAACAAGAAAATTTTGGTGATAAATATCAACAGCGTAATTCCGCGGACAGTTCGGGAGGCGATAGTTCCGGAGATGATGATGATGCAAATAAAGAAGAAAAGCACGATGAGGTAAAATTGAGAAAAATTTTCTGTTTGATTATCAACTTTAAATTGCTGAATAATAATTTCGTTTGCGAAATTAAACATAAAATTCTTTATTTTGAACAAATAAAGTAATTCACTATTACTTTAATTAATTAATTAATTAAATATTCATTTATTATTTTCAAAAATTTGGATAAAATTCTTCGGGAGGATTCAATTATTTTCATAAATAATAACATTCTTCGGAGGAATTTAATTATTTTCAAAACAATTTGAATAAAATTTGAGAAATTAATTTAATTATTTTCAATACAATTTTAATTAAATATCCCAAAAGAATTCAATTATCTTCATAAATAATATAATTTTTCGTAGGAATTCAATTTTTTTTATACAATTTTAATTAAATATCTCGAAGGAATTTAATTATTTTCATAAATGATAAAATTCTTCTCAGAAATTCAATTATTTTTAATTCAATTTTAATAAAATTTCTCAAAAGAATTAAATAATTTTGAATACAATTTACATTAAGGGGAGACCCCACCTTAATTTTGACCCCTTTAAAATAAAATTATTAAAGGAGGTAATATTTTTTTTCTTGCATCATTTTTAACCTGAAAACATATAAGATGGTAAAAAATATTTAATTTTAATTTTTGAAGAGGTTAGAATTTTTTTCTTCTGACCTATTGCATATTATTGCAAATCCATGCGAGAAGTTGTTTAGAATGGTAAAATATGCATGGAAAAAAAATTTCGTGAAAAAATATTAAAAACTGTAAGAGAAGATCGATTTTTAATATTCAAATCTTTAAATTTTGCCGAAATTTCGAAAGTCGTAAATCTTTAATTTTTTTCCAAATCGTGTATATTTACGTAATTTGATGCTATTATTCAAAAAACATTGTTAAAATTTATATTTAGCTCATTTTTGTGGTAAAAACCATAAAAATCATAGTCCGAAGCTTTTATGGTATACTTTATATATACCGAAATAAATGCAAAAAGCCATGATTTTTATAGTTTTTACCATGAAAATGAGCTAATTGTCAATTTTAACGATGTTTTTTCGACTCAGAGCATCAAGTTGGAAAAAAATAAAGGTTTAGGACTTCCGAAATTTCGGCAAAATTTAAAGATTTGAATATTAAAAATCGATCTTCTCTTACAGTTTTTAATATTTTTTCACGAAATTTTTTTTCCATGCATATTTTACCATTCTAAACAACTTCTCGCATGGATTTGCAATAATATGCAATAGGTCAGAAGAAAAAATTCTAACCTCTTCAAAAATTAAAATTAAATATTTTTGACCATCTTATATGTTTTCAGGTTAAAAATGATGCAAGAAAAAAAAATATTACCTCGTTTAATAATTTTATTTTAAAGGGGTCAAAATTAAGGTGGGGTCTCCCCTTAACTGCCTCAAAAGAATTTAATTATATTATTAAAAATTAAAAGAAATTCTTTGAATACAGTCCATTATTTTCATAAATTAGAAAATTTTTTGCAGTAATTCAATTTTTTACCATAATTTTAATAAAATTTCAGGAAAGATTTCAATTATTTTAAATACAATTTTAATTAAATATGTCGAAAAAAATTCAACTACATATTTAAAAAAAATTTTCAATTACAATTATTAAAAAAGACTCCACTACTTTCAAAACAATTCAGATATTTTTTGAAATTTTAATAAAATTCTTCGGATAAGAATTAATTTATTATCATAAACTAAAGTTTTTTGAAGGATTTCAATTATTTTCAATACAATTTTAATAGAATATCTGTAAAGAATACAATTATTTATTATAATTTTAATGAAATTCTTCGAAAAAAATTCTATTATTTTCAAAAAATTTAGTAAAATTCATGCAAACAATTCAATTCTTCCCAAGAATTTTATTATTTTCATAAATATAGACATTTTTTATATAAATAGACATTTTTTTTGAACAATTTAAAAGAATTTCTCGAAAAAATTCAATTTATTCAAAAATTGCTAAAAAAAATTCTGGGAAGAATTCAATTATTTTAAAGATAAAACAAAGTGATGTGAAATTTCTAGAATTTACTTTTTAATTCTACACAGAATAAGACATTAAATATAAATTTTCTTGTTTATTTTCAGCCTAAATTCTATTCTACGCTTGCCCGATGAATTTCAAGAGTCGCAGTTCTATGAATTAAGAAAGATATAAATATTTTTCTATACAAATTGCAAAAAGGCCAATTATGAAGATCAACGATCTTGTGGGGGATAAAAAAAGACTAATAATGTGAGAAACATCTTTGAGAGATTTTTCTTTGAAATTAATTAATCGGTACATTGAATCACATTATTATTTTTTATTTTATTTTCTTTTATTATTTTTTTTTTTAATTTTTTAACTATTTTTCTAAAAAGGTACTTGGTCAATATAATATATTTTTTAGTTTGCGATTAAATATACGCACAAATTAATTTTAAATCTAAGGCGCATATACGTCAAAATTAAAATTATAATATTTAAAAAGTGAAAATTTAAGTTTGAGATTTTAATTCGTTTTAAAACCGTAATCATTGTGCATTGTTTTCTTTTTTTTTTGCACTTTGCTCAAAACATCGCATTTACAGATTATAGCCAATCAATCAATCGTTTATAATTTTACTGAATTAGCGGGGAAAAAATTTATTTTTATTATCATGATCTGGAATCATAAAGAATCTCAAACGAAGTTTTCCAACTTGGAAATAAATAATAATAATATAATAATTAAACTAAAGAAAAAAATTTTTATTCAAACGTAAAATTATTGTAAAGAAAACTAGTATGAAGAAGTTTCATAATTTTGTAGATCAGAAATGATAAATCGAATATTTTTAAACACCTAGTAAATTTATAAAATAGTTTTTAATTTTTAATTGAAAAATTTTGTAAATCTATTTTTATTCACAATTTTTATATAAATTTTTTTTACCCATGTAATTAACGCTTTTACAAAAGATGGATTTTACTTGAACGATAAATATAATTTGAATGATTAATCATTTCTGATAATAGAGAATAATTATAATAATATTAATATTAATAATATAATTAAAATTTTAAACAGCTAAACTGCTTAAAATAGTTTATTTTACAGAAACAGAAAAAAACCAATACAGCGTAGAAAAATATTGCGCTCTTCGTCTAAGTTTTTAGGAACCGCCACTTTGTGCCTTTTTGATCAAATTATTTCAATTAACCCTTTTGTATTTAGGAAAGAAAAAAAAATTGTAATTTAAGATTTTTCATACTGAATCCCAGGCGTTAAGATGCAGACGTAAGAAAAAGAAAAATTTATCATTAATAAGGAAAAATTTTCGAGTGTTTATGATTCAATATTATTATCAAGCTCGCCGAGATCAGTTTTTAAACGCAATCAGTATTTGACTGTTGCTATTTCTTGACTCTTTTGATACTTCTATATATATATATAAGAATTAAATCTGCTTTTTCTAAATCGATTTTCTGTATTTTTATATAAACATGTAAGCTTTGAATGCTTTTTTTGTAAGTAAACCGAAAAATAGCAAGTAGATTAATTCAATATTAAACAAAAAGAAAAAACAAAAGAAAAGAAAAAAAGACGAAGAAATAGAATATTCATGCAGGATTGCATCTTGATTCCGTTGAGTGTTTTCTAACGAAACTTGTATAAATATCACTCTTTTATTAAGTTAACTTAAAGTTAAATAGAGTCTTAAAGTTTTAAAGTTTTTAAATTCTGGTTAAACTCTATAAAATGTCTTCTATTCTCTATTACAAAAAAAGAGTTCTGCAAAAAAAAAAAAGAAAAAATCTCAAAATGTCCAATTATTTGAGTTTAATCAGACTTTGAATTTCTTTGATAATATAATATTACAATCGTTTATTATTTTCTTTTAACTAGACTGGAATATTGTCACTTTTCATTTGATACAAACGAGTCGATTAAAAAGAATTTTTAATTCAAATTTCAACCGGTTCAATTATTTTTAAAAAATATAATAAAAATTTTTCTAAAAAATTCAATTGTTATTCTCAAAAGTTTTAATAAAATTCTTTGTAAAATTGAATTATTTTCCAAATTATCAATTACAATCGTTTTTGAAAAAACTACATTATTTTCAAGAAATTTAAAGAAATTCTTCAGAAAAAATGTAATTATTGACGAAAACTCTAATAAAACTATTTTAAAGAATTTAATTTTCTATTAATAATTTTAATAAAATTTAATAATAAAATTATTAATTACAATTATTAATAAACAGGATTATTTTAAAAACTATCAAGAAATTCTTTATAAAATTCAATTACCTTCAAAATTTTTAATTTTAATGAAATTCTTAGACAGAATTTACTTATTTTCATAAATAATACAATTTTTTCCCAGTAATTCAATTTTTTTTAATCAAATTTTAATAAAATTTCACGAAATGTTTCAATTATTCTTTAAAGATTTTAATAAAAGTCTTTGGAAAAATTGAATTATTTTCATAAATATCAATATTCTTCGCAGAAATTCAATTTTTTAGAATAATTTCTATAAATTTCTAGAAAGAATTCAATTTATTCAAAAATTGATATAAAATTCAGAGACGAATTCAATTACTTCCGAAAAGTTTTAATAAAATGTAATAATCAAATTTTTAATTATAATTATTAAAGAAACACTATTATTTAAAAAACTTGATAATTCTTCTTAAAATTTAGTTAATTTCAAAATTTCCAATTAAAATTATTTAAAAAAACTTCTTTACTTTCAAAAAATTCAAAAAGAATCAATTTTTTAAATTCTTTATAGGAATTCAATTATTTTTAAAATAATTTTAATTAATTAAAATTATTTTCAAAACATTTTTAAAGAAATTTCTCTAAAGAATTAAACTATTATCAAAAATTTTCATTTAAACTCCTTCAAAAGGAATTTCATTATTTTTAAATTTTTTGATAAATACTTCGCAAGAATTTAATATTTTCAAAACATTAATTTTAAAATTTTAAAAAGAATATTTATTACAAGAATTTCAAACTGCGAACAAATTACCGAAATACTACGATTTTTAATATTGATTATATAATTAATATTCCTGTCTTATGCCAATTTTTTTTTAATCTTTTAAAATGGAAAAAAATGTTACCAGCTGTAAATTGACAGCTGTTTTCGTTGTACTATTAACATTAGTTGTTAATTGTAAACGAATAAATATGTATCACTATGAAATAATATATAATTTATCTCTGGTTTACTGATTTATTCTTGATACGTTGAATATATTTTTTTAGATTCAAATTCTAATCATATATACAGCATTTTATGAAAAAATATTACAAATATCAGTCTAGTTTCGTTTTAAAAAGAGAGAGAGAGAGATAGAAAAAAGCAGACAACTTCCGTTTGACCGAAGGAAAGTTGTAAATTTTTTTTAAAAGAATATTTACAAGATTTATGACTTAATAGTCATTGTTAAAAAGATTGATTTATAACTGTGTAGTTGATATTATCATCGTATTATTGATACTTTTATCATTTTGATATTATAATATTGTTATTATCATATTGATATCATCATATTGAAATTATCATATTGAAATTATCATATTGATATCATATTGATATTATCATATTGATATCATATTATTACCATAGCGATAAAATTATCACTATAGTGATAATTGGAGAATTCGGAAATTAGAGAATTTTTGAAATTAATCTTCTTTCAGGATTCCTCGTCGAGGACTGATTTTAATTGGGTCGTTGTTTCTGTTTTTTGCACCAATTTTTTGTAACGTTCAACTAAATCGGTGATAGATCGTCTTCTACCTTTTTGTTTGTCATTTTTCACTGGCGATGTAATTGGACTACACGGCTTATGAGATGTTACATCTAATTCCAAATTCCCTCTAAGTGGACTACACGCCTTTTGAACAATTATTTCCTCTGCTTGTATTGTTATTTCAGGAATATCAAAATATTTATTTCCCCTCTTAGGCGTGCTTTTCTTTTCAATCATTGTGAGATCAATCGTCAATTCAGCACTGCTGACTTCGCCAATAATATTCATCGCAGTCGAATTTGCTTTTGAATTTGAAGGAATCGACAATATACTACAATTCGCAGCTGAAAAAAAAGATTATTATTCATTTTTTTCATAAAGACAAAATACGTTTTTGTACTTTTTTAATATTTTTAAAGAATACAAACTTTTATTGGCGGATTGAGTCAAACGATTGGAGAATAATCGTGAATATTTTCCCACTGGTTTAGATGTGGTCCAAATTGTTTTCGGTTGAGCAAAACGTCTACAAGGCGATTTTTCAACATCTGACGATATCGTATCGTCGAAATTAATTCTTGTAATTACTAAATTCTGTCTAACTTTTGACGCATTCATCATTGAACCGTCCTTATTTTTGTTGTATCTCAAAAATAATTGTTTATGAACTCCTGTAAAGAATAAGTGGAAAATTAAATTATTTGAAAAAAAAGTTAGAAAAGTAAACCGAAAATTACCTTCGACAGGTGTGAGTTTCAATCGATTGTGAACTTCGTGCCTTTCATTTGAATTAAACTGAATTGGTGGCGATGGCATGAACATAACATTTTTTAATTTCGAATAAGCAATTAATGATTCATTATCAATGTCATGAAATTCAGTTGAGATTTCTGGTTTTTGTTGTGTATACGAAGAAAATTCGCCAACTTTTGCGTGCAATTCACAAAAATATTCTTTCATTATTTTCAAATCTGAATTACTCGCTTCTAATTGTGAGAGACAATTGTAGAAATCAAGAAAACCATTGTTCTTAATGTGCGAACCGAAATATTCAATTATTGCGTTAAATAGAAGAAAATAATTGTTTATATTCAAATTTCCATTTGTGTAAACATTTTGCGAAAGAAACTGAAAAAAATAACAATTTTATTGATATAAACATTATTTAATAATATTAAGATGATGAAAAAATCGATCCTGACTCGGAGTGATCAATTTTTTTCATCATCTTAATATTTTATCGACCAAGTGATAGCATCATTACTATATATATTATTTAATAATTATTTTTTTTTTATTTTAAAATTTTACAAAATTACTCACTTTAATTTTAGCCAATGGTAATTCTGCAATTGTATTCACATGGAGTTTTGGTAGAAAATTTATATTGAGTACTGTCGTATCACTAATTATATTTGATGCCATGGTGAATACAATTTTACTGAGTTCTTCAATATTTTTCAGTATTTGTATCTTCTTTTTACAATAGTCTAACATTTGCTTTAAATCATCCTTCCACACTGTAAATAATTTAAAAATATTACTAATTTCATTTGAGAGAAGAAGAGGATAAAATAATAAAGTTTACGAGTAAATCCCACTTTGAATAATTTCGTCGTCATCAATGTCTAGCAATTTTTTCTGGAAAGACGGATGAACTGGTGCTTTTGTTGCTATTGATGACACAATTTCCAGTTGTTCAAAAATCTCTTTTTGCGTTTTCTTTATTTGTTCGTTCATCTCTCTGGAGAATGGAAAAGAATTTATTAAAAAATTTTGAAAATGATTAAATAATTTTAAGAAATTTAATTAAAATTATACTGGAATTAATTGAATTCTTCTGAAGAATAATTTTAATTAAAAATTGCTTCTAGACTATTAAAATAAAGACTGTGTTTTGCGCGCAAGCGAGAGTTATAAAATTGTTTAAAAAGAAGAAAAATATCGCTTCTTAATTTAAAATACATTACTCTGTATATTCTCGGGCTTTCACTTCTTCTTTCAATAAATTCATATGACTGTGCATATTACTGTTATTTAGATCGTGTATAATATTGTTGATTAAATTTTCCGTCAATTCTTCCGCAGTTCCTTTTTTCGGAGTAAACAAAACTTCGTGATCACCTAAAAAAATGAAATTATTAATAATATTCTAATATTCGTAATTATTAAATTTCATGTAGAAAATTATTGCTTAAAATTACTTTGTCTTTTTATATATTGTTTTAATGCCACTTGAGACAATTTCCACATGACTTTTGTAAATTTCGTTCCTCCTGGACTTAGTAGAAGGGAAGGAAGAACAGTTGGAAAACCAATATCTGGATTATCGTTTGCTATTACATTTAAAATTTCTTTAACATCATTTCGATATTTTGCTTCGGATTTTTTACAAACAACTGGCCATTCTATCATTTTTTTCATAGTATCAGGATCGTATATTGACAAAAGATAATGTGAAACGTATATAAATCCTGCTGTGTTTGGCTTCTCAAACATTCCCTAAAAAAAATATTTCTTATTATTATGCTTACAAACTATAGTCTCTATTATAGAAAGTAATTTCTATTATTAAAAATACAATTTTTTTCAGTAATTTCCAAACAAAGAAATATTTTCTTTCTTTCATTAAATGTAGAGCATTCTTTAATTCAAGCAGAGTTTGACTTTTGACAAGCGTTAAATCTAACCTAAAATTATACCAAATAAAAGATTCTAAATAAACGTTATTTAAAAATTACGAAACAAGTAATTTTCTCTAAAGTACTTAACATAGAGGTAATTATATAAAATTAGTAAATAAATAAACTAATAAAGTAATAAACAATTATTAAACAATAATACAAACATCTCGGTAATGCTTTTTGAAGTCATAACTTGGTGGAACTGCTTGTATAAGCAGAGACACATTTTTATGGAAAGATGCACTTATTGACATGATTACACTTCATGAACTGTTCACTCATTAATAAAAAATAATAAAATTAATTAAAATAATGAAAATTGTTTTTCCGGTAAAACTTTCGAAACTGTTGTTAACTGTTGTGTCAGAAGTACCAACTGAAAAATGAAGTTTAAAAATTCCTAACCTCTAGGGAAATTTTGGAAAGAAAGTTTCTAGCCGACCAATCAGATTCAGGACAAAGCTGTCATTTTTTAACTGTCAAATTGTCAATTCTAGGTTATGTTCAATTGTTTACATTTGTTTATTTCTCTGTCAGTACTGTACTGCGTAATTAATTTAAATAAAAATGTGGAAGTCTGTTAAAATTCTTAACAAACAATATGGATTTCTTTCTAAAAAAGAGAATAATGTTTATACGATTTCTTTAACTGATTTTGTAACCCTCTGGCATGAGGAATTATCAATTGAAACAATTCTACAGAGATGCAAGGTGTTTTTTACTTCATTTATTCAATTTTAATAAATATAATTTTTCCACAAACTGAAATAGAAACGATATTTATTTTTCAGGCACTGAATCCTCTTTTAAAAATCGAGGCTCTAAATATTGAGAAAACAATAGAAGAGATTTTATCTCAAATTCCAGAAATTCTGGACTCTGCAGTGGAAGAGACAAATAGTTATAAAATAATTCTTTATAATAATATTAAGGGTGGCAAATTAAAATTCGAATTGAATTTGAATAGAGGAAGTAATGAGGAATTTTATGAGACAATCACAAAATCAATTTCCACAATTTCAATGGATTTGATTGATAAATATTATCTTCTTTTAAACATTATTAAAGCGAAGGACGAGGAAATTGCAGAATACAAATCAGAGGGTGCAAAACTAATTCGAAGTGAGTAAATATAAAATATATTGATAAATTTTCGATGAAACTATTTTGTTGTCTAATGTAAAACAAATGAAAAATACATTTTCTTTTAGAAAATATTGAATCCAAACCATTCAATGAGGATTGTTTAAAAATAAAAGAAATAAAGACGGAAGAAGGCGATGAATGTACTTTTAGAACACTATTCAATATGTGCAATAAAGCCGAGGAGTTGAATTTCAGGTTCGTATAATTTTAATTTAATTTTAAATTAAAATTTCTAAAACTTAATTTTAATTTAAATTAAATTTAATTACAAATTTTTTTTTCACTCTTTTATTTTACAGCAGTAATTCTGAAAAAGTGGAAATTAAAACCGAAAATAAGGATGAGATTTCCGTTGAAATGAAGATTAAGGAAGAAGAAACAAAGGAAGTTTCTGAATCGAATTCATTCGAACAAGAGAATGTCAGTTCTAGTCTACCTATAAATAACCCATCAGAGGAAAATTTAAAACCGAAAGAAGAAATTAAATCTCCAAATGCGAAGAGAAAAATAAAACGTATAAGTGCTTCCATTATAAAACCTGTCAAAAAAGCAAAAAGTCGGGTAAATACATTTCTTTCATGATTATCTCTTTCGTTAATTATAAATGTCTATTTCAATGTATATTAATATTTAGATCTAACAAAAATGTTTATTGTATTTTTACAAAATATAATATATAGCAAATTTTATTCGATTGAATATTTTAGAAGAATCACTTAATATTTATGTTAATTAATTATTATTTATTATTTTCTAGATTTTAATAAATTTCTAAAAAGAATTTTATTATTTTCAAAAATTGTAATAATATACTTTGCAAGAATTCAATTATTTTTATAAATAACAAGAAATAATAAAATTATTCACATGAATTCAATTATTTTCAAAACAATTTTAATAAAATTCTGGGAAAAATTTAATTATTCCCAAAAATAAATTAAATTATTTTGCAAAATTTTAATGAATTCTTCAAAAGAATTTAATTTTTTTTTCAATAATTTAAATAATTAAATAATTATTTTATTAATTATTGTTATTAACATAATTTCTCGAATGAATTTAAATATTTTCAATACAATTTTAATTAAATTCGTCGAATGTATTGAATTATTTAAAAAACATTTAATAAAATCTAAGGAAGAATTTAATTATTTTCAAAAATAATTCTTAATAGAATTGAATTTAAGTTTTTAAGTTTTTTAAAGTTTTTATTGCAATTATTGACAAATACGATTATTTTAAAAACTTGCAAGAAATTCATCATAAAATTCAATTTAATAATTTTCCAAAACTGTAATGAAATTCAAATCTTGTTAAATAATAAAATTTTAATCAAATAAAAAAATTGAATTTTGTGTCAATAATTTAAATATTTAATAATAAAGTTATTAATTACAATTATTAACAAAAACGATTACATTCAAAACAATTATAGTAAGACTTCGATAGAATTTAATTATTGTCAATAACAAAAAGAAAATTATATTAAAGACCAATAAAATTAATTAATTGTACAACTTGAGTAGAAAGTGTGCAATTTATTATTATTAAATTATGAAATTATACATTTTATCTACAAACTTAAGTTCTAGTCTTAAAAAGTTCAATGGTTATATGATAAACATATATATATTTATTAGAATTTTTCAAAAAATAAATTCAAAAAATTCTTGAAATAACAAGAAAAAATTATTGAAGACCAAATAAATATGTTGTCGTTTAGGTAGAAAAAAATTGCCATTATTTCCAAAGACCTGCTTTGGTTTTTCTTTTTTTAAAAAAATAAATCTAAAGAAATAAAAAAAAATCTGAAACAGTATCCAATTTTCATTTTTCGTTAAAAAACTATATTTTTAATGTAAAACTTTAATTACTCATAAGTCTTTGTATAGCTACAGTAATATACATAATGAGATTATTATAAACAATAATATACAAAACAATCTACTAAATTAGTTAAACAATTAATTAATAAATTTAACAATTCGAATTAATTACAGGAGAGTGCAACAAAATTTAGGTGGGGGAGGGGGATTTTAAATTATCAGTCTAAATTCTTGTTCTCTATTTCTACTTGAACACTTATCAAAATTCATCTATTTATCTCTATCCTAACGTATAATACTAATCAGAAAAAACGGTAAAAGAAAATTAGTGCTTTGTATTAATTTTCATAAAGTTTAGAAAGTGTTTTTTTTTCTTGGTGAGAGGCCAATTTAAATTCGTGTTGTCCGTAAAATTTTGCATGTGATACGATTAATTATAAAAAGCAGCTTAATATATTTTTTTTTACATTCGTTTATAGGCACAATAAAGGCAAAGGCTTTGTGTTTCTGCCAGCATAAACGAAGATACGAAATGCGACTCTATTTTTTTTTTGTTTTATTTTAAGAGAACAACAATGCTATCTACGAAATTTACGTTGTGCGATCGTGCAATTTAATTAATGCACGTTCCTCTTAAGCGTTAATTAAATATATTGTGTTTGGTGGTCTTAAACTAGCGCATTGCATTAGTGCATTGCTAGAATACTTGTACATCTCGTTTTTTTTATTTATTATTTTTCAACGAAATACGAAACTGTAAATTTTTCCTTATAAATTCAATTTAGAAACAGAATTTTTCAATTTTTAAAGAAAAGAAATTGAATCCGAAATATTCAAATTCTAAATTATAGAATAAAATAATATGAAATTAGGTTTTTTAAAAAATATCGCTTAACAATTGTGTTAACATTTTCTATAATTACACGCTGCTTATTTTTTAGAGAATTAAAGAATGGTCCTCGGTAAAGAGATGTTTATTTTTCATTGAAAATATCCAAAAATTCCATTTTGTTCAATTCTTTTTCGTCAAATTTTCAAAAAAACAGAGATTTACGTGAAATTTATTTCTCAAGATTGGAATAAATTGGATATTTTGAAAAATATTAATTACGATTTAAAAATCTCTCAATAGTCTCAATTCTTGACGGAAATCACAATGCGCTTGATGAAGTCTTTCGATTATACAATTATTTATTCGCCAAGTTGGCGAAATAAATAATGTAAATATTAGACGCGCCTCCAAGATCAAATATCGCTTGTATATCATTTTATTTTTTAGGCCTTAAAAAATCATCTAATAACATTTTTTTTTCTTCTGTCATGTAAAAAAATTTGTCTGTCCGCAATATAAAAATTCAGACAATATTTTAATACAAATTTTTTTATATCGACTTAAAAAGGCAAATATCAAAAGCCGTAAAAAAAATTTTCGTAATATTTACGAAATTTTTTTTCCAATTACAAACTTTGTTTTATTTATTGAAACATTTCAATTTCTTTGTGCATGAGAATTTTATACTCAAAAATTAATGCATATTTTATTAAAAAGTGTTTTTAAATCTATTTTGTCTTATAAAAAAATAATAATAGAAAGATGATTGTAAAATTGTGTTGTTTAGAATTTCGGATATGATTCTTTGTGCAGAATATTTTTTTTCGATTTGAATTCTTTTTTTTTTAAACACCATTTATGTAGAGAATAATATAAAAAATTTTCTATTCCTTTTGCACAATCAATCAAATTAAGATTGACTTTTTGTGAGCTTCGATGAATTTGAATTTAAGGGAAATTCTCCCTTAGAAATTCATGATTATTTTTTTTTGTTCAATTATTTGGCTAACAAGAGCATTTCCAGGAGTCACTTTGTTGTGATGGTGATTGGGCTTTTATTATGCTGTTGGCATCCTCTCTCTCAGAAGCCTCGAATAAACTTGCCTGAATAAATAAACGTTCATTTATTAGCAAAGTATTATTTTTATTTAACGAAAATTAATTAACAGGGTTAATTATAAAACTTTCTTTTTAATTTCCTGATTTTCCCAACCCTTAGCAACCCAGATTAAGTGGGAAACTATTTGAAAGTTATTCAGAGAAATGAAAATTTTAGAAAAATTATAAAATCGAATTAATTTTTTTAATGTTAAAATCACCCTTCGTCCTCGTTGCTCTCGTATTCTTCTCGCCAGTGTAAGAAAAGCCTCTTCAATATTAACATTTTCCTTACAGGAAACTTCAAAAAAAGGCATATCAAAATTTTCAGCTATTTTCTGTCCCCTTTCTGTTTCGACTATTCTATTTAACGATGCATCACATTTATTGGCAGCGAGAACTTTAACAACGTCTGGAGATGCATTCTACGGAAAATTTCAAGAAAACGTTAAAAATACAAAGAAATTCATTTCATTATTGTTCTTTTAAAAAATAATTTTAAAACATTAAAAAAATATATTTTGAAAATATACCTCTTGAATATTACGAAGCCAATACGAGAGATGATTAAAACTTTCGAGACTAGTGACGTCGTACATTAAAAGAATTCCCATTGCACCGCGATAATAAGCTGTTGTTAATGTTCTGAATCTCTCTTGGCCAGCGGTGTCCCTAAAAATTGAAAATTTTCATTGAACAATTATTTTAAATATTTAATAAAAGTAATTTTATTTAAAATCTCGTAGAGTTTAATTATTTTTTTTTCGAAAAAAGAGTCTTTGTCACTGCCACAGTAAACGAAGAAGTGGAAAATTCACGACTCGCTTTTGTTTTGTGTCAATTAATTACTCGACCATTGTGAAACTCTATCTTTGCTGTGACTTCGAAATCCTGGTGATCACAATCTCTGCCTTCTTACTGGGTCCTAATCGCATTCTAATGAATGAACGCGTGTGCGGAAACATTAACAAAACTTCTTCTTAGAGGGTGTTAATATACTCCTGCCAGTAATTCAGCGAGAGGATCAATCGCAGGAGAACATATCTCAGTCGACAGCAATTGTAAAGAAACACAATATTTTTGACAGAAGATTTGGATATTTTGACCAAGAATATCGGCAAATTTCTGGATCGAGAATTAACTGACAGTTTCCTGAGCAGTATCGGACTCTCCTGTAAATCAATCATTTTCAAAGTCTTTATATATGAACAGTAGAGAATTTTCACCGCCTCTGAGAGACATTTTAATCTTAATATCTATGCGACATCTGTTGGTCGCATAAAACATGTGACGCAGAGAAAGAATTAATCATTAAAATAGTATATTTTTCTGATTTTTTTTACTGGTTGCATAATAAAAGTTTTTACATAAATATTTTTTGTATAACTATTATTTAATTATTTATTAAAATATTTTTTTGAAAAAACGTTTAAAAATATATTTAACTATATCAAGGAAATAATTTAAATATTCGATAGAATTTGTATCCACAAAAAAATTGCCAAAAGAAAATTTCGATTTTTACTATTTTTGTAGCCATTTAAAAAATATTTATAATTAATATCAATTAGATAATATATTAACTAATACTATTTTATTTTTTACTTAAAAATGAATATGATTTAAAATTATAGTTAGAAAAATGAAAATAAAATACAGAAATAAAGAAAAATTGAAATGAAATTGAAATTGAAATAGAGTAAATAAAAATTAAACAATTGAATAACAATAATATTTTTTAGCGTTTTTAGTCTAAAAACAATTTTTTAATTAAAATATTATTAAACATTTCAATATTATTTCAAATCATATTTTTTTAAACAAAGAAAAATATTAAAAAATTATAATTTGAAATTACTTTCCTCGTAGAAACTAAATTATTCGCAGGAATTCAATTATTTAATTATTTTAAAA
The DNA here is from genome assembly GCA_032872505.1 of Leptopilina syphax. Taxonomy (NCBI): domain Eukaryota; kingdom Metazoa; phylum Arthropoda; class Insecta; order Hymenoptera; family Figitidae; genus Leptopilina; species Leptopilina syphax. The sequence continues at coordinate 41,621,973 of CM065469.1, forward strand.
AAATATTAAATTCTTCGCAGAAATTGAATTATTATCAAAATTTTTTTTAAAAAATCCTCATCGAGATTTCAATTTTCTTTTTAAATAGCAAAATACTTCACAAAATTCAATTATTTTCATATAATTTAATAAAATTCTTAGCAAAATTTCAATTATTTATAAAAATTTTTCTCAATTCAATGATTTTCAAGACATATTCACTATTTTAATAAAATTTTCCAAAAGAATTCAATTATTTTTAAAAATTTGACAGAAATTCTTGTCAAAAATTCAATTATTTTCAAAAATTTTACAAAAATTCTTGTCAAGAATTCAATTATAATTATAATTATAAATATTTTCTTGATATAGTTAAAAAATATCAGTGTATCCTCCCATTAATAAATAAACAGAAAATAAAAACAATTTCCGAAAATGAATATTTACCAAATTTGAAGTTTTATCGGAGTCCCATCAAGATTGATGATTTTTTGTTTGAAATCGATACCTGCAAAAAATATCAACAAAAATTATTATTTCAAAAATACACTTTTAAAGAAAGAAACGACTAAAAAAAATTTTCAATGAAAAGAAAAATAAGTTTATACAAAAACAATTTCTTCTTAAGCGAAAGAATTATTAATCAGTTCAATAATAAATTATTCATAAATGAATATTAATTAATAACTTCATTCAGTTTTCATTCATTAGAAAAAGAAAGTTCATTATACAATGAACCTTTGACTCGAATCATATAGTTCATCTATTTTTACTTTCCAACATTAATAACTACAGGGGTAACAACTACCTATAACCTTTCTTGAAATAAATCTCAACTTCTCGATACAAAAACGCTAGAAATTCTTTTCACTGAATTTAATTTTAATCCCAATTGAAATAATTATGACAAATTTATTTTTAATGAACAACGACCGATATGTTATCAACTTACATGTGAAAATTATAATTGTAAAATTACAAGTTAATTAATTTATATCAATAAAAACGATAAAAATGAAAGAGGCTCATAAATAGCAAGATTAGATAGTAAATTTGTTCTGTATTTAAAAAATAATATTTATGAAAATCGTATTTAAAAAATATATTTAAAAAATATATTTAAAAGAATATATTTAAAAGAATACATTTCAAAACAAATAGTTTATAAATGACAATAAATTTCTAGTTAAATATCAACAATATGATAAAAAAACCGAAGTAATAAATTTCTATTGTTTATGAGAAAAAAATTGCTGTCTGAAAAATTGAAGGCAATTTTCTAATAAAAAAAAGCTCACCAATGGTAGATATGTAGGTGTCATAATAACGTTCATCACAATATCGATGAACAATGCAGGTCTTTCCAACATTAGAATCTCCAAGAACAAGAACTTTATAAGTGGCAGCAAAATCTAGCGCCATATTTGCTTTGATCACTTCTCGGATCACCCCGAGTCGACGGACTCACTACATTTTCTTTTGGGGGTGAAAGGTGGGTGATGGAATCGATTTGAAGCCTGCGCCTTCCACGATAAATTTTCCCTTAAATTCCCTCATTTGATGATGACGACGATGATGATACAATGTATTAATCATAAAACATTGTAAAATAAAAATTGAAAACTTCTGTAAAAAGAAAGATACAAATACAAATACACACAATAAAATAAAATACGTATCTACAATTAAATATAATTTTAATATAATTTTAATATAATTAAATATAATTTCAATATAATTAAATATAATTAAATTATAATTAAATATAATTTTTATATTTATATAAAAGAAAATAAAAATTAGAGAACAAAAATTTAGATGCAAGAAAAATAAAATAGAAAATAAAACAGAAGATAAAATAGAAAATAAAATCGAAGATAAAATACCAGAAGATAAAATAGAAAATAAAATGGAAAATAAAATAGAAAATAAATACAAAATAAAAAAAAGAAATGAATTTTACAGAAATTATTTTTTTCCTCCTTGTTGCAATTATTACTTTTTTATTTGTCTATTACACTTGCTGATTCTATCCTTCCTCATTTTTTTCACAATAATAACACAAAAATTGGAAGATTAACAATATTTAACAATTTGCATCTTGTACAAAATTCGAAATTATTTTACTCTACAATTATGTAAACTTAATATTTTCAACTAAAAAATATTCAAAGAAACGAATTTTTGAGCGAAGTGTCGTTTACATATTCTACTTTTTTAAATTTTTTGTGTCGAATTTTTCGACTATTCAAAAAGTTCGCAAATTGAGATGAAATAAAAGATCAATTTTTAGCAAAAAAAATGTATGATAAATACATAATTATTTGTAAATAAAACTCATTCCATTATTCTATTAAATCTACTCTAACTCTATTGATGAATAAAAATTCAAAATTAGATTTTTGATTTTTCCTTAGTATTTATAATATGATGAATTTCGTTGAATTGTTGCGAATTGTTTTGAATAATTCTATAAAATTCGAATGATATTTTGTTACAGTGTATACATGTTTTTTTTTCTGTTTCGATTATATCTAATAATGATAATTGCAGTACAATGATTCTTACTTAAATGGACGTAATTTGATATTTTCTCTTTGGATCAGAAATAAATTCAAATTTAACAAAACGAGAGATAAAAATAATTTTCTTTGAAAATTGACTAGAAAATCTTTAGTGAAAATAAAATTAATCATTAACTGAATTAATAGTAATAGTACAGGGTTGTCACAGGTCAGGGAAAAATCAAGGAATTTTATTAAAAAGTAATCGAAAAGAATTAAATTTTTAGAATTCATAAGAAAATTCTGAATTTTGGTGTCTTATTTGTTTGTCCTATTAACTTTGAAATTATCAAGAATTTTAATACAAAAGATTAAATTTTTTCTATTTTTGCCAATAATTTATTTTAAATAATTTAATTCTTAGAGAAATATAAAAAAATGATTAATTATAAATTATTTAATGAATAATTTTCTGTAAAAATTTCAAAAATAATTTTTTATTTTAAGAAGTAATCAATTATTCAATAAATTATTTATTTTTGTAATTAAATAATTGAATTCTCGTAGAATTTTCTAATAAAAATTGATTTAAAAATTAATTTTACTTTAAATTTTAGATAATAATTGAATATTAAAATCATTATAGCGTAAATTTTTAGAAATAGTTGATTGTAAAAAAATAAAAAACAGAATTAAATTCCTGTGACAGCCCTGTAGTAATTAACTAATAGTAATAAAAATTGATAATTTAAATTAAATCAACTAATTAATTTAATTTAACTAATTGATTCAATTTAATAATAATAACAATAATATCAATATGTAGAAAATTCTTTCAAAATTGTATAAAGTTTCATCAATAGTGCCTACGCTTATTGATATTTTTTTTGTATACAAAAGTAATAATACACATTAGTTAAAAAATTGAAAAATTTATAGGCACTTTACATTTTATAATAATCACAATATTGATTTTTCACGTTTGATTTAAAAATTCACAAAGCAAGTTTCTTTGATTCGTGTAAAAAGTTTTTTTTTTGATTTTTCATTAGCGAATTTCGCTTCCATTTGATACTTTCTCCGCAGTCAGTTTAAAAATTTTATTTTTCAGTCTTATTGAATTTAAATAATATTTAAAACTTTCACTTTTAATTGTTCACCGAGACAAAACAATTTCTTTTTTTTTCTTTTTCAACCAGTAAAATGTCAAAAACTATGTTTCTCCTTGTAATAACAATAATATAGAAAAAAATCGCGATTATAAAAAGTTACACTACGATAAAGGGTGAATTAATTATAATTGTAAAAGTACTATATAAAATAGGGAAAATGATATGATAGAGGGGCAGGGGGAGGAGTTAAATACCAACGATTACTGCACTACTAACATTTTGATATTTCTATAGATTTTTTTTGCTTTAAATAACTAGATCAACTATATTCCTAAAAATACTGTTACGTTGTCTTGAGTTCATCCTACGTTTTTTTAAACTTTCAGTTTCTATCTCTTATTCTTATACATATTTTGACTAGAGGTGATACCTAACAATTACATTTGTTCTCTAAGGGGAAACTATAACTATCGCTTTTTTTACTCAAAAGAAAATTGAGACTTTCATACTTTTACAAAAGACTAAGGAAAGCAAATAAAATTGCTTTTTTAAAAAAAAGTGCTTTCTAAAAAATTGTTTCTTAAAAAATATCTTTGCTTCGAATTATAAAAGGAAATTATAAAATGGCACAAATAAGTAAACCGATAAGAACCATTCCTAACATGAAAGTAAGATCACGTTTGATATTAGGATCTTTCAAACCAGCTCCGGGAAGACTGTAGATGGATCTCCATCGTAATGACCACAAAGGTATAATTACATGCAGAATATCGGGAATCATGAAGCCAAGATCGCGAACGACCTATAATAATTAATATTTACTAAATCTATTATGTAAAAATAATTTTTCGCAACTACTTTTTTCTCTAATATCTAATACAGAAGAAAAAACACTATTTTTTCAGCATATTGAAAATATAATTACAGGGTTGCCACAAAAATCCAATTTTAATTTTCCCTGATTTTCCGGCAGAATTCTTACTTTTTTCTGAACCCTAAACAATATTTTAATTCAAGCTAAAAATAATCAGATACATAAAAAAATGTATGTAACTCCTTTGTTTACCAAAATTTCAATTAAATTATTTTCTAAAATTTTAACTAAACTTCTTTTCTAAATCAATTATTTTTAATAATTTTTGGAAAAAGTTCATTGAGAATTCAAATCTTTGCATTCTCAAATCATTGAATTCTCGCCAAGAATTTTATTAAAGATTTTCTAAAATAATTAAATTCTTTCAACAAATTTTACTAGAGTTCTGTGAAAAATAATTAAATTCCTGCGAAGAAATTTAATATTTATGAAAATAATTGAATTTTACGAAGAATTTCTTTAAAAAATTTTTGAAAATTATTGAAAATAATTGAATTTCTGCGAAGAATTGAATAATTTACATAATTAAATACTGCGTTTTGCGCGCGTAACGTTTGTTACTTATTTATAAAAATTGTAAACGCCACTCTTAGAAAATTTAATTATTTTTTGAATTTTCAAGAAAAATGATTCCCTAAATAATTTATAAATAATTTTACGATAGTTCTTCAAGAAATTAATTATTTAAAATAAATTCAATTTCGAGTTTCCGCAAATTTCAATTATTGTCAGAAATAGAATAAATTTACAGTTGAATTAAATCGTCTCTTTTTTTTGTGAATACTGATGGCAAACAAAGTTCTGAATATTTTTATGAATTCTAGAAGTTTTATATTTTTTCAGTACTTTTGATTAAATTTCCTGACTTTTTTCTGAATTCCCTGACCTGTGGCAACACTGTAATTAATAAAAAGGCTCGCACTATGAGAAAACAGATCAAGCAATATATGAAAAGAAGCTCGGATTGTTTATAAGAATTTTCTAGAAAAAAAGGAAGGAAAAATCGCCAATTGAAAAAAATTATTTCAAAAAAGAAAAAAAAACTGGAAAGAGGAAAATTCTATCTAATTAAATTATAATCTATAATTATTAGAAAAAAGTTATATTCTACATTTTGATAGAATAGAAGATAGAATTTATATAGTTAAAAAAAATGTTTTCACCTGGTGCGCGTATCCTTCACCTCTGACCACATTCGTCACAAATTGATCCCAACCTCCAGCGAGTATATGCATAAGTGCAATAGCACTGATTCCAAATGCTATTCGATGTGTAACTGGATTTTTATCGTCAGCCAAATGTATCACGAGAATTGTCGATACCAATTCGGTGACGGAGAAGAACATTTGATGGTACCATTGTGAATAGAAGTCGTCATTCCAATAATTGATGTAGACCCACCATGAGTAATAATGCGAGAAGACAGCAGACAGGAAGAGAACTATCATACTCGTTCGAAGACGATTTTGGAATGCTAACCATGTTAAATATTTCACCGTCTCATAGAACACGATCACTCCAAAAACAATTGATATCCATATTTTCAATGTATTCGCTGTTGCATTAAAGTACATGTGCTTATAGGAGGCAATTCCCGACTCGTACGAACCTGAAAACATTCAAATTTTTGTAATTTCAATTCTATAATTATCAAATTATCAAAAATTTACCGATTACTTTTTAATTTTAATTGCTTTTAATTTTTATTGCTTTATAATTTTAATTTTAAGTATTTTATAAATATTCAGGCCATTTATAAATTCAATTCGTCAAAACTTTTTTCATTTCTTATTTTTATTACTTTAAGCTTTTTGTTTTCAGTGTAAAGTGGGAATAAAAATTTGCATATAGAATTATTTATTCTTTAGGTACACTGTAAAAAAAATTTTTTGTAGATTTACAGTTTTGTTCAGAATTTTACAGAAACTTGTAAAATAACGTCTTTAAAAGTAGTGAATTTAAAATCCCTTCTGTAAAATTAATACTTTTAATGTGTCAATTTTACAATTTTCTGTAAATTTACTACTTTGAAACTAGGTAATATTTTTGTCTTCTTATTACCTACTTTCAAAGTAGTAAGTTTACAGAAAATTGTAAAATTGACACATTAAAAGTATTAATTTTACAGAAGGGATTTTAAATTCACTACTTTTAAAGACGTTATTTTACAAGTTTCTGTAAAATTCTGAACGAAACTGTAAATCTACAGAAAAATTTTTTTACAGTGTATAAATTTTACCTTTAAAAACAGTGTCCCAACAAGAACAAGAGCAATATTGCTTATCGACATCTCGAGCAAAATCTTGCCAGAAATAATAAAGAAAAGCAATATGCAACGGTGGAATAAGTAATGGTGCTATGAAACCCACAATTTTCGAGCCAATAGTGGCGACATTGATATATAAAATCCGCTTGAACATGATCGGTAATGCAACTAGTTTCCACTATTAAATTTAGAGGAAAACCTTCCAGTTACATCGTTGGAAGTTTGAATTTTGCTTCTTTTATATTTATTATTAAACTCAATCTCATCAGCCATTGCTATTCCTTTTGTGCTCCAAAATAGTCTTCAACAAGTTCCAAATATACGCAAGCTTTTACAAATCGCTGAAATTATTTATAGATCAAACCAAAATCATATATTATGTTACATTAACGAAATTGAATATTAATTCCTTTGTGAAAATTTAATTTACCAAATTTAAGAATTAGAACACTTAGAATTAATCAAATTAATAAATTAAATTTTCTCAAGAAAATTAAAAATTTCGCAAAGTAAAAATTCATTATTCCTCATTCATAATTCCTGCAAATTCTAAATACAATTATTATTTCAACTCTCATAGAAATTTTAATTAATAAATTTAAAACATACCTCTAATAAGTGAAAAAGCCTGTAATTTAAAGGTTATAATATACTTTCGTTTATTCCTTTTTTATCGAATAATTTTCTATATGAATATTTAAAGACGGAGACGATTCGTTGAGATAACAAAATTATTGACTTTCAATTCTTACATGTTAATTTTTCAGAAATAAATGATTCAATCAAAAATTTCCATTTCGCCGGAGACCGGAGAAAAATAATTAAGTTCAATCCAAGATGAACATGCGTAGAGGATTATTTCACCATTGTTAATTTTACAGTACTTTTTTTATTTAAATTTCCATTTTTTAAAATCAATTTCTAACCGATTGAAATTACATTATTAAAAAAATTGCAAATTATTGCCAAACGTGAGAAACGCCAAAAAACAATTTATTGTTGTATGACATAACCATAAATACCAAAACCACGAATTGAAACTTTTCTACATAGGCGGGAATTTTAAATTCTTTTGGTAATTATTATTAATAAACTATTTGAATAATTGCTTTCAATTTTAAATTAATTTGGATGTAATGTGACTTTTTAATTTGGATGTCGACGTGAATTTTTAATCAAAATTTGATTAAATAATTAAAATGAAAATTTAATTTGCAAGGGAATAAAAAAGTAAAATAAATATTTAAGATGAAATAATTTCTAATTCATAAATAGATTTCAAGTATTTTTAAAATACATTTTAAATTCCATTTTCTTTGAGAAATTAACTAATTTTCGAAAATTTGAATTCCTAAAACATGAATTATAATTTTCGTTCTGAACAATTGAATAATTCTATTATATCGATAAAAATACAAATTGATTATTAAAAATTGAATATTATTTACAATTTCATAAATTGAAATCAGGAATCACACATCAACATCGAATGGTTGAAAGGCTTTTCTAATTTTCATTGCCAATTCCGTTTCCTTATCCTTATCCATTTGACAATCACGCCAATCAGCACGATCATTAATATCCAAAATTCTATCACTGACTAGAACTTCACGACCAAATTGTAATGGAAATTCTTTTTTGATTCGATGATACAATTTTTCTCCATCAGGCAATTCCACGTAGAAATAAAGCATTCCTTGTTGTGCTATTTGTTGTAATTGTGAATTTCTTGGTATTTCCGTTAGGGAAAAATTGTTGCACTCTGCCACTTCCTATTAAATCATTAAATAGTATTAATTCCTATAAAATAAATAACATTAAATATGGTTCGCAGTAGGTAATAAAAATTATTTTTTACAATAATCTATAAGTAATTATTTTTATGCTTTAGATTGTTGAATAAAATTTACAAATTTAATTACAATTTTTAATTCTAAACAATTTCAATAAATAAATTTAAAAAATACAAAAATTGAAGTTTCTAACGTTTGAATTGTAAATAAAAATAAAAAATTTTGTTTAAAATTTGGAAAAATTGAAATTCAGATCAACAGAATTAAAGAGATTGAAAATTGTGCCAATTTAAATTCATAGTCAATTAAGATTCTAATCGATGAAAGTTCAATATTTTAGAATTTTAATTTATTGAAACGTAAATTAATTAAAAATTAATAAAAACTTGTTTTCATTGAAAATATTATGAAAAGTTTACAAAATAGATAAAAAAATTGACGGAATAGTTGAAATAGGATCCAAAAATTTAAAAAAAAGGCGAAAGTCTGTGATCCCTGCGATATAAATTATGCGAAAGGGAAAAAAATAAATTGTAATACGGAAGAAAATAGATTATAAAAGGAAAAAAAATAAAAGGGGAAAAATAAATTATAAAAACCTCGAATGTTTCCTTCAGCGCAGACGCCTGATTCTTGTGCACAGGAATGGCTTGAAGTTGACAATGCGAAGTTTTGAAATTTCTCTCAAAAAATACAGGTACACGATCGGTGGTTGCGTAATATTTCGTCACAGCCTCCTTGTAAAGTTTCATTTCCTTTGCCACACTTTCGGGCAAAATAGACAAACTCTGATGATGCGTTACTGGTAAAATAAGAAAATGATCATCGACCACACCGCCTTTGGCGAGTGCCAAATAAATTTCACTACCAACAGAAATAACCAAATGCTTCGAAACCTCGGGACTTGAGAGACAGAACCAACATTTTGTTTGATCAAATTCAAATTTAGCTTTCTTATTCGGTTGATCGGATCTTTTATTTTTTCTCTTCTCACCAGAAGAATCCATGTCGAAGAAAAATTGCGTACTCCCCATTTCTGTCGATTTATTCTGATTAAGTGGATCTGCACTCAACAGAGTTTTTGGATACGGCGAGGATGTTTCATCAGTTGTTTTGATTATTAATTCCGATAAACGACTTCTATCAACTGGAGTGAGATTCAATGCATAAAGCCATTTATCCTTCTTCGAATTTCCCACTGATGCTAATGACATAAATCTCGTTGCTATTTCCATATTATCCTCGGTTTTACTCTGATTTCTGTGAAAAACATAAGACAAATTAATTATTTAAATTCTCGTGTTTCAAAGAATAAAAGGGAAAAAAGGAAGTTCAGGGTAAATTTTTTTAAAAACATTTTTCCAGAATTTTTAACTAAAATTCTTCTATAAATCCATTATTTTAAAAAAATTAAATCTTTTTAATTAAATGGAAGTTCTTTGGAATCTCTAATTTAATTTATTCAAAATTGATATATTATAAAACTTCAAATCAAATTAATACCTTTTGAAGTTGATCTATTTAAAAAGATTGTAAACACAATTCTTTTAAAATTCAATTAATTTTGAAATATTCAAGTAAAATTATTCATTAAATATTTTTGGTAAGTAATAATTTTCTTGTTCTTCAAAAATTAAGTTATTTAAAAAAAATCAGTCAGAAATAGAAAAATTGAAGGTTTTGTATTAGAATTCGTAATAATTTCATAATTTATGAGAAAAGAAAAAAAATACCTATAAGGAGGTCTTTCGTAATGAACGTTCTCCAATGCACAAAGATGATATCTTGGTTTTATATGCGTCGATAACCAGGCAATAAGTTTCGATCCTTTATATTTAATTTCCGGTTGTTTAGGATCTAAATTCGTAATACCCTCAGGCCATGGTGATGTCAATAAAAAATCAACACCACGATAACTTGGTTGTCCTTTTAAACATGTATTTCTCACACTCTCAACATCTTTTGCATTAAACGAGTAGTCTTTTAATTCTGAGGAATTTTCCTCAATTCCACTGAGATAGGCAATTTTTAATCCTGAACTCGCAGTATAAAGTCCTCGTCTTCCAAGATATGTGAGATTTTGACAGATCTCCGAACCATTAAGATCGGGATAATGTTTCACATCTGATTCACGATTGGGACCAATAATATAAGTTGGCACTGGAATTGATTTACTTCCATTCTTAAATGGTTCAAGTTCAATATTATTTTCGCCAAAAAAATTCCCGACACATAGAAGAAAATCAAAGGGTCCATTCTTTTTGTTTATTGTATCAACTTTTTTGTAAAAGAATTTAAATTGACCCTCAACATCACCACAAATTAATACTTTTTGTTTCTCTGACATTTTTTTCTGATTTTTACCTTTTAATTTTCGGCAACAATTTCAATAATAAACTTTAATGTTTATTTGTTTATAAACCGAGTCGGTCGAGCACATGAATGACACATGACATAACCTCTAAAGCATAAGCAGGGATGGGTATATAGTTAATAATCATGCGGGACACGAGAACGGGCAGTTTGGTAATCTGCGTAAAATTTAAATTTATAGAATAAAATTCTTCTGCAATTATTTATATTATATTTTAGAACAAGTAAAACAAAACAATTTTTTCAAGTTTAAATTTTTTTTTAGTTTAGAAAGTTTGTTTTTGATAAAACAGTTTCAAATTACGGCGGGAAACTTTCAAAAGATGGCTGCCGTTTGACAGATTCTGATTGGTCGACGGCATTACAGGGATTTACGTGTAACTTTGTTATGACAGCTACAAAACCCTGCCGGCGAGTTGCTGCTTTTGGGAACGGAATGCAGAAGTCAAAGACGAAGAGAGAGAAAGAGAGTGGAAAGAGAGCTGGTAATAAGACGGAATCGACGGAATGAAAAGGGATTGTGTAGTTAAAAAGGGGTAGAAAATGATAAACGCTAGGCGTGTCGGCGTCGTTTTTTTATAAAAATATCCAATGATATGTGACTATTTCGAAAAAAGTAAAGCACATCGATAAAATCTAAGTGAAGTGCCGCTAAAGAGAAATTAACTGGATGACATGTCCCTAAAGTTATGATGCGAAGAGCGTGGGATATAATAATGAGGATTGAAAGGATCAAGAAGGCAGCACGCAATGGATAGCGTGCTATAAAAATTATCCACAAGGTATAAAAAATTCAACTAAATTTCCGAAAATAGGAAATGTCTGCGTGGTTGTAGTTTGGCCAATGTTCAAAAGAAGGGAATGCTTGTTTCGGGTAAATTTTGGGCGATAGCCTGTGCCAGGTTATGGAGACAGAGAGTATAAAATCAGGGGCTAGTGAGCATAGCCATAGCCTTCATAGCAAAGGTTCTCAGAAACATCATCATCGCACGCATAGCAACAAATATCATCATCGACACAATTCACATCGAAACACAAGGTATCATTAATTCCCACTCGCATAATTAGAATTATTTTTCTTTAGAACACTTTTTCCCCATTCCCCCCTTGAAAGCAATTATTTTTTTTTACTGATTTACTGCCTCATTACTCTAAATTAACTAACATTTCACGATTTATTATTAATCTACTATCACCCAATTGATTGAACTCTAATTGATTGTTCTCAATTTACGAGAGTAAAGATAATTTCTATATATAATATGTAGGTCCTTGATATATTTATATAATTCTTATCTTTAGACTCCTTGTTCAGGGAAAAATGTCAATGAAGAAATTGATTTCTTAAAATCAATTTCTTTGGAATTTATTTATGAAATTTATTTAAAAAATATGTTAAAATTCTATATTAATAATCGTTGTATTTCTGTAATCTGTTCGCAGTTTGAAATTAGTTGTTTGCTTTTTTGTTTCCTAACTTTTTTATTAATATTTCTTTTTACATAATTTTCAATTTTAAAATTAGTGTATTGAAAATCATTGAATTCTTGCAAAGTATTTATAAAAAAATTGGAAAATAATTGAATTCCTTTGAAGAATTCTATTATTTATGAAAATAATTCAATTCTTGAGGAGGATTTTACAATTCATAAAAATAATTTAATTGTTTCAAAGAATTTTATCTGAATTTTCGAAAATAATTGAATTTTTTAAAGGAATTTGATTAAAAATTTTGAAAATAATGATATTTTTAAAAGAATTTTATCAAAATTGTTGAAAGTAATTGAATTTATACTAAAATTCTTGAAAATAATGGAATTTAATTAATATTTTTAAAAATAATTGTTTTTTTTTCGATATTACAAATAATTGAAAATTTTTTAAATAATTGAAATTTCTTTACATTCTATTAAAAATAATTAAATTTTTTTAAAGAATTTTATCTATATTTTTCGAAAATAATCAAGGAAATTAGTCACCGTAATTATAATTTTTTATTTTTAAAATATAAAGTCCCTCTTAAAGTTTTAAATCGATTTTTTGCTTCTAAAAGTTATATTAATATTTAATAATTATAATTATTGAACTTCCCTTAAATTTTTATAATTTTTTATAGTATCAATACATTTTAATAAAATTTAATTAATTAAATTTTCAATTATAATTATGAACAGACAAGATTATTTTAAAAAATTGAAAAAGTTCTTTGTTTAATTCAATTATTTTCCAAATTTTTAATTAAAATTATTTAAAAAAAAAAATTATTTTCAAAAAAAATTTAAAGAAACTCGTCAAAAGTATTTAATTATTCATAAAAACTAATAAAAATGTTTGAAGCCATTTGTAGATTTATTTATGTTCGAAATCAAAAAATAAATATAAATTTGTTTAGAAAGAAAACAGGGAACAATTAGGACAAAGCCGGAAATTTTGTTGATGAACAAAAATAGTAGACACCCTGTTATTCTTGAAAATATAAAATTTGTTAATTTAATTATTAACTAGTGATTTTTAATGATTTTTTAATTTTTCAGTAAAAGTAATCGAGGTCAAAGGAAGGATCGTCTCAATTTGGAGACGAATGATATGGCCCCATTTCAAACAACTGTCAATATACGTGGTGAAAGTGTTGATAACATGGGTCAGGAAGTTATCGAGGTTCAAATCCTACCCCAGGATGAAAATTGGGGTGAAAATACAACTGCAGTAACGGGAAATACTTCCGACAGATCGGAATCTACAGAGGATGTCAGTCATTGGCCAAATGATATGGAGAGTTCGTTTGGTTTCAAGTGTCATCGTTATGTTAGTTGGATGGTAGCAATGTTCCTTGGAATAAGCGCCTTTTTAAGTCCTATTGCTATGGTTATATTGCCAAAAGTGGCATTTCTCCCGGAGCATTTGTCCGTTTTGCCAGTGGAGAAAAAATTGGAGTTACTCGCCTGTAATGCTGAATGTAAAGGACAACTTCTTGGATTAACGTTTAAGCTAGTTTTATTAGGCCTAGGAACATGGGCAGTCTTTTTACGGCCTAGATATTCGACAATGCCTAGAGTTTATCTCTTTAGGGCTGGAGTTCTTGTTTTAACCATGCTTTGTATTTGTACTTACTGGTTATTTTATATTGTACAGGTAATTTAACAACTATAATATTTTTGCTCTAAAAAAAGGATTTATAATCATTCAATTAAAATTATCAAGAAGGTTTTGTTATTAATTAGCAAACCTTTAATTAACAATTTAAAAGAGTTGTTATTAATTAACAAGCCGTTAATTAACAATTAAAAAGGGTTTTTATTAATTAAAGTTATCAAGAAAGGTTGCTATTAATTACAGTTATTAATAATTATGTTATTAATGAATATTTCAATATTCTAGTTGACGGAGATTGCAAAGAGCGTTTCCAATGGGGAGCTATCAGGTTACAAAAATTTGGTAGCCTATGCGAGTACTTTTTCCGATACGCTACTATTTATTCATTATATTGCTGTCCTATTGATTGAGATTCGTCAATTACAACCAATGTATTTTCTCAAGGTAAGCAAAAATAGAGAACAACAATTTTCAAAATTAAGATTCATTTTGATTTTAAATTAAAGTTGGAAAATTTCAAAAGATTTGAATAAATCCAGGCTTTGCATTCATCAACTAAAATCTACTATCTATTACTTTTTTAAAAATTTGCTATTTGAAAAGAACAAAAAGCTCCTTTTTTTGAGAATTTTCACTACTTTAAACCGACTAATCGTTGAAATAAACAAATTAGTATTTATTTTCTAATTTATTTATTTATATATAAAACGAAACACGTATTCACCTTGTTTCGTTAATATATATATATATAAAAATTTTACTACTGAATTTTATTTTATTAATCCAAATTAATCTAATTTAATCAAACTTTATTCGATTCAAATTCCCCTCAATCCAAATTTTTAACTATTAGAGTCAATAAAAAAACGGCAATTGATCAAAATCATAATACATGGAATAATTTGCAAGTTAAATTTTTTTATCTAATAGTACAGTTTACAATTCCTGACATCCTGTGATATAATTTTTTTTCATAAAATATTTATCATAAAACATCTCCATTTTTAAAGTTTATGAAGTTCTTTCAATTAAAGAATATTGGATGAATTGGATAAATAATTATAAATTGCATTATTTTGACGAAAAAAATCTTAATCAGGGACCCCAAAAGTTTAAGTTTTTAAATAATTTTTAAATAATATAGCTCTGCTTTTAATTGCGATATAAAGCGCTGCATTTAAAGCGCAGCGCTATATAGCGCTGCGCTAAATAGTAAATGTAAATTAAATGTAATTCTTGGGTAGTAATAAATAAAAAGTATTTAAATATTTCTTTAAATTATTGAAGTTTAGAATAATTGAATTTAAAAATTCTGAAATAAATGAGCTTATGGAAAAATTGGACTTAAAATTTTTCGTTAAATTCCCGAAAATAATTTTTAAATCTTATAACAATTGAAAATTTTGTCAAGTTTTATTGAAATAAGTTTTATATTTTAAAATTGTATTTATCGAGAATTGTAACTAAAAATTTGGAAAATAGTAGAATTTTAGAAAAATTTAGAATTGAAATTATTTACAGAGTATGAAAAGAAGTTGTTATTCTTTCTGAGATTTAGAAAAATAGATAATGGAATTTTTTGTGATAACTCTGAATAAAATAAATTACTTTTTCTTTACATTGAATCGACTGAAAAGAGTTTTTTTAAACGTGAAGTTTAATTTTTCGACAGATATTTTTTTAGCACTACTTTTCAGTCTTAAAGCTACTTTTCGCTACTTTTTGAAAATCAATTAATAACAAGTGCAAAGTCTGTAAATTTCTATTTTTTAAGATAAAATAAAAAAATTTGTATTTTTTCAGGTGGTAAGATCCCCGGACGGTGAATCAAGATCATACGCAATCGGACAATTATCAGTGCAAAGAGCTGCAATATGGGCTCTGGAGAAATATTACACCGAGTTCTCAATCTACAATCCCTATTTGGATCGATTGCCAGTTTCAAAATCAGGTAGGAAACAATCGAGTTTTAAATTCTACGATGTAGATGGAACGGTGACTAGTGGCGGCGGTCAAAATCGCAGTGGCAATGGTGGCGATCGAGCTGTTCTCGCGGCCCAAGCCCGACGTAGGGATTCAAGTCATAATGAACGTTTCTATGAAGAGCACGACTACGAAAGACGTGTTCGCAAGAGAAAAGCTCGTCTCATTACCGCCGCGGAAGAGGCATTCGCTCACATTAAACGTTTACATTCGGACGCTGATTCAGCGCCAAATCCTGGACCAATGGATCCAATGGAAGCCGCTCAAGCTGTATTCCCATCAATGGCAAGATCATTGCAAAAGTACCTGAGAGTAACGCGACAACAGCCACGTCATTCGGTTGAGGGAATTTTAGCGCGACTCGCTCGATGTTTAGCGCAGGACGCTGCACCGAAAGCATTTTTAGAACCGTTCTTCACATCGAGTCCAGTTCTCTCACACGAAAAGGAGAGACAAAGAAAATCACAACATTGGGCTTTAGTTTGTGAGGGTGAATTACCATCGCGATTAATAACCGATGGTTGTGAATTTCAATTGCGACAAGGTGAAGTCGCTTTACTTTGCACGATTCAACGATTGCCACATTTTAATCTCACTGAGCAACTCGCTCATCCTAAGTCTAACAAGTTTCTTCTCAGGCTCAATTCAGAGACTTCCGTGTAACAATAACCAGGTTGTGTTCATAGATAAACTAATTTTCATTTCAATGAAATTTAAATCAATAATTTTTTTACAGTATTAAAACGCTGACTTTTGGCATATTTTTCAAAAATTTAATTTTTGAAAAGAAAAGAAAAAGACAGGGTTGCCACAGGTCAGGGAAAAGTCGGGGAATTTTATTAAGAAAATTCTGAATTTTTGTGTCTTTTTTGTTTGCTTTATAAATTTTTAAATTACCACGAATTCTAATACAAAATCTTTAATTTTGTTTATTTTTGTCAATAAATTATTTAAAATAATTTAATTCTTAAAGAACTATAAAAAAATTATTACTCATAAATTATTTAATAAATAATATACTTGAAAATTTCAAAAATAATTGAATTTTATAAGATTTGCGTTTACAATTTTTGTAAATAACTAAATTTCAAATGGTTTCAATTTGAAATGTTAGAAAATTTGAATTTTGAATGAATTTAGAAAAATTGGCATTTATTTATTAACAATAAATTTAATTTAGAAAATTTTTAAAAACTCAGTTTTTTGGAAATTTTAAATTCAAATTCTTTTGAAATTTGTTGAATTTTCTAATTTATGTTTAATTGTAGAAAATAATTGATTTAGAGAAGAATTTTAGTTAGAAACTCTAAAAAAATAAGTGAATTTTGAAGAAATATTTCTATATTTGCAATTTTTTAGAAATAATTGGATTTTAAAAAGATTTCAAATTTTAATAAAATTTCCCAAAAGAAGTATATTATTTAAAAAACATTTTTGATAAAATTCTACGCAAACATTCCACTGTTTTTACAAATAATAAAAATTTTACAGGAATGCAATTATTATTTTAAATTGAATTTGCATAAATTTTTTCGACAAAAATCAATTATTTAGAAATTTTTTAAAAAAATTTTTTACAATAATCCAATTATTTCTATAAATATTAAAATTCTTTTCAGGAATTAAATTATTTTGATAAATAAAAAAAATTATATTATATTTAGAAAAAATTTTTGATAAAATTCTACGCAATCATTCAATTATTTTCATAAATAATAAAACTCATAGCAGATTTTGAATTATTTTAAATACAAATTTAATTAAATTCGTCGAAAGAATTCAATTATTTAAAATTTTTTAAATTATTGATTTTTTTGTACTTAAATAATTGAATTCTCGTAGAATTTTTTAAATAAAAATTGATTTAAAAATGAATTTTAATTAAAGTTTTAGATAATAATTGAATATAAGAAGTATTATAGAATGAGTTTCTAGAAATAATTGAATTTTGAAAAAGTTTCAAATTAAAATCTTTGAAAATCTGAATTTTTCTAACTTTTTAATTAACAATTCTGTTAAATTAATTTTTTTTAAAAAGTTTAATTCAAATTTTTTTGAAATAAATTGAAATTTTTATTTTGTATTATATATTTAATTGAAGAATTTCCAAATGAATGAAATTTCGTAAAATTGAAGTTAAAAAAAAAGAATTTGGAAATTTTCTTGACTTTATTCGAAAAAAAAAATAGTTATTCTGAAAGAACTTTATCTAAAAATTATTAAAAATAATTGATTTAAAGAAGAATCTTAGTTAAAAATTTCAGAAAATAATAATTGAATTGAAATGATGAAAATATAATTTCGAAGAGGTTACAGTAACAATATTTATATAAGTTGTTGAATTTCAAAAAGGTTTGGATATGAAATTTTTGAAAATCCTAATTTCAATGGAAAAATAATAATGATTAAATAAATTATTTTTAAAAATTAAAAATTCTGTCTGGGAATCAGGGAAAAGTCAAGAAAAGACAGAATTAAATTTTTGTGGCAACCCTGGGAAGAAAAAAAACCCACTTACCTTTTATGCACCCCTCTGGTACATCTGTAAAATAAAAAAGTCAGTGAATTAATACTTAGTAATAATTTAATTTTATTATTATTATTTTAATTTTAATTTTAATTTTACAAATTTTACTTTTTAATGCTTTCTAAAAGTGTCGGATATATTTTATTTTATTTCTAGCTGTGAATTATTTTGGGAAGTTTAATTACATATTTGATATTTAATACTCTTGCCAAGGAAATATTTATACTCAGGGAACTTTTGTTCCATTATCGAATAAATTTAATTATTGCGAATGATAATTAAAAAATTCAACATAGTTTTTAAAAGTAATGCATTTAATTATGATGATAAATTATAAGTTTCACATCATCATATATAAAAGGCTTTTAATTATTTTGAATGTAATTATTCAAAGTGATTATTATTTAAGACTTAATTATTGATCTCTTCTTTCTTTCAAAAAATTTAAGGACTTGCCATGGGGATTTTAATTAATAATAATTTTTTGTTGTTTTTTTTTTAATTGCGAAGCTTTTAAAAATTAATATCGAACAAATTTTTTCGCAACGATGCTCAGTGTCTTATATAAACCAAAGTTTGATGAAAATCTAGAAATATGTTGCATTTGACAAATTGTAATTTGTGAAACATTGTCAAAAGCAGATTGTCAATTGAAGAGAGTAGCTTTTTATGAAAATGATAAAATAATCTTAATATAGAAGATTATTGCTGATACAATAGTGAATTTTTGTTTTTGCATTTAAAGAAATTATTTTTTTTTCTCAATTTGTAAAATCGAATAAATTTTGTAATTTGATTGATTAATGTAAAAATAGATTCGAAATTTTGTAATACTTTTTTATACTTTTGAGAAGAAAAATTCTCAATGATGAAATTGGATAAAAATATCATTATTTTTATAAACTAGAATTCGATTTTCATTTTTTTGTAATTAAAGTTTAAGGGAAAGAATATAATTTGGAAAAATGCAATAACGCACTAATTTTGTAAATTTGAAATGAATTTTGTTTTCGCAGTTTTAGCGTTTGCACAAATTATTCGTACAATAGAATTGAATGCGTGTGTGCGTATAAATGTATTAAAGCAAATCTTTTAAATGGATAAATTATGTCGAATTAGAAAAAATTGTGAAATACAATAATAAAAACGGCAATATTGTTGAATTGCAATCGAGCACTTGTAATTAAAGCACAGAGAGCTTTAAATGTTGGTACGTTTTCGTGTTTTTTAACACTTAAAAAAATTCCATTCTTACAATTAATTTACAATTCAATTTAAGTAAATTATTCTTTTTTTTTAACTTTTTTTCTTTTTTTAAATTATTAACACACGTAGTTTTTAATTTGCTACCAAAGTTAAAGGAAAATTCATGAATTTTGCTCAGTTTATTAGTTTAAAACTTTTTGAAGAAAAAAATACTCAAACTTTAGTTTTAATTTTTCGAAAAAAAATTGAAGAGCTTATTGTTTAAAAACCAGCTCTCTAAATGAATAATTTGTTTTAATTTTTAAAAAAATTTGATATTGTAAATAATTAAATAATAGAGAAAAAGGTGGTGGATATGACGGTGCAGGACTTTGTAAAAAAAAAAAAAAAAATAGCTGTTATAAATAATATCTATAAATTGTAATAAAAGCCTCTCTCTGCCTTTAATGAATATTATACACTTAAGTGAAGGGGATTTATATAGTAAAAAAAATAAATATATGTGAATGAAAAAAAAATTTATGTAAAGTAAAAAAAAGCCGAAAAATTGAAAACAGTTCCACTTCACTTTTTAGCGACAAACAACGAGATATCAGTATTTTTATGGCCACATATCAGAGATTTCATATACACTTTGTGATTCTTTTTTAATGCAAGAAAAAAACATAGGAGGTTAGATAATAGATATTCTTTACACAATTTTTTAAGTGTAAGGCACAAAGACTTTTTTACACTTGTGTATTTTTGTGAGTACACAATTTTTGTGCGATGTAGATTTTGTGACTTTTTATTTATATACACGCCTAAAAAAATCAGAATTATATGTATTTGAAAATAAAATAAAAAGAATTTCACGTGAAATCGAGTTTATTTTTTAGTGTTTTTTTATTTTTTTAATTTTATTTAGTCTATTTTTGTTTTCTGTTTTCTGTTAAGATCCTAAAGTTCTGAACGTTCAAATGAACGAAATTTAATATTTCTTCTACAAATTAAATTTTTATTGTAATTATTTTGCGTCACTATCCAAAAAATTAATAACTGAGTTTCTAACCGTAAATATTTCAGTTTTTAAATTTTTTGTGATTAGTAATTTATAAAAATATCTTCAATAAAAAATATTTCGTTCATTTGAACGTTCAAAACTTGGGGATCATTTTCTGTTTTTATTTTGTTTTCTTTTTTATTTTGTTTATTTTTATTCTTCTATTTTACTTTTTCAATTATATTTTCAATTTTATGTTTTTAATTTTCTTTTCTATTTTAATGTTTTAATTTTATTTTCTATTTAATTTTTTCTATTTTGTTTTCAGTTTTATTTATTTATTTTATTTTCTATTTTACTTTTTTAATTCTATTTTCTATTTTAATGTCTTAATTTTATTTTCCATTCTATTTTTTCTATTTTATTTTGTTTTTTATTTAATTTTTTTATTTCATTTTCTATTTTACTTTTATTTTGCTTATTAGTTGATTTTATTTTTCCAGTCATTCTAAATATTTTTTTGAATCAATTTCATAAGCTGATTTTCTATAACAAATTCATTTTTATTCAATGTTCAGGAAGAATATAAAAAAAACGAAACAGTTCTTTAGAATTTTTTGTTTTACAAAAAGACGAGTCATTGCTTATTTAAGGGTTTTTTTTCTCTCTCATGGACCGTTCACTCTCAGCTATAAATTTCGTTTTTTTTTTTCTCTCAATGCTGTCTACCAGTGACGATCATGTTTTCTCATCACTTCTGGAACAATGTCGAGAATTCACTACTAGTTGTAAACATCACTTTTATATTTAAAACAAGAGACATAAACCGAAAGGTACGTTTCCAAACTATTAATTAGTAGAATTTAGTTAAGCTAAAGCAATTCCTTTTTTGTTTCCTCTGGAAATTGAAAATAATTATATTTTATTTTTTTCAGGAAATAATTTCTCATCAACATTTTTTTGGAAGAAATTAGGAATTAATTTCATCAACATTTTTTTTTTTTGGAAGAAATTGGGAAATAATTTTAAAATTTTTTCTTCGGGAAAAAATTATGCAATTGCGTATTTAATTTATTTTTTCGCATACTCTCTATTGTGATATTTTTCGCTTCACGTTTCACACTTTGAAGTTGAATAACATGACGTGAATTGACCTCAGGGGTGATGCAGGCGTTTACCACCCGTCGACATAAAAAAAGAGGAATCTCGACTTGCTTGGATATATTCAATCGCTCTTCTCGCGATTCTGCTTTTATTAATTTGACCAAGGTGGGCAATTATTTGTTAAAATATAAGCTACTACCGAAGCCGTCACATTTTTACTTGTATTCAATTCTCTCACGCGTGTAATTCAACAACACAATTTTTTCTTACGACCAGGAATTAATTATTTTTTAACAATTTAATTTTGATTCTCTTATCTTCTTTACTTTCATTTTTTATTCCTGTTTTTTCTTTCTTTATTTATTTTTGAATTTTTTCTGAATTATTCACGAAATTATTTATTTTATTAATTTTATTTTATTATTTTATTCTCTTATTTTTCAATGAAAAATTATTTTATTTATTTTTTATTCTACATGGAAAGTAAATAAAAAAATTATTTTACATATTTATTTCTTATTCGAAAATGAAAATTAAAAAAGTTATTTTATTTACTCAACGTTTTACGTGTGAGATAAATAAAAAAAAATTAAATCTCAACTGATTTAGATTTGCTTCAGTCATTCTGACACGATTTTTTATTCCATGCATGTTTTATTATACATAGTTTTTATTTTCTTTTTCATTGTTTATTTATTTTTTTTCTTTTTTGTTTTAGGCACTATAATTGTCTTATTTGGATTCTGAACGCGTTCCTGTCTACGAAATGAAATGGGGAAAAAAAAGTGAAAATAAAGTACAAGAAGATGATTCCTTTTCAATCTTCTCGTCTCTGGCTCAATATTGAATATACACAAAGATCATCTTCAACATAATTCAACAGACACTCCTGCAAAAATTGAGCTTGATTCTACGTCAAAAAATTGATTGAGTGATAAATTCCAAACTAATATCCTGATAAAATCAGAAGGAGAAAACCTAATCGTTTACTAATCGTCCAATTATTTTTCAAGATTAATACGTTTCGCCAACAATCTTGACAGTTTAATATTTCTATTCAATCATAATATTTATAAATAATTATTAATTCTAAAGAAAACTAATTTTCTGATTCAAATCATTTTGTTTTCTATTTTTATTTGCAAACGAACAATTTTACTTTATATTAGATTGCAATTTTACTTGTTTTCTTTTCTTTTTCGATTATAATTTTTCTAATTTAGGAATTTTTACTTTTTTTCAGGAATTTTTATCGAATTGGAGTAATAAAAGTCTATTTGGAATGAGGTCTTACAAAAGAGAAAATTTGAGGGAAGAAAAAATTTCAAATGCGAGAAATTAAAAATTGGCGGTGATTCGAATGTTATGAATTCTTTCCAAGGAGACTGAAAATATTCTTTAAATCTCACTGTTGAATCTAAACAGAAGCTGGAGCACCTGTTCGCCAACTCAACTAAAGAGTGAGGTTGAATCGTTCTCATTGGAGTTCAGTACACTGTGCACACTCAAACTGATAAGACACGTTTTATTCGTTAATCAAGACGAATTTTTTTTTCCCCAGTCGAGCAAGAAACACGTGACAATTGTCAATCTCATCGAATATTCCCAACTCCAGTGTTAAAGTGCGACCAAAACTTCAATTTCAATTCCATTTGCTCAATTTTTGGAAAAGTAAAAAAATCGTATTGAAATTTTCAAAAAAAAAAAGGAAAAATCATTAAATTTACAAATTTGAACTATGAAAATTTTCTTTTATATTCCAAACTTTTAAAACTAACTGAAATACTACAAAAGACGATTTTTTTCTCTCCAAATTTAGTTTAAGTTGAAAAATATTTCGATTAATTGAATATAAATTTAAATAATTTTCAGTTTCTTAAAATTTCAATTTATTGAACAAAATTCAATTTTTTTTTTTTTTTTGAATTTGAAAGAAACGATTAATTCGAAACGAATTTAAAACTATTTCGATTAATTGAAAATGAAAGTAAGCAATTATTTCGTTTATTCGATTTTCAGTTTCTTGAAAATTCAATTTATTTAACAAAATTCGAATTTCGTTCAATTTAAAACTATTTCGATTTATTGAAAATGAAAGTAAATAATTATTTCGTTTAGTCGATTTTCAGTTTCTTGAAAATTAAATTTATTGCAAAAAATATTAAATTCGTTCAATGAAAAAAATTACTTTCAATTCTTTTGAATTTGAGAAAAATTTCGATTAATTAAAATTGAAATTAAACGATTTTTTTACAGTTGTAATTTTTTATGCTTTTTCCTGCTCGGAGTGAAAAAATTTGTTAATCCTTTAATTCGTGGGTTTAATCAAGTGTTTTTCTTCTCAATATTTACAATAATTTAGTGTCGTAAAATACTGCGAAAGACAATTTATTTTTCTGGATATTTTCCTTTCGAGTTAGGTAACGTTAATTGAAACATAATATTTATTATAATTATTATTGTACTCCAATATAATATTAATTACAATAATTAATCAACTCTCTAACTCGATTACTAACAATTTAACTCAAATGTTAATTTAGATTTTTATTTCCATTTTCTTTTTGCTTTTTCAATTTTTATTCCATAAAAAAAAATTATCGAACTTAATTAATTCCATCCGCGAATAAAAACGGAGTTAATTACAAAGTTTATGGCAAATTTTACAATTTATCTGTTTGTCTAAATTCAAATGGGTAATTAAATATGATCTTGAAGCGTCAAGATTCTATCGGGGAATAGAATTCTTGAGGGAATGGAAAGTAATGAGAAAAATGTCTACATGAAGAAGATAAGATAATTGCTTTGAGAGGAATATAATTACTAATATTATCATCTCGATAAATGACTATTGGTCACACCCTCGGGAACTTTATAATAACTTTTTAGCCTCTAGTTGGCAAATTTACTTCAAACATTGTATACCTTGGTGGTAATTATGAATATTCCTTTTATAACTATCATTAAACTGCCACTTTTGATAATTGTCGCAAATTCACAATCTTTCTTTGAAATTCATCATTATTTAAAATGTATTCTCCATTAAAACTTAAAATTAAAATCAATTTTACGTTTAACGATAAAATCTTACTTTAATAATGAAAAATTCCTTCGTGAATAAATTATTTTATTTATAAATATCTTGGTTTGGATTTTTAAATAATTGGAATTCGATTTTATTTATTTTTATTCAGTTTTGTATTTTATTTATTTTTATTTAATTTTGCAATTTGTTTATTTTAATTTAATTTTGTATTTTATTTATTTTTAGTTTATTTTACATATTATTTGTTTTATTGTTATTTATATTTTTAATTTTATTTATAAATATAAATAAAAATAAAAAACGGATTTTTCTTCATTAAAAGGAAAATAATTCGCGTGAAAAAAATTGTGCCAAGTCGAATGAGAGTTGTAACGAGGAGAACGATGAAGAGAAAAAAAAATCTAAGATCTACTGCCACAATACTTTCCTCTCTATACACTATTTTACAACGCGCGCGCTGATTTCTCTAATTTGCACCACATTTTTTTAGCAAACATACGTTGGGGAAGCATTCGAGAAATATTTATTATTTCTCATATACTTTCAAACGTTTAAAGCAATTTCCATAAAATAAACCAATTGAACTAACAATTCTCTATATTGCCCAACAAAAGTGTCTCTTTGTACATTTTCCAAAGTTTACAAATTAATTTTTGTAATTCTTTTGGTGTACCATTTTTTGTTACTCAATTTTACACTGAATTTTTTTTCATCTTAATTTTTCTGAATTAATTTTAATGAATTTTACTAAATTATTTAATTGAATTTTTTTCGGATAATTTTACTAAATTACTTTTACTCAATTTTACTAAATTATTTTTACTGAATTTTTCTAAATTATTTTACAGAATTTTACTAAATTATTTTACAGAATTTTTACTAAATTATTTTACTGAATTTTATTAAATTATTTCACTGGATTTTACTAAATTATTTTACCGCATTTTACTAAATTATTTTTACTAAATTTCATTAAATTATTTTACTGAACTTTACTAAAAAATTTTTCACTTAATTTTTCTAAATTTTTTTTTTGCTTTATTTTTAAAGGGCAGAATTCTAATCAAATTTTCTAAATGAACAAAAATTGGGTCAAATTAATAGAAGGATAAAAAAATATTATCGGCGAATTGGAATCAATTTAAATGAGGCTGTTGAGGAAAAATTAGAGCAACAATGAATTAAAGTAAAAGACAATTTAGAGCAAAATTAGAACAACTTCTTTTTAATAAAACGAAAATTTGTCATAATTCCAAAAAAAAGATTCTTAAACTTCGGAGTAATATTCGTGAAATTTTAATAAAACTGAATTGAACATAATTGAATTCTGGCAGAGAATTTTATTATTTATGACTAAAATAGAATTCTTTTAAAAAATGTTATTCGAATTTTTGAAAATAATTTAAATCTTGGCAAGAATTTGATTAAAATTCTTAAAAATAATTGAATTTTTTTGAAGAATTGTGTTTGATTTTTTTTAAAACAATGAATTTTTTTAAAAATAATTTTTATCAAAAAGTAATTGAATTTTATAAAGAATTTCTTTTAAGTTTTTAAAACAATCCAGTTTTTTAATAACTGTAATTAATAATTTTAAATTTTACAAAAATTATTGATAGAAAATTAAATACTTTTAAACAATTTTATTAGAGTTTTCGAAAAAATTGAAATTTTTATTAAGAATTTCTTTAAATTTTCTGAAAATAGATAAAGTAGTTTTTTAAAATAATTTTAATTGCAAATTTTTTACATAATTGAAATTTACGAAGAATTTATCAAAACTTTTGTCAATAATTGAATTTTTTAGAAATTTTTTATTACAATTTTTAAAAATAATTGAAACGATACAATAAATTTTATTGAAATTGTATTGAAAATTATAATTTAATGCTTCAAAGATTTTTTTCAAAATTTGTGGTATTAATTTAATTCTATCAAAAAATTTTATTAAACGCTTTTAAAAATAATTCAATCCTTTCGTTAAATTTCATTAAAATTATTTTGAAAATAATTGAATTTCTGTGAAGAATTTTACTATTTATAAAAATAATTGAATTTTTCTAAAGAATGTTATTATTCTTTTTTAATAATTGCATTTTTTTTGAAGAATTTTATTCAAATTTTGGAAATAATTGAATGTTTGTAAAGAATTTTATTAAAAATAATTTGAAAGTATTACAGAAATGTTATTAAAATTTTATTGAAAATAATTGAATGTTTCGAAGGAATTTATCAACATTTTTGAAAATAATTGAATCCTTTTGTGAAATTTTATTAAAATTGTTTTGAAAATAATTGAATTCTTGCGAAGAATTTCATTAAAATGTTTGATAATAATTGCATTCTTTTGAAGAATTTTATTTAAATTTTGGAAATAATTGAATTTTTGAGAAGAATTTTATTAAAAATAATTGAATTCTTCTGAGAAATTTAATTAAAATTGTTATTAAAATAATTCAATTCCTGCGATGAATTTTACTATTTTTATAAAAATAATTGAATTTTTCCAAAATATGTTATTATTTATGTGAATAATTGAATTATTATGCGAAGAATGTTATTAAAATTTTTGATAATAATTGAATTAATTTTAAAGAATTTTATTTAAATTCTGAAAATAATTGAATTTTTATCAAGAACTTTATTAAAAATAATTGAAACCATTCGAGATATTTTTTTAAAATTGCATTGAAAATAATTGAATTCCTGCGAAGAATGGAATGAATTTTATTATATATTTATAAAAATAATTGAATTCTTCCAAAAAATGTTATTATTTACGAAAATAATTGTATTTTTGCAGAAAATTTTATTTTTTAAAATAATAAAGAAGAATAATTAATTATCTTCTTAACAAGTGAATTTTCGAAATTTTGATATTAAAATTATTCAAAAATTGATATTTAGATTTGAAAACATAAAATTTTTTAATTCGCAAAATAATAATAAATTAGAATTACCGCGTTTCGTAACATTTGCTAATTATAATAATAATAATTTTAATGATTATAACAATATCTTTAATAATTATTATTTATTATTAAAAAAATATCTCAACAATAAAGAAGCTAAAAATAAAATTTTTTAAATTCTGAAATAATAAATACAAATGCAACTGTAATTATTCCATAAAATAAAAATTTTCAACTAACGAAACGCGAAATAAAAATGAAAAAAAGGAACAAAAAATGACAAGATACATAAAAATGAAAATGAGAGTTGAGGTAAATCATTAATTTCTCAGCGGGGTGAAATGTTAAAAGTTTACGAGAGTATGTAAATGATTTATCTTGTCTCGACTCTAATAATAATACGAAACGTAGACCACACGTGTATTGTCATTAAATTTCTTTTAACTACTGTCATTTATAATTATTAAAAATACTCATTTATGATTAAAAGTCTCCTAACACTCATTCTACAAAAATTTCTCACACTCGACATTATATTTTGTTTGTTTTTTTTTTTGCTGTAGCAAACAGAAATACAATCCTTCCTCTATGAGGAAGCAAAAAAAAAAGGAAAAAATGAATAAACTTACAAAAAATTGGCAATTTTCTGTTTTTTATTTAAATATTTAATGAGGATTAGAGGGAGAAAGAGATTCTGGTTTTGTATGAGCGAAATTTCCAGCACATTGATGACGTGTGCTGTCTTTGGCCTTAATACTGGGGTGAGCCATAGGGGCCAAAGACCTTATCCCATTGAATTTGGCTTTAATCGAACTGGAAGTTATCATCGCGTGCAATGTTTGACGAATGACGTGTAAAAATGTATTTTTTTTTGCCCCATCTTTGAACGATTAAAAAAAAAGGAAAAGAAGAAGGTCCTTTTGTTCACTTACAAGTGACTCTGAGCAAGGAGAGAGAAATTACTTCCCTACTTTATTTTTTAAAAACAAAAAATAAAAATTAAAAAAAATTATTTATTATTTTATTATTTTATAATAAAATTATATTAATTATTTATTTGCTACATGGAAAGAAATTTTTATCTTGAACAGCGATAAGTTTCTCTAAAATAGTGAAAGTATTTCGTAAAACAACTAAAAATTTCTCTAATCCAGTGAAATTTGAAACTGTTGCAGGTAAACATTTTTTTCCTTCTCGAAAAATAAATAAATAATTTATTTAATAAAATTAAAAAAAGCAGTTACAATTATTAAAAATTTTAATTTTTGTATTTAAAATGTAAATAATTAAATTCTCAAAGAACTTTCGTAAAAAAATAAAAAAATACAAGAACAAAAGTCCAAAATACAAAAAATCCAAAATAAAAATGTCTAAAGTCAAAAAATCGAAAATAAATAAAAACGTCAAAAATAAATAATGAAATATGTGACAAAGCCACGTTTTTAGAATTTTAATTATTTACATAAATAATAAAATTCTACACAAAAATTCAATTATTTTCATAAAAAAAAATTCTTCACAAAAATTCAATTATTTTCATAAGCAAAAAAAATTCTTCACAAAAATTTAATTATTTTCATTAAAAAAAAATTTCTAAAAAATTTCAATTATTTTATACAATTTTTAAAACAATTATTCCAAGAAATACAATTATTTTCAACAATTTTGATAACATTCTTTACAAAAATTCAATTACGTTTTTCCAATATAATTTCAATTAAATTACTCGATTAAATTAATTTTTTTTTTTGAGAAATTTAAAATGTTAAGTTTACCTACTTTCGATTCACAGTCATCTAAATGAGTAACTCAAGAAAAGGACTAATTTTTATATGATCTCGATTTTTTTTATTGGATTTTTAATTACTTTGGACTTTTTGACCAGGAGAAAAAATCCCTAAAAATAATTCCAAAGTGAAACTATTTTTTTTTTTTACATTTTTGGATTTCATTTACTTTGGATTTTTTGGTTTGGACTTCTTGTCCGGATACCAGAGAAAAAGTTTAGTTAAAAATTCTAGAAAATAATTGAATTTTAAAAGAATTGAAATTAAAAATAAATTGAAATTGAAAATTGAAATTTTTGAAAATAATTGAATTTTAGAGGATTTGAAATTTAATAACAAAAAAAATGCAATTCTTGTGAAAAAATAAATAAGACGTATTTAAATATTTTTTTTAAAAATAATTAAAGTTTAAAATAATTGAATTTAAAAATGAGTAAAAAATCAGGAGAAAAAACAAAATTAAATTTTTAAGACAAAGCCTGTTATAATACTAATGGTTATAAATATTTATAATAGTAATGGTAATGGTAATAAATAAAATAACTAAAAATTAGAAATAGCGAATAAATTGTACAATTTTATGAAAAGACTATAGTAATAATAATAGTAATAATAATAATCAAAAGACTATAATTTTATCAAAAATAGAATTACATAAAGTTAAATTTTTTCGTCTAACATAATCGGATTAGACACTGTCCTTGGAATTTGCTACTTTTTTGTACTGAGAATTTAGAAAACGATCGTATTTGGAGATTAGGACTCTAACTTATAATATTGACGTAAAGATTATTTGAGTTGAAAATTATTTCCGAATTGTATTTTTGCCATAAAAATAGTCTATAAATTATCTAAAATTTATAATAGAAAATATCTTTTAAAAATTGGCGAATTTGAATCCTTTCAATGAAAGTAAAATTTATTTCGAAAGACACTATAATTAACACTCCTGTGTTAATAAAATTTATTAATTAGTAAAATTTATTAATTAATAAAAATTATTAGTTAAAAAAAATATTAATAATTTTTTAGTAATTTTTTAATAATTTTTTATAAATAATGTAAAAATGTATTAATAATATAAATTAATAAAATTAATTATTAACAATTGTAATAACAAATTAAAAAAAAAAATTGAATGTATTAAAATTAAAAAATTTTTTTTGTTAAATTTATTCATTTTACAATTAATAATTATAATAATTAATAGAATTTTTTTCTTCTTAATTTTATTTTTTTTATTGATACGATGAAAAAAAGGTTTCCAAAAGAAATAAAAAGAAAAAGATTGCAGAGAGACAAAGGAAAGCAAAATTAATTTTCACGGAAATTTTTAATTATGTCATTTAACTGCGAGGGTTCTTGACATCGAAAATTACGAGATTAAATATGATGTGACAAGTTAAAATTGACAGCAAAAATTAAAGTGCTGTCAGAGGTCGATAAAAAAAGTGACTAAATGTTATTGACATCTGAAAAAATATTATTCTCAACAGATGTTCAGAGTGTTTGAATAAATTGTACTTTTAATTCTTTTATTCATTCATTCATTCAGTAATTTCCCATCAGCTGGGAATTATTTTTAAATTACTTTTATAAATTATCACAATTTTCAAAAATAATCGAAATTTTGAATTTTATTTTAGTAATTTAAAAATTATAAATTATAATAATATGTCGGTATAATTAATTAATTGCATTATTTTTGTGCATTAAATTTTGGAAAATGAAAATTTATAATAAAATTAGTCTTATATTTTACGAAGGGGAATTTTAAGTTTTTTTAAGCCCGTTTATCTTGTAAATATTCTCTAAATTTTAATTATTAAAAATGTTTATTAATTTTAATTAGTGACTGACTATTTGCTTTTGAATTAGTAAATTTGACTAATAAATTAGTAGAAATTGCTATTTACTAGTAAAATTTAGTAAATAAGTAAATTTTACTAATAAATTAGTAGAAATGGCTATTTATTAGTAAAATTTACTAATTCAAAAGCAAAAGGCCCGAAAGTAAGAATTATTTTTTACTTTGAATATTAATAAGTATTCAATAAATTATTATTAATTATTATTAATTATTTTAATAATTAGGTTCTTAAATAATTATCAAGTGTAGATGTATAATTATTTTCTTTTATTATTCACCTGATGTTAATAATTATTGAATAAATATTGGACCCTATGATCGATTTCTGGTATTTTTCACAAGAATGTAATCCGATTAAGGTCCAGTCACTTTAATTACAACGAGATTTAAATATTAAAAATAGAGACCTAGCGGTTTGCCCACGCGGTTTGATCGAGCAATATGGATCAAAGATCTTGCAACAACATGCAAGTGGCAATGCACGCAATTTGTATTATCGTTCACTGTCATATTGGTTAACTGTCATTATACACTGTCACCTATATAAATTTATTATTTATTTTCCACCCAGCATTCTTTCAAAACCCACAGAGTTGCCTCTCATTTTTTCCTTTCCCCTCAAAAATTAATGAGACAAAAATAAATAATAATAAATAATAATAAATAATCAAATTATCATTTCAAATTCTTCCTCAAACTTTGACTCTTTCGATAAGAATTTGATTCTATTTAATTTTTATTAATTTTATAAAAAAGTTACTCAAAAATTATTTATCACAATAAATTTTATAATTATATTAAATTTATTTTTAGTATTTTTCTATACTACTTTTATTATTATTATTATTATTATTACGCTAATAAATAATACTAATGATATTAAATTCTATTCGTATTATTAATTACTCTTATTTATTATTTAAAAAAATAAAATTTTCTGCAAGAATTCAATTATTTTCGTAAATAATAACATTCTTTGGAAGAATTCAATTATTTTTATAAATATAATAAAATTCGTTGCATTCTTTGCAGGAATTCAATTATTTTCAATACAAATTTAACAAAATATCTCGAATGGTTTCAATTATTTTTAATAAAATTCTTGACAAAAATTCAATTATTTTCAGCATTTAAATAAAATTCTTTAAAAGAAATTCAATTATTATAAAAAATTTTAATAAAATTCTTCGCATAACAATTCAATTATTCGCATAAATAATAACATACTTTGGAAAAATACAATTATTTTTATAAATATAGTAAAATTCATAGCAGGAATTGAAATATTTTAAAAATAATTTAAATTAAATTTCTCAGAAGAATTTAATTATTTTTAATAAAATTCGTTTTAAAAATTTAATTATTTCCAAAATTTAAATAAAATTCTTCAAAAGAATGCAATTATTAATATTATCAAACATTTTAGTAAAATTCTTCGTAAGAATTCAATTATTTTTATAAATAAAGTAAAATTCTGCGAAAGAATTCAATCATTTTCAAAACAATTTTAATAAAATTTCACAAAAGGAATCAATTATTTAAAGGAATTTTTTAAAAATTTTTTGCAAAAATTTAATTATTTTCAAAAATTTTTAAACTCCTTCAAAACATTTAATTATTTCCAATACAATTTTAATAACATTTCTCGAAAGGATTGAATTATTTATAAAAGTTTTCATTAAAATTATATTAAAATTATATTTTTGAAAATTATCATAAATTATTTACAACAGTTTTGATAAATAATTATTTTTATAAATTGTATAAAATTCTTCGCAAGAATTCAATTATTTTTATAAACAGTAAAATTCCTTGCAGAAATTCAATAACTTTCAAATCAATTTTAATAAAATTTCACGAAATTATTCAATTATTTTTAAAAGCTTTTAATAAAATTTTTCACAGGATTATTATTTCCTAAAATTTTGATAAAATTATTCGAAACATTCAATTATTTTAAAAATACAATTCTAATAAAATTTCTCGAATGGTTTCAAATTAAATATATTTTTGAAAATTATAATAAAAGTTTTCTTAAAAAATTCAATTATTCACAAAAGTTTTGATAAAATTCTTGTGAATTTCAATTATTTACAAAATTTTCAATTATAATTATTTAAAAAAAACTACATTATTTTCAAAAATTCTTCAAAATAATTATTTTTTTTACAAAAACTTCAATAAAATTGTTTATGAGAATTTAATTTTCTGTGAATAATTTTAATAAAGTTTCATAATAAAATGATTAATTACAAATATTATTAACCACGATTTGTTTTTAATTCAAAATAAATTGTTCATAAAATTCAATTACTTTCAAAACTTACAATAAAAAATTATATTTAAAAAATTCCAGTATTTTCAAAAAATTCAAATTTATAAATTATTCAAAATGATTCAATTATTTGCAAAAATTTTAATAAAATTCTTAGAAAGAATTTGATTATTTTCATAAATTCCTGATTGCAATAAATATTAAAAACTTAAATTCTACTACATTTCAAAACTTCAAAAAAATTAATATTTTTCATAGTCACGCAAAATTGTTGTAATAAAAATTCAATTTTAATGATAAACAAATAAATTTCATTATTTCAACGTTCAGAACTTTAGGCTCATTAATAAAAAAAATATTAGTTGCTCTCGATTTATATTTTATAATGCTCTGAACAATCAAAAAGTGATAAAAAAAAAAATTCTCTCCTTTTTTTGGATAAAATATCTAAAAAAAAAATTTCCAAATGCGGAAGAAGATAAGATATTTGCGAACTATTTCATGATATAACAGTTTTGAGTGTTGTTAAAATGTAACACGACCAGACCATGAAACAACGACTCGCGTGGATCAAAAGATAAATAATGGGTTAGTCACCTTCGCGGACAGTAACTCTTACATAATGTATACAGCTTCACACGCTACATTTTATTTATAATCACATTAAAAAAAAAAAAAAAAAAATTTCTTATCCACTATTAAGAGTCCAGGCGGTAAATTATTTTTTCTGTATTTTTATTTTTAATTCATCTTTTTATTTTATTACTATTACTATTACTATTGTTTACTATTTTTATTATCATTGTTATTACACTGAGAAAAAATTATTTGATTCAATTAACCGATTACTTGTCTATTATCAAATAAATATTTACCTGAGTCAAATAATTTTCTATCCAACAAAATAAATTCTATTTGCTTCAAATACTGAATTAATTGGTTCAAATACAATTTATTTGACTAAATTAATTAAATTAAATAATTAAATTAAATAAATAATTTATTATTTATTCATTGGGAAAATAATAAATTACCCCTATCTGTAACAAATACTAAAATAATTGGTTCAAATACAATTTATTTGACTAAATTAATTAAATTCAATAAGTAAATAATTAAATAATTAAATAATAAAATAAAATAAATAAATAATTAAATTAAATAACTAATTAATTATTTAGTAATTTGGTACTTAATAAATTACCATATAAAAAGTATTTGCTCCAAATACTGAAACAATTGGTTCAAATAAAATTTATTTGACTGAAACAAAATTTATTTGATTAAAGTAAATAATTATTTGATAATAGACAAGTAATCTATTTAAATCAAATAAATTTTTTTCAGGGTATGAAAATAAATTAAAAATATATAAATAAAAAAAAATTATTGTTGTTACTAATTTTTTTCTCAATTTTTATTTTCGCACTTTTAAAAAAAGAATCTCAAAATATTCGTTTCGGAGATGATAAATAATTGGAGAACACAGAAATTGTTAAAGGATTTTTAGCTAATACATAATCGAGAGACAAGCAAACGACTCATGTCCCTCTCTCTCTCTCTTTTTCTCTCGAGAGTGATTTTGATTAAGTGGGTTGCTTAATAACGAATTCAAAAGTTAAAAACTGTTTTGTTCGCAATCTACTTGTTACAAAATTCGCGTCAAAATCTGGTTTTGGCATACCTGCGGTTATGGATTAAGATGTTGTCGGGAGGAATAATTTTTGACAGTGTTGATGGCCCATCAATGCCATTATTTCGTTCATTAGCGTCGCAAAATTTGATCATTTTGTTTTAGTTTTTTTTTCTTTTTTTTTTTTTGCAAGAAAATGAGCTTAAGAGATTAAAAAAATATTTTGGATCCTTGTTCGGGGTAAAGAGAAGACAAATATTCTCGATTATTAAAGTGAGATAAATTTTTTTATTTTTAGGCCACTGAATAATATATGTATTTTATATACTCATCTGTAAATTCAAAAATCTAGGCAAAATTTAAATTAATTGTAATCAATAATTAGTTGACTATATTAATTTTTATTAGCTAATTTTTATATATAATTAAATTAGGTTTTAATTATTGCAATTAGTTTATTTAATTATTATCTTCCTTGTTTTTATACTTTTTGCTATTTTTAGTTTCCATTTTTATTGTTATTTTATACTTTTTTGCTATTTTTATTTTTGTTATTGTTTCTTAATTTTGCTATTTTAATTAATTATTATTTCATACCTACTTTTGCCATTTTTATTAATTTTTTTTTGTTCTTATTTTATACTTTTGCTACTTTTAATTTTTATTTTCGTTATTATTAATTTGCACTTGTTGCTATTTTTTCTCTATTATTTACTTTTTTAAAAAAATTTTGTTGTTATTTTTGCTAATTTTTTGCTCTTTTTACGATTTTTTCGCTATTTTTTATCAATTATTTTTGTTCTAATTTAATACTTTTTGCTATTTTTAGTTTTTATTTATGTTATTAATTTTCATTTTATTCACTAATTTTTAAAAATTATTTTTGTTGTTTTTTTATATTTTTTGCTACTTTTATTACTTATTTTTGTTCTTATTTTATACTTATTGCTAATTTTATTTTTATTTTAAAATTTGTTTATTTACTTAATATTGACGGGTAAAATAAATTTTGTACGGAAATTAAGAAAATTTTTAATTGAAAGTTTAATTTTTCATTTAAGTTTTTGTTAAACTTAACTATTTGTTAAATTTAATTTTTGTTTTTGTCTTTAATAAAAATTCCATTAAACAAAACTTATGTTGATTAAAAATTCTACTAAATTACATTTTACTCAAAAAAAATGTTCTGTTACATTTATTTACGAATTTCTTGAATTGTAAAATTATTCGAAAATATCAATAACTTTTTTTTTTAAATAAATATTTAATTAATATTATTTTTCCATAGGAATGAAGAATTTCAAAAAATTCAAATTCAAATCTTTTTAAATTCAATAACTTATAAGAATATATTTATAAAACATGAAGATAGCGATTGCTCCGAGTCGAAGACTCGGAGTGATCGATTTCTTCATGTTTTATAATAATTAAAGATGACCAAGTGATAAATTTTTTTTTATATTATAAGAATATTATTACACTAACTTTTTCAAAATTATTTTCATCATTTCAAATTAATTATTATTTTCTACAATTTTTAATTATTTTTTATGAAATAATGTATTTTTTCAAAAATTTGATTTAAATTAAAAAATTAAAAATTTTATTTAAAATTAATATTTTTGAAAAAATAAATAAAAGTAAAAATAAGAAAATATTAATTGTCAAGTATACGAAACAAAATTAAAAAATAAATTTTAAAATTTCTTGTTTAATTTTTTAGGTCCTATGCATTTGCGTGCGACGTTGACGATGCTCATTAATCAAGTTTTTTGCCTGATTGGTTACACGTTGTCATATATTCTTTTCAACGCATTTTTTTTCCAATCTCGTGCAAAAAACAATATAAACCTATAGGCAATATTAAACAAAAAATAAAGTGGCATTCCATCTTGTTTATAATGACTATTACAAAAAAGCAAAAAAAAAAAACAAAAAAAAAACGAAGTGCCACCGGAAATGCTATTCTTGAACAAAGTATAAAACACTTTCACTCGTCGCTCCAGTTTATAGTCCAAATAATTATTATATCAACTATCGGGGGAATATGCCACTCTATGTATTAGTATATAACAAATTTACGCGCTTTTAGATTTATAATTTATTTGCCCGTAAAATATAATATAAAGGAGAGACAAAAATATTGTGAACAGTCACTCACTTTCATTCAAATATTAAATTACAAAACGTATTTTATTTATATAATATTCAAAAAAGTGCAATTTAAAAAAAAAATTTGTGTTTTTTTTTGATAATCTAAAGGAGGAATTTTGTTAACAGTTTATAGATTATAAAAACGGGTTTTCAAAAAACTAAAAGCATTTGATAATTCCAAGAATGCAAATTTATGATCATTGCAGATTAAATGAGAGGTAAAAGTTATAAGAAATTTTGATCCGTCAATTTAAAAAAAAAAATCTTTTAAGAATACAAACTTTCAACTGTAAAGTATATATTTAACATTCAATATTTATTCGAAATATTCAATGTTAAATAATTTAACATATAATTATTTAAAAATATTTTAATATATAATTATTTAAAAAGCTATATTTGATTCTTTTTTTTGTTTTCTATTTTTTATTTTCATTTTTATTTTCATTTTTATTTTTATTCGAAATAATCCATGTTAATTAATTTAACATATAATTATTTAAAAATATTTTAACATAATAATTATTTAAAAAACTATATTTGATTTTTTTTTGTTTTCTATTTTTTATTTTCAATTTTATTTTTATTGTCTATTTTTACTTTTTATATTTATATTTATTTTTTATTTTTTTACCTTTTAAATTTCAATCAGTTACAAATAACTGATTCAGAAATAAAAAGTCAATCACTGATTGACACTATTAAAACTATGATTTTTAACGGATTTAAATTTAGAGAGTATTTTCTAAATTTCTATTTTCTATTTCTTATTTCTTATTTTTTTTCATTTTTCCTTTTACTTATTTATTTATTTGAATAATAATTGAATAATAATTTTTTTTTCATATTTCTATTATTTTTTGAATTTAATGATTATTTTTAGAAAAATAAATGCGAATGGAATTTAAAATTGTAAATTTCCTTGGCTTTTAAACTATTTACATTTTTTTGCGAGGCGTGTACTATTTAGATAATTGAGCAAAAAAATTTCGAGGAGTAATTTATATAAATTTCTTTTTTTTTTGGGTTCAATGAACTGTAAAATAAAAAAAGAAAAAAATTCCTAGGAACTCTAATTGAGTATTCGTTTATTAGAAGGATCAAATATTTTTTGACCCTTTAGATTAAAACGCACATTTATTGTTTCAAGTTGTTAAATTCTTTTATGGAGACTTGTAGGTAGTTTTATCCAGAGGCATTTTTTCTCTCTTATTTTTAGAAGGACTTAATTTTTTAGCAGAATTTCTAATAAAACATTCATTTAGTCAAATAGTTTGTAAAATTTATTTGTTTATTTTTTTATTAACTAAAGATTAAGAGGAATAAAATCATTATTTATACTTTTTATTTTTAGCTAATTTTAATTTTAATTTTTGTTTTATTATTTTATACTTTTTGCTATTTTTAATTTTGTCATTGTTTCTTACTTTTGCTATTTTTATTAATTGTTTTTGTTCTAATTTCATACCTTTTGCTATTTTTAGTTTTTATTTATGTTATTAATTTTCATTTTATTCACTAATTTTTATAAAAATTATTTTTGTTGTTTTTTTATATTTTTTGCTACTTTTATTACTTATTTTTGTTCTTATTTTATACTTTTTGCTATTTTTTATTTTTATTTTGTCGTAATTTTGCTATTTTTAGTTTCTATTTTTGTTGTTATTTTATACTTTTTGCTATTTTTATAAATTTTTTTTGTTCTTATTTTATACTTTTGCTACTTTTAATTTTTATTTTTGTTATTATTAATTTTCACTTGTTGCTATTTTTATCGTTATTATTTACTTTTTATACTTTTTGTCATTTTTATTAATTATTTTGGTGTGTTAATATCCATTTAATATTTTTGCTATTTTTTTACTTTTGATAATATTTCATATTTTTTGAAATTTAAAAAAAATTTTGTTGTTATTTTTGCTAATTTTTTGCTTTTGTACTACTTTTATGATTTTTTCGCTATTTTTGTTTTAATTTTATACTTTTTGATATTTTTAGTTTTAATTTATATTATTAATTTTCATTTTATTCACTATTTTTAAAAAATATTTTTGTTGTTTTTTTATATTTTTTGATACTTTTATTACTAATTTTTGTTATTTTATACTTTTTGCTATTTTTATTTTTATTTTTATTTTAAAATTTATTTATTTACTTAATATTGACGGGTAAAATAAATTTTGGACGGAAATTAAGAAAATTTTTAATTTAAAGTTTAATTTTTCATTAAAGTTTTTTTTAAACTTATAACTTTTTTGTTAAATTTAATTTTTGGTTTTGTCTTAATAAAAATTCCATTAACCAAAACTTATGTTAAATAAAAATTCTACTAAATGACATTTTTCTTATTTAAACATTCTGTTAAATAAAACTTTTGTTAATACAAATTTTTGCTATATAAAAATGCTGTTAAATAAATCTTCTGTTATTCAAAAACTCTGCTAAATGAAACTTCTGTTAAATAAAAATTCTGTAAAATAAAACTTCTTTTAAATAAAAATTCTGCTAAATAAAAATTTTTTGCCGAATAATACTTTTGCTAAATAAAAATTCTGTTAAAGAAATCTTGTGTTATTTAAAAACTCTGCTAAATGAACATTCTGTTAATTAAATATTTTTGCTAAATAATACTTTTGCTAAATGAAAATTCTGTTTTATAAATCTTCTCTTATTTAAAAACTTTGCTAAATGAAACTTTTGTTAAATAAAGTTTCTTTTAAATAATAATTCTGTTAAATAAAAATTTTTGCTAAATAATACTTTGGCTAAATGAAACTTCTCTTATGTGTTATTTAAAAACTTTGCTGAATGAAACTTCTGTTCAATAAAAATTCTGATAAATAAATCTTCTGCTACTTAAATATTCTGCTAAATTAAAATTTCATTTAAATAAAAATTCTGATAAATAAAACTTCTTTTAAATAAAAATTCTGTTAAATAATTCTCCTCTGCTTCTTAAATATTCCGCTAAATAAAAGTTCTGTTAAATAAAAATTCTTTCTTACAAAGAAGAGAGAAAAAAAGTTTAAAATTTTACATGGGACATTCTTCGACAGTAATTTTATCAATTATTGCGCAACATTGCAAAAATAACAAGGCAACGTTTATGCAATATTTCGTTATAGAGCTCAGGTGTTAATTCCATTCCTCAAAAATTTAAAAAATTGCATAACATTGCGAAAATTACAAGGCAGCATTTACACAATATTTCCTTAATTACCGAAAACTTTTTAATTCCTTTTAGTTCTTGCAAAATAAGTTCGCAAAATTCCGCCAGTACACAAGAGTCTTAATTCCGCTTCCTTTAAAGTGTAAAAAAAAATAATTTCGCGACAGAGCTTGAAGATGATGTGAAATAATGTTAATGATGATGACGAGGATTATGATTTATTTATTTATTTTTTTTTTTGCAAACTGTCGTGTTCTGGTCCACAAATACGTGTCAGTGCGTACGTGCAAATCTCAAGATATACGATGGCGCCGGTTTTGTACTCACTCGCCAGTAAATGTGTAGCTTTGCCGGAATGAGAAACAGAATACGTTTCGTGGAGTTGGATGGCAGATTCGCGAAGGCAGAAATTGAACACGGTCTGCTTTTCTTGGCCGCGAACGAATCACATATCCACGGTGTCCTCACCGATCAGTTCGCCATTCACTTATATATATATATATCTCATTTCTTTACAACATTTGATCAATTCCCGATTACAAACATACTTTAAATTTTTGCGCCTCATTATCATCATTTTTTTTTTTGCAAAATCACATTCCCTTTTTTTTGGGTTCAAGAAACATCCTTTTTTCTTACTCTCATTAGTCAATATAATGTGAAAAAAATAATTTCTGACAAGGATGATTTTTAGTGTCACGAAATGACTCGCGGTTAATTACAAGGGACAAGTGATTGGTGATATGCGTGCAAGGATTTTGCAAACATTGATCAAGAAATTTGGACTTAATTTTTTACACCAGGGAAGAAAAAAAAAGAAATTTATAACTCACACGGGGTCATTTCCAATCAGGGAATGACAAAAAAATAAAGAATTGACATAAAATATGTCAGTGGCAGATAAATATAGGAAAATGACTGAATTATGCGCTCTAAAAGGACCAGGATCATAAAATGATTTTATGATCTTGCCGTTATGACGATATCGATTGATTTCACTCTCGATGGATAGATGTGCGAAAGATTGTTGCGTAAACTAAAGGCGCCGAATGTCTGATAAATCGAATTATTCGTTAATTATGAATATGCTTGCAAAGAAATCATTGTAGAAAGATGGTGCTAAATTGGAACTGTTTTCTGGTTACTGGTATTTAAATGGTACCAAATACCGAAAATCGGTTCTAAATTGATATTTACCTTTTTTGAGTGAATATTGATGATTAATATTGATGACTATTCGATTTTTAATGGGGGATATATATATATGTATTCTAGATGATGATCCAAACTGGAATTAGGAATTTTCAAAATTAAATTTTGAAGTCAAACTGAGACTTCGCATTCGATAATTAATTTTAAAAAAGTAACAAAAAGTATCTTTCAAACTAAAAAAAAGTAGTAAAATAGTAGCTATCGAAAAATTAAACTTGACGACCAAAAAAATTCCTTTTAGACACTTCACAAAACAGACAAAAATTCCATTCTATATATTTTTTTTTTTTTTTATTTTATTTTATTTTATTTTTTTTTTTTATTTTTTTCTGATTTTTTCCTAATTTTCATCAAAAATATTTACTTCTTTTTAATCCTGCTAATAAATTCAATTCTTGCAACGAATTTTATTATTCATGAAAGAATTTAAATATTTATAAAAATAATTTAATTCTTGCGAAGAATTTAAATATTTATAAAAATAACTTAATTCTTACGAAGAATTTAAAAAAAATTTGAATAATATGATTTCTTTCGACAAATTTTATATAAATTGTAATTTAAATAATTGAATTCCTGAGAAAATTTTAATATTCATAAAAAGAATTGAATTCTTACGAAGGTTTTTACAAAATTTTTCTTAAATAATTGAATTCTGTTTGGAAATTCTATGAAAATAGTAGATATTGAAAATCATTGAATTGCGAAAAGTTTTTCAAAATAATTAAATTTTACAAAGAATTCTATTAAAATTTTTGACAATAATTGAATATCTGTGTGGTAATTCATTAAATTTTTTTTGAAAATAATTGAATTTTTGCGACGGATTTTATTAGAATTTTTTTAAAAATAATTGAATT
Organism: Leptopilina syphax; assembly: GCA_032872505.1. Taxonomy (NCBI): domain Eukaryota; kingdom Metazoa; phylum Arthropoda; class Insecta; order Hymenoptera; family Figitidae; genus Leptopilina; species Leptopilina syphax. Next base: position 41,664,687 of record CM065469.1, read on the forward strand.
TCCAAGAAGAAATTTATTTCTTTTAAAAATAATTGAATTCTTGTGATAAATATTGTTATTTATGAAAATAATTGAATTTCGCAAAGAATTTTATTGAAATGCCTAGTCAAAATAATTGAATTTTCGGGAATAATTTTGTTATTTATCAGCATAATTGAATTCTTTCGAAAAACTATTTTTATTTAAACATAATTGAATTCTTGGGAAGAATTTTACTAAAATCTAAAAGAATAATTGAATAAATTCAAAAAAAATTAATTAAAATTGTATTTAAAATAATTGATTTCTCTCGAACAATTTTATTAAAATATTTGAAAATAATTGAATTAAGCTGTGAAAAATTCTTATATTTTTGTAAATAATTGAATTCTTTCAAAGAATTTTAAAAGAATATTTTTTTAAATAATTGATTTTTTCGAGGAATTGAAATTAAATTTTTAAAAATAATTACATTTCTCGACAAATTCCTGTAAAATTGTATTAAAAATAATTGAATTAATTCCTGGGAAGAATTTTATTATTTGTGAAAATAATTATTGCGAAAAATTTTATTAAAATGTTTAAAAAGAATTGAATTTCTGTAAAAAATTTTGTTATTTTTGAAAATAATTGAATTTTTCTATTAATAATTAATTAAAAATAATTGAATTTCTTCAATAAGTTTTCAATAATTTTCTTTCAATAAGTTTTATAAAAATAATTGAATTTTTCCTTAGAATTTTATTAAAATTTTTTTTAAATAATTGAATTTCTATGAAAAATGTTTATTATTGTGAAGAATCGTATAAAAATTTTATTAAATAATTGATTTTTTCAAAATTTATTTGAAAATGCTATTCTAAATTAATTAAATTCCTGTTGAAATTTTTAATTTATGAAAATAATTGCATTTTTGATGAATTTTATTAATTTTTGTTTTAAATAATTGAATTGTTTTGCGAAATTTTATGAAAATACTAGATATTGAAAATAATTGAATTTCAAATATTTTCTGAAAATAATTGAATCGTTTTAAAGAATTCGATTATAATTTCTGCGAAGAATTTTATTATTTATAAAGATAATTGAAATTTTTACCAGAATTTTATTAAAATTTTTGAAAATAATTGAATTTCTGTGAAGGATTTTATTACTTATAAAGATAATTGAAATTTTGCCAAGAATTGAATTTAAATTTTTGAAAATAATTGAATTTCAGAGAAGAATTATATTATTAACAAAGATAATTGAAATTTTGCCAAGAATTTTATTCAAATTTTTGAACATAATTGAATTTCTGCTAAGAATGTTATTATTTATAAAGATAATTGAAATTTTGACAAAAATTTTATTATATTTATGAAAAGAATATAATTTTAGATGAATTTTATCAATTTTTTTGTAAATATGTAATTAAATTGATTTTTTCGAAATTTTTTTGAAAATACTAGATATTGAAAATAATTGAACTTCGAATTTTTTTTGAAAATAATTTTTTTTTTTTGAATTTAAAGCATAAAAAACCTGTCGAAAGGTTTATAAGCTTGTTTATTCTAAACAAGCATCCAAATTTTGATGAAGATCTAACTCTGAAAATAATTCTTGTTCCAAAACAGATTTCGGAATTTAATTGTATTTTAAATTTTCTAAATTTGATCCAGTTCAAAATTTTGGATCAGAAGTGAGAAATAATCTCCATTTTCTGATAAGAACAAATCCTTTTAAATTTCCAGTTTGAATTCAAAATTTACGAAATTTTCCAGCATTCATAATAAAAAAAACCGTTTGTTTCATAAATTATGGATCAACATTTGGGTAAAAAGTATAGAATCATCATTCGTCAGGATAATCCAAATTTAAAAAATAATTACGTTTTCTAAAATAAGAATTTTTCTTATGAAGATTTCCAAGTTTCTAAGGTCGATCCAGGAAAATATAAATATTTTTTATCGAAGCTAAAAAAAAATTTTCATTTTCAGACGCGGAGAGAACCTTTTCAATAAAGGTCCAGTTGGAATTGATAAATTTTGATTTCGTAAATAATAGAAGTGTTAAAGATAAATAAAAGAGTTTAAAAAAAACCAGTGCGTCTCTATAAAGAAAGCACCTAATTTTTAGACAAATTTGATGAAATTAATTAATTTAATTAATTTAATTAATTTAATCAAATTCCCAACAATGATAAAGGGCATCACACGCATAAATGACAAGAAGACTGCCTCAAATGGAGAAATTGATTACGATGAAATGATCATCAAATAAAGTATTATAACGAATGTTACACAACCGGTTTATTGTAACGATATATATTATTTTATTTGTGAATTTTTTCTTTTTGAAAACCCTATATAGAGGACATCGGAAGTGCCATATGTATGTGATTTCTTACTATGATTCAATGCTTTATTGATTGGCGTGCTCTAGATTATAGAGCGCAACAAGAAACCGGGATAAATTTGCTATACTTCCAATAAGCTTTATTACGGTGGGACCTAAATAAATGATGCTTAATTGCAGTAAGCTGTCCTCGTAAACATCACATAAGGATAAATACAATGCGAATCTACTTAGTAAGCGTGTGCTTATTCAAGTTATATACGGATAGAAAATTACTGACTATAGACTCCTTTATTCTCTTTCTCTCTATAATAGGGTCTAGAAATATTTTCTTTATCTTGAATAATTACATAGATACAGATTCATTATTACCTCCTCAAGTTATTAATATCAAAACTAAAAAATTAAACGATGGAAACAATTTTATATACAACATACAAAAAAATTTACTCTATTTTTTAAAAATAGATAAGATTATTTTTTTGGAAAATTTTTTCAGAGTACTCTTCTGAAAAATTAAATTTGTAATGTCGACTAAAAATTAATTTAAACAGAACGATTTTTAAATAAATTATTATTTTTCCATAGGAATTAAAATTGTCAAAAATTTCAAATTTAAATCTTTTTAAATTCAATAACTTATAAGAATAGTTTTATAAAACATGAAGATAGCGATTGCTCCGAGTCGAAGACTCGGAGTGATCAATATCTTCAAGTTTTATATTAATTAAAAATGTCAAATTGATAAAATAATTATTTTATATTATAAGAATATTGTACTTCTTCAAAATTATTTTCATCATTTCCATTCAATAATTATTTTCTAAAATTTTTAACTAAAATTCTTCTTGAAATCAATTATTTTTTAATAATTTTCGAAAAAGTTCTTTGACAAATTTTCAAATTTATTTTTTTACAATGCAATTTTACAGAATTTCAATATTATTCGGAAATTCTTCAATTAAATATATATTAGAAAATAAAAACTTCAAAAAAAATAATTCTAAGTACAATTGCGAAATAAACTTTTTCCAAAAAATTAATTTTTGTACAGAATTGTTAGTTATTTGAAAAATTAAAATTTTCAGAGATTTCAATATGAAAACTATTCAAAATTCAATTATTTCTAAAAAAATTCACGCTTTAATGCTTTTAATATTTAATTATAATTATAATTCAATTCTCATATAAAGAATTTTATCAATAAATTTTTAAATAATTGAATTCTTACGAAAATAAAAACTTTAAATAATATAAAAAAATTCAATTACACTTTTTCAAAAAAATTATATTCAAAATTCAATTATTTTTAAAAATTCCTGCTACAATACTTTTAATATTCAATTATTATCTAAAATTATAACTGAAATTCATTTTAAAATAAATTTTTATTAGAAAATTCTTCGAGAATTAAATTATTTAATTAAATACAAAAATCAATAAGTTATTGAATTATTGATTTCTTCTTAAAATTTAATTCTCATAAAGAATTTCATCAACAAATTTTAAAATAATTGAATTCTTTTGACGAATTTTAATATGAAATGTCTAAGAATAATTACATTTTTTGAGGAATTCGATTAAAATTGTGTTAAAAATAATTAAAATTCTGCGGTGAGTTTTATTTTTTATGAAAATAATTAAATTCCTGTTAAAAAAATTAATTATTTATAAAAATAATTAAATCCCTGGTAAAACATTTTATTATTTATAAAAATAATTGATTCCCAAGTAAAAAATTTTATTATTTATGAAAATAATTGAATTATTGCGAAGAAATTTATTAAACATTTGTAAATAATTGAATTCTTGTGAAATTTTTATCATTTAACCCTCACGGGCTCGAGCCGGGTCCCTCGGACCCGGAGGAAAGTTTTTTTGATCTACTTCCGGTTAAAATAATATTATTGGAAAATCAACTTCACATTAGGCTTGGGGACGTAAAAACACACATTTTTCATCAATATAAACAATTCTTTATTTATAAAATATTTTGGAAAAATTACCTTTTAAGTCGAACATACGTAAGGGCTCAAGCCGGGTCCGAGGGACCCGGGCTGTGAAAAAGAATTTAAAAATTTGCAATTTTTATGCAATATTGGATTTATTTATGGTATTTTTATCAGCAACTGCCATAATAAGTGATAACATATGCTTAATACATCGGTAAATTTAATAGAACAAAAAATACACATTAAAAAAATCTTGCTTAATAAGTATGTAGTTCGATTTATTCAAAATGACTCATTAAATTTATTAAACAAATTTTAGTTATATCTTGATTATTTTTTAATATTTAAAATTTTTTATGCAATTATATCATTAAAACTGTATTAAATATGGAAAATATGAAGCACTTTGCTATTAAATTTTATTTTTTATTGCATTGAAACATCCGGGTCCCTCGGACCCACCTTGTGCGCGCATTTCAAAAATCGAACTCGAGCCTGTGAGGGTTAATGAAAATTATTAAATGTTTGCGAATAATTTTATTAAATTTTTTTTTTTTAAATTGAATTCTTTTGAAAAATATTATTAAAATAGTAGACATTGAAAATCATTAAATTAAGAAAAAATTTTGAAAATAATTGAATTTTTGCAAAGAATTTTATTATTTACAAAGATAATTGAAATTTTGCTAAAGAATTTCATTAAAAATTTTGAAAATAATTGAATTTTGGAGAAGAATTTTATTATTTACAAAGATAATTGAAATTGTGCTTAGAATTTTATGTATTATTATTTGCAAAGATAATTGAAATTGCGTCTAGAATTTCATTAAAAATTTTAAAAATAATCGAATTTTTGCGAAAAATTTTTTTATTTACAAAGATAATTGAAAATTCGCTAAAGATTTTCATTAAAAATTTTGAAAATAATTGAATTTTATTATTTATAAAGATAATTGAAATTGTGTCAAGAATTTCATTAAAAATTTTTGAAAATAATTGAATTTTTGCAAATAATTTTATTATTTACAAAAATATTTAAAATTGTGCCTAGAATTTCATTAAATATTTTGAAAATAATTGAATTTTTGACAAAAATTTTATTATTTACAAAGATAATTGAAATTTTTACAAGAATTTCTATAAAAATTTTGAAAATAATTGAATTTCTGAGGAAAATGTTATTATTTATAAGAATAATTGAAATTTTGCCCAGAATTTTGTTAAAAGTTTTGAAAATAATTGAATTTCGGACAAATTTTATTATTTATACAGATACTTGAAAATTTAACGAGAATTTAAAAAACAATTTTAAACAGAATTGAATTTTTGAGAATAATTGTATTATTTATAAAGAGAATTGAAATTTTGACAAGAATTTTTGATATTTTTTTTAACATAATTGAATTTTTGCTAAGAATTTTATTACTTTTGAAAATAATTGAATTTCTGCAATCAATTGTAACTTCTCCAAAATTCAATTTTTCTTAGTGATTTTAACTAAAATTCTTCTAAAAATCTATTATTTTTAATAATTAATTAATTATATTTTTTTCAAAAATCTATGTTCTTTAAAATGTCGAATTAAATTCATTAAAAATTGATATTTTATAAAATTTCGAATTAAAATCTTTTGTAGTTTATCTTTTTATGAAAATTGGAAACGCAACTGTTTTAAAATTCAATTAATTTTTAAACATTTAAGTAAAATTATTCATTAAATAATTTCTAAGTAATAATTTTATGATTGTTCTTCAGGAATTAAGTTATTTAAAAAGAAATTTTAATTATTGTCAGAAATAGAAAAAATTGAAGGTTTTGTATTAAAATTCGTGGTAATTTCATAGTTTATGAGGCAAACAATAAAGACATAAAAATTCAGAATTTTCTTATCAATTATAAAAATTAAATTTTTTTCCGTAATTTTAATAAAAATCCCTGACTTTTCCTTGATTTCCCTGACCAATTCTACTTTTCCTGACTTTTCCCTGACTTGCGACAACTCTATATTCTATTTCTTTTTTTTTCTTTTTGTTTTATTATTTGTACTTTTAAGTTTAAACTTTATTTTTAACCATTTTTACATCAACCACTGACAACTGGCTTGCGTGAAAGCATCCTCAATAACTGCACTGTTAAACGAGACGGTTAACCACACGACATTCTCTTTAGACAACAGATCTCCATGTGTCCTTTTTTCTGAGAAGTTCTATAAATTCTTCTAATATCGAGTGCATGGATCTGTATACACGTGCCGTATTTATGGTGTTACACGAAATCCAAAGACACACCAAACTTATCTTTTTTAAATCCCCCAGCGGAAATTTACCTACTTTGACCCATTTTAATTGGGGCCTAACCAATTTTATTTCATTCTCTTTTTTTTTTTATACTTTTCCAACAAGCTCCTTCTTACTAAAATAATTATTAAAATAATTTACGTATATTTACCCTAAAATCAATATAATTTTGGGACAAATTTACTTTATCTGTAAATTTCTCAATTTACTAATGAAACCACGCACTTAATTTTGATAAACAGAATTGAAAAATTTCAAAAATCTTATTTTTCAGAATTTTTTTTAAAAAAACTGCGAAAATTCAATTTTATTAAGAAATTTTAAGTGTGTATATCTTTTTTTAAATTAACTAATAAAAATTTTAATTATTAATCTTTGCACTAAGAAACATAAATGTGACTCTATAAAATTCAATTATTTATCAATTATTGAATTAAAATACTTTGAAAATTCAATTTGTTAAAAAGTGTTTAATGAAATTCTTTAATAAATTTAATTATTTTCAGTTGAATCTCATAAAATTTGTATTAATTCGATAATTTTTTTTTAAATTTATTTATATACTATATTTGAATCAGTGACTGATTTTTTACAATCAAATTAATTATTTTTAACTTATTCAAATTTAGAGAACAATATAAATATCTATAAAAATTGAAATAAAAAGCGATTTTTTAAAAACAAATTAAAATTCAATAAAACTTTAATAAAACCCTGAATTTTCATAATTTTTTATGAAAACTGTAAAGAGCAGTAAATATAGTTTCCATATATTTTTTTTATACAGCATTGGAGCAAAAAAATTTTTTTTTTCTGGAGTAAAATCTGTGCCTTATAGTTTGAAAATTTTTGCTATTGTTTATCTTTATGAAGTCACGGAAATGGTACTTACTATAGGTGAGTTATGTGGAGGCGGTACGGTGATCCAGACGTCCAAATGGTCCAGCATGCTACAAGCAGCACCACACCTCAATGGAATAAATTTACATATTATGCACTTCGACTCAATGAGAATCGTTCGTAATCGTAGCCTCGACTGGTAGCATCTTTCTTCTCCTATAACAAAAAACAAAACGAAAAAATTAACAAAATTAATTATTATTTAATTATTAATCAAAATTGAAAATAAATGAATGTACAAAAAATTTATTCCAGTAAAGATTTTTATTCTGTACAATTTTTAAATTTTGTTTACTTTTATTGTTTTTTTACTTTTAATGCTTTTCTTTATTTTTTTTTAATTTTATTGTATTCTACTCTTTTTGCTTTTTTAATTTTAATTTTTTTTTACTGTTTTACATTTAATGTTTTTTTTTTTTTGGTGATCCTAAAGTTTTGAAAGTTCAAATGAACAAAATTTTTTTCTATTTAAATATTTTTCAAAATTGTTATTATAAAAAAGAAAAATATTTAAAATTTAACATTTTTTTAGTCAAGAATTAATATTTTTAATAAACAAAATAAATTTTTTGTAAAAAAAATACAAATTAAAAATAAATTAAAAAAACATCGTCGTTCATTTGAACTTTCAAAACTTTTAAAATATGTTTTTTTACTGTTTTACTTTTCTTACTTTTAGTATTTTTACTTTTTTTTTCTTCTATTTTTTAATTATTTTTTATTTTTACTGTTTTTCTATTCATTGTTTATTACTTTAACTGCTTTTTTTTTAGTTATATAACCAGCAGTTCTACTTTTGTTTCTTTATAGATTGAAAAATTTATCAAACCTAGAAATGTATGTTAAAACTTTTCGAAAACATTATTATTGACACAACTGCGTGAATTGGAAAAAAAAAGAAAAGAATTTTTTTTAAAACTCACAAAACTCTTACATTCTAACATTCCAAAAACAATTTACATTTAAATTTACAATTCATTTTTCCATTTGACGAAGCATTTGTGACATCTTTTTTTCTATTTCAATATTATTATACAGAATAAATTATAAATTGAAGAAATATATAGAAAATTTAAAAACGAAGTTTAATGAACCTGTTTGCACTTTAGGAAAATTTTACTCTGAAAAACATGAGACAAAAACTATTCATTTCCAAAAATCTTTCTCACTTTTCAATTATTTTTCAATCAAAACATTTAAATAAAAAAAATTTTATTTTTATTTATTTTTTTTTATTTATTTTTTTTTTTGGAAAAATTTAATTGCGGTTAAAAACGTCCATGGGAACCACTTTCGAACATTATTAATAATTAACAAATAATAACAACAATGAATAAAAAAAGTTTAAAACCGAATTCTCATTATAAATACCGATACGATAAATAAAATAATATAAACCGAATTGGCTTTGATTAAATTCGAATGGAACTTGTATAATCCATTCGCAAAAAGTAGATTCATTATTGGCACTGTTCGGTTAATTAACGTGGACATCGACTACTGGGACCATTAACGGCTACTTAACACGTGTACACTATAGAGTTGCGCGCCTCACGAACCGCTAATCAGATGCATGTAATTAAGGGCACGCGCATTACCAAAGTCGACACAGTTTTCAATTTATAAAAATGATCCAAAAAACAATTTTTTTTTATTCCGAATCCAATAATTCCGCAATTTTGAATAAAAATGAAATTATGCAAATTAAAATTTATTATTATTTTATTTATAAATTTAATATTTATTTCTATTTATTTCTATTTGTTTATAATTTATTTATACTTATTTATAGTTATTTTTTACTTATTTATATTTGTTTATAATTATTTTTTATTTATTCATATTTATAAATAATTAAATTCTATTTATTTATACATATTTGTTTATAATTCCTTTTTATTTATTTATACATATTTGTTTATAATTATTTTATATTTATTTATATTCGTTTATAATTATTTTCTACTTATTTGTATTTGTTTTTAAATATCTTCTATTTATTTATAATTATGTTTTATTTCTTTACTTGTATTTGTTTATAATTATTTGTTTGTTATTTGTAATTCAATTAGTCCCAGCAACAAATTTATAAATAAATAATTTATTTATAATTATCTTTTATCATTATATTTATTTTATTCCTATATATTTGTTTATAATTATTTTTTTGTGTTATTTATAACTAAATTAATCCCAGCAACAAATTTATAAGTTTTTAACAACAATTATATTGAAAATAAATAAAGAAATAACTATTTTTCTGTTTGTTAATAAATATTTCATTGTCAAAATAATTATTTCTTTATTAACAATTATTTATTTATTTACTAGCCATTATTTCATTATTAACAATTATTTCTTCATTAATAATAATAATTTCTTTATTTATCAATAATAATTTTTTTATTTATTAATAAATATTTAGTTATTAATAATTATTTATTTATTTATTTATTAAAAATTAATTACCACTTCATTCCAAAATATGCAAATTAATCCGCAATTAAATGTTATTCAAAGTATCAGAAATAAATAAAAAATTAACTTTTTTAGGAACAAAAAAAAATTATTCATCTCTAGTTGAAGATAAAATTAGAAGTGATACATAGAAATAATATTGACAGTGTCACGCGAACTTGTCAGTTGTAATTATCAATTTGAAATTAAATTCAAGTTTTGAGGACGTAATGAGACTTCTTTGAGTGCAAGTCGCACGCGTGAAGGGAATAAACAGAGACGTTTATTAAGAAAGCGAAAAGTTGGAATTCAAGAATCTAGCATGTGAAGCAAGTAATAGTTTTATAAAACCGGTAAATTAATCTATGAAACCGATATCGTCATCATTATACACACCACCGTATACTCTCAATATATATCGAGCATCGCAATCGATTTTTATTATTATTCCCCACAACAGGACGAATAATTAATTAATTTAATGCACAATTATCGTTTCAAGAAAAAAGAGAGAAAATGAAAAAAAAAATTAAATGTATTCTATTCTATAAAACAAAATTTTTGCGATAATAATTTTAGATTTTATTTTCAACTTCATTTACATATCGTAAAATATTTATATACTGTAATAAAAAAATAATGTTGAAATAAAATATTTAATCGATAATAAGAGATCAATAAAATATTTAGTCGAAAATAAAAAAGGGGAAAAAAAGAAAATATTTAATTGAAAATAAAAATACTTTAGAGAGAAAGAAAAAATATATTGTTGTTCTTTTTTTCACGGATCCTAATGCCAATAAATTGAATATCAAATATTATTTTTAATATTGAAAAGAAATAATGTAAAAGCAGTCAGACAGGGTTGAAAGAAAATGTTAAAATTGCGAAAATTTAGTGTAATTAAGATATTAATTTGAAAACTCGATTGGCATTCTAGTAAATATTAAGTAGAAATTTACACAATTATTTTCTTATAGATTTATTTACTGTATAGATTAATTATAAATTTTTAATTACTATTTAAAAAATCTTAATATATTACAATTTAAATTTTTTTGTTTTTGAATTTCGCGCCAATGTAGTTCATTAAATTGCCGCCTAGATAGCATGAAAATTCTCTCACAAGTGCTCTTAATATTAAAATAAAATACAATTAATTAATACAAATCTATAAAACTTTTTTAAAAATAATTGCGTAAATTTTTCGACTCGGACTCAAAAATGCAGTAATCACGATGTTTACAAATTTCATCAAATGTTTGATTTTCATTTTTTTCAAAAAATGAAAATTAAACATTTACGTCTAATTTTACTCCTTTTATTGTCTCTCAAGTAGAAATTTAATCGTTTAATTGAATAAACCCTAGAAAGTCATAGTGCACTGAAAAAAAAAAAAAAAAAAAAAAAAATTAAAATGTTCATATTGAAGTTCATGACAGTACTTATGCACACTTTTACTGCGCAGTGAACATTAATTTAACTGCACTTATTGCATGCATAAATTAAAGAATGAGATCGTAATTCTCTCTATATTTAGAAGTGTCAAAAGTTGAGAATACTTTTTGCTTTGAAATTTTATAAGGTCCATGAACTTGGAAAAACAACAAGATTTATTCCATACTCGCGTGGCTAACACTCAACATTAAATGATATCAATCAAAATCAATAAATTATATAAATCGATCTCTTTTTCATAAATGTCACACGGTCAAGTCAGTGTCAATCGATGATAATGATCCTGATGATGTATCTTCGATAATCTATTTGAACAATAACTGCAAAACTTTTCCAAGAAATATCGTTCTCATTTTTTTTCACACGTTAAATGATAATTTTTCTGTGTGTATTTATTAAAATTATTTTTATTTAAAAAATATATTTCTTAAATATATTTTTTTAAATAAAAAATTTTTTTAAATTAATAAATATTTATTAATTTTTCTGTTGCATTACATTTTTTTAATTTCAATATAAAAATATTTTTTTTTACTTATTTTATAGGATTTAATCATTTTAATTAATTTGAAAGTTAATTTAAAATTTTAATTCGTTTAAATTCGGAAAAATAAGTATAAAATAATAAATAACTAGAAATAAATTTAGAGAAATAAAAGGGAAAGAAATAAATTAATATTTAGGGATAAAAATAATGAAATATTAATATAAATAATTATTCTCAATAATTATTATTCTTAAAAATTTAATTTTCATATGCGGCTAAAATTTTATCAATTTTTGGAGAGAAAAATCGAGGAAAAATACTACGAAAGAAAGCAGTTCAATTTCCATTGACAACTTTATTGTTTTGTAACCCGACACTTCCCACGCAGAAATTCCACACTAATAATAACAATAATAATAAGTCGGTAGCACCTATATACCGTTCTAAACGATTGAATAATGCATCACTTCCTGATGTTCAACTATCAACCCTCCTTTTTCTTCTAAAGGTAGAAAAAAACTCTCAGTTTATAAAAATAATAAAAAATACCACAATTTTCAAAAAATATTTTCCAAAAATTTTCTTAATTTTTTTTTATATTTATTAAATAAAATATATTTAATAAAAAAAATAATATTAATAATTTTTTAAATTTATATTTAATATTTTTTTTCAATCTATTTTCATAGATTTGTTAGTTACTGTAATGAAATAAAATTTTGAAACTTTATAAATTATTTTTTTTCCGGAAAGAACTCTTCTCTTTGCTATACTTAATGTAAACTTTAAAAAAATGTGTCTTTAGGGACGAATCAGTTAAGTGTTTTATTGCAATACTATCATATGTGTGGGGAGAGTAGAAAAAAAATTGTTTATAAAAATTCCCTATTAACGTAAATCAAGACGTTAATTAGGAAAAACAAATAATATCATTATGCCGCTCTGGTGTAAATTAAGTTTATAATTAATGATCCTGTAAAAAAATTACAGACACACATTTAAAAATGTGAAAACACTTAAAATATTATTTTGAATTCATTTCAACATCGTTTCGATGATTTAATGTATCTTTGTTACACAATATATTGAAATTAATTTTTAACAAATTTTTGTCGAAAAAGAAAGAAGATTAACATACATTAGCGAACCTTATCGGTTATTACATATACACATTTTTTTTAATATACATTAAAAACTTAATGGAAAATTTTTCCTGAAAAAAAATGTTTCCAAATTTTATAATTATTTATAATATTAGTATAATATTAATAATAATTTAAATATTTAAATATTCAAAATATTTAATATCTAAAATTGATAAATTTAAAATATAATAATCTTTTTTTAGAATATTTAACTAATTGATTCAATGAGTTCAATAAACAAAAATATTTTTGTTTATTTATTAAACAATAAAATGTTTAGTAAACTATTTAATTTTATGAACTAATTAATTCGATAAATAAAAACAAATAAAATTTTTTAGGAAATTACTTAATTTAATAAATTAATTAATTCAAACAGTTCCATGAACAAAAACAAATAAAATTTTTAGTAAAACATTTAATGTTATAAACTAAATAATTCAATTAACAAAACCAAATAAACAAATTTAGTAAATTATCCATTTTATCGAACTAATTAATTCAATAAACAAAAGGGAAGAAAAAATTTTGAAAAAAATTTATTTTAGTGAACTAATTAAATTAGTTAGTTCAATAAACAAAAACTAGTAAAAAAATTTAGTAAATTACTTAATTTTATGAACTAATTAATTCAATAAACAAAAACTAATATAAAAGTTTAGTAATTTGCTTAATTTAATAAATTAATTAATTCAAAAAGTTCAATATACAAAAAAACATAAAATTTCTTAATTTAATAAATTAATTAATTCAAAAAGTTCAGTGAACAAAGTTAAACAAAATGTTTAGTAAATTATTTAATTTAATCAACTAATTAATTTAATAAACAAAAATAAACAGAAATTTAGAGGAATATATAATTTAAATTGAACTAATTAATTACAAAAACAAATAAATAAATTAAGTAAATTATCCAACTTAACGAACTAATTAATTTAATAAACAAAAGCAAAGAATAAATTTTGGAAAAAAATTTAATTTAATTTTATGAACTAATTAATTCAATAAACAAAAACAAATACAAAAGTTTAGTAAATTACTTACTTAAATAAACTAATTCATTCAAAAAGTTCACTGGACAAAGTTAAAAATTTAATAAACAAAAATAAACAAAAATTTAGAGAAATATATAATTTAAATTGAACAAATTAATTCAATGAACAAAAACAAATTAACAAATCTAGTAAATTATCCAATTTAACGAACTAATTAATTCAATAAACAAAAGCAAGGAAAAAATTTTGAAAAAAATTTACTTTAGTAAACTAATTAAATTAGTGAGTTTAATAAACAAAAACAAGTAAAAAAAATTATTAAATTACTTAATTTTATTAACTAATTAATTCAATAAACAAAAAACATAAAATTTATTAATTAATTCAAAAAGTGCAGTGAATAAAGTTAAAACAAATGTTTTGTAAACTATTTAATTTAATGGACTAATTAATTTAATAAACAAGAATTAACAAAAATTTAGAGAAATATATAATTTATATTGAACTAATTAATTCAATAAACAAAAGCAAAGAAAAAATTTTGAATAAAATTTACTTTAATGAACTAATTAAATTAGTTAGATCAATAAATACAAACTAGTAAAAAAATTTAGCAAATTACTTAATTACATGAACTACTTAATTCAATAAACAAAAACAAATACAAAATTTTAGTAAATTACTTAATTTAATAAATTAATTAATTCAAAAAGTTCAACGAACAAAAAAAATAAAATGTTAGTAAAATATTTAATGTAATAAACTAATTAATTTAATAAACAAAAATACACAAAAATCAACAAAAAAAAAGAAAAATTCAGTGAAATATATAATTTAAATTAAACTAATTAATTCAATAAACAAAAAAAAATTAATAAAACTATTTAATTAATTTAATATAGGAAATAATGAACAGTTAGGTAAAATTTTCCGTAACAAGAAAGTTGCTTTCTTCCCTTACGTTATAAAATACTGTTCCTTTTTTTTATTTCCTTGCGATTTAAACATCAACAATCAATTTAATAAATAATTTATTAATACACGTCTGACGTGAATTGATTTTGTATAATTAAATTAATTTTTCTTCTTTCATAAAAGTTGCGTATTAAATGTTGATACAATTAATCTATATAATAATATTTCTAAATTCACTGCTATTAAAAAATTAAACTTGAAAACTGCAATTATATGTCACTTAATTGGTAGTTTAATAACTAGTTGCCATAGAGAAAACTTACTAAATCCCCAAGCTGATCTATATTATTAATACTATAATTTGAAGGAGATTTACGAGTAAATTCAATGTTTTAAAGTATCCGACTTTTATCATGAAAAAATTTCACATAATTTATTGAACACTAAAATCCTTTTCTTGATTGAGGAAGTTGCTTTTAATAACGCAATATGTGTGTCAAGTAAATAATGAAATATTGAATAAATGAAAAGCAACTTTCTTCTCTTGAAATCAAAATAATATTTCGTTATTAATAAATATTAATAAAAAAAAAAAAAAAAATTTGATAAAATGCTTTTAGAGGAAAATTTTTCTTTTTGGTAATTGAAATAAGCAAGAAGTGAGAGATAAGAAAAAATGACAAGTTTTGAATAGTTGATTATAAAATATTTTAATAGGGACCACCGGAGGTTGTTTTATCCTCGAATTTTCGGGGGAGGTGAAAGAATTAAGGAGATAAAGAAGCCTCTTACCGACCTTTCAAGTCATAATACGAAACTAATACATCATTATAAGGTGTCACAATGTCAGATTTGTGTCCTTGTGATTCACCTGTAAATTTAATTGATGATTTACCTGCTCTGTTAATTTATAAGTTTATACCATCCACGCATTTTTTATATAATGATTCGTTTCTAGAAGAGATTGTATATCTAATTCGCTATTATTTAGAGAGAAAGAATTAGTTTATAATTAACGCATGCCAAAATATTTATGTATATACTTCTCACGGTTGACTAAGTTCGAAAATATTTTTCCTTTCTTTTTAATTTTTTAATGATTTAATTAAAATTATTTTATAAATTATTTATTAAAATTATTTGAAAAAAATAATTTTCTGTATCAAATAAAAGTTCAGTAAAAGTATTTTAAATTCTTTATTTGAAATTATTTTTAATGCAAAGGTGTCCGAGGGGGAAAATTCAAAGACTAAAGAACAGTGGGTGAGGGTTCGATCCCTCATGTCAGAACTAAAATTAAAATTATTTTTTAATTGAAATTATTAATTATTAATTATTAATTATTTCTTTTTTTTAAAGATAATTATATTATTTTGCAGCCTATGCATTATTAGTAATTAATATTATCAATTTTGCTGTAAATTATTTATTTATCATTATGAATTAATTTTTCCTTTTTGTATTTTTAACTGTCATCTTAATTAAATTTTAATTAATTAATTCTTTTCAAATTATTTTTCAATCCAAATGAATTAAAATTAATTAATTTTAAATTAATTAAATTAATTAAATTAACTAAATTTTCGAAAAAAATTCTCTAAATATTTTTTTAAAATCAAAATTAAATTAAATATAGATAATTAAATTTTGTTTATTTACATTTGAAAGAAATTGAAATTGGAAGACAGCAAGAGAAGTATTAAGTAAAATGTCATGTAGAAAATATGATTCTCAATCATTACTATTCCATTAGGTAATGAATGATAATAATTATTATTTTAAAGAGGGTCTCGCATGTTTCCCAATTTGAAAATTATCCCCAAGGATAAAGAATTAAATTTCATCGAAAGTCGATCAAATAATATACACTTCTTTTCTGCAAATAATTTAAACCTTGTGGAATTTGGAAATTGCTAAAAAATATTTATTAATTAATCAAAATTTAGGACAACATTTTCTCCTTCTTTTTGGAAAAAAATCAAACTTTCAAAATTTTTTATTATTTTTCTCTCAGAGTTGCCACAAAAATTTAACTTTGTTTTTCCCTGACTATAAATTCAATTTTTTTTTTAGTAATTGCATTCCTGTGAAAATTTTTATTTTTAAAAAGAATTAAATTCTTGCGAAGAATTTTATTCAAATTTTTTTAAATAATTAAATTGACATAAAAAAGTATATTATTTGTGAAAATAATTAAATTCTTAAGAAGAATAAAAAGGCTTGAAAATAATTGAATTGTATAGAAAATTTTTTATTAAAATTGCAATTTTATTAACTAAATATTATTAAAGAATTTTGTCAACATTTTTTTAAATAATAGAATTTTTAAAAGAGTCTTATTTAAATTTTTCGAAATAATTGAATTTCTCAGATGTATTTTTTTCAATTCTCTAAATATATATTTAAATTCTTTTGAGAAACTTCATCAAAAAAAATTTTAAATATTGAATTGGTGCGAAAAAAAATTTATAAAAAATTGATAAGTAAATGAATTCTTTTGAAAAACTTTTTTTTTAAATTGTAGATATTAAAAATAATTGAAATGAGGAAAAATTTTGAAAATAGTTGAAATTTTGCCAAGAATTTCATTAAATTTTTTGAAAATAATTGAATTTTGAAAAGAATTGAAATTCTGCAAAGATTTTTATTATTTACAAAGATAATTGCATTTTGGACAACAATTTCATTAAAAATTTGGAAAATAATTGAATTTCTAAGAAAAATTTTATTATTTATAAGAATAATTGAAATTTTGCCCAGAATTTTGTTAAAAGTTTTAAAAATAATTGAATTTCTGACAAATTTTATTATTTATACAGAAACTTGAAAATTTAACGAGAATTTAGAAAATTTTTTAAACAGAATTGAATTTCTGAGAATAATTGTATTATTTATAAAGATAATTGAAATTTTGACAAGAACTTTTGATATTTTTTTTTACATAATTGAATTATTGCGAAGAATTTTATTACTTTTGAAAATAATTGAAGTCCGGAGAGGAATTTTATTATTTACAAAGATAATTGAATTGTTGCCAAGAATTTCATTGAAAAATTTTAAAAATAATTGAATTTCAGAGAAGAATTTTATTATTTACAAAGATAATTGAATTTTTGCCAACAATTTCATTAAAAATTTGGAAAATAATTGAATTTCTGAGAAAAATTTTATTATTTATAAGAATAATTGAAACTTTGCGCAGAATTTTGTTAAAAGTTTTGAAAATAATTGAATTTCGGACAAATTTTATTATTTATACAGAAACTTGAAAATTTGACGAGAAATTAAAAAAAAATTTTAACAGAATTGAATTTTGGAGAAGAATTTTATTATTTACAAAGATAATTGAATTTTTGCCAAGAATTTCATTAAAAAATTTTAAAAATAATTGAATTTCAGAGAAGAATTTTATTATTTACAAAGATAATTGAATTTTTAATAAAGTGATAAATAAAAATTTATTTGCGTGCGAATTGTTGTTAGTTATTTATTTTATTTTTTCTATGTATGATATTTTAACGAATTAATTAATTCGAAATTATTATTAAGAACCAAACAAATTTGGCATAGAAATAAAAAAAAAATTCTTCGCATTTGTCAAAATACGATAGATTCACTTTTTTTCAAGCAATGAGTTGGGGAATTTTTTTACGACCCTTTCAATCTGCACCCAATTTTAAGAATCATAAAATCGATAAGCAAACACTCATTACACACCGCTCTATTATTAAATCATAAAAATTCGACGTTCACTATATATTTCTTTTTTCATCGACAACGAACACTGACCTAACAAAATTACAATATAATTGGTATCTCTTCATTATAACAAAATTGTATAATTTTTTCATATTTTTTTTTCTCATAGAGAAAATAATGTCTCATCATTAGATATATATTTACAAAATTTACGAAATATATATTCATGAAACCAACAAGAGAAAAATGTGTGTATATACATATATGTGTATATTTGTGCATGGTATATAATTTTATGATGAGAGCAAAAATAATTGATGATGGAGTGCGAAGTGGTAATTTATTATATTAAATTAAGTCTGTGCATGTTACTTTTAGTTGAGAAGTAATCTTTAAGACATCATAAAAGTGAACATCTCAACTTCACTTCAACTTCTTTACTTGGCAGTGAGTTGGAATTTTAGAAAAAAACTTTAATGAGTCTCTAATAAGGAAGTGGCAATGATAGTTTTAATGAGACGATTTATTTAAGGTGTTAGAGAAAAGGGAAATATGTTTTGATCGAGAAATAATTAATTGATAATATTACTGAGTAATGGAAGTTTTCATAAAAAAAAGTGTCGAAGAAAAGGATTTCAATCTTATTCCATTTTCATTGTTATAATATCAAAATTTAATAAAAAAAAAATTATTATTTGCAGAAAAGAAATTCTATTTTGAATTTAATTATTTAAATAAATAAATTATCAAATAATAGATAAATTATTAAATAAACTAATAAAAAAAAAATTAATAAAAAATATCTTGACTCGAAGTGCTTGTTCATTTCAATGTTTTTATTAAATAAATAAATTATAAAAAAATTTAATAAATAAGTAAACAAATTTGTAAATAAATAAGTAAATAAATTAAAAGATAAGAATATCTTAACTCGAAGTGTTCGTTCATTTAAAATTTTTATTAAATAAATAAATTGATATATAAATAAACAAATAAATAAATAAACAAGAAAGCAAATAAATAAATGAACAAAAAAACAAATAAATGAATAAATAAACAAATAAATAAATAAATAAACAAGAAAGCAAATAAATAAATAATCAAATAAGTAAATAAATAAAACGAAAAATTTATAAACAAATAATTAAATAAATAAAAAGAAAAACTGAGAAACAATTAATTAATTAAATAAATAAATGAACAAATAAACAAATAAATAAGTGGAAAAATAAATAAACAAATAAATAAACAAATACGTAAATAATTAAATGAATAAAAAAACAAATATGTAAATAATTAAATGAATAAATAAATGAATAAATAAACAAATAACTCCTGTATAGAATTAAATAAATAAGTAAATAAATAAATAAACAAGTAAGTAAATAAATAAATGAACAAATAAGTAAATAAGTAAATGAATAAATAAATAATCAAATAAGTAAGTAAATAAAAAGAAAAATCGATAAACAAATAATTAAATAAATTAACAAATAAATAAATAACGAATGACATACTTTTGAGTAATATTTTTCACTGCCATTTTTTTCCAATGTTAAAAAAATATAAGTAAAAAAAAAAAAATAATTAAAGGAAATGAATAATAAAAAAAAATGTTAATAGCAAAATAGATATATTGAATGATTATAAGAGATCATCAATTATATATGTATGTAAGGGGAAAAATGTTGAAAATGTCGATTGCTGATAAAAATTTGAGTTGTATTTGATATATAATTGGACAGTGACCCACACCAATTATGTAGGTAACCGCATGTATATATAGGAATTATTCAATGAGAATAAGGTGAATTTAATAGGGAAAGATGAAACTATTGAAGAGAGAAAAAACAAATGACTTATTGAGTCAAGAGAAATGAAGAAGCAAATTATACTTATATACAATGTTGCGGTTTTATCGCAATATCTCAAATCATCATTTGATTATATACATTAATCCTCGAACAATCATTCAATCGATTGAATTCTTAAGTATCATATAATTGCCAAACTCTGATTAGCAAAGAATACAACGAAAAATCTATTTAAAAAAAAATTGAAAATGAAACTAAAAATTGTAATTGGAAATATAATTTAATTTTATTATTAAGTTTAATATCTAATTAATTTTTTTAATGAATTTAATTCAATTACATTCAATTCGAATTTAATTTAATTTTGTTTAAATTAAGTTAAATTAAATTAATTAATTAATTAATTAAATTAAGTTGAATTGAATTTACCTAATTCAAATTTATACAGTTTATTTATAAACAGTTTATTTATTTATTTATTTTTATTTATACAGTTTTATTTTTATTTATACAGTTCAGTCTAATTTCATTCAATTTGAATTGAATTTTATTTTTCTAATTCAGTTTTATTAGATTTAATTCAAATTCAATTTCGTTGAATTTGATTCTAATTTTATTTTTTTTTAAATCAGTTTAATTAAATTTAATTCAAATAGAATTTTATTCAGTTGAGTCTAATTTCATTCAATTTGAATTGAATTTAAGTTTTCTAACTTAGTTTTATTAGATTTAATTCAAATTCAATTTCGTTCAATTCGAATTAAATTTAATTTTCTTTAAATTAGTTTAATTGGATTTTATTCCAATTTAATTTAATTCGAATATACTTTTATTTTATTTAACTCACTGTATTTGAATTTAATTCAAATTCAATTTAATTCAGTTCAGTCTAATTTCATTCCATTTGAATTAAATTTCATTTTTCTAACTCAGTTTTATTGAATTTAATTCAAATTTAATTTCATTCAATTCGAATTTAATTTAATTTTATTTAATTCAGTTTAATTGAATTTAATTCGAATCCAATTTAATTTTATTTAACTCAGTTTAATAGCATTCAATTCAAATTCAATTTCATTCAATTCAGTTCAATTCAATTTAAATTGAGATTGATTTAACTCTAATTGAATTTAAATTAACTGAATTTTAAAAAATAGAAAATTGTAACTGTTTCTTTGATCCGTTCCCTCAATTTTTGAAATAAAATATTCTATTCAATCAAATATAATAGCGATTATAAATGATTAATTGTATTATTCAAATAGTGAAAAATTAGATTTCTAAACATAAATAAAAAATAAAATCCAAGAAAAAAAACAGTAGAAACCGTAAAAGAAAAATGGGGATTGTCATCGTTACAACAGATCAGTGTCGAAAGATATTAACGATAATATGAAAGAATGATAATTTATATAAAATCATCTTTTTCGAAAAAATATGTTTAGAAATAAATAAAAGATTTTTTTTTCATAAAAAAGCCAAAAAAAATTCTGAATTATTTACCAAATGAAAGAAATTTTTATCGGAAAAATAAGAAAATTTTTACTCCTTTTCAATTTAATCATTTCTTGTAACGATTTTTCATAAAAAAAGAGGTTTATATAGACAGAAATGAAGTAAAATCAAATTCCTCAAATGCAAATGGAAAGTCAACAAACTTTTGAAACCTTGATGTTATTTTTTTTTTTTTTTAGAGAGAGAGAGAGAGAGAGATTGTAAAACAAAGAATTGAGGCGCCTAACTCTGTCCTTTTTACGATATAACCGATATTTTTTTTTGAGGACCTCTCATCTTCATGGTTGAAATTCAAATTTATATTACTTTTTGTTTTGAAAGTCGAAAAAAAATCTTTCTCTCTACTGTTGTAAAAGTGACAAAGGGTACCGTAAATTTTTCACCTGACGTAAATGTGATATGTACAATAACTTTCATGTCAACAACTGTCTTTCTAATTCTTTTTTTTTTTTTTTTTTTTTTTTTTTTTGAGTCACCAACACTTTACTACCGAAATATTTTTTAACATTTCATATTTTTATGGTGCGTTGAAAAGAACCATTAACTTTCAAATGGAATTTTATTACTGTAATTAGGTAAATATTATTTTTTATTTACTTCGTATTTTATTTAATTTTATTCAATTCAGTTCAATTTTATTCTATTCAATTTCTATTCAGTTATATTATTTTATTTTTCTCAATAAATTTTAATTCAATTTAATCTGATTCAAATAAAATTTAATTTCATTATATTCAATTTAATTCCACACAAATTAAAATTTAATTAAATTGAATTTCATTCAATTGTTTAAATTTTATTTAATTTCATTCAATTGAATTAAATTTACTTCAATTCCATTAAAATTAAACACAACTCAAATTAAAATTCTATTCAATTCAATTCAGTTCAATTTTATTCTATTCAATTTCTATTCAGTTATTTTTTTTTATTTTTCTCAATAAATTTCAATTCAATTTAATCTGATTCAAATCAAATTTAATTTCATTCTATTCAATTTAATTCCACTCAAATTAAAATTTAATTAAATTGAATTTTATTCAATTGTTTAAATTTTATTTAATTTCATTCAATTTAATTAAATTTACTTCAATTCCACTAAAATTTAACTCAACTCAAATTAAAATTCTATTCAATTCAATTTAATTCAATTTTCTTTAATGGAAGTTTTATTTAAATTAATTTAATTTTATTCCGCACGTTAATTTAATTCCATATAATTAATTCAACTATCTTTAATATTATACAATTAATTTGATTCAATTTGAATTAAATTTAATTCAATTCGAATAGAAATGCATTCAATTTAATTCGACTCAAATAAAAGTTTTATTCAACTCAATTTAATTCAAATTATATTTAATTTAACTCCACTCAATTTAATTCAATTCAAATTAAAATTTCATTAACTTAATTCAATTCAAATTAAAATTTCATTTATTTAATTCAATTCCAAATTAAATTTCATTCATTCAATTCCATTCAAATTTTAATTTCATATAAATTAAGTTTTATTTAACCCAATTTGATTTAACGTGAATTTCGTTTCCTTGAATTTGATTTCGTTTCATTTCATTCAAATTTAATATCGTTTAATTTAATTCATAGCAAATTAAAATTTTCTTTAATTAAATTTAAATTAAAAATAATTGCATTCAATATTGAATTGAATTAAAAAATAATTTTAAGTCCATTCAAGTAAGATTTTATTCAAAACAATTTTATTCAATGTAAATCAAATTTTATTCAATTTAATTGCCTTCTATTCAAATTTAATTCCATTAAATTTAATTCAAATGTAATTAAAATTTATATAATTCAATTTGATTCAATTCAAATTGATTATCATTAAATTCATGTTAATTCAATTTAAATTTAATTAAATTTCATTAAAATTTTGAATTGCATAGGTATAATTTAACTCAACTCAAACTAAAATTTTATTCAATTTAATTTAATTCCAAAAAATAATTGTATAAATCAATTATAAATATACTTAAATTTATAATTAATTACTCAATTACAATTATAAATGGTATTAAAAAATTTTTACAAATATGATTTTTTAAAAATTGTAATATAAAACTTAATTTTCGATTTGGGGGACAATAAATGTTAATAAAAAAATTATAGTCTGTTCTTTTATATGGATCTTCAATTAAAAAGCAGGGATTATTTATTAATTTTAATATTTTAATATTAAGAGTAAGAATAAGAATTAAGAATTAAATTAAGAATTAAGAATAAGAATTAAATAAAAGAATTAAAAATAATTAGATTTTTAAAATTAATTTTCTAAAAAAAAATTTATATTATAACGGAAAATATTTAAGAGAAAATCAATGAAGAAAACCTATCATTGAAGAAATACGCAGCTACTGAAAAATGCCAAAGAAGAAATTTTTGAAATTGTTTTTTGTGTTTTTAAACCCGAATTTCTACCTGTATTATGGGTTAAAAATCTAATCTTGAGTAAAGACAAATTTGTTGTTTTATTTGAGTCGAAATTCATGTCAAACAATATCACCGGCTGATATCGTTTTTTTCTCTACCTTCGTATACATCAATAAGAAAAAGTTTATCTCCGTAATTTTCTTCTCTTCTCTTTTCTTTTTTTTTTCTTTCGTTTCTGTCAAAGAGTGAGGCCTCTGTGTTTACGGTTTCCTTTCGCCTTTAAATGAGTCAAAATGACTTTCCCTTAAAACCATTCAGAGTCTCGAGGGGATTCAGGCCAGACAGTCGGACCCGTCTAAACGAAACGAAGGGTGGAAAAGTTTTGAAGAGCATAAGTAAGCGTAATCTGGAAGCAAGTATAAGGAGAGTATATATATATACACACTTATTTTTTTTCTACTCCGTCTTCTTCATCTCAACATCCCTCGAGATGATACCCATCGTATGCGGTATTTCGGAGCGAGTAATCTCCAAAAGTGGCTTTAGTGACTACAGCACTTCAACTTGTCTCGTAAAAGTATAAAAAAGAAAATGTCTTATTTACCAATTTTCCCTGCTTCACATATGTCGAGATAAGTGAAGAGAAGAGATGGAAAAAAAGAATGAACGACTTGTCAAAAAAATAGATTTCCTTCTCTCGCGCTACATTCACAGAGATGAGTGAAATTGTTTTTTTTCTCTTTTATACCTTTTTTTGATAAATGTACTTATACGTAAATAATATAGAAAATATTTTTGTCTATAATAATTATTTCTATGTGTTATTATTAATTATTAATTAATAATAATTGAAAAATTAACAGCATGTGACTGTTACATTTTCAATGTTAATTTTTCGACCATTTTTCTCTTAACATATTAATTAATTAATTAATAATAATAATAAACGAATAAATAAAATATAAAAATAAATAATAATAAATATTAATCAATAAATTATTAATTTATTCAAATTAATAGTGTAAATTATTTTTGTACGTTAGTTTATATTAATTTATAAAAATTATTTTTGTTTCAGATTCTGAATCTAAATTGATTCGAATTTTCAAAAGAGTAAAACGAAACGACCGTTATGAAAAAGATGCTGGAGAGAAGATTAAGGATCAAATAGCGATTTATCAAATTATCGAAAGATTAACGATCACATTAGACAGAGAATTATTTTATGGAATTTTTCTATATCAGAAACGAATGAACGAAATTTTTTTTGAGATTTTGCATCTGAAAAGAAGAAATTAGAAGAAATTAGCAAACAATATAGATAATAAAAGGAAAATCTATCAAAATAAGAAGAAAGGATAAATTTTGCTAAAAGATGAAAACAAAATTATTTATAGACAGAAGAAAATAGAGAAACATTAAAAAATAAAGGAAGAAAGTAAAAAACTGAGGATAAGTAAAAATAAAACAAGTAAAAAGAAGAAAAGTAGAAAATGAAGAAAAAATAAAAGTAAAAAAAGTAAGAAAAGAAAGGAAAGTAGAAAATAGAATAGAAATTAAAAGAAACAAAAGGAAAAAAGTAGAAAATAAGGAAAGAAGAGTGAAAAATAAAAGAAACAAATTTTTTAAAAAACTGCTGGAATTTAAGAAAACAAAGAAGCAAAAAATTCAAGAAGAAACAAAAAGAAAGGATAAATTTCAGGAAAGAGAATAATAAAAAAGGAAAAAGTACTAAAGAATATAGAACAAGAGGAAAAAGGAAAGTTCATTATAAAAATCATAGAACAACAAAAAATATTTAAACAAAGTTAACAAAATATGAGAAAATAAAAATAAATTATAAGTCAGAATAAATATTTTTAAACAGTCCTATCTAATTATTTCTTAATTTTTATTAAGAAGGAGAAGAAGAAGAGGAAGGAAGAAGTTAAAAAGAAAAGGAAAAATCGTAACAAAGAAAACCTTTTTGGTAAACAATAAAAAAATTGAATAGATAAAAAATTAAAGAAGAAATAATAAAAAGGAAAAATTTTTAGATTGAATTAAGAGAAAAAGGTTAAAATTCCTTGAAGAAGTAAAATAATATAATAAAGTTAAGAAGAAATAAAATAATAATTAGAAAGAAAAAATAATAGGAAAGCTAAGAAGAAATAATATAAATTATAAAGTAAAGAAGAAATAATATAAAAATAATAATAAAATTAAGAAGAAATAATTATGAAAAAAATTGTTATAGTAGAAAACGTTTAGTAAAAACAGGACTGAAAGAAAAAAGAAGCATTTTTTAAAGAATAAAAAGAAGTTTTTTAAAAGAAAAAAGTTTGTTTTAACACTAGCTAAAAATAAAAAAGAAAATAAACAGAAGCTATAAAAGAACAGAAAGTTGTAATAAGAGAAGAAGAAAAAAAAAGAAATCAGAAATTAATATAAGAAAAAAGAAGAAATAAAACAAAGAAGATATAAAAAAGCTAAAAAATTCAAAAAACAATAGAAGACGCAAGAAATCTACAAGAAATCTACAAGAAAACTACAAGAAAACAAAAGAAATTTCTTATATTTTGTATTATTATTGTAAATTACAAAGAGAAGTTACAAGAAATTAAACTGAATCCATAAAAGAACAAAATGTTCTGATAACGAAGAAAAAATAAAAAAGTAAATTACTAAGAAAATGTAAGAATGAAGAAGAAACAAAAAAAGAAGCATTAAAAACCAGAAGAAACAACTAGAAAATAAAAGAAGCTACAGAAATTTGTAGGAACTACAAAAAATATAAAAGAAGCTATAAGAAAATTGTAGGAACTACAAAAAAACAAAAGAAATTACAAGAAAACGAACAGAAATTGCTAAATAATGTAAAAAGAAGCAACAAAACAGAAGCTGCAAAGAAAAACAACAACAAAAAATACAAGAAAATAAATAAAAGCGAAAATAGAAGAAGAAATCACCCTCCCTCTTCAAAAGATCAAACAACAAAACAGAAAATAAAACAAGAATACAAAAGAAGAAGAAAAAGAAGAAAATAAACAAAAGGTAAAAAAACGAAAAGTTGTCATAACGGAAATTAACAAAAAATAAATTCCTCAATAATGTAAGGAAGAAGAAGAAGAAGAAGAAGAAGAAGAAGAAGAAGAAGAAGAAGAAGAAGAAGAAGAAGAAACAAAAAAGCTACAAAAATTAGAAGAAACAACAAGAAAGCAAACAGGAGTTGCAAAAAACAGAAAGTAGCCGCAACAAAAAGAAACAAAAAAGAAATTGTTAATTAATGTAAGAAAGCAGAAACAATAAAAAGGAAACTACAAGAAATTCGAAGAAACTTCAAAAAACAAAAAGAAACTTCAAAAAAAAAAAAAAAAAAAGAAGCTAAAATAAAACAAGAAATTCCCCTCCCTCTTCAAAAGAACAAACAACAAAACAGAAAATAAAACAAGAATACAAAAGAAGAAGAAAATAAACAGAAGGTAAAAAAAAACAAAAAGTTGTCATAACGGAAATGAATAAAAAATAAATTCCTCAATAATGTAAGGAAGAAGAAGAAGAAACAAACAAGAAGCTACAAAAAACAACAAGAAAACAAACAGAACTTACAAAAAACAGAAAATAGTCACAACAAAAAAGAAACAAAAAAAACAAATTGCTAAATAATGTAAGAAAGAAGAAGCAACAAGAATAAAAGAAGCAACAAGAAACCAAAAAAAAACAGAAAGAACCTAAAATAAAACAAGAAATCCCCCTCTTCCCCTCAAAAAAAAATAATTGCAAACAGAAAAACTAATTGAAACAACAAGAAGAAAAAAAAAGTACAACGAAAAGAGAAAGTATTCATTGCAGATCAGAAAAGGGAAACCAGGGAAAAGAAGGAGAAGAAGAAGAAGAAGAAGCAGCAGCAAGAAGAAGATTGCCGAAAAGAGAAAGAATAGTGAAAAGAAAAAAAAAGAAGGAGAATAAAGAAGGGATTTGTTTGTAAGGTGAGGTAACGGATAAGAGGGTCCAAGATCTGTCGCGTGCTACATCTCTCCCAGGGATGGGACAGATGGGAACGGGACGATGCAAGATGAGACGGAATGGGACGAAACGGGATTACGGATGGGATGGAATGAATTCTATGGACCAATGTTTGTGAGTCAATTTCTACCTTAGTGTTGGTTTCACTCTCGACTGCCGGGACTCACGACTCGTGTGTACTCTTTCAATTCTGTTATATATACGTGTGGTGTCTTCCTTTAATAGTATTGGTTCCTCTCTCTCTCTCTCTCTCTCTTTCTTTTTTCTTACTCTCTCTTTCTCAGTGTCTCTCTCTCTCTCTTTCTCTCATTTTTCTCTTTCTTTCTCTCTCTCTCACACTTTTTCTCGCTCTTTTTTCTCTCTCTTTCTCTCTCACTTTTTCTTTCCCTTTTTTCTCTCTCTTTTTCTCTCCTTCTCTCTTTTCTCTCTCTCTCTCTCTCTCTTTTTCTCCGTCTCTTTCTCTCTCACTGTCTATTTCCTTCTCTCTCACTAACTATCTCTCTCTCTCTCTATCCCTCTGTTACTCACTCACTGATATGTGTCTCTCCACGAGAGCGAAGCGAAGAGTGCTTACCCGAACGGAGAACAGAACCGCGGCAATCGTTCAGTAGTTTCTCGGACGCCGTACCGGCACCATCCGACCAACGTGATAACCCTAGATTTCTTCTATCAATAAAAGAAAAACCTCCCTTAATATTTTCCCACCCCCCCCCCTCTCTCACTTTTTTTTATTTTTAACATTAAAAAAAATTTACGAATTAAAAAAATTTTTTCCCCTTTTTTTCCTAAAGTGATACACGTGTTCGCCGGCGACAAAAAAAAATTATCCGATCATGAGTGAATTTTTCAGTTTGCAAAAAAGACTCTAGTGCACTTTTAATGAACAAGAAAAAAAATTACAATTGATAATTACAATTGATATTTACAATTTTCAATTGAAATTTACAATTTACAATTAAAATTGAAGTTAACAATTTTCAATTGATTACCAGGGGCAAGGAGAATTTTCCTCGAAAGAGGATTTCTATTATACTTAGTGAAAGTTTCAATAAATACTAGATCCAATGTCATCGATATTTTGCTTCTGGATATTGGCGGATAAATGATTTTTGGAGAAATTGATTTTTCCGTTTTTTTTTCAATTGAAAAAAGTTAGGGGGTGGTAAATAATGCGAGAGGATCGAGAACGCGGTGCCTGTGTGGTACCCGCGGTTCAGTGTTGGAGCCACCCTTTCAGTGCGCGGCCGAGGCAGACTTGAGGATTTTTCACAGAAAGGGTGGTTCTCTAGCAATATTTAACGATCGCAAATAATCAGGGGGGGCACGTAACGGGAGTGTGGATGAGAGCGTCATGCCCGCTGTGATCGACACGGGAGGGCCGAGGGTGCTGCATAATAATCAAACTCATCCCACAACATCTTTCATTAGCTCCAAATTCACCCCTGAGAAAAATTATTATTATCATGATTATGCTGATGATGGTCCTCAACATCATGAACCTCAACATCATGATCGTCAATATCATGATTGTCATCATAATGATTATCACTATCATGATCGTCAACATAATGATTATTACTATCATGATCGTCAACATAATGATTATTACTATCATGATCGTCAACATAATGATTATCACTATCATGATTGCCAACATTATGATTATCAATATCGTAATCGACAACAACACGATTATCAATGTCATCATTATCATCAAGAACAATTTTTCCATCAACAAAGATTCAAAGAGAAGAGTTGTGCTTTACAAGATCATCAACATCATCAGGAACAATTTGTCCTCGGTACGAAATTGTTCGAAAAATTCAAAAAGAATCGTCAAAGAACAAACAGTGGTGGTTCAAATCATCAACATCATCAAGAATTTCTCCTCGGTACACAATTTTTCAAAAATCCAAAATTCGAACAGAAACGAAAAAGAACATGCAGTGAAAGTTTACTAGATCATCATTATCATCAAGAAGAATTTCTCCCTGGTTCACAATTGTTCCAAAATCAAAAATTCGAAAATAAGCGTGGTGGTCAAGAACAATTTCTCCTCGATACACAACTATTCAAAAATCAAAAATTCAAAAACAAACGCGAAAGAACAAATAGTGGTGGTCAAGAACAATTTGTCCTCCGTACAAAATTGTTCCAAAATCAAAAATTCGAACCTAAACTCAAAAGAACATGCAGTGAAGGTTTACTAGATCATCAAGAACATCAAGAATTTCTCCTCCATACCCAATTTTTCAAAAATCCAAAATTCGACCCCAAATGCAGTGAAGGTTTACAAGATCATCAAGAACAACTTTTCCTCGGTACACAATTTTCCCAAAATCAAAAATTCGAATCGAAACGTGAGTGTCTACCAGACCCCGACGACAGTGCACCGGAAGTTAGACGAAGGGCAAGAGTGAAAAAACCGCGAAGAAGTGATTTCACAAGCGCAAATCATGATATCGAGGAAAATGAAGGGAGAAATCAACCGGAATTACGAGGAGGGAGTTTTGAAATTGCAAATCAACTTTCATCATCATTATCATCGTCAACCACCTGTCACGTGATTGCCAGTCGAAGGTACACCGAGTGTAGAGGCAAATTAAATATTGGGGAGTGCTTTTTCGATAAATTAAAGGGAATAAAGTTTAAAAGTGATGAGTCCTTTGATCCAGGAATAACGTTCAAGAAAAAATCTCCCATCTCTAGTCATCATCATCGTTCCCGAAGTTTCAATCATCGTCCGTTAATTCTCAACAATAATTGCGATTACACACGTGAGGCGAAATTTCCTCCTATAAATTTCAACATCGATTCAGTCATTAATGATTTTAATGTTGTATCATCTCGTTTAGATATTCTTCCACAAGTGAAAGTTGTACCACAATTGGAAATAGGACCACAATTAAAAATTGATTCAAAATCAAAAATTGGGTCAAAAATTGGTCCACAGTTAAAGTCTGGTCCAAAATCAAAAATTGGTCCACAATTAAATATCGAACGAAGAAAATTAGCAATTGATAAATCGAATCAAGTTGAAATTTACTCAAAATTAGGAATCGACGAATTGACCCTTGACGAAATTGATTCGAAATTAGGAATCGATGAATTGAATCGAGATTACGAACAGGTGAAAATTGATTCGTTGATTGAATCACGTTTACAAGAGAGATTAGTTACGAGAGATGAAATTACATCAAAATCATTATCGACGTCGTTATCGAGTGTGAGGAGAAAGCGTGAAAAAAATACTAGACAGTGTACGAAGAATTGTTCTTATTTTCAATTAGCATTTTTATTGTTTTTAATTGCATTTGGGCAGAGTGGACTGCTCTCATCATCGGGTGTGTTAAAATTTCAGCGCAATAAAAGTACTGGATTGAGTGTATTCACAATTGGTATGGTGATCGGTGCAGTGAGAGCGGCGCCAATTGATATTCTCAGTGATACTGGCATTAGGGCAGAAAGATCGGCAAATTTATCGCACATTACGGGAGCGTCGAGGAAAATTCAGATGTATGTGAAAAACAGATATCTGCAAATTTTACCAAATGGCACTGTCAATGGTTCGAATGATGACACTTCCGACTACAGTGAGTACATTTAATTTTTATTCTACTTTTTACTGAAGAATATTTATGTCTCTAAAGTTCTGAACGTTCAATAAAAACGAAATTTGATTACTTCTTCAAAATTCAAATTTTGTTATAATAAGTATTCTGTTAGATATAAAAAAAAATTATAAAGATTCACTGTCAACTTAAAAAAATTATAACGAATTGATATCAAAAATGTGGTTCAAATAAAAAATTGATCCAAATTTTTGGTCAACAATTTAATTCACTTTTCTATCAATTTGATAGAAAACTGGGTTTTAATTATTTAATTTATAATTATTTAATTTCGTTCTTGCTTTTTATTGTGGAAGTAATTTTACTAATTCTTGGTTAATATTTATTTACTATCTAGTAAAATTTCACTTCTTGTTAACAAATATTTATTAACTTTACTATTTTTAGTAGAATTTGACTAATTATTAGTAAATATTTATTAATTTTACTGAATTGTTAATAAATATTTTTACTAAGTTTTTAGTACATTTTTACTGATTGATAGTAAAATTATCACTAAATCAATACGA
Organism: Leptopilina syphax; assembly: GCA_032872505.1. Lineage (NCBI taxonomy): Eukaryota > Metazoa > Arthropoda > Insecta > Hymenoptera > Figitidae > Leptopilina > Leptopilina syphax. Next base: position 41,697,177 of record CM065469.1, read on the forward strand.
ATAGAAAAATTCGTTTATCCCCGACTTTGTTTTGAAATAATTCAAATAGATGACAAAAGTAATTGTTCGCATGGGACATTGAATGAGAATATTAAATTGAAAAGATGAAAATAGTAACAATTCCACATAAATGCAATATAAAATTTTGCATTACACAACTGACCCATTTTCTCAGCCATTGAATTTTGCGGTCGATATGGAGTGCTTACATCTCGGGAAGGCGTGAAACTAAAATACTTCCTCTTTGCCAAAATTCAATTGTTACAATTTCTAAAGAAAATTTATTCTCCCTTATAATTTGTATAAAATTTAGAATGAAAATCAGTCATTTTTAGATAAAAAAAAAAAAATAATTCGAGTCAGTTAATTCAAAACTATAATTCAAGTCAGTCAATTCCTATAATTCAAATAATTCAATTCCAATTGACAATTACACAGAAAAATTTAGAGTAGTAAAATTCACTATATTGAATTCCTAAATTTGAATTAGTAAAAATTTTCACTAATTTAAATTAGTGGATGATTTTTTGCTATTTGAATCAGTAAATTTTACAAATGATTTAGTAGAAATTACTATTTATTAGTCAATTTTACTAATTCAAAAGCAAAAAGTCCGTCACTAATTAAAATTAGTAAAAATATTTACTAATTAAAATATAGAGAGTAAATTAAATAAATATTTACTTAAATCAACTAATTTTTAATTAAATCAAAATAAATATTTATTTGAATCAAATCAAAACAAAGAAATTGTCAATATTTCTCCCTTATAAACATGTAAAATTGTCGAATTGTCTAATTTTCGTACACGACCATATAGGAGGTTACAATTGAGGAAATGAAGAAGAGTAAAATGCGTGATTGGATCGCGACTGGGTCAACAGATCCAAGAATACACGTCGACACACGTACGCGTTCCTTTGCTTTTTTAATTAGTTCGAGCTGACACTTACGTCACTATTGTTTGTACTGAGTTTTCGAAAGTGTTTCATTCTAAAAAAACTGTTATCTGCATTTTAGCTCGTTGACATCAATCTTATCTCCCTCTCTCTCTCTCGCAAAAAACACTTAAATGTTTGTTCTCTTAAGCAAAAGGATAATTATACAAAATATTCTTAATCAAAGAATTATCAAATCTAGATATTTACCTTCATTTTTCAATTTGAATAAAATTCATCTCAGTATTGCAATTTTTCTTTGCTTACACAATCTTACACAATTTTACACAATTTTTTAACAAACAAATATTTTTTTAAAGTTTTTGTAACAAAATTTTTTACTCTTTGTTAAATAATTCATCTCTTATTAATTAACTAAAAAATAATTAATTTCATGCACAATAATACATTTAAATTTTGAGGTGCTATTAAATTTTCCGAGAATATCTCATACAATAAATGTTTGTGCATAATAAAAAAAATTTAATATCATTAATTAAACAGGGACATATAGTATTAATGATATAAAATTTATAGTAAAATATAAAATTTATTACACGGAAAAAAAGCTTTCCTTGAAACAGCGATAAGTTCCTCTATAATAGCGAAAATTTTAATTAAAACAACTAAAAATTTCGCTAATATTGTGAAATTTGTAGCTATTTCAGGTAAAGTAAAATAAAAAATTTCTTTCTTTATAAAATTTAAAATCTAAAATATTTAATGACTTACTGTATGACATTTAAAGTTACAAAAATAATTATATAATACAATTTAAATTCTCTACAATTTCAATTTTTCAAAGTTGATTCTAAATTTAATTATTCAAAACTTTAATAATTTTAATAAATAAATATTTATATACTTTATTTGTTCCACAGGAATTAAAATTTTTTAAATTTCAATTCCAAATTCACTGAAATTCAATTATTTTTAAAAATTATAACCCAAATTCCTTCGAAATTCAATTTTTAACTGAACTGTTTCTTCAAATTAATTAATTTTAATAATTTTAGAAACTTGAAAATTCAAAAATAGAAAAATGCAATAGAAATTAGATTGAGAAATATTTAGAAATTAGAATAATTGAATTTTCAAAGAACTTTCTCAGAAATTATTAAAAATAATTGATTTTAGTTAGAGAAGTATATTTTATTTTTAAATTTTAGAAAATAATTGTATTTCTTAAAAAAATGTTAGACAATTAAAAAAAATAATCCATTTTTTTGAAGTAGTTTAATTAAATTTTTGTCAGGCAAATTAAAAAAATTAAAAGTTTTTCCGATTTATTTTCAAAAATTGTGACTTTTTCGACTTTTTTCCAAATATTGCAACAAAATACCAGATTTCTTAGGATAAATGAAATTATTATAATTATTATAATTATTTCATTATTATAATTGTATTTCTTAAAAAATTTTTGGACAATTGAAAAAACTAATCCATTTTTTTTTTTTTTGAAGTATTTTAATTAAATTTTTGTCAGGGAAATTAAGAAAATTAACAGTTATTTCGATTTATTTTAAAAAATTGTGACTTTTTTTAGACTTTTTTCCAAATATTGCAACAAAATACCAGATTTCTTAGTATTAATGAAATTATTTCAATTTTTATAGTGCAAAAAATAATTAAACAAAGTCTGTAATAAAAATCGTTTTAAATAATTGAAATTTTGTAAAATTTAATTAAAAATATTTCATTTTTGTCAAGTATTTTGTTAAAATTTTTAAAAATCAACTTTTGAAGAGTTTTAATTTAAAATTTGGAAAATCATTAAATTTTCAATAATTTTAATGAAAAAACTTTTAATGTAAATTTAAAAATGAAAATTAATCAAAATTAGCTTCTAATTTCTAAAAAATCCAATATTTTCAGTATTTTATTTTTAAAAAAATTCGATTATTTTTAAAAAATGTTACCAAATTATTTTGTTTGGGAATTTTTCAATTGTACATATAATTAAAATACTATTATCTTTCAAAAATTATTTAAAAATATTTTTAAAAAATTAATTGTAAGAATTTCTTAATTATTATTTTTTTGAAAATATACCATGAATAATTTTAGAAAAAAAATCTGTCCGCGCAAGCGCGGACACATTCTCATCCGCGCTTCGCGCGGGGGCTCGCTTCGCTCGCAAGTTTCAGCGCGCCTCGGGGCGCGCGATTATTGATCGTCGCGCTTCGCGCTCCGGCGATTATTTCGCACGTCGCGCTTCGCGCTCCGTGTGTTGTTGCGCGCTTCGCGCGCAAATGGCTCGCTTCGCTCGCCGGGGTCTGCAATTGTTGTGCATTATTTATGTTCTTGTTTCCTATTATATGTTTCATAAAACAGTTTTTTTTTCTTAAAGTTACTACGACTTTAAGGATTACATTCTCATCACATGTTTAAGTTTGCTGATGATTGCGATATTAAGTGAATTTAAATGTATATTTTTGGTCTTGATGATTAAAATTGTAAAGTTATTTTTAATTATACTAACTCCCTTAGTAAAAACATGATTTGCAGAAGCAGCTAAAATATTTTTAAAGAATTAGTATCAAATTTTTTGTGTAGTGTAGACCGGAGCGTAATGACTAACTTTTCACTCTTTGTTTATTTACTCAGACATTTTTGTTTTAATTAAGTGTTTATCTCCTAGAAAAGTTACTCTGGTATATTACTTTCTCATATGTGATGAGAATGTAAAAAAACCATTTCCAACAAGATATGACCAAAAATTGAAATGTAAAAAGGGGTCACACCAGCCCAACTGTATTAAAAAAATTTCATTGATTTTCTAAAATGTTATATCTTTTATGAATATATTTTAGTTACAACATTTTAGAAAACCAATAAAATTTTTTTAACCCAGTTGACCTCGCCTGACCCAAAAACTTAAAAAAAATTAAGTTTCTATGAAAAAATGTTGTAGAGAAAAGTTGTTTGTATTTTTCTAATCGAAAGTAATATAAAATTAAAAATATTGAAATTTGAAAAAATTGAATTTTCAAAATTTTGAAACTACTGTAGTTTGTGTAGTTTTCGACGAAAATGGCTGGCTAACGAACTCGATCTGTATTTTAACAGTAACTTTGTGCATGCAAAGTTGCAAGTTGATGCAATAAGTTTTTCAAGAGTTATCGTAGGGACACCATTGTGTCTACAGACAGACACGAAGACAGACATACAGACAGACACTTTTTCTAGACCATGTTTAACAGACTCAGGGGACCCCAAAACGTCGAGATTTCAAAAAATTAGCGAAAGTCAATTTTCGACCAAAACTAATACTTTCTCATGTGATAATAATGTAAAAATGATTAAAAAAAAAATATATTCAAATAGTGCAATTGAAAATGAAAAAATCATATTTCGAATTTTATATCGGTTAACCAGAACTCAAAAAAAATTTGTTTAATTTAGAAATACTAAAAAATTAAATTTTTAATAACTTCAAAAAAAATTTCTGAGTAATATGTAAAGCAATATTTCTAAACAATGTTGAGAGACAAAAAAAATATTTTAATATGAAAATAAAATTTTTTAATTCTAGATAAACCGTTTGGCTAAATCTGGCCCAAAAACTTAAAAAATATACCTGGCCCAAGAACTTAAAAAAAAAAAAAAAAAAAATTCATAACTTTTTTGTTTTTTGTTGTACTGAAAAGTGTCTAAAGGAAAAGTTGTTTGTTTTTGCACCAAATTTAAGGAAAAAATTTAAAAAAAATATTTTTTTGAAAATTGTAAAAAATACAAAATTTTGAAAATTTCAAAATTTTGTATTTTTGTTGTTTTTTGACGAAATGGGCTGCCCAACGAACTCAGGCTTCATTTTTATGGACTAAAAAAGTGTGCCAAATTGCAAGACGATTCATAAAAATTTATTCGAGTTATCGTGGCGACAAATTTTTCTACAGACAGACGACAGACAGACAGAGGGACAGACAGACGGACAGACACTTTTCTAAAAACCATTTTTTTGGAATCAGGGGGTCATGAAACGTAAAGATTTAGCAAAATTAGACATTGCTCAAAATCGCACAAATCCAAGACTTTCTCATTTTTGATGAGAATGTAAAAACATGGACAGCAAGTTACAGTTTCAGTATTATTATAAAAAATGGAATTTTTGTATTTGAATAATTGAATTTTACAAAAACTTTCAGAAAATTATTTAAAATAATTGATGTAGAGAAGAAGTTTAGTTTAACATCGTTAAAATTTCGGTAAAAAAATTTTTGAAAGCATTGTTTTTAAAGTGATACTGTGATTACAGTTAATAGTTTAAAAATTCTAAACTTTGTGGCAATTTTTGTTTACTTATAATACAATAATATATTATATAAATTAATATCGATAAAATTGTGTGTTATACAATTTTTTGACAACTTTTAAAAAATGTCGTCCTGTCCCTAAGGTGGACACATTTTTGGCCCTAAGGTGGTCACCATGAGTTTTTATGTAAAATCACTTTTTAATTTTTTTACGATGTAATATTTATCAAAATAAATGATGGAAAATGTAAATTTTATCGATCTGGGAAATTTTATGATGAATAATAAAATAATAAATAAAATAATAAATAAAATAATAAATAATAATAATTAAATAGTTTTTAATGTATAAAATAGGATAAATAATTAACAATATTTTATAATGGCTTCTTATAAGTAACAAACAGAGTTTGTAACTATCACCTTGGGGCCACTTTTTTTAAGCGAAATTTAAGGTGTTTTTCCAAAGTTGTCTAAGTTTTATTTTCCTTAGTAAATTTTTTGCTAAAAAGTTAGCAAAGAAGTTACAGTTTCATGGCATATATTATTATTAATTATGTTATAATTAATAATTGATTTTAGAAATATTTTTTTCCAATCAGAATCAGAATATTCTTTAGGTTCAGGGAAAGAATCAAAATTCAATCAGGAAATTAGGGAAATAACATGAAATTTCTATGTCAACCTTGAAAATAGATAAAAGCAACCGTACTATAGATAAGAAAAAAGAAACTAAAAAAGAACCGTTTACTAAATAATTAAGCGAAAGAAAAAAGTAAAGATTGAAATGAATTTACGACACATTATCGTCCTTAAAAGAAAGAAATACCACGGCGATTAATCCTTTCGTCAATCACATTGTACCCCCATAAAAGGACGATCTATTTTGTCATGGGAGTGAATTCATAGCATTTGCGCCAAAGAGAAAATCTATACTGAAGATGTTGTCCCATTGGGGACACAGGGTCTAGCGTGACTTCTATAATCTCAGTCTTGGGGGATAATTAAAGTTAAACATTCCGTAAAACAACGTCTTCAGAATTGGAAAGAAGATCAATCATCGAGGAATCCAACTGGCAGAACTTCATTCCTAGATTTCATACCTTCTTCTTCCCTCTTCTCTCCTGCATTTGTTTCGGACCGAGCGACTATACGCACTATATGCTGGGAGGGGGGATAAAGTCGAGATCAAATAATCGTCGTTTTCTCGAGGAAGCCAAGACCAAAGACACGCGACGAATGTGTAAAGTGATTTCCCGAGACGTTGATAGTCAACAGTAGACATTCTTTAGCTTCTGTGAGAAAATATAATTAAAGAGTAAACGAGTTCAACGAACGGATAATTATTTCTTCGCATCATGTGTCTTTTTAAAAACCAGTCATCGCACTCATTTCTATATATAATAATTGTCTATATAACATAATACTCTCCTCCTCCTTCACCACCTCCTCCTCATCATCGTCACACAATCATGCGTCGTCTCTTTACAGGTGTCGTGTCTCAATGTCACTTGTCATGGTTCTAGGTCATTGGAACAAGTAAATGCTCTTTGAATTTATTCGCATTGCATCCTTCCAATTACATCATACCATCGTTTCTAATTTATCATTCTGAAAAATCCCATTCGTTCCTTTAATTTCTAAGCGAACTTTTATTCTTTATTCGCAGCAAGAGAATTTTGTTTCTTTATCTTTAGTAGGAAGTTTGACAGTTTTTTTGCAATTATTTTTTCTCTCCTCATTTCTTTGGACTTTTTTTTTAAATTCCTAATGAATAGGTGAGAGTTATATAAAAGTTTAAATAAAGAACTGCACAATTTTTCTAAGGATATCAAATTGAGACAAAAAACAAATCTAAATGTTTTTCTAAGGATATCAACACAGAAAAAAACGATAAACTAATTTTACGAAGCGCCTACTTAAATAGGAGCCAAGAATATTCCCTACTTAAATTAGGTGGCCCGACTTAAATTAAGTGGGAAATATTTTTACAATAAGAATATCAATCTTATTGTAAGAATAATCACTTAATTTAAATGGGGCCACCTAATTATCTTAATAATCTAATTTTAAGAAGCTCCTATACTTAAATAGGAGCCAAGAATATTCCCTACTTAAATTAAGTGGGAAATATTCTTACAATAAGAATATCAATCTTATCATAAGAATAATCACTTAATTTAAGTGGGACCACTTAATTTAAGTAGGGAATATTCTTGGCTCCTATTTAAGTAGGAGCTTCTTAAAAATTAGATTATCGTTTTTTCTGTGAAATTGAGACAAAAAACAAATCAAAAATGTTGCTTCGCAACACTTTTGATTCGTTTTTTTGTCTCAATTTGATATCTGCAGAAAATATGTGTAAACACTGAAAAAAATTTAGTCGAAAAATTCAACAATCATTAAGCATATTTGAGTGGAAAGCAGTTAAATTAATTACATTTTTAGTTATGGTAATAACAATGTTTGTGTAGTTGATTTTACTATTTTTGATGTGGTTAAAAAATAATAGTTAAGTTGACTAAAAAAAGTAGTTAAATTACAAAGAGAACTACAAAATTTAATTGCACCAATTATAATCCAAGCACTCGATAATTAATTTTAAAAAAAGTAGCAAAAAGTAGCTTTCAAACTAAAAAAAAGTAGTAAAAACTAGCTACCGAAAATTTAAATTAAAAAATTTATTATACTTTTAAAAATATTTGAATTCTTGTGATGAATATTGTTATTTATATGAAGATAATTGCATTTTGAAAAGAATTTTATTACAAATAACTAAAAATAATTGAATTTCTCAGAAGAATTTTATAAAATTTAATTAATTAATAAATTAATTAATTAAGTTAATTAATTTAATTAATTTAATTAATTTAATTTTTTAAATAATTGATTTCTTTCGACTTATTTTATACAAATTCAAATTTAAATAATTGAATTCCTGAGAAAATTTTAATATTCATGAAAAGAATTGAATTCTTACGAAAATTTTATGAAAGTAGTAGATATTGAAAATCATTGAATTGCGAAATGTTTTTAAAAATAATTAAATTTTACAAAGAATTCTATTAAAATTTTTTGACAATAATTAAATGTCTGTGTGGTATTTTATTAAATTTTTTTTTTGAAAATAATTGAATTCCTAAAAAGCATTATAATATTTAAGAAAATAAAATTGAATTCTTGTGAACGATTTTATTGGAATTTTTTTAAATAATTGAATCTTTAAGAAGAAATTTATTACTTTTAAAAATAATTGAATTCTTGTGATGAATATTTGTTATTTATGAAGATAATTTAATTTTCCAAAGAATTTTATTAAAATGTCTCAAAATAATTGAATTTTTGGGAATAATTTTGTTATTCATCGAGATAATTGAATTCTTGGGAAGAATCTTATTAAAATCTAAGAGAATAATTCAATTATTTCAAAATAATTAAATGCAAATTGTATTTAAAATAATAGAAATTCTACAATGAATTTTATTATTTTTAAAAATAGTATTATTTATGAAAATAATTGAATAGTTGCAGAGAATTTTATCGAAATTTTCAAAAATAATTGCATTCTTGGGAAGAATTTTATTATTTATGAAAATAATTGAATTCCTGCTAAGAATTTTATTAGAATTTTTAAAAATAATTGATTTTGGTGAAGAAACAAATTTTTTATGAGGATTATTGAATTCCTGCCAAGAATGTTACTAATAATTGAGTTTCTACAAAGAATTTAGTTACTTAGAAAAATAATTGAATTCCTGCGAAAAATTTTATTCAATTATGAAAATAATTTAATTTGTAAGAAGAATTTTAATTATTTATGAGGATAATTGAATTCTTTTTAAGAATTTTATTAAAAATTTCGAAAATAATTGATTTTGGTGAAGAATTTAAATTATTTATGAGAATAATAATTGAATTCTTTCTAGGGAATTACTAAAAATTTGGAAAATAATTTAATTCTTACCAAGAATTTTATTAAATTTTTTAAAAATAATTGAATTCTTGGCAAGGATTTCATTAAAATTGAATTGAAAAAAAATTGTAATCCTACGAAGTATTTTATTATTTATGGAAATAATAGAATTTTTGCTAAGAATTTTATTTATTAATAAAAATAATTGAATTTCTGCAAAGAATTTTAATTATTTAATAGGATAATTGAATTCTGGGGAGTTACTAAAAATTTGGAAAATAATTTAATCCTGACCAAAATTTTATTAAATTTTTTTAAAATAGCTGAATTCTTGTCAAGGATTTCATTAAAATTGAATTGAAATAAAATTAAGATCCTACGAAGTACTTTATTATTTATAAAAATAATTGAATTTTTGGCTAAGAATTTTATTCCTTTATAAAAATAATTGGATTTCTGCGAAGAATTTTATTGTTTATGAAAATAATAATTAATCTCTTGAGAAGAATTTTTCTAAAATTTTTGAAAATAATTGAATTTCTAAGAAGAATATTTTTATTTAAAAAATAATTGAATTCTTTCGAAGAATATTATTCATTTATGAAAATAATTTAATTCTTTCTTAGAATTTTATTAAAGTAAAAATAATTACTTATGAAAATAATTAAATTCCTAAAAAGAATTTTATTCATTTATAAAAAAAATTGAATTTCTGCGAAGAATTTTAATTATGTAACAGGATAGTTGAATTCTTTTTAAGAATTTTATAAAAATAATTGAATTGGTGTGAAGAATTTAATTATTTATGGAAATAATGGAATTCCTGCAAGAATTTTGTTATTTTGGAAAATAATTGAATTCCTGGGAAGAATACTATTATTTATGGAAATAATTGAAGTCCTGCAAAGAATGTTGTTATTTTTAAAAATAATTGAATTTCTCCTAATAATTTTAATTATTTGTGTAGATGATTGAATTCTTGCTAAAAGTTTTGAAAATAATTGAAATATTTTTCTCATTAGGAAAAATTATTTGTGTTTGGTATATAATCAAAATAGTATAAATTGCTCTACAATTAGTCATGTAAATAAACTAATGAATTAAAAAAGGAAAAAAAAATAAAAAAAAACAAATTCACTGATGATAAATTAGAATTTTAAATATTTTAATAAAAAAAGAAAAATAGTTGATATGAAAATATCTCGTGAAATGTGTATATTATTTTTAATTCTCTTTTTTTTTAAATTTTTTCTTGTCAGCAGTGGCCACACGCTCTGCTTATCAAAGATAACAAGTGCACAATCTGCAATGGATAGTGTTGACCTACCTCAATTGCTCCGGCAATAAAACATCTCTACACAAATATAAAGATCCATTTATATTTGTGCTTGATTGATGAGGCGACTTACACCTATTATATGCCATTATTCTGAATTTAAAACAGTGCATTGCACACATTAAATGCTTCATGAATCTCGTTACTTTATCTCTATTATTTGTGCACTCAAACGTCGTGTCACTAGGAAGGGTTTGAGATATTCTATTACAACAGCGAGAGAAACGTCGCTTTCAATTGACCACAAATAAAAAAGTTTATATATTCAAACATACGAGAGCTGCTACTTTATAATAAACAAAATAATAATACAACAATAAATAAACAATAAATTCAACTATTATTTTCACGACATTTTAATTACAGTTTTTCAAAAATTTAATTTTCTTTCTGAATTTCTAAATTCAATTATTCAAAAATTTAATAATTTTAATAAATAAATATTTAAGTAATTTTTATTTATTTTCCCACAGGAAATAAAATTTCAAATAATTATAATTAGGTACCTTTTAAAATTTAATTACTTCTGAAAATTAACAACTGCAATTTTTCCACAATTCAATTATTTTTTAGAGTTTTTAAATAAAATTATTCAAAACTTCAATATTTTTTTTAGAAAAATAATAAATTAACGATTATTTCAAATAAATATTTAATTATAATATACTTTTACAGCAATTGAAAATTTAAAAAATTTAAATTTAAAAATTTTTTCAAATTTCATTATTTATTTTCTAATTTTGAATGTAAAATGAATAATTATATCGAAGAATTTTATTGTTCATGAAAATAATTGAAATCTTGAGAAGAATTTTATTACAATATTTGAAAATTGAATTTTTGCAAAGAATTTGATTGTTTATGAAAATAATAAATTTCTTAAGAAGAATTTTTCTAAAATTTTTGAAAATAATTGAATTCCTGGGAAGAATTTAATTAAAATTTCTGATTATAATTAAATTCTTGCGAAGAAATTTATTTTAATTTTAGAAATAATAAAATCTTTGCAAAGAATATAATTTTAATTTTGGAAATAATTGAATATTTGCGAAGAATTTTATTAAAAATAATTGAATTCTTTTAAGGAATTTTATTTAAATTGTATTGAAAATAACTGAATCCCTGAACAGAATTTTATTATTTATAAAAATAATTGAAGTCTTGCGAAGAATTTTATTGTTTATAAAAATAAATAATTCCTAAGATTTTTCTAAAATTTTTGAAAATAATTGAATTCATGGGAAGAATTTTATTAAAATTTTTGATTATAATTATATTCTAGCGATAAAATTTTTTTGATTTTGGAAATAATAGTATTTTTGCGAAGAATTTTATTTTAATTTTGGAAATAATGGAATTTTTGCGAAGAATTTTATAAAAAATAATTGAATTCTTTTGAGGAATTTTATTTAAATTGTATTGGAAGTAATTGAATTCCTGACAGAATTTTATAAAAAATAATTGAATTCTTTAAAAGAATTATTTTTAAATTTTGGATAATAATTGAATTGTGCGAAGAATTTTATTAAAAATAATTAAATTTTTGCGAAGAATTTTATTGTTTTTAAAAATAATTAATTTCTTAAAAGAATTTTTCTAAAATTTTTGAAAATAATTGATTTTCTGGGAAGCATTTTATTTAATATGAAAATAATTAAATTCTTGAGAAGAATTTTATTGATTATGAAAACAATTGAAATTTTAAGAAGAATTTTATTAAAATTTCTGATTATAATTAAATTCTTGCGAAGAAATTTATTTTAATTTTGAAAATAATAAAATTTTTGCAAAGAATTTTATTTTAATTTTCGAAATAATTGAATTTTTGCGAAGAATTTTATTAAAAACAATTGAATTCTTTTGAGTAATTTTATTTAAATTGTAATGGAAATAATTGAATAGAGCGAAGAATTTTATATCAATTAAATTAATGAATGAATTAAATTTTAATATTTATTAAAATTTTGGATAATAATTGGATTCTTTAGAAGAATTTTATTTAAATTTTGGATAATAATTGAATTTTGCGAAGAATTTTATTGTTAATATGAAAATAAATCAAATCTTTCTAAATTTTAATTAGCGTAGGTAATTAATTAATTTTCTTAATTCGAATTTATGTACCTACTTAGATTTAGAAAATAATTTTTAAAAGAAAAAAAGAATCGAAATGTAAAATTAAAAGTATAAAAATATTTTTTTTTTCCTAATAAAATGTAACGTTCCACAATATTTCGGTCTAAATGAGTAAAATTCTATTTTTGGGACGAGTCAATATTTTAAACTGGTAATGATGCTTTTAGCGGTGGCATTGACATAAAATCCTGTTTTATTTAACAAAACTGCGTCCATGATGAGAAAAAATATATTGTATAAACTTAACATGAAATAGTTTACACAATTAATTTTCTATTAGAAAGAACATATAGACAAATTGAATTAATTTAAGTCAGAGCACGTTTTAGGAAATTCCTCGCATATAATTACATTTTATTTTCTACATCTCGCATTTATTATGTTATAATAATATTCTAATAGAGAAATATTTTTTCAATTTTCGAAAAATTCCCCCCTTAAAATTATAATTTTCTTTTAATTTTCATTTCATTTTATTCAATAATTAATATGAATTTTTTTTCTTCAATTTTTCGAAAAATTAATGGAAAAATTAAAAATTGAATTGAATTCCATGAATATTTATTAATAAAAAATAGAAGTAAAAAAAAAAATTAAAAAATTAAATATTCAAATTAAAAAAACGTGACATAATTTTGTCTTGCACTATTTGGTTTCGTTTTCAAATATATATATATATAAAATGTTCGAGATTATACAGAGATTTTTTTTGAAATTATAACTGATTTTCGTCTCGTCTCTTTGGAAACGAGTTAATTACATTAATATCTGAGAAATTCGAGGAATTGCAATCGAATGTACAACCTGTAACTATATATCTATCATAATATGCGTGCACAGAATATTCTTAGCAATTTACTAAGTATGTAATAAGTGGTTATCGTTAAGCTATACAATAAAAAAAAAGTGATAATGAAATGGTAATAGTCTCTATATGTTTAGCTATTTCTTTAAATTAATTTTTCTAGTTTTCAATTCACCCTTTCGAAAAAATGAAAATAAAAATGAAAACCAGACTACATGGCAGTATGAAATTTTGTTTCATACTGTCGACAAAAAGAAATTGTTTCAATTTTTTGTTCATTTCTCTTTTCAATCTCATAATTGAAATAATAGAACAATAATTGAAATGATAAAATATTAACTGAATAAATAAAAAGTAATTTAGGCACAAAATTGTTTCAATTATTTTTTATTTTTCACTTCTATTAAGTAATGGAAATAATAGAATAATAATTGAAATTATAGAAATAATAATTTAATTTAGACGAATAATAAATTATAATTATTTATGAGAATAAAATCGAATTCCTGTTAAGAGTGTTACTAAAAATTTTGGAAATAATTGAATTCTTGCGAAGAATATTGTTATTTATAAAAATAATTTAATTCCGCAGAAGAATTTTATTATTTAATAAAATAATTGAATTCCTGCTAAGAAATAAAAAAAAGTTTTTGAAATAATTGAATTGCTGCGAAGTTTTTTTTCTTTATGAAAATAATTGACTTTTGTCAAAGAATTTTAATTATTTCTTAGAATAATTAAATTCTTACAAAAAATGTTATTAAACTTTTTATAAATAATTTAATTCTTGCGAACGATTTAATTAAAATTTTTGAAAATAATTGAATTTCTGCAAAGAATTTTGTTATTTATGCGAAAATAGTTGAATTTCTGGAAAGAATTTTAACATATATATATGAAAATATAAATGAATTCTTGTCAAGAATTTTATTAAAATTTTCGAAAATAATTGAATTCTTGAGAAGAATTTTCTTATTTATAAAAATAATTGAATTTTATTATTTATGAAATTAATTGCATTTTTGACAAGGATTTTATTAAAATTTTTGAATATAATGGAATTCTTGCGAAGGATTTTGTTATTTATAAAAATAATTTAATTCCGGAGGAGAATTTTATTAAAATTTAAAAAAATTTGAATTTCTGAGAAGAATTTTAATAATTTATGAAGATAATTGAATTCTTTCTAAGAATGTTACTAAATTTTTTTTAAATAATTGCATTCTTGGGAAGAATTTTATTATTTATGGAAATAATTGAATTTCTATGAAGAATTTTATTATTTATGGAAATAATTGAATTCCTGCGAAGAATTTTATTCATTTATGAAAATAATTGAATCTTGCTTAGAATTGTATTAAAATGTTTGAAAATAATTGAATTCTTGCTTAGAATTGTGTTAAAATTTTTCAAAATAATTGAATTCTTGCGAAGAATTTTGTTATTTATAAAAATAATTGAATTCTGGAGGAGAATTTTATTAAAATTTTTCAAAATAATTGAATTTCTGAGAAGAATTTTAAATATTTATGAAGATAATTGAATTTTTTCAAAGAATATTACTAAAATTTTTTAAAATAATTTAATTCCTGCTAAGAATTTTATTCATTTATGAAAATAATTGAATTCTTGCTTAGAATTGTATTAAAATTTTTGCAAATAATTGAATTTTAGTATTTATTTTGTATAATAGAATAATAACTGAAATAATACCATATTAACTGAATAAATAAAAATTAAATTAAACCTATAGTTGTTTCAATTTTTGTTCATTTTTCTTTTCAATTTAATGATGGAAATAAGAAAATAATAATTGAAATAATAGAATAATAATTAAACAGTAGAATGATAACTAAAATAATAGAACAGTAATTGAAATAATAAAATATTAATTTAATAAATAAAAAGTAATTTAATCGTAATTCAAAAACAATTAACAAATCACGAAAAAAGTAAATTTTCAAATTACTAAATAAAATGTTAGCAAATTTTAGAAGAAATTTAGAAAATATTTACTTTTGTTTCTATAAGTCTAAAATATTTTCGCGATTTGGTCAATAGACTAATTAAATATTACAATAAACAATTAATTAATAATATTGTAATCTCGTTAATAATATTGCAATCTAATTAATAATCTAGTCAAAATCTAATAATTTTACTAATAAAATAAAGCTACTAATTTAGATTAAAATTTTTTTTATATATATTAACTTGATATAAATTGTTTGAAGTCGAAAAAAAATTGATAGTTTGATAACTAATTAATAGTGATAATTAAAAGTGATAATTAATAGATATAATTAGCTCTCGTTATAATTGCCAATGTTTAATAACACTTGTTAATATTTCAAATTCAATGGTACTATAAAATCAGCATGACAGATAAGGTGAATTTACTTCTGACAGAAAGTGTCTTTTTACTTCACATAAACTCGTTCTTCCTGCCAGTCATCATTCTCTATCTTATCCTGTAGGATTTTTCAAAACGGTGAATTCATCCGAGAAAAACATTCGACTATATATATACATATATATAAAAGCTATCTAAATCATTCAATTGAAATTTTTCTCTCTCGATTCTCGTTAATTGCCTGAAAAAGTCATTTCATACCCACATTGGAAAAATCACGGAAGCAATATCTAATAATCGCGCACTTGATTACAACACTCAGATGAAGAAGAATAATAATGAGAGAAAATAAAAAATAAATTTCCACAAAGAAATTGCTTCTCATTTTCAGGCCTCGGTCTCAAGTGACTATTGCGATACTTTTTGACACCTTTTTCACTTCGTACAATTTAGCTGCTATTTTTATAAATAAATTACCAATGACACTTATTTCGTTAAAAAAAAGCCACTAATTAATTTTTTAAACAGAGAATTTTAATAAATTTATTTATTGAATAAAATTGAATAAATTTTTATTTAGTTAAATTTATTTTAACTGAATAATTCATTCAATAAATTTATTTTAACTGAATAATTTATTTAATAAATTTATTTTAACTGAATAATTTATTTAATAAATTTATTTTAACTGAATAATTTATTTAATAAATTTATTCAGTGAACAAATAAATTCTAAGACTTTAGGAAAATTGGAGACCGTAAAAATATCGCAAATTAAAAGTTGAAATCCGTTAATAATTGTATTAATTTTAATTATTTTAAATAATTTTATATAAATTGTTTATATTAATTGAATTCTCTAGATTCATTATCTGATTATAAATAATTATAGAATTAGGAATATTGACGAATATTTTGAGATTCAATATGGAGATGATACTCTCCACCTGCGAACGTCAAGGTCACCACCAGATGGCAGTTCAGTTACTTCTTGGAATTTTTCCTGCCATCTGGTGGCGACCTTAGTGTTCTCAAGTGGAGAAATTAAACCACCTTTTCATCAAAACTTTTTTTTCAGTTAAAAATATTATTTTAATAATTTAAATTGTTTTTAAGCACAAAACATACTCGTTATTTATCAATAAATAATATGCAACTACTGCGAACATTTTACATTTTTTATACTATTTTTTATTTCTAAATTCGGTCCGAGCCCTTTTCACAGACGTAATTTTTTTAATAAATAAAATAAATAATTTGACTGAATGTTTTTATTTAAATTTTTATAATAAAATAAATAAAATTTTTGAATAAAAAATAAAGAAATAACAAAAATATTGTCATTCAGTTAAACGTTTGGTACTTTAGGGCGAAATAGTTTTTAACCAAATTTTCTATCATTAACTTACCTAAATTTTTATTAATTTTAGAAATAGAAAATAAAATAATCAATTTTAAAGAAATTGGTTTCTCTTTCCATATAAATAGTAAGTATATTGATCGTTTTTTTCTGCAAAGAATAATTGGCATTAAAAATGTTTTTAACGCTTAATTTTATTGATAATGACAGGTTGCAATGGTTTGAAAATTGTTTTTTACAATTGGTGGGGGATTTACTTGAAGGAATCTAGAGTCTTCGGCGCACGAATCGCTTATCGAAGTCACGCGACGGGTGGTTACGGTTTTTTCGAAGGCACCGTTTTCGTAAGGATTGTGTGTGTATATATATTTAGTTGAACGGGTTATATACACTTTCTCCAATCTCCTGTCATCTTTTAAGATTTCCAGGACCACTTGTTCTTTTTTCTTTTTTTTATCAATTCGCTGAAATAAAATTAATTGCCTTTTTCGATAAGAATAAATTTATAATACAGAATTTGCAAAATTTTTAATTCTCGATTTCATTCCTCATTTCACGAATGATTGTTTTATCTTCAAATGAATTTAGTATCGAGTATTGACAGTTGCAAATAGTCGCACATTATTTATTTGCGAATAATGTTTTGTCTTTTAACTACAAATTAATTTATTCTCGACATCATTTTTTAATTATAAAAAAGTTTTTTAGGAATAAAATGGTGGTTTAATTTCTCCACTTGAGAACGCCAAGGTCGCCACCAGGTGGCAGGAGAAATTCCAAGAAATAACTAAAGTGCCATCTGTCGGTGACCTTGACGTTCGCAGGTGGAGAGTCGCGAGTGTCTCAGAATTAATTTCTTCACTAAATAAATTGACATTAAAATTCTCTATCTATTCTCTATATCTATTCATATACTCTAAATATTTTATATATAATATTTTCATATAATATATAAAATATATAATTATATTATAACACATAAAAAATAAAACAGAATAAAAAATTCATACATTTAAGCAAAAGAAAATAAAAAAAAATTAAATCTTCAGGGAAAATTTAATTTTACAAATTATGTGCGCGATTGTCAACGAGATTACGTTCATATATACGTATATAATGTTCCTTTGAGTCTATGATAAATGAGAGTGTGAACATATAGAAAAATCTACTTGTTCTCTGAAGAAGAATTAATAAGGAATCTAACCGCACTTCCGTCCACAGATTCATTTTATATATAGATAATTATAAACATAAAAGAACCAACACAAATACCCGCATGTTAGTTTAAAATACATGTCACATGGAAATTAAAATTTTCAGATATACAAGATAATATGGCTGATTTAAAGTGTGTAATAAAATAAAAATTAAAATATATTAAAATCTTGTATGTTATGTCTTAAAAATAAAATTGATGTTTTCCGCCTTTATAAATTCTTTGGAGGCGTATACGTATAAATAAGCAATAAAGAGCACCTTTTTGAATTTTCCGGTGATCATTTTGTTTTTAGAAAATTTTCTCTCGTGCAGAATTTTTGTTTTTACGGAATTTTTTATGTTTAAATTGTATATAAATTATTTTTATTACAATTCAATCTTAATAAATTTTGGTTACATAAAAATTCTGTTAATATTTAAATTCGATTAAACAAAAATTCTACAAAGAATAATTTTATAAAAGGAAAATTTTGCAAAGAAAAATTCTACGAAAGGAAAATTCCACGAAGGGAAATTCTATGCAAAAAGAATCCTATAATAAAGGAAAACTCAACAATAGGAAAATCTTATTAATTGTAAAATTTGGGTCAAAAATAAAATTTATTTTACTACTTTTTTTTTAGATTTGTGACACTAAAAGCTACAGAATTAAATTAGCTAATAATTAAAATAAAAAATTATTCTCAAAAATGTTTAAAATTTCTTTGAAACGATTCAATTATTTTGAAAAATTTTAAGAAAATTTTTCGTACGAATTCAATTATTTTCCTAAATAATGAAAATCTTCGGAGAAATTCAATTATTTTCAATATCTACTATTATTTAATAAATTTTCCCAAAAGAATTAAATCATTTAAAAGAATCTTAATAAAATTCTTTGTAAACATTTAATTATTTTCATAAATAATAAAATTTTTACAGGAATTCAATTACTTAAAAGAATTTTTATAAAATTCTTCTTGGGAATTCAATTATTATTTGGAATTTTTAATGCAACTCTTCGCAGAATTTAAATTATTTTTAAAAATTTATTAAAATTCTATATACAAGAATGGAATTATTTTCAATAAAATTTTAATTAAATTCGTCGAAAAAAATTTGAAAGAATTCAATTATTTAAGTAAATAATAAAATTCCTAGCTGGAATTCAATTAGTTTCATAAATAATAAAATATTTAAGATATAAATTCAATTATTTTGAATATAATTTTAATAAACATCTTCGCAGAAATTTTATTTTATTTTTGCAAGACTTCAATTATTTTTATAAATAATAATACATTTTACAAAATTTCAATTATTTTTTATACAATTTTAAATAAATTCCTCGAAAAATGAAATTATTTAAAAATTTTTTATTAAAATTCTTCGAAAGAATTCAATTATTTTCAGAAATTTTTATAAAATTCTTTATAAGAATTAAATTTTAAGAAATATTTAATTATTCAATAAATTATTTATTTTGATATTTAAATAATTGAATTTTCGCAAAAAATTCTAAGAAGAATTAATTTAAAATTGAATTTCAATAAAAAATTAAGTTCATAATTAAATATTACGAGTGTTATATTATGAATTTTTAGAAATAATTAAATCTCAAAAGATTTTTAACCCTGTATCCTTTAAAAATTTTAATTGTTGTTAAACTGTAACAATATTCAATTTTTTATTTTTTTTCAAATATATAAATTTATTTTGTCTCTAAAAAAATTATTAAAGTTTTGAATAATTTTAATTAAAAACATCAACAAAAAAATTATTGAATTTTGGAAGAATTGCAGTTGTAATTTTTAAAAATCGTTTAATTTCAAAAAAATTCTACACATATTTAAAATATTTAATTATTTTAAATATTGTAATAATTGTAATTTCCGTGGATAAATAAATAAGTATTGAAATATTTATTTAACAAAAATTATTCAAGTTTTGAATGTAATTTAATTTGAAAATTATGAAAAAAATTATTCGTCTTTTGAAAAATTGTAAATGTTTTGAAGATAGTTGAATTCCCGTACATTATTTTTAAAAGATTAAATTATATTTCCAATTATTTAGAAATATTGTCAAATTTTAAAAAAATGTACATTTGAAAGATATTCTTTTTATTTATTTAAAAATTATGTTTACATTAAATTATATTTTTGTAGAAATTAAAATTAAAAATTTAGAAAATTTTTGAACTTTGTAAAAATGTAGAATTCAAGATATTAGCAGTATGAGAAAAAATACTACTTTCGGAGTAAATTTTTCTACACTCGAAATAAATTTTACTACGTTCAAAGAAATATTTGTAAAAAAATTAGTAAAATTTACTTTGAACGTAGCAAAATTTATTCTGAAAGTATAGTAAAAGTTACCAGAAATGTTTTACTATAAAAGTAGTAAAAGTTACTTTATATTTTTCTCCATGAATTTTAATGAAATATTTCCTTCTATTTAATTTTAATATGTAGGATTTTTTCCTGTAGAATTTATATTTGCGTAGAATTAATAAAATTTATTAAAGTGTACAGTTTCCTCGCGTAAAGTTAATTGTGTAGAATTTTTTTTTTTGTAGGGTATTCGTATATTGAAAATTTGTAAAAATAATTACTAAGCGGAATTTTCTTCTCACTTTGAGATTTTATTTTTTTCGGTGTAATTATTAAGAGCGAGGCTTGAAATTAAAAAGTAAATTTTCCAAAAATGCATCTAATTAATTAATTTAATTATTCAAAGAAAAGAAAGCAAAGATCAAGTATCAAGAACTTTAACCCCCCCTATATATAAAGTGCAACGTCAATGACACATTGGGACATGAACGAATGGCCTTAGAAGTCACAACGATATACACACAAGTGACAAGACAAACCCAGCGGCAGTGAACTCTGAAGGATGTTATCCAACGACACGTAACGAGCGCTTCATTAATTTCGTAATCGACAACGCGTCGTATAGTCGTCGTCGTAGTCGTCGTTGCATCAAATGGAAATTTAACGGGGAGGGTCTCTAACATCCGTCAAAAGCGTATCGCAAAAATTATAATATTATAATAATAGTCTCTATCTTATTCTCTCTTAAAAATGGGAGTGACATGATTTTTGTCGTGTGCCGAGGATAAAGTGTCCCTTACGTAATAAATATACCACAATATAATCTTCCTCGACCAACTCATACAATAATAATATCACTGTGCACACAAACGTTAATCTCATCGTTTTATCGAAAGGATTCACGCAGCGTCAATAATGCACAAAATTCATTGAAAAACTCATATCTCACATCATTTATCAACACGATCATTAGGAATTGCTTTCCCGCGGTGATTTTGATTTATTCTCCTATATAATATTGACCGTTTTTCCCTTTGATTTATATCTTTGTAATTTTCTTATCATTCACGACACGTAAATCGCGTTTCTACTTTCCGGACTCTGTATATGCCAAATTAGTAGCAAATCAAATAGGAAAAGAAAACTAATGTATTTCATCTGAACTATAAATTATTTGTTTTGATTAATTAATGTCATTAATTAAATAAAGTCAATTCGTTGTCAAAGTAATTAATTAATTAAAGTCCATTAATTGTTGCTTTTCTTTTCTACTTTTAGAATTTATTATATTACAGTTATAGAAATTCGATTTCATCAAAATCATCTATTTTCCGAATTGTAATTATTTTACCCTAATTTTCATTAAGGGTTGCCACAAAAATTACATTTTCTTTTTCCCTGATTTCCAGAAAAAATTTTGATTTTTTCCCTGACTTCAAAAAGTATTCTGATTCTGCTTTTTAAATAAATATTTAAACATTATTATTTTTCCATTGGACTTAAAATTTTCAAAAATTATTTTTATCATTTCGATTATTCTTACTAAAATTTTCAACTCAAATTCTTCTATAAATCAATTTTTTAAAAATAATTTTTGAAAAAGTTTTTTGAGAATTTTTAAATCCTTTTGTTTACAATTTAAATTTAAGAAATTTCAATTATTCTGCGACATTCTTCAATTAAATATATTAGAAATTAAAAACTTTAAATAATTGAAAAAAAAATTCCACTAAACATTTTTGAAAAAAATTAATTCTACAGAATTCTTAAATTAAAAGTATGAAAAGTTGAAATTTTCAAAGATTTTAATTTGAAACTTTTTGAAAATTCAATTATTTTTTAAAAATCCACAATTTTAATAGCTATTCAATTATAATTTAAAATTTTAACTGAAATACATTTTTGAATCAATATTTATTAAAAAATTTTACGAAAATCCAATTATTTAAATACAATAATAAATAATTTAATGAATAATTGATTTTTCATAAAGAATTTTATCAACAAATTTTTAAATAATTGAATTCTTTTGGCGAATTTTAAAAAAACATTTAAGAATAATTATATTTTTTGAGAAATTCGATTAAAATTGTATTAAAAATGATTAAAATTCTGCGATGAATTTTATTATTTATCAAAATAATTGAATTTCTAGGAAGAATTTTAATATTTATGAAAATAATTGAATTCCTTGCTAAGAATGTTACTAAAAATTTAGAAAATTATTCAATTCTTGAGAAAAATTTTGTTATTTTATAAAAATAATTGAATCCCTTTGAACAATTTTATTCGCTTATGAAAATAATTGAATTCTTGATTAGAATTTTATTCAAATTTTGGAAAATAATTGAATTATTGTGCAGAATTTTAATTATTTTTGAGAATAATTGAATTTTTTCTAAGAACATCTTAAATTTTGGAAAATAATTGAATTCTTGCAAAGAATATTGCTATTTATGAAAATAATTGAATTCCTGGGAAGAATTTTATTATTTATGTATAAATTAATGAATTTCTGTAAAGAATTTTGTTATTTACGAAAATAATTTAATTTTTTCTAAGAATTTCAATTATTTGTAAGAATGATTTAATTCTTGCTAAAATTTTAACAAAAACTCATTTTTAAATTAATTTTTATTGCAAAATTATACGAGTATTCAATTATTTATATACAAAAAAAATAATTTATTGAATAATTGAATATTTCGAATTCTCATAAAGAATTTTATCAACAAATTTTTAAATAATTAAATTTCTATGGAATTTTTATTATTTATGAAAATAGTTCATTGTTTTAATTTTATTGAAATTTTTCTTAAATAATTGAATTTTTTTTTGGAAAATTTTATAAAAATAGTAGATTTTGAAAATCATTGAGTTGAGGAAATTTATTTTGAATAATTGCAATTTTAAATTTCGGAAAAGAATTTTATTAGTTATAAAAAAAAATTGAATTTCTATGAAGAATTTTAATATTTATGAAAATAATTGAATTCTTTTATAAGAATTTTATAAAATTTTTAAAAAGAATTGATTTCCTGCGAAAAATTTTGTTATTTTCAAAAGTAATTGTAATCCTATGAAAAAAATAATTGAATTAAAATTTTTCATTTTGAAAATAATTGATATTCTGCGTAGAATTTTAAATAACAAAAGAAATAAAACTGAATTTCTTTAAAATAGAAAATTTATTTCAATAAAACCTGACAAAATTTGCGATTACTGTTTTAATTTTTTTAAATTACTTTTGGAAATAGTAATAATATGATAAACAGTTTGTAAAAATTGAATCTTCATTTTTCAAAATAACACAATATGAAATGTTGATTAATGACTTTGTGATCCAGTTTGGTAATGAATGTATGGGGTAGAGACTGATTATGAAAAACGACGTTGAAAATAGATTTAATTTGTCCATGCTGCTCCTTCCGAGGGACCCTCATTTAAGCAAATAAAAAAAAGCCAATGTTTAAATTCTGAACCGGAATTTCATTGCTGAGTCCTTTCCCATTATTAATGAATGATTTATCGTCGTAATATTGACAAATGATCTTCTCCTCCTCCTCCTTACCCCTCTAGATGACACATATTTAATGATATATAATATATTATGATGAATCCAGTCCCGTCGAATAATATTAAATACAAGGAATTAGGAACCTATCGTATTCGTGAGTTTCCCATTTTTTTGCAAATTGAAAATTTCTTAGCTATTGGCAATGAAAATTACCACCGCGGGCTCGGTGCCGCTAGTGTTTTACACCAAAAATGGACGAAATGGGTGTACAAATTTAAAAAAATATAAACTTATATTGTGACTTTTCTGTTTTAATTTTAAGTAGTTTTTCAATAAAAAGATAAATAATGACCAACAATCTTAACAAATATTTCTTAAACATTAAAATACTTTAAATATTAACATTTTTTGCAACCTTGTACACCCACAGTAGCCATTTTTTTTAGTTCACGTTATGGTCACTATGTGTCGCATTGCAATTTTAAATCCCCAATCTGATAATAAAATCTGTTTGAATGTTTTTCAAAAGAATTAAATTGTATAAATATTAAGAATATTATAAATATTACAAATATTAATAATATTAATAATAATATGATTAATATTGATAATACTGTAAATATTAATAATATTATTAATGTATTTAATTAATTTAATCAATTTCGGAAAAAGTTTGAAATATTTAATTACCTAATGTCTATAATAAAATATTTAAATATTTTTCCAAATCCTTCAAATTGAAATGAATGAATGAAAATTTTCAAGATAATTGATTCTGGAAGAGTTCGAATATCAAAGAAGCATTTTTTCTTTATAAATAATTGAATTTCACAAGATTTTAAATTGAATTTTTTTGAAAATAATTGAATTTTACAAGGTATTCAATTGTATTGTTTTAAATTTACTTCCAGAAGGTTTTAAATTGAATTTTTTAAAATAATTTACTTTTACAAAGTTTTCAATGGAATTTTTTAAAATAATTGAATTTCATCAGGTTTTAAATTGAATTTTATGAAAATAATTGAATTTTAACAAGATTTAATTAAAAATTTTTGAAGGTAATTGAATTTTAACAGGTTTAAAATTGATTTTTTGATGATAATTGATTTTGGAAAAGTTTCAATAAAAAGTTTTATAATAATTAATTGAATTATACAAGATTGTAAATTGTATTTTTTGAAAATAATTGACTTTTCCAAAATTTTAAATGTAATTTTTTTAAATAATTGAATTTTTTAAACTAATTTTATTGGATTTTATAAGTTTAGGAATTTAAATTTTTTAAAGCAATTGAATTTTAACAAGATTTAATTAAAAAATTTTGAAGGTAATTGAATTTTAACAGGTTTAAAATTGATTTTTTAATAATAATTCATTTTGGAAAAGTTTCAATTACAAGTTTAATAATTATAATTGAATTATACAAGTTTGTAAATTGTATTTGTTTTGAAAATAATAGATTTTTAAATGTTTTAAATTGAAATTTAAAAAAAAAAAATTCTACGAGGAGCTGATAGTTGCAATTTTTTTTAAATAATTAAATTTCACAAGGTTTATAATTTAATTTAAAAAAAAATTAAATTTCAGCAGGTTTTAAATTGTATTTTTTTTAAAGAAATTTAAATTTTACAAGATTTAAAATTGCAATTTTAAATTAATTAAAGTTTAGTAGTTTTTAAATTCAAATTTTTGAAAATAGTTGATTCTGAAAATGTTTTTGTTACAAGTTCTGTAATTAAGTGAATTGTACATGGTTTTAAAATAGTAAAATTCTGAAAAATTATATTTCTTAAAAACAATTGAATTTTTTTGTTAAATAAATTACACCTTGCACATGGTTTTGAATTGAAATATTTAAAAGTAATTGAATTTCAGAAGGTCTCAAATTGAAATTTTGGAAAATAGAATGACAATAAAATAAAAATCAAGTAAGCGAGACATTTTTAATGGAAACATGGAAGAAACGAAGTTGACCGCGAAGTTGTCGACAGGGCGCTAGTTCCATAAAATTCTTGAAGATTCTATAAATTTCTATAAAAGTCGCACCTTTTAGAGTTTTGAGAAAAAGGAATAAAATTTAAAGAGTTGATATTTTACTCCTCTGAGTAATGGTCCTGAAATAATCGTTTAATAATCTTTTACTATCTTTTACTATCTTTTAATAGTCTTTTACTATCTTTTACTATCTTTTACTATCTTTTACTATCTTTTACTATCTTTTACCATCTTTTACCATCTTTTAATAATCTTTTACTATTTTTTAATAATCTCTTACTATCTATTAACAATCCTTTACTATCTTTTAATTCAACAATAATTTAATAACCCTTAAATGCAATAAAATAATTGAAGAAAGAAATATTATAGCAGAATTAATAAAAATAAAAGTCTCCGTTGAAGGATTAGTTAATGTTTTTCTCCGTTAGCGATGTTTATAAATTTATAATGTTCAAAAAGAAAATATCGAACTGACACAATCTGAGAAATCAATCACAAGCGCCTTACTTGTACGAGCAGAACGTATGTTTTACACGAATCTGAACGAGAACTCCCGCTGATGGGGAATGTAGGTACAATGTGATTGCAGAAACGACTACATCCAGGTCCGCCTCTGCAGCCATAAGATCATCCAGCTTCTGGAAAGTATCTTGTCGTCTTGCCTTAGGAGTTGTCTCGTTGATGATAATGAAGTAACGGACCGGTTACGATTTAGGAAGCGACAAGACTTGTCAGTCGCATAGTTCCCATTCATTTTTATATACTATATTATGTGCTTTCGGTTTGTATGTTAAAGAAAACAGTCTCGTTTTTCAAACCGTAACATTTGTTGTGTTATATGTCATTCGCTTTGTAATTTGTAATGACAATGATTGCAATGATAAGACAATAAGGTAATAATAAAATTATAAGAGTAAAATTTATTGTTTGCTTCCTCAGCAAACATCCAATCCAAAGTTAATAAAAATAATTCAGAGTTGCCACGCAAGCTGGAAACCTATAAAACCTGGAAATGTCAGGGAATTTTGATCAAAATCCTGGAAAATTGTTGTCTAAAGTTATTCTGTTTATTCTTGAAATCTAATTTTACTTCAATATTTCAAAATTAATTAAATTTTAAAAAACCTAGATTTTTAAAAAATTTTATTAACTAAAACTCTTCTGAAATTAGTTCAATTTTGTAATATATATTTAATTAATTATTAAAAATAATGGATTTATAGAAGAATTTTAGTTAAAAACACTAAAACAAATTGAATTTTAAAGCAATTACAAATTATTGCAGAAATTCAATTATTTTCAAAAGTAGTAAAATTTTTCTCAAAAATTCAATTATTTTCAAAAATTTTAATAAAATTCTTAGCAAACTTTTAATTATTTTCAAAATTCGTCAAAAGAATTCAATTATTTAAAAATTTGTTGATAAATTTCTTTATGAGAATTCAAAACATTCAATTATTTAATAAATTATTTTTTTGTACATAAATAATTGAATACTCGTAGAATTTTGCAATAAAAATTAATTTAAAAATGAGTTTTTGTTAAAATTTTAGCAAGAATTCAATCATTCTGACAAATAATTGAAATTCTTAGGAGAAATTCAATTATTTTTTTAAATAACAAAATTCTTTGCAAGAATTCAATTATTTTCCAAAATTTTAAATGTTTAAAAAAAATTCAATTATTCTCAAAAATAATTAAAATTCTACGCAATAATTCAATTATTTTTAAAAATTTGAATGAAATTCTAATTAAGAATTCAATTATATTCATAAACGAATAAAATTTGTCAAAGGGATTCAATTATATTTATAAAATAACAAAATTTTTCTCAGGAATTCAATAATTAAATATTATTTTAAACATTAGAATTTAAGTATTATTTTAATACAGTTTTAATTAAATTTCTTTAAAAAATTAAATTATTTTCAAAAATTTTAATAAAATTCTTTGTAACAATTCAATTTTTTTCAAAATAATGTCTACTATTTTAATAATATTTCACAAAAGAATTCAATTATTTAAAATGTAATTTTAATGAAATTCGTCTCGAGAATGCAATTATTTTGAAAAATAATATAATTTTTCTTAGAAATTCAATTATGTTCAAAAAGTTACAAAAATTCTCGTCAAAATTTCAATTATCTTTATAAATAATAAAATTTTTCTCCGAAATTCAATTATTTTAAAAAATTTTAGATGTTCTTAGAAAAAATCCAATTATCCTCTAAAATAATTAAAATTCTGCGCATTAATTCAATTCTTTTCAAAAATTTGAATAAAATTCTAATCAAGAATTCAATTATTTTCATTAAGAAATAAAATTTTTCAAAGGAATTTAATTATTTTTATAAAATAACAAAATTTTTCTCATAAATTCAATAATTTTCTAAATTTGTAGTAACATTCTTATAGCAAGGAATTCAATTATTTTCAAAAATAGTATAATGCTTTGCAGAAATTCAATTGTATTAAAAAATTTACAAAATTTCAATTATCTTTATACTTAATAAAATTTTTATCAAATTTCTCGAAAAATAAAATTATTCTTAAAAATTTTATTAAAATTTGTTAAGAGAATTCAATTATTTAAAAATTTGTTGATTAAATTCTTTATGAAAATTCAATTTCAAGAAATATTCAACTATTTAATGAATTATTTATTTTTGTATTTAAATAATTGAATTCTCTTAAAATTTTCGAATAAATATCGATTTAAAAATGTATTTCAGTTAAAATTTTAGATTATAATATTGAATATTGAAAGCGTGGATTTTTAGAAATAATTGAATTTTCAAAAAGTTTCAAATTAAAATCTTTGAAAATTCGAGCGAGTAACAGAAAAACCTACTGAAAAGGAAACTTCATTCCCTATATCTCTCTGATTTTTTCCCTTCCTTCTTTTTTTTTTCTTGTAGAGGAAAAGAAATCTCGCCTGCTCAGTTTGTATGTTTGCCGTCAATCTGTTTGCTTTATACCAAAGTGAATTCACGAGGAAAGATTGCGACCGTTAGATTTAAAGAGATATTGATACCTCGAGGTGAACAATAAACCGCAAGTTACGCAGGTTGTTGTTCAGCACGCGTGGGATGTAATACGACACGTGTAGTTGAACCTCTATTGAAACGAATGCACAAGGCTGTCCCGACTTGTCAATTATCTTGATCCAAAGCCTAGACGAAGAATTATCGCAAATAAATTAGACCTCTAGCATTATTATTCAAAACTAAATTTTACCCGGAAATCAATTTTTTTTGCTCTAATTTTATCTGTATTGTTCTCCTAATATACCATGACGCATTATGAGCTACTTCTGTGTATACATTCACCATCAGGGTTGCCAGGCTATTACATTTTCTTCTTCTACAAATTTTTGAAAATAATTAAACTTGGGCAAAGAATTTTATTAAAATTTTTGAAAATAATAATAATTTATTCTCATTAATTTTATTTCCGCATTTTATCGTTCCATCGTCAAAATGCCAAATGAAATGCATAAACTATTCGATCAATAATTCGAAAAATGTTTTTACAAAGAAATTATAGACCAACATGTGTGTATATATTGATGATGGTAAAATATTTTGAATAATCAACGCAGCAAGAGCAATAACGAGAATATTTACGTGAACAACAAGTTAATCCCTTGTTCTCATAAAATGTTTTCAGCACATACAAAAAGGAAACAAATTGAATTTCAATTTGCAACGAATACTTTGAGAATACTTTACTGCTGACATTAATGAGAAAAAATTGGATTACCTTTTCGAACCTAAACTGCAAAGTTTATGTCTTACAATAATCATCAACTGCACGTGTGCAGTATTTTTTTAAAGATCGGACTAAATTAACAAACATCACGCTGATTAATTTCTTTAATTAAAAAACAAAGCTGTCGAGTAAAGGAAAACTTTTTACAGAAGAGAAATTCTTTTGATGAAATTCAACTCCAATTTGTGTTATGTTTGTATTTTCATTTTAAAGATTACAAATACAACCTACAATTTTTTGTTCCTTAGATACCTTCAAGCATCTTAACTTGCAGCAACTTTCAGAATATTGCTGCAAGTTTCAGAATATTGAGGAAATTTTGTCAATGTTGCTGATGGTTTAGATGCTTCAAGGTGCCTAAGGAGCAAAAAATGTTATGTTTGTATTTTCATTATAAAAATTACAAACATAACATAACATTTTTAGCTTCTTAGGCATCTTCAAGCATCTAAACTATCAGTAAAATTGACAACATTTCCTCAATATTCTGAAACTTTCAGCAATATTGTGAAAGTTGATGCAAGTTTAGAAGCTTCAAGGCACTTAAGGAACAAAAAATTTTAGATTATTTTTGTAATCTTTAAAATGAAAATACACAAAGAGGATCACTATTTTAAGTCTTTATTAGTTCAAAAATATTCGATAAAATCTGATTTTACTTTTTCAGAATTAAACAGTTTAATACAGACATAATAGTAAAGTGATTTGCTTGTCTATACCTGTTTTCGGAGGGAGTCACATTTTATTTTAAGACATTATTAATAATAACAAAACAATTTGTATACTTTCTTGAAACAATATTTTTTACAAGCCAATTTCTTGCTATGCAGAAAGACACTAATAATACTCGAATGCACAAAAGACCTAAAATCAAGCTCTTAAATATACTAATATTTTGCAGTGAGTTCGCATTTTATGAGTGTGCTAAAACAACATATTATACTTTTTCTGAATGGATTGTGAAATATAAAACATGAAATATGCAATATGAAATATTGAATAATGAATGCGAAATTATACATTTTGAAAAAGAGAGAAAACTTTTATGTTCGGTGCATTGACCTTGTGATCAGTAATATTCAGACTAACGATCTTAAAGTGTTATCTCTTGGTCGTACCATAAAACGTTTAACCAGGCGGAACCACTTTTAAGGCACGTGTAACAAGGTGTCAAGATGAGAGAAAGAGAGAGAGAGAGAGAGAAACCAAGAGAGAGAGAAAGAAGAAAGAATCTGCGGGCGGTTTTGTATGACGTGCAGCTTTACGAGAGACTTTCGTATTATGTCGCGCGCGAAGGTCCTTGAAAAAGTTGCGATTGTCGTTACTGCCGTGTAAGGATAAGTTATATTGTTCGCACAGTACTGCCTTCAGATATATCCTATATGTAATCTTGTATGCCGCCAGAGAAGTCAGTCCATTCGTTAGAGAAGATTTTCTATCGATTAATGGATTGGAGAGAAAAAAAAATTGTTCAATTGACAAGCTTAAATAACGGTATTAAGAAGTTGATTCTCTATTTTTCTGCAGTGGTGATTTAGAAGAAAAAATCTTCCCTGTGAAGAGGAGAGAGGCTTTTTAATTAATTGTTGATCGACTAGCTAATCTTTCATGTTGTCAATGCGATTAAAGCGAATTTTGTCAAAGTCGATGATATTTTTTCATTGAAGCTCTGTAAAATTTGCATTTACTTTTCCCTCTCCTTAAGAAGACACGCCAGTGATAAAACTACAGAAAATTTGTCACTGTCCTTAAAGGACAGTGACAAATTTTCTGTAGTTTTATCACTAGAGTCGCCTATCTATAAACGGTTGGTAAAGTAACTAAGTTTAACTAAGTAACTAAGTTTCACTCTATAGAGTGACATGTTTAAGGGCGAGTAAAAGTCGTTCCGAAAACCAACCAACCAACGATTCAACTTTTAAGTCGGGTTAAAGTTACAATTTGTCTAAACTTAAAAGTTAAGTCCTGGTTTTTAGAAAATCCTTAAAGGGGTGTTATATGAATATTACTCTCCACAGCAATTAACTGCATTACCAGCAGCTCATAGATGTCAGTAGACGCCAACTACGCAGAGAAACAAGAATTCGACACAAAGAATAGAATCCTCCAATAAAGTATCTCGAAACGAAAAATCCTTTCATTTAACACAGAGCGCGGTCTATAAATTTCTATAAAATTCTCACGCACGCAAAGAAAACTGGAAATCATGATTTTACTTGTCAACAATATTTTCGCAAGACGTGGGCAATTTGCCCTTTTTTTTCATCATTCACCCAACGCAGTTCCACTAAACATTTCATTATTGTGTGTGTGTGTGGTATATAACCATGAAGAATTTTTACTGTCCAATGATTTTTACAGCATTCTGTACAAATTTTGCAGCATTTACGTTGTAAAAGCGCTGCTAGTTTCACAGTATTAAAAAAAAAAAAGAAGAAGAGAGGCTGGCAAAGAAGTTCAAGGGGGAGAACTGCTGCTGCATTGTATAACTCGAAAGTGCATTTTCTTCGTGCAGTGCGAGATAATTACTTTTGCAGCTCTCCTAAGCAGCTTCGTGTATATATATACGTGAAACGATATTACGACGCGACGGAATGACGGGACTCTCATAAAAATATCGGCAGACACCATTTGACAAGAGTTGGAGTGGCGGTTCTTGCGTGTCTCGAACCAGGTTGTCCAGTTTTTGGTGGTCGATCGCCCTCGTTGACTCTAAGAGTCCTTTTAAAATGTAAGAGAGAGGGGACCGCCCTCAGCGAAAAGAGGGACTTAAAACGTATGTTATGACGTGTGGCTAAACGCATCGGGCACACTAAAAAAGTTGAATTCTTGGCTCGATTAAACGCGACAAGGCGCGTACATTAGCGAGAACAAGAACCTACCAGGCGTACCTGGAAGAACGGTGCTATCGTTTAACAGAGAGAGGGAGAGAGAGAGAGAAAGAGAAAGAACTGCCAACGATTAGACATGGCAGGTGTATCATCAAACAGTCGACCTTTTCTGAACTTTATCGTTTATCATTATTTTTCTTTTCTTGCAAATAATTCTCCTTTTTAGAAACATTCTACTTATCAATTTATCGTATAAAATTGCTGTACTTCTACTTTAAATAGATTTTATGGTGGAAAAATTGAATCTGAAGAAACAGGAATGGTTACTAAACATTTGAATTCTTTCCTGGGGTGCGATTCGGAATTTGACTTTGATTTTTGATTCGATTTTGACTTCGACATTGACTTTAAAGACTTTGACTTTTGATTCGATTTTGACTTAAACATTGAATTTAAAGACTTTGACTTTGCACTCGAGTTTGACTTAGGTTTTGACTTTCACTTTGACCTTATTTTTAACTTTCATCTTCACTTTGACTTTCACTTCGATTTGAAAAAATGAAAATCAGAGTGAAAGTAATAAGACTTTAATTTTAACACTTTAATGTTCAAAGTGCAAGTCAAAAATAATGTTAAAGTTTAAGTCAAACTTGAATCGAAAGTAAAAATCAACTTATAAAATGAAAGTGAAGGTTAAATTACAAAATGAAAGTGAGAGTCAAAATTAAAGCTGAAGTGAAAGTTAAAGTCAAAATCGAATCGAAGGTCAACTTACAAAATGAAAAACAAAGTCAAACTTCAAGAAAATTCGAATCGAAAGTCAAAATCAAATTAAAACATGGAAGTAAAAGTCAAAATTAAAATCAAACTTAAGGTTAAAATCTAAGTCATTGTCAAAAAATCAATGTCAAAGTCAAAATCAAATCGAAAGTCAAATTAAAAAATGAAAGGTCAAACCTAAAGTTAACGTCAAAATCCACTATGAATGTCAAATTAAAAATGAAATTGAAAGTCAAAATTAAGGTTAAACTTCAATTTAAGGACAAGGTATTTGTCAAAGTCAAAATCGAATCGAAAGTCAAACTACAAAATGAAAGTAAAAGTCAACATTAAGGTCAAACTTAAAACTAAAGTCAAAATCAAAATCTTATCTAAAGTTAAATTACAAAATGAAAGTCAAAGTGAAAATTAAAGTCAAATTTAATGTTGAAGTCAAAAGGTCAATTTCAAAATCAAAATCGTATCGAAAGTTAAGTTACAAAATTAAAGTTAAAGTCAAAATTGAAGTAAAATTTAATGTTTAAGTTAATGGTACAGTTAAAAAGTCAATGTCAAAGTCAAAATCGAATCGAAACCCAAATTCAAATTACAAAATGAAAGTGAATTGATTTTTACATTAATTTTCAAAGTGCAACTCAAAAATGTTAAAAAAAAGTTAAATTCAAAGTCAAACTCGAATCGAAAGTCAAAATCAACTTACAAAATGAAAGTGAAGGTCAAAATTCAAGTCAAACTTAAGGTTATACTCAAAGTCATTGTCAAAAATGAAAGTTAAAGTCAAAATCGATAGTCAAATTACAAATTTTAAGTTAAAGTCAAAATCGAATCGAAGGTCAACTTACAAAATGAAAAACAAAGACAAACTTGAAGAAAATTCGAATCGAAAGTCAAAATCAACTTACAAAATGAAAGTCAAAGTCAAAATTAAAGTCAAATTTAAGGTTAAAATCTAAGTCATTGTCAAAAAATAAGTCAAAATCAAATCGAAAGTCAAATTACAAAAAGAAAGTCAATTTAAAAAATGAGATTAAAACTCATAATTAAGGTCATACTTAAAGTTAACATCAAATCATTTGCCAAAGTCAAAATCGAATAGAAAGGCAAATTACAAAATAAAAGTCAAAGTCAAAATTAAAGTCAAATTTAAAGCTTAAGTCAATATCAAAATTGTATAGAAAGTTAAATTACAAAATGAAAGTCAAAATCAAAATTAAAATCAAATTTAATGTTAATTTTAAAAAGTCAATATAAAAGTCAAAATCGAATCGAAAGTCAAATTACAAAATGAAAGTCAAAATTAAAGTCAAATTTATTGTTAAAGTCAAAATCAAAATCGTATAAGTTAAATAACAAAATGAAAGTCAAAGTCAAACTTAAAGCTTGAGTCAAAATCAGAATAGTAGAGAAAGTTAAATTACAAAATGAAAGTCAAAATCAAAATTAAAGTCAAATTTAATGTTAAAGTTAAAAAGTCAATATAAAAGTCAAAATCGAATCGAAAGTCAAATTACAAAATGAAATTCAAAGTCAAAATTAAAGTCAAATTTAATGTTAAAGTCAAAATCAAAATCGTATCGAAAGTTAAATTACAGAATGAATGTCAAAGTCAAAATTAAAGTTAAATTTAATGTTAAAGTTAAAAAGTCAAAATTGAATCGAAAGTCAAATTAAAAAATGAGATTGAAATTAAAAATTTAGGTCAAACTTAAAGTTAAAGTCAAAGCATTCGTCCCAGTCAAAATTCACAAAATAAAATTCAAAGTCAAATTTAATGTTAAAGTTAAAAAGTCAATGTCAAAGTCAAAATCGAATCAAAAGTCAAATTAGTAAATGAAAGTAAATGTTAAAATTAAAGTCAAACTTAAAGCTAAAGTAAAAATCAAATTACAAAAAGAATTATAAAATTATCTACAAAGACACGATTTTATTCATAGCAAAACTCGATTTTTATTCTTATTTTATTATAATATAGCCTTGACTCGAGAAATTGACAATTATTTGTCTTCCATAGACATTGATAAATTTTCGAAGCAGAAAAATCTACTGTCTCTGACAAAAAAAAGAATGAAGTAATATATGTATCGTCGTAACAAATCTTTACTAATCATTTGTTCTTGAAAGAGATAAAATCGCAAACTTATTTCAAGATAACTAGACCACACATTTTGTTTTGTCATTAATTCCACCTAATGGTTCTTTTACGATAATTTAAAATTGAAAAAAACTTTCGTCTTTTTATTTTCTTTCTTTTTTTTCTATTTTTGCACTAATTAAATCATTGTTACGAAAGATTATTCTAAACTAAGATTCGTGAAAGGGTTTTTCGGTCTCGTCGTCGACAAAGGCACGCGACTTTGT
Source organism: Leptopilina syphax (assembly GCA_032872505.1). Lineage (NCBI taxonomy): Eukaryota > Metazoa > Arthropoda > Insecta > Hymenoptera > Figitidae > Leptopilina > Leptopilina syphax. The sequence goes on from CM065469.1 coordinate 41,733,059, forward strand.
TTCTATTCTAAGTTGACCTATAGATCGCTTTCTTCGCGGCTCCTAAAAGCCTATTCCTCTTTTACATCGACACTATTAAAAAAAAACAATACGACTTTGAATTTTTTTTTCGATTCTCTTTTATTATAGATAAAATTCGATTTTTAGGAATTTTCAATTTTTCGATAATTGACAAATAATTATCAATAGTTGAAGGAAAAAAATCTAAATTTTATATAGGTAGGATAAAATTATGCAAATAAAATAACCATTTCGGAAATTCCTGAATTACAATATATGTCGTATCTCATAATTTACTGAAAGCATGTGCGGAAGTCGAGTCGCAAAAAAGATACTGATTCGCTTTGACCTCTTGCAATAAATTCCTCAAAAGATAACGGATAACGCGTTTTTTTTATTAATGGGTCACAAAGATAATATATCGTTCATTACAATATCGGCACGTTTTAACTTTTTATGTTTAAATATGACCGAAAATTTTCCCTTTTCTGCACGTGTACGATAAAAAAAAACTAAAAAAGTTTAATTTCGTTACTCAAGTTCAAAATATATTTACAAAAACGGTGAATTTATTACTTTCGATGGATTTTCCCGAGTCGAAATTTAAGCCCTACTTTCACCCTGAATTTTCAGGGTCTATTGAGTGTTAGGAGTAGTAAAGTAGGGTCTAATTCTAATACAATTAGACCCTACTTTGACTCCCAAAACAGGCGGAAATTTGCCAATCTTCCATTTGGAGAAGCAAAGTAGGGTCTACTTCTAAGAAACCTATACCGTACTTTTAAACCTCGTAGACCCTACTTTCATACTCCTAGACCCTACATTCTAAAAGAAAATTTTAAATTATTTTTTAATGAATTACTTGAAACACTGCAAATGCAAAAAGTACTCCAAATTCATAAATACTGATGTGTTTTATAGCGTCTATATACACTTCGTGTATATAGACGCTATAAAACACATAAAATTCCACTTTTACTCATCCCTAGTGCTTCAATTGAATCTGAGCAAATCTTCAAATTTTTCTTTTTCTAATTGTAGGGTCTAGGAGTATGAAAGTAGGGTCTGCGAGGTTTAAAAGTACGGTATAGGTTTCTTAGAAGTAGACCCTCCTTTGCTGCTCCAAATGGAAGATTGGCAAATTTCAGCCTGTTTTGGGAGTCAAAGTAGGGTCTAGTTTTTAAAAATTGTATTGAAATCAGACCCTACTTTACGACTGCTAAACCTGAATAGGCCCTACATTTTCAGAGGCTAAGTAGGGTCTAAATTTCGACTCGGGTTTTCTTTCGTAAAATTATAGTTATGGGAAATCCTTTTTTTCTTATTTACTTTTTTTAATTTGTTTTGTTTTTTTCATTTCACACTCTAAACATCTGGAAACTGTATTTATTCCGATATGCGGAATAGAAACATCATCTGTCTAGACTATAATATCAAGTGGGACATCTGTTTCCTATTAATTTTCTTATAATCGTTACATCTACACTAATTAGTTGATTTTTCATCATAAATACGAGAAAGTTAGATAAATACGTTTGCCATAAAATGGAAACATTTCCCGGTGTGATTGCCTTCTTGTCAACATCACTACGGTTTTTTTTTATATTCCTATATTTTATATTTTATAATAACTAAATAAATAATTTTGAAAACAAATTTTTGAATAAAAATTTTGAAGAAGATTTTCATTAAATAGTTAAACAAATAATTACATAATTAAATGTAAATGATTAAATAAATAATTAAGTAGGTAATAAAATAAATAATAAATAAAAGTAAATAAAAAACTCACCGGCGATGCTACAAGTTCTGAACTGATTGCTCCTCGCAATAAAAAATCCTCCGACCAGAAATTTCATTATTCACAGGTTCAACATCAACAACAATCTGAAACAAAAAATAGAAATCTACATTAAAAAAATTAAAAGTAATTACGTAATATATTTTGTAGTGGAATAATTAACAGGTTCGATTTTTCAGAATTCCTTAAATTGCTCTTCTCAACATCATTACATTCTACGATTTGCAAACTTGCATTAATTTACAGATCTAATTTCTTATCTTAATCTGCTTTCCTCGTTTACCATAATACTAAAACTATAGTAATAAAAATAATAATAAATTAACGGCTAATAGTGATTAATTAAAAAAATAGTAATAGTGAATAGTAAAAAGTAAAAACTAAAAAGAAAAGTAACAACTAAAAAGTAAAAATTAAAAACTAATAAAGAAGAAAGTAACAAGTGAAAAAGTAAAAAATTAAATCAATAATTACTTGTAAAATAAGAAAAAAAAATGAAAAACTGAAAAAATTGAGTCGTCTCTCGAGGGAAGTGAGAGTCAAATGACAACTTGTCTCGTTTTGTCTGCATATTCCGGCCCATTTCAAACTGAGTGTCTCTATTTTTATCCACACATTATACTTCTTTTTTCTTTCCATTACATCGTGTCATGGTTACAACCTCCCTATATATCTATACATATAAACTTGCATTTTGCACGTATTATATATATATTTATTCCACCCACGTGGACGTTCAATTCCTCAATCGAAACAGGTGCAAACATCTCAATTTATTAATCCTAAAAAAAACTTAATTTTAAGATACATAAAATATTCAACATTTGATTCTAAATAATCGAAAATTTAAGCTACTGATTTAGTAACTAACTAGCAATTAATTAACTGAGAGAGATAATTAACGAACTAAGGAATAATTAATTAGACAACAAGAAACTATAACTAATAAGTAACTAACTAACAAATAATTAATTAGTTAATAAAGGCCTAACTAATAAATTAACAAAAATAATTAATTAACAAACAAGGAACTAGGTAACAAATAACTAACAAACAATTAATTGGCTAATAAAGATCAAACTAACAAAGACTCAACTAACAAATAATTATAGCTAACAAAGACCTAATTAATAAATTAACAACTAACAAATTATTAATTAGCTGACAAAGACCTAATTAATAAATTAACAACTAACAAATAATTAATTATCTAATAAAGACCTAACTAACAAATATCTTACTAATAAATAACTAATTAGCTAATAAAGACCGAATTAACAAATAACCAACTAACAAATAATTAATTAGCTAATAAAGACCTAACTAATAAATAAACTACTAATAAATACACAGTTTTTTTAAGGATATCAAATTGAGACAAAAAACGTATTAAAATTGTTGAGCAGCAACAATTTTTATACGTAACTAACTAACAAATAAAAAACTAAATAATAAATAATTAGTCAACAATCATTAAAACAACCAATTAGTCAAACAATCCATAAAAAAATCGACTTTCTCCCAAAGTATCAGTAAAGAAACTTAAAAAAAAAAGAATTTAAAAAATTACTTTTTAAAAGACGTATGTAATTAAAAGTGGAAAAAAATTGAGCTAATTAAATTCCCGACAACAATGATGTATATAATATCATGACACGTAATTAATGCTAGCAATACTGGCTTTCTTCTCACGCGCCTATACATACAGGATTAAAAATAAAAATAAAAGAAAGAAGACGAAAGATGGATTAAAAAAAAGAGAGAATAGAAAACTATATACGACGAATATCTTTATTAAGACGTAGACAACACCGTTGTATCGGCGATATGCTAAGAACTTTGACTCGAAACATATCTTTGTCGGGCAATAGATACCAGGTTTCGCTTAAACGGAGACTAATAGCGAGGCTAACAATAAAACGTTTCGATATGGGACCTCCAGCGATCGGCATATTACAAATAAATAATTGAGCATGCCTACCAATCAAGTTCCGAACACAGGCCATTCATTATAAAAGATTAAGCTATTTCTTCCCACCAATATACACACAACATCCAACAGAAACATCATCCTTTCTTCTTTTTCCCTAATATAACAGTGTTGCTTTACTTTTTGATTTACATACTTCCGCTCTAAATTATTTTTCACCTGATCGTTCAAATTTCCCCCTCTCTTCTCTCTCTACACCATATAATATATAATACTCGATTTCTTCTTTGAAAATTAAAATTATCAAAATTAATTTTTACACTTAATTTGAATTAGTCAAATTTTTTATACTAAAACCAACAGACTGACAAGTTTCAGTTTAATTGGTCTTGTCATTTCTAAGTGATGTCCATACACAAAATATCGACAACAGACAGAAAGAATTATTTATCGCATACTTTGTAAAATAAAATAAACCATAAATTTACCATAAATCTAATGTATGGTAAAATGGTAAATTATGCAACAAAAAACAATTTTTGAGCAATGTACAGAAAAAGGAAAATTTTATTTATGCTCTTACCTCTACATATCGAAATAATTTATTGACACTTCAATGAACTGTTAATTTTTTGTTGTTTGAAAACAAAAAAAAAAAGATAATTGTTCGAGAAGACTTCAACTAATGTGAAATTATTGCTCAATCAGGATCGTGAGATTCACGCCAGAGGGAAAAATTCCATAAAATTGCAGATAAGGAATTTCGTTTACGATTTTGGCAAGCCGGGAGGGAAGAGAGCGCCTGATGGAGATGCAACAGGTTATTCGTCGCTTGTAACGAGAATAAAGATATATACAAAAATGGATTTAATCTAAAAAAAAGAAGGATATAGGAAAAAAAACGGAAGAAGATAACTGAAGAGCGTAAAATACACGGAAAAAATGAATAAAAAAAAATTACTTTTTACTTCTTTTATGCAGTAAAATCTACATGAATTTGACTGCAATAAAAGTAGTTGTTTAAATTTTTTACGAATGTTTCAGTGGAAAATTGTTGAGAAACAGTGAAAATTTCTACTCATTTTTAGTACCTACAATTTTAACATTTCATTTAGTAGTTCAAAAATTAGTTAGTTTAGTAGTTCAAAAATTATTACCAAAATTTTAGTGTAAAATTACTATAAATCACAAGAAATTTACAATAATTTTTAGTAAAACTTTAGTACTTCTTTTACTAGTTTTAAAGTTACCAAAATTCTAATGGCAAATTGCTAAGAATTAATTAAAAAATTCCTAGTAATTATTAGTAAAATTTTACTAATAATAAAAATTTAAATTTTGTACCTAAGTTTTAGTAAGAAATTGCTAAGAGTTAGTAAACATTTCTAGTAATTACTAGGAAAATTTTACTAATTCATTTAGTTTTCCAAAATTATCAGCAGAAGTTTTTGAGTAAAACTACTAAGAACGAGTGAAAGTTTACACTGATTTTTAGTAAATTTTAGTGTTACCTACTAATTAGTCAAAATTTGTTGAACTAAAGTTTTTGAGTATCTACTAAAAATTAGTGAAAGTTTTAACTGATTTTCAGTAAACTTTAGTGATTCTTTCATTAGTTTGAAATTTGTTATAAATAATGGCAAATTGCTTAGAATTAATAAAAATTTCTAATAATTCTTAGTAAAATTTTATTATTTCATTCAGTAGTTCAAAATTTGTTACTTATTTTTTATTTAATTTACTTTTTAATTTAATTAATAACATTTAATTTAATAATTACTAATTTAATTTTTAATTTCACTGATTTCTAGTCAATTTTACTATTTCATTCAGTGGTTAAAAATTAGTTACCGAAGTTTATGAGTAAAACTACTAAGAATTAGTAAAAGTTTCTACAAATTCATAGTTCAATTTTACTATTTAATTTTGTACTTCAAAATTTGTCACGAAAATTTTAGTGGAAAATTGCTAAGATTTAGTAAAAATTCCACTAATTTTAGTAAAACTGTATTACTTAATTTACTAGTTTGAAATTTGTTTTTAAAATTTTAGTGGAAAATTGCTGAAAATTAGTAAAATTTTTTTAATAATTCTTAGTAATATTTTACTATTTTATTCAGTAGTTCAAAATTGATTTCTTATTTTTAATTTAATTAATAAAATTTAATTTAATAATTACTAATTTAATTTTTAATTTCACTGATTTGTAGTCAATTTTACTATTTCATTCAGTGGTTAAAAATTAGTTACCGAAGTTTATGAGTAAAACTACTAAGAATTAGTGAAAGTTTCTACAAATTCATAGTTCAATTTTACTATTTAATTTTGTACTTCAAAATTTGTCACGAAAATTTTAGTGGAAAATTGCTAAGATTTAGTAAAAATTGCACTAATTTTAGTAAAACTGTATTACTTAATTTACTAGTTTGAAATTTGTTTTTAAAAATTCAGTAGGAAATTGATGAGAATTAGTAAAATTTTTCAATTATTCTTAGTAAAATTTTACTATTTCATTCAGTCGTTCAAAATTTGTTACTAAAGTCTCTGAGTAAAATTACTAAAAATAAGTACAAATTTCCACAAGTTCTAGGTTCTGTCAAAATTGTACTATTTCAATTATAGTAGTTCAAAATTATTTACAAAAGTACCAGTAAAAATTTCTGCAATTTTTTTTTAATTTAATTTTTTTTTTGTTACTATAATTCAAATTTAGAGAGTCCGAGTAAAGAACCAGTAAAGTTTTTTTAGACGTATAGTAAAAATTTACAGTAACGCACAGAAAAAGACCTTAAAAATTTTTTGAAAATAGTAAAACTTACTAAATTCATTTTTTTCCTGTAAAATATCTATCACAAAAATCGCGTGATAAAAAAAAACTCACTATAATCAAAATTGAACACAAGTGAAAAATCTCTTCAATTAAAAATAATTATTCATTTTACCTGAATTAATGTAAGGAAGAAAAGGAAACATAATTACACAATTTCACAGTGACCTTGACCTCATTACTTGTAAATTTCAACCTTCGTCACGCTTCTGCCTTTCTAGATTACACATCACCGTAATAACAAACTCACTCACACAATATTTTTTCAAAAATTCGATCCAATACCCAAACAATACTAATTTGACCTCAAACAATGTAAAAAAAAAATACAACCATACAGCCACTTTTTTTTGTCATCCACCCCAAATTTCTTTTATATACAACTCCGCATTATTCCCATCTCCTCGAGAAATTTCTCTCAAATCCAATATATTTCTCAAGCCGCGAATCGGAAACACGAGAAGACGCCCAGCTGTCACCATTTAGAAAATCTACCGCAGATTCTTTTGTCCAAGAGAGAAAAAAAAATTGTTAATATAAAAAAAAAAAATTAACAATACCGCTTGTAACTCAAAACTGACGGCGCAAAAAAAAGAAAAATGAGAATTATTCGTTTAATCGAAATAAAAACAGTTTACAATGGTCGAGAATATAGATAAATGGAAAAAAGAGCGCATTTCCGGTTTCACTCGAAAATGATCTCCTTGCTTTGGAATTTTACCCTGATTTTTATCAGCGCAGAGATGTTATAAAATATATTTTTCGGAAGAGAAATAGAAGAGAAACAGTTTTTTTATAGTTCACCATTAGTTTCTTAGATATTCTTTTTTTTCTCTCTCTCTCTCGCTCTCTTTTTTTAAAGCAGATGTTTGTGGTATAGCAAAAAAGGAAAGATATCGCGAATTACAACGTGTCCGATTCAAAGAAGATTGATGATCGTTTCAAAGGGGTAACCGATTGGTGCATTGTTCTCATGCAAATCAAGTTGTATTTTAATCAAATTTACAAATCTAATTCCTAGAATTGACAAAAAAATTTTAATTAGCATAGTTATTGCTTATTGTTCCAAATTACGTGACACTAACTATTTCCATTCTTTTCTGCACCCTCTTCTATTTTACTACAATGTTGACATTAATTTTTGTAAACAATAAAAAATTATCTCACTCAATAAATGAAGGGTAAAATTATTTTTATTTTTACAAATAAGAAAAAGCAAAAATTTCTGCAATTTCGGTTGATTTTTTCTGAGAGAAATATAATTTAATTAATATATCTAATTAATTTCATTTAATAAATTACCACGGAAAAAATTCTACTATTTAATTATTCTAATTCATTTATTTAATTTTATTTAAAAATTTACGAAGTAGATTTTATTATTAAATTATTTAAGTTGATTAATAAAATTTAATTTAATAATTTAATACGAAGAACGTTTTATTATTAAATTATTTCAACTAACTATATTATTTAACTAGTTAATTATTAAGTTTAATAATTTACTACAAAGAAAATTTTACTATTTTCAGACTTCGCATCCATCTAGTAAAATTATTTACTAAAATTATTTATAATTTGCTGCTATTTAAATACTTTATTTAGATTTGTCAAACTAAAAACTACTTTTTCCTTTTTCTTCTTTTGAGAATTTTCTTTATTTTAAATCAGCTAATAAAATAAAAAAAAAATTATTCTCAAAAATTTTAAGAAAATTTTTCACAAGAATTCAATTATTTTCACTAACAATTAAATTCTTCCCTGAAATTCAATTATTTTTAAAAAAGAATTTAATTATTTAAAAAAAATTGTAATCAAATTTTTCGCAAATTTCAATTATTTTTATAAATAATAAAATTTTCACAGAAATTCAATTATTTGAAATACAATATTCAATAAAATTTTTTAAAGAAATTAATTAAAAAAATGTATATAAAATTCTTCGAAAGAAATCAATTATTTATATTTTATAATGATTTTGATGAAATTTGTTTATAAGAATTTATATATTTTAAGTACAATTATAATTAAATTCCTCAACAAAATTTAATTATTTTCAAAAATTTTTCAAAAAAATTCAATTATTTAAACAAAATTTGATATATTTATTATTTTTACAAGTTATAATTGAATTTTTCACAGGAATTTGTTTAAAAAATTTCTTTAAAACTTCGTTACAAGAATTCAATTATTTTTATAAATAATAAAATTCTTTGCAGGATTTCAATTATTTTTAATACAATTTTAAATATATTTTTTGAAAAATTCAATTATTCCTGTTTTATTAAAATTCTTTGAAATAATTCAATTAATTATAAATGATCAATAAAATTCTTTATAAAAATTCAATTTCAGGAACTAATCAATTATTCAATCAATTATTTGTTTTTTTTATTTAAATAATTGAATAATTAAATTTCTATAGATTATTAAAACTAAATCATTTGAAAATTTTAATTGTTGTAAAACGGTAATAATATTTAAATTTTTATTATAAAAAAATTGATTTCTTATTATTTTTTCAAAAAATTATTAAAGTTTTGAATAGTTTTACATAGAAATTTTCAAAAAAATGACTGAATTTTGGAAGAGTTATTGTTGTAATTTTTAGAAATATAGTTAAATTTCAAAAAATTTTACATTTAAATTATTTAAAATTTTAATTCCTGTGCAAATATAAATATTTGAATATTTAAATTAACAAAAATGTTTTGAATAATTTAATGTAGAAAATATGAAAAAACATTAGTCGTTTGAAAAATTGTAATTAAAATTCATTGAAGATAGGTAAATGTTTAATTCTAGTAAACAATTTAAAGAGATTATAAACTAAAATTATTTTTATGTATAATCGTATTTTAGAAAAACTCTAACAATTTGGAAAATAATTTAAGATTAGAAAAATTTAAAATTGAACTTTTTACCATAGAATAAGAAAAAAATGAATATTTTCGTTGGAAATCAGAAGAAAATCAGGGAAATACTGAATCAAATTTTTGTGAATTGAATAAAACGAGTTTTATTTCGTTAAATTTAATTTTTCGACAGCTAATTTTTGCTACTATTTTTTAAATTAATTTTCGGGTGCAAAGCCTGTATTTTTTTATTTTCATTAATTTTTTGTTCAATTTAATTTTATAATTTACTACAAAGTATAGATTATTAAATTAGTTTAACTAATTTTTATTTAGTTTAATAATTCGCCACGAGATCAATTTTAATAATTATTGATTTTAACTAATTATATTCTTTAACCAACAAATAATTTAGTTTAAAATTTTTTATTGCACTACAATTTTTTTTCGAAAATAGTAAAATTTACTCCGGAAATAGTAAAAATTGCCGAGAAAATTTGCAGACATAGCATAGATTTTACATTGTAAACCGTAAAAGTTAATTTATTTTTTTCTCTTTGCATAATTCCGGAAACAATAATTCTCAATTATAACTTAATAATTAATAAATTAAATTTAATACACAAATGCATATTCATAAGTATATTAATTAAATTTAATAAATATAATTAAACCCGATAATTACTTATGCGCAATTATTGTCAACATTTTCCATAATTAAATTACAATTATTGAAACCACTTTTCTTTACCACCACCACAAAAAAAAAAAAAAAAAATCAATCAGTTAATTTAATTTCAAAATATGCACCTAATTAAAAATTAAATGCAAATAAATTATAAAATTATGCCAAAAAGAAAACATTTATTTTTCACCAATACACTATAATATATACAGGAAAGTTCTTACTTAATTTGAAATTATTACTAATCAGTAAAAATATTCACTTGAGAATCAACACCCATAGATAAAAGTGGATTTTCCTATCCTGAGTTGATTCGCTGTTCTCACTTCCCGCGAAAGTTAACTCATATTTAATTAATCCCGCATATAACCAGTAGCAGTTCGATTTAATTAGTTATCCGTATGGCAGATATGGTAATTAATAAGAAAAAAAAAGAAAGGAAAAAAAAATTCTTTCACAAATTGATATTAAACAGGATAGAATGGACACTATTATCATGAAATGGAAGATGAAAATTTGCCCTTGGCTAAATCAAATGATTATTAATTAACAAACTTAATCGCCCAAGACTATACACACGTAGATTGCTCATGATTTATCGTTGAAATTATACTGTGCTTGCATTGTTAAATATATACAGATACATATATGTATATAAAATGTTAAGCGCCAGTCTTAATGCAGGCGAGACTGGATAAATCGCTCATCTCGCCATTAAACAAGTAATTCAATTGAAGAAACTAAATTACACTTCAAGTCATTAAAAAAACAAAAAATAAAAAAATTCCCCACGACAAAAAAAAATAAATGTAATAATCTACAATTTACACATGTAAAAAATAGTCTCATTTCTGTTCATTAAACGAGGAGTTAAAATAAATATAACACTTCCGATAGCTAATTACAAATTATTATTCCGGTTTCAGTTGGCATCGGACATTTTCAATATTAAATGTATCCTTAGAGTAATAAAATTATTCTCTCAGGTGCATGTTTCGCATTTTCGTATAGTTATACTAAATGCATTAAAGTGAATTTTTCTATAAAAGATACAAAAAAGAAAAAAAATGGGGAAAAAAGAAAAAAAAAGACAAGTCGAAGGAATATAAGGGCGCGATACAATCTAAATTACTTAATCCAGGTATTTACCTCAAAGATTCTATCATTTTAATGGTTATTGCTTCCAACCTGTTCTTATATTTTCATAGTCATATATGATGCCTTAATACACGAGTTTAACATTTTGATATAAAAAAATGGGAAATATTATTGTATCCCAAAGGCAAAATAATCTATGACTAAAGTGTATGCAATCTCAAACTTTTATATTTTTTATGTATATTATATTTATATGTGAATAAAGTCATACAATGTTGCCCAAACTATAGGAATTATTCTTAATTCTTCTTCTATTCATAATTCATATTCTTCAAGGAATTAAATTGGCTTTTATGTAAGAATAATGAGACTGCCTATTCTATAAGGGACTTGAAGTTTGCAACGTCCGAATATCAACGAAAATAGGAACGAACACTTTTTAATAAGAAATAATAAATAATATATTAAACAAAACCAAAAGCATTTAAATTAATTTAATTTCAATGTTAATTTAATATACATTTAAAATAATGTTCCATAAAAATTCATGTATTTAAATAGAAATATAAATAATTTATTAAATAATTTGTTTCTTAAAATCGAATAAATCATAACGAAATTTTATCAAAAAATTTCTTAATTGAATTCTTCTATGATAATAATTAAACGATTGCGTAGAATTATATTACAATTTTTTTTTAAATAATTGAAATCTTTTAGAACATTTCATTAAAATAGTAGATATTAAGAATCATTTAATTGAGGGAAATTTTTAGAAATATTTGAAATTTTGCAAAAGAATTTTATTTTAATTTTTCAAAATAATTGAATTTCTGAGAAGAATTTTAATATTTATAAAGATAATTGAAATTTTGACGAGAATTTAAAAAAAATAATTTGAGCATAATTGAATTTTTGCGAAGAATTTTATTACTTTTGAAAATAATTTAACACAAATAATTGCAGAATTTCAAATATTTTCAAAAGTAATAAAATTCTTCGCAAAAAATTCTAATATGTACAAAAATTTTTAAAAAATCTTCTCAAAATTTCAATTATCTTTATAAATAATAATATTCTTCTCAGAAATTCAATTACTTTGAAAAATGAAAATAATATTCTTTGGGAAATTTCAAATGTTTTCAAAAATTTTCCCCAATTTAATGATTTTCAATACATCTTTTAATAAAATTTTCCAAAAGAATTCACTTAGTTTCATAAAAAGTTGAGTAGGGTAAGTGTACCAATTGCCGAGGGTGTTCCATTTGTCGATGTTACCATGGTAATAACCAAAAAATATTGTCTAAAATGTCTCATTTGTTTGTTTATATAATATTAATATATTTTTTTTACATTTACAACGCATAAAAAAATTAATATTTATTATTTTTTTTTATTTACAATGTGCTACATTGCTTAAATAAAATTCAAAGTTTGTTTACTCGACAACAGGAACCATCCTCGACAATTGGTACGTTTACCCTATCGGAGAAGAATATTAGTATTTATAAAGATAATTAAAATTTTGAAAATATTTTTTTTTAGTTTTTGTACAGAATTGAATTTTTTGCGAAGAATTTTATTACTTTTGAAAAATTTTATTAAAAAATATATTGAAATTCATTGAATTAGAGAAAATTTTTGAAAACATTTGAAATTTTGCAAAGAATTTTATTTTACTTTCAAAACAATTGAATTTCTGAGAACAATTTTAATATTTATAAAGAAAATTAAAATTTTAAAGAGAATTTTTTTTCAATTTTTGATTATAAATAATTGAAATTCTGCGAAGAATTTTATTACTTTGAAAAATAGATGAATAGAAATGATTGCATAAATTAAATTATTTTCAAAAGTAATAAAATTCTTTGCAGAAAATTCAATTATGTTAGAGAATTTTTAAAAATTCTCGTAAAAATTTAAATTATTTTTATAAATAATAAAATTCTTCTCCGAAAGTATACTTTTTATGAAAATAAGTAAATCCCCATAAAAAATTTGATTATTTACAAAAATAATTTAATTTTTGCGAAGAAATTTTTTTTTAAAAATTTGTAAATAAGTGAAATATTTTGGAAAATTTTATTAAAAGATATATTGAAAATCATTGAATAGAGAAATATTTTAAAAAATTTTTGAAATTATGGAAAGAATTTTATTAAAATTTTCGAAAATAATTGAATTTTGAAGAAAAATTTTATTATTTATAAGAATAATTAAAATTTTGATGACAATTTTTTTAAATTTTTTATTATAATTGAAATTTTTTTCGAAAAAAAGTGTACATTTTTTAAATAAAGGGCAATTTTTCAAAAATTTCACTTTTTGAAAAAAAGGTTCTCTAAATTATAAAATAATTTTTTCTTGAGAAAAGAAAATGGTCTTGTCGTTTAATTTCCCACGTGAAAAAGTTCCCGGGAATTGGACTGAGAAATTCCAGGGAATCACTCTCGAGAAATTCTCGGAACTCTCCCGGGAAATTCCCGGGAATTTCCCGGTCCAATTCTCGAAAACTTTTTCACGTGGGAAGAAATTAATTTAAACTTCTTTTTATGACAATTTTGATCTTCTCCTTTTTGGCGGCTGTGGTTACTTTTATTTAAAAGCGCTTAAAAATAACAGAAAATTTTCTATCGTCCAGAATGTTGCTCAGCAACATCCCAGCAACAATCTAGAATGTTTCCAGTCAATAAAAAATAATAAACCGCTGCCAAGTTGTATATTTTTTTTATAATTTTGGTGCTCATTTCATGAACACTTTACTTCCTCATGGAGATAAAAATAATAGAAATATATGAATAACTTTTTATAAATATGGTCAAAGTGATTGAATTTTGGGTCAATCAATGTATTTTTAAATACCCTATAAGATAGTTACAATAATTTAATAGTTAAACAAAAATTTTTAAACAAAAAAGTTGAGAAAATGTCATTTTTCACAATTTTTGGTTTTTAAAATACCAATAATTTCGAAATTTATTATCGAAGTAGGTTCAAAAATAGGTCAATCGAAGCGTTTTTTTAATGCTCTACAAGTTGATAACAATAATTTTAAAGTAACTTCTACGTTTGTTAAGAAAATTTTCAAAAAAGTCTTATTTTCCAAAATTTTTGATTTTTAGAAGTTTAATAACTCCGGTTAATATGGACGAAAAATGTTCAATTAGGGCTCAAAAAATTCGTCTAAGAAAACTCTACAAAATTATGGAAAAACATTTATAGGTGTCCTAACATTTTTTTAAAGTTATGGGCAAAAAACGTTTTTTTGCAAAATTAAAAATAAAGAAAAAATTTAGTTAAACTTTATCAATATATGAGAAAGTACTCTCACTTTATGTCCGCAGGTGAGATCTACAATTTAAAAAAAAATTCAACCCAAAAGCTCTTCGTGATTTCGAGATATTTATGAAAATGTGATGTTTACACACACACCCACACACACACATACGGAATGACATTTTATAAAAATGTCATTTTTGAACTCCTGAGGTCAAATAACATCAAGATATGTCAAAAAATCGAACTCGAAAAATTTTGGTATTACAATACTTCCTCTATGAGGAAGTAAAATTGAAAAGAATTTATTTAAACTTCTCTTTATGACAATTTTGATCTTCTGCTATTTGGCGGCTGTGGTTACTTTTATTTAAAAGTGCTTAAAAGTTACAGTAAAATTTTTTATTTCTCAACATGTTGTTCAGCAACATCCTTGCAACAATCTATATTATTTCCAGTCAATAAAAACTAATAAAATTGAAAAGAATTTAATTTAAACTTCTCTTTATGACAATTTTGATCTTCTGCTATTTGGCGGCTGTGGTTACTTTTATTTAAAAGCATTTGAAAGTCACAATATAATTTTCTGTCTTTCAGAATGTTGCTCAGCAACATCCCAGCAACAATCTAGAATGTTTCCAGTCAATAAAAAATAATAAAATTAATAACCTACGTGAAAAAGTTCCTGGGTATTGGACCGAGAAATTCCCTGTAGTCACTCTCGAGAAATTCTCGGGACTTTCCCGGGAATTTCACGGGATTTTTTCGAGAGTGACTCCCGGAAAGTTTCTCGATCCAATTCCTGGGAACTTTTTTATTCATTCTTATTAATTTTATTAAAAAATGTCACTCTTTCAAAAAAAGTGTACTTTTTTTAAAAAAGGCCTCATTTCCGAAAAATTGGAGTTCTGGGAAACTGTTTAATATTAATTTCTGAAATATAAAATAATTTTTCTTTGAGAAAAGAAAATGGTCTCGAAGCTTAATTTCATCCGAATTATTAATTTTATCCGATAAATTGCATTTTTTGATGAAAAATACCCTTTTTTTGGAAAAAATGGGATTCAGAAAAATAAATAAGTAATAGTAAACATTACCCTCAAATTCCAAACACTTCCAGTTTTACTTTGTAAATATAAGTAAAAATTACTTAACATTTTTTCCCAACGTAAAAATAACGTTCATCACTTCTTCCAAGACTGTAATTTTCCTCTCGAAATTCCTTTTTTTTCTCAAAGAGTAAAGTGTTCAGCAATATATTTTGTGCAACCCCTGCTGGAAAAGAGCTACTTTCCTTTAACATAAATGCAGCAGAAAGTGGTCAATTTCTGCACATTTAAAAGTGTGCAGGAAAGTGTACTTTCCCGCACTCTTTTGATGAAGTGTGCAGGAAAGTGTACTTTCCCGCACACTTTTGATAAAGTGTGCAGGAAAGTATACTTTCCTGCACACTTTTTTGTAAACAGTATAATATACGCTATAATCAACATAAAACTATATTTATTGATTAGAAATGTACAAAAAGAACTTTTTTCGGTAAACAGGTGTTGCACAAAGTACTGTGTGCAACACGTACGAAAGAAGATTTTCCAACTTCGTGCAAATTACTGCCCTCGCTTCGCTCGGAGCAGCAAACTTTGCACTCGTCGGAAAACAGCTTCTTTCTGTACTTGTTGCACAATATACTATTTCACCTTCCTTTACTATTTCACGTTGGATATTTTTCATTTCTTTTTATATATATAGTATATTCCCTGACAGAAACATCCTCATTAGTTTTTTTTAAGACTTTGTTTTTGTGCATTAGTCTTCGCCTGCAGAGTTTATACAGGATCGTATATTCTCTTTCCGCGCACGAGAGAGTTTAAAGAATAAGATGTCTGGAATTTTTATCGAAATCCAGTAGAGAAAGAGAGAGAAAGAGAGAGAGAAGGAGAGTGTTAATCCAGGGGTCTCAGAGAATTTAAGCTTTTGCCCTTCTCCGAAAACTTTCTCAAAGTAGTAACACTCTCGCCCCATTTACATATTGTCCTATGGTAATTTGCTATTCAGCATCCGACAGGAGGAAAGAAGAAGAAGACGTTTATAAAAGAGGGTAAAATAAATGTCTCATCGTTTTGTCTTTAAGAAAACTTTTTGAAAATTGATTTCAATGATAAAATTTATTATCTTAATGTTTATTTCATTGCGAAAATTGTTTCACTATGCAAATTATTTTACTACGAAAATTATTTTTCTAGGAAAATTATTCTACTTTGGAAATTATTCCCCTAGGAAAATTATTCCACTTTGGAAATTATTCCCCTAGGAAAATTATTTCATTGAAATTATTCCCCAAGAAAAATTATTTCACCATTGAAATTATTCCCCTAGGAAAATTATTTCACCATTGAATTTATTCCCATAGGAAAATTATTTCACCATGAAAATGATTTGACTACGAAAATTGTTTCATAAAACTTACTTGATCATTATTCAAAATTATTGCTTCTTATGTTATTGCTTGACGAAAATAAATGATGTCCTTCGTTAAATGTGAATTTGTTCCGGATAATTACACCACTTGACCGTTGAAATCATTAAACCGTTTGAAAACACTAACTAAACGAGAGTATAATATGACAGACGACTTCTAAAGATGTGATCCTATTTCGGTGCTTGGAATGAATGTCGGTGAACTGACATAACCTGCGGTTACTGACTTCTGTTGTTCTACATTTATTTTGCCCAACATTTCATATTCCCAACATCCTCTCCTTTGCCAAATCAACTGACAAAGACTGCAAAAATTTACTTTCCCCCCAATAATTTTCTATGTAATTTTTTCTAAACGAAATTTTTCATTCTCTATTATTTCCTTCATGAAGCTGAAACATCCATACTTAATTTTGGAAATTAAATTTTAAAGTTAAATATGTATATTTTTTCTCAAACGAACCTAAAATTTTGAAAAATGGGTTCTGATAACTGGGTGAAAATTTCAGCTGTTATAAAAAATATTTAAAAATTTAATTTTCAGAATTAAAGTAGAAGCTGATAATTGGGTGCCAGTTTCATATAAAAATTATTTTTGAATTAAAGATAATAATTTTAATTTAATAAAAATATTATGTTTTATATTCAATCAGAAAATATTTTTAATTTAAACATATTGTTTTAGATGGCTTCTTATTTTTGAATTACAAAAATTTTTTTGAGTAGTTTTTGTCCCCAAATGACTCTACATAGTTTTTAATTTCTTTATTTTGTCCCAGGAAAGCCGCAGGTATCCTTATGATAGTCATCATAGTATAATTTTTTCTTTTATACATTTTTCATTGTATTTTTTATTCTTTTATGGAAATTTTTGCGAATCTGCCTTTAGTTTTTCGTTTTTAATCGTAAATGTCATGTTATCAAATCGACGTCCTGTGGACCCTGTGTGTGTTTTTTTTTTTTTTTGACTAATTGAGAATTTTACGACTGATTTTTAAAATTTAGACAATGTATATAGTTTTGAAAGAGATTTTTAGATATTTGGATGTTTCTTGGTATTTTGAAATGTCACCGCTGCGATTTTATTTATATTTATTTTTTAAATTAAAATTTCTATTTCAGATCTGTGGTTTTCTTGTTTTTATACCCTATTTGTAACACTTCACGAATGACTATTTTTATATCCTGGTAATTTTACGATGTCGTAAAATCTATTTCTAAGAATTGCAAATAAAAAAATTATGTAAATTGAAACTAAAGCAATATTTGAAAAAAAAACTATTTTACATTTATTCGTATGTGAAATAATTTATGTTTTTATTTTCGTATTATTTCATATTACACCTAATAGAAGTGATCGTAAAATAATAACATTGAATAATAATATAAAGTGGTATAAAATAATATCAATAAATAAGTAGATAAATTGCAATAAAAAGGAAAAATTAATATACTCTCTGAATTTAAGTCAGTTAATAATCGGCTTCTAATTCAAATTAATAAAAATTTCCTACTGATTTTAGTCTTTTTCCAAAAAGAGTAAAAATTCTAAAATAAAAAAGAAATTAATTGCTAACATTCTACATTAGTTTGAACTATATTTGAATGATTTACCTCATTTATATAAAAAGTAAATTATAGAAAAAATTTGTAAAATTTACTTTGGTCATATAGTAAAATTTATTTTGAAAAAAATAAAAATTACAGAAAAAAGAATTCAAGACATTTCGACTCTAGAATAAATTTTACTCTTCTCAAAGAAAATTTTACTAAAATTAGTAAAATTTAGTCGTCGTAGTAAAGTCTTTTTCGAAAATAAAAAATTTTTTATAAAAGTAAAGAATTTCATACAGTTTGAAACTGGAATAAATTTTACAATTCTCGAAGTAAATTTAAGTAAAAAATTAATAGATTATAATAAATTTAAGATGACAGAGTGATAAACTAATTATTTTATATCAAAAATTATATCATTTTTTAATCAATTGAATTTTTATGAAGAATTTTATTAAAAAATTCAATTCTTTCGGCGAATTTAAAAAAAAAATTTAAGAATAAATGCAATTTTCTATCATTTTATTTAAAATTGTATAAAAAATAATTGAAATTCTGCGATAAGTTTCGTTATTTATGAAAATAATTGAATTCTTGCAACAAAATTTATTTAAAAAAATTTTAAATAATTGAATTTCTGTGAAAAATTTTATTTGCGAAAATAATTGATTTCCGGAAAAAAATATTATTATTTATGAAAATAATTAGTTTTTTGTGAAGAATTTTATTAAAATTTCTTAAATAATTGAATTGCTTCAAAGAATTTTATTTTTTACGAAAATAATTGAATTGTTTCGAAGATTTTTATTCGAATTTTTTTAAATAATTAAATTCCTATAAAAAATGTATTATTTGTGAAAATAATTGAATTTTTTAGAAGAATGACTTTTCAAATATTTACAAATGATTTTCCTCTTTTCTATTTAAAGTATCTCTTAGTCAATATTGGTAAAATTTACACTAGACGTAATAAAATTTATACTTTGAAAATAGTAAAAATTACAGAAAAAAATAAATGCAAGACATTTTGATTCTAGAACAAATTTTACTCTTCATAAAAGTAAAGAATTCCATACAGTTTGAAACAGGAATAAATTTTATACTTCCCAAAGTAAATTTTAGTACTAAATTAAAAGAATTTACATTAATGACAGTAAAATTTTTTCCAAAAATAGTAAAAGTTACAGAATTGAGAATATAAAAGAAAAGATAAATATAAAATTCAGCAATAATTCTAACTATTTTTAAATGATTTTGATTTTGCTATTTCCAAAGAAAATTTTAGTAAAAATTAATAAAATCTACATTGATCGTAGTAAAATTAATTTTGAAAATAGTAAAAATTCTAGAAAAGAAAGAATTTCTGACTGTTTGATTCTGGAGTATTTTACTCTTTCCGAAGTAAATTTTAGTAAAAATTTGTAAAATTTACATTTAGTAGTAATAAAATCTATTTCGAAAATGTATTCAAAATTGTATAAAAGAAAAGAATAATTCTGTTAAGAATTTTATTATAATTTTTAAAAATAATTGAATTTCGGAGAAGAATTTTTATTTTTTATAAAGATAATTGAAATTTTGACGAAAATTTTTGTAAATTTTTGAACATAATTGTATTTTTGCGAAAAATTATATAATACTTTTGAAAATAATTGAATTCTTGAGACGAATTTTATTAAAATTTCTTTTTAAATAATTGAATTCTTTTGTGAAATTTTAATGAAACAGTAGACATTGAAAATAATTAAATTTTGACAAATTTTTGAAATTAATTAAATTTCTACGAAGAATTTTATAAAAATTATTTTGAAAAAAATTTTATTGTTACAAAAAATTTCATTATTTATGAAAATAATTAAATTTTTTTAAAAAATTTAATTAAAAATGTATTGGAAATAATACTTAAATTCTAATAAATAAATTGTAGCAAAAGTTTTTAAAATAATTGAATTTCTTTGCTGAATGTTTAATAAAATTTTTAAGAATAATTTAATTTCTTTGCTGAATTTTAATAAAATTTTTAAAAATAATTACATTTTTCGAGGAATCCCATTAAAATTGTATTAAAAATTAAAAATAATTGAAAGTCTGCGATGAATTTTATTATGTACTTATGAAAATAATTGAATCTCTATAAAAAATGTTATTATTTATGAAAATCGTTGAATAATAATTTATGAAAATAATTCGTAAATAAGTAATTTAAAAATAATTTGTAAATAAATAATTTATGAAAATAATTTGTAAATAAATAATTAGTAAACGATTTTGTTAATTCAAATTCAGAGAGAATAAATTTAGAAAATTTTAGAAAAATTTATTAAATTTAGAAAAAAATGGAGAAAGAGAAAGAAAGAGACAGAAATGGAAAAAAAAGGAGAAAGATAAAAAGAGATTGCGGGAGAGAAAGAAAGAATGAGAGGAAATTGGAGTAATGACTTGAACTTGCATAATATTTGAGATGTCTTGATGTCACTTTTGTCTCATCATCACGACAAAAGAAACGTCATCAGAATTATTGAAATTGATAAGCATTATGCTCATTAATTAATCTATTAGTCTGGATAGTACGTGCCGATTCACACGAAGCTATGTTCGAGGTGACACTAACTGCACGCTGATATTTACAGTGGAGTTGTGGGCGTCATAAAATGCAATTTACACCGAAATGAACCTTCCAGTGCTCGTGGAATTTATTTGACCCCCTTCTCTCACTCTTTCTCACCTCCTCTACCGGTGCAAGGTCACAGTTACGCGAATATAACGTAAACGTCATTTTCAACTCACATACGCGTGACACACTTGTACGTGAATTAAATCACGCATTCCAATAGCGATTATCATTTTTCACACACATGTGATTTTCAATGATTAAAAGCGGAACTCTATTATTCTGCATATTCACTAAATGTCAATGCCGTTATGTTTCTGCTCTTTTTTTCACGAAAAAGAAACTCTTGTAAATTATTTTGAAAGCTTTTGATAAGTTTTTTTTATACTTTTTTTAAATCTATAATTAATGCTATTTTTAATCTATAATTATTGTAAATTCGGGAAATTTTTTATTCTGCTTACATTTAACACGAGAATTTGAAAACTCGGGGTGAATCTAAGTTTATTATTTATTAATTAAATTTTCAAAAATCAAAGTCAATTTTTGTTATGGCACTAAAAAGAAATAGTAATAAACTATTAAATGATCCAACTCTCTAAATTTAAATCAGCAAAAATGTTTAATAATTAAAATTAGTGACTTTTTTGCAAAACTGATAATAATAGGAATTGAAGAAAGAAAACCCCCAAAAAAGAGTTTAGGAAATTGAAATGATAAAAAAAAGAATCTGGACCCATTTGCAATTTGTAGAAGAAATAATAAATAGCTGTTACACAAGTTTAGTGAATGAAAAAAAATCTCATTCTCCTCCTTGCAATTAGAGTGCTGACGTTTGTTAATAGAAGAGGTCATTAACTGCACTTGGTCTGATGCAGTTAATATGTGTTGGAAATTTATGTTGGTGAACGAGTGGTGCATTAGAAGAATATTGAAGGTAAATTTGCATGCCAAGCGACCACTTTGGTTTGCATTATCAAGAGCCTCCATCTGCAAATCGCTGACAAATCGAAAGATAACTCATTGATTATTATCGATAACGCTTTTATAGTCACAGCGTTCAATGAACACATGTAGAGATATTAATCTCAGCGTGTTAAAGTAATCAATTAATAATGTCAAATAGCGATTACATTTCAAAACACTTGACATCTGAAGTTTCAAATTATTCTCTTCCTATAAACAATTTTTCATTTTTCTCTACTTTCTCCATTTTCTCTTAATTACTTTCAATTCTTTCAATTCTCATCTCCATTTTCTCAATTTTCTCCATTCTCACAATTACTTTCAATTCTCTCGATTTTCTCGATTTTCTCCATTCTATCAATTTTCTCAATTCCTTCAATTCTTTCAATTCTTTCAATTCTTTCAATTCTAAAAGAAAATTACTACTATATAGTAGTAATTATAAATTACAAATTATAAATTAATTAAAAATACTAATAAAATACTATATTCAGTAGTAATTTCACACTTTTCTTGAAAGTATTAAATTGATACTTCACTGAAAAAAAATTTATTTGATTCAAATAACCGACTACTTGACTATTATCAATTAAATATTAAATTAAATCAAATAATATTTATAAGAGTCAATAAAATGGTATTTGAATCAATAATTTTAGTATTTGAAGAAAATATGAATTGCACCATTTAATTGACTCCAATAAATATTATTTGATTTAATTAAATATTTAATTGATAATAGTCAAGTAATCCGTTATTTGAATCAAATAAATTTCTCTTTTAGTGCCTTAGTGCATCAATTTGATACAAAAATTTAGATCAATTTTTTATTTGATAAAAAGATGTTTTATATTTATTCTACGCCTAAAAATTTCTGGCTTTTACAAATTTCAATATTCAAATTTTTTATTTGATTCACATTTTGCTATCAAATTGTGAACGGAACTATAATAAAATTCCATTATTTTTAAAATTTTCAAGTAAAATTTCTCTTCTTTAAAAACTAACTTTTTTTAGAATTTTTCATTAAAATTAGTTAAAATAATTGAAATTTTCTAAAATTCTCACTTGAAACCTGTTGAAATTCAATTAATTGTAAAAATTACAAACAAAACTCTTATAAAATTCAATTATTTTTAAAAATTCAAGTAATATTCCACTTCTTAATTAATTATTTTTAATTTTAATATTTTTTAATAATGTGTTTTTAGAATTTAATTATATTCAAAGAAAAAAAATAAAATTTGTCTTAAATATTTCTGAAATCCTTTTTTTTTAAAAATTCAATTTTACGAAATTTGGATTATTTGAAAATTTTTCAATTCAACAAATATTCTAAAAATTCAATAAATTTCAAAAAATTTTAAATAAGAATTTTTCAAAAACGAATTTTTTTTAAAATTTTTAATTGGAATTATTTAGAATTCTAATTTTATTAAATTTCAATTTAAATCGATTGGAATTCAATTATTTATAAAAATTTTTAACGAAACTCTTATAAAATTCAATTATATTTGAAAGTTTTGTGTAAAATTCATTTCTTAATCAATTATTTATAATAATTTTTAATAAAGTTCTATTTAATTATTCAAAGAAAAAAAGAAAGTTTGTCTTAAATATTTCTGAAATCCTTTTGTTGAAATAATTCAATTTTACGAAATTTGGATTATTTGGAAATTTTTCAATTCAACAAATATTCAAAAATTCAATAAATTTCAAAAAATTTAAACTAATAAATAGTTATTTATACTAATAAGTTTTACTAATAATTTTTACTAATAATTTCTACTAGTAAATTTTACTAATAAATAGTCATTTCTACTAATTTATTAGTAAAATTTACTACATTTAAAAGCAAAAAGTTATTTACCAATTCAAATTTGTAAACATTTTTACTAATTAAAATTTAGAAACTTCTTAAATTTCTTTCTGTTTGACTTATAAAATTTTAAATTACTATCCGCATGTTAATACAAAAACTTTTTTTTTATCTCTGACATAATTGAACTTTACAAAATTTGAATTGAATTTAAACTGAATTCCCACTTCCAAAAAAATAAATTCCTTTCTCGTCAACTTAAATTGATTTTTTTAAAAATAATTTAATTTTTAGAAAACTATTGCTTATCAAATTATTAATATTAAATTATTTAATGAATAATTTTTTCTTGAAATTCGAAAAGTAATTGAATTTTCTAAGGGTTGCGTTCACAATTTTTATAAATAATTCAATTTCAAAACCTTTTAAATTGTAATTTTTGAAAATTTGAATTTTAAATAATGTAATTTAAAAATTCTGAAGAAATTAATTTTTCAATAATTTGAATTCGAATATTTTTTAAATTAGTTGATTTTTTAATATATTATATACCCAATTGAAAAAATTTCGAATTGACATTTTATAAAATTGAATTGTTAACAAGTTTACAGATTTCAGAATTATTTTATCGATAAACTTCTATTTTTCTTTAAATAATTGGATTTTGAAGAAAATTTCTCAGAAATTATTAAAAATAATCGATTTAGAGAAGAAATTGATTGTTAAAATTTAAATCATTTCATTTAATTTAAATTTAAATTCGAATTTATTTATAATATGTGCATTGTAAAAAATTTAGGAAGCAAATAGTATCGAAACTTGTGAGTAGTTTTTCGATGTAACATTTTACTCCAAAATTGAGTTAAAAAGTTAAATTTAAAATTTGTCCAAAAAGTTTTAAAGAATCCCATCGGGGCTTAAAATTTAACTCCTTTTTTTCGCAGCATATATATTTGATCTCCAAAGGCGGCGAACTATTCGCAACGAGAAAGTTATAGATCTCATAACTTGATTACTATAATTTACAGAAAGTGGTCACTGCATTCAAGGAAATGATTTCCGCTTATGAGACTTTTTTCAGGGACAAGTCCATTTATTTTAAGCGCTCTGAATAAATGTGCTTTGCAAAAAAAAAAAAAACGTGAATGTAAATAAAACTGGTATATATAATAGATGAAAGAGAATAAAATAAAACTTATTCAATTTTCCTAATAAACTCTAAAATTATGCATTCAACAAATAAGTGAATAATTAATTATAATTTTGTACGATTGTGATTGACAATTATTTTTTTTCTCCTCTTCAAACAAGTAACGAAAAAGAAAAAAAAAGCGCGTGACGAAAGAGAGATAATATTATAAAACGAAAGAAAAAAAAATTCATCGTCGAGATCTTCGTTAAACCGTATACATAATATTTCACTGCCATTTGCTTGCTTGTCAAATTCAGAATCAATTAGAATAATTTTCGCGCTTCAAAGAACACGACAAAATGTTATTTGTATGCGCGATAAAAAAAATGAAGTACAAATTATAATGTTATTTCCGATTTTCATTCACGTGTGGCGAAAGTTGAAGTATGAAAGGTGTATTTTAAAAAGATTCATTACTATTCGTGAAAAATGATTTGATCAAAAATTTACATTTCCAAGGAGCTTAGAAACTTTTTTAAGAAAAATATTTTCAACTTCTTTTTAATATTTTTAACATTTTATACTAATTTTTCATTAAATATTTGCATCTTCTTTACATACTTGCAACTTCTTTAAATATTTGTAACTTCTTTAAATATTTGGAACTTCTTTAAATATTATTTAACTTTTCCGCAAAACTTTATTTCTCACTCATGAAATATTCAAAGTGGAACAAATTACGTAGAGCCGGACTCAGTGAAAGAATAAAGCATGCTGTATCAGTTTTAACTTTTCCTGTGCTATGTCGGAGCATACGTAAATTATTCTACTTGCTTATTCTCTTGATAGATTTCAAATCAAAGGTGAAAAAAATTTTTCGATTATTAAATAAAAAATACATTTTTTTTACTATATTCGACATTTTTTTCGGACAAAAAAAATCTTAATTGAAAAATAAAAAGCAATATGAATTCAAAAATATTTTTCGTTAGTTAACTAATTGAATAGTTATGTAATTAGATACGTAATTCATTATACAAGATGTTTTAATTAATTACATGTGACATTCAATAAGATTATAATTACAATTAATATTTAAATGTAATATTTGATAAGATTTATAAGATTTTAAAATTTTAATTAATTATATAAGATATTCAAATAAATTGTATAAGATAATTAATTAATTATATAAAACACTTAACTATGTAGATAACAATTAAATGTGCAATTATTTATATCATTAATGCGATAACTTTATCTAAATTTTAATGAAAAAATATTTTTTATTAAAAATATTTTTAAAAATTACTGAATGCAATAATAATGAAAAACTTAAATTTTACATTTAGAAAAATTATTATTTTTTTATAGTGACTCCAAATTATTGTAATAAAATTTTAATTTGTAAAAGAAAATATATTTCATTTATTTGAATGTTCAGAACTTTAACATCATAAATTTTATTATAGCTTTATAGTAAAACTGACTGCAATTTAAAGCCAAGTTAATCCTGAAATTTTAACTAATACCGAATGGTTTCAATTTTACTCTTCCCAAGTAAATTTTAGTAATTTTTAGTAATGTAAATTTTATAAAATTAAAATTACATTGATCATAGTAAACATTATTTTGGAAATACAGTAAAAATTTTAGAAAAGAAAATAATTCCAGATAGTTTGACTCTGAAATATATTTTACACTTTCAAGAGTAAGTTTTACTTGAAATTAATCAAATTTATATTCCTCGTAGTAAAATTTATTCCAAAAATAGTAAAAATTCTAAAATAGAAAAGAAAAGAATTACTGAAATTCTGCATCAATATTAACTATTTTTGCATGATTTTCCTTCTTTCTGTCTAAAGTCAATTTTAGTAAAAATTAGTAAAATTTACACTAGACGTAGTAAAATTTATACTTTGAAAATAGTAAAAATTCTAGAAAAAAATAAATTCAAAAAATTTTGATTCTAGAATAAATTTTACTCTTCATGAAAGTAAAGAATTCCTTACTGTTCGAAACTGGAATAAATTTTACACTTCCCAAAGTAAATTTTAGTAAAAATTAATAAAATTTACATTAATGACAGTAAATTTTTTTCCAAAAATAGTAAAAGTTACAGAATATAAAAGCAAAAATAATTACATAATTTAGCAATAATATTAACTATTTTTAAATAATTTTGATTTTACTCTTTTCAGAGAAAATTTTAGTAAAAATTAATAAAATTTACATTGGGCGTAGTAAAATTAATTTTGCAAATAGTAAAAATTCTAGAAAAGAAAAAAATTTCTGACTGTTTGATTCTGGAGTATTTTACTCTTTCCGATGTAAATTTTAGTAAAAATTTGTAAAATTTACACTGGCCTTAGTAAAAATTACGAAAATAGTAAAAAATTCATAAAAGTAAAAAATTCCATACAGTTCGAAACTGGAATAAATTTTACACTTCTCAAAGTAAATTTTAGTAACAAATTAAAAGAATTTACATTAATGACAGTAAAATTTTTTCCAAAAATAGTAAAAGTTACAGAATAAAAAAGAAAATAATTACAAAAATTCAACAATAATTCTAACTATTTTTAAATGCTTTTGATTTTACTATTTCCATAAAGAAAATTTGAGTAAGAATTAATAAAATTTACATAGATCATAGTAAATTTTAGTAAAAATTTGTAAAATTTACACTGGCCGTAGTAAAAATTTCGAAAATAGTACAAACTTCATAAAAAGTAAAAAATCCCATACAATTTGAAACTGGAATAAATTTTACTATTTCCAAAGTAAATTTAAGTAAAAATTAATAAAATTTACATTGCTCGTACACCATAAGTTTTTCTTTATAATAAATAGTAATTTCACTAACCAAATTATTCAGTTCAGCTAATTAATTATTTTTGACAAACTAAATTTATTTATTTTTTTGATTTTTTATTTAATAATAATAATAATAATTTTTTTTAATATGTATATTTCATAACGGTTTATCTGCGAAATTAATTATGACTCTTGATATATTTCTACCGTCAGATTATTGTCACCTTTTTCTCTTTACAGCTATTTTTCAGAGGATGTCGGTGTCGAGGGGTCAACTAAGGATCCAGGGTGTTGCCACCTGCCTCTACCTTTGCATGGACTCCTGCGGTCTCCTTTACGGTTCGGTAAGTCAACAATCATAAACATTTATTCCACCATATTTTAAGTATGACAAATTATTACGACACATGTCCAAAATTTAATATGCCACACACCTCAAAATTCAGTGCTCTTTTTTCCCCCCCAAACAAACTCAAAATCAAGTCACAAATATTTCTTTCTATTTTTATCAAATTAATAAATTATACAATAGAAAATTAATTATTTAAATTAAAAAATCAATTAAACTAAAGAATTAATTAATTAAAAATATAATATTAATTAAATCAATATTTTTGGAAACCATAAAATTATATAAATAAAAGATGTTTTGATTCTTCTGTTTGGCCTAATGGCTTAAGCCATTAGGCCAAACAGAAGAATCAAAACATCGTTTATTAATATTAATTAATTTTATTAATATTAATTATAATAAGGTAACATTTCTATTTAAATCAAATAAATTGTATTTGCTTAAAATACTGAAATAATTGATTCAAATACAAATTAATTGACCTAAATAAAAAATTATTTTATTCAAATAAATATTTATTTGATAATTAAATAGTTATTTGAATAAAATAAATTTCTTCTTCTGTGTAATTTTCAACAAAATTCCAATTTGTTCTTGCACCACTATAAAGACAACAATATTCAATTATCCCACACGACGTGAAATTTACTTCTAATAAAATCTCCAACTTCTAGTCAACTGCACGCAACGTAAATAATTTTTTTCATTTTTCCTTATTCTGTCGATTACGGACTCGCGGATAAAGTTATCCGTAAACGTAAAAAAAATTTCCCCGAGGCTGAAGCCAACGTACTGAGAGAGATAATCGCCCTTCCGATTCTTATTTGCATCTCTCGCGCGTTTATTATCTCTCCGTGTGATTTTCCCGACACCATTTCTTTTTAACACTCTCTGCAAATCTTTATTTTTCTAAAATGTCTTCTAAATTTCATTTAAAATTTAAAATTAAAAAAAAAAAAAAAAAAAACAGAAATCAACAGGAAAAATTCCTTTGAAACTAGAATATAAAAAAAATCGAAACGGCTTACTTAGTAGTTTTCTTGGACAGGAAATCAAAAACACTTTATTTTAATTGCTTTTTCCCGTAAATTGTTTCTCTATCGCGGTTTTTTCCAAAAGTGTGAATAAAACGAAACGAGAAGAAGATTACTGTCCTTTCCAATAAATCTTTACATTGTAAAGAGCGTTTACTAACAAGCAACAGTCTTGAAATTCTTATTTTTTCCATCTCTCTCTCTGTCTCTCTCTCTCTCTTTCTTTCAAAGATAGAAAGAAAAAAAAAAGTTGATGAAAATGCAGTTCGACGGATTTGGTCATGATTCAGGGATGAAATAGAAAAAGTAGAATTGCCGTGCTTGGCTGAAAGAATCTACAGGATCAAAGAATGATGCTAGGAAGAGGCAAAACGATCCGGAAAGTGGAAAAAGAGAGCAGAAATGAGAGAGCAATCTAATGTGACGTAGATAGACATTTTGCGGCCAGTTGAGTCAAAGAGGTTGGCCTACCAGAAGTATTTGTGTTTGTGTGAGTGTGTGTGAGTGTTTATAGTGAGTGGTGGAATGGCCTTACGCAACATGAGGAGGAAGCTCCTAGCTCTTGGAGAGTTTCAGTAACACATGCTTCGTGGATGAGAGATGCGCGTCTTGCTCCTTTTACTCTGTGGCAAGAAAGTGAGACATTTTTGCTACAGTGGCACGCGCCGAATGACGTACTCTCTCCCCTTCCCAACATTCAACTTTTCATCTTATCATTTTCTTTCCACCTATTCGACAATTATTTATTCATCGTCTATTTTATGCATTCAACTTTTTCTCCATTTTTTCCAATCAATCTTCTTTTCAAAGAAAACAAAATTTCAAAGAAAAGAAAATTTAAACAAAGGCACAAACAACACTAAAGGAGTCAAAAAGAAAATAGAAAAAAATTCAAAGAGAAGAAATGGAAAATTAAAATAAGACACAAAAGAAAGCAATAGAGTCAGAAGGAAAAAATAAAAAAAAAATTAAAACTAGTCAGAAATGAAAAAAGGAGTCAAAAAGAGAAAATAAACAAAATTAAAACGAGTCACCAAAGTGAATTTGGTGTCAAAAGAGTCAAAAAAGAAAATTAAAAGGAGTCACAAAGAGAACTAAATAAGTTAAAGAAGAAAAAGAGAAAACAAGATAATAAAAACAACTCTGGAAAAGAAATAAAGGAGTCAAAAAAGAAAATTAAAAAGAATCAAAAAGGAAACTAAATAAGTTAAAGAAGAAAAAGGGAAAAAAGACAATAAAAACAACTCAAGACTGGAAATAAAGGAGTCAAAAAAATAAAATTGAAAATAAAATTAAAAACAGTTGCAAGAGAAACTAAAGGAATTAAAAGGAAGGAAGAAAGAAAATAAAAGAAGTAAAAAGAAAGAAGAAAATGAAAAACCAAAATTAAAATGAATCATTAAAAAAACAGGAATCAAAAGAAGAAATTAAAAAAGAAAAGTAAAAAAAGACTGAAAAGAAAGTAAAGGAGTCAAAACGTAAGAAAACATACGAAAAGTGAATAGGAAAATATAGAGTTACGAAAAAAATTTTAAAAGTCAAAAAAAAATAAATAAACAAATAAGATAAAAGAAAAGACAATTAAAAGGAATTACAAAAAAAATTAAAGAAGTCAAGAAGAGAATGTAAACAAAGAAAATTAAAAAGAGTCACAGAAGTAAATAAACAAATCTAAAAAAAAGGAAAACAAGTCAAAAAAAAAAGTTAAAGAATGAAAAGGGAAAAAGAAAAGAAAATAAAGGAGTCGAAAAAGGAAAATTGAAAAGAAAAGGAAAAAGATAATTAGAAACATTCGATAAAAGAATTTAAAGTAATTAAAACATAGCAAAGAAGGAAATAAGAAAGAAATATTAAAATGAATCACAAAAAATAATTGAAGAAGTGGAAAAAAGAAAGTAAAAAAGAAAGGTTAGAAGAGTCATCAAAGAAAGAAAAGAAGTAGAACAGTAAGAAAAAAAGAAGAAAAAAGAAGAGAAAAATAAAGAGGTTTAAAAAAATTAAAGAAGTCATAAAAAAAAGAAAGAAGAAAAGAAAGGGAAGTCGAGTCAAAAAGGTAATTAAATAAGTTAAAGAATTAAAAGAGGAGAAAGAAGAAATAATAAAAATGAGTCAGAAAAAATAAAGGTGCCAAATGAATAAAAAAGTAAAAGAAAATTAAAACTAGTAACAAAGGAAAATAAAGGAGTAAAAAGAGAAAATTAAAAAGATAAAAGAAAATTAAATTAAAAAAAAGTAAAGAAGAAAAAGAAAAAAAGAAAGTAAAGGAGTTAAAACGTAAGAAAGAAGAAAGAAATAATAAGCGAACATTAAAGTGAATCACTATATACAAGAACTGAACTAGTTAAAAAAAGAAGAGAAAACAGAAAAGAACATTCAAAATCAAAAGATTCATAAAAAAATAAAGAAGTCAAAACGTAAGAAAAAAAGAAAAGAAAGTCAGAAAAAATTGAAGGAGTCAAAATAAGACAAAAGGAAATAATTTTAAAGTCAAAAGAAAAAAATTTAAAAGCAGTAAAAAACGAAACTATAGGAGTTAGTAAGAGAAAATAAAAAAGAGTCAAAAAATAAAATTAAAATAATAGCGAATTCACAAGAGTCATAAATGAAACGAAAGGAGTTAAAAAACGAAAGTAAAAAAAAAAAACAAAACAGAGGGAATAAAATTCAAATGAATTAGAAAAATAACTAATGGAGTCAAAAGGAAAAATTGTAAAAGAAAAAGAAAATTAAAACTAGTTTAAAAAGAAAGAAAATCCGTTAAAAAGAATAAAAAGAGAAAATTAATAAAATTAAAATTAGTCAAAATCAAACTAAAGGCGTCAAAAGAATTGAATGAAAATCAGAAAAGAAAATAAAGGAGTCAGAAAGTAACAGTGGGAGTCAGAAGCAATTAATGAAAATCATTAAAGAAAATAAAGGAGTAAAATAAACAAAAATAAGAAATTAAATTTAAATCGAGTCAAAAAATAAACAGAAGGAGACAAAATGTACACTGCAAAAATAGTGTCTTAAAAGTGGGACAAAAGTATCTTAATCAAGCAAAAATATTTTAAATAAAGACGTTTTTCGCATCTTAGACACTAAAAGTGCAGAATAAAAATAAAAAGATTCGTAAAAGAAACTTAAGGAGTCAAAGAATAAGGAAAATGATGAAAGAAAGAAGGAAACAAGAAAAAAAATTAAAACCAATCACCAGACAAAGGATAGAAGTCAAATCGTAAAATAAGAAAAAAAAATTAAAAGATTAAATGCAATTTGTTTGGCCTAATAGCATAGTTTTTTTTAATTCAAACAAATGAATTCAAACATCTTTTATTCAAATAATTTATAGCTTACAAAAATATTGAATTTAAAAAGAATTACAAAAGAAACTAAATGAGTCAAAGCGTAAGAAGAAGGAAAAAAGAAGAAAAGAAAATTAAAAACAAGTAACAAAAGAAAGTAAAGGAGAAAAAAATAAAAATGAAAAACGGAAGAAGATTCAAATGAGAGTCAAAGAAACTAAAGGAGTCAAAACGTAAGAAAACCAAAGAAACAAAAGAAAGAAAGATAAAAAAGTAAAGAAGGAAAAAAGAAAAGAAAAAAGGCAAAACATACATGTGCGATAGATATCTAAATTGTCAGTATATATGAATAAAAACGATACAAACTTTCAAAGAGTATTTATATCAACGTCAATTCCATATAATTAAAATATCTCTCAAGTAATAACAACTACAATTTAAATAAGAAAAAGGATATCAAGTATCGCGTTAAGATAAACCAGTATTATATTAATAACAACAACCCAAATAGTTTTGCGAATAAGATACACACTATTAAATTATAATATTGAAACATCGACATCTTTTTTCTTCTCCCACTTTCTTCTTTTTTTCATATCATTTTCCAATAAGTGCGCGACATTGCAGATATACATACATACATACATACATACATAAAGAAGCTGGAAGAGAAGAACACCTGTTGGTATAATTTTATTCAAATCACTTACTAAATTACCAGGATCTGAAAAGACAGGAGTTTCAAGTTCCATCGAGAGAAATAAGAAAGAAAGAAAGAAAAAAAGAAAGAGGGGAAAAAAAGAGAGAAGAGAAGTAAAGATGCAACAGAAGCAAGAGTCAAGTTCAGACTAGATTCCAAGGTCGTTCAATTACCTGGCATGCCTCCCGATTCCGATCCTCTATACCTCAATAGATTGATCGTTCCCATGCATTACATCGTCGAGATTCATTCCCTGATTTTCCAGTCAGATGAACAACTCTTGTAAATCGTTTTATCAACCCACAAGTCGCACGTGGTATCTGTCTAACTTTTGTAATTCCGTTTTCAGTTCAATTTCATCGTTAGTCAATTATCAGAGACAATGTTCCATTGCAATTTCTTTCGTAATTGTTGTTATTTATTTATTTAATTAAATTCGTCAAGACATTATTATTATTATCATTACCTTCATCGTTTTCCAAAATTTAAATTCAATTTTATTAATTATTAAATGTGTCGCTCTCCGAAGAAAATCTAAGAAGCAAATCATTTTAGGGACAGTTTCACCAACTGAGGGTTCAAACCAGTGAAAGTATTTAAAAATACGGGTTTTATGGACCAAAAATGAAAAATTACGGACTAATTACTGACAAAAATATAACCAGTCAGAGTCAAATAAGAGAATGTTTACTTAAACCTATAAATTAAATTTTTCATAACTATAAAACATGAAGATATCGATAACTCCGAGTCGATAAATATATATCTTCGACTCGGAGTGATCGATATCTTCATGTTTTTTAATAATTAAATATGACCGAGTGATAAAATCACTTACAATTCAATTATTATTTACAAGAATTATTAACTAAAATTCTTCTTTAAATAATCGATTATTTTTAATAATTTTCGAAAAAGTTCTTTGACAATTTTCAAATCCATTTATTTACAGTATACCTATTCAATTACACAAAAACTTTTTCAAAAAAATTAATTTCAAAATTCAATTTTTTTCAAAAATTCGCGCTATATTGCTTTTAATATTCAATTGTTATCAAAGATTTTAACTGAAATTAATGTTTAAATCAATTTTTATTAGAAAATTCTACTAGAATTCAATTATTTAAATACAAAAATAAATAATTGAATGTTTCTTAAAATTCAATTCTGGTAAAGAATTTTATCAACAAATTTTTAAATAATTAAATTCTATCGACGAATTTTAATAAATTTTTTAAGAATAATTACATTTTTCGAGAAATTTGATTAAAATTGTATTAAAAATAATTAAAATTCTGTTTCAATTTATGAAAAATTTGAAGAATTTATGAAAATAATTGAATCTTTAAAAAGAATTTTAGTATTTTTAAACAATATATAATTTTTGCGAAGAATATTATTACAATTGAAAATAATTGAATTTCTGCAATAATTTGTAACTTTTCTAAAATTAAATTTTTTTTTCGTGTTTTTAACTAAAATTCTTCTAAAAATCCATGATTTAAAAATAATTTTTGAAAAAGTTCATTGAGCATTTTCAAATTTACTTGTTTACAATTAAATTTTACAAAATTTTAATAATTCGTAAATTTTTCAATTAAATATATATTAGAAAATAAAAACTTAAAATAAATATAAAAAAAATTCAATTAAACATTTTCAAAAAAATTAGTTTTAAAATTCAATTATTTCTAAAAATAAACGCTATATTGCTTTTAATATTTAATTATTATCTAAAATTTTAAAGACTGAAATTAATTTTTTAATCAATTTTTATTAGAAAATTCTACGAGAATTCAATTATTTAAACAGATGCAAAAATAAATAATTTATTGAATAATTGAATATTTTTTTAAATTTAATTCTCATAAAGAATTTTATCAACAAATTTTTCAATAATTAAAATTTTTCGACGAATTTAAAAATAAAATTACACTTGTTGAGAAATTCATTAAAATTGTATAAAAAATAATTGAAATTCAGCATTGAGTTTTATTATTTACGAAAATAATAGAATTCCTGTAAAAATTCTATTATTTATGAACATAATTGAATGATTGCGAAGAAATTTATAAAAAATTAGTAAATATGTAATTGAATTCCTTTAATTATTTTCATAAAATAATAAAAATTTCAAAAGTTTGCGTAGTATTTTATTAAATTTTTTTTTTTATAAATTAAATTCTTTTGGAAATTTTATTAAAACAGTAGATATTAAAAATCATTGAATTGAGGAAAATTTTTGAAAATAATTGAAATTTTGTCAAGAATTTTATTAAAATTTTTGAAAATAATTAAATTTCGGAAAATAATTTTGTTATTTCTAAAAACAATTGAAATTTTGACGAGAATTTTTTAAAGGTTTTGAACATAATTGAATTTCTGCGAAGGATTTTATTATTTTTGAAAATAATTGAATTTCTGCAATCATTTGTAATTTTTCTAAATTTTTCGTCAAAGTAACGAATCAAATTATTCCTTTGATAATTATATTTTACTTATAATATATTTAAATATATATTTCACTGTATATTTACTTACGAAATAAACTCGACAAGAAACATGTTTAACTCACCTGAAACAAAAAGAAGCTTTGTATTAAAATTAGTCTAAAAAATAATAATATTGTAATATTTGTATTATTTATTTTTATTAAATAATTATTTTTTAAAATTATTTCTATTAAACAATATTAAATAATATAAATCATAAATTCTATTTGACATAAAAATCATTTGACATAAAATTTATTTGATAAATAAATTTTTTGCTAAACGAATTTTAACGAAATTATTCTAAATAAAACTGTATATAAGTAATGAGAATATATTTTTTGTCAAATTAATAAATTTCTTTTATTTTTTTACCAAATTAATCACTAATAATTAAGACCTAAATTCTGAGTTTGATTTTGATTTCTTAAATTCCGGTTTAATTTCAAAAAGTATTTATTAATATATCCTACATCACTTGAATATTACATAATCTAAACAGTAGCATTAACCTTTTTCTCCATGCAAAAAAGAAGAAAAAAAAACCAAAAAAACACCATGTCCTAAAAACTGGAAATTCTTGAAATCAAGATTTACTGTAATCATTATTTTCTTTTATAATGTATCACACAATTTATAGCTTAATCGAAGTGTGCAATAAATATGAAAACAGTATAAAAAGTTTATAATTAGAATTCGCCGAGAGAAATAAAATCGTTATGCGACTAAAATTAAAAGAAAATTGAAAAAAGAAGTACAGACCATATTTCATTAAATGAAGAACTTTATCTTTTCAAATCATATATAATCATCAGAAGATTAATTTTCGAAAACATTTATAATTTCATACATAGAGAAATAATTTTTTTTTAAATTACTATTGTTATTAATAAAAATAATTGTTTTAAAAAATTACAAACGATAAAAATTAACAATGTAAATTAGACAGTTTGAAACTTTATAAATTATTTTTTAACAATATTGCTCCAATAAAATTTCAATAAAAATATTCATTTAAACGTTACGAATTTTACGAAAATTTATAATAATAATAATTCATTTTTACGTTATTAATTAATTGATTTAGGTTGTTAATTAGGTTTTCTTATTATTAATTAAGAGTAAAAATAAAAAATCATAATTATTCATTTTATTATTGTTTATTTCGTATTAACTAAAATACCAGAACAATAAACGTTTAGTTAATTGATTAAAAAAGAGAGTTTAGAATTAATATAAACGCGAAATAGAATTAAAAACGTGTGTGTAATGCTTTTTTTAAATGACTCTATTCCATTTCCGATGCAATATAGTTAAAAAAGTTAACACCATTTTCGCAAGCAATGCTACTGATTGGTACTTATATAGAGCAGATCTTGGTTTTTTAATTGTCTGTTCGGTTAAAACACTTAGTTGAACATTCTACGAAACATCATTACTGACAAAGTCTATAGACGCACGTGCAGTCAGAACGAGGGTTACGTTTTTACCAACAACCTGTTCTTCTCTGGATATATATAAATTTTTTTTTTTTTGTAAATCACAAACTCGGAAGCAAAAATTAAAACACAAATTCTTTAAAGTTCGATTAAAATCTTAATAAATCGTAAATTTTTTTAGGGGGTGATTTTAACCCAAAATTAAAAGAAACATAGCCGGAGGTGCGCCTAATTTAGATTATATTATGAAAGCTCTTTATGTTTAAATTGCGCGATATTCTTCATACTCTTCCCTCCCTTCTCGCCCATCCAAAACAGGAACTTGCACTGCAGCAGACAACTTTTTTAAACTTCTTTCCTTTCTGACACAAGATTCATCTTGTGATGAATTGTTTTTTTTGTCTGAAAATCTGCTTCTTTTTTTAAAGGGGGTTTTTGTTTTTTCTCTAATATATTATATTGAAGATGCATCGAAAAACAATTATTTGATTCCAATAATCGATTACTTGTTTTTATCGGATGAATATTTATACTTGAAAAAGATAATATTTATTTGTGTAAAAACATTTTTATTTGAATCAAAACATTTTTATTTGAAACAAAAAATTTTATTTGAATCAAAACTATTTTATTTAAATCAAAAAAATTTTATTTGAATCAAAAATATTTTATTTGAATCAAAAAAATTTTATTTGAATCAAAAATATTATATTTAAATCAACAAATTTTTATTTGAATCAAACAATCAAAAATCTTTGATTGAATAAAATAATTTTTATTTAAATGGAATAATATTTTTCTTTCAATCAAATTATTTTTATTAAAATGAAATAAATATTTATTTGAATCAGATAATTTTTATGTTAATCAAATAAATATTTACTAAAATCAAATAAATATTAATTTCCATTGAATAATTTTTATTTAAATCAATCAATTTTGATTAAGATAATATAATTTTTTTTCAATCAAATAATTCTTAATTTAAGGGGATTTGAACCTTGATGACGTCACAGTTTGTGCAAAGCATTAGTTTTAAATCTGTGACGTCATCATGGTTCAAATGCCCTTAATCAAACAATTTTTGTTTCAATCGAATGATTTTTACTTTAATCAAACAATTTTTTTTCAATCAAATAATTTTTATTACTTGTAATGGGTACTACTTTGATTCAAAGAATTTCTATTTTTAAAATCAATTAATATTTATTGGAATCAAATAATTTTTATTTAAAGTAAGCAATTTTGATTTAAACCAAATAATTTTTTTTCTATATTAAATGACTTTAATTTAAGTCAAATAAATATTTATTTGATTAAAAAAATTCGTATTTATATGAAACAATTTACTTGATTTAAATCAAATAATTTATTTCAATCGAATAATTTTTATATTAATCAAATAATTTTTGTTTGAATCAAATAATTCTTAATTTAATAAAATGATTTCTGTTTCAATCAAATAATTCTTAATTTAATCAAATAATTTTTATTCTAACCAAATAATTTTTTTTTAATCAAATAATTTTTATTATTTGTAATAGGTATTACTTTGATTCAAATAATTACTAGTTTTAAAATAAATTAATATTTATTGGAATCAAATAATTTTTATTTAAAATAATTTAAGTCAAATAAATATTTATTTAAATAAAAAAATTCGTATTTCAATGACACAATTTATTTGATTTAAATCAAATAATTTGTATTTAAATCAAATAAATATTTACTAAAATCAAATAATTTTTATTTAAATCGCGTAAATATTTATTTCAATCGAATAATTTTTATTTAAATCAAATAATTTTTAATTTAATCAAATAATTTTTGTTTCAATCAAATAATTTTTACTTTCATCAAATAATTTTTTTTTTCAATCAAATCGTTTTCATCCCAATCAAATTATTTTTATAAAAATGATATAAATATTAATTTGAATCATATAATTTTTATTTAATACAATCAATTTTGATTTAAACCAAATAATTTTTATTTAAATTAAATTACTTTTATTTAAGTCAAATAAATATTTACTGAATAAATAAATAAATATTTACTGAAATATGAAATTGTTTTTATAAATATGAAATAAACATTAATTTCAAACAAATATTATCTATTTAAATAAAATATATATTTATTTAAATCAAAAATTTCTTATTTAAATGAAATAATTTTTATTTAAGTCAAATAAATATCTACCAAAATCAAATAATTTTTATTTAAATTGCGTAAATATTTATTCCAATCGAATAATTTTTATTTAATTCAAATGAATATTGTCGAATAAAATTCTTATTTAAAAAAACTAAATAACCTACAACTTTGCTCTGAGACAAATATACTTTTATTCGAACTCAAATAAATTATATTTGGAATTTACAGAACTAAATTACTTTCTCAATAACATTTTTTAATTAAAAAAAAATTGTGGGATAAAATTGTTAAATTTCCCCACTTGAGAACGCCAAGATCATCACAAGATGGCGTGAAATCTGATTTTATCAACCGACCTGCCATCTAGCGGTGACCTTGGCGTTCGCAGGTGGAGAATAGCAAAATATTCCTAATTCTATAATTATTTATAATCAAACTTTGAATCCAGAGAGTTTGACAATGAATATAAATAGATTTAAATTTTGAATTTAATTTTGAATTCACTTCAATTGTCATTTTTATGGTCCATTCTTTTTTAGGTTTATCTTTAATCTTAGAATTTGTTAACTAAATAAATTGATATTTAATATCTCGAACCATGGAATAGTGGCTTTTTTTTAACGAAACAAGTGTCATTAGTATCTTACTTTTAAAAATAGTAGCTAAATAGTTGTATACATGATGCACTTTCAATTTTACTACAACTGCACTGTAAAAAAAGGGAGTTAAATTTTAACTCCCCCGGGGGGTCTATAAAAGTCGCACCCATTGGAGAGTTAATGCCAGGGGAGTTAAATAATAAAGAGAGTTAAAATTTAACACCCAAATGCTAACTCCCCAAGGAAAAAATAACTCGCGCGGGTGTTGAATGAAGGGAGTTAGAAATTAACTCTCTTTTGGAGTTGATTTTTAACTCGAAAAATTTCACTCCCAACTCTCGAGTCCGTTAACTCCCTAAATTTTTTACAGTGTGTGTTCTATAAAAAATTGAAGAAGAAGAAAAGTATAACTGTGTTCTATAAAAAATTGAAGAAGAAGAAAAGTACAACTGTGTTCTATAAAAAATTGAAGAAGAAGAAAACTACAACTATGGTCTATAAAAAATTGAAGAAGAAGAAAAAGACTACAACTATGGTAAAAAATAGTGTTATTTTTTTCCATAGTAACTATGTAACCAAAGTTTGTAACCGCATCGTAAGTATACAAGTTCGTGACGTTAACTAATAAAGAGAAGTGCCTCAATTGAAAGCACAGTATTATTCAATTAAGATTGCAAGAGAAAAACCTATGACCAATCTTCAATTCGAGGCCTTATGTCAGAATTTCTTTTTTTGCAACTTTTTGTTTGAATGCAAAAGTTTCTAAGATGTGTGTATTATAAACACAAGCACATACAGTGAATCCAGCGGTAACTTCAAGTTTACCGCAATAGTGTATTCGATGCGACCAAAGCACGAGAGAAGTCGAGGATTATACGTTTACCTCGCACTCGATATGTGGTGTGCGTAAAAAAGTTTTGTTTTTTCTGAAAAGCAGGTTTACGTATAGGTTATCGCAGCATCCGCTCCAAGCCCTTGATTATTCAAGAACGTCGCGGTAGCAGTGCATATACTTATGTCTATACATTCTGAAATATATACATATATATATAAATACGCTCAAACTATATATATGAAGTCGTCAGCAGCGAAAGGAATTCCTTAGGGTCGCCAATGAGAAGCAATAAATAAACAATTCGCAAACTATTCCGAAAATTAAAAATATTTTTCTATCGATTAAAATAGGAAGTGAGAATACCTACATTTTTCCTCATACTCTTTATAAATACGTACATATGAAAAGGTGGGGTTTTGAACCGATATGTAATTATTGAAGCCACTAGTAAACGTAATTGTAGGTGAAACGAAGGAATCTTCAATTTTCGCTCTCTCTCCCCAAGAGATATAATGCTCTTCGTGCAGTACGAGTTCTCAGACATATAGTACCATGCTATCAGAATCCGATAATCTTTCTAAAAAGAACTGAAATTTATAAACGAGGAAGTATAACATCAAATGCTTATTGCAATAAGTCTTGGAAAAACAATCATTTCTTAACTTTTTCTTTCTTTCTATATCGAATTTTGAAAATCTCCAGAAAATAAGATGGTTCAACAGTTCATAAAGTAATTGAAGAAACTAACAAAGAATCAAAACTTGAAAACAATCATCATCATGATCATCATCTTCTCAAATTTCATACCGTTTCTACGATTTCTTATTCTATAAGCAAAATATAAACAACTGACATTCTTCTTCAAAAAGCTGATGTCTGATTCTGCCGCTGATAAAACGCACTATAAGAAAAGAATAACATCTCTTTTTTTTCTCTCTCTTCGCGCAAGAATGAAGATCCTTTCTTTCCGTCTGTTTGTCTCAGGTAGCGATTGTCGCCGTTAAGAGCGTAAATCCAAACTCTATGAATTTTTACACTTCCTTATCGATGATATCGTTATAAGATATGTTGGACTTTTGAAAACTGAAACCAAAGCCGCTTGCGCCTTTTTGAATTCATTAAATAAATCACGTTTAGACGCACACACAGACACAAGGAAAAAAAAAATTGGGCGTAGCACCCGCGGAGATAAAAATCACAACGGGACGGTATCCATCGTTGAAAACACACGAGGAATAATAGACTAATTATCTTAAATACTTAATTTGTACACCCAGGAGTCCTAAAATTTATTTTACTTCTTTTTAGTCCCTCTCTCTCTTTCTCTCTCTCTGTGTGTCAAAAAAGGGACTGACACGTAAATCGTCGCGACACTATAAAAACCATTCCCCATTTGATGTCCTATTAAGATGCCCTTAATTACATCATTAGATCAAATAAAAATGCCCTTTTCCAAATTTCTTCTTTTTTAAACTGTTTGTTAAATTATTTCTTTATTAACCATTTAAACTATATTTTTGTTAACTATTCAAACTATTCCTTTTCTAAACAATTAAAAATAAAAAATTTATTTTTTTTATTTTATTTATTTCTTCTTTCACAAATTTTGTTCTACTTTATTAAATATTTATCATCATCAGCTCTTAATATTCGATTCAAATTCGTAAAAACAAAAAGCGATTTTTTATCAGGGCTGCAACAGAAATTTATAATTTTGTTTCTAGGATGCATGAATATTTCCGAAACCTTATTTGACAACTTTATTAACATAAAGTTTTCTTTAACACGAAATTCATTAGTCAGAAAATCAGAAATATCATTTAACATAAGATTCATTTGACACAAAATTCATTTGACACAAAATTTATTTGACATAAAATTCATTTGACACTATGATTCATTTGACATAAATTTTATTTGCCAAAAAATTCTTGTAACGTAAACAACATTAGACATATAAAACTAATTCAGCATAATTTCCATTTGACGAAAAAATCATTTGCAATAAATTTTAGTGAACATAAAAGTCATTTAACATAATTCTCGTTTTTTAAAAATTTTATTTGATATAAAAATCATTTAACATAATTCTCAATTGACATAAAAAAGATCATTTGACGAAAAAATTTAGGAGCAAATTTTCAAACTGTCCAATTTCAATCAAATATCTGATTGGTTATTCTTAAAATTCACACATTTTTTTATGTCAAATTAAATTATGAATTTTATGTCAAATAAAGTCTAGGTCAAGTGAATTTTAGGTCAAATGGAAATTATGTTAAATGACTTTTATATCAAATGAACTTGATGTCAAATAAAATTAATGTCAAATAATTTTCATGTCATGACATTTATGACAAATGAATTTTATGTCAAATGAAACTTATGTCAATTAAGATTTAAATCAAGTAATTTTTACGTTAAGTAAAAGGACCCCACAGGATTTACATTAACCCAAAATTAAACCAAAAATCCTGCAGGGTCTTTAACATCAAGTGATTTTTACGTCAAATAGAAATTATGCTAATTGAGTTTATGTCAAATAAATTTTATGTCAAATGAAATTTATAACAAATGAATTTTTGCGTCAAATGAAATTTATAACAAATGAATTTCACGTCAAATGAAATTTATAACAAATGAATTTTATGTCAAATGAAATTTATAACAAATACATTTTATGTCAAATTGATATTTATGTAAAATAAATTTTATGCTAATGAAATTTTTTTTTGCTTTAGCTAAAATTTTTTTTCGTGTCTAATTATCAAAGAAATTTGATCTTAATTTGAATTCATAAAAATTGTTTACTAATTTTAATTAGTTACAGACTTTTTAGGTTCAAATTGGCAAATTTTACTAATAACTCAGTGGAAATTACTGTTTATTAGTAAAATTTACTAATTAAAAAGTAGAAAGTCAGTCACTAATTTAAATTAATAAACTTTTTTAATAATTCAATTTAGAGAGTAAGATGTGATTAAATTCTCATATATAAAATTATAATAACAATAATCATAAAAATAATAATAATAATAATAATTTGTATCTCATTGTTTTTAACCTCGAATATCTTTTTTTCTTCCTTCGAATTTTCAACTTGGGAAATAAAGAAGAGAAAGTAAAAAAAGAGAGGAAAAAGAAAAAGAAGAAGAAAATACATATTTCGTAGATGTCGTAACAAAAGTTAGTTGGGGTTGATTTCTAAAACGTGAGCTGCTTTGTAAATTAATTGGCCGATGTTCTTATCGAGGAAACAATCACATAAATACTATTAACTTCCACTTAACGAAGTCAAGAATAAAGGACGACACTGATTTTCCAGAAAGATGCACCTTATGGAGAAATGATGAAAAAACTAAAACAATACATTACTTTTTAAAGAACTACAGAAAAATTTAAGAAAAAAAAATCCCAATTCATTAACTCTCTATGCGGTATAAATTAATTAAATTTTCTTTAAAAGGTTCAGGAGCGGGACTCTGAGTTAGCGCGCACTATAATAGCG
The DNA here is from genome assembly GCA_032872505.1 of Leptopilina syphax. Classification (NCBI taxonomy): domain Eukaryota; kingdom Metazoa; phylum Arthropoda; class Insecta; order Hymenoptera; family Figitidae; genus Leptopilina; species Leptopilina syphax. Next base: position 41,777,305 of record CM065469.1, read on the forward strand.
CGCACTATAATAGCGCCACTATAATAGCGCCACTATAATAGCGCCACTATAATAGCGCCACTATAATAGCGCCACTATAATAGCGCCACTATAATAGCGCCACTATAATAGCGCCACTATAATAGGGCTCACTATAAAAATGCCATAGCGTCACTACAATAGTGCTCACTATAATAGTGCCACTATAATAGCGTCACTATAATAGTGCTCACTATAATAGTGCCACTATAATAGCGCCACTATAATAGCGCCACTATAATAGCGCCACTATAATAGCGCCACTATAATAGGGCTCACTATAAAAATGCCATAGCGTCACTATAATAGTGCTCACTATAATAGTGCCACTATAATAGCGTCACTATAATAGTGCTCACTATAATAGTGCCACTATAATAGCGCCACTATAATAGCGCCACTATAATAGCGCTGACTATAAAAATGCCATAGCGCCACTATAAAAGTGCTCACTATAATAGTGCCACTATAATAGCGTCACTATAATAGTGCTCACTATAATAGTGCCACTATAATAGCGCCACTATAATAGCGCCACTATAATAGCGCCACTATAATAGCGCCACTATAATAGCGCCACTATAATAGGGCTCACTATAAAAATGCCATAGCGTCACTATAATAGTGCTCACTATAATAGTGCCACTATAATAGCGTCACTATAATAGTGCTCACTATAATAGTGCCACTATAATAGCGCCACTATAATAGCGCCACTATAATAGCGCCACTATAATAGCGCTGACTATAAAAATGCTATAGCGCCACTATAAAAGTGCTCACTATAATAGTGCCACTATAATAGCGTCACTATAATAGTGCTCACTATAATAGTGCCACTATAATAGCGCCACTATAATAGCGCCACTATAATAGCGCTGACTATAAAAATGCCATAGTGCCACTATAATAGCGCCACTATAATTGCGCTGACTATAAAAATGCCATAGCGCCACTATAATAGTGCTCACTATAATAGCGCTCACTATAATAGCGCCATAGCGTCACTATAATAGTGCTCACTATAATAGCGCCACTATAATTGTGCTGACTATAGAAATGCCATAGTGCCACTATAATAGTGCTCACTATAATAGCGCCACTATAATAGCGCTGACTATAAAAATGCCATAGCGCCACTATAATAGTGCTCACTATAATAGCGCTCACTATAAAAATGACATAGCGTCACTATAATAGTCCTCACTATAATAGCGCCACTATAATAGTGCTCACTATAATAGCGCCACTATAATAGTGCTCACTATAATAGCGCCACTATAATAGCGCTGACTATAAATATGCCATAGCGCCACTACAATAGTGACGCTATGGCATTTTTATAGTGAGCGCTATTATAGTGGCGCTATTATAGTGAGCACTATTATAGTGGCGCTATGGCATTTTTATAGTGAGCGCTATTATAGTGGCGCTATTATAGTGAGCACTATTATAGTGGCGCTATGGCATTTTTATAGTGAGCGCTATTATAGTGGCGCTATTATAGTGACGCTATGGCATTTTTATAGTGAGCGCTATTATAGTGGCGCTATTATAGTGAGCACTATTATAGTAGCGCTATGGCATTTTTATAGTCAGCGCTATTATAGTGGCGCTATTATAGTGGCGCTATTATAGTGGCGCTATTATAGTGGCGCTATTATAGTGGCGCTATTATAGTGGCGCTATTATAGTGGCGCTATTATAGTGGCACTATTATAGTGAGCACTATTATAGTGACGCTATTATAGTGGCACTATTATAGTGAGCACTATTATAGTGGCGCTATGGCATTTTTATAGTCAGCGCTATTATAGTCAGCGCTATTATAGTGGCGCTATTATAGTGGCGCTATTATAGTGGCGCTATTATAGTGGCACTATTATAGTGAGCACTATTATAGTGACGCTATTATAGTGGCACTATTATAGTGAGCACTATTATAGTGACGCTATGGCATTTTTATAGTGAGCCCTATTATAGTGGCGCTATTATAGTGAGCACTATTATAGTGGCGCTATGTCATTCTTATAGTCAGCGCTACTATAGTGAGCACTATTATAGTGTCACTATGGCATTTTTATAGTCAGCGCTATTATAGTGGCGCTATTATAGTGAGCACTATTATAGTGGCGCTATGGCATTTTTATAGTGAGCACTATTATAGTGACGCTATTATAGTGGCACTATTATAGTGAGCACTATTATAGTGGCGCTATGGCATTTTTATAGTCAGCGCTATTATAGTCAGCGCTATTATAGTGGCGCTATTATAGTGGCGCTATTATAGTGGCGCTATTATAGTGGCACTATTATAGTGAGCACTATTATAGTGACGCTATTATAGTGGCACTATTATAGTGAGCACTATTATAGTGACGCTATGGCATTTTTATAGTGAGCCCTATTATAGTGGCGCTATTATAGTGAGCACTATTATAGTGGCGCTATGTCATTCTTATAGTCAGCGCTACTATAGTGAGCACTATTATAGTGTCACTATGGCATTTTTATAGTCAGCGCTATTATAGTGGCGCTATTATAGTGAGCACTATTATAGTGGCGCTATGGCATTTTTATAGTGAGCACTATTATAGTGACGCTATTATAGTGGCACTATTATAGTGAGCACTATTATAGTGACGCTATGGCATTTTTATAGTGAGCACTATTATAGTGACGCTATTATAGTGGCGCTATTATAGTGGCGCTATTATAGTGGCGCTATTATAGTGGCGCTATTATAGTGGCGCTATTATAGTGGCGCTATTATAGTGGCGCTATTATAGTGCGCGCTATTATAGTGGCGCTATTATAGTGGCGCTATGTCATTCTTATAGTCAGCGCTACTATAGTGAGCACTATTATAGTGTCACTATGGCATTTTTATAGTCAGCGCTATTATAGTGAGCACTATTATAGTGGCGCTATGGCATTTTTATAGTGAGCACTATTATAGTGACGCTATTATAGTGGCACTATTATAGTGGCGCTATGTCATTCTTATAGTCAGCGCTACTTTAGTGAGCACTATTATAGTGTCACTATGGCATTTTTATAGTCAGCGCTATTATAGTGGCGGTATTATAGTGAGCACTATTATAGTGGCGCTATGGCATTTTTATAGTGAGCACTATTATAGTGACGCTATTATAGTGGCACTATTATAGTGAGCACTATTATAGTGACGCTATGGCATTTTTATAGTGAGCCCTATTATAGTGGCGCTATTATAGTGAGCACTATTATAGTGGCGCTATGTCATTCTTATAGTCAGCGCTACTATAGTGAGCACTATTATAGTGTCACTATGGCATTTTTATAGTCAGCGCTATTATAGTAGCGCTATTATAGTGAGCACTATTATAGTGGCGCTATGGCATTTTTATAGTGAGCACTATTATAGTGACGCTATTATAGTGGCACTATTATAGTGAGCACTATTATAGTGACGCTATGGCATTTTTATAGTGAGCCCTATTATAGTGGCGCTATTATAGTGGCGCTATTATAGTGGCGCTATTATAGTGGCGCTATTATAGTGCGCGCTATTATAGTGGCGCTATTATAGTGCGCGCTATTATAGTGCGCGCTATTATAGTGCGCGCTATTATAGTGGCGCTATTATAGTGGCGCTATTATAGTGGCGCTATTATAGTGGCGCTATTATAGTGGCGCTATTATAGTGCGCGCTATTATAGTGGCGCTATTATAGTGGCGCTATTATAGTGGCGCTATTATAGTGGCGCTATTATAGTGCGCGCTATTATAGTGCGCGCTATTATAGTGCGCGCTATTATAGTGCGCGCTAACTCAGAGTCCCGCTCCTGTGCTTCTTAAAGAACGTTTAAAATATCCATAAAAAATCTCGTGACAATTTTTCTTAAACACCTGGCATTTTAAGAAATGTTTATTTCCTGGTGGTTGGATTTTATTTGATGGAATTTTTATTCATTATTATATTATTTATTTTTTATTTATTTAGAATTATTATTAATAATAATAATAATATTATAAATAGTAATTTTTATTTAGAACAATTTTTACTTTCACGAATTATTATTTAACCAAATTTTTATTTAGAATAATTTTTACTTGAACGAATTTTTATTTGAAGAAATATTTACTTCGACCAATTTTTATTTAGAACCCTTTTTACTTTCACGAATTATTATTTAAACGAAGTTTTATTTAGAATAATTTTTATTGAACGAACTTTGTATTTAGAACAATTTTTATTTTAACAAATTATTTGAACAAATTTTTAATTTAAGAAATATTTACTTTCACGAATTTTGTATTTAGAACAATTTTTACTTCCACAAATTATTATTTATACAAATTTTGATTTAGAATATTTTTTACTTGAACGAATTTTGATTTAGAATTATTATTATTACATTCGCGGAATTTTATTTAGGACAATTTTTTACTTTCACGAATTATCTATTATTTAAACAAATTTTTATTTAGATTTTGATTTAGAATAATTTTTACTTGAACGAATTACCTATTATTTAAACAAATTTTTATTTGGATTTTTATATAGAATAATTTTTACTTGAACAAATTTTTATTTAGAATATAATTTTTATGTGAAACAATTTTAATTTAGAACAATTTTTACCTTCACGAATTATTATTTAAACAAACTTTTATTTAGAATAATTTTTACTTTCACGAATGTTTTTTAGAATAATTTTTAGTTTTATGAATTATTATTTGAACAAATTTTTGTTAAGAATAATTTTAATAAATAAATTTTCTCAAAAGAAGTCTTTTTGATACAGACATACAAAATTTGCACTAAAATTAAAGAAAACCTAAAAAATTCTAAATTACAGAAAAAAATTCCTCAACCAAAAAAAAGTGAGTATACAGCTTCTTTTAAAAACACAGAAATCCACTACAATAAAATATGAAACAATCTTCAGGAAATATACTCAATTCACAACGCGAATAAAATAATACAACAAGATTATAAGCAATCTGCATTTGATCCTGTGACTCATCCTTATGGTAACAACATAATTCAACTCGTTGACATGAGCACAAATATTATGATAGGTGGTAGTTATTGCGGACAATATAAATACAACACACAAGCGGTGGCTGAATCGAAAATCTTCAACCCACCGCACACACGTTCTAAGGTGAATAGTGGGCGTTGGAATGGTCACTAAATAATCCTGGCAAGTATCCTCTTTCTCTCTCTCTCTCTTTTCTTTTCGTTGCTCCGCAGCAGTAACTTTAGCCAGTTCTCGCGGGGGTTCTCAAATTTTCAGCAAAAAAAAGTAAAATACCAAAATGTATTCAAAAACAAAAAAAAAAAAAAAAAAAAATGAAGAAACGAGATTTCTGTTTGAAATCAGTGTGACTGCATATGTACGCGTATGTATAATGAGAATCAGTCAGACATGAGGATCGACGAGATATCCGCGGACAATATATCTATGGGGCGCCTCGCGATGTATGGAAATGCGAGTCGAGGCAACGCGGGCGGTGGGTTTATTTGCATGGCAATGACACATAATAAGAAGAGGTGCTTGTACTCATATTCTCCGCACGCTTCGTCGATTTATGAGTATGGACTGCTTAAAGGGAACACGCATGTTACTTTAATGTATTTTGTCGTTATTTTTCATTTTCGATAAAATGTCAAGGGCAGTGAGGAAAAAATTTCTACTTTCCGCATTAGAGAATATGATATGGTACATGAAAAGTGTACATCTAATATCAATCGTATCATGACAGGTTCGCATTCAATTTTTAAGTTTTGTCTCTTAACTGTCAGCCATCCTACTCATCTACTAGAACCTACTATTTACTACAACTTTTTTTTACAATTTGCTACTATTTGGATACTTTTTCAGATTTTAAACACTAAAAGTTATACTTTTTCTGTGTTTGACAATTTTCACAATTTTAAATTCGCTAATAGTTGAAATAAAAAAATTATTCTTCAAAATTTGAATAAAATTCTTTCAAACGATTCAATTATTTTCAAAAAATTTTCGAAATTCAGTTATTTAGAAAGATTTTTATAAAATTCTTCGCAAGCATTCAATTATTTAAATAAATAATAAAATTCTTCTCAGGAATCCAATTATTTTTAAAAATTTTAATAAACTTGGTCGCGAAAATCCAATTATTTTTAATACAATTTTAATATTAAATATAAATATTATAAATTAATATAAATGAATACCTTTAAAAAAATCCAATTATTCTTAAAAATTTTATTAAAATTCTTCAAATGACGTCAATTATTTTAAAAAAATTTAGAATAGTTTGTTTATTAGAATTTAATAATTATTTTCAATACACTTTTAATTAAATTATTTATTGAAAGAATTTAATTATTTTCAAAGATTTTAATAAAATTCTTTGTAAATAATCAATTATTTTCAAAAATTTTTAAAAATATTCTTCGTAGAAATCGAATTAATTTCAAAAATTTGTCAAAATTCAATTATTTTCAATAAAATTTCCCAAAAGAATCCAATTATTTATTATTTATTTATTTAAATAAAATTTTTTAATAAAATTCATTGCAAGAGTTTAATTATTTTTATAAGTAATATAAAATTTTTCGAAAAAATTAACAAAATTTGTTGATCGAATTCACTTATTTTTGAAAATTGTGATAAGAATTCAATTACTTTTACCACAATTTTTAATTAAATTCTTGCGAAGAACTTCATTAAAAAAATTTATTTAAATAATTGAATTCTTTTGGGAAATTATTGATTATTATTATTATTATTTTTATCTTATATTTTCACAGGAATTCAATTATTTAATTAATTTAATTTAATTTTAATTTAATTATTTTTAATACAATTTTAAATAAATTCATCGAAAAATGCAATTATTCTTGAAAATTTTATTAAAATTCTTCAGAAAAATTCAATTATTTAAAACATTTTCATAAAGTTCTTTATAAGAATTCAAGTTTACATTTCTGAAATTTTCAATTATTTCGAAAATTTTAATTACCTGTTTATAAATTTTCAATCAATAAAAAATGAAATGAAATATTTTTAAAAATTAATGTACGAACTTTCAAAAAAAAATCTTTAAAAAATTCAATAATTTTTAATATAATTTTGGAGAATTTCAATTATTTCAAAAAATCCAATGACTCGCTTATTAATTAATATTCAATTACGTTTAAAAATTGGAACTAAAGTATTTTAAAAAATTAATATAGTAAACTTTATTGAATTTTATTTTTAATAGAGTTTTAGAAAATTCCTATTATTTCAAAAAAATATTAACTTATTTATAAAAATCGTTTTATAAAGATTCAGTTTTATTTTTTAAAGATAATTGAATTTTTATAAAGTAATTAAAAATTTTTGAAATAATCGAAATTTTTTCCATTTTTTTTTAACTATTGGAATTTTTGAAAATCATGATCCCAAACTTCTGAATTTTCAAATGAACAACATTTATTTATTTCTTCTACAAAATAAATTTTTATTATAATGAATTTTTTCATCACCATCAAAAAAATTAATTATAAAATATCTAAATATGTTCAATTTTATTTTTAATTTTTATTTGAATCAGTAATTTATGAAAATATTTTTATTAAATGTTTCGTTTATTTGAACGTTCAAAACTTGTGGATTATGAAAATCGAGAGAAATTTGCGACGACAACAATAATTGAAAACAGGTAGATACCCTTAAAGTTTTGACTTAATTGTTTGCTTCTAAATATTAACCTTTTTTTTATAATTGAACTCTCTTTAAATATTTTTTTTGTAAGTTCAGGGAAAAGTGAAAAGTCTCTCTGGAAGTCAGAAAAAACATTTAAATTTTTTCCAGCACCCCTAATTTAGAAAATAAAAATTATAATAGAGAAACGATTATTAATTTTTTTCAACGACTATAATAATAATTATTGTTCTAATTAGGTGAACCGTTGTTTAATTAATTTTTCAAAAAATTAATTAAACAATAATAATAATTATTATTATGTATTTAAATTCGGCAAATATGTGCAATTGTCGTTTCTAATAGAGTCTTTTAGTGAAACCAGACATGTGCCCAAAATAGAGAGTAGTCTTCTTCATTTTCACTAGGAATTCCTGTGGTCATGAGTCTGTCGTTCGTTGGTCAATTTATCGTCTATTTTATACATGAGTGCAAGGTCTGGCGCAATCTTGTTGAAATTTCCCGTTTCACAATTACACTCAACATGAATTAAACTTTCAGGAACTAGAATAAACCTTTAGACGCAATTGTTATTCAAGCACACATACAAATAGTGCTCTTGAGAGTTTGAAAATTTATTATGAATCATCAAAGTAAAATTTGTCCCAAGATATTATTTTTACAGCTTCAAAATTCACTGTCAAAGCATAAATACAAATACAAACTGAAAAAGGCGAGACGAAAATAAATCTTCGTCTATACAGTGGAATGGCCGAAATTAGCGAAAAAGGAATCTTCCAAAATAAGAGATAGTCGAGAGTAACGAAATAGAGAGATTTACGATCTCTTAACACCAATGGCAATTTGCTTCAAATCTCTTGACACGAAAGAAAAGGAAAAAAAAAAAGAAACAGAGAAAGAGGCGCCTTTAATCGAATTAGGGAATTAATTGCGACACTACGATCTTAGTTGTTTTGAAAGATAATATAAAATACAAGTAGGCGTTTCTAAATTTTCAATAACCATAAATATTCGCAACTGAATACACAAGGTAGCATTCAACGATAACGAGATTTATATCCAATTTTTTTTCCTACATGTTCTTTGAAATACATCACACACTGCGGGGCCGAACTTCATTCGTTTTCGACTTTTGAAATAAGCGTAGGTGTATTGCTTGGACTTTTAAACGAAAAGTTAGGCCCCTCGTATGTTTCACTAACAGACGTGATTTACCACAAGGATCCCCTTTCGTTCAGGATTCAAACTAGAGGAAATCTTTTTTTTCCTCCCTTGAAAAAGAAAAAAAAAATTGGAAGACTTTCGGAATAAGATGATATGCCGACAAATAGAAGAGTGAAAAGGGAGATCACGACCCAATTACGTGATCTCGTTCACAAGGCCGAAAGAATCTCGTCCTTTGGGACGAATTCTCCACCCCTCTTGACATTCTGCGCTCGTACTCCTTTGATCCTCTAAGGAATGGTTTACACGATTTAGACGAAAACCGGGAGGAGAATTGAGAGATGCATTACATCGCGTGTGGCCCCCCCTCTTTGCTTTTTGTGCAGAATGAAGAAAAAAAAAAAAAAACATTCAAATTATTCCTCAACTTAATTATATGCTTTAGATGAATATTTAATCACTGTGAAATTTTTTCAGGTGTTATCTCGGGAGGAGAATCAGTGATAAAAGTAATAATCTTGATACTTTGATGTAGTGCCTTTGATATACTATACGGTCTATTATCGTCATCTCAAATGTCCACTTTGATCTTTATCGATGTAAAGAATTTTGGGGATGAGATGTATGACATGAAAGAAAATTCATTTTAATGGCTTTCTGATTGGGAAAAAAAATTCTTTTGCTAGTGAGAAAAACAGTTTTTCAGGTGGTGAAACATTTTCCTTAAGGATGAATTCGATAAACAATCGAAACTAGTTTACTTCGAAAACATTATTTTCAAAAAAATTTAAAGAAACTCGTCAAAAGAACATAGTCTCGAAACTCTCGATTTCGAAAACTGGGGGAGAAATATCAGACTTTCGATTTCAAAGAAAGCAATGTAATCAAACGCCACTAATTAATTGAACTTGACTAGTTATTTTAACACCTCTCACCTAATTACATTCTTCCGCTCGGCAAACTGCTATCAACATGCGAACATCAGAGAACTTTCCGACTGTCTATAATCAGCAATAAAATCAACTAAGAAAAATTACAATTTATCCATCACTAAAAAAATTGCAATTTATCAAAAGCTAATTTTTGATTATGAAAAAAGAAAATTTTCTGAATTAAAAAATGCAATTTATTAAATATTCCCAAAAATTTCTTAAAAGACCAAATATTTTCAAAAATTGCAGAAAGCATTAAAAATAAATAAACAAGTAAAATATTTTGAGACCTTAGAAATTAATACAGCAAATTTTCTCTCGATTATTTTCAAGAATTTCAATAAAATCGAATAAAATTCTTTAAAAAATTCAATTATTTTTAAAAATTGACTCGGAGTGATCGTTATCTTCATATTTTATAATAAATAAACATGACCGAGTGATAAAAATATTATTTTATATCTATAATAGAATTTTAGAATATTCCAATTATTTCAAAAAAAAAATTCAATTACTAATTTATAAAAATTTAATTATCTTAAAAAAGCAGAACTGAAAAATAAATAATATTTAAAGTGGTAAACTTCACTCAAATATTTTAAAAAATTTCAATAATAAAATTCTTTAAAAGAATTCAATTATTTTTAGTAGAATTTTCGGAAAATTCAATTATTTCACAAAAATTTTAATAATTGTTCATAAAAATTATGAAAAATTTTTTTAATTATCTTTCAAAAAAAGAGATTATTTTCAAGAATATTTAAATAAAATACTTCATAATATAGAATTCAAATTATTTTTAGCAGAATTAAAGGAAATTTCATTTAAATTGAAAATTTCAATTACCTGTTTATAAAAGTTCAATTATCTTGAAAAAATGAAACTGAAATATTCTTTAAAATTTAGTTTCAATAAAATTCTTTTAAAAATTAAATTATTTCTTATAGAATTTTGGAACATTTAAATTATTTCAAAGAATTTTAATCGACTGTTTATTTTTAAGAATATTTATCTAAAAATCCTTCTTTATATCGATTATTTTTAATAATTTTCGAAAAAGTTTTTTGACAATTTTCAAATTCATTTCTTTACAATATTCAATTTTACGAAATTTCAATTATTCGGAAATTCTGCAATTAAATAAATAGTAGAAAATAGAAACTAAAAAAAATTCAATTATTTTTTAAAATTCACGCTCTATTGCATTTAATATTCAATTATTATATCTAAAATTTTAACTGAAATTCATTTTTATGAAATGAAAATCAATTTTTATTAGAAAATTCTACTAGAATTCAATTCAAATACAAATAAAATGCAAATAAATTATTTTTTTGAAGAATTGAACGTTTCTTAAAATTCAATTCCCATTAAAAATAGTTATCAACAAATTTTCAAATAATTGAATTCTATCAACGAATTTTAATGAAATTTTTAAAAATAATTACATTAATCGAGAAATTCGATTAAAATTTTAATAAAAATAATTTAATTTCTGCATTGAATGTTATTATTTATGAACATAATTGAATTCTTGCAAAGAATTTTATTGAAAATTTCAAAAATGATTAAATTCTTGTAAAAAATTAACAGGAATTCAATTATTTAAAAAAAAATTTAATAAAATTCTTGGCATAAATTAAAAATAACAAAATTCTTAGCAGATCTTCAATTACATTCAGAAATTTTAATAAAATTTTTCTCAAGAATTTAAATATTTTCGTAAAATAATAAAAATCTTTGCAGAGATTTAATTATTTTCAAAAGTCTTAATAAAATTCTTCGCAGGAATTCAATTATTTTCAAAAATATCAGAATTTTAGCGGAAATTCAAACATTTTAAAAAGTTTTGATAAAACTTCTTTAGTAGAAATTCAATTATTTTTAAGACAATTTTAAAAAAATGTGTCAATAAAATTCAATTATTTAAAAAATTTTAATGAAATTCTTCGAAAGAATTCAATTATTATAATCTAAAATTTTAACTGAAATCTATTTTTAATTAAATGTTTATGAGAAAATTCTACCAGAATTCAATTATTTAAATACAAAAATAAATAATTTATTGAATAATTGAATGTTTCTTGAAATTCAATTCCCATTAAAAATTTTATCAACAAATTTTTAAATCATTAAATTCTTTGGACGAATTTTAATAAAATTTTTAAGAATTTTTTCGAGGAATTCGATAAAAATTCTATTGAAAATAATTATTTACGAAAATAATTGAATCACCGTATAAATTTTATTATTTTTGAAAATAGTTGAATGATTGAGAAAAAATTTATAAAAAAAATTTGTTATTAATGAAATTCTTGTGAAATTTTTATTACTTTTTGAAAAAAATTTAAAGCTTTTGTACAATTTTATTAATTTTTTTTTTAAATAATTAAATTCTTTTGGTAAATTTTATGAAAATAGTAGATATTGAACAGTATTTAATTTTTGCGAAGAATATTATTACTTTTGAAAATAATTGAAATTTTGCAATGGATTTTATTAAAATTTTTGAAAATAATTGAATTTCTGAGAATTTTAATATTTCAAAAGATAATAATTGAAATTTTGACGAGAATTTAAAAAATATTTTGAACATAATTTCTAGAAGAAATATAGAAATTTCGTTAATTTAATACGAACAAACATATAATTCTTAAAAAAATCCTAAATTCCAAAATTCTAAAATTTTCTTCCACATCTTTTTTCTTCACCCAACGACAATAATTGAAGACAATTTTCAAATAAAAGCAGTTTGACATTGACCTCAGTTTGCATCAATGAAATAAAAAAGAAAGCGTCAGCAATAATCATGTCGGATATGAGATGTATCAATAAGTAAATGTCTGTATTATTTTATATGGGGGTCGATTTATCCGGCTTCGTTTTGTATATATATAAATGTATATGACAGAGGAAGAGTCTCATTAGAAAGTTACGTATGTCGGCACTTTAACCTCTCCTGGGTGCACAACCACATACACATATATTATAAATAAAAAAATTACATTAGTAACCTCAGAAAGTATACTGACTCTCGCACATATAACTGCACTCGAAATGGGGTTGTTTCCAAGCACGTTCAACAAATTTTTCACTTTTTTCTCTCTTTATAACATAACTGAACACGTGAAGCATCAATTATTACCCACTGCTATGTCCTTTAATTTCCCCATCCACCGAAGAAGCACCACACATCCTTTTTTTTTTAAATTCATGCCCCGAAAAAAAATTCCCAATTTATTATAAAACCGTGATTTATCAACAAATATGTTTTATCTCATTTTCTTTTTTAAAGAGGCGACAAGATTTATATGTCATGCAAGAGACAAATCCGCAAGAGATCAAAATATTTTTTCCACTAATAATTTTTACATGAAAAAAAAGTAAATCCATTTTTCCAATTAAAAAAATTTCCCCATAAAATATTTTCTCTGGAAATAATAATTTATTTATACAATAAAATATTACTTTGCAAAAAATATTGCATTAACTTTACATTATGTAAATTTGTCCCCATATTAACGTAAATATTTGAAAAATATAATTTATTTATTTATATTTCAATAATAAACGATAAATTAAGCGATTGAATAAATTTCAAATAAACTAGACAAGTAGAAAAATACTCGCGCATTGTTGAGGGAAAAAAATTTCTTATCTACAAAAAAAAGAAAACTTGAAGAAGTTTCAATTTAATAGAAAAAATCCAAATAATAAATATAGAGATGCTATAATAAAAAAATATTTTATAGTTTAAAAATGTTGAGAAAACCCTTCCTATTCCTGATCAGAAAACTAGTTAGGAATTTTTAAAATTTAAATATCCCACGCTCATGTAATGAACAAAAAAAAAACGAATACTTTAAATTTCTCGCCTTGTATAGTAAATATTACTTTATATTGGTGCATTGGTAATGCCCTCGTCTGTAAAAGGAACGGAAATCGAAACGACAGTTCTATGAGCATTTAATTTATCTCCAACAATTTATACTATTTCAAAGGATAACCGTATTTTCATACCTCTCTCCTACCGCAGTTATATAAAGAATCACTTTATATCCCAGTGACAATTAGGAAACATTTTATTAATAAAGAAACACTTATTTGTAATTTTATTCTATTAATAAAGACACGAATATTGCAATTTTATTATATTTCGTAAAAAAATATATATTAAAAATATATATATATATATATATGAAATAAATAATTTATTTTATATTGTAAAAAATAAATTTTATTAATATTCGCAAGCAAATTATATTTATAACCCGAGAAAGCTTATTTATTATATTTTAGTAATTGGATTCGTTTATATAGAACATTCAAAAAAACGAATAATTAAAGAAATTTATTTATCACTGCACTGTTTGCAATCGATTTAAATCACTTTGAATTGAAATTCAATCACAAGATCGCGAATTTTTATAACTGGATCTTCAACGAACGGGCGATAATCGTATCTTTCAATTAGAAACCGCACTATTAACATTTTAATTGAATTAATGCTAAAAATGATTTATTACGCTTAATTATATTTACCTTTAGTCCACATTTAAATGATTCAAAGATTCTTTTTGTATTCTATCATCACTAAATAGTAAATACTGTTTGTTTTACTTCATCATTTCAAAATAGGTTTCACTCAAAAAATTTGTTACTAAACGAATTATTATTGTAGTCATAATTATTTATTGCTATTTTAGTTAATTTAATTAAAAAATAATTATTCAGAATTCTAGAATTATTAATTTTTATTGAAAAGTTTAATAACTTTTTTAAATAAGTATTAAAATATTTATTGGTGATATTATGAATTGAAATTTTCAAATTTTTAATTTCAATTTTACTGAAACTTATTCCTAAAAATTGTCACTAAAACTTTTCTAAATATAAATTATTTTCGAGAATTTTTAACTAAAATTCTTCTTTAAATCAATTAATTTTCGAAAAAGTTCTCTGACAATTTTCAAATCCATTTGTTTACAATATTCAATGTCATGAATTTCAATTGTTCGTAAATTCTTTAATTAAACATATATTAAAAAACAAAAACTTCAAATAATATAAAAAAAATTCAATAATTAAACTTTTTCAAAAAAATTAATTTCAAAATTTAATTATTTTTAAAAATCCACGTTATAATGCTTTTAATGTTAAATTATTATTATACAAAATTTAAACTGAAATTAATTTTTAAATCAATTTTTAATAGAAATTCAATTATTTAAATACAAAAAAAATAATTTATTGAATATTTTAATGTCTTTTAAAAAAAAATGTCACTGAATTCTCTTAAAAAATTTTTTTAACAAATTTTTAAATAATTAAATTCTTTTGACGAATTTTAATAAAATTTTTAAGAATAATTACATTTTTCGAGGAATCTGATAAAAACTGAATTAAAAGTAATTGAAATTTAGCGATGAGTTTTAGTATTTATGAAAATAATTGAGTTCCTAAAAAGAATTTTATTATATACGAAAATAATTGAATCCCTGTAAAAAATTTATTATTTATGAAAATAATTGAATTTTTGCGAAGAAATTTATAAAAAAATTTGTAAATAATTGAATTCCTATGAAATTTGTATTACTTTATGAAAATAATTAAATGTTTCCGTAGAATTTTATTACATTTTTTTAAAATAATTTTTCCAAGAATTTTATTCAAATTTTTAAAAATAAATTAATTTCGGAGAAGAATTTTATTATTTATAAAGATACTTGAAATTTTGACGAGAATTTTTTTTTAATTTTTGAACATAATTGAATTTATAAGAATTTATTATATTATTTATAAAGAAAATTGGATTTCTGTAAAAAAAATTTATTATTTATATAAAAATAATTGAATTTTTCAGAAGTATTGAATTTCTGCAATAATTTTTGCAGAATTTCTTTAGAAATTTGATATTTTTACATTATCTTGAATAAACTTCTCTAATTTTCCTGACCTGCAACTTTTATTATTGTCAAAATTCGAAAAAAAAATAACCCTAACCCAAAAATAATTTATAAAAAATATTTAAATCTAAAAAAAGTTGTCAAATTTACAAAATTACTAAAATTCACTTCGAAAATAGTAAAATTTATTCATCCGGAAATATTATTAAAAATTGCGCTATCAAAAATGCGAACAAGTTCCAAACAATTTTTTCTATTTAAAAAAAAAAAACTAAACGAAATAACTGAAAAATTACTGAAATTTACTTCATAGGAAATAGTAAAATTTACTCATGAGGAAATAGTAGAAAATACACTATCAGTAAAGCGAAGAAATTCTATAATTATAATTAAAAATTTGTAAACAGCAAAAGTTAAACTATAAACTGTTTCTCCTATTATAAATAAAATAGAAACAAGTTTAGTTTTCAAATATATTCATATTTTCATAAGCGTCAGATAAGAATTTTGTGCTACAAAGTATAGTCATGTAGAACAAATATGAACACAAAATTAACATTTTACTTGAAACCTTAGATTTCCAATTTATAATATCTCTATTCCATCTTTTTGGCTCATTGTAATCATTAGCTCAAGTGTCGGTTATATCCTCACGATTTAGCAAATTGGATCATAAATTAATGCAGCGAGAACTGGATCTGAATGGTGAGAGTAGCCGAAACGTGTTAACACGTTTCGATTCGAAATCCAATATTCTACTTCGGAAAGATGTCGTATAAAAGAAGAACCTGTTTCTATTTTACTAATTAGATGTCAATATATATTTAATCAGATATCACTAACTCTTATACCTTTTTTTCAAAATTACTGTTTCTACTATTCCATTCATACATTCATTCATTCAAAAAAAAAAGAAAATCTAAAAATATGTTGCTTTCCTTCTTCATAAATATAACACTCGTCTCCCACCTTTTTATACATGTAACGAACAGATAAAATTTATAATCAATTTGCAACTAATTTTAGAAAAAAAAAATAATTTTCTACCATTAAATACAAATAGTTTCAGGATGTGCATAATTATTATCCACATGATTTACATATGTATTGTAAATTATCTCGTTAGTAGATCACTTCGTTTTTACAGTTAACGAATATCTTCCCCATAGAGAATATAAATTTGATAAGACATAAAGATATGTTTGTCGTGTCTTAGAAATCTGTAGCTCTTCATTATCTTTTATTATAATTTTTAAATGATTGTGTGACATGAAAATTTAATGACTATCATTGAAATGAAATAAAAAAAAAAATTAGAGGAAGTTAATAAGCAAGAAATCAACGAAATAAATAAATGAAAAAATATTTACTTCTTTATTATTCACAATCATTCTGTTTATTTATTCCCTTGACTTCTTGCTATTTATTTCCTTTAATTTTTTATTTTCCAACAAAATAATTCAAAGCAAATAAGAACAAAATCAGAGAAAAAATAGAAAAAACCAAAGAGAAAATTTCCGCAACCAAAGAAAAAATGAAGTTTAGATTTAGAGTCCTTTAAAGTTTCCACGTTTGAAATTGCAACTTGGCAATACGATACGATAAATCCCTCAACAGCATTATAAACATTGAAAGCAAATATTTGGAATATTGCGTCGGTGATTCCACCCGTGTGTGGGTGCGCAAAATTATTCACAGTCCTCGGGTCAATGGCACATTAAATGCATCTACTCATAACAACAAAAACATTTCATTTTTTTTGCATTAATAGATAATAAATATTCCCACTATTGTTGGGAGTAAAAGATCAAGATCACTGTCACCTGGCTTTGGACTGAATTTTGAAAATAAAAAATAGCACCAGGATTGCCAAAAAAAATTTAATTTTGTATTTCACTGATTTCCAGATAAAATTCTCACTTTTTCCCTGACCCTAAAGAATATTCTGATTCACTCTCAAAATAATTAGATATGCAAAAAAAAGTTCTATTACATTTATTTACGGATTTCTCTAATTGTAAAATTAATCAAAGCCATCAATAACTTCATTTTTAAACAAATATTTAATCATTATTATATTTCTGATAATTTTTGAAAAAGTTCTTTAACAATTTTCAAATCCATTTGTTTACAATTCAATTTTACGAAATTTCATCCATTATTCAGAAATTCTCCAATTTTATACTAGAAAATAAAAACTTCAAATAATTTTTAAAAAAAATGCAATTAAACTTTTTCGAAAAAATTAATTCTACAGAATTGTTAGCTAAAAGTGTGAAAAATTCAAGTTTTCAAAGATTTTAATTTCAAATCTTTTCAAAATTCAATTATTTCTAAAACTTCATGCGCTGCAATGCTTTTAAAATTCAATTCTTATTTAAAATTTTAACTAAAATTCATTTTTAAATCAGTTTTTATTAAAAAATTCTTCGAGAATTCAATTATTTAAATACAAAAATAAATAATTTATTAATTTCATGTTTCTTGAAATTGAATTCTTATAAAAAATGTTATCAACAAATTTTTTAAATCATTAAATTCTTTTGACGAATTTTAATAAAATTTTTAAGAATAATTCCAATTTTCGAGGAATTCAATAAAAATGGCATTAAAAATAATTAAAATTCTGTGGAGCTTTATTATATTTATGAAAATAATTTCAATTTCTAAAAAGAATTTTATTATATTTATGAAAATAGTTGAAACGCTGTAAAATCTTTTATTAAAATAGTAGACATACAAAATTATTGAATTCAGGAAAATTTTTGAAATTAATTGAAATTTTGACAACAATTTTATTAAAATTTTTGAAATTTTTTTGAATTTCTACCAAGAATTTTATTATATATGAAAATTATTAACTCCCTGTAAAAAATTTTATTAAAATAATAGATATTAAAAATCATTGAATTAAGGGAAATTTTTTTAAATAAAGATAATTAAAATTTTGTAAGAATTTTATTCAAATTTTTGAAAATAATTGAATTTTGGAGAAGAATGTTATTATTTATAAAGATAATTGAAATTTTGCCAAGAATTTTATTAAAAATTGTTTTAATAATTGAATTCTTTTGTAAAATTTTATTAAAATAGTTGATATTGAAAATCATTGAATTCAGAAAAATTTTTTAAAATAGATAATTGAATTTCGGAGAAGAATGTTATTATTTATAAAGATAATTAAAATTTTGTTAATAATTTTATTAAATTTTTTGAAAATAATTGAATTACGGAGAAGAATTTTATTATTTATAAAGATAATTGAAATTTTGCCAAGAATTTTATTCAAATTTTTTAAAATAATTGAATTTCGGACAAGAATTTTATTATTTATAAAGATAATTGAATTCAATTTATTACTCTTGAAAAGAATTGAATTTCTGTAATAATTTTTAACTTTTTCCAAAATTCAATTTTTTAAGTGTTTTTAACTAAAATTCTTCTATAAATCCACTATTTTTAATAAAGAATTAAATATATTAAAAAATCAATTTTGAAATTAATTAATATTTAATTAATTAAAAGTTTTTGAGAAAGAAAGATATTGGTGGTTTAATTTTTCCACTTGAGAACGCCAAGGTCGCCACTAGGTGGCGAAATCTGATTTTATCGACTGACCTGCCATCTAATGGTGACCTTGGCGTTCTCAGGTGGAGAATAGCAAGATGTCTTAGAATTATTATTTTCGGTAAACAAATTGATAAATAAATTCTCGATTTAAGAAATAGTACCATACGTTAAACATTGTAAAATTAATCGTGAAATATTGTAATGAAAAAACAAAAGTCGAAAAAGAGTATAACTAACGAAAAATTTGTTTTCTGTTACAGCACGAGTACACAGAGGACTGCATTTTCAACGAGACCATAGAGCAACACAACTACAATACCTATAGTTCAGTGCGATGGTCAACTAATCAAAAAACTCTCTACCTCGGCCTTAATCGTTACGGTGAACCAAGAAGGGTCCAAGCCAAAGGTCACAATCTAGGCAGGCTCTCAGCCTACAGTCGAGTCCTAACAATGGTCGTTTCGCCCGATCGTGTCGAGACTCTACACAGACGAATGTTCGCCACCCATCACAATGTTCGTCATCGGCACAATGCCCATCATCAACACAAACAACAGAATCTCTGTCCAAGAATTCTCCAGCCCGAGAAGGATAATGTCGACAATTATCGTTGTCGAAAGCGTAAAAAGCGAAGGAAACGAAAACGCAAGTGTCGCGAGGACGAGAGTCCCGGTCCCCAGTGCGAGCATCACGTCGACTCTGCCAACAGCAGTGAGGGTCTACCCGAGTCCAAGAGGTCCTGCGAGGGTGCCGCCAGTGATGAGGTATGTCGACGTCAAGCAATGGATGCAGCCTCCAAGAAGCGGAAGTCACGGATGGAGAAGCCTTCCTCCAAGCAGCAGCATCACCACCATCACCAGCATCAGCAGCAGCAGAAGGAATCAAAGAAGGGTAAGAAACAGCCAAGTACGAAAAAACCGAATCTCGCTGAGCACGAAGACGAGAAAGAAAAAAAGCCTGATAGCATGAACGGAAAGAAAAAGCCCCCTGGGTTTAAGAGGACCTCTCTGCAGGCCAAGAAGAAACTTCCGGGCAGGACAACATCAACAACAACAACAATGGTGCCAAAGGAGCCACAATCGACATCGCCCTCTTCCTGGTCACCTGGTTCCTCAACCACAGGATCATCTGTCGATCCAGTTTCTGCTGATGCCACTAAGCTTCCTTCTATCGTCTCCGGCTCATCAGTCAAGGTCACCTCTGGTTCAACCCAATCGAGGGCTGCTGCTGTCGCAACACTATCCGAACTTTCATCGCCACTTGATTCAGCTGAAGATGATCAATTCGATGCCTCTTATTCGAATGAGGAAATTTCCAATTCCTCGTTAGAATACGGAGGCATTACGATAAGTGGCTCTTCAGCTGAAGTAAATGACGATGATACCATCGCCACCATCAGTACACCAAGGACTATGAGGTTGATCAAGGCTGGTAAGTTGAAAGACTCAACGAGAAGACTGGCCATGTGAGACTACGTATTGTTTATATCCCTCCGTTTAACACATGTGTACATAAAAATTGGCACCTTCGATTATATATGTAAGCTTTTTGCGCTCGATACACTGCAAAATAATATTCTTCATTTGAGAACTCTCCAGTTTTTTTAATCACTATTCTTCAATTTAGATAATAATCAATGTGTTAATGTTGTTAATCAATGTGTTCATTCTATCAATTTTAATCAATTATTTCTTTTAATCAATTTTAATCAAAGATTTCCTTTAATTAATTCTAATCAATTTCCATTTAGGGCCAATTTCACCAACTCCGATTAAAAGTTAATCAACGATTAATGTCAGTTTAACCACTAATGATTGGTCTGTTAAGGATTTAGGGCCAGTTTCAACAACTCCGATTAAAAGTTAATCAATGATTAAATCCTTAACCGGCCAATCATGGACGGTTAAAATAACTTTAACCACTGATTAACTTTTAATCGGAGTTGATGAAACTGGCCCTAACTCATTGTTTTCAAAATCGCTGAGAAAATAACACCACACAGCACCGAAACCTTCCTAAAAATTTATTAAAGATTTACTTGCAAACTTCGAAGTATTTATTTGCAAAGTTTAGTGAAAATTATGTAAAGATTTAAATGTCCCACTTCAATAAATATTTAGCGTGAAACTTTCGCTTATAAAAGAGTAGCCGAAAGTATAATTTAAATGTTCAGGAAAGTTTGAAGCTAAATTTTCAGGAAATTTTGACGACAAACATTTATTAAAGTGGAATATTTAAATCTTTAAACAATTTTTACTAAACTGGGGGTAAGTAAATTCTTCGAAGTCTGCAAGTAAATCTTTAATAAAGTTTTAGAAAAGTTTCGGTGCTGTGTGGGGCGTCGATGTGGTTCACAACGTTTATGATCACTCAATTTTCTCAAAAATAAAATTTGATACTAAAAATTTTGATCAAATTATAATTCATTTCAACCAAATTTTTTAGTATTAATTCGTCAAGAAATTTGATGCTGAAAAAAACAAATTTCTTCTTCAACTCAACAGGATGCAAAAATTCAGGGAAAAAAGTATTTTTCTAATCCAAAATAATACTATTTTCCAAATTCAAAATTTCTATTTTCAAAAGGTGAAGAAAAATTAAACTTTTTAATTTATTTATTTAATTATTAATGTTTCTAATAATTTTAAAGATCCCTGAATGACACAAACCAGGATTTTTTTTACTAATTTAAATTTTTTTTTATTTTTCCAGAACTATTGATAAAATTACCATTTTTCTAATTTTCCTGAACTGTCGCAAACCTAAAATAGTTAATTAAGAAAATTTGTGACAAAAATTTGCTAAGAAAAACCGTAAAATATAATTGATTAAAAAAATTTGTAAAAACGTTTTTAAACGAAAATCATAAACGTTGTGAACTTCAACAAAATGGCGAAAATAGAAATATTCCATATTTCAATTCGAATGATTTTTTTCCCTACCGAATATATAGTAGAAAAATTACAGAAAAAATTTCCACAAACTTAAAGAGAGTTCTTTCAAACGAAGAGTATTTTTTCGTTGTATTATAAAATATTTGCGCAACAACCTCGTCCTAAAGTTAGGTATTAAGATTAAAAAAAAAAAGAAAAAGGTCTTTGAGATTAGAATCTCGCAGCACTCGCGAGTTGCGATGATTGTGACAATAATGTGCCCGAAGAGAAATTAATTTGAAAAATTATTTTCAAAAAATTAGTACAATATAAACAAAAATTCAACACAAAAGAATTTTTCTCCTAAAACTTAGTACAATATTTCCTTAATAGAAAAATTCATCACTTAATCTTCAAAAAATACTAATTCTTCAAAAAACCATATTACTTTCCGCAATTATAATTAATTACGCGTAAAATAAAAAAATTTACTTTAAAAAAAATAGTACCTAAAAGTATGGAATTTCTCAAAAACAAACTTTTGTTTTTAAAAAAGAAAACAAAAAATTACTATTTTAGGGTTATATATGTCGTGACGAACCGTGAAGTATTCTTAGAAAAGTAAAATGAAAAAGAGAAAAAATAATTAAAAAATAGTAAAATTAAAATTAAAAATTAAAAATTAAAATAATAAATAAGAGACTAAAATTAAAATTTAGGGAATTCCAAAGATTTGAGTCACATGGAAAGTAAAAGTTCAGAGATCAGGATCTCTTTAGAAATGTCACATTTTTTTTTCATCATCAGGATATAATGTTAAATAAGTATATTCTTCCCAATTATTTAAATGAATCATGATTATCAAACACCAATGAGGAATAAAAACATTTCGATAACATCGGTTAACAGTATAGTTACCTTAAATTCTATAGCTGTAAAAAATAATTGATTTTCTATTTCCATTTTTCACTCTCGAGACGTGTTACATGTCACATAAAAATTCAAAAATCAAAAGAAAAAAAAGTAGAGAGATCTTTTGTTTCTTAATTCACTGTTGAAAGTTCTTTTCAATTTTGTATCGCAAGAAAAAAAAAATAAACCTATTTTTAAAAAAAAATTTTAAAACTTGAAAATTAAAATTCTCAAAAATACTAAAAAGTTTTTCCAAATTAAAAAACAAATAATATAATGTTGTCAAAAGGATTATTTCTCTACTTTTTAATATTTCAATTCTGTCTGAATAGTTGTAAATAATTAATTAACAATTTTAATAATTATTGTTATTTATAATTGTCTGTTAATAATTTAATTATTAATTGTTAATAATTTAATTATAATTGGTAATAATTTAATTATTAATTGTTAATAATTTAATTGTTAATTGTTAATAATTTAATTATTAATTGTTAATAATTTAATTGTTAATTGTTAATAATTTAATTATTAATATTTGTTAATAATTATTAATTTGCAATTATGACATAAGATTATTATGAAACATGTAACATCAATTTTACGAGGAAAAAAAACAAAAGACATAGTAATAATATGGCCCAAAGAAATAAAATTGTCGAAAAAAAATTTTACTTATTTCCGTTTGTCTTCCTTACGACACAGGGGACAATTTAAAAAAAATAATAATAATATTAATAATAAAAATATTAATAATATTAATATTAATATTAATAATTAATAATAAAAATAAAAATAAAGAAAGTAAAATTATTTTTAACAAAAGTCAAATAATCAAAGTCGGGCAGAATCGAAGCTGCGAGTCCTAAAACGACCTATTAATCTAGTAATCTATTTATTAAAAAAATTATTATTTATTTCTGTAAAAAAAAATCGAATTCCGTGTACATAAGACTATAATCATCGATCATGGATCACACATATCGATCGTGTGCTCTCCATTTTGTGCCTGTGTTTTTTTTAAATGCTCGAATTCGCTAAGAATCGAAATCTCGAGGCGGATTGTAGCGACTACAAATATTAAAAAAAAAAAGAAAAAAAGTCTCATTGGTTTATTGTATATTACACAACTTTGATTTCTAGCGAATTCTTATTTGTTGCAATTTAAATGACGTATGAGTGTTCTTGGCGAATGAAATTAAAAAAAAAAAAAACATTTTAACAGGACTATAGGAGTAAAGGACAATTTTTTCTGTCATAAAAATGGTGCATTTGGCAAATCATCCGAATCCAACAGGCGTACAACAAAATTTTTTAAAAGTTTTTCTGTGCTCCTTATACTTAAAAATAAATTCAAAATTAAAAAAAAAGTCAAAAGTGAACTTTTCAATAACCTATTCAATAACTAATTATTTATCATATAATTAAAGAAAGAAAACCTGTTTTCAGTGAATTTTCAAAAATTCTTTTCGAAATAATAAACAAATTTTTAAACCCATTTTTCATAGAAAATACTTTTTTATCGAAATTTAGAGACAAAATTACAGTGTACAAAATTATTACGCAATTATAATTGAGATAATTAGTCTTTAATAATAATGATAGTAATAAAAATAATAATAATACTAATAAATAATTTTCACAAATTTTAAAATTTGCCAAAAACAAAAATTTTTGATTCGCACAGAAACTCTTGCCAGTAAACGTGTGAGATTTTGATGTTAGCCAGTTAAAGCACTGCCATTTTGACGTTGTATTTAATCTCATAGACTGAACTTGTAATGATTAAAAAGAAAAAAAACCGCAAAAAAAGAAAAAAAATCTACACTAACCAGCGATCGTCGCTGAAAATTCTAAGAATGGTCGAATGCCTGCACATCATTTTTATATATTATAATAATTAAAATTCACAAACTTGTGATATCTTTTAGAAAGTCAAATAATCCCTAAAAGCGCGCAATGAAAACAAAAAAAAAATGTCACATGCTTGTAGATATTTATAATAGTTAATCTGAAAAAAGGGAATCTTTCGCAGTGACAATAATTCAAATTTTCCAATATCCTATTCTATTTTCGAATATTTATATTCGAATAATTCAAATCTAAATCTACTCTAATCTAAACCTAATTTTCTTTTTGCAAAAAAAAAGAATCAATTCTACTGAAAAGCATTAAAAAAATTTCTTGACACGATAGTTAATTTTTTCTGTACTTATTTATATACAGTATACCCAACACTCAGAAAAAAATTTGTTTGAAATAACCAAAATTTTCTTGAATCAAAAAAAAAAAAATAAAGGCAGTGTTACACAGTTAACGAAACATTTGTTTGGTTCAACTAAAAGATTACTTCAAATGACTAAATAATTCCAGTTGGTGCAAAATTTATTAAACTGAACCAAATATTTATTTCCATCAAGTAAATATTTATTTGGGTTATAAACAAACTTTATTTAGAATAACTTATGCCCACAGAAATACCACGTAAAATGTTATTTGAACAAAAAAAAATTTTATTTAAACTGAATAAAATTTATTTGAACGAAACAAAATTTTATTGGAACCAAACAAATTTTTATTTGAACCAAACAAATTTTTATTGGAACCAAACAAATTTCTATTTGAACCAAACAAATTTTTCTTGGAACCAAACAAATTTCTATTTGAACCAAACAAATTCTTATTGGAACCAAATAAATTTCTATTTGAACCAAACAAAATTTTATTGGAACCAAACAAATTTTTATTTGCACCAAATTAAATGTTACTTGAACCAAAAAAAATTTGATTTAAATTAAATGAAATTTATTTGAACCAAATAAAATTTACTTTAACCAAACAAAATTTTATTGGAACCAAGCAAAATTTTATTTAAAACTTAATATAATTTGTTTGAAACAAACAAAATTTTATTGAAATGAAACAAATATTTCTTTGAACCAAATAAAAATTTTTTTCAAACTAAACAAAACTTTATTGGAATCAAACATTTTTATTTGGTTCAAAAAATTCTTTATTTAAACGAAATAAAATGTCATTTGACCTAAACAAAATATTTTTTGAACTAAACAAAATGTTATTCGAATCAAATAAAATTTATTTGACCTAAACAAATTTTAATTTGAACAAAACAAAATTTTATTGGAACCAAATAAAAATTATTTGCAACAAATAAAAAATTTCATGGGTTACCTTGTTTTTTTGAGTGTAAAAACAAAAATTTATACAACAAAATAAAGTACTTGAATCAAACATAATTTTTATCTGAGTGAATCATAATTTATACATAATTTATGTTTATATTCCAAAGAATACGCAACATTAAAAAGAAGAACAATTAAAATCGACTTGCGCTAACTTTTTTTTTACTCGAACATTTCTTGTAGTCAGATTCATTTTCATTGATTAAAACCGTCGACCGTATCGCCAACATATAATTTTTAGAAAACTAATAAATCAAATTATTATTATAAAAACGAAAACTAGGAAGTATTTTTTATTAATGAACATCCCTAATTCTTTTTTTTTAATAAGAAATATAATTATTTCTCTATTCTCTCTTCCTTGAAGTATTTCTCTAACCTTTCTTCCTTCAAGTATTTTTTTATTCTTTCATTTTTGAAGTACTTTTTAATCTCTCTTTCTTTAAGTATTTCTTCATTTTCAATTTATTATAACAGGAATCACAGTGATTTTTTTTTTACACATAATATTGAGTAAAAAAGAGGATTTTTATTTTTCAAATGGGGAATTAGTTTGAAACAAAATTATTTTTCAAATTAATTAAACAATTATTGTATCATAGCGAATGCAATTTTTTAAAAAACTTTCTTACTTTTTCTCTCAATCACAGATTTTTTAAATTAGAATTTTTTATTCAATTTTTTGATTAATTATAAATAATTTTATTTTTATCTTTTTCTGTAGTCTCCAACTTTTCTAAACTATAAATCGAATTTTTTGTTAGACGCTGCATTTAATTTCAAATTTCATGAATTTTACTATACCCGAAGTAAATTTCAGTAAAAATTAGTAAAATGTCCTCCAAAAATAGTAAAATTTGCTATTCAAACTTGTCATTTCCAAAATATCTTTAATTTACTTCCCAAGAAAATTTCTTTTCGAAAATTAGAAAAGTTTACTTCAGAAGCAGTAAAATTTACTCTGGAAATAATAATGTTCAATGACAAATTGAAATGTCGGTGAAGTTCACAACGTTGATGATCAACGATTGAGAGAAAAAAAATTATTTTTCATGTAGAAAACAATAAAATGTTTAATTAACGTTTTTTTGTTTAAGTGCGGATCAAAAAGTATACAAAACATTTATTATACAAAAATGTATAAAAATTTAAATAGTAAAATTTTTTTTGCAACTAAATTTTTATGATTATAAATGTTGTGAATTTTACCAATACTAATTGTACTAAGTTTGAAGAAAATTGGAAAATTTGTATACAAAAATTAAAAATTAACTGCGGGAACAGTAAAATTTGATATTAAAAATCGTTATTTCCAGAGTAAATTTTATAACTTCCAAAGTAAATTTTCTTTCTAAATTTGAATTAGTGACTGACTTTTTGCTTTTGAATTAGTTAATAGCAAAAAGTTTTACTAATAAATAGTAATTTCTACTGACTTATTAGTAAAATTTACTAAATCAAAAGCAAAAAGTCAGTCACTATTTCAAATTAGTAAACATTTTTACGAATTCAAATTTAGAGAGTTAGTAATTATGAGTAAAATGTACCTCTAACTTAGTAAAATTTATTCTGAAAATAGTAGTTACAATTTGACAGAAATTCGAATACTGTGTATATAAAAATTTTTAAATTTAAAACATCTGATAAAATAATTTAAAAATTATTTTTAAGTTTCAATGACTGCAAATTTTTTCCAAAGTTAGCAAAAGTAAAAATTTGTTTCTTTAACTAAACATTTTTCAAAGCTACAAAAAAGTACCAACTTTTGTAAGTTTTTCTTTAAAATATGAAAGAAGATGCATAATTTTAAGTTTTTCATGGAAGTTTATTAATTTTAAGGAATAAAAAAGAGAAAACAATAAGCGGACTGTGATCCCAGATATAGAATTAATAATTACATACAACTATCCTGTTTTTTATTTTTCTACTATCTATAAATATAGATAAAAAAATTTTTTTTTTTATTTTCGAGATAAATATCTCGAAAATCGAATACAATTAGTATACAGCAGAGAAATCCCTATTTATTATTTAAAAATCCATCCCAGAAACGTAATGAATTTATAATATTAAAGACTGAACTTTATAAAGTTAACTTCTAGATTGACTGGCTTTCTGAGAAATGTAGATGGAAATTTTCATCAACTTGAATGAAGATATACTCCCTTGATTTGCAGGTAAGTAACAAACAAAAATTGAATGAAGATAAGTAGTTATTATTGTCAATGGTGGGTAATTTTGAATTTAAAATGAGATAAAAGGCAAAAAAGAATGATTAATGGTTGCACACAAGGAATTCATATATACATATCTCCATACAAAGATATCCCCACGCATATATGTATTGAAAAGAGAGTAAAGATATATTGAAGGTTGAAGGTCGATCAATGAAGGTCTGGTCATGACCAAGACCATGGTAATAAGCGTACTTAAGGTTATGTTCATGGCACGTAAGTGCTCGAGTCGTTTAGGTTCTTAACATTACAAGCACTTAAGTGCAGAGAGAAGCACAACTCAAAGCATCTTGAATCTGTATTATGTCTGCAGGTGCAACGGCGCCTATCAATCCATTATGATTATAAGCAAGTGCGTCAATTGGTGGGTATTTAAAATTTTTCTAAAAAATTTATAAAGCAGCCAATAGATTTCTAAAGCAGTTCATAGTTCACTGTACTTTAAACTACCGTTTTCATTCCACAATGTATAATCACTCTAATTTCATTCATTTTCTTAAAATCATATATATGTACGCACATATAAAAGCAAAAACTTTATAATCAGATACGATAAATTATTATTGTATCTGATTATACAATTTTATAAATTGTATATCAAAATTTTATAGAAAAAATAAAAATAAATATATAGAGAAAGAGAGCGTTACTCCACTAACACAATTATTTCAAAACAAAGGAAATTTCTCTTCAAAGTAAATCAAAATTTATTTAGTTCCTATCGATGATTTTCAATTTTTTTTAATTCCAATAATGCACTGAAAAAATTTACTTGATTCACTTAGACGATTATTCGTCTATAAATATTTGTATTCAATAACTTTTGAGTCAATTTATTTATTTTATTCCTTTGGGCGCAAAATTTATTAAACTGAACCAAATATTTATTTCGATCACTAAATAAATTGATATTTATTAAAAATGTTATTTAGCATAAACAGAATTTATATCTGAACCAAATAAAAATTATTTGAACCGAATAAAATTTCTAGAATCGAATAGAATTTATTCGAACCAAAAGAATTAATTTAATAGGTTCTAAGAGTAAAATATGTATATATGGTCCATTACAAAATACAATAACACCACATTACAATAACTAAATTAATTACATCACAAACATTATTTGTTTATAAAAGCAGAAAAAAAGAAATTTGCCATTTTGTTATTCACATGGTGTGTCAGGAAGACGTATAAAAGACATATATAGGAAACGAAGGGTATTAATGGTCCCAAGGATATGTTTAATTAAATGTAACGAGAAGATATTACGCTTACTTACCCCTTTATTATTATCGCTTGCCGTTGATCCTATCGATATATTTGATAGAAGTGCCGCGAGGAAATAATTACCATAGCCGCCATTTGAAACGACCTTCCCTTCCTCTCCAGGCGCATTTCTTATTTCTCGATCACATTTTCCATTGCGCGTGGTATCACGTAAAATTAATCATCAACCACCATACAACTATTCTCGGATAATTTATCTCGATTGAAGTGGAAGTCACGATATCCTATCAACATTCCCTTCTTTTTGCACTATTTTATCCTCTGAAATCAGAAAAGAAAATGTTTTTCTTTATTAATAATTTGCTTAAGATTTTCAGAATTATTTAAACAAGTTATATAATTGAAGAAATAATTATTTATTACTAGGAGGAATTTCTTAGCGTCCCCTCTTTTGTCTTTGTCACTTAACGCTTGCGCGATCGACACTAGAAGCAACTGCGCTTGCGTCACTGTCACTCCCTTATTGGTAGAAAATAGTGGCGCAAGCGCAGTCGGTCGTTGGCATCTCTGTGCGCATGCGTCTTTAGAGAAAGAAAGAAGGGGGGACGTTAAGCACACTATCTGTCTCTTTCTATCAATCTTTTCGTACAGACTCACGTCTTCTATTTCTATATTCCTTTAAAAATTAAATTAAAGATTTAGGTCTAGGTTTATTTAAACGTTTCTTCAGGTCTAAAATTTCTGAAAACAGTCTAATATAGAAGAAGACAAAGAAATTTTCTTTCCCTAATAAACATCCTCCGTGTTTCTGTGTTCTCTAAAAAAAAATGCATCATGATTCATTTCCTAACAAGACAAGAGTTATATTGCCATTATATATCTGCTAATTAATTTCAAAATAATTGTATCTCTCACACTTTTCACAAGAAAATGACAAATTATTTTGCGCGGCGGCAAAGAATTTTATGATTTGAAGCGTTTTAATTATAGTTACTCTCACTCACGGTTGATATCGTAAATTAATCTCTTTAATGGTCGACTATACATCTCACGCTCTAATGCGTAAAATCGTGTCTTACAACGAGTGCATCCACCTAATATTATAGTTAATATTGCCTGCTTTAAAATAATATTGTGCTGCTACTATTATTGAATCACACTGTGATTTTACAGTTATCACTTTGATTTCCTTTAACAGAAACAAATTGAGGCTTTTAACAATAAATATATATAATTACAAAGTTACATAATAGCTTTTAAAATTGTATTGCAATTCCATCGTATAGGATTATATTTTCCTCTTTTATAATAATACAAGAATTAATTATGTATAGAAATATTTTCAAAGAAATGAGTTATGATAAAGATCTTTAATTACATTTCAAATTCATTAATTACATTTCAGTGTCGTAAACTGAATTTTCAAGAAAATCCTTTTATTCCACAGTGATGCTATAGCTATAGCTATTTCAGATCCCTGAAATTAGCGTCGACGTTAAGCGTCGAATTTATTTCACGGAACCAAAACAATTTCTACAAAGATTTTAAGTTAACAAACTACTCTAGAAACTAGAGTTTAGAAGTACAAATTCAATTCTTTCGAAAAAAATAATTAATTTTCGTAGGAGAAATTTATTTACAATTGCACTAAAAATAATCGAATTCTTCTAAAGAGTTTATGACAATCTTTAAAAATAATCGAATTCCATCAAAAAATAATTAACAATTATTAATTATTCAAATTGTAATAAAAATAATTGAATATTTCCGAAAAATTTACAACTTATAAAAACTAATTGAATTTTTGCGATGAATTTAATTCAATTTTTTTAATAATTGAATTCTTTTAAAAAGTTTTATTGAAATAGTAGATATTGAAAATAATTGAATTACAAAATTTTTCCGATTCATTTAAATTTCTACGAAGAAATTATTAAAACTTTTTGAAAACAATTGAATTGTTACGGAATTTATTCAAATTTTTAAAAATAATTAAATTCTTTCAAGAAATTTAATTATTTCTAAAAATTACAAACTGCAATTCAATCAAAATTCAATATTTTCATTTATTTTCTAAATAAAATTATTTAAAAACTTTAATTTTTTTTAGGAAAATAAAAAAATCATGAATTTTTTTAAAAATAAATATTTAAATAGGTATTAATAGTTTTATAACAGTTAAAATTTTTTATGACAGACATTTTAAATTATTATCAAAAATTTTATCTGAAATTTATATTTTTAATTCAATTCTTCCTAGAAAGTTCTACGAGAATTCATTTATTTAAATGCAAAAAGAAATACCTAATTGATTAAACAATTTAATTATTTTTTAAAATTCAATTCTGGTAAAATATTTTATAGTTTTAAAAATTATTGCATTTTTTTCGAGGAATTCATTTAAACTTGTTTTAAAAATAATTGAAATCCTGCAAAAAATTTTATTTGAAAATAATTGAATTCTTGCAAACCAATTTTACTAACATTTTTTTTTTAATAATTCAATTTCAGGAAAAAGTTTTATTATTTGTAATAATAATTTAATTTTTACAAAAAAATTTTATTAATACTTTTGAAAATACCTAATTGAATTTTTTTAAAGAATTATTTATTAAAAATTTTAAATATAATTTGTTGTTAAACTCATTGAATTTTTTTGTGAAAATTATTGCAAAAGTAGGTATATTAAAAATAATTGAATTTCTCTGAAAATGTTACTATTCATGAAAATAATTGAATATTTGCGACGTATTTTATTCAAATTTGTTAAAGAATTGAATTTTTTGCAAAAATTAATTAAAAAATAGATATTAAAAATAATTGAATTTTAGCGAAGTATTTTATTCAAATTTGTTGTTAAAATAATTGAATTTTTGGTGAAAATTATTTTAAAAAAGTAGATACTTATATTAAAAATAATTGAATTTCTCTGAATATTTTACTATTTATGAAAATAATTGAAATTTTACGAAGTATTTTATTCAAATTTGTTGTTAAATAATTGAATTTTTTTGTGAAAATTATTAAAAAAAAGTAGATATTAAAAATAATTGAATATCTCTGAAAATTTTACTATTTATGAAAATAATTGAATTTTTACGAAGTATTTTATTCAAATTTATTGTTAAATAATTAAATTTTTTGGTGAAAATTATTTAAAAATAATACATATATATAATAATTTAATTTTAGCCAAGTATTTTATTCAAATTTTTTGTTAAAATAATTGAATTTTTTTGTGAAAATTATCAAAAAAAGTAGATATTAAAAATAATTGAATTTCTCTAAATATTTTATTATTTCTGAAAATAATTGAATTTTAGCGAAGTATTTTTTTTCAAATTTGTTGTTAAAATAATTGAATTTTTTTGTGAAAATTATTAAAAAAGTAGATATTAAAAATAATTGAATTTCAGCGAAGATTTTCATTATTTGGAAAAATAATTGAATTCTTGGAGAAAAATTTCTTATAACTTTTAAAATTAATTAAATCATTTGAAAGAATTTTATTTACATTTTTGAAAATAATTTTTTTTTATTTCAAATATTAGCGAATTTAAAGTAGTGCAAATTCTCAAATATAGAAAAAATTATCTTTTAGTGTTACAAATCTAAAAAAAAGTATCTAAGTGGTATAGCAAATCGTTAAATTTAAACATAATTTAAAACACGACAAACAGAATCTATAAAATGTATTGTGATGCGTCGCGAAGAAAGGAACGTAAGTTCCTTTCTTCGCGACTCATCACAATACATTATTTTTTCAAATAAAATACAAATTTTATACCATGACCTTCAGAGGAAGTAATCTCAATTTCATGAAAATAAAATCTGAATAACATTTTTTATCTGATCTATATATTGATCGTTTGCAAATAAATGTCCAGGATATACGCATGTTAAAAACATGTCTTGTTTCTAAAGTGATATGCCAAACATTTACTTTCAATTATTTAAATTGAACAGAGATGCGAATTAACTGATAGGCATTTCTCTAAAGGTCCTATGTGTGTGTGTGTCTCATATTATATGTCGCTTCTCAAAGATAAATTTCTATTTAGAATATCAGATATACGTCAAGGTCATCTCATATATATATACCTGCTTCAAAAAAATTAGAGCAAAATTAATGTCCTATTAGATTTCGTGATATTCCGATAAAGAGAAAATTAATCGTTTCCATTCTTCTAGGTGGCCCATATTTCAAAAGGTCCAATTTAAAAAAAAAAGACAAGACAAAAAAAAAGAACAACTCCATAGTGAAAATAGAAGAAAAATGGATCACACTAAAAGATCTTTTTTATGTTTGGTATAAAATTTATACTTTTCTTTTTTTCAAAAATACAAAAATAAGCTGATAGTCTCACTTTAAACTCGATCTTCAACAAGACAAATGAAGTATTCTTAGAAACGGCACAATCTTGATTTTTATATAATTTACACTTTTATTTGTATTTTCTGAAAACTTCCGTGATTGAATTCCCTGAGAAATTCTCAACAATTTTTTTCTTTTCTTTTTCCTTTTCAAGTATAAATTGAAGTAAATTTGAATTTATATTTTATATAAATGTGTATGTATAACTTTATCAAGTTTATATCGTGTGCTTAGATTCTTCAGAGACAGTGCTCTATTTACGTTTCTGTGGAATTCTCATTCCATACACGAGGATTTATTCAACATTGTATGTAGATGAAGGACCAGGCGAAGATCCTTTAATAGATAAGTAAGACATTCTTCTTCGGGGATCTTCGATTGCTTCTTATTTGTTAAATGCAAATCTTCTTTTCAGTTCGTAAAGACGAATCTTTAGCAAAAGTTACTCCCGCGCAAATAAAATGTGTCTGCGACAATATTTCCAAGAAAAATTTATACAAATAAACTTTTTCCCTGATTTTCAGACAAAATTTTGACTCTTTTTTATCCTAAAGAATATTCTGATTCACTCTAAAAATGATTATATACTCAAAAAATAATAAATATTTAATCATTATTATTTTTTACTGAAATTAAGATTTTTAAAAATTTCAAATTCAAACCCTGTTCAAATTCAACAATTTATAATAATTAAAGATGAATGAATGATAAAATCATTATTTTATATATTATAAGAATATTGTTACTGTAACTTATTCAAAATTACTTTCATCACTTCAATTCAATTAATGTTTTCCAGAATTTTTAACAAAAATTCTTCTTTAAATTAATTATTATTAATAATTTTTGAAAAAGTTCTTTAAGAATTTTCAAATCCTATTGTTTACAATTCAATTTTACGAAATTTCATCGATTATTCGGAAATTCTTCAATCAAATATATATTAGAAAATAAAAACTTCAAATAACTTTAAAAAAATCCAATTGAACTTTTGCAAAAAATATTTAATCTACACAATTTTCAGTTAAAAGCATGAAAAATTCAAACATTCAAAGATTATAACTTGAAACCTTTTCCAAATTCAATTATTATCTAAATTTTTAACTGAAATTCATATTTAAATTAATTATTATTAGAAAATTCTAGGACAATTCAATTATTTAAATACAAAAAAAAAAAAATTATTGAACAATAGAATGTTTTTTAAAATTGAACTCTCATTTAAAGAATTTTATCAACAAATTTTTAAATAGGTAATTAAAATTCTTTTGACGAATTTCAATCAAATTTTTAAGAATAATTTTATTTTTCGAGAAATTAGATTAAAATTGCATTAAAAATAATTGAATCTCTGTAAAAAAAATTTGATTGAAATGAGAAAAGTTTTTGAAAATAATTGAAATTTTGTCAAGAATTTTATTAAAATTTTTGAAAATAATTGAAATATTGCCAAGAATGTTATTAAAATTTTTTAAAATAATTGAATTTTGGAGAAAATTTTTAATACTTATAAAGATTATTGAAATAATGACAATTTTTTATTTTATTTATAAAAATAATAAAAGGTTTGCTTAGAATTTTATCAAAACATTTTTAAAATAATTCATTTCTTTTGGAAAATTTTATTAAAATAGTAGTTATTGAAAATTATTGAATGGAGGAGAATTTTTGAAAATAATTGAAATTTTGCCAAAAATTTTATTAAAATTTTTAAAAATAATTGCATTTCGGAGAAGATTATTATTATTTATAAAGATAATATTGAAATTTTGACAAGAATGTTATTAAATTTTGTGAAAATAATTGAATAATTGAATTTTGGACAAGAATTTTATTAAAATTTTTGAAAATAATTGAATTTTAGACATGAATTCTATTATTTATAAATATAATTGACATTTTGCCAACAATTTTAATAAAATTTTTAAAAATAATTAAATATCGTACACGAATTTTATTCTTTATAAAGATAATTGAAATTCTGCCAACAATTTTATTAAAATTTTTGAAAATAATAATTGAATTTTGGAAAAGAATTTTATTATTTATAAAGATAATTGAATTTAGGAGAAGAATTTTATTATTTGTATACATAATTTAAATTTTGACGAAAATTTAAAAAAAAATTTTAACATAATTCAATTTCTGCGAAGAATTTTATTATTTATGAAGATAATTGAATTTGTTTGCGTAGAATTTTACTCAAATTTTTTAAAAATAATAATGCAATTCTTTTGGAAAACTTCATTAAAATAGATATTGAAAATCATTGAATTGGGGAAAATTTTTGAAAATAATAGAAATTTTGCCAAGAATTTTATTAAATTTTTGAAAATAATTGAATTTTAGAGAATTTTATTACTTTTGGAAATAATTGAAATTTGAAGAAAATCTTTTTAATTGTTTGAACATAATTCAATTTTTGAGAAGAATTATATTGCTTTTGAAAATAATTGAATTTATTCTGCAAACTTCTCCAAAATTCATTTTTTTTAGTGTTTTTAAGTTTAACTAAAATTCTTCTATAAATCCATTATTTTTCAAGTTCTTCAAGAATTAGCTTATTTAAAAGTAAATTATTGTTAGAAATAAAAAAAAATCTCTGACAAATATAAAAATAATTTTTTCTTGAGAAAAGAAAATGTTCTCAATGTTATTTTTCATCGGAATTGTTAATGTTATTTAATAAGGGCATATTATGTTAGAATTTTTTGTTAGAAGAAAGGTAAATTAAATTATCCTCACAATAAAATTTTTTTTAATTATAAACAAGTTTTTGACGGATAAAATGTTTTTTTAATTGCTCCACCTGAGAACGTCAAGGTCGCCACTAGGTGGCAAGGAATCTAATTTTATCAACTGAACTGCCATCTGGCGGTGACCTTGGCGTTCGCAGGTGAAGAGTCCCATCTCCCTATTAAATCTCAAGATATTCGTCAATATTCATTATTCTATAATTATTTATAATCGAATTTAGAAAGTATAACAATTAATATAAATGGATTTCAATTTGTAATATTGCAATTATTTTTAGACTCTAAAATTTTTTTTTAGGTTTATTTTTGTCCTGGAATTAATTTGTCTAGTAAATAAATTTACAAAAACCCAAATATTCATGATTCGCGAGGAAATTTCCACGTAAGTATAAAGTAGCCACAAAGTAAGAACAAAAAAAAAGAGTAGAAAATTGAACGCAATCGATCAAAATAAAGATGTATTTCCCACGGCTCATATCCTTTCATCTTTTATACATTCTTTTTTCTCTCTTTTTAATCGCGAACATAGCGCCCTCTACTTATACATATATTACCCGAGGCACGGTATAAACTTATACATACATATATATGTCGATCAATCATTAATCGTCGCCAATAATCAGACGTTTTGTTCTTCGGTAATCCATGAAAATTATAACACTATATGACTTGTATTTTCCTTCTTTTCAATTTTTTTTTTCTTCATCTCGTTCAAGTTAAAATACGATATCAACAGGACCTAAGAACCTGTCCTGTCCTGTCCGTTGTGCAAAGAACCGATGGGTGATTAAGCTCGATAATATATACCAGCATTTATTAGTGATAACTAATAATATCTCGGGGATAACGTATTACAAAAGCATGATTTTACAAAAGCATACTTATAAACATAAGAACGTTATTGCAAAAAAGAAATGAAAAATTTACTCATAAATTATGCAATTATAAAAGATCTATTTAAGGTCGATGTACGGGAAGTCACATCACTTGATAATTTTCCTTTTTCTTTCAACGTTTAGCTTCTTTTAATACACTATTATAATTAACGAATGATTACACTCGAATAAATGAGATATATCCCACCAAGCGCAAGGTCTAAAGAAAATTGTCGATTATTATCTGACTCAAGGTGCACGTATGATCTTGAAATTAAGATCCGATCTCATTAATCCAACTTGTCAATTTCACTATTTGTTAACTCGACAAATGCACTACTGCATAATAAATTTTTTAAAAACAATTTGAAAATTTACAATCTTTTCTTCACTCTTCCTCTTCTACTAATTAAATTATGAATTTAATTAAAAATGTAGCTAATTAAAAACTTTATTGAGAATTAAGCTAATTAAAAATTTAACTAAGAATTAAGTTAACCCCTTCACTGTCAGTGGGCTCTATAGAGCCATAAAAATTTCGTGCCCTGTATGTCCATGGGCTCTATAGGGCCATCGAAAAAAAAGACATTTAAAAGTTAACGAATATGGCTAAAAATCCTTACTCGGGGGTTTTCGGGGTCGCTGAATCCAAATCCGTTGTCGAAAAATCAAAATTCAAAATGGCGGCTTCAAAATGGCGCCCAAAAATTTTTTTAAGTTAACGAATCTGTCTGAAAATGCCTTAAAATGCCTATTCGGGGGTTTTCGAGGTCGCTGATTCCAAATCCGTGGTCAAAAATTCAAAATTTAAAATGGCAGCTTTAAAAAGGCGACAAAAAAAATTTTTAAGTTAACGAATTCGTTAACTTTTCAATTTTTTTTGGTCGATATTTTAAAGCCGCCATTTTGAATTTTGATTTTTCGATCACGGATTTTGAATCAGTGACCTCAAAAACATATAACATGACAATATCATGATTTAAAAAAAAAAAATTTTTTTTGAACACTTATGGCACAAAAACTTTATTTTCACTCGACTGTGAAGGGGTTAATTAAAAACTTAAGTGGGAATTCAGCTAATTGAAAATTTAATTAAGAATTCAGCTAATTAAAAACTTAATTAAGTATTATAAGCCACTAAAATAGTGAAATTTTACTAGCGAATCAATCATTTTGTTTAAATTAAAATTTAATTATTTAAAACACGCCACATTTAAAATCATATGAAATAATGTTCAACTTAATTTAATACACATAATCATTGTATAATTCAATTAATTTCACTAATAACGTAATTATTTTAAAAAATGATTTTTCACAATTCCTTAGAAGAATTCAATTACTTACAAAAATATTAGAATTTTTCAAAGAAATCCAATTATTTTCAAATATTTTAATAAGATTGTTCGAAAGAAAAATCAATTATTTAAAATACAATTTTAATTAAATTATTTTGTTGAAATAATTCAATTATTATTTTAGATTTTAATAAGATTCTTTCCAAGCATTCAATTATTGATATAAATAATTCTTTGAAAGATTTCAATTATGTCGATAAATAACAAAATTATTCCCGAAAATTCAATTATTTTGCAATAACAATATTTCAGGAATTCAATTAATTTAGAATAGAAATTTTAGAAAAATTTCAAAAAAACAATTATTTAACAAAATTTTTATAGAATTCTTCCCAATAATTCAATTAATTTCACTAATATAATAACATTTTTCATTGAAATTCAATTTTTTTAAAAAATTTCTTGATAAAATTGTAAGCAAGAATTTAATTATTTTCAAAATAATAAAATTCTAAGCAAGAATTTAATTATTTTCAATAATAAAATTCTGAGCAAGAATTTAATTATTTTCAAAATAATAAAATTCTAAGCAAGAATTTAATTATTTTCAATAATAAAATTCTAAGCAAGAATTTAATTATTTTCAATAATAAAATTCTAAGCAAGAATTTAATTATTTTCAATAATAAAATTCTTCTCAGAAATTCAATTATTTTTATGAAAATTTTAATAAAATTCTTAGCAACTACTCAATTATTTTTATAAATAATAAAATTCATCGCAGGATTTTATTATTTTTAATACAATTTTACAATAATTGCTAAAAAAATATAATTATTTAAAGTATTTTCAAATAATTTAATAAGATTGTTCGAAAGAAAAATCAATTATTTTAAAAACAATTTTAATAAAATTTTGTTAAAATAATTCAATTATTATTTTAGATTATTATTTTAGATTGACATAAATAATTCTTTGAAATAACTCAATTATGTCGATAAATAACAAAATTATTCCCAAGAATTCAATTATTGACATAAATAATTCTTTCAAAGAATTCAATTATTATTAAAGATAAATAACAAAATTATTCCCAAAAATTCAATTATTTTGAGGCATTTTAATAAAATTCTTAACAAAATTCAATTATTTTCATGAAGAACAATATTTATCACAAGAATTCAATTATTTTTAAACGTAATAAATTTCTTCTTGGAAACTTAGTTATTTTAAAAATTCTAATAAAATCGTTCGCGAGAATTCAATTATTTTCACATAAATGTTTTAAAAATTTCTCAGGAATTCAATTATTTATATTAGAATTTGCTTAAAATTAGTCAATTATTTAAAAATTATTTTAAAATTCTTCGCAAGAATTAAATTATTTTTATAAATTTATTTAAATTTCTTCATGAATAATAAAATTCGTTGCAGGAATTCAATGTATTAGCAGGATAAGAAAGAAGTAAATATTTTTGATAAAAATTAGGAAAAAGTCAGGAAAATAAAAAAAAAATTGAATGGGATTATTGTCAGTTTTGAGAAGTGTCTAAAACGAGGTTTTATGGTCGTCAAGTTTAATTTGCTACTTTTTTAGTTTGAAAGCTACTTTTTTAAAATTAATTATCGAGTTCGAAGTCTGTTAAGTCAATTTTAGAATTATTGATGCAATTTAAAGTGCATTTTTTACTTTTAAGTCTTTAAAAAAAAAAATATTTAATTTTAATTTCAAGTCTCTTTTTAATTTTTACTATTGTCGAGTATTAAAAAATGTATTTCTAGACAAAAAATAATTAATCATTACGCATAATCTCCACGTGCGCTTTTGAAATTTTAAGGAATCTCTCTATCTGTCAACTTCCCATCAGAATATACATTTCAAAGCACTTTACTTTTGCCCAATACTTTTAAATTATTAACTAAAATATTATAAAAACTGATAAAAATTCAAAAAAAATTTTCCTTTTTTTCAATTTTAAAAAGCAGTAGTTTTAAGTGGGACGATACGAATGATATGTTATTGACAAAAATAAGGTCATTAATATCAGATGACTTATCATCTGTTTTTATGTAGGTCCACAACTAATACATTCAAAAATTGTTGATTTCGTGAAAGTTGCGCGACATAAAATCAATTTCTTCTCTCTCTCTCTCTTTTTCTAAATCACTATACAACGATAAACACTGCTCGTTTGATAACGAAACAGTTGAGAAGCCCTGTCTTATCAAATCGACATTTTCAAATAATACTTGTACCCGTGTACAGCCTCTCACTTATCGATTCGAAAATCTCCTATTTTCTGAATGAACATGAAATAAATTTTGATTACATTGTCATCATTTTTTTCTCCTGAATTTTTTTCCACCTATTTTTCATGAGAAAAATAATTCGAATACATTTGGTAATACTATTTATAATCGAGAGCTTCTCTCGTCGATGAACGCTGAGCTTGCGCAGGTTTAGTCAGAAGGACGTCATCAACAAATATGGCGAGCCTCACAAGTTTATCACGAAAACTCTTCCAATTTTCACGTAATTTTCGTAATGTCGCGCGTTCCTATTATAAATTATCGAGTGACAGTGCATTTGGTAAAATTAATACGAGTGTCAAATTATTTGTTACCGGTTCAATAGCTTTAATACTCGAGCACAAATATACTTTAGGCGCCACTGTATATGCCCTCAAATCAAGAAAGGTAAGGACACACACAAATTGTACAGCAAAGTTCAAAAATAATCTCAAATTTTTCCCCTATTTTCTAAAATTCTAAAATTCGATATTTTAATTTTTAAAATAATATTTTCTTTTCTAATTGGTAGTTGAGAAAAATTCTACATTTTTAAAAGTAGAAAAACTAAAAACTTAATCTCATGCCTTGGATAAACATTGGGGCGCAAAAAGAAGTAGAATTTATTTTATTCAGTGGTATTCAAAAAAATTTCATTTTGTATTTCCTTGACCTTTAATTTATTGATTTTTACTTTCAATTCTTCACCAATTTTGTTACATAAATATTTAAATACTTGTTATTTATTTTTTCGAAAAAATTAATATTTTTAAATCTTCAATTTCAAACACAAACATTCTGAAATTTAATTCTTTTTTACAACACAGTAAAAAGAAAATCTTATTTTAAGGCACGAAAGCTGCCTTAAATTAAGATGCAACATTTTTAAGACAGTCAATGTTGAATTTACGCACGTTTTTCGTATCCTTTAACATTATAGCAGACAGTGTTGAATTTAAGGCAGCTCTTAAATTAAGATTTACTTTTTACTGTAAACTATTAACCTTCCAATACTCAATTATTTTTTAGAATTTTTAATTAAACGTCTTGCCCAAATTAATTATTTAGATACAAAAATTAAGTTTTTATAAAAATTGTAACTGTAACTTTTCATGTTTTTTTTAAAAGTTTTTGGGGGGAATTA
Source organism: Leptopilina syphax (assembly GCA_032872505.1). NCBI lineage: Eukaryota > Metazoa > Arthropoda > Insecta > Hymenoptera > Figitidae > Leptopilina > Leptopilina syphax. The sequence goes on from CM065469.1 coordinate 41,819,769, forward strand.
TTAAAAATATGTAACCAAAAATATTAAAAATACTTATTTAAAAAAAATTTATAAAATCAGATTTAAATAATTTTTTAATTATTCAAAATATATCAATTAGTCACAATTACAATTACTTATAATTTCAATTATTTTTATAATTGAAAAATTTGTAATCAACAAAAATCTTTTAAAAGTAATTAAATTTTTTTAAACCAATTTTCGAAGAATATTAAAAACTAATCAAATTTTTAAAGATTATTAAATACTATCTACCAAACCAGTATTTAGAATATCAAATATTGTAATTCTTTCATAATCGATTAATAAACTAATTACACATATATACATAATTGCAAATGAACAAATTGCACTCTTACTTAAAACTTCATTCAAAATTTATGTCAATTAATTATGCCATTGCAAATGAGAATTTGCACGCTATATTATCATTAATTTAACTTGTATCATTTATTTTCATAGAATATAAATGATAATTTCTCCTTCTTGCATCATTGATTTGAAGGCGCACACAAACTATAAAATTTGAAATATTGTTAAAGGATACAATAATTTATTTCAAAAGCACATTATTCTAAAGAGCCGAAGAAATCAACAATAATGGTAATTGATGATTCGTAAAATTACCATTCGTAATAATAGATTGGTGATTTTGACGAGAGACTTAAATCATTTCAAGAAAATTTATAACCACATATAAAATATTTTCAAACCCATCAACAACAACAAAAAAACTCAATGCAAATTTTGAAATTGTCCACTTTTTATTTTTGCATTCAGAAAAAAGATTTATATTTCACTTAGAACCTACTAAATATTATATTTATGCAAATAAATTTTAGTTGGTTTTTAAGTAGTAGCAGGTCCACCCGTACGCCATCAGACAATCAAAATTTGGTAAAAACGAGAATAAAAATTTATTTCTTCCAAATTTAATAATTCTAATCATCTGAAAATCACCAGAGTTCTAGTAGGGACTGAGCCCTACCCAATTCTGAAGAAAAAAGAATTTTATTTTAATTTTTAAGTAGTAGCAGGTCCACCCGTACGCCATCAGACAATCAAAATTTGGTAAAAACGAGAATAAAAATTTATTTCTTCCAAATTTAATAATTCTAATCATCTGAAAATCACCAGAGTTCTAGTAGGGACTGAGCCCTACCCAATCCTGAAGATTAGAGAATTTTATTTTAATTTTTAAGTAGTAGCAGGTCCACCCGTACGCCATCAGACAATCAAAATTTAGTAAAAACGAAAATAAAAATTTATTTCTTCCAAATTTAATAATTCTAATCATCTGAAAATAACCAGAGTTCTAGTAGGGACTGAGCCCAACCCAATCCTGAAGATTAGAGAATTTTATTTTAATTTTTAAGTAGTAGCAGGTCCACCCGTACGCCATCAGACAATCAAAATTTAGTAAAAACGAAAATAAAAATTTATTTTTTCCAAATTTAATAATTCTAATCATCTGAAAATCACCAGAGTTCTAGTAGGGACTGAGCCCTACCCAATCCTGAAGATTAGAGAATTTTATTTTAATTTTTAAGTAGTAGCACCTTCACCCGAATACCATCAGACAATCAAAATTTAGTAAAAACGAAAATAAAAATTTATTTTTTCCAAATTTAATAATTCTAATCATCTGAAAATCACCAGAGTTCTAGTAGGGACTGAGCCCAACCCAATCCTGAAGATTAGAGAATTTTATTTTAATTTTTAAGTAGTAGCACCTTCACCCGAATACCATCAGACAATCAAAATTTAGTAAAAACGAAAATAAAAATTTATTTTTTCCAAATTTAATAATTCTAATCATCTGAAAATCACCAGAGTTCTAGTAGGGACTGAGCCCTACCCAATCCTGAAGATTAGAGAATTTTATTTTAATTTTTAAGTAGTAGCAGGTCCACCCGTACGCCATCAGACAATCAAAATTTAGTAAAAACGAAAATAAAAATTTATTTCTTCCAAATTTAATAATTCTAATCATCTGAAAATAACCAGAGTTGTAGTAGGGACTGAGCCCTACCCAATTCTGAAGAAAAAAGAATTTTATTTTAATTTTTAAGTAGTAGCAGGTCCACCCGTACGCCATCAGACAATCAAAATTTGGTAAAAACGAGAATAAAAATTTATTTTTTCCAAATTTAATAATTCTAATCATCTGAAAATCACCAGAGTTCTAGTAGGTACTGAGCCCTACCCAATCCTGAAGATTAGAGAATTTTATTTTAATTTTTAAGTAGTAGCAGGTCCACCCGTACGCCATCAGACAATCAAAATTTGGTAAAAACGAGAATAAAAATTTATTTTTTCCAAATTTAATAATTCTAATCATCTGAAAATCACCAGAGTTCTAGTAGGGACTGAGCCCTACCCAATCCTGAAGATTAGAGAATTTTATTTTAATTTTTAAGTAGTAGCACCTTCACCCGAATACCATCAGACAATCAAAATTTAGTAAAAACGAAAATAAAAATTTATTTTTTCCAAATTTAATAATTCTAATCATCTGAAAATCACCAGAGTTCTAGTAGGGACTGAGCCCAACCCAATCCTGAAGATTAGAGAATTTTATTTTAATTATTAAGTAGTAGCAGGTTTACCCGTACGCCATCAGACAATCAAAATTTGGTAAAAACGAGAATAAAAATTTATTTTTTCCAAATTTAATAATTCTAATCATTTGAAAATCACCAGAGTTCTAGTGGGGACTGAGCCCAACCCAATCCTGAAGATTAGAGAATTTTATTTTAATTTTTAAGTAGTAGCAGGTCCACCCGTACGCCATCAGACAATCAAAATTTAGTAAAAACGAAAATAAAAATTTATTTTTTCCAAATTTAATAATTCTAATCATCTGAAAATCACCAGAGTTCTAGTAGGGACTAAGCCCAACCCAATCCTGAAGATTAGAGAATTTTATTTTAATTATTAAGTAGTAGCAGGTCCACCCGTACGCCATCAGACAATCAAAATTTGGTAAAAACGAGAATAAAAATTTATTTTTTCCAAATTTAATAATTCTAATCATCTCAAAATCACCAGAGTTCTAGTAGGGACTGAGCCCTACACAATGCTGAAGAATAGAGAATTTTATTCTAATTTTTAAGTAGTAGCAGGTCCACCCGTACGCCATCAGACAATCAAAATTTGGTAAAAACGAGAATAAAAATTTATTTTTTCCAAATTTAATAATTCTAATCATCTCAAAATCACCAGAGTTCTAGTAGGGACTGAGCCCTACACAATGCTGAAGAATAGAGAATTTTATTCTAATTTTTAAGTAGTAGCAGGTCCACCCGTACGCCATCAGACAATCAAAATTTAGTAAAAACGAAAATAAAAATTTATTTTTTCCAAATTTAATAATTCTAATCATCTGAAAATCACCAGAGTTCTAGTAGGGACTGAGCCCAACCCAATCCTGAAGATTAGAGAATTTTATTTTAATTATTAAGTAGTAGCAGGTTTACCCGTACGCCATCAGACAATCAAAATTTGGTAAAAACGAGAATAAAAATTTATTTTTTCCAAATTTAATAATTCTAATCATCTGAAAATCAATAGAGTTCTAGTAGGGACTGAGCCCTACCCAATTATGAAGAAAAAAGAATTTTATTTTAATTTTTAAGTAGTAGCAGGTCCACCCGTACGCCATCAGACAATCAAAATTTGGTAAAAACGATAATAAAAATTTATTTTTTCCAAATTTAATAATTCTAATCATCTGAAAATCACCAGAGTTCTAGTAGGGACTGAGCCCTACCCAATCCTGAAGATTAGAGAATTTTATTTTAATTTTTAAGTAGTAGCAGGTCCACCCGTACGCCATCAGACAATCAAAATTTGGTAAAAACGAGAATAAAAATTTATTTTTTCCAAATTTAATAATTCTAATCATCTGAAAATCACTAGAGTTCTAGTAGTGACTGAGCCCTACCCAATCCTGAAGATTAGAGAATTTTATTTTAATTTTTAAGTAGTAGCAGGTCCACCCGTACGCCATCAGACAATCAAAATTTGGTAAAAAACGAGAATAAAAATTTATTTCTTCCAAATTTAATAATTCTAATCATCTGAAAATCACCAGAGTTCTAGTAGGGACTGAGCCCTACCCAATCCTGAAGATTAGAGAATTTTATTTTAATTTTTAAGTAGTAGCAGGTCCACCCGTACGCCATCAGACAATCAAAATTTAGTAAAAACGAAAATAAAAATTTATTTCTTCCAAATTTAATAATTCTAATCATCTGAAAATAACCAGAGTTCTAGTAGGGACTGAGCCCAACCCAATCCTGAAGATTAGAGAATTTTATTTTAATTTTTAAGTAGTAGCAGGTCCACCCGTACGCCATCAGACAATCAAAATTTAGTAAAAACGAAAATAAAAATTTATTTTTTCCAAATTTAATAATTCTAATCATCTGAAAATCACCAGAGTTCTAGTAGGGACTGAGCCCTACCCAATCCTGAAGATTAGAGAATTTTATTTTAATTTTTAAGTAGTAGCAGGTCCACCCGTACGCCATCAGACAATCAAAATTTAGTAAAAACGAAAATAAAAATTTATTTCTTCCAAATTTAATAATTCTAATCATCTGAAAATAACCAGAGTTGTAGTAGGGACTGAGCCCTACCCAATTCTAAAGAAAAAAGAATTTTATTTTAATTTTTAAGTAGTAGCAGGTCCACCCGTACGCCATCAGACAATCAAAATTTGGTAAAAACGAGAATAAAAATTTATTTTTTCCAAATTTAATAATTCTAATCATCTGAAAATCACCAGAGTTCTAGTAGGTACTGAGCCCTACCCAATCCTGAAGATTAGAGAATTTTATTTTAATTTTTAAGTAGTAGCAGGTCCACCCGTACGCCATCAGACAATCAAAATTTGGTAAAAACGAGAATAAAAATTTATTTTTTCCAAATTTAATAATTCTAATCATCTGAAAATCACCAGAGTTCTAGTAGGGACTGAGCCCTACCCAATCCTGAAGATTAGAGAATTTTATTTTAATTTTTAAGTAGTAGCACCTTCACCCGAATACCATCAGACAATCAAAATTTAGTAAAAACGAAAATAAAAATTTATTTTTTCCAAATTTAATAATTCTAATCATCTGAAAATCACCAGAGTTCTAGTAGGGACTGAGCCCAACCCAATCCTGAAGATTAGAGAATTTTATTTTAATTATTAAGTAGTAGCAGGTTTACCCGTACGCCATCAGACAATCAAAATTTGGTAAAAAACGAGAATAAAAATTTATTTTTTCCAAATTTAATAATTCTAATCATTTGAAAATCACCAGAGTTCTAGTGGGGACTGAGCCCAACCCAATCCTGAAGATTAGAGAATTTTATTTTAATTTTTAAGTAGTAGCAGGTCCACCCGTACGCCATCAGACAATCAAAATTTAGTAAAAACGAAAATAAAAATTTATTTTTTCCAAATTTAATAATTCTAATCATCTGAAAATCACCAGAGTTCTAGTAGGGACTAAGCCCAACCCAATCCTGAAGATTAGAGAATTTTATTTTAATTATTAAGTAGTAGCAGGTCCACCCGTACGCCATCAGACAATCAAAATTTGGTAAAAACGAGAATAAAAATTTATTTTTTCCAAATTTAATAATTCTAATCATCTCAAAATCACCAGAGTTCTAGTAGGGACTGAGCCCTACACAATGCTGAAGAATAGAGAATTTTATTCTAATTTTTAAGTAGTAGCAGGTCCACCCGTACGCCATCAGACAATCAAAATTTGGTAAAAACGAGAATAAAAATTTATTTTTTCCAAATTTAATAATTCTAATCATCTCAAAATCACCAGAGTTCTAGTAGGGACTGAGCCCTACACAATGCTGAAGAATAGAGAATTTTATTCTAATTTTTAAGTAGTAGCAGGTCCACCCGTACGCCATCAGACAATCAAAATTTAGTAAAAACGAAAATAAAAATTTATTTTTTCCAAATTTAATAATTCTAATCATCTGAAAATCACCAGAGTTCTAGTAGGGACTGAGCCCTACCCAATCCTGAAGATTAGAGAATTTTATTTTAATTTTTAAGTAGTAGCAGGTCCACCCGTACGCCATCAGACAATCAAAATTTGGTAAAAACGATAATAAAAATTTATTTTTTCCAAATTTAATAATTCTAATCATCTGAAAATCACCAGAGTTCTAGTAGGGACTGAGCCCTACCCAATTATGAAGAAAAAAGAATTTTATTTTAATTTTTAAGTAGTAGCAGGTCCACCCGTACGCCATCAGACAATCAAAATTTGGTAAAAACAAAAATAAAAATTTATTTTTTCCAAATTTAATAATTCTAATCATCTGAAAATCACCAGAGTTCTTGTAGGGACTGAGCCCTACCCAATCCTGAAGATTAGAGAATTTTATTTTAATTTTTAAGTAGTAGCAGGTCCACCCGTACGCCATCAGACAATCAAAATTTGGTAAAAACGAAAATAAAAATTTATTTTTTCCAAATTTAATAATTCTAATCATCTGAAAATCACCAGAGTTCTAGTAGGGACTGAGCCCTACACAATGCTGAAGAATAGAGAATTTTATTTTAATTTTTAAGTAGTAGCACCTTCACCCGATTGCCATCAGACATTCAAAATTTAGTAAAAACGAAAATAAAAATTTATTTTTTCCAAATTTAATAATTCTAATCATCTGAAAATCACCAGAGTTCTAGTAGGGACTGAGCCCTACCCAATTCTGAAGAAAAAAGAATTTTATTTTAATTTTTAAGTAGTAGCAGGTCCACCCGTACGCCATCAGACAATCAAAATTTAGTAAAAACGATAATAAAAATTTATTTTTTCTAAATTTAATAATTCTAATCATCTGAAAATTATCAGAGTTCTAGTAGGGACTGAGCTCTACCCAATCCTGAAGATTAGAGAATTTTATTTTAATTTTTAAGTAGTAGCAGGTCCACCCGTACGCCATCAGACAATCAAAATTTGGTAAAAACGAGAATAAAAATTTATTTTTTCTAAATTTAATAATTCTAATCATCTGAAAATTATCAGAGTTCTAGTAGGGACTGAGCTCTACCCAATCCTGAAGATTAGAGAATTTTATTTTAATTTTTAAGTAGTAGCAGGTCCACCCGTACGCCATCAGACAATCAAAATTTGGTAAAAACGAGAATAAAAATTTATTTTTTCTAAATTTAATAATTCTAATCATCTGAAAATCACCAGAGTTCTAGTAAAGACTGAGCCCAACTTAATCCTGAAGATTAGAGAATTTTATTTTAATTATTAAGTAGTAGCAGGTTTACCCGTACGCCATCAGACAATCAAAATTTGGTAAAAACGAGAATAAAAATTTATTTTTTCCAAATTTAATAATTCTAATCATCTGAAAATCACCAGAGTTCTAGTAGGGACTGAGCCCTACCCAATTATGAAGAAAAAAGAATTTTATTTTAATTTTTAAGTAGTAGCAGGTCCACCCGTACGCCATCAGACAATCAAAATTTGGTAAAAACGAGAATAAAAATTAATTTCTTCCAAATTTAATAATTCTAATCATTTGAAAAAAACCAGAGTTCTTGTAGGGACTGAGCCCTACACAATGCTGAAGAATAGAGAATTTTATTCTAATTTTTAAGTAGTAGCACCTTCACCCGAATGCCATCAGACATTCAAAATTTGGTAAAAACGAGAATAAAAATTTATCTTTTCCAAATTTAATAATTCTAATCATCTGAAAATAACCAGAGTTCTAGTAGGGACTGAGCCCTACCCAATCCTGAAGATTAAAAAATTTTATTTTAATTTTTAAGTAGTAGCACCTTCACCCGAATACCATCAGACAATCAAAATTTGGTAAAAACGAAAATAAAAATTTATTTTTTCCAAATTTAATAATTCTAATCATCTGAAAATCACCAGAGTTCTAGTAGGGACTGAGCCCTACCCAATTCTGAAGAAAAAAGAATTTTATTTTAATTTTTAAGTAGTAGCAGGTCCACCCGTACGCCATCAGACAATCAAAATTTAGTAAAAACGAAAATAAAAATTTATTTCTTCCAAATTTAATAATTCTAATCATCTGAAAATAACCAGAGTTCTAGTAGGGACTGAGCCCTACCCAATCCTGAAGATTAAAAAATTTTATTTTAATTTTTAAGTAGTAGCACCTTCACCCGAATACCATCAGACAATCAAAATTTGGTAAAAACGAAAATAAAAATTTATTTTTTCCAAATTTAATAATTCTAATCATCTAAAAATCACCAGAGTTCTAGTAGGGACTGAGCCCTACCCAATCCTGAAGATTAGAGAATTTTATTTTAATTTTTAAGTAGTAGCAGGTCCACCCGTACGCCATCAGACAATCAAAATTTAGTAAAAACGAAAATAAAAATTTACTTCTTCCAAATTTAATAATTCTAATCATCTGAAAATAACCAGAGTTGTAGTAGGGACTGAGCCCTACCCAATTCTGAAGAAAAAAGAATTTTATTTTAATTTTTAAGTAGTAGCAGGTCCACCCGTACGCCATCAGACAATCAAAATTTGGTAAAAACGAGAATAAAAATTTATTTTTTCCAAATTTAATAATTCTAATCATTTGAAAATCACCAGAGTTCTAGTGGGGACTGAGCCCAACCCAATCCTGAAGATTAGAGAATTTTATTTTAATTTTTAAGTAGTAGCAGGTCCACCCGTACGCCATCAGACAATCAAAATTTAGTAAAAACGAAAATAAAAATTTATTTCTTCCAAATTTAATAATTCTAATCATCTGAAAATAACCAGAGTTCTAGTAGGGACTGAGCCCTACCCAATCCTGAAGATTAAAAAATTTTATTTTAATTTTTAAGTAGTAGCACCTTCACCCGAATACCATCAGACAATCAAAATTTGGTAAAAACGAAAATAAAAATTTATTTTTTCCAAATTTAATAATTCTAATCATCTGAAAATCACCAGAGTTCTAGTAGGGACTGAGCCCTACCCAATCCTGAAGATTAGAGAATTTTATTTTAATTTTTAAGTAGTAGCAGGTCCACCCGTACGCCATCAGACAATCAAAATTTGGTAAAAACGAGAATAAAAATTTATTTTTTCTAAATTTAATAATTCTAATCATCTGAAAATTATCAGAGTTCTAGTAGGGACTGAGCTCTACCCAATCCTGAAGATTAGAGAATTTTATTTTAATTTTTAAGTAGTAGCAGGTCCACCCGTACGCCATCAGACAATCAAAATTTGGTAAAAACGAGAATAAAAATTTATTTTTTCTAAATTTAATAATTCTTATCATCTGAAAATTATCAGAGTTCTAGTAGGGACTGAGCTCTACCCAATCCTGAAGATTAGAGAATTTTATTTTAATTTTTAAGTAGTAGCAGGTCCACCCGTACGCCATCAGACAATCAAAATTTAGTAAAAACGAAAATAAAAATTTATTTTTTCCAAATTTAATAATTCTAATCATCTGAAAATCATCAGAGTTCTAGTAGGGACTGAGCCCTACACAATGCTGAAGAATAGAAAATTTTATTCTAATTTTTAAGTAGTAGCACCTTCACCCGATTGCCATCAGACAATCAAAATTTAGTAAAAACGAAAATAAAAATTTATTTCTTCCAAATTTAATAATTCTAATCATCTGAAAATAACCAGAGTTCTAGTAGGGACTGAGCCCTACCCAATCCTGAAGATTAGAGAATTTTATTTTAATTTTTAAGTAGTAGCAGGTCCACCCGTACGCCATCAGACAATCAAAATTTAGTAAAAACGAAAATAAAAATTTATTTTTTCCAAATTTAATAATTCTAATCATCTGAAAATCATCAGAGTTCTAGTAGGGACTGAGCCCTACCCAATCCTGAAGATTAAAAAATTTTATTTTAATTTTTAAGTAGTAGCACCTTCACCCGTACGCCATCAGACAATCAAAATTTAGTAAAAACGAAAATAAAAATTTATTTTTTCCAAATTTAATAATTCTAATCATCTGAAAATCACCAGAGTTCTAGTAGGGACTGAGCCCTACCCAATCCTGAAGATTAAAAAATTTTATTTTAATTTTTAAGTAGTAGCACCTTCACCCGAATACCATCAGACAATCAAAATTTGGTAAAAACGAAAATAAAAATTTATTTTTTCCAAATTTAATAATTCTAATCATCTGAAAATCACCAGAGTTCTAGTAGGGACTGAGCCCTACCCAATCCTGAAGATTAGAGAATTTTATTTTAATTTTTAAGTAGTAGCAGGTCCACCCGTACGCCATCAGACAATCAAAATTTAGTAAAAACGAAAATAAAAATTTACTTCTTTCAAATTTAATAATTCTAATCATCTGAAAATAACCAGAGTTGTAGTAGGGACTGAGCCCTACCCAATTCTGAAGAAAAAAGAATTTTATTTTAATTTTTAAGTAGTAGCAGGTCCACCCGTACGCCATCAGACAATCAAAATTTGGTAAAAACGAGAATAAAAATTTATTTTTTCCAAATTTAATAATTCTAATCATCTGAAAATCACCAGAGTTCTAGTAGGTACTGAGCCCTACCCAATCCTGAAGATTAGAGAATTTTATTCTAATTTTTAAGTAGTAGCAGGTCCACCCGTACGCCATCAGACAATCAAAATTTGGTAAAAACGAGAATAAAAATTTATTTTTTCCAAATTTAATAATTCTAATCATCTGAAAATCACCAGAGTTCTAGTAGGGACTGAGCCCTACTTAATCCTGAAGATTAGAGAATTTTATTTTAATTTTTAAGTAGTAGCACCTTCACCCGAATACCATCAGACAATCAAAATTTAGTAAAAAAGAAAATAGAAATTTATTTCTTCCAAATGTAATAATTCTAATCATCTAAAAATCACCAGAGTTCTAGTAGGGACTAAGCCCTACCCAATCCTGACGATTAGAGAATTTTATTTTAATTTTTAAGTAGTAGCAGGTCCACCCGTACGCCATCAGACAATCAAAATTTAGTAAAAAACGAAAATAAAAATTTATTTCTTCGAAATTTAATAATTCTAATCATCTGAAAATCACCAGAGTTCTAGTAGGGACTGAGCCCAACCCAATCCTGAAGATTAGAGAATTTTATTTTAATTATTAAGTAGTAGCAGGTTTACCCGTACGCCATCAGACAATCAAAATTTGGTAAAAACGAGAATAAAAATTTATTTTTTCCAAATTTAATAATTCTAATCATTTGAAAATCACCAGAGTTCTAGTGGGGACTGAGCCCAACCCAATCCTGAAGATTAGAGAATTTTATTTTAATTTTTAAGTAGTAGCAGGTCCACCCGTACGCCATCAGACAATCAAAATTTAGTAAAAACGAGAATAAAAATTAATTTCTTCCAAATTTAATAATTCTAATCATCTGAAAATCACCAGAGTTCTAGTAGGGACTGAGCCCTACACAATGCTGAAGAATAGAGAATTTTATTCTAATTTTTAAGTAGTAGCACCTTCACCCGAATGCCATCAGACATTCAAAATTTGGTAAAAACGAGAATAAAAATTTATTTTTTCCAAATTTAATAATTCTAATCATCTGAAAATCACCAGAGTTCTAGTAGGGACTAAGCCCTACCCAATCCTGAAGATTAGAGAATTTTATTTTAATTTTTAAGTAGTAGCAGGTCCACCCGTACGCCATCAGACAATCAAAATTTAGTAAAAACGAAAATAAAAATTTATTTCTTCCAAATTTAATAATTCTAATCATCTGAAAATAACCAGAGTTCTAGTAGGGACTGAGCCCTACACAATGCTGAAGAATAGAGAATTTTATTCTAATTTTTAAGTAGTAGCACCTTCACCCGAATACCATCAGACAATCAAAATTTGGTAAAAACGAAAATAAAAATTTATTTTTTCCAAATTTAATAATTCTAATCATCTGAAAATCACCAGAGTTCTAGTAGGGACTGAGCCCTACCCAATCCTGAAGATTAGAGAATTTTATTTTAATTTTTAAGTAGTAGCAGGTCCACCCGTACGCCATCAGACAATCAAAATTTGGTAAAAACGATAATAAAAATTTATTTTTTCTAAATTTAATAATTCTAATCATCTGAAAATTATCAGAGTTCTAGTAGGGACTGAGCTCTACCCAATCCTGAAGATTAGAGAATTTTATTTTAATTTTTAAGTAGTAGCAGGTCCACCCGTACGCCATCAGACAATCAAAATTTGGTAAAAACGAGAATAAAAATTAATTTCTTCCAAATTTAATAATTCTAATCATCTGAAAAAAACCAGAGTTCTAGTAGGGACTGAGCCCTACCCAATTCTGAAGAAAAAAGAATTTTATTTTAATTTTTAAGTAGTAGCAGGTCCACCCGTACGCCATCAGACAATCAAAATTTAGTAAAAACGAAAATAAAAATTTATTTTTTCCAAATTTAATAATTCTAATCATCTGAAAATCATCAGAGTTCTAGTAGGGACTGAGCCCTACACAATGCTGAAGAATAGAGAATTTTATTCTAATTTTTAAGTAGTAGCACCTTCACCCGATTGCCATCAGACAATCAAAATTTGGTAAAAACGAGAATAAAAATTAATTTCTTCCAAATTTAATAATTCTAATCATCTGAAAATCACCAGAGTTCTAGTAGGGACTGAGCCCTACACAATGCTGAAGAATAGAGAATTTTATTCTAATTTTTAAGTAGTAGCACCTTCACCCGAATGCCATCAGACATTCAAAATTTGGTAAAAACGAGAATAAAAATTTATTTTTTCCAAATTTAATAATTCTAATCATCTGAAAATCACCAGAGTTCTTGTAGGGACTGAGCCCTACCCAATCCTGAAGATTAGAGAATTTTATTTTAATTTTTAAGTAGTAGCAGGTCCACCCGTACGCCATCAGACAATCAAAATTTGGTAAAAACGATAATAAAAATTTATTTTTTCCAAATTTAATAATTCTAATCATCTGAAAATCACCAGAGTTCTAGTAGGGACTGAGCCCTACACAATGCTGAAGAATAGAGAATTTTATTCTAATTTTTAAGTAGTAGCACCTTCACCCGAATGCCATCAGACATTCAAAATTTAGTAAAAACGAGAATAAAAATTTATTTTTTCCAAATTTAATAATTCTAATCATCTCAAAATCACCAGAGTTCTAGTAGGGACTGAGCCCTACACAATGCTGAAGAATAGAGAATTTTATTCTAATTTTTAAGTAGTAGCAGGTCCACCCGTACGCCATCAGACAATCAAAATTTGGTAAAAACGAGAATAAAAATTTATTTTTTCTAAATTTAATAATTCTAATCATCTGAAAATCACCAGAGTTCTAGTAGGGACTGAGCCCAACCCAATCCTGAAGATTAGAGAATTTTATTTTAATTATTAAGTAGTAGCAGGTTTACCCGTACGCCATCAGACAATCAAAATTTGGTAAAAACGAGAATAAAAATTTATTTTTTCCAAATTTAATAATTCTAATCATCTGAAAATCACCAGAGTTCTAGTAGGGACTGAGCCCTACCCAATTATGAAGAAAAAAGAATTTTATTTTAATTTTTAAGTAGTAGCAGGTCCACCCGTACGCCATCAGACAATCAAAATTTGGTAAAAACGAGAATAAAAATTAATTTCTTCCAAATTTAATAATTCTAATCATCTGAAAATCACCAGAGTTCTAGTAGGGACTGAGCCCAACCCAATCCTGAAGATTAGAGAATTTTATTTTAATTATTAAGTAGTAGCAGGTTTACCCGTACGCCATCAGACAATCAAAATTTAGTAAAAACGAAAATAAAAATTTATTTTTTCCAAATTTAATAATTCTAATCATCTGAAAATCACCAGAGTTCTAGTAGGGACTGAGCCCTACCCAATTATGAAGAAAAAAGAATTTTATTTTAATTTTTAAGTAGTAGCAGGTCCACCCGTACGCCATCAGACAATCAAAATTTGGTAAAAACGATAATAAAAATTTATTTTTTCCAAATTTAATAATTCTAATCATCTGAAAATCACCAGAGTTCTAGTAGGGACTGAGCCCTACCCAATTATGAAGAAAAAAGAATTTTATTTTAATTTTTAAGTAGTAGCAGGTCCACCCGTACGCCATCAGACAATCAAAATTTAGTAAAAAAGAAAATAGAAATTTATTTCTTCCAAATGTAATAATTCTAATCATCTGAAAATCACCAGAGTTCTAGTAGGGACTGAGCCCTACACAATGCTGAAGAATAGAGAATTTTATTCTAATTTTTAAGTAGTAGCACCTTCACCCGATTGCCATCAGACAATCAAAATTTGGTAAAAACGAGAATAAAAATTAATTTCTTCCAAATTTAATTATTCTAATCATCTGAAAATCACCAGAGTTCTAGTAGGGACTGAGCCTAACCCAATCCTGAAGATTAGAGAATTTTATTTTAATTTTTAAGTAGTAGCAGGTCCACCCGTACGCCATCAGACAATCAAAATTTGGTAAAAACGATAATAAAAATTTATTTTTTCTAAATTTAATAATTCTAATCATCTGAAAATTATCAGAGTTCTAGTAGGGACTGAGCTCTACCCAATCCTGAAGATTAGAGAATTTTATTTTAATTTTTAAGTAGTAGCAGGTCCACCCGTACGCCATCAGACAATCAAAATTTGGTAAAAACGAGAATAAAAATTAATTTCTTCCAAATTTAATAATTCTAATCATCTGAAAAAAACCAGAGTTCTAGTAGGGACTGAGCCCTACCCAATTCTGAAGAAAAAAGAATTTTATTTTAATTTTTAAGTAGTAGCAGGTCCACCCGTACGCCATCAGACAATCAAAATTTAGTAAAAACGAAAATAAAAATTTATTTTTTCCAAATTTAATAATTCTAATCATCTGAAAATCATCAGAGTTCTAGTAGGGACTGAGCCCTACACAATGCTGAAGAATAGAGAATTTTATTCCAATTTTTAAGTAGTAGCACCTTCACCCGATTGCCATCAGACAATCAAAATTTGGTAAAAACGAGAATAAAAATTAATTTCTTCCAAATTTAATAATTCTAATCATCTGAAAATCACCAGAGTTCTAGTAGGGACTGAGCCCTACACAATGCTGAAGAATAGAGAATTTTATTCTAATTTTTAAGTAGTAGCACCTTCACCCGAATGCCATCAGACATTCAAAATTTGGTAAAAACGAGAATAAAAATTTATTTTTTCCAAATTTAATAATTCTAATCATCTGAAAATCACCAGAGTTCTAGTAGGGACTAAGCCCTACCCAATCCTGAAGATAAGAGAATTTTATTTTAATTTTTAAGTAGTAGCAGGTCCACCCGTACGCCATCAGACAATCAAAATTTAGTAAAAAAGAAAATAGAAATTTATTTCTTCCAAATTTAATAATTCTAATCATCTGAAAATCACCAGAGTTCTAGTAGGGACTGAGCCCAACCCAATCCTGAAGATTAGAGAATTTTATTTTAATTTTTAAGTAGTAGCAGGTCCACCCGTACGCCATCAGACAATCAAAATTTGGTAAAAACGAAAATAAAAATTTATTTTTTCCAAATTTAATAATTCTAATCATCTGAAAATCACCAGAGTTCTTGTAGGGACTGAGCCCTACCCAATCCTGAAGATTAGAGAATTTTATTTTAATTTTTAAGTAGTAGCAGGTCCACCCGTACGCCATCAGACAATCAAAATTTGGTAAAAACGATAATAAAAATTTATTTTTTCCAAATTTAATAATTCTAATCATCTAAAAATCACCAGAGTTCTAGTAGGGACTGAGCCCTACACAATGCTGAAGAATAGAGAATTTTATTCTAATTTTTAAGTAGTAGCACCTTCACCCGAATGCCATCAGACATTCAAAATTTAGTAAAAACGAAAATAAAAATTTATTTCTTCCAAATTTAATAATTCTAATCATCTGAAAATCACCAGAGTTCTAGTAGGGACTAAGCCCTACCCAATCCTGAAGATTAGAGAATTTTATTTTAATTTTTAAGTAGTAGCAGGTCCACCCGTACGCCATCAGACAATCAAAATTTAGTAAAAACGAAAATAAAAATTTATTTTTTCCAAATTTAATAATTCTAATCATCTGAAAATCATCAGAGTTCTAGTAGGGACTGAGCCCTACACAATGCTGAAGAATAGAGAATTTTATTCTAATTTTTAAGTAGTAGCAGGTTCACCCGTACGCCATCAGACAATCAAAATTTGGTAAAAACGAAAATAAAAATTTATTTTTTCCAAATTTAATAATTCTAATCATCAGAAAATCACCAGAGTTCTAGTAGGGACTGAGCCCTACCCAATCCTGAAGATAAGAGAATTTTATTTTAATTTTTAAGTAGTAGCAGGTCCACCCGTACGCCATCAGACAATCAAAATTTAGTAAAAACGAAAATAAAAATTTATTTCTTCCAAATTTAATAATTCTAATCATCTGAAGATTATCAGAGTTCTAGTAGGGACTGAGCTCTACCCAATCCTGAAGATTAGAGAATTTTATTTTAATTTTAAAGTAGTAGCAGGTCCACCCGTACGCCATGAGACAATCAAAATTTGGTAAAAACGATAATAAAAATTTATTTTTTCTAAATTTAATAATTCTAATCATCTGAAAATCATCAGAGTTCTAGTAGGGACTGAGCCCTACCCAATCCTAAAGATTAGAGAATTTTATTTTAATTTTTAAGTAGTAGCAGGTCCACCCGTACGCCATCAGACAATCAAAATTTGGTAAAAACGATAATAAAAATTTATTTTTTCCAAATTTAATAATTCTAATCATCTGAAAATCACCAGAGTTCTAGTAGGGACTGAGCCCTACCCAATTATGAAGAAAAAAGAATTTTATTTTAATTTTTAAGTAGTAGCAGGTCCACCCGTACGCCATCAGACAATCAAAATTTGGTAAAAACGAGAAAAAAAATTTATTTTCTCCAAATTTAATAATTCTAATCATCTGAAAATTATCAGAGTTCTAGTAGGGACTGAGCCCTACCCAATCCTGAAGATTAGAGAATTTTATTTTAATTTTTAAGTAGTAGCACCTTCACCCGAATACCATCAGACAATCAAAATTTAGTAAAAAAGAAAATAGAAATTTATTTCTTCCAAATGTAATAATTCTAATCATCTGAAAATCACCAGAGTTCTAGTAGGGACTGAGCCCTACCCAATCCTGAAGATTAGAGAATTTTATTTTAATTTTTAAGTAGTAGCAGGTCCACCCGTACGCCATGAGACAATCAAAATTTGGTAAAAACGATAATAAAAATTTATTTTTTCCAAATTTAATAATTCTAATCATCTGAAAATCATCAGAGTTCTAGTAGGGACTGAGCCCTACCCAATCCTAAAGATTAGAGAATTTTATTTTAATTTTTAAGTAGTAGCAGGTCCACCCGTACGCCATGAGACAATCAAAATTTGGTAAAAACGATAATAAAAATTTATTTTTTCCAAATTTAATAATTCTAATCATCTGAAAATCATCAGAGTTCTAGTAGGGACTGAGCCCTACCCAATCCTGAAGATTAGAGAATTTTATTTTAATTTTTAAGTAGTAGCAGGTCCACCCGTACGCCATCAGACAATCAAAATTTAGTAAAAACGAAAATAAAAATTTATTTCTTCCAAATTTAATAATTCTAATCATCTGAAAATCACCAGAGTTCTAGTAGGGACTAAGCCCTACCCAATCCTGAAGATTAGAGAATTTTATTTTAATTTTTAAGTAGTAGCAGGTCCACCCGTACGCCATCAGACAATCAAAATTTAGTAAAAACGAAAATAAAAATTTATTTTTTCCAAATTTAATAATTCTAATCATCTGAAAATCATCAGAGTTCTAGTAGGGACTGAGCCCTACACAATGCTGAAGAATAGAGAATTTTATTCTAATTTTTAAGTAGTAGCACCTTCACCCGATTGCCATCAGACAATCAAAATTTGGTAAAAACGAGAATAAAAATTAATTTCTTCCAAATTTAATTATTCTAATCATCTGAAAATCACCAGAGTTCTAGTAGGGACTGAGCCCAACCCAATCCTGAAGATTAGAGAATTTTATTTTAATTTTTAAGTAGTAGCAGGTCCACCCGTACGCCATCAGACAATCAAAATTTGGTAAAAACGAAAATAAAAATTTATTTTTTCCAAATTTAATAATTCTAATCATCTGAAAATCACCAGAGTTCTTGTAGGGACTGAGCCCTACCCAATCCTGAAGATTAGAGAATTTTATTTTAATTTTTAAGTAGTAGCAGGTCCACCCGTACGCCATCAGACAATCAAAATTTGGTAAAAACGATAATAAAAATTTATTTTTTCCAAATTTAATAATTCTAATCATCTGAAAATCACCAGAGTTCTAGTAGGGACTGAGCCCTACCCAATTATGAAGAAAAAAGAATTTTATTTTAATTTTTAAGTAGTAGCAGGTCCACCCGTACGCCATCAGACAATCAAAATTTGGTAAAAACGAGAAAAAAAATTTATTTTCTCCAAATTTAATAATTCTAATCATCTGAAAATTATCAGAGTTCTAGTAGGGACTGAGCCCTACCCAATCCTGAAGATTAGAGAATTTTATTTTAATTTTTAAGTAGTAGCACCTTCACCCGAATACCATCAGACAATCAAAATTTAGTAAAAAAGAAAATAGAAATTTATTTCTTCCAAATGTAATAATTCTAATCATCTGAAAATCACCAGAGTTCTAGTAGGGACTGAGCCCTACCCAATCCTGAAGATTAGAGAATTTTATTTTAATTTTTAAGTAGTAGCAGGTCCACCCGTACGCCATCAGACAATCAAAATTTGGTAAAAACGATAATAAAAATTTATTTTTTCCAAATTTAATAATTCTAATCATCTGAAAATCACCAGAGTTCTAGTAGGGACTGAGCCCTACACAATGCTGAAGAATAGAGAATTTTATTCTAATTTTTAAGTAGTAGCACCTTCACCCGAATGCCATCAGACATTCAAAATTTAGTAAAAACGAAAATAAAAATTTATTTCTTCCAAATTTAATAATTCTAATCATCTGAAAATCACCAGAGTTCTAGTAGGGACTAAGCCCTACCCAATCCTGAAGATTAGAGAATTTTATTTTAATTTTTAAGTAGTAGCAGGTCCACCCGTACGCCATCAGACAATCAAAATTTAGTAAAAACGAAAATAAAAATTTATTTTTTCCAAATTTAATAATTCTAATCATCTGAAAATCATCAGAGTTCTAGTAGGGACTGAGCCCTACACAATGCTGAAGAATAGAGAATTTTATTCTAATTTTTAAGTAGTAGCACCTTCACCCGATTGCCATCAGACAATCAAAATTTGGTAAAAACGAGAATAAAAATTAATTTCTTCCAAATTTAATTATTCTAATCATCTGAAAATCACCAGAGTTCTAGTAGGGACTGAGCCCAACCCAATCCTGAAGATTAGAGAATTTTATTTTAATTTTTAAGTAGTAGCAGGTCCACCCGTACGCCATCAGACAATCAAAATTTGGTAAAAACGAAAATAAAAATTTATTTTTTCCAAATTTAATAATTCTAATCATCTGAAAATCACCAGAGTTCTTGTAGGGACTGAGCCCTACCCAATCCTGAAGATTAGAGAATTTTATTTTAATTTTTAAGTAGTAGCAGGTCCACCCGTACGCCATCAGACAATCAAAATTTGGTAAAAACGATAATAAAAATTTATTTTTTCCAAATTTAATAATTCTAATCATCTGAAAATCACCAGAGTTCTAGTAGGGACTGAGCCCTACCCAATTATGAAGAAAAAAGAATTTTATTTTAATTTTTAAGTAGTAGCAGGTCCACCCGTACGCCATCAGACAATCAAAATTTGGTAAAAACGAGAAAAAAAATTTATTTTCTCCAAATTTAATAATTCTAATCATCTGAAAATTATCAGAGTTCTAGTAGGGACTGAGCCCTACCCAATCCTGAAGATTAGAGAATTTTATTTTAATTTTTAAGTAGTAGCACCTTCACCCGAATACCATCAGACAATCAAAATTTAGTAAAAAAGAAAATAGAAATTTATTTCTTCCAAATGTAATAATTCTAATCATCTGAAAATCACCAGAGTTCTAGTAGGGACTGAGCCCTACCCAATCCTGAAGATTAGAGAATTTTATTTTAATTTTTAAGTAGTAGCAGGTCCACCCGTACGCCATCAGACAATCAAAATTTGGTAAAAACGATAATAAAAATTTATTTTTTCCAAATTTAATAATTCTAATCATCTGAAAATCACCAGAGTTCTAGTAGGGACTGAGCCCTACACAATGCTGAAGAATAGAGAATTTTATTCTAATTTTTAAGTAGTAGCACCTTCACCCGAATGCCATCAGACATTCAAAATTTAGTAAAAACGAAAATAAAAATTTATTTCTTCCAAATTTAATAATTCTAATCATCTGAAAATCACCAGAGTTCTAGTAGGGACTAAGCCCTACCCAATCCTGAAGATTAGAGAATTTTATTTTAATTTTTAAGTAGTAGCAGGTCCACCCGTACGCCATCAGACAATCAAAATTTAGTAAAAACGAAAATAAAAATTTATTTTTTCCAAATTTAATAATTCTAATCATCTGAAAATCATCAGAGTTCTAGTAGGGACTGAGCCCTACACAATGCTGAAGAATAGAGAATTTTATTCTAATTTTTAAGTAGTAGCACCTTCACCCGATTGCCATCAGACAATCAAAATTTGGTAAAAACGAGAATAAAAATTAATTTCTTCCAAATTTAATTATTCTAATCATCTGAAAATCACCAGAGTTCTAGTAGGGACTGAGCCCAACCCAATCCTGAAGATTAGAGAATTTTATTTTAATTTTTAAGTAGTAGCAGGTCCACCCGTACGCCATCAGACAATCAAAATTTGGTAAAAACGAAAATAAAAATTTATTTTTTCCAAATTTAATAATTCTAATCATCTGAAAATCACCAGAGTTCTTGTAGGGACTGAGCCCTACCCAATCCTGAAGATTAGAGAATTTTATTTTAATTTTTAAGTAGTAGCAGGTCCACCCGTACGCCATCAGACAATCAAAATTTGGTAAAAACGAGAATAAAAATTTATTTCTTCCAAATTTAATAATTTTAATCTTCTGAAAATCATCAGAGTTCTAGTAGGGACTGAGCCCTACACAATCCTGAAGAAAAAAGAATTTTATTTCAATTTTTAAGTAGTAGCAGGTCCACCCGTACGCCATCAGACAATCAAAATTTAGTAAAAACGAAAATAAAAATTTATTTCTTCCAAATTTAATAATTCTAATCATCTGAAAATTATCAGAGTTCTAGTAGGGACTGAGCTCTACCCAATCCTGAAGATTAGAGAATTTTATTTTAATTTTAAAGTAGTAGCAGGTCCACCCGTACGCCATCAGACAATCAAAATTTGGTAAAAACGAGAATAAAAATTTATTTTTTCCAAATTTAATAATTCTAATCATCTCAAAATCACCAGAGTTCTAGTAGGGACTGAGCCCTACACAATGCTGAAGAATAGAGAATTTTATTCTAATTTTTAAGTAGTAGCAGGTCCACCCGTACGCCATCAGACAATCAAAATTTAGTAAAAACGAAAATAAAAATTTATTTTTTCCAAATTTAATAATTCTAATCATCTGAAAATCACCAGAGTTCTAGTAGGGACTGAGCCCTACCCAATCCTGAAGATTAGAGAATTTTATTTTAATTATTAAGTAGTAGCAGGTTTACCCGTACGCCATCAGACAATCAAAATTTGGTAAAAACGAGAATAAAAATTTATTTTTTCCAAATTTAATAATTCTAATCATCTGAAAATCACCAGAGTTCTAGTGGGGACTGAGCCCAACCCAATCCTGAAGATTAGAGAATTTTATTTTAATTTTTAAGTAGTAGCACCTTCACCCGAATACCATCAGACAATCAAAATTTGGTAAAAACGATAATAAAAATTTATTTTTTCCAAATTTAATAATTCTAATCATCTGAAAATCACCAGAGTTCTAGTAGGGACTGAGCCCTACCCAATTATGAAGAAAAAAGAATTTTATTTTAATTTTTAAGTAGTAGCAGGTCCACCCGTACGCCATCAGACAATCAAAATTTGGTAAAAACGAGAAAAAAAATTTATTTTCTCCAAATTTAATAATTCTAATCATCTGAAAATTATCAGAGTTCTAGTAGGGACTGAGCCCTACCCAATCCTGAAGATTAGAGAATTTTATTTTAATTTTTAAGTAGTAGCACCTTCACCCGAATACCATCAGACAATCAAAATTTAGTAAAAAAGAAAATAGAAATTTATTTCTTCCAAATGTAATAATTCTAATCATCTGAAAATCACCAGAGTTCTAGTAGGGACTGAGCCCTACCCAATCCTGAAGATTAGAGAATTTTATTTTAATTTTTAAGTAGTAGCAGGTCCACCCGTACGCCATCAGACAATCAAAATTTGGTAAAAACGATAATAAAAATTTATTTTTTCCAAATTTAATAATTCTAATCATCTGAAAATCATCAGAGTTCTTGTAGGGACTGAGCCCTACACAAGCCTGAAGAAAAAAAAATTTAATTTCAATTTTTAAGTAGTAGCAGGTCCACCCGTACGCCATCAGACAATCAAAATTTGGTAAAAAACGAGAATAAAAATTTATTTTTTCTAAATTTAATAATTCTAATCATCTGAAAATTATCAGAGTTCTAGTAGGGACTGAGCCCTACCCAATCCTGAAGATTAGAGAATTTTATTTTAATTTTTAAGTAGTAGCACCTTCACCCGAATACCATCAGACAATCAAAATTTGGTAAAAACGATAATAAAAATTTATTTTTTCCAAATTTAATAATTCTAATCATCTGAAAATCATCAGAGTTCTAGTAGGGACTGAGCCCTACCCAATCCTGAAGATTAGAGAATTTTATTTTAATTTTTAAGTAGTAGCAGGTCCACCCGTACGCCATCAGACAAATTATTAATAAAATTATAGTTTTAATAATTCAGCTGACAATAAGAAAAAATCCTACAGAACTAGAGAAAAATCGACTTAAAAAAGCAAATCTAATGTATTTTCATTGGTGTCCTTTCATAATAAATAAAAGACGAAAGTGTGAAAGACAGAAAATATAGGGAATGATTCTAAATTTGATAAGATGAGTAGTGATCTAACAAGAATGATCCCACGGGGTCGTTATCGCTGCGAAATACACATTTACGGGGCCTTCATGATGATTTAATAAAACACGAGAGATTTTACATTTACCTTCCACGGTTAAGAGAGTTGAATATCGTAAATCTTTTTCCTGCAAGTATATACAACTTAAAACTCGCGTGGACAGTGGCTAAGACCCCCTACAGTGTCGGTTACGTCTTTTGAAATCGTCTAGAGTGTACACTTTTGCAAACCATTAAATGTGTCTCTCAATTTCTCTCGAATAAAGCGCAACTTATATACAAAAATCCCAAGCATTTTTTATTTAATACACAACCTAACACCATCAGCGACAACGATAAAGCAACGAGACATCTTCATTTTACTTTTTTTTTTTTTATTTCTATTTTCGAATATTTCGGAATTTCACATAAAAAAATTAACATCTTCCCACGTATGCGATTTTTATTTCACCTTTCTCTACTATTCAATCTATAACTTAATAAAAAATTTAAATCGCACCTCTCGTGATATGTATAAAATTATTTCACTATATAAACTCAAGTTTTTAGTATTAATACAAAATTAATAAAATACTAACTCGGGTTTTATGAATTCTATAACCTAACTGATCGCAATTCAACTTAAGTTAAAAAAATGAATCGCTTTAGGACAAATTGATATAAACTCGCAAAATGGTAAACTGATTGTTGTTACAAGATCTAAAATATAAATATTTGATCTCTAGAAAGTGGAACTGCATATAAATTAAAGTGCAGATAAATATTGACAGAATGCAATGTATGAATGACGATATATATTTCATGTACAACTTTTACTAATATGAAGAGTATAGTATATCAGTTGATATGAATAAAACATTATTCTCAATAGTCCAGAATTGAAACGAAACACATTCCTCTAAATTATAACAACTCTCGAATATTAATTAGCAAAAGAATAGCAATAAATAACTGCTATTATCTTTCAAAAGTTAATTAGCCAAAAAAGAATAGAAATAAACAAAGTTTTGTCATTATAAATAAGAAAAATTTTACAGCAATTTGTTGCATAAAATTACTAAAGCGTATAGCAATAATAATAATGAATATTTAGAGTAATTTGTGTAATAATTTATCTTCTATAAAATCATGCAACGATCCTCAAGAAAGATATCTTCCCACGCACAGCTTCATTCGCGTCGTTCCGTCACAATCAGTTTTGACACCGCTAAACATTTAGAGTAATTGAAACGCGCTTGTACTACAAATAATCCATTGTTCGAGGACCATGAAATAGTCATTTAAATTTAAGAACGTGTATTCGTGATTTATTACGAATTGCCTCTGTCGCATATTGAAAAAAAAACTCATTCTTCTCAATGTTTAATACATTGAGATGTAATACATCATAAAAAAATATCAGGGAAATAATAGTTGTCTGTAGAATTCATACCACGTTCTCTAATTAAGATATTGAGTACTTTAAGGCATTAAGTAGTCAATTTCTTAGGTAAGGTACTTAATACATAATTACCTTAAGATATCAAGTACTTTAAGACATTAAGTATTTAAAGTAAAGTACTTAAAATTTAATTAACTTAAAATATTAAGTAGGTACTTAATACTTAATTACCTTAAGATATTAAGTACTCGATACTTAATTACCTTAAGATATTAAGTACTTGATACTTAATTACGTAAAGATTTTAAGAACTTAATATTTAATTAACTTAAGATATTAAGTACCTAATGTCTTATGTAAGGTATTTAATACTTTAAAGTAAGGTACATAATATATACAATTACTCTCTTAATCTCAATTATAGTTAAAAATAACTAATTGTTAGTGAAATATTGTCTGACTTTTTGCTATATCAATAAATAAAAAATAAACACTTATTACTAATTAAAATAATTAATTACTAGCAACAATTCTAACTTCTTCCTACCATTTTTAAATAAAATTAGCAATTTTAAAAATAATAGAATTTAAAAATTTTCTAATTTAAATCTTTGTTGAAAACACTAAAAAAAATTGAATTTTGAAAAAATCACAAATAATTGCAGAAATTCAATTATTTTCAAAAAAAAAAATAAATACAATTCTTCTTATAAAATTCAACTATGTTCAAAATTTGAAAAAAATTCTAGTAAAAATCCCAATTATCTTTATAAATAACAAAAGTCTTCTCCAAAATTCAATTATTTTCATAAATGTCAAAAAAATTCTTGTTCCTAATTTCAATTATTTTCAAAAATAAAATTTCTCAAAAAGAATTCAATTATTTTTTAAAAATTTTTAATAAAATTCTATGCAAATATTTAATTATTTTCATAAATAATAAAAATTTCACAGGAATTCAATAATTATTTTCATAAATAATAAATTATTTTTAAGGAATTCAATTATTATTTTCATAAAAAATAATTTAAAATTCTAGAAAATAATAATTGAATTAAAATTATGAAAATAATTTTTATGAGGTATTACAGTAACAATATTCTTAGGTATAATATAAAATAATGATTTTATCTCTCAGTCATCTTTAATTATTAGAAAACACAAAGATATCGATCACTCCGAGTCTTTGACTCGGAGCAATCGATATCTTCATATGTTTTATAATACTTATAGAAATTGTTTAATTTAAAAAAGGTAGGTAATATTTTTCTTCTTTTTCTAAAACAAAATAATAATTTTGTTAAAAAAATTTTGATTCATAATTATTCAGTTCTAATAAACAAATTATTTTAAAAGAATTGAATTCTTTTGAAGAATTTTAATAAAATTTTTAAGAATAATTGCATTTTTGGAGGAATTTATTAAACATTTTATTTAAAATAAATGAAAACTTGCGATCATTTTTAATACCTACATAATAATGAAAATAATTGAATTTTTGCAACGAATTTAATTACAATTTTTTTTAAATAATTGATAAATATTTAATCATTATTATAATTTTTCCACATAAATTACGTTTTTTTAGAAATTTCAAATTTCTAACCTATTTTTAAATTCAATTATTTATCTTTACCTAATTTCAATTATTTTTCAATTTTTCAATTATTATAATTAGGTAATTTTAAAAATTATCTATAAAAAGATGGTTTTAAAATTATCTTTTAAAAATTATTAAAAATTATTTTTAAAAAAGAAAACCATAAAGAGTTACAGTTACAATTATTATAACAAATTGAATTTTTCTATTCAAATAAATTGAATTCTCGTAGAACTGTCAGGAAATTATTAAAAATAATTGATTTAGAGAAATAGTTTAGTTAAAAATTCAAAAAAATAATTGAATTTTGAAAGAATTAAAGTTGTAAATTTTTAAAATAATTTTAGAAGAATTGAAATTTGAAAAATTTTAATTCGTTTGGAAAAATAAATAAGAAGTATTTAAAAATTTATTTTTCAAAATGATTCAAGTTTTCAATATTTAATTCAATATAAATTCAATTTCATATTCTGTAAAGTTCAATTATTGTCAAAAATAAAATTGAAAGTTCTATTTCAAAATTCGTAGATGATTTCAAAGTTTACAAGTCAAAAAGAACAAAAATTCAAGAATAATTAAAAGTTCTTTAATATTTTCAAAAATTGATAGACACAAAATGTCTGAACCCTCTTATGAATTCTAAAAATTTTAATTTTTCCAGTACTTTTCGTAAAATTCCCTGACTTTTCCCTAAAATTTCCCTATCCCCTTTTACTTTCCCAGAGACTTTTTAATGATTTTCTTGCAATTTCCCTGAATTCCCCGACCTGCGACAATCCTGAATTAATAAAATCTACTCTTTAAAAAGAATTCGAAATATTTTAATTAAAAATAGTTCTCATTACCGTAACAATCATAATTTAATTAAATTCCGCAATAATTGAGTCAATGTTGGACAGAACCGGAAAAAACTAAAATTTCCCAGATACGTAAACTCGACACAATCATTATAACTGCAACTGGAGATAATAATTAACAATTTTACCACATTTAGTACAATTGTCTCTGTCATTTATTAACAGAACAAAATTTTTTTATCCTCTCAAACAAAATATTCTGTCCCTAAATTTCTAAATGTTCAAATAAACAAAATTTCTTTCTATCTTTCTCCAAATTTTATTATTTTATTATTGCGAGTAAAAAAATAAATTACAAAGATTTTAAACCTTTAATTTTTGTTTTGCTTTTTGGAACAGTAATTTAACATAATTTCAGAAAATATTAACACTGGCAAAGACTTTCGTTCATTCGAACATTCAGAACTTGTGAATCATTATATTTCCCTTAATGAAGTAAATAAAAAACAAAACTAGGTCGAAGAACACACTAACCAACAACTTAATAAGTTCGAAGTTTGTAAACTATATGTATACTTTTTTTCTATAGAAAAAACACCAAACACGTTTTCACAGTGGTCATCCAAACCACCGCTGTGACTAACGACTTTGTAATTTGGTAAAGGTTCGCATGTCGATACTTGCTCTTAATTGCTACAAGTTTGCTGATGAATTATCAGCACTGCATTCTCGAAGAGCCAGAGCGTAAATAATCACAATTGTTTGTTTTATAAATGGGGAATATTTGAGGCAACAAAAATCGCACTTTTAGCGCTTGACCTAAAAAGTTGCTCTTTTATTTCTTCAACAAAAGAAATTAAGAATAAATAAACCATCACAACACTGTAAAAACAAAGTCTTAAATTACTTACAGCTCAAACGTGCTTCTTCTTAAATTCAACTAATTTTTGGGCTTCAAATAAAAATAAGACAATTACAGGTCTTAAAATCAATTTTTTAATCAATATTTGGACTAATGTAAGTTGTTTTAGTCAAAATCTAAAAACAAGACTTATTTTTTACAGTGAAACCATCGCTGTATTATAACTAAAAATTTCTCGCTAATATAGTGAAATTTGCGCAGTTGTTTTGTCTGTGAAGATTCTTTTCCGTGTTATAATAAATAAAAAGTAAATAACGAATGTATTAGCAATGAATGAAATTCTCTCTAAAAATCAGAATCGAAGAATATCCATTAGAAAATAAACTACAGACGGAAAAGACATAAACCAATAAAAGTCAAAATGAAGGATGATCCTGATGTGAGCAAAGAGCAACAACACCTGTTGCTTTTATGATTTACAATTTAGATGATTGCTTAACATACGCTCCAGAGAAATTTTATCGACAGAAGATAATTAACATTTTAGAAATATTACAACCATTGCCACACATTATAAATAAAGATGTATATGAAGTTAGCGAGACCACTTTATCAAATCAAGTCGGAAATAGTTGGATAATTTGCCGTTAATTAGTCGTTAATTAGTTGTGAAAAAACTAATTTTGTCGCTAACGTTTTTTTAAAAAAAAATGGCGGCTTCGCTAACTTCATATGAAGTTAGCGAAACCCTATTGCCAAAATGCGTAATTAAATTAATAGAGAGGTCTAATATACATCAAAATTTGCCGTTTTTTTGTCGCTTTAAATACGTTAAAACAAAATTTAAAAATATTTATTTTTGCTGCCAGTAACTATTAACAAACGAAAAAGGGTTATAGTAATGGCTACAAAAAGCGTTAAGTAATAGAATTACATAGGACGCCCTGCTAGTTTAGAACCCGCTTAGTAATATTAGCTACGTTAGTGCGTTTCTCCACAAAAATTAATTCATGAAACCACCAACAAAATATTCAACAAATAAATTTAAATAATTTTGCTAGTTTCACTTAATCACGATCAAATCGAAATAAGTCAATTCTAACAATCTCCATTAAAAAACATAAAATTTTATTGCAAATTTGTCAAAATATTACAACATTTATGATAAAAAAAACTCGTAACAAGACAAAATACCAAAACATAACATTTCAACTGTGTCGCATTGAAATAACAAAATTCTCATTACTTACCTAAAATAGACAATTTTTTCAGTCAAAATCAATTTTAAATAATTTAAACAGTCACGACAAAATCAAAAACCACTTTTAGAAACAGAATTCGTAACACGACAAAATACCAAAACATAACATTTCAACTGTGTTGCATTGAAATAACAAAATTCTCATTGTTTCACGAAAATTGATGTATATGAAGTTAGCGAGACCACTTTATCAAATCAAGTCGGAAATAGTTGGATAATTTGCCGTTAATTAGTCGTTAATTAGTTGTGAAAAAACTAATTTTGTCGCTAACGTTTTTTTAAAAAAAAATGGCGGCTTCGCTAACTTCATATGAAGTTAGCGAAACCCTATTGCCAAAATGCGTAATTAAATTAATAGAGAGGTCTAATATACATCAAAATTTGCCGTTTTTTTGTCGCTTTAAATACGTTAAAACAAAATTTAAAAATATTTATTTTTGCTGCCAGTAACTATTAACAAACGAAAAAGGGTTATAGTAATGGCTACAAAAAGCGTTAAGTAATAGAATTACATAGGACGCCCTGCTAGTTTAGAACCCGCTTAGTAATATTAGCTACGTTAGTGCGTTTCTCCACAAAAATTAATTCATGAAACCACCAACAAAATATTCAACAAATAAATTTAAATAATTTTGCTAGTTTCACTTAATCACGATCAAATCGAAATAAGTCAATTCTAACAATCTCCATTAAAAAACATAAAATTTTATTGCAAATTTGTCAAAATATTACAACATTTATGATAAAAAAAACTCGTAACAAGACAAAATACCAAAACATAACATTTCAACTGTGTCGCATTGAAATAACAAAATTCTCATTACTTACCTAAAATAGACAATTTTTTCAGTCAAAATCAATTTTAAATAATTTAAACAGTCACGACAAAATCAAAAACCACTTTTAGAAACAGAATTCGTAACACGACAAAATACCAAAACATAACATTTCAACTGTGTTGCATTGAAATAACAAAATTCTCATTGTTTCACGAAAATTGACAATTTCTTCACTCAAAATCAATTTTAAATAATTTAAACAGTCACCACAAAATCAAAAACCACTTTTAGAAACAGAATTCGTAACACGACAAAATACCAAAACATAACATTTCAACTGAGATGCAATGAAATAACAAAATTCTCATTGTTTCACGAAAATTGACAATTTCTTCACTCAAAATCAATTTTAAATAATTTAAACAGTCACGACAAAATCAAAAACCACTTTTAGAAACAGAATTCGTAACACGACAAAATACCAAAACATAACATTTCAACTGAGATGCAATGAAATAACAAAATTCTCATTGTTTCACGAAAATAGACAATTTTTTAGTCAAAATCAATTTTAAATAATTTAAACAGCCACGACAAAATCAAAAACCAATTTTAGAAACAGAATTCGTAACACGACAAAATACCAAAACATAACATTTCAACTGTGTTGCATTGAAATAACAAAATTCTCATTGTTTCACGAAAATTGACAATTTCTTCACTCAAAATCAATTTTAAATAATTTAAACAGTCACGACAAAATCAAAAACCACTTTTAGAAACAGAATTCGTAACACGACAAAATACCAAAACATAACATTTCAACTGTGATGCAATGAAATAACAAAATTCTCATTACTTACCTAAAATAGACAATTTTTTAGTCAAAATCAATTTTAAATAATTTAAACAGTCACGACAAAATCAAAAACCACTTTTAGAAACAGAATTCGTAACACGACAAAATACCAAAACATAACATTTCAACTGAGATGCAATGAAATAACAAAATTCTCATTATTTACCTAAAATAGACAATTTTTTAGTCAAAATCAATTTTAAATAATTTAAACAGTCACGACAAAATCAAAAACCTCTTTTAGAAACAGAATTCGTAACACGACAAAATACCAAAACATAACATTTCAACTGTGATGTAATGAAATAACAAAATTCTCATTGTTTCACGAAAATTCACAATTTTTTCAGTCAAAATCAATTTTAAATAATTTAAACAGTCACGACAAAATCAAAAACCACTTTTAGAAACAGAATTCGTAACACGACAAAATACCAAAACATAACATTTCAACTGTGTTGCATTGAAATAACAAAATTCTCATTGTTTCACGAAAATTGACAATTTCTTCACTCAAAATCAATTTTAAATAATTTAAACAGTCACGACAAAATCAAAAACCAATTTTAGAAACAGAATTCGTAACACGACAAAATACCAAAACATAACATTTCAACTGTGTTGCATTGAAATAACAAAATTCTCATTGTTTCACGAAAATTGACAATTTCTTCACTCAAAATCAATTTTAAATAATTTAAACAGTCACGACAAAATCAAAAACCTCTTTTAGAAACAGAATTCGTAACACGACAAAATACCAAAACATAACATTTCAACTGTGATGCAATGAAATAACAAAATTCTCATTGTTTCACGAAAATTGTCAATTTTTCAGTCAAAATCAATTTTAAATAATTTAAACAGTCACGACAAAATCAAAAACCTCTTTTAGAAACAGAATTCGTAACACGACAAAATACCAAAACATAACATTTCAACTGAGATGTAATGAAATAACAAAATTCTCATTGTTTCACGAAAATTGACAATTTCTTTACTCAAAATCAATTTTAAATAATTTAAACAGTCACGACAAAATCAAAAACCTCTTTTAGAAACAGAATTCGTAACACGACAAAATACCAAAACATAACATTTCAACTGTGATGCAATGAAATAACAAAATTCTCATTGTTTCACGAAAATTGTCAATTTTTCAGTCAAAATCAATTTTAAATAATTTAAACAGTCACGACAAAATCAAAAACCTCTTTTAGAAACAGAATTCGTAACACGACAAAATACCAAAACATAACATTTCAACTGAGATGCAATGAAATAACAAAATTCTCATTGTTTCACGAAAATAGACAATTTTTTAGTCAAAATCAATTTTAAATAATTTAAACAGTCACGACAAAATCAAAAACCAATTTTAGAAACAGAATTCGTAACACGACAAAATACCAAAACATAACATTTCAACTGTGTTGCATTGAAATAACAAAATTCTCATTGTTTCACGAAAATTGACAATTTCTTCACTCAAAATCAATTTTAAATAATTTAAACAGTCACGACAAAATCAAAAACCTCTTTTAGAAACAGAATTCGTAACACGACAAAATACCAAAACATAACATTTCAACTGTGATGCAATGAAATAACAAAATTCTCATTACTTACCTAAAATAGACAATTTTTTAGTCAAAATCAATTTTAAATAATTTAAACAGTCACGACAAAATCAAAAACCACTTTTAGAAACAGAATTCGTAACACGACAAAATACCAAAACATAACATTTCAACTGAGATGCAATGAAATAACAAAATTCTCATTATTTACCTAAAATAGACAATTTTTTAGTCAAAATCAATTTTAAATAATTTAAACAGTCACGACAAAATCAAAAACCTCTTTTAGAAACAGAATTCGTAACACGACAAAATACCAAAACATAACATTTCAACTGTGATGTAATGAAATAACAAAATTCTCATTGTTTCACGAAAATTCACAATTTTTTCAGTCAAAATCAATTTTAAATAATTTAAACAGTCACGACAAAATCAAAAACCACTTTTAGAAACAGAATTCGTAACACGACAAAATACCAAAACATAACATTTCAACTGTGTTGCATTGAAATAACAAAATTCTCATTGTTTCACGAAAATTGACAATTTCTTCACTCAAAATCAATTTTAAATAATTTAAACAGTCACGAAAAAATCAAAAACCAATTTTAGAAACAGAATTCGTAACACGACAAAATACCAAAACATAACATTTCAACTGTGTTGCATTGAAATAACAAAATTCTCATTGTTTCACGAAAATTGACAATTTCTTCACTCAAAATCAATTTTAAATAATTTAAACAGTCACGACAAAATCAAAAACCTCTTTTAGAAACAGAATTCGTAACACGACAAAATACCAAAACATAACATTTCAACTGTGATGCAATGAAATAACAAAATTCTCATTGTTTCACGAAAATTGTCAATTTTTCAGTCAAAATCAATTTTAAATAATTTAAACAGTCACGACAAAATCAAAAACCTCTTTTAGAAACAGAATTCGTAACACGACAAAATACCAAAACATAACATTTCAACTGAGATGTAATGAAATAACAAAATTCTCATTGTTTCACGAAAATTGACAATTTCTTTACTCAAAATCAATTTTAAATAATTTAAACAGTCACGACAAAATCAAAAACCTCTTTTAGAAACAGAATTCGTAACACGACAAAATACCAAAACATAACATTTCAACTGAGATGCAATGAAATAACAAAATTCTCATTGTTTCACGAAAATAGACAATTTTTTAGTCAAAATCAATTTTAAATAATTTAAACAGTCACGACAAAATCAAAAACCAATTTTAGAAACAGAATTCGTAACACGACAAAATACCAAAACATAACATTTCAACTGTGTTGCATTGAAATAACAAAATTCTCATTGTTTCACGAAAATTGACAATTTCTTCACTCAAAATCAATTTTAAATAATTTAAACAGTCACGACAAAATCAAAAACCTCTTTTAGAAACAGAATTCGTAACACGACAAAATACCAAAACATAACATTTCAACTGTGATGCAATGAAATAACAAAATTCTCATTGTTTCACGAAAATTGTCAATTTTTCAGTCAAAATCAATTTTAAATAATTTAAACAGTCACGACAAAATCAAAAACCTCTTTTAGAAACAGAATTCGTAACACGACAAAATACCAAAACATAACATTTCAACTGAGATGTAATGAAATAACAAAATTCTCATTGTTTCACGAAAATTGACAATTTCTTTACTCAAAATCAATTTTAAATAATTTAAACAGTCACGACAAAATCAAAAACCTCTTTTAGAAACAGAATTCGTAACACGACAAAATACCAAAACATAACATTTCAACTGAGATGCAATGAAATAACAAAATTCTCATTGTTTCACGAAAATAGACAATTTTTTAGTCAAAATCAATTTTAAATAATTTAAACAGTCATGACAAAATCAAAAACCAATTTTAGAAACAGAATTCGTAACACGACAAAATACCAAAACATAACATTTCAACTGTGTTGCATTGAAATAACAAAATTCTCATTGTTTCACGAAAATTGACAATTTCTTTACTCAAAATCAATTTTAAATAATTTAAACAGTCACGACAAAATCAAAAACCTCTTTTAGAAACAGAATTCGTAACACGACAAAATACCAAAACATAACATTTCAACTGAGATGTAATGAAATAACAAAATTCTCATTATTTACCTAAATTAGACAATTTTTTTAGTCAAAATCAATTTTAAATAATTTAAACAGTCACGACAAAATCAAAAACCACTTTTAGAAACAGAATTCGTAACACGACAAAATACCAAAACCAACGTTGTGAATCAAGCTTCACTATATGGGAGTATTTACACCTTCGGTAAAAATTTCCAGAACAGAAAATTTTTGATTGGAGTAAGAGAGACAGACTGTGTATCTGACTCTCTTACTCCAATGCAAATTTTCTGTTCTGGACAATTTTTACATTAGAAATATCAATTTTTGTGTTTTTCAGTTTTAAAACAGTATTAATTTCAATAATTTAGTATTAAATGGTTGTAATTTGAAACATACAATTGAAAAACATTTTAAATGCGCATTTAATTTTACTTCTCACATAATGATTGTATCTGTCATTTTAGGGTTATGTTGTCTTTCAAGTAAAATTGAATATCGCGAGTCTGGCGATATTGCCAATATCGTTCGCTCGCTTTTGACGAAAGATTTAGTTTTTATGAAGAAAAATTTCTCCGTTTCACTTGTACTTTTTGTCTGTGTATGAAGCTTAAAATTGACATTCCATATTATATTAAAAAATATTGGTTTTAGAGTTTTATTAATTTAATTAAATATATATTAATAAACTATTAATGAATTATAAGAATTAACTAGCAAAATTATACTATACTATTTGCATTGCGATTGTTACTTTAAAGAATTTGTTTTTAAATGTAATCAAAATTCTTAATTTTTTTAAAAATAAAATTTTTCTAACAGTTCTTTCAAATTTAATTATTTGAACAAATTGTATAGAAGTCGCCAAGATATTTTTTCGCCAAGAAACTTATTCAAATATAAAATATTTTTTATCAAATAATTGAACTTTCCAGTGGTACTCGAGTTCCACTGGAACTATATCCTGGTAATATGTTTATTTAAAATTTTTTTTAAATTCAATTATTTTCTAAATTTTTAATTAGAATTCTTTAAAAATACGATTATATTTCAAAATAATTTTTAAAAGTAAAATATATAAAATTCAGTAGAAGGTCATTTTTCACGAAAAATTGAAATCACTGCAAAAACTAGTATCCCACTGGTTTCTTAAAATGAGTTGCTTTAAGTGTTTAAACCATCGAGATATAAAATCTTTTTTATCTTGAGACATTAAATTTCATCTCGTTTCTCATTTTAAATTTTGTAAGTCTCGTTGCTCTCTAAATTTGAATGTGTGAAATTGAATTTTCATTCACTTATTTCTAAGTTGTAAGTCGTCTTCTCGATCAATAAGTGTATATACACTTCTAATAAGTGGAATTTCACTCAAAATAAGTGAAAAATTCACTTATTTATAAGTGTATATGCACTTATTGATAGAGAAGACGACTTATAACGTAGAATAAGTAAAATTTCACATATTCAGATTTAGAGAGTGGACGTTCCAATTTTCATACTGCGACCAATGTTGTCTATAAATTTACAAACATTCTTGTAATTCTGAAAAAAACCTTTTTTAGTGTGGTTATAAGCTAGCCAGGTTAGATATGTTTGTCTACAAATTCGTATTTACCCTGCAGGATTATTTAAAACCGTTTGCTTATAAACTTAAATAATTAGAAGTTTCTCTTTGAAGATTATTTACAAAGGCACACAAAAAAAAGTTTTTTGTCCGAGACCGAATCCGAATACTCAAGAACTAAATTAAAATAAAATTTTTATGACACTATACAGTAGTATATTTTCATGCATTTTTTCATGCTGAATCCGAATTTGAAGTCAGAATTAACTGATTTGTTCAAAATTTTGCGATAAACTCGAAAAATGACTCAAAAAAATCAAATTAAAATTAAAAAAAAATTTATAACACTACGATAGTATATTTCTATGTATTTTTTTGCCGATGAATCGGAATTTGATGTACGAATTGACAGAATTTTGAAAAAAATTAAAAAACCGAATTAAAATTAAATAAATTAGAAAATATAAATATAATGTCTCAAAATTTTGAGATATTCAAGAAAATCTACTAAGAAAAACAAATTAAAGTCAAGAGATTCAACTTTTTCTTGCAAGTCACATTCGAGTTTATGAACCCTTTTCATTGAAATCAAAATTTTGAGCCACTTTGAGAATCTGAGTTCGAAATTAAAGTGAAAAACTATACGAGAATACATTACTATAGTGTCATAACAAAAATTTTCCTTTTTAATTTTTAATTGCTTTTTCTTCAATTTTTTGAGTTTATCTTAAAATTTTGAGTAGTTCTCTCAATTTTGATATCAAATTCGGAATCAGCGAAAAAACCAAATAGAACTATACTACTGTATTCTTATATGAAAATTTTTCTATTTTCTTATTTTAGTTCGGTTTTATGAGTCGTTCTTGAGTTTATCTCAAAATTTTGAGCAAATTTGTTAATTCTGACTTCGAATTCGGATTCAGCGTGAAAAAATGCATTGAAATATACTACTGAAGTGTTATAAATTTTTTTTTATTTTAATTTGGTTTTTGAGTAGCTTTTTGAGTATCATACAAAAAAAGAACCAATTTGACAATTCTGACTTCGGATTCGGATTTAGTGAGACAAAATACATGCAAATATAATATTGCACAGTCTCGGCCAAAAAACTATTTTTTGTGTGCCTGTGTTATTTACAAAAAAGTATTAATTCTAGGAAATAATAAATTTTACAAAATTTTAGTTACAAAATAAAATAATTTTAAACAATTTCTAATACGCAAAACAATATTTTAGAATTTCAAAAATCCTGTAAAAACTAAAAGAAATTAAATTCATAGTGAATTTTATAGCATTTAACCACTCAATTTATTATAGACAATTTTAAAATCATTTAAACAAGTATTTATCAAAAAATTAAATACTTTAAAATTTTTAATTGTGATTATTTAACATTTATATTTTTTACAATTTGAAACCTTTTGCAATTCAAATACTCTTCAAAGTTGTAAATGTATCTCTCGCAAGAATAAATTATTTATCAAATGTTTAACTTAAATTCTTCTCTAACCCAGGCAGAAATGTCGGAGTTATGCCGAAGCATACGACCGGCATCATTCGGCCCGGTGGTAAACTGAAGGGATTTTATTTAAACCAATGTTGGTGAAATGTTATGTTCTATTATTTTTTCGTTAAACAGGTTTTGTTAAAAAAAGGCTTGCTTTTGGTTTGGTCGCGTGATTGTTTGAATATGTAAAAATTTAATTGAAATACAAATTTTGTCAATTTTGGCGAAAATGACAGCTTTTTGTTATTTCTAAACAATACAGATGAAATGATAAGTCGTTAAACAGATATCGTCAGTGTTTATGTCCTCGATAAAGCAGTTTCATTAATTTGATTTTCAATTGGTAGAATTCTACTAAAACAATAGTAAAAGGTAAAAAGTCATGAAATTTTGCTAATACTTACAAATTTGTGGGGCGCATAAATAATCCCCAAATTTCAATTTCCAAATTTTCAAAACATCGAAATTCTTATTATCGAAACATAATTGGTTTAAAAGTAGTCAAGATGTTTGGAAATTATGTAAATGAAATTTCAGATAAATAGATTTTATGTTACATGGTTATTCCAATAAATAAAAATTGTAGCAAATACAATTTCTATACATTACAATTTACAATACAAGTAAATGAACATTACGACAAATAGGATTTCGATAAATAAAATTAATGTGTAATAAAATTTCAAAGGTTAGAAAGTTATGTCAAGAGTCAATTCAGAGGATTAATAATTATGACAAATAGTAATTCGGAAAAAACAAAATTTATGTCAAAGAATTTTTCGATATAATGGGTATTTTGTTACTTAAAAGCATTGCAGTTGAAACGTTATGCTCTGGTATTTTTTCGTGTTACGAATTCTTTTATTAAAACAGGTTTTAGATTTTGTCATGACTGTTTCAATAATTTAAAATTAAATTTGACTGAAAAAACTGTCTAATTTAGGTAAATAATGAGAATTTTGTTATTTCATTGCATCTCAGTTGAAATGTTATGTTTTGGTATTTTGTCGTGTTACGAATTCTGTTTCTAAAAGTGGTTTTTGATTTTGTCGTGACTGTTTAAATAAATTAAAATTGATTTTGACTGAAAAATTGACAATTTTCGTGAAACAATGAGAATTTTGTTATTTCATTGCATCACAGTTGAAATGTTATGTTTTGGTATTTTGTCGTGTTACGAATTCTGTTTCTAAAAGAGGTTTTTGATTTTGTCGTGACTGTTTAAATTATTTAAAATTGATTTTGACTAAAAAATTGTCTATTTTAGGTAAATAATGAGAATTTTGTTATTTCATTGCATCACAGTTGAAATGTTATGTTTTGGTATTTTGTCGTGTTACGAATTCTGTTTCTAAAAGTGGTTTTTGATTTTGTCGTGACTGTTTAAATTATTTAAAATTGATTTTGACTGAAAAAATTGTCAATTTTCGTGAAACAATGAGAATTTTGTTATTTCATTGCATCACAGTTGAAATGTTATGTTTTGGTATTTTGTCGTGTTACGAATTCTGTTTCTAAAAGTGGTTTTTGATTTTGTCGTGACTGTTTAAATTATTTAAAATTGATTTTGACTAAAAAAATTGTCTAATTTAGGTAAATAATGAGAATTTTGTTATTTCATTACATCTCAGTTGAAATGTTATGTTTTGGTATTTTGTCGTGTTACGAATTCTGTTTCTAAAAGAGGTTTTTGATTTTGTCGTGACTGTTTAAATTATTTAAAATTGATTTTGACTGAAAAATTGACAATTTTCGTGAAACAATGAGAATTTTGTTATTTCATTGCATCACAGTTGAAATGTTATGTTTTGGTATTTTGTCGTGTTACGAATTCTGTTTCTAAAAGAGGTTTTTGATTTTGTCGTGACTGTTTAAATTATTTAAAATTGATTTTGACTAAAAAATTGTCTATTTTCGTGAAAAAATGAGAATTTTGTTATTTCATTGCATCTCAGTTGAAATGTTATGTTTTGGTATTTTGTCGTGTTACGAATTCTGTTTCTAAAAGAGGTTTTTGATTTTGTCGTGACTGTTTAAATTATTTAAAATTGATTTTGACTGAAAAATTGACAATTTTC
Source organism: Leptopilina syphax (assembly GCA_032872505.1). NCBI lineage: Eukaryota > Metazoa > Arthropoda > Insecta > Hymenoptera > Figitidae > Leptopilina > Leptopilina syphax. The sequence goes on from CM065469.1 coordinate 41,859,347, forward strand.
GTGAAACAATGAGAATTTTGTTATTTCATTGCATCACAGTTGAAATGTTATGTTTTGGTATTTTGTCGTGTTACGAATTCTGTTTCTAAAAGAGGTTTTTGATTTTGTCGTGACTGTTTAAATTATTTAAAATTGATTTTGACTAAAAAATTGTCTATTTTAGGTAAATAATGAGAATTTTGTTATTTCATTGCATCTCAGTTGAAATGTTATGTTTTGGTATTTTGTCGTGTTACGAATTCTGTTTCTAAAAGTGGTTTTTGATTTTGTCGTGACTGTTTAAATTATTTAAAATTGATTTTGACTAAAAAATTGTCTATTTTAGGTAAGTAATGAGAATTTTGTTATTTCATTGCATCACAGTTGAAATGTTATGTTTTGGTATTTTGTCGTGTTACGAATTCTGTTTCTAAAAGTGGTTTTTGATTTTGTGGTGACTGTTTAAATTATTTAAAATTGATTTTGAGTGAAGAAATTGTCAATTTTCGTGAAACAATGAGAATTTTGTTATTTCAATGCAACACAGTTGAAATGTTATGTTTTGGTATTTTGTCGTGTTACGAATTCTGTTTCTAAAAGTGGTTTTTGATTTTGTCGTGACTGTTTAAATTATTTAAAATTGATTTTGACTGAAAAAATTGTCTATTTTAGGTAAGTAATGAGAATTTTGTTATTTCAATGCGACACAGTTGAAATGTTATGTTTTGGTATTTTGTCTTGTTACGAGTTTTTTTTATCATAAATGTTGTAATATTTTGACAAATTTGCAATAAAATTTTATGTTTTTTAATGGAGATTGTTAGAATTGACTTATTTCGATTTGATCGTGATTAAGTGAAACTAGCAAAATTATTTAAATTTATTTGTTGAATATTTTGTTGGTGGTTTCATGAATTAATTTTTGTGGAGAAACGCACTAACGTAGCTAATATTACTAAGCGGGTTCTAAACTAGCAGGGCGTCCTATGTAATTCTATTACTTAACGCTTTTTGTAGCCATTACTATAACCCTTTTTCGTTTGTTAATAGTTACTGGCAGCAAAAATAAATATTTTTAAATTTTGTTTTAACGTATTTAAAGCGACAAAAAAACGGCAAATTTTGATGTATATTAGACCTCTCTATTAATTTAATTACGCATTTTGGCAATAGGGTTTCGCTAACTTCATATGAAGTTAGCGAAGCCGCCATTTTTTTTAAAAAAAACGTTAGCGACAAAATTAGTTTTTTCACAACTAATTAACGACTAATTAACGGCAAATTATCCAACTATTTCCGACTTGATTTGATAAAGTGGTCTCGCTAACTTCATATACATTAAATAAAGTAGTCAATTAAACGATATTAGGTACAATTCTCATCACAAATGAAAAAATATTTACTATTTAATTTTTCCATCTTTTCCACACTTCTACACAGGTCCGTCTGTCTCTTCTGTTTTTGTACGTATTCTTGTGGACCTTTAATTATTCCACGCCAGTAGAGGCGCCACTTTCGTAGGAGGCCTAGTTTTGTCTGTTATTATCGTTATTATGTATATAAATACATGCTGCAGTGGGTATTCTGTTGCTTATTTACAAATATTTATAAACATAATAAAATTAAAGAATCATTCCTAACATAATAAGTGTTTTTTTTAAATGGGCAGAAATGTTAGAAAGATCTGGACGTTTGTACAACTCCGTAATTTAAAAATTCTAATCTAATTTTATCCAATTTAAAAGTTTTAAATGTTAAATGTCCAAGAAAATAAAGTTTTTATTTAAGATAAATATTTTATTAACTTATATTTTGAAGAATTCAGCATTTGAATAAATAGCAACTAGAAAATATTACCCTAAAATATAGAATAAATAAAAATTTTACCAGCTTAATTTTCATCTATTCTAATTATTCAACATTATAATTATGATTCAATATTTATTTTAAAGTGTTTTAAAATTATTGTTAGTGTATACCCTGTATACTTTTAAAAAATTTCATTTTATTAACTGAATTACGTATTGCTGCTTGAATAAAATTTGTTTTTATTACTTGTAAATTATTTATTTCATACATAATTCTCTGCAAATATTTTTTATTTAATAATATAAATAAAGATATTTATTATTAAAAATTAGTTATTTAAATGTAATATTATTTTTTAATTATTTAATTTTTTTTGTGTAAACTGTTATATTTCAATGCATTTTTGGGCCCCCTAAAACAGTGGCGCCTCTATCATTGTGGAATATTTATAGGTCCACGAGTTTCACAGAAGACAGACGGGTCTGCTTCTACATAATTATTTGTTTTTGTGTCAAGTCTCATATAAAGAACTTTATCAACAAATTTTTAAATAATTGAATTCTTTTGACGAAATTTAATAAAATTTTTAAGAATAATTGAATTTTTCGAGTTTAATTCTCTCGAGAAATTTTATTAAAATTCTATTAAAAATAACTCAATTTCCAATGAAGAATTTTATTAAGTTCTATTCCATTTCTTTCCGTATAATAAAACAGGGTGTCTACTATTTTCGTTTAACAAAATTCCCGGTTATTTCCCGGTTTTTCCCGGCTATAACCTAATTTTTTCCCGGTTTTTTTTTCTTATCAAATTTAAATTTAAATTTGATTTCAAACATAAATAAATCATTAAATTTTTTGAAAATAATGTTTTTTTCAATAATTTTAATTAAAAACTTGGAAAATACTTGAATTAAACAAAGAATTTTTTCAAGTTTTTAAAAATAATCTTGTCTCTTTATAATTATAATTGAAAATTGGATTTTTCAATTTTATTAAAATTACATTGATAATAATAATTGAACTTTTGCAAAGAATTTTACTATTTATAAAAATATTTGAATCCTTCCAAAGAATGCTATTATTTATGAAAATAATTTAATTTTTGTGAAGAATTTTATTAGAATTTTTGAAAATAATAAGCAGCAATAATTAATTATTTACTTAATATGTAATAAACATTTAATTTGCTCAAATAAATAAATATCATTTATTTGAACATTCAGAAATTTAAAATGATAAAAATTTAAGAGAAATTCAATAATTATAATTATTAAATAATAATAGAATAGTATAATTTTTAGAAGCAAAAAATTGATTTAAAACTGTAAGAGGGACTTAAAATTTTAAAAATAAAATTATAATTATGGTCACTAACTTCCCTTGATTATTTTCGAAAAATTTAAATAAAATTCTTTAAAAAAATTCAATTATTTTTCAAAAAAAGTAAAAAAATTTCAATGATTTGTTTAGAAAAATTCAATTATCTTGAAACAATAGAATTGAAAAATTACAACAATTTTATTTTTTAGATTTAAAAAAAATTTTGCGAAAGTTCAATTTTATTAAACAATTTTAAGTATGTATATTTTTTTAAATTAACTAATAAAAATTTTAATTATTTATCTTCGCAGTAAGAAACATGAATACATTAGAATTTTACTCTTTATAATATTCAATTATTAATCAATTATTAAATTAAAATACTTTGAAAATTCTATTTGTTAAAAAGTTTCTAATGAATTTCTTTAACAAATTTAATTACATATTTTCAGTCGAATTTCACAATATTTCTATTAACTCCATAATTTTTTTTAAATTTATTTACATAATATATTTGAATTGGTAACTGATTTTTATCATCAATTTAATTATTTTTAACTAACTTAAATTTAGAGAACAGTATAAATATCTATAAAAATTTAAATAAAAATTGATTTTTTAAAAACAAATTAAAATAATAAAACTGTTTTAATTTTTGTGAAAAAATTCCCGGTTCGGTATAAAATTCTCGGCTAATTCCTGGTTTTTCCCGGTCAAATAAAATTCCCGGTTATTTCCCGGTTTTTCCGGAATTCCCGGTTAGTAGACACCCTGTAAAATAATCTACTAACTGCGATGAAATAAAAATTATTGTGCAATAAGAATCTAGTTGAGCAAACAATCGACTTTCATGGATTTTTATTGAAGTATATTTGTTTCCATTTATTCAGTAATTTGGAAAAGTTTGTTTTATGAAATGAGTCTCGTGACCGCGAACTTACAGGTCAACGCCATGTTAGATTCTTTTCTAGGATAATTTTTTGTTAAAGAAGAAGAAGAAGAAAAAAAAAGAAGCAGACGTCTATGAATGTGGAACAGAGTTGTCTGAATGTTTTAGTGTTTTGTTGGGAAAATATCTCTTTTCTTTCTTGTTTGACGAACACAAAAAAAGGAAAGAAGAAAAGCAATAAAATCTGTGAGACAATTCCAACACTCTATTGACAAAAATCTCATCAGATCTTCAACTATTATTATACGATTGAAATCTTTCTTCAGGGCAGACAGTTTACTAATAAAATTTCCTTATTTGTTTGGTGTATAAGTCGAATGAGAGGTTCATAAAGTAGTTTCCGATGCTATCTCGCAGCACAGACCTTCTCGATTGTTTCCTGAATTTCTTTTTTACTTTATTAGCGGCATTGCTTGTTCTCTCTTCGCTTTATCAAAAATGGTCGTGTTAAACACTGAAACGATTTGTTGCCGGTTTAATGTCTAGTTTTTAATTAATGAGAAAATTTTCCTGTTTTCTCTTTTAAGTTCGGAGTATTTTCAAATATTACTTGCCAATGTTTTTCTAAAGGATATCAAATTGAGACAAAAAAAGTAGCAAAATTGTTGCAATGCAACAATTTTGATCCTTTTTTTGTCTCAATTTGATATCCTTAAAAAAAACTTTGTTAGTAAACATGTGTTATTGCTTCTTTTGTATATTTTTATTCTGTTGTTTCTAGTAATAGATTTATTATGGATATTTACAGATGAAATTAATTATTGTCTATAAAAATGATAATGAATTTTCGATAATGATTGAAATTCAAAAGAAAGGAATATTCGCTTGTGTTTCTTGTTTAGAAATATTTTCTTTATAGAAATGTTTGTAGTATACATATCAAGAATATTTTCGAGCATTCTATATATAAAGGGCACATAGTAAAGAAAATTCCATGTTTACGCGTTTAATTTACAATCTTTACAATGTTTTAAGTCTTTCGCCGACATGCAAGAAATTACCGACGAACCTCTATTAAATCTAATTAAAACGGTACGTAGCACATTACTCGAAGAAGCGAAACAATTCCCATCTTTTTCAGGAAATATCTTACCTAAAGGCGTCATTCTACACGTATGAACACGTTACACGTCGAGATTAGTAGAAAAGATGATGAAGAAGGAAATTAGATTACTTCGTAAATTAACTGAAATTATCCTTAGCAATGCCATTATTGTCGGCTTCTTCGGTATAAGTAAGCATTAAAGCTAAAAATTGAGTGGACAGCCGTCAAAGGAATGAACTTTGTGATATTTTCTTGTCTTCACTTTGAAGAAATGTAAGGCTCGTTATCGAATAATAAGATCTTCACCAACTGAATAATGCCGCACGCATTCTTTCGTTTCTACTTGTACGCATAAGACAAATTTATAACTTTTTCATTACAAATATTCAATATTCAAATTCAACTCTAGGTTCACTTTCTGACAGTAATTATATATGGTGTTATAATTTAGCAGACTTTTCGTACTAACACTAAATGATAATTTTTTCTTTTTTTTAAGAAAGAATCTGACTTTTGCTTTAAGAAAGAATCTGACAAATAATCGGAACAAAAGTTAGTCCAATGTCATAATTTCGTATTCTAAAAGTAAATGTGACATTAAATTTTAAATTCCTTTTGGTAGAAGTGTAAGTAATTTAATTTTCTACATTTTTAACAATTTAAGGTTATATTTAAATAAATATTATAATTTTTTGTCAACATTGTGCAATTAAATTATTTCGCAAAGGTCCAAAAAAATAAACACAAACAATACCAAAGACGTAATTTGAACAAAAATTGTTACGAGGTTGCGTCCGAGAGTCCAGGAAAAGTCATAAACTTAAAGAATGCTCATTAAGACAAGTGGAGATAATTAGAGCAAATATTAAGGACGTCAATTAAGCAATAAAATCGACGATTTCAAGCCAGTGTCAACGATCCTATTTGTGATTGATGAATAAGAGTAATAATAAGAGTGTAATAATTAGAGCCTAATAATTAGGCTCATTATAGCACATCAGGTATAATAATTATACCAATTTTCAACAACAACAAAAAACTGATTGAAAAATTTTTTTCGTTTAAGATAATAAACGTTGCGTATTTAAACTTAAAACTTTTAAAAACAGTAAATATAAAGAAAGTTTAAGAGTCAAAATCCAGTGACAAAGATTCCAAGAGTTTATGCCTAAAGACATCATAAATTTTAAGATTAAAACTCCAACAGATTTCTTTTACCCACAAACAAGTCACGGTCCATTAGAGTTTTCAAGCTGGGGTTCATAATGCCTCATCCAAAAGCAATCTGTTATAAACTCTAGGTCTTTTCCCAAATTTGTCTCCTCTCGAGACGTCATTTTTAACAACGCACTTAAGAAATGGAATTTTTTTTTAAACAATATACGTTTTTTGAATTAATTTGTTAATCTCGAGACGGATTCTACAAAGGCAGAAAAAACGAATAAAGTTTTACTATGTACTTTTACAGTAAAATCTATATAAACAACCTTAATTTTTACTTCTTCCTAATGATCCTAAAGTTCTGAAAGTTCAAATGAAGTAAATTTTTCTTAAATTTACTTAAAGTTCTTTTTTCTTCATGTTAAATTTTTTGGCAATAAGTTTGCGTTATTCCAAAGTAAATACACTTTTTGAAAAAATTTTTAATAAATAAAATTTACTAATCTAAAATTTGCCTGCAGTGAAACAAAATTGACTCCGGAAATAATGAAATTTGGCCCAGAAATAGCAGACAAAGAAAGAATAGTCATTGTCAAATAAGAGTTAAATACGATAGAGTCATCGAAGGGTTCTTATTAAGTTAGAGGAAGATATGATCTTTGAAGGCGTTATAGGGCAGCTTCCCAGCAGATTATTTGACACACCACTTGAGGCCATGTTATTAAGTTAACATGCACAGCACACTGACTAGAAATGACCGATCGAGATGAGATCAACTGTACGATGATTTTTTTTTCTCAAAAAACTACACGACTTTCTTACTTAGCACATAATTTTTCTTCAGGCTATCATATATGTGGCTTTCAAACTTTGAGCTATGTCCCGTGCAAAAAAAAAATGCTCATAATATGTGACATGCTTATAATATAAACATAATCTACAAGCAAAGTCATAAACATATCAACCAGACATATGCATAATTACTCTTCCTTTTGGCATAATCGACTAACTTATCATATAAATATCATAAATTTCCCACACTGCAAATTTGAAACACTAAAATTTACAAACAAATATTTTTGTATTCATTAATATCTAATCATTATTATTTTTCCACCCTCTCTAAATTTAAATTAGTAAAAATGTTTACTAATTTGAATTAGTGACTGACTTTTTGCTTTTGAATTAGTAAATTTTACTAATAAATAGTTATTTCTACTAATTTATTAGTAAAATCTACTAATTCAAATTATTTTCCAGAATGTTTAACTAAGATTCTACTTTAAATAAATTATTTTTAATAATTTTTGAAAAAGTTCTTTAAGAATATTCAAATCAATTTGATTACAATTCAATTTGACGAAATAATAATTAAAAACAAACAGAATTGGTCTAATTGTCATGTTTTTATTGTTACCTTTAACTTTATTTCCTCTTTTAATTCTGTATTCCATTACCGCAAGAGAGGTTTGAAAATTTCTTTAGAAAATTGCCGATAATTTTCACGTGTGTAATTTGAGTGGTATGCTATTTGTTCTTATACTATATATACGTGGAGATAATAAACCCTAGCGCAAACAAAAGATCAAAAAGATGATCGAAATCATCTTCCTGTACAGCTCGAGGCTTCTATACGCGCGTATACACTATACACGTTATATATACGCAGAAGCATGATTGCGATCCAAATCTATATACCGATGTACTTTCTTATCGATCGATTTCACATCTCGCTGATGTCTCGGTGAATGGTCGACAGTTAGTTAATAATTATACCATGTCGTGAATTATATTTAAGCAAGGCGCCTAAGTACTAATGGATCGAGTCAATGAAATCAACACCGGTGGTCGACTTTATCAAGTCACGCATATCCCTATTTAAGCGAGAAATCCTGTCGACGCTCATTTATTTTTATTCATCAAAGATGTTTATAACTTGCTAAACATTCAAAAAGAAAATCAAAAAGGAAACTTTTAATCTTTATATAAGAAAATGCGAATCAAACCTTATGCTTTATTTTCAAATTCTATTGAAAAACTTCTATCGTTAATTATACGATACTCATTTAAAAAAAAATTTGTTTCGTCTAGTCTAAAAATCATTGCTCGATTTTTTGAAGTACTGCAAAAAATGCTATTCACCAGCACGGGCGTCAACTCATTTCGATAACGGGACATTTATATAAAAGTGAAATTGTCGGCAAACTGTGAGGTAAACTTTGAAACCAGAAAGCGGTAGTTTAAAGTTGCAAATTGAAGGGCCAGAGAGTGACAGAAAGTGGGATGGTGCAAACTGCTAAAGAGCAATATAATTCAGTTAGCAAAGAACCCTTCTCATCCCTGTGTACGCTGATTATAAAAGACCTGCGCGTTTGCGTGACAGCCTACAGGCACAACGAACCTTACGCTTTCTTGAATTACACTCCATTTTTCGGTCAATCACAATGTGTTTGTGTTAAACTTCTCAAGACACATGGTTCACTCCAAAATTGCCAAAAACTGTTCTGCACAATTTTTCTTGTACCAACTTTACACCAAAAACAATTATTACGTTTGGTACAAAGTTATATAGTTTCAATCTCATATAAAGTTTAAATACTTTCATTACATTCGAATGATTAAAAACTTTGATCATTTCGCAAATTAAATATTTTTGATGTGATGTTGTACTCCGATTTTTAACATCATTCACAGCAGTGTACTGATATGTATGATTTTTTTTATGATCAAGAAACAAATTTTTCTCACCAATAAAAATACTATAGATTACAATTCGAATGAGAAACTTGTGTGAGTAATGCCTTACAATTACAACAATAAATCCAAAAGTTACTTTGACCCACTAAACACCTACGCAAACTTTCAAATCGATATCTCTTTTCCTCCTGACACGCGACACTTGACAATCTTGATCCAGGAATTAACACTAAGAACTTATCTCCCCAAATTCATTTTTAATTATAAAATTTGACATTTATATTCAAAAAGTTCTCGATCTTATTTTTAGATATATACACATCACTACAAAAAAAGTTTGTCTCCATAAAAATCAAATAATTCCCAGATTCTTAATCTTCAAAGACGACGCAAAATAAAATAAACAATAATACACATTCACAATATTCTGAATAGAGTCTAACTCTGTAAGAATTATAGGGACTTCATTTGAATAATAAGATAAATCATTGATTCACCAAAAATGGTTTATGATTCTTAATATACAGGAGAGATAAAACTTAGATCTAATGATGTTGTATAAATGATAAAATGATTAAATTAAATCGAATAAAGTGTTGAGGGGGGGAATAATGAATAGAATGTTGTCGAGATTGATTAAAGAACGAGGAAATTGGATATAATCATATATGAAAGTAAACAGATATATATGTAGGATTTAACATTCTAACCCATATATTTGCCATACGATATTGAGCATAGGTCTTAAGGTCACGTGTGTGGCGGATACGAGAAATCCCGCGGAGCGTTTATGGGGTGCGGGCATAAACTCATCCTAAGCGCACACGCATCTTTCTTCTGTGTGAAACGACGACGAAGACGACGACGATGCTTTTCAAACGCAATCCCATAAAGTAGCGGCTTGCCCTTATATACCAAGGTGGGTGGGTGAGTTTCTATACCCTATCTCTCTCTCCTTGTGGATTTTATTTTGTATTTTTCTGTTTAGCAATACGATACAATTCATGTCTGTCATTTTTATGGATGGTGCCTATTGCCCTACACACAAAACATTATGGCCCTGTCATCGAACAGATGCAAAATTCCAAAACCATAACACTTCTAACCTTTCTAACCTCTCTCGACCAAATATTTCCAAACGAAAACTCAACTAAAAATCCAAGACTTTTCGCTTTGGCAGAATAAAAAGTTCTGCTATCATGCTACAAAGTATGACTTCAAGTTTTTAATGCACAGAAATAGTCACATTACTCCCAGAAGATATCAAACGTAACGACCAAGAAGTAATCAATTTTACATCTTAATTACTCTATATGTTGAAACGATCACCCAGACATTAACCTATTTTTCAAATCCACAACCAAGAAGTGCTCCAGAATATAATTCATTAGATATCACTCAAGAGAGAACTTCCACCATTAATTATTCAAATTTCGAACAAAGATTCAGAATTTTCGAGAAACGATAACTGTCTCAAAATGCTTTAAAGCATTTAAAGCACCTTATAAAAATCTACCTTTAAAATTCAAGTATAAAATTCAAAGAGAATACTTAATCGAAATTTCGGAATAGTCAAGAGGTTCTTACAATAAAGGAAACTATATCCTTCTTTAGTTTCCTAAAAAAAAGAAGAAAACCAAATTAACAGAAAATTTCGTATTACATTTCAATGGATCCACACCATACTTTCATGGAATATAATTTGAATGTGAATGATAATTTGTAGAATAAATAAAAAAAAGAGAGAAATATGTAAAGTAAATGCGGCGCCAAAAGGTCGGGACTGAATGTGAATCAGTCACTTTAAACCCAAAGTTGGATCATATACGAAAACGAGAGGGAAAGAGAGAGAGAGGAAAAAAGAGAGTGAATGAGATGGGGAAAAGGAGACTTCCAAGGAGTAAAATGACGAAGGTTGCATATCCGTCTGTGTCTGCGCTTCAAACGTCACTCGACGCAGTCGACCTACTATATGCAATATGCATATATAGTTCCGAAAATAACGGGTGCAATAAATTATTTTACTCACTATGGCAGGCAACGAGCACCTACCACGCGTCTTTCCAATGATTAACGCTATTCTCCTCGGGACATTTTATCGCGTCGAGTTGCGATCCACCGCGTTAATCAACGGATTATTCATGAAATGCTTTAAGCAATGGAATCATGATATATAAATAAAATCTACTCTTTTTCCAAACTACATACACCAAACTATAAATAATTTCAAACTTCAATTTCAATACTTAAATTTCCAACATGGAACAAAAGGGAATTTTGAATAGGGTTGCCACAAAAATTTAACTTTATTCTTCCCTGACTTTTCCCTGATTTCCAGACAGAACATTGAACCTTTTCAACCTTTTTCAATTCACCAAAAATTCTGAATTTTTGTTATGAATTCTAAAAATTTAATCTATTCCCGTACTTTTAATAAAAATCCCTGACTTTTCCCTGATCTGTAGTCCAGAATTTTTTACAGATTAGTTTTTTCTCCGTGCGACTAAAAAAATGAGTCAGTTTTCTTGTTTAGAATTCGACGATTTAAAACAGTGTAATTATAAAGCAGGACGCCATGGGCGATCCGAAAGTCAAATCTAATAGAGATATGCTTCGAACCCTATTGCGAAGGCGTGGAAGAAGGCTCTCCTATCAAAAATCTTCAAACTTCTCCGATGATAAACTATACCCTTGTAAATGCAGTTCGAAAATTCTTTCATTTTAATCTATTTGAACAAAATAATAAACTAAGGAAAAAAATAATAGAAATAATAACAGGATTAGAATATTGAAATTGTATTAATTTCAGATTTAGTTATTATGTTAATAACATCGATCTAAAATTAACAAATTTTTTGAAATTAAATTAATTCAAACAATAGTTTGAATTAATCCCAATGGTTTGAAATTTTGAATTATTATAACCATAGTTATTTGTATCAAACATAAGTCGGCTTCAAACGCAAACTATGTTCAATCATTTATACAAAATGTAAAATGTTTAATCGAAACATACTTTTTGTATTGCCCATTTAACATGTATGGATAAAAGAAACATTTTTCCCGCAGTGCGCATAAAACCACTTTGAGAAAAACTTGTTACCGTTTTTTAAAAGATAATCCCTCAGATTGTAAAATTATAACAGTACCGAGAGTCTTTGATATCCAACCTTGTTCACTTTGAACTAAGACTGAGATAAGATTTCTACCAACAGAAAGCAAAGATATTGTTTTCGATAAAGACACACATCTCTCGTTCGGAAATTTTAAAGCCGAAAGGATTAAATGTATTAAACCAAAATACAAAAAGCAACTGATAAAATATATATAATATGGAAATTCGCTATAATTTCAGATCGGAATTTTTCATTGATGATGATAATGATGATAAATATCAATACCATGATGAGGAACATGGGTATTGGATCGACTTTAAGGCGCAAAAATAAAGTTGTTTTAGTTGATTAAAAATAAAAAAAAGACTAGATAATAAATTAGTAGAAATTACTATTTATTAATAAAATTTACTAATTCAAAAACAAAAAATCAGTCACTAATTCAAATTAGTAAAGATTTTTACTAATTAAAATTTAGAGAGTGGTATTCGAGGCCAGAAAACAAAAAGTTAGAAGGTCGACAAAGTGTCCATTATTGTCCAAGGGTAATAATAAGTACTTTATTTACCTGTGAGCAAGGTCTATAAAGTGCCCATTATTGCCCTAAAGAAATGAGTACTTTATTCACCTGTGATCAAGTACAATAAAGTGCTTTTTATTGCCCTAGGTTAATAATGGGTACTTTATTGACCTTGCTCATTGTTATTGACCTTTAAAGCCCAATGGTAAATAAAATGATCATTTTTGCCCTAGGGCAATAACAGACCAATGGTAAATAAAATGCTCATTATTGCCCTAGGACAATAATGATCATTTTATCCTTCTTAATAATAAAAAAAAGAACAAAACAATTGAAAAGCGATTGACACATAAAAACAGGTGAACGTGAAAACAATCGTATCGAATATGGGAAACAACATATCGTGGATTTTTATCCCTCACGGCGTGAAAGATAACGAGCACCTTTCACCGATTTATCCTCTTATCAACGCCCACTTTAGTTTCGCCACTGTAGCAAGCTCTTTTTCGCATCAACAACAACAGCACTATTAACCCTCGAGTAACCACTCTTGGCTCGAGGAAATCGTTCACAGCTCGCAATAATAATCTACTCGTGATCGACTAAGAAACATATATATATGTGTATAATATACACCAAGAAACTTATATACTCTCTGAGAACCTTTATCTCAACAGTGAGTCAGATAACGTCTGCCAGACGACCGAGAGACGTACCGACCTGTATTCACGAAACTCTTTTTTCCCCACCCTCTTCTCAACTTTAAAGCAATTATTCTTTTTTTTTCTTTCGCACTCGGCTAACCAAAGTACCAGTTTTCGACGCCCTGTGCCTTCGGCATTCCACTGAATAACTCACAATTTAAAGAGACCCCCTGCTCGAGACAACAGACTTCAAATTCAAACAACAATTATATTTTTTGATGTTTGATTGTCAATACTATAAAAGAGTACTGTCAAATGGGGCAATTAAATACCCCACCAACAAAGGGGTAATAAGTAACAGGACTAACTTTCGATTCAGGATGATTATTATCGACCTTTTATTGTCCAATCTTTGTAAAACTTGATCTTTTTCGTAAATTTTTAATCTACAAAAATCGGACAACAAAAAACATAACAAACATCCGGAATTTAAATTTAAATTTCTGATACAGTAGGGACTCATTACTCCACTGCTAATTGTCCCATTTTGACAGTTACCGAGTGTCATTTTTTTCAGGTCTAATAAGGGGTAATAAGGGTAAAAAAGTGAAAATTAATGAAAGAACGAATAAAAGATCTTATTGATAAATCATCGGAACAAAACGAACCAAAAAAAAAAGTTTCAGATTTGCATCATGTAATTCGATATTCATTCAATTCTTGAATTGTTATTTCAGTCTTTCTCATTGATGCATATTTATATCAATGAATTGAATAAATAGTAATTCAAGAATGAATTGAAGTGAAATTTTTCATCATCTCTCCGTTTCTTATTGGTTCAATATACATAAGCGGAGGGACTAAGATGCATCTTGTCAATTCGTATATTAGAAATAAGACAGTCTGACGATGTGCACGCATGTTTATTGTATAGAGAGCGATTCGTATCCCTTATTCTTCATTTTTCTCCTCTTTCGCTTTCTTAGAGGTTGTGTGTGCAAAAAGCACCTTTGTCAGCGTAACGATGTGCGTCGACAGCTTGTTATCATGTGCGTAGGCAGTGGGATATAGAAACAGCAATTGGAATCGTCAGCAGCAGTAGAGTGAGATTCAAAGAGCAATCTCAAGAAACTCAAGAGCAAGAGAGGGAGGAAAAAACCAAAAAAAAAGAAAAAGAAAAATTACATTTATTAGTGTCTGACAGTTTTGCCATCTCTAGTACCGAGGAAGAAAAAAAAAATTCAGTATGCGACCTGAGAACATTTACCCATTATTACAAAAAAACAAAGTAATCGCAATATTATTGTTGTATACAAAAAAAGAAGAAAAACCAAATACCAAAAAAATTCCTCATGAAAATTCTATTTAGAACTTAATATGAAAATTGCCCCATTTATCCACTTCATACGTCAAAGAAAACGATAATAATAATTAAATCGAGATAAAAACATCTTCTAAAAACATATTGAAAAATTATGAAAAAGAAATGTTTAAAAACAAGTATCTCTTCTTTTGTAACAAGCGGTGATTTCTTGAATCACTTAATAAATTATTCGCTCATTATTCCTTACAAGGTACAGATACATAATTCATATATATCGATATGCTGACTGAGGGGAAGAGAGAAGGCAGACGATGGGAGGAAAAGAGATAGAGATTCTAGGCACACGCTTTCATTATAATATAAATTCAATTCAATTTTGCATTTTCACCGTAATGCAAAAAGAGAATAAGCGAAAAAAGGAATTTTTTATAATATAACATTAATAATAATCATGAGAAGCCGAATGATATACAAAGTTATTAGTCACTGACATTTACTCGTCAATCAAGATTCGCGAAATAACGATTATTGAACGCCTCCCACAGTAACGTAATTTACTATTCCAATATTTATTCACCCATGTTTGAAACTTGGAAAATAATTTATATTTCGAAAATTTTAATTGTAATTTATACACTTGTTACTTATATCAAGAAATAAGAACAATATTATTTAAATATATGAGACACGTGAGGTTTACAACGTTGCTAAATCAAGTAAACCAGGAAAGAATACTTAATAACAAAAAACACTTTCGGAAATAACCTCTTATTTTACAAAAGTGCTCTTAAGAGCCCCAAAAATTTAATTTCGTTTTTCCCTGACTTTTCCCTGATTTCCAGACCAAATTTTAACTTTTTCCCTGACCCTAAAGAATATTCTGATTCACTCTCAAAATTATTAGATACTCAAAAAAAAAAAAAATTCTCTATTAAATTTATTTACAAATTTCTTCAAAAGTAAAATTATTCGAAAACATCAGTAGTTTTATTTCAAATAAATATTCAATTATTTTTTTCATTGAAATTAAGATGTTCCCAAATTTCAAACTTAAACCTTTTCAAATTGAACAACTCATAAGAATATTATTATAAAACAAGATATCACTCCATTTCTTTATGTTTTATAATAATTAAAGATGACCGACTGACAAAATAATTATTTTATTATTATAAGAATATTGTTACTGTAATTTCTTTAAAATTATTTATATAATTTCAATTCAATTAACATTTTCTAGAATTTTTAACTAAAATTCTACTTTACATCAATTAAATAAATTATTATTCAATTACTTTTTAAAAAAATTAATTCTACAGAATTGTTAGTTAAAAGCACGAAAAATAATAATTGAATTTTACGAGAATTCAATTATTTAAATACAAAAATAAAAAATTTATTTCATAATAAATAATTATTTAAAAATAATTGAATTCATGGGAAGAATTTTATTAAATTTTGTTTAAATAATTGAAATTTTGCAAAGAATTTTATTCAATTATTTTGAAAATAATTTAATTTCTGCAAAGTATTTTATTTCTTTTCAAAAGAATTGATTTCTTGTGATAAATTTTGATATTTATAAAAAATAATTGAATTTTGGAAAAAAGTTTATTAAAATTCCTTAGAATAATTGAATCATTGGATTGCGAAAAACTTTTAACAATAATTGAAATTTTGCAAAGAATTTTATTTAAATTTTTGAAAATAATTGAATTTTTGGCGAAAATTTTTACTATTTATAAAGATAATTAAATTCTTGGCGAGATATTCGTTTAAATTTTTAAAAATAATCGAATTTCTTCGAAGAATTTTATTAATTTTGAAAATAATTGAATTCTTGTAATGAATATTGTTATTTATGAAAATAATTGAATTTTGCAAAGAATTTTTTTTAAATTCCTAAAAATAATTGAATTTTGCAAAGAATTTTTTTTTAAATTCCCAAAAATAATTGAATTTTTGTTAAGAATTTTGTTATTTATCAAGATAATTGTATTAAAATTTTTGAAATAATTAAATAATATTAAAAAAATTCATTCTGCTCAGAATTAGAAAAAAAAATTTGATGGTTTTGTATTAAAATTCTTGGTAGTTTAATAGTTTATAAGGCAAACAAAAAAGAAAAAAGTCACAAAAAATTTAGTGTTTTCTTATGAATTCAATAAATTTAATCTTTTCCAGTACTTTTAACAAAATTTCCTGATTTCCCTAACCAATTCTACTTTCCCTGACTTTTCCCTGAATTCCCTGATTTCTCTGACATGTGGCAACCCTATTATATGATAAATGGTAATAAGTACTTTTTCAAAAAAGTAACCCTTTTAAAAAAACTGACCTTTTTGAATAAAATTAATAATTCGGATGTAACTAGGTATCAAGACCATTTTTTTTTTCGTCATGGAAAAATTAATTTATATTTCCGAAATGCATTATAAACTCAATTCTCCTTTGCACATAAAATTAAAATGGAAAATTACTCACAAGTACTAAACCAGGACTTTTCCACAATTGGCTTAATTGAACTGCCATAATGTTTTCTTTGAATTACACCATGACTTCTACGATTGTCTTAATTGTATTGCGCCTTGGATGGTTTTTCTCATGTCGACACACTATATATTTACAACCTGAAACAAAAAACGAATTCAACATTACTATATTCATATTACAAATCAAAAATGTCTTACATTATTTACAACAACAAAAACCTGAGAAAAACTTTAAATAACGAAAAATTAATACTTATTTTAAATAATCAAGTCCGGTAGTATTACAAAAAAAATATTTTATTCAAATAACCGATTATTTGACTATTATCAACTAAATATTTACTTGGATCAAATAATTTTATACAACTCAGGCGTATTATGATCACTTTATTCTAGGGCAATAAAGAGTACTTTTTACCCATTATTACCCTAGGGCAATAAAACACTTTATTGACCAGCATAGAGTGACCATAATACGTCTTTGTTGCATAAAGTATAATACGCAACATGTGAGTTAACCTAATTTATATGTTAGTTAAATGGTATTTGCTTTAAATACAGAAATTCATGGTTCAAATACCATTTAATTGTTTTAAATTAAATTTATTTGATTTTAGTAAATATTTATTTGATTTAAATAAATATTTATTTGATAATACACAAGTAAATAAACAAGATGAGAGAATTTTAAATGATTAAGTTCGATAACATTATTAAAAAATAAAACAACAAATGAAAAAAATTTTAATGATAAAGTTCCTCAGCATTATTATGACAAATAAAAAAGCAAATCAGATGAGAAAATTTTAAATGATAAAGTTCCTCAGCATTATTATGACAAATAAAAAAGCAAAGCAGATGAGAAAAATGTTAAATGATCAAGTTCAATAGTATTATTACAATCAAAAATTTGTTAGGGGCGGCTATAAAGGCGACGATATAATATATTCTTATAGCGATAACGAGTCCTTAACTCCCCATCATATTCCGAAATCGTTATTTATCACATTATGAAGTATATATGTATGTATAAACATAGAACGTGTTGTGTACCGCGGATTCATAAAGAAAGGAGTTGCAACCGTCTACCTTAGGCGATTCTTAAATCATAACTTCTCAAATATTCAATTACCGACATTGTTTTGCATTTGATGTATTGCAGCAAGGCGCGATGAATCCCGTATACACGCCCAACACCTACGTAAACTTGCTAATTTCAAAGTGCTTTAGGATAGGGTGATAATTAATTTAGACGAATCGCAACCATTACCTCCGTTAATTAGCATAACTCCCGGTTCCGCACTTTAGTGCAGAATTTTATTCTCTCTTAGCGTTTACAAAATTTTTTCCATCTTCCTAATTTTTTCAAAATCACTTCTCTTTTTCAATTATAATATAGTTCTTTCCTGTTTCTTTATTTCAACAATATTTTTTTTTTACAATTTCAAATCGTAAATTCATTTCAACTGATTTCTCAACACAGAATTTTAAATTATATTTTTGTAATTGTCGAATAAATTAAAAAATTTAAAACAAAAAAAACAGACCCTATTTATTCAATCGATTCAAAAACGAAATTTGCATAAGTAATAATGAATGAATTAAAATAATTACTATAAATTAATGCAACTAATTCTTTAAGAAAAATACTAGCTTCTTTTTTTGTACTTTTACGATGTAAATTTTAATTAAATGAATAGCATTTATTTTTTATTGACTGATTTTCATTATTTATTTTTATACCCAAACAAAGGGAGTTACAGAGACAATTCATCTATTCATAGCCTATAATGTCTACAAATGAATTTTATGTTTCTTTTGCATTTAAAATTTATTAAAAAACGAAAGTCGTTGTAAATTTTGTTCGTTTTTTATTGGGCGTGGGCATACATTTTGAAGAGAATTTTAGTCTATAAAATTAAATATGCCAAACACGTCAATGACGAAACGTCAGAATTGAAAATAAGAGACAACATTATTAAATAATAAAAAAAGAAGAATAAAAAGCTATCATGAAAATAATGCAACTAATTTTATATATTAACTAGTACTGACACTAACTAGTACTAATAATAACACAAATCTAATTGTACCAATTGTATGTATTTTACCAAATTTTCGTTGAATACAATTTTTTTTGAAGTATTATTTTACTAAACATCTCCTCAATAAGGAAGAAGCCTTAAAGAAACATTAAAGAAACACTAAAGAAACATTGAAGAAAATATTTAAATAATTTTACACAATCTTTCTTCAAACTTGTTTCTAAAATTAATCCCTTAGTATAAAAGAGCAACTTCATACAACACTATAAACAACAAAAAAGGATTAATTTCAGGAAACATAAAATTATTTCAATAAAAAATTGTCGATGGTAGCAAAGTATCCAATATATTCCTACTAATTTACTAAATTCTGATTTTATTTACTCCTTTTGTCATTATTATAATTTTGATAAACTTATAATAACACCACGATTATCCATTTTCTCATGTGAAAATGAATTTTGATATTGCATATTGTATAAACGAGGTGCGATTTTGAACAAATTTGACCAATAAGTTAATTGGTAATCTAATTTACATGTAAATATCCATTATAGACAGCACTTTAGTAATTCCGGTTTTCAACATTTTTTCAGAAAACAAAATTTGCCACGTCAGAGAAAATCAAAAGTTGTCAACAGATTTTCTTTATAAAGATCTCCTTTCACCGTATATCGCTTATTAAACAAAAAAAATGGGCGATAAAAAATTAGAAGCATTATCAAAATAAAACCGACAATTTCCGATGTATATTATACGAAATAATTTTGTTTTCGTTTTCTTTTTTTTATTGAAGGAAAGTTCTTTTGGAAGATTAATGAAGAGGACGTTTAATGATCGTTTAATACAGTCCCTTGAAATTGATACCACATTAAAGTGAAATGTCTTTTATGGGTGGTCTCGCGGAAGCGTCTTTGGAACATCGATTGATCATGAAAGGTGCCTTTGGTCACGCGCTTTCTTTTTCGAAGGGTTGCCGCAATCTGGAATTTACTTGCGTCAACACAGTTTCTGCGATAAAATCAACCCTCTCATTTCGAGTTTCGAAGAAGTTTTAATGTCACACACCGTTTCAAGAAATCTTAATAAATTCCTAGATTCTTGAATGTCTTAACTTCTAGAGTTAATCTCTTGCAAAATCTTTTGTAAACCAGAAATTCAAATTAATTTTTTCACACAACTAGAAGGAGGCAATAGGAGTAAAAATATACCAAAAAAATTACAAAATGTTTCCTTTAATATTAATCACTAATGTTCGCTTTTTAATTTACTTCCCGAAGTTGTTTATACAAAGGTTTTTAAAAATGGTTTAAAAAAATGGTTACAAATGGTTAGAAATGGTTTCTAAAAATTAAAATGTTGCAATATTTAGCAAATCCTTTCTCCTCCGGGTGTAAAAATCAAAACTTCATTTCCGGCTTTTTAAACGTCAATTTTAAAGAAATATTTGCGAGCCGATGACGCAGGTTCGTCAGCACAAGTCGTAAGTCTGATTCAACTGTCTCAAACTCTCAACATCTGGCTATAAATAAAGTTAGGCGTGACACAGTTTGAACAACGACTTTGCGGAAGCTTTAAAGCCCCTGTAATTCGGTTAATGAGGAGTAAACCACCACACACTTCTGTTTAATCGTAAAATCATCTCGATCATCAATATAATTATATCTAAACTAAGGGATTTTTCCCAATTATTAAAATTTTGATTTCTTTTGTAATTCAAATTACAGTTGTAATCTTTCTCCCTTCTCCTGCAACTAAGATCTAATTTTTAGGGATTTTTCGTAATTTTTAAAAATTAGATCTTAGTTACAGGAGAGAAAGAAATTAAGAAGAAGAAAAAGAGAAAAATTAACTCACCATTGGATGAAGTGGCGTTAATCGTTATGACGATAATGGCAAAAAAAAGGGAAAAACACACCAGAAAAAGTGGTTAGCATAATATGCTCTTCGAGCCTGTTATTACCCAAACCGCTAACATGGTACAAAACGCCCTTCAGAATCCGGTACACACGTTTAAAAATTGTTTTTTTCACTACTCTCAATTTTTTAAATTCTGCTACCTATATAATTCTTTGCTTCAAAACCGAATATAATGCACGTAATTTTCCTACTATAAACACAATTAGAAACACAATAAACGTCATTAAATTTTTGTTCTAACCACTAGTGATTAAAAGAGATTTAAAGAACATTTATATCAATGCCACAATACGTATTCCTGCTCTCAGACTCCTATAAATCAATTAATCAAAGAAAATAGTAGTAAACCACTAAACTGCTCTCAATAAGCCACAATCACCAAATAACTCATTCATTCACTGCAAATAGATCTACACACACGCAATTCGTCACGGAATCTAAATAAATTTCAATCGTATCTCCTTTAAAACATCCATTCAAACGTTTCTTTAAGATTTGTCAAAAGGATTACAGAAACAAAATTGCCGACATCGGAACGACTTTAAAACCCAAAAAACGTTTTAACGTGGCTAAAGTAGAACTTTTCTCAACTTCTCAGAACCGACAAGCGGCGAAAATAAAAGCGTTTGCTAAATTTATTTAGAGGGGTGGACCCTCGAAATATCATTCATTTTCACCACTAGTTGCACAAACTACTATTTCCTGATTAAATACAAAAAACTCGAGTTTGTAACAAAACTAAAGAAATTATTCCTAGTCGAATACAAAAAAACATTAAATCATCAAATTCACGCCGAAACAACTGCACGCACAAAGATTTGCATCTCCGAAAATATTTTCTCCGCTACCGAACAGGTGTTGATATTTATGACCTAGAAATTTATCAGATTACAATCTAACCACCTTTTGCTGGTGAGAAATGATCAAACTTTTACCCTTGAAAAATCTTTGCTATTTTTAAATTCTCTCTCACCCGCACAACAACAAGAGTTACTTTGATGAATTTATACTATACATTCTATGGTAAAATTTACATCCCACAGTGTGCAATCAATTGAAACGAAGAGTTAGAAAAAAATTTCTTTAAGAGAATTTACCCCGCAATGGTGGTACGGAACAAGAGATATTGTATACACTATACAAGAGATATTGTACTATATTTAACACACGCAATGTCATCGCTTCAATTTCTACAGCAAAATTAGCAGAATCTATATACCCTCACCATAAATACACAAACACACATACACCTTGAAATAATTTACGTTTAACTGAACTTGCCTGCAGTGTTATGTGTAATGGTCAATGTACAACATGTTTGCACCACACATGAATCCTATATTCTTTGTCTTCGTTCCAAAGACCCAAGTAAAATCACCCACGTAAAGTTTCTTATAAATGAGACATAACAACCATTTCTGTTAAATTTATATACTTAGCACTTATGTATAGCATTTCATTATTGTATTTCGCAAATGAAAAGGGAAACAAAAACTGATGTATAAATCAAAACCGTATTGTACAGTAGAATATATGTTTACAAGGAACAAATGATCAGAAGCTATATAAACACACGGAAAAAAAGAGGAGAAAACATGAATTGAATCAATTAAAAGCTGTCAATGTTTTCGTAAAAATTAAATTGCAGTTTAATGACCCTATATTGTTGATGCACTTGGCGCGCTTTACCTTGCGGGTAAGAATGCGGAATAAATTCTTGTCAACCTACGCATTTTACCAGATCATTAATGTCTTTATATGCATATAATACCATACACTCGAGTCAGTAAATGTCAATATTTAAACGTTTTTATTGGTAAATAAGATCAACAAACCTGGGGGTCTTTTGTCGAAAAAAAATGCAGTACAACTTTTTTTCCTAAATTATTATTCGCTACTAGTAATTTTTTTCTCCACCTCAAAAAATATAGAATATAACTTTTAGTAGCTTTTCGTGTTACAAATCTAAAAAAAAAATATCAAAACTGTATCAAATCCTAAAAAAGTAGTAAATAGTAAGTTTTACTAGATGAGTATGAAGCCTGGTTTAGAAATCAATTCGTTCCAATCGAGATTTCACGGAACGGATGCAAAAAAACAACTTTGCAAAACAAAACTATTTAAAATTAGCTACACGAGCAAAATTCTAAAAATGCTTCTAAAGAATCAGCTGTAAATCGTTCTCTATCCATACATTTCAATAAATAAATCCTATTCTATAGCCATACACTAATGCGGATTTAAATTCATATCATTTGAAAGACCTATCGAGTGACAGCAAAAAGATAAAATGAAGAAAGCACCTTACATATACAGTTGGACCATTAATAGTCGATCTTCTGTTGAAGACAACTGCCTGCATAAATTAACCTTGTGAGCCAAAGTATCTTAAGACCTTAAGTAACGCGGGCACTCAGTAATTGCCCGTCGTGGGTTCCCTGGCGCCCCTCAGCGCTTGTTAACCACAGACACGTTTGGACAATCAACCGCAAATGTTGCCCTCATGTCCCAAGACAAAACTATTTCGATGCAAAAAAAACAATTTCACACTCATCGAATTTCTTCACGCACAAGACATTTTCTTGTCAATTTTATTGAACATGATTGATAAAATTTAAATTAATCGTGTTATGCAAATGCATGCAATATGTTATATTATTCGACATCTAGATTTTGCTTTTTGATTACTTTTTTCAATAACATTACTACTTTTATCTTTTCTTTTCTCTTTCTACTACTTTCATCCTTTCCTTTCTTTTTTCTACTACTTTCTTTTCTTTTTTTCTACTACTTCTCTCTCCTCTCAATGAAAAAGAATTTCCCACTTCTTTATAGTGCGAGAAAAATCTACGTATAGGAATTTATTTACAAATATAAACCAAACGTCAATGAAGCTCCTTTTCTTTTTATATACCAAACTGTACTTTCTATTTTAGCAATAAATTTCGTTTTACAACCTCGACATGTCCGATTGACATCTTTATCCGCGTGTTTTTGAATAAAAGATGTGCCGCGGCTGCTTCACATTCGGAGAGCTGCGAAAATATACGTTGTCGCGCAAAAGTACGCGCGGCATCCAAAAAGAAGAAAAAAATTCCTCTCGCTATGTTGTATTCAATACACGACACGTGTTCACAACAAATCGAAATGTAATTTTATTTTAAATAACACCCACTTTTCCAATCAAGAATAAATAAAAATAATAACAAATAATAAATATCAAATTCTTTAAGACGTTCTACAAATACAAAATGTACAAATAATCGACAACCTCAAATATTCAGCATATTTTTACCCAAATATCTAAAAATCAAAGCAAAATTGAAAACACTGCAGTTATTCTAAGAATATAAAAATTGAGACAAAAAACGAATCAAAATGTTGCTTCGCAACACTTTTGATTCGTTTTTAGTCTCAATTTTGACACTTTTGACGAATCAAAATGTTGCTTCGCAACACTTTTGATTTGTTTTTAATCTCAATTTTGATATTCTTAGAATATATAAGTGAAGAAAATCGAAAAGACAAAATTAATGGTTCTGGAATATTAAAGAATTTATTAACAAAAATTCTTTCACAAAAATTATCGAAACCTTTTAAAATATAATGTCTCTTCGACAGATTTGATTTTCTGCAGAGAAAAATGTCTCGAGAGAGTGAACAAATTCATTCGATTTATCTTCTGACCTAATTGAAACGTCTCTAAGAATTATATTAAGATTTACCACCAAAACTGTCGACAATTTATTTCAAAAGCTCAATAAATTAAATGGTGTGAAATTCTATCAATTCTCCTAGGACTGAAGAAGCTAACTTAAATAAACAAACTTGCCAAAAATATATCTCTCTGTTACAGCCGGAAGAGAATGGAGTATCACATTAGGAATAAGGAAGTCTTGCCAATACAAATTAAATAAATCACTACACTATATCTTCTGCATTCAAAATTGCAAAGCGTTAGTCAACGTTTAAAACGTCTACAACATTTGGGGTACAAATTTTTTTTAAGGAAAACAGTCCAGAATCTTTTTTCCTTAAATTAGGTGAAAAGGTGAATTATTTTCTAAAAATAGGAGACCATAAATGGCGACAAAGACACATTGTAATTATTATAATTAAGTAATTAATTGCAATATAAATACAAAAATACAAGAAATAAAGTTCCAAACGATTGAATTGGAAATTGATTGAAATTTAAAATTTACATTGTTTGAACTTTGGAAAAATTGAAATTCAAAACAATTGGAAACTCAAGCTTAAAGCAATCAATAAACACAAAGAACATAACATCAATTAAAATTCATTTTGGAAAAAATTAGGTATTTCCTAAATTTTTCATTTCACAATGTGTAAAATTGTAAATGTAAAAATAAAATTCTTAATCCCGTTAAAGGAATTATTGCTTCTACCTGCAGAGGAAAATATTAATCCTTCTCTAATTTTCCTCACACCGAATGCCCCCCTCCCCAATAACAAAGATCGACAATAATTTATTATTACACGTTTTCCTATTAAGTTATGGTTTAATATAACTTCTGTAATTAAATGGTGACTTGTTCGATTTAAAACTTATCAGATAAAACGTCTTATAAGGTATATTTACATCACTTCTTCATTTCAACATATACGTTCCAGATGAATTTTTTCAATTAACCATCTTACACGATAAAAGGTATATCTTCTTTTTAGAGCAGAATCTTCACGATGAAGAAATAAATGAGAAAATTCATGTGGAACGTATACATATAGACATATATATATATATATATATATATATATATATATATATATATATATATATATATATATATATATATATATATATATATATATATATATATATATATATATATATATATATAAAGATGAAAAATTGTTAAGCGCGGCTCAGTTATAACGGAAGTCGTTTGAAAAAAATAAGAGAATTTCTTAGTGAGAGATACTGGCGCGAAAATATGCAAACCAAAATCTATATATACATATTATTAAATCTTTCCCAAGGAATAAATTAATTTATGCAAACTATGTATACACCTTTAAAGTTTCAAACACCTGGAGAAACATATATCATGATTTTCATCATGAAGGATTCATTTTCTAATTATCATCATCATCATCATAAGATAAAAAAAAATTGGAACATTCATCATTAAATTGAAACTGTTTTTTAATATCCAACTAACGGGTGTTTTATTTCATTTTTTTTTTTTAATATCCGAGAATTATAAGATCAGATGTCTCAAGTAGTGAAAATTCAGAGGAAAAACAAAAATTTAATTCCTTCTTAACTTCCCAGACCAACGTCATTTTTCAGGGTTTATACTAAAATTTAGTATAAATATCTATAAAAATTGATATAAAAAGCGATTTTTCAAAAACAAATTAAAATAATAAAACTTTTTTTAATTTAATGAAAAAATTCCCGGTTTTTTATTCCTGACTTATTTCCGGTTTTTCCCGGTCAAATTAAATTCCCGGTTTTTCCGGTTAGTAGACACCCCCTGTTTTTCCTGACATTTCCCTAATTTTTCTCTGATTTCTCTGACCTGTGCAACAACCCTAAAAATTACAGAACAAAAATGTTTCAGAATGAGGAAAATATTCAAAAAGCCGTTCGACTCACTCAGAGGGAGAGAAGATTTATAAAATTTGCATCTGTTGAATTTGATGGTCAGCTTTATATGACGCCGCAAGATTTTTTGGACAGTGTCGTCGAATCACAACCAAGACGTAAGTTTCACATTTCTTCAATTTAATTTCCTCTAAACTATATCTCAATCTCAAATATGTGAATAGAAACTAGAAGAACAAATTGATAACAATTTATTATTTATTAAGAGCATTTGAACCATTATGCTTTTGCACAAACTGTGACATCATGATTCAAGTACCTTTAAAAATAATGTAATATACATAAAAATAAAATAATTTTTTATCATGTAAAACAAATCTATTTTTTATATAAATTTTCACACATCAATTTTCAGTTCGGTAAAACTTTTTCACAAAATATAAAAAAGCAGAATAGAATCTTTGTTCCCACAAACACCCAAGTTCCAAGGTCACAAACTTCGTCTCACACGTATATATACTTTATTTGTTCACACGCTTTCCACGTAAGCACACGTTTCTTAATGATTTATTTTTGCAAAAAAAAAAAATTGAGAAAAAAGTGAACGTAAAAACTGTTTGTTTCTATTCACATATTGAAATATTAAAAATGGGACTTAATATAAGAGAGAACATTATTTTTCTTTCATATATTTTCAGCTAGGCTAAAAAGACGATATTTAACCGAGAAAGAATTAGAAGGAATTAAAAATTCAACTCCTTCACTTCGCCACGGTAGCAAGCACATGTTTCGCAGTCTTCGAGATAAAGGTACACAAATTTTACCACTGCTGTCTACAAGAACAAAAATTTTACCAAAAATGATAAATGATGAACAACATTTTTGATACGTTTTTTGTCTCAATTTGATATCCTTAGAAAAACTGTGTATGAAAAAAGTGCCAAAAACTATCAATAGTCGTTTGAATCCGAGGCCTTCTCTCTAAATCACTCAAAATTTTAACTAACTCAGATTTAGAGACTTAATTAAGGAATAGTTATTGAAAAAAAGTATATATTTCCTTTAAGATAAAAGTACTTTAAAGTCCTCTAATTGTCACTATTTTACTTTCTTTTTCGAAAATGTCTTAAAGTCAAAAGGATAAAGGCTTTGAAAGACAGAAAATGTCAGCCACTGTCTGTATATAATATCATTCTGCTAATCGGCAGTGTTTGTCGCGCTAATGGAAATGCAAATAATTACAGGGCCAGTTTCACACCTTCGCCCTTTTAATAATGAGAATCTTGCACTCTCTCCGACACGTCTTTAATCTCACTTTGCACGCGTGGGAATTCCAATGGTTGATAAACGAGTTCAATACTATACACATATACCCAAACACATCAACTTCCTTTCAAGAACTTTTACATTTTACTATTTGATTTATGAGCACTTGCAAAATAATATTCAATTAATCATTAATTTTCCCGTAATCGATCCCATGTCGTCATAAAAGGAAAAAACTATCTTATATCTATTCTCATTTTGGAAAAATTTTAATTAACTCAATTTTTTTTTCTTTCAGGAATAATCTCCTACACAGAGTACCTGTTTTTGTTGTCTATTTTAACAAGTAAGTATTTAGTTATTTATTTCTTTTTTTTTATGGAATAATATTTTGCGGGGCGATTGAGAAAGGAGGGTAACGAAATTTACACATCGGCTCATATGTGTATATACTCAAAAACATTGGATGTTTTTCTAGATTATTTTATGTAGTTCATAAATCTTTTGGGTCATTTACTCTGTACACGGTGGTTATGGCTCACTTTCTTTTCACCCCTTTTTCAAATTATATAGTTTGCGCGCACACAACAACGAAACGGCTTTTATTTATGAATGTCTACGTCTAAATTCTAAAGCACTCTGTAACTTTGTGGTCGTATAACTGGCAGTTTCACTAACATGTTCATCAATATTGTTGTGCATACACATGTGTGTGGGCTTATTGAAACTTATCCGAGACGTTATGTATATGCGAAAGAATCACTTCCTTGTATATATCAATTTAACACATTTTCAAAACAAATGTTTTCACTATTTGCAATTTTTATTATTCATTTATTAATATTCACTATTACAATCGAACCTATCGGAATGCAACTCTATTTTTAAAATTTTGTTGTGTTCGAAAATGTCCAACAAGAATTATTTTCTCACTTAGTTCCGAAATATTGTAGTAAAAATATTACAAAATTAAATTATAAATCATTTTTTAAGGATTGTTTTACTATAATAAAATTTTAAAAAATCGAGTTGCATTCCGACAGGTTTCACTGTAATAAATATATTCTAAAATATAGAATCTATCTTTTAAAATAAAAGCCATGAAATTTTAAAAAGACTAAAATTTTTCCTATTAAAAACAAAATAAAACTAAAAGAAAGAAAACTTCTGCCAATTTTTGTTATATTTTACAATTCTTGAAGTAAAAATTAGAAGAAAACTATAGAATCTATTTCATAAAATAGTAGCCAAGAAACTTTAAAAAGACTAAAATTCTCCCTATATTAAAAACACAATAAATTAAAGAAATGAAAACTTCTGCCAATTTTTGTTATATTTCCGGAGTATATTTTACAATTCTTGAAGTAAAAATTAGAAGAAAACTATAGAATCTATTTCATAAAATAGAAGCCAAGAAACTTTAAAAAGACTAAAATTTTTCCTATTAAAAACACAATAAACTAAACTAAAGAAAACTTTTGCCAATCTTTGTTATTTCCAGAGTGAAAAAATTATTTCGGAAATAGCAAAAATTCATGACAATCGAAAAAGTTTTACAGAATTTTACTACAACGATTGTTAATGATTTCAGAACTTCAATCAAATTCTCTAAAAATTTCAATTATTTCTAATATAACCTTAGAAAATTATAATTATTTCAAAAATTACAATAACTTGTTTTTGAAAAATGTCATCATTTTCAAAAGTAATACTCAAATATTTTAAAAAAATTAATGTATCAAACTTTTCACGATTACTTTAAAAAATTAAAAAAAATTTTTTTTTTTAAATTAAATTATTTTTAATAGAAGTTTAGGTAAATTTCATTTACTTCAAAAAATTGAAATTTTTTTTAAAAAATTCAATTACGTTTAATAAAATTTTGGGAAATTGAAATTATTTCAAAAAATTTAAATAAAGTTCCTAACAAATTCAATTTTTTTAATTAAATTTTGAGAAATTTCAATTGTTTCAAAAGATTTAAATCAAATTTTTAACAAATTCAATTATTTTTAATAG
This sequence comes from Leptopilina syphax, assembly GCA_032872505.1. Taxonomy (NCBI): domain Eukaryota; kingdom Metazoa; phylum Arthropoda; class Insecta; order Hymenoptera; family Figitidae; genus Leptopilina; species Leptopilina syphax. Next base: position 41,889,227 of record CM065469.1, read on the forward strand.
AGTTTGGGTAAATTTTAATTATTTCTAAAAACTTTAAAATAATTTTAAAAAAGTTCAATTATTTTAATAATATTTTGGGAAATTGAAATTATTTCAAAATATTTAAATAAAGTTTCTAACAAATTCAGTTATTTTTATTTGAATTATAATAAATTTCAATTATTTAAAAAATTTGTAAAAAATTCTAATCAAATTTTTGGGAACTTGAAAATATTTCAAAAAATTTAAATAAAGTTCCTAACAAATTCTATTATTTTTAATTAGATTTTGAGAAATTTCAATTATTTCAAAAGATTTGAACAAAATTCTTAACAAATTCAACTATTTTTAATAGAATTTGGAAAATTTCAATTATTTAAAAAAATACGTTAATATAATTTTCTAAAAAATTCAATTATTTCAAAAAATTTCAATTACTACTTTACAAAAAAAAAATTTTTTAAATCTATAGAATTTCTACATGATCAAAGGAAATTTTAATTTCTACTTTCAAAATTTAATACTCCAGCACTTTAGAAAATATATCAGTAAAGACTAAAAATACAATTCTAGGAAAGTTCTAAGCATTCTTAGAATAATGTTGTTCTAAAACTCAAAAATTTTTAAAAACTATCTTTTAAGAAAACTGATAAAATTCTCAAAAGACATAATTTTTCTTGTTTCAGAGCCCCAAACTGGTTTTCGCATTGCTTTTAACATGTTCGATACTGACGGAAACGAGAGAGTCGATAAGACTGAATTCCTTGTAGTAAGTTTTATGCACCACAATATATTTATAGTTTAAAAAAAAAAACTTTTTTTTATAGCCTGCCAAACAATTTCTAACCTAAATCATTCACTTTTGCCGCGAATTTTAAGAAAGTTTTTTGAAAAATTTTAAATATATTCAGATAATAATAAAATAAAGTTTAGTATAGAAAATACGTTTTAAAAAAAAAACTATTGTTTTATCATCTTTTTTCTTCTTTGCGTAATGTACATAATAATTCATTTACAGTTCTTGTAAGTGTTAGATATTTTCTTATGAAACTTTCTGCCTAGCAATTATACATTATAATTAAGAATTATGGATAGCAGAAAGACACTTATGGCCAGAAAGAAAATAATTAACAACAAAAATTCTTTCTGACATTCATTTCTTATTTTTTTGCATGAAAAATACTCAACAGATTCGACGACTACTTGGTGGAAGTTTAAAGGAGCGAGAACTCGATGATCTTACAAAATTTGCAGTGAGTTCCATCACAAAAAACAAATGCAAATAATCACAAATTTTTTTTCTATAACATTGTGGGATACATGTTATTTTTTTTAAACTCCCCTCAAAACGCATTAATGTTGCAAATTAAAGAAACAAAACTAAAAAAAATGCAAATCTCATCAAATTTAGCTCGCAAAAAACAAAACTTATAATTTGCACTCATGTACATAATTATGCATTCAACAGGTGCTTAAAAAATTTTCTTTTCATTTTTATACTTTCAATAATTGACTTTCTATTTTTTATTAACGATTAGTTGTTAATGTTTGATTATCAATTAATTATTAATTTTTGATTAACAATTAGTTATTATTTTCTAAATAACAGTTAATTATTAATTTACTTTATTTTTTATCTCATGTAACTTATTTGCTTATTTGTTTTAACTGTTTGATTCCTGCTTATGTAAATAACACTGCAAGTAATTATTTTGCTCTATTCTTTCAAAATTGAATTTTTATATTTTTTTAAAATATTTTTTTCATTATTTGTAAAAATAATTAAAGTCTTGCGAATTTTTTTTCAATTTTTGAAAATAATTTAATCGTTTTAAAGAAATTTATTAAAAATTTTTGTATTGTTTCTAAAAAATCGTAAAAAAGTAGTAAATAGTAGATTTTAGTAGATACGAGTATGAAGCCTATATACTACTCTTGTACACTTTTTTGATGATTGAGAAATATCTAAACTATCATCAACTGAAACTCTAAGAAGCGCAAACAATCCACCTATAAAAATACAATCTGTATATTACAAACACCGGTTTTGAGAGTACCTTCATAAATTAATAGTTGATTAAAATAGAATTAAAATAGAAAAGTAATCAGTTATTTCATCGACACTATTCTCGCTACTGTAACAAGCTTTCATCCCATCATCACTTTTATATACACAATATCTATATGTATATGTGCATAATTGCATATATATACATCCATTATATATTGAAGAAGATCTTAATTTTATTTGCAATTAGTATTACCAACAAGTTTATAATCGATCAAAGGAGGCAGTCAGTCAATTTTTATTTGTAACGCAATGTTGTGAAATGTTCCCTCTCATATGGATTTCATTCATTAATTAAAACTGTATTAAAAAATAAAAGAAAAAAAAACTACAAAAATAATCAAAAATATGAGAAGAATGAAAATGAAAAAAAACTCGTTTATAGATGAAGCTATTTGCCAAGTTAACATTAAATTTTTAAAAGAAATTAATAATTTTATCTCTTCGTCTTCATTGCGATCAAGAAGAAAATTATATTTTATCACTTATGGTAATTGAAAAAGATATTGATTACTGATCGATACGATAATTTCTTTATGAGTTAATTTTCTTCTGATATTCAATGCCACTATCAATATTGACAGGAATTTAATAATTATTACCTTCTTATCATAAACAACACTATATGTTTTATATAACATTCACATTTTTAACTACTATAAAAAATTCTCTGTTTTTTTTAACATTAAAAAAATGCTTATTTGTAATTCCTTTAATTTTAAATATCTAATTTGCATATCTACTCGTTTCTTAAGGACTAACAAAAATGCATGAATTGTGCAAAATTGTTGTGATGTATAGAAATTATTTCACGAATTTTAATATTTTAAATATTGTATTTAGTTACAAAAATTGATCGCTCCAGGCGAAGAGGTTCTGAATAGAAAAGTAACACTTCGTGAAAATCATCATGACTCTCAAAGTGAAAACAACCAATTTTTTGTAAGTTTTCAAGTGATGTGATTTTAGGTTTTTGTCTTTAAGGCCATGTCCAAGATATGTAGCGCCACTAAAATTATTTGTATTCAGAAAATTTTTCTCAATCATTAATTAAAGAGAAAAATATTATTATATCTGTAGATTCTTTACGCTTTTTTAAAGCATAAGGATCAATATTTTTAGACTCAAATTGTATTCTAACAAAAGTTTATTCTTACAACGTTAAAAATCTTGGACATGCACTTAATTAAATGTGTACAAAGAATTGTTGTATTCAACCTAACAATTAATGTTACAAACATCTTCACATTAATCTTTTTTTTCAACTTTTATTAGCGCCTAAAACCCTAAGGCTATGTCCACAATAGGCTCTTTTTTATGTCCTTATGTTGAGCATATAACATAAAAATAGAATAGATTTCTTTGTATTAGTATGTTATGTTCAACAATGACATAAAAAGATTGTGGACATAGCCTAAAATTAATTGCAATATCATAAAATATTAACCACTATGTCATTTTCCTTAATATAATTTAAAGGCCTCTGAAGTTGGCGTCGACGATAAGCGTAAAACTTTTTCTTTTCACAAAACAATTTTCCCAATTAACACAATAATCTAAAAATTAATTTTTTTCCAAACTTCCGAGTTTAAAGCAAATTTTCAGCACTAAAACCAAAAAGGTAGTTTTTGACGCTAGTCTCGATGCCAACTTCAGGAACATTAGTTTAATGCTTCTTTGCATTGAATGCGTTTGGGAATTTAAAAATTGTAAAAACTATTAAAAAGAGTGTTCAATAAAGTTTTGAAATAATGCTTCTTTGCCTTAAAAATTTTATTTTGTTTTCAATATTCATCACAATGAATGATATTCATGTATATAAGTCTGTATATATTAATAACCATAGCACTTGTTTTTCAGATGTGATGGTGTTGGATAAATTAGTTTGCAGTGTGTTGATTAACATAGTTAAATGTTTTTTATGAATAAATTACTATTGTTTTCAAGAATATTTAAAAAGAATTTTTTCTTATGTGTTATTTTACATAGATGGAGAAAATTTTTAGTCACGCGTGGAGAGGGCGTCGAGGTGAGGAAATTAAGCAAGAATTAAATCAATTAACGATGAAAGAATCAACCGTTGAAGAAATTCAAGGACAGTTCATCGATGATGATCAAGTAGGAAAATTATTGAAAATTCGTTATTTATTATTTCTATTATTTTTTAGTAAATTCCCTATTATATTTTTTTATTTACTTACAATTAGAATTTAAACATCAGATAGTACGAACTTTTTGGACTTTTTCAAACTATTTCCAAAAAAAGACTAAATTTTTCACTAGCTTTCAAAAAATGAGACTATTTTTCAAATATTGGCAAGAAATAATCATTTATTATTATTTAATTAATAATTAATCATTACAGGGTTTGCAACGACGTCACTTGGTCGATACTAGTCTAATGATACATTTCTTCGGTCAAGATGGTAAAAATGAATTAAAATACGAAGGTTTCAGACGCTTTATGGAAAATTTACAACACGAAGTTTTAGAATTAGAATTCCATGAATTTAGTAAAGGTCACGACACAATATCTGAATTAGATTTTGCCAAAATATTGTTAAGATACACTCTTTTGGACGCAGACGAGTAAGTTATTTTTAATTATGTCATAATAATTAAATAATCATACATAATAATTAAATCATTATTATCATAATTAACAATAATGTAAATTAAAATAATGTAAATAATAATGTAAATAAAATAAAGAAACAGATATTATTGATGAAAATAACGTTTCTAATTAATAATTTAATTTTTTCCAGATATGATAAATATTTAGACAGACTATTAGATCGAACGAATAATACCAAGGGAATAACTTTCAATGAATTTCAAATATTTTATCAATTTTTAAACAATCTTGATGATTTTGCAATTGCAATGAGAATGTACACGTTGGCAGATCATCCCATCTCTAAAGGTACATTTTATAACAATACACTAAAAAAAATGTATTTGATTCAAATAGATTACTTGTCTATTATCAAATAAACATTTACTTGAATCAAATAATTCTTATTTACATCAAATAAACTGTATTTAAATAAAAAATGTCAATATTCGAAGCAAATACCATTTAATTGATATAAATAAAATTTCTTTAATTCAAGTAAATATTTCTTTGAAAACAGTAAACAAGTAATCGATTAGTTGAATCAAATAATTTTATTTCCAGTGTAAGTATATTTTTTTCAAATAATAATTATTATTACTGTATTCAAATTATTTTTATTTAAACAATTACTATTTTAATTAGCAAATTTTCTATTCTAATTTAACAAACCTCTATTTTAATTTATTTGTAAATCAAGATCAAACAGTTCTTTTGGATCTGAATGTAATTTAAAAAAATTACATTTTAATTTAAAAACTTTACATTCTAATTTGAAAAATTTACATTCCAATTTAAAAAATTTCTATTTTAATTAAAAAATTATTCTTTTAATTTAAAAAATTACTATTTTCTTATATAATATTTTACTGCCTTCAGATGAATTCTCGAGGGCTGTGAAAATTTGTACGGGTACTCAGTTATCATTACACATTATTGATACAGTATTTGCAATTTTTGACGTCGACGGAGATGGCCAATTATCTTATAAAGAATTTATTGCAATAATGAAGGACCGTCTTCATCGAGGTTTTAAGGTAAGCAAAACAATAATATTTAATAGTAAATTGTTTAAAAAACTAATAAAATTGAAATTTATTGCAATTTTTATAAATTAAATATGTCAAATATTATTATATTATTAATTAAAATATAAATATTAAAAATAAAAAAAATAAATAAGAATATCCTGATTTATGGCAACAATTTATCTCGATCTCAGGCGTGTAGACCTGAAAGCCTACATACAGGCGTTAAACTTTCATCATTACAGTGATGAAAGTATGTATAAAACCTATAAATTTAACATTTTCAAATCATTCTAATTAATTCTTCTCTTATTATTATCGATTTAAATTGCAACTCAAATATCAGTTCTCAACGATTTTTTTTCAGTCTCAGTCAAAGAGTGAAGGATGGGATGCTTTTAAATTCTGCATAAAACAAGAAATGAAAGCGCCATAAATTTATAACAGTTCTTCCTTCAATTTACCAACTTCCATCAGCGTTATAAATGCAAAAAACAACCTCTTTATATAAAGTTAACTACTACAAATTTTTGTAAAAACTTAGCAATAATAATTTTAACGAAAACTGACTTAAATATGCATTTAAATAATGTTAACTTAAATCATAAATTAAAAGAGTTTATAAAGTTGTAAGAGAATAAGAAAGAAAAATAATTTATGTGCGTGAAATTGTGTATACCTATTTTAGGAAAATTTATAAAGTTAAAAATCATTCATGTGATAGACAAAGAACTAAATAATTTTACATTATTAGAATAATATCAAAATGAATAATGAAAAATAATACTGAAATAAAATTTATTTGATTCAAATAAACGATTACTTGTCTATTATCAAATAAATATTCACTTGAATCAAAGGAATTTTATTTAAATAATCAATGAAATTGTATTTGCTTCAAATACTGAATTTATTGGTTAAAAATTCAAATACAATTTATTTGATTTAAATAAAAATTATTTGATTCAAGTAAATATAATTATTTGAAAAAATGGACAAATAATCGGTTATATGAATCAAATAATTTTTTTCAGTGTAATAGAATCACTTGTCTTCGGTGCATTTATTTTAATTAATTATAGAAAAATTTTAGTGCTTGCAGAAATTTTTTTAATTTTTCTCTATATTTAAAATAGGACTTTTAGCAGAGGCCTAAGTTTTCCTACAGTTCCTAAAAATATTCCTCTTAAAGTCATATTTTGAATTTTTTTTTTTTTTATTTATTTTTTTTTTTTTTGAATTTTTTTGTAATTTACCAAATTTTCAATCTTTTAATTTAAATAATTCAATAAATTTAATTACAATAAATCAGAAAAATTTAGCGCTCAAGTAATTTTAAATCAGGTGCACTGAAAAAAAAATTTATTTGATTTAAATAACCGATTATTTGGTTATATTCAAATAAATATTTATTTGAATCAAATAATTTTTATTTGAATCAATTAAATAATATTTGCTTCAAATACTGAAATATTTGATTCAAATACAATTTATTTAATTCAAATAAAAATTATTTGATTCAAATAAATATTTATTTGAATATAACCAAATAATCGGTTATTTGAATCAAATAAATTTTTTTTTCAGTGTGTATACTAACACAGTTTTTTTAATTATAACAAATTGAGACAAAAAAACGAATCAAAAGTGTTGCAAAGCAACGTTTTGATTCGTTTTTTGTCTCAATTTGCCATTCTTAAAAAAACTGTGAAAATTTTAATTTAACTTCCAACTGTATATAGATATAAGAAAAATTTTCCGATTACGCAACAAATATGTTAATAAACTTCAACGAATATAGATAATTTACTATAATTATATTTATATAAAGAAAACGCACAAGAAATTATTTATTGCGTAAAGTGTGATCGCACAGAATTGTTACCATTTCATATAGTATATATATATATTTCTCTTTCTCTGTTATGAAATATTTACCAAAATGGAAAAAAAATTATTTAATGTGAAATATTTTACTAATAGAGAACAATAATTATATCACTTGTTATATTTTTATCTTCCTACGCACACACTTATTAACTCAATTTCTCAGTTTAAAACTATTTATACTATTTATAAATATAATTAAAAAATTGTAAAAAATTATGTATAAAAAAAGCTTGTCAACTGATATTATTATTTATTGTTAAAACTGTAAAAATTACCTTTATAATACTCAAATGATTGTATAATTTATTCACACGTTGAAAAATTAAAAATGAAAGAAAAGAAAAGAAAATATACTATATAATATAAAAATGTCTAACGTCATTTTAAAAATTATCAAATACTTTAATTTCACCACTTGACCCGATTTTCACTGCGTTCGTGTTAAATATACATTGTAATTACTGCATTTATGATTATTTAATTCGTTGATTACTGTCTGGTATTTTCATAAAACATGCCGCTGAAAAAAAGAGGAAATCATTTGCTCACTTTGAGATGATAATCGCACGCTGTTAGAATTCCTTTTTCCTTCTTTCCTTTCTATTTAAGAGACAAAGAAGACAAATGATAAGAACTTTGAAATTTTCATTTGATGAAACTTATTATTGTCAGATTTTTTTGCAATTAAAAATGTAAATCTCGAATCGACTTTAAGGGTAAAAAAAAATTAATAAAAACTTAAATAATTTGGTTAAATAAATATTTAAATATTTATTTTTTCACAGATTTAAAAAATTATCAAATCTGAAATTCAATTATTTCTAAACATTACAACTGCAATTCTTACAAAATTCAATTATTTTCAAGCATTACAATTGCAATTCTTTCAAAATTCAATTCCTATTTAGAATTTTTAGCTAAATATCTTTTCTAATCAATTAGTTTTTATTATTTTCCAATATTATTCTTTGAGAATAATTAAAAATAGTTTTTTAAAATTATTTTTAAACAATTTTTTAAAAATAAAATAGATTTCATAATTATATGTTACATAATTGAAAAATTTCCAAATAATTAAAATTTAATTTTTTAAAGAATTATTTTAATTCAATTTTTTGAAAATGTTTGATTAACTCCAAAGTTTTAGTAATGATTATAAAAAATCAGATTTTTAAAAAGATTTTAATGATATTTTACAAAAAAGATTTTATTTGTAATTTTTTGAAGCTAATTTTAATTAATTTTCATTTTCAAAAATTTAAATTGAAAGTTTTTCAATAAAATTTTTAAGAATTTAAAACAATTCTAATGAAAACAACTTAAAAATCAATTTAAAAAAATATTTTATTCAAAATTTCAATTTTGAAAATTATGAAATTAAAAATATTACGAAAATAATTGAATTTAAAAAAATTGTACCTATAATGAAAAATTCTTGAGAATTCCTTTTTACAAAATATTTTATTATAATTTTTTGAAGTTAATTTTAAATAATTTTCCTTCTTTAAAATTTCATTTAAAGATTTTTCAACATTTTTGAGAATACAATTATTATTTAAAAATTTCATAATTGAAATTAAAAAAAATTATATAATAGAAAATCCTGAGTCTAATTCTAAAAAATATTTATGGCAAATTTTATATGCTGATTTAAATTAATAATCATTTTCAAATTTTTATCTGATGATTTTTCATTAAAATTTTTGAGAATTAAATTATTTTTCTTATAAATTTGAAATTAAAATCTTTCAAAATTTAAATTTTCAGAAATATTTAATTAAAAATATTGAAAATAATTGAATTCATGTAATAAAAAAATTATAATGAAAAAATCTTGAAAATTACTTTTGTATAAAAAATATTTTATTATAATCTTTGAAGTGAAATTTCGTTTTTCAATTTTCATTTGAAGATATTTCATTGAAATATTTGAAAATTCAATTATTTTTAAAATATGTAATTAAAATTCTTCAAAAATTGACTTTTCAACCATTTTTCTAAAAAAGTACTTTTAAAAACCCAATTATTTCTAATAAAATTTTTTTTTTAATTTCAATTACTCAAAAAGTTTTTTAATCATATATATTTTAAAAACTATTTCGCAATTATTTCCAATAATTTTATATTTTGAAAAATGTTTAAAAAATTATTGAAAAACTAATCTTTGAATATAGTTATTTTTAGTATATAGTTATTTTTCATTGTATAAAATTTGAAATAAAATGTATTTTACAACATAAAAGTGGAAGTTTGTTGGATATATTTGGATGAAAAGTACAAAAAGTCTCTGCTTTGAAAATGAATCGAGACAAGTCACTTTTTTTGAAAATAGTCAAAAAAAGGTCCAAAAAGTGATAATATCAGAAGCATGAAAATAAAATTCGTCTTTAATTAATTTATACTTGATATTGATTTCTACCATATAAAAATTTTAATAGAAACTTTTTTTTACACCGTCATTATTTAGAGTCCCACTTTTCTTAAATAATACAATATATATATACAATTTCCATAGGCATAATTCCTGATCAGATTATATAATCTGATTAACCAACCGACCAGAATCACGTAGGTATAAAGAAAAATTTCCGCACAATTCTTTGTACGAATCAAAAAAAAAGAAAGAAAGCAAAAAAAGTCACTGTAAATACAAGAAAGGTCGAACAAGGGAATGACATAGTAAATAGTATGACACGAAGAATATAGAATCTTATCAAACTTTAGTTGTCGAAACGACGTTAAATACGAACAACCTAATTTTACACATAACCAACAGAGTTTATTTCAAATTTTTAACTATTGACAAAAAGGATAATTTCCGATGCCAAATAAATCCAAGTGAGTGCAAGTGTTTGCGAATATATTACAATTAAAAATTGGATATAAAACAAATTCTTCGAATTTTAGTAATTAAATTAATTTTCCGATATTTTATGTGCCGAAAAAGTTAGGAACTTACGATCAATTTTGTAAATTTTAAGTAAGTAATATATTATTTATTTTTTATTTATTTATTTATAAAAACAGGCCAGTGCCCTTTATTAAACTTAATTAAATTTATCAAAATATAGCAAAAATGTTAACCAAAAAAAAAAATCTGAAATCGTGCTGAAATTAAGATTAAAAATCAAAAAAATAATTTTTTCCACTTCTATTTATTTTATTTAGATTTATTTATTTAGAAGATTTTGATGATGTAATTTGAAAAATCTCATTAGACAATGACTTAACATCCACTTCCTGGTACCAGAAAACGTGGGAAGGATGTCTAAACAAAATTTGGGGGGGAAGACGAAAGCGTATCGGAGCAATGATGTACTAAAAGGTAGGGGGAGTACTCGAGATCGAAATGTTCACCGAACCGGGGTTCAGGGCAAAGTGAGAAACCGGCCCGGTAGCATTGCAAATAGTGAAATAGTAACACGCGTTCGGTCCTTGAAACGCATTATTTTTTTTGCATCACCAGTGCATTATTTTATAAGTGTTATCAATTTTTATATTCAATTTATACACAATTGTGCTTCATGTGTCATGGGGATTATGGGTGTACTCAAATGGTTTCGAAAGTAAGTAATATCATTTAACGACATAAACAAAAATTTTAAAAACATTGCGTGTATATATGAATAGACTTTTATAAGAAATTTTCTCATCCTATTTTATAAACAATAACAATAATCTTTTTACGCAAACTTTAATTGTGATGAATTTATATGAAAACATAAATATATTGTTCAAGAAACACTTTGTATATTTAATTACTTTTCTAATTTAAATAATTTTTTTTGTAGTTCATGTGGACTCATTATAGTAAATTATTTTTATATTCAAAATTTAATGACTGGTCATTATTGTTAATTATTAATTCGTTAATCATGTGTCAATTTAAATTAAGTATAGTTTACAAACAAAAAATGTATTTTATACAAATAATGGAGTACTTATCAAAAAAATATTACTATTAGCAAAGAAATATTATTTTTAAGTTAATATTACTGTTTTAATAAATATTATTGTTAAATCAATATTAATGTCAAATAATTATTATTTTCGAATAAATATTGTTTTCGAATAATTATTATTCTCTTATAGATATTATTTTCAATCAAAAATTACTTTTAAATAAACATTATTTTTGAATAAAAATAATTTTCAAATTAATATTATTATCAAACAAAAATTACTTTAAAATAAACATAAATTTCGATTTCGAATAAATATTATTTTCAAATAAATAATAGTTTCGATTTCGAGTGAATATTACTTTCAAAAAAAATATTTTTACTAAAGTTTTGAATATTGAATTGCAGGATGATATTTTCATTACTTTTTTTAATTTGAATTTTATTTACAAAATATTGTCTTTTATAATTAAAAATACAACTTTTGACTAAATAATTACTCAATAACAGTATTTTTTATTTCAGTCGAGTAATTTTCAAAAATAATGGAGTACAAAAAAATATTTCATTCAAAACTTTAGAAAAATGAAAAATATTATTTTCAAAAAACATTTACTTGTAATAAATACAGAAATTTTTGGCTCGTGTAGAGTTTATTTAATTTAAATAACAATTATTTGCTAAGTAAACATTTAATAAATTCAAGCAAATTATTTGATAATAAATTTTATTTTGTGCCAAGTAATCAATTATTTGATTAAAATATTAATTTTCTTAGGTTTGCAAAATTATATTGAAATAATTTGTCAATCAATTAAAATACTAAAAAGAATCTACTAAAATAATGCGTCAATAAATAAAAGTAAAAAAAAAAGTTTACCGCAAAATTGGGAAATTTTCGTTAATCAAACGTGACAATAATATATAACTTTAAACGTTTTATCAAATGGTTTATCTATATATAATCTTGAAATACAAGATATCAGACTTCTTATTGCAGATGAAGGTCATTTTTTTAAAACTTCAGCATTTGTTATAAATATTTTCGTCATTATAGTGCTTCTAAAAAATAACTCCATTGAAATAATTTAAAAAAAAAGAAATTAAAAGTATAAATTTAAAAAACAATTACACTGAAAAAAATATAATTATTTGCTTAAAATAACCGAATGCTTGACTATTATCAAATAAATGTTTACTCGAATCAAATAATTTTTTACTTGATTCAAATAAATATTTACTTGAATCAAAAATATATTTACTTGAATAAAATAATTTTTATTTAAATCAAATAAATTGCATTTAAACCAATAAATTCAGTATTTGAAGCAAATACCATTTAATTGACTCAAATAAAAATTATTCGATTCAAGTAAATATTTACTTGGTAATAGAAAAATAATCGTTTATTTAAATCATAATTTTTTGTCAGCGTAAAAAATAAATTTCCGAAAATAATTTACTTGTCATGTATAATTAAAGTTGACCTGGAAAAAAATTTCTCTTTTTCTCAAAATCACATTAACACTTGCCCTGATTTTCTTTCGCGAACAATTTTCTTTCAATCTTTGTACAATTTTTCACAAATTTATAATTTTTCCCCACTGTTTTTTTAAACATATATATACTTTTTACACTAAACTTTAGATTTAAACAAATTTAGAGTTTCTCTCGAAAATAAATATGTTTAAAAATAAAAACCTAATCCGCAAAAGGTTCGTCCCTGTTAAACTTTACAGTGGATTAGAAAATTTTTGGGAAAAGACAACCATTATCCGGGTTTGAGAGGAGTAACGATTTGCTCATAAAACTTTTTGCATTTACCTGCCAGACTGGGAAGAGGTAAATACCTCTATTTAGTTTTAGTGCATAAGAATATTAGAGGGAAAACTGACCATTATTGCTGAGATGAACCATTCTCATTGTCCTCGACTCTAATCTTATCCAATTCATCTGAGTCAGGTATAACAATTCCAGTAATACAAAAAATATTTCAAAATTTAAAAGCAGTTGTCGCCTCTAAGACTTGTTTATTTCTTCATTATTATATTCAATTTTCATATTCTAGACTCAGAGTCTTTAGAATGTGAAAATTAAAAATTTTTAAATAAAATCTCCAACTGTGAAACTCGTACAATACTCAGAACATAATAATAATAATATTATTAAAATTATTTCATTAAATTGCACTGAAAAAAAATTTATTTGATTCAAATAACAAATAAACATAAATAAATTATAAAAAATTATTTATCTTTTCTCAAATAAATATTTCCTTGAATCAAATAATTTTTATTTAAGTCAATTAAATAGTATTTGATTTAAAGAACAACAACAATTGAAAAAAATATTTTTCTTGGCAAAAACAATAAAACGTTTTGTTTACACTTTTTTCTGCTTAAAATTATTGATGAAAAAATTATGCAAAACCTTTTTTTTATGTAAAAATCTATAAAAATGTAAATAGAAAAATATTTTTTCTTCAAAATCGTTATGATTATGAACATTGTGAACTTGATCAACGTTTATTTGAATCAAACAAATTTTTCTTCACTGTATAAACAAAAAACCTTTCATTTCAAAATTATTTATTGTATACAAAAATTAAAAAAAAAACAAAATTAGTTCTAGATTAGATAATAAAAAAACACTTGTTGAGTAAAAGTCTATAATAGTTGTTTTTATCCCCCAAATTGGTAAACAATATTGCCTTAAATTTTCTTTTATTTTCTTTATATTATATATTGATCTTGAAAAATTATTTAACATTTTTTTTATATTATATATGATTACATAAAAGTATGTCAAAACGTTTAAAACTGAATATTAGAATTTATACACAGATGTGCAAAATCATTAGTATCATTTGAATAAATGAAAGTGCATGACTCGGTAGAATTTTAATAGATTAGAAATTGGGACAATTTTCAATGTTCCCTATACTGTATACATATAATCTCAACTATAGAAAATCAAAGAATTTTTCTTTTCTTTTTAAATGACCGTTTTGATAATTTTGACAAGTAAATTATTTGAAGAAAATTTATTTTCAATTTTCTGGGTCATTTCTATTATTTATATACTTATAGATGTCATCAGTAAATAACTAAAATGCTTTTAAAGAACTTCATTAGGATTATAATGATATACATCTTAATTAATATATAATCATCATAGCAGTTTTTGAGTTTAAAAAAATTATTTTTTAACTATAATAGTATTTTAGCTTTTTTCGGAATATTATTTTCACAAAGTTAATTTACGACTTTCTTAAATATACACGTTATTTTTACGAGTCAATTACAAGAACAATTAAAAAATAAAAGTACAAAAAATAATCAATTCTTAAATATATTTGGGAATCCAAATATTGTTCGGTCAAATTTTTGTTTTAATTTTATTCAGAACGTTACTGACATTTCAAAAATTTCTGAATAAATGCATTTATATTATTCTTTTTTTATTTTGTTTTTGTCATCTTTTTTTAATTCTTTTTATAGTTATTTTTTTTTTTTGACGTTATTATGTAAAGAAAAATGTAAATTTAGAGCGAAATTTGCTATTTCGAATGTAAATTTTCGTTTTTAATTTTTAAAAAAAGAGCGAACTAAATTTCGAAAAGAAACATTTCTTTAATATTTAAATGAGGTTAAAAAAGAAGAGTTTTAGTTTCCGTTATACAGTGTCACTGTTTCCCAGACATCTGTCGTCAAGACCGGAACAATGAAAAATAAAAAATAAAATAAAGGAATTCATGAGAATTTGGCACAAAATTAATTAGCGGAAACTAATCTTGGTGAAAGTGCAACAATAAAAGAATATGTTCATGAATTTTTTTAAAATCTATCAATGTAATTAATAATTAATAAAGTCGCAACTATCAAAAACAGTGCGATTAATTTTTCAAATTTATTTGATAATTTATTTTATTAATTCTTTTTTAATTTATTAAATTTACAATTATTTTTATTTATTATTCTTTATTATTTCATCAAAAAATATTCTTTTAGGGGAGGGTTCACCAATATTTTTAACTATATCAAGAAAATAATTTAAATATTTCATACAATTGATTTTTATGGTAATTTTTTGCGAGGGGAATTCAATGACCATAAAATAAAATCGATCAGAAAATATTTTATTTTTTTTTTCATTTAAAGACGGGGACTCACAAAAATTAGTAAAGAATACTATTTTTATTCAATTTATTGTTTTATTTGAATTTGTTTATTTTTCTAACGAATTCAATTTCTTATATAAAAGAAAATTATAATCTTTAATGAGTTAGAAAAATAAACAAATATTTTTTAAAAAAATAAAATTGAATTGACACAAAAAAAAAATTTTTTTCTAAAAAATGCTTCAAAAATAGTAAAAATAAATTTTTTTGTGAACACAAAAATATTTTCTACAAAATCACTGATGGATTTTAAAATCTACCAATTTTTAGAAAGAAAAAAAATTTTAAAAGTGCGAAACATTTTCTAACGGATTGTTTTTCACCATTGAATTTCTCTCGCAAAAAATAACTTAACAAAACAATATTATGGAATATTTAAATTATTTTCTTGATATAGTTGAAAATATCTGTAAACTTTCCTCTTAATTAAATTATTTTTAAGTTTTTGTTGAAAATTCAAGAAAAAAATTAAAATATTAATTTTTAATAATTATCTAAATTATATTATGTTAATAATTATTATTTTTTAATAATGTTTTTAATATATATGCATTTAATAATGAAAAAATAATTTTCATGTTATTTTTATAATATTATTTTTTTATTATTTACTATTATTATTCTTCCTGCTAATTTTTAAATTTAATTTACTACTTATTTATATTATTTTTTTAACATCGGCAAAGTTTACAACGTTTATAATCAACGATTTAGAAGGAAAAAATATTTTTCTATTTAAATTTTTATATATTTTTGAATAAAAAATGTTTTGCATAAATTTTTGATGAATACTTCGAAAAAAAGAATTTGAATATTAAATATTATTTATTATTATATTATTATTAAATATTAAACAATACAACTTATTATATTTAAAAAAAAATTTTATCTTTCAATTGTTGATCATAAACGTTGTGAACTCCACCCAAGTTTTTTTTATTATACACAGAAGTCTATTTAAAATAAATATAATAATAAAAGAAATAATAAGAAAATAATATAATTAAAATGATATTAATCTAAACCATCAACAGTTGATTGTTAACATTTGACCCTTTAATTTTGATTTTAAAAGAACTTTTCAATAAATAATTTGATCACTGACGGAATACTAGTAATTGAAAACAATGATATTGGTAAAGTTGTGTAAATGAGAAGATTCAACTCGAATAAATAAGTATCGAGATAGATGAAATGCATGAATGAGTCGACATCTTATTTCTTTTTTTTTTCTCTTTCTTTAACGCTTTTAATTACTGTCTGTACTCATTGGAACGGTTCAAAGCATCGTCATGCTTGGGAATTTTTTTTCTAAAAACTATTATACACCCGATTCAATGTAAACTAAATCATTAGTTCATCATTAGTTTATTCATATAGTATTAATCGTAATTATTCTCTTCAGTTGATCTTTTATTGTATTATTATTAAACGACTTCTACTTGAATTTTAAATTTTGAGACATTCACAATTTCTTATATTCATCAATATTTATTAAAAAGAAAAAAAAAGATTGCTAAATCGAATCCTAGGCAAAGATCTTTCTCCGAAACAATAGTTCATGACACTGAATATCATTATACGCTTTCTAAGTTTGCTAATTAAAATTTACGTTACGAGAAGCATCAATGAGAAAACTTCCTTCGCCTTCCGATTTGAGAATAATTACGCTCTTAAAAATCAAACTTTTCAAAATTAGAATAAAAATGATGCAAGGAATCAGAGGAGATAAAATCCGTTACAAAATTGTTACTTGTAAAGAAATTTATATAACATTTCTTCTTAATGAACTGTTCGTTAATGTCGATTAAATAATAATTAACAAAAAACAAATTCAATCGATTATAAAAAATAATAACTATTATTAAAAAAAATCATATAAAATAAATATTATTATTTTTAATAATTAGTTTTTAACTATTTAAAAAACGGTAAATTAATTTTTTGTGTAATAAAAAAATCGTTCGGAGAAAAAAAAGAAATACTGATAAACGAGACACATTTTTTGTAGCGAGGGGAAAAAAAGGAATTAAAAACTTTAAAGTACTATATAAACGAATTTGTTATAAAGGATATGATTTTTGAATTGTATGAAAACAATAGGTGTGCACAGGTTTACGCTTGAAATATTACACCTGCTGTGATATCCGGATAATTTTGTAACCATCTAATTCAAGGTTCAAAGAGATAATAGAAAAATGTTGATAGTATATGATTAAAAATTGAGAAATACGAATTTCATTTTCAAAAGAAAGTTTGAGAATTTACTTTCAATTTCAAATCTTGATTGAGCTTTTACACTTTGCAATGAATAATTTTCTAAATTTCGAAAAATGCGTATAAAGTGACGTAAAACAATTTTTTTCTGTTATTTCTTTTTCACCTTTTTAAAATATTTATTAATTTCTAAGAAATAAAATTGATAGTCTAATAGCAAGAGTAATTAATTTAATTGATTTAATTAATAAAAATTTACAATAAGAGTACTTTATACAGATTTGAAAAAAAATTGTTAACTTTAATTTCAGGGAAGGTAACAGAGATCAACAGAGATGGAGTATGTCACCAGAACTTAGTCGTCTGAATAAGTAAGTAAACAAAATTATTCGATTTTTAATAGATTAAGTAAGAAATTTTCTGAAAACTAATCAGCAAACGCCAAAAAAATATCGAGAAAGGTTTTTGGAAAATATGAAGAACATCGACTTTTAATTAATAAAATTCGTACCTTTTCAAAAAAATACGTTCATCATCTATTTATTTTTAAATTACCGATTATTAAAAAAAATAATTTCACTTGGCAATAATACACCAAACACCCAAAAACACTGATGAAAATAAAAAAAATGTGATCTCCATAACCTAAAAATCACATTATTTTCTCATAATTAAGAAATATTTGCTTTAAAGTTCCAATAGAATTTATATTATTCACAAAATTAATTTTTATTATAAAGGGAATAATATTTTTAAACACGATGCAAGAAAACACTCTACTTCCCAAGGAGTCACTTGTTTTGAACGTTTTGTTTACCACCTCACATACCCTGTGTCTCCTTTATCCAGACCGATTCGAATATTTTTTTACAAATGCAATTTTGAGAATATTTCATTATCATAAATAATCCGATTGAATAAAAAATGGGAATTATTATATCATTTAGAACGAAAACGTAATAAATTGTTCAAGTTAATAAAAATATGAAAATTATTTCAGCTAGTTATGAATAGACACAAAAAATAATAATTTTCGGTAATATTCTAAAAAAAATAATAAAATTAAAATATACTTATGAATTTACCTCCTTGTTGAAGTTGAAATCCATTGCGATTGATGTTGAAGAATAATTCAATATGTATGGCAATAATTCACTTTCACATATTTACACTCACGTATTTCTAATTTAAAACACTCGCGACAATTATTAAAATAATTTACTTTACAAAAAATACTTCTTTTTTAATAAATTTCCCTTTAAACTTTACTTTATTCGCTGAATTACTCCGTTTTTCCCGCAATTTCCGATCATTGACCTTTGCGCGAAAAATCAAGATGGCCGCCAACAAAGGGGAAGCTGGAGGGGGAAATCGACCCAAATAACCTAACAATTATTTAACCCATTTAACCCGTTTTATCGAAATTACTCAAAAAAAATGCAAATACGACTAAATTAAGTGATTCCGGTCACGAATTTCATATACCCGACTAACCGAAAAGCAAAAAAAATGCAAAATTTGACAAAAAGTGTATTCTCAAGACCGTCCCGTATTTTTCATAATTAACGATAAAATCTTCCGAAAAACCGTATTTCTATTATCACAAATGTTTACCCGCACGTTAATAAGTTAAATCGACGTGATTTTAATATTCGAAATCGAAAGATTGTTGAAAAATCAATAAAAATCCACGGAGCGATACCGACAAAGCCCAGCAACCCCAGCAACTTGTGCAAAACAAAATGGCCGCCAATGCATTGTGGGTAATTACAAAATGTCGGCAATGCATATAGAAACTATTTTTCACGATTTGCCATCATTTTGTTGAATAAATACGCGTAATATGAATAAAATGAAATAAAAAACATGTTTAACGAGAATTTTCTGACCGAATCTAGTAAACTAAACGGTAAAAATAGAAAAAACTGATAAAAAATAACGTGTGTGACTATACACTGTTTTTATTAATTACGTTCAAAATAGTAAAAAAATACATCTTTCTATTATCCTAATTTATTCCGCGCACGTTTATTAGTAGAATTCTAGTGATTTTAACTTACTAAAAACGTCTATTAAAAAATTACTGCAAAATTTTTACGGAGCGACACACTGACAAAGGTCTGCGAACATTGTGAAAACAAAATGGCTGCCTTTGGCAGATAAAAATCAATAAACTGTTGTTGAAATCAATGAATTGGGAATTATATACGAAAAAGTGTCTAAATTATTGAGAATAAAGTTTAATTAGAGTGATTTGAGAAGCTGTACAATGGAATATTATCCTTACGATTGATATTAAGTAGTAAAAAAATGAAAAAATTCTAATGGAAGGTAAATTTAACGTAAACTTGTCACTTTTTGAACAAACTGTCAATTTTCAACAAACCTTTTAAATGATTGTAGTGTTTGACGTTGGAATAATCAAAATTGATGTCGCGTATATTTATAAATATTGTGACAATAATTTTGACTTATTAAAACAAATTAAAAAATTATTTTTCAGGAATTTTGGCGGATATGTTACGTCCACAAAAACAACAAACATCAACAAATTGCTACTTAATTCTTACATGACAGTGTAGATGGCATTTCTTTCTATTTCTTTATATTTTCGATATTTTCTAAATGTTTAAATAATTAATTAATATTATTTCATACAATTAATGCTATTAATTATTAAATTAAATTTTAATTAACGGATTATTGGATTTAATTTCATATAAATTCTAATTAAATTCAATCAGAGTTAAATTTATTTTTGATTTTTATTTTTTTTCAAGTGAAACCAATTTTGTGTTTATAAAATTATAATTTTTTTTAAATAATAAATAAATTAATAATAATTATGAATTAATGAAGAAGGGAATTTTTTTCGAATGCTAAAAATAGATTTTTTTGAATTTCAGCGAAGCGTCACGTATCAAGGCAATAAGGGCATTTATGGATCGACGAAAGAATGAAAATGAGACAAATAATTATTTGTTGATTTCCAATCCAGACAAAGATTTTAATTACAAAACGTTTGTCAAAAAAATTAATGAGAGCAAAAATGTTAAGGATATAAATTCGGTAATTCCTGGTGTACCGCATGTGAAATTTTCGGATTTTTTTGAAGTCGGATGGGTCGCAGGAACGGAGGATCGTTATCTCGAATATGTCTATGCCGAATGGGATAATACAAAAGTTTCCATAAAAAAAACACACGCATCCTGAATGTGAAAAGGCCATTAAAGCCGATCTGGCAGTTCTTACGTTAGTAGAAAAAAAAATACTATTCAGGGTTGCCATAAAAATTTAATTTTGTTTTTCCCTGAATTACGAAAAATTTTTGCAAATAATTGAAATTTCGCAATGAATTTTATTAAAAATTTTGAAAATAATTGAATTTTATTACGTTTAAAATAATTGAATTTTTGTGATGAATATTGTTATTTATGGCAAATTCTATTTTAAATAATTAAATTCTTGTGAAATTTTTATTGTTTTTGAAAATAATTGTATGTTGGTAAAGAATATTATAAAAATTTTTGTTTAATAATTAAATTCTTTCAGGAAATTTTATTAAATATTGAAAATTATTGAATTAAGAAAATTTTTTGAAAATAATTGAAATGTTGACAATTTTTTTTTTAGATTTTTTGAAAATAATTGAATTCCTAAAAAGAATTTGATTATTTAGGAAAGTAATTGAATTTTTTTTATGAATATTGTTACTTATGAAAATAATTAAATTTTACAATGAATTTTATAGAAATTCATGAATATAATTATTGAATTTCGGCGAAGAATTTTGTTATTTAGAAAGATAATTGAAATGTTGACGAGAATTTTTTTTAAAATTTTTTGCAAATAATTTCATAGTTTATGAATCAAACAAAAAGACACAAAAATTTAGAATTTTCTTATAAATTCTAAAAATTCAATTTTTTCCAGTACTTTTAATAAAAATCCCTGACTTTTCTCTGATTTCCCTGACCAATTATACTTTCCCCTACTTTTCCTTGGATTCCCTAATTTCCATGACCTGTGGCAACCCTGCTATTTTTAATTTTGAATATTTTTGATTAAAATCGAATACTAATTTTAATTTAAATTTATTATTTTTAATTAATTTAATTTTTCAATATTCACAGGGAAATTCGTCATCCTAACGTCGTTCTTCTGATAGCAACCTCATTTGTCGAAGGCCATGGCCTAGTGTCAATTTTCGAGTCTTTGAATTGTACTATTTACAATTATATTCATGAAAAAGAAGAACGTGTTTCCGTTCAGGAAACTGTCAGATGTATTCGCAAACTCGCCGAGGCTCTTGGATACGCTCACATGAGAGGATATATTCACGGTGCTATAAGTTCGCACTGTGTTTTTCTAACATCAGGAATCATTAAATTAGGCGGATGGGAATTAGCAACGAAAAAAAATGAGGTGAAATAATCATTTATTTTTCATTTCTTTTGTCGAGAGTGACTGGAACTTTTGTTTGAAAACTAACTGGGGGAAAAGTTTCCAAGTCTTGACTTCATATTTTAAAATTAACGATCTGGATAAGTAAACGAATAATTAATTTGAAGATCGTTGAATTTTGTCTACTTTTGGAAATTAAAGAGTTCTAATTTCATTCTAATCGCTATTTAAAACTCGTTAGTGAAGTTTAAAGTGACATTAATGAGATTTATTAACAGAAAGCTGATTGTAATAAAACTGATTTCAATGAAGATTTCAAATGAAATGAAATCAGTTTTATTTAACTTTGCAATTTTTATTTAACACGTGGAATGCGGGATTGAAATAGAGATTTATTTTTATACATTCGAATTTTATAAATTTTACACTCCTTGCGGAATAACATTCCAGAGTATACAGGAAATTAGAGACATTGTGCATTATTGCCAGCAAAGTATTCAATTCTGAATAATAGAATCGTTTTAACAAAGTCAACAATACAGTTTTTTTTATCATGGGTGCGGATCCCTTCAGGCGCAACCAAGTTGACGATTCATTAGCGATACTCTACATAATTTCATTTATGTTGAAAAAACACATTCACCTTTTCCGCCCTCATACAATTCATTATGTTTCACTTTTGCATGTTTTCAATAAAATACCGTAACATTTCTTTTTGAATTGCAAATTTTTTTATTTCAGCAATGAAAATTAATTTCCATTTTCTTGGAGAATTTTTATTTTTTTAATTTAATTTTTATTTATCATTTATTTATTTTCCAGCCAAAAGAAGAGCAGGAATTTGAAAATCCCCTCAGAGCTGAAATTTTCAGATGGCAAGCACCGGAATTATTTTATGATCAAACACCAACAGAAGCCACCGATATTTATGGACTTTCTCTGTTAATATGGGAAATGACAACAAGTGAGTAACTATTTATTTTGAAAATTTTTCTCACAACTTCTCTTTTGAAATTTATTTTCTAAATTGTACAAAAATTATATTAGTGCAATTACCATGGAATGGATTGATAAAGGCAGACATCGAGAAACAATATGTACACTGGAAGCAAGGAATTCCTATAGATCTTTACAATTTTCCATCATTGCTCAGCAAATTATTGGAGACTGGACTTGAAATCGACGTTGCAAAGAGAACAATATCCATGAATCATATGTACAAAATGCTACAGAGACTCGAGGTAAATTCAATTAAATTCAATCAATACAAAATTAATACAGGGATCCCGGTGACTTTTTCCGAAAAAAATACGCGAAAGGAGAATTATTTTCTAAAAATAGGTGACAAGAAAGAGATAAAAAAATTATAATTATAATTATTATAATTCTAAATGCAATTAACTAATTGATTACAATTATTATTATTTTTATTTTCAAACGTTTTAATAAAATTTAATTCAATTATTTGCTGAAAATAAAAATTTTTAAGAAATTCAATTGTTTTTAACACAATTTTCATAAAATTCTCGACAAGAATTCAATTATCCTAATAAAAAATCAAATTCTCGCCAGGCATTCAATTATTTTTAAAAATTTGAATAAAATTCTTCCCAAGAAATCAATTATTTTCGTAAATTATTAAATTCTTCGCAGAACTTTAATTATTTTTAAAAATTTGAATGAAATTCTTCCCAAGAAAAATAGGTGCAAAGGTGATCAGTCTGTGATCCCTATTAATAGAAAATCATTGTAAATTTAATTGAAAAGCCAAAAATATCCTTCTTTATTAATTTCTTCCTTTAAATTTACAGTTACAGTATGAATCGGAAGCTCCAATTTATGCAGATCAATTGGCAATGAATAATAATACACCAAATACAAAAACACTAAATCTACCACTTGGCACCGCACCACCAGTAAAAAAATGTTCATCCTCAAGATCATCAACTTCATCCAACAATTGGAAATCAATAACAAAACCATCTGCCATTGTCGCTCAAAATAATCTCAACAAGAAATTAAGATCAAGTTCAAAACGAAATTCAGTTGTTAATGAAAGTGAGAAAATTGAGGAATCCGTGGACAATGATTCCGTTTATAATATTAAAAAATGTACAGATTTATTTTTACAAATGGAGAGATTACATACTTGTATTGAGACACAAGAGGATCTATGGGTGTTGTATAATTATTATGATCAACAAAAGGAAAATTCTGATATTCAAAGTTCAATTCCAAGTATTATTAATGAATCCGAAAAGAGTAATTTCACAAGTGAAGAACGTATTTCCAGTATTATTTATGGTTCAACATCGTCGAGAACGATAGAATCGTCTGATGACGATTTTAATGAGACTCGAAATGATATTAAAAAACTAAAAGAATCTTTGGCTAGTAAACGAGAGCGTTTCTTTTACGGTGATGATTGTCAGCGATCCATTTCTAACACTAGTAAGTATATTGTTTCAAGTTTATGAGTTTTTATTAATTCTATTTTTTATAAAAGTAAATATATTACATAAATTGTTCTTCGAAGAAAGGTACCTTAAAATCATTTGTTTCAAAGGTTCCTTTTTTCAAAGCCTATTTTTCAATAATTTTTTAATTAAAACATTATTTCTTTTCAGGTACAGAGAACAAAATTCCAGCTTACAATAATGTCCAGAGTAAAAGTTATGAGCCACATAAGCCGGCTAGTCATAAAACAAGTTTCGAACCAAAATTACATAAAACTTCACAACCAGAATTAATTTTGACTAAACCGATTAAAGAAAAAGAGCAAACAGTGAGTTTGAATTACATTACAAATTTTGTTAGAATAATTTACTAAAAATAAGTTAATAAAATAAAAAAATAATAGTTTGAATAAGTGAAATGAAAATATTTAAATAAGTAAAATGAAATTTCAAGTAATAATAATAATTTACAATTGCAGTTCGAACACTCTTGTATTTCATCGATAATTAAGGATGCTGTCATTAATCCACAACTCGTGAATGCTAATCACGATAATATATTTGAATCATCACTTTGGAGAAAGGAAAAAATGATAGTCATGTCAAAAATGAGGAAAAGCTTTACTGATGACACGGTTTGTTGCTTAAACTATTTTTGTTTTCCATTAATTACTTTGGACGTTTCAAACATTATTTTATAAAAAAAAATAATATTTCAGGTCACCTATTCTCAAGATCTGAAACGTGAAATCTCGCAAAACGATGAAAGAAACTTGAAATCAATGGAAAATGATACTTTTAATATGAACTCGCTTATTATAGACAATGGTATGTATATATTTACTTTTTATTTAGTATTTGATGTTGAAGACAACAGTCTGACTTTTCGTTTTATAGATCAAAATATTGACTTATTAAATGGAAATTTACTGTTGTTTTTAACACTACACCAAATAAATTACTCAAATAAGTCAAATAGAAAACTACAGGCTTTGCACTCGTTAATTAATTTTAAAAAAGTAGCTTTAAGAAAATAAGTATTTACTAGTTCTTTTCAAATTTAAAGCTACTATCGAATCGAATTTTTTGTAAAATACAATTATTTTACAAATTTTTAGTTAGAATTTTAAAAAAATATGATTATAATATTAATAATATTTAAAAATAATTTTTAAAATTCCTGCGAAAAATTTTATAAAAGTTTTTGGAAATAATTGAATTTTTGTCAAGAATATTATTAAAATTTGTGAAAATTGAAGTTCTGAGAAAAATTTCATTATTTATAAAGATAATTAAATCTTGTCAAGAATTTTATTCAAATTTTTGAAAATAATTGATTTCCTCCTCAGATTTTTTATATTTATGGAAATAATTTGTAAATGTTTCACAAGAATTTTATTAAATATTTTTGAAAATAATTAAATTTCTGCGAAAGATTTTATTATTTATAAAGATAATAATTAAAATCGTGGGATGAATTTTATTCAAATTTTTGAAAATAGTCAAACAAATTTTAAATAGTAGATTTTAGTAGATTAGTACGAAGCCTAAAACTAACATTTATTCACTGAGATTATTTACTTCTTTTCCTAATTAATTTTCACCATTAATTATTATTTAAAAAAAAGTAATGAATAATTCTTTTCAGATGCATGCCTTAATGAAAGATTCATTGAAGAGAAATCTCTTGACGAATCCGACAAGAAAGTCATTGACGTCATTGACAATAGTGAATTAAATATCAACAATGAATTTTCCGACAACCATCAAGAATCTGAGAACAAATCATTAATAGCATTAAAGCAAGCTTTAGATCGAGCCACAGAAATAATTTGTCCTGCTGATAATTCATTGCGATTTTCATCACATAAAACAGTAGATGAAATGACAAATGAAAAATCAATAAGCAATGATAAAGAGAAGGAAAATAATGACAATTTGTCATTACTACTCTTCACCGATAAAATGAATGATGAATGCAATTCTTGTCATCATACGGCTGCTTTAGCGAGAAGAAGATCTTTACCCGCTGCCTTGGGACAATCAAAAGTATTCACAAAAATGCCCGTTGGAAAATTGTCAACACTTATGGCTGTAAGTAGAAACAAAATAGTTAATAAATATTTTCAATAAAAAATGAATAATAAATAATTGACGAGAAAAAGAGTTATTCTTTTTTTTTTAATTTCTAGGATCCTTCGGACACCACATTTGAGGATCTGTACATTGACGACGACTTTGGTGAAAGTCTCAACGTAAATATGGTTCTTTTGGCAAATGAAAATCTCCTAGATCAAGATATTCTGCCGGATTTATTAGAACTATCACATAATTCCCTATTCAATCGATAAATTATTAATTAATAAGAAAATTCTCCATTTATTTATTTTATGTTTTTTTTCTTGCTGAGAAATTGTGATTTATGAGACGAGAATGTCTTAATTAATTCCAAAATATTGGAAAAAAGAAATTTCTTTTATGAGCAATGGTAGAAAAAAAAATGAAAAAAAGAGCTCTCATTAAAAGTGATTGAGTCAGTTACCATTATTTATTTTTTAATTTTATACTATGATGTAATTTTATACAAAAAAGCTTTTATAATTTAAGAAAAATTTCCTTTTTTTGAAACTGACTACTATTACATTTAATTTACAACTTTATTTATTAAAAAAAGAAAAAGGAAGAACATATTTTCTATTATATGAATTCATCAATCATTATAAATTGTACAATATTTATTTTCAATCAAAATATCGAAAAATTTGTATTTTTATGATAATGGACCATTTTTATATACAATCCAATATTCTGTGTTTAGAGAATTAAAAGAGAAATCATAATAAAAACTGAATCCTTAATATAATTCCTTCAGTAATATTTGAAAATTCACCCAAAAAAAGCTGAAAGATTGATAAAAAATTATGATTTGGTTCATTAATTATTCTCATTGTGCAACTAATAAAAAGTACCTTTAAAATAAAATATTGATATTCATTTCTAAAAACATTTGGTAAAAAATAAAATATTAAATTTTATCTAGAAATATTTATTTGCAATTTAAGAATAAAGAAAAAAACATTGTGCTATTAATGAATAGGATTAATCTTAATTAACAATATTAAAATACTTAATTACATTATTAAACTTAATGCAATAAATAACTATTTTATTTTATAAAAATGTTTTTTTTATTTTAATCGATTAATTAAGCACAACAAAAATATGAATGCCAAGAATAAAGAGGTTCATTCATTTTTTTTCTTTTTCTCTATTAACGTAGGAAAGACCATTTTTTTTCTCATTAAATAATGATTCGTTATTATTTTAATTTAACATTTGCTGCATTAGTTAAATAAAAAAGAAATTGTTTTTAAAAATCAATCGTCATTGATTAAAATTCTTGAAAAACTTTATAAATTCACAATTAGTTGGTTGGTCTTTGGAAATTTTTAACTTTTCTTTTTATCAAGGGCACCATTTGTTATTGTTATATATATTTTTTTTGATCTTGCCTGGACTAGATCTGTATAATTAACAAATACCTAGATTGAGAGACCAAACACTGAGACGATGCAGTACATGCTTTTATTTTCCCAACGAACTGTGCAACTTCCATCAGTGGCATTGTCCCAATAACAAGAACTTGCTGTATGTAAGCCTGCTCCATTCTTTTGCATTATCGTACACGTGACTAAAATACAATTACAATTTTGTTAATAAAATTTAATTGAAAATGATTAAACTTCAAAGGTAAATATTAAAAAAATTTTCCAATTGCATTATAAAAATAATAAAATTATTTAAAAACTTGATTAATTTTTAAAATTATTTTTCTATTATTTTTCTACTTTTCATTAATTCATTAATTAATTTTTCATTAACTTTTAAAATAAATATTTAATTGCTATGAATATTCTTCACAGCAATTGAAATTTTCAAGAATTTTAGTTTAAATCCTTCTGAAATTTACAATTATTTTTTACAACTAAATTCCTTTGAAGTTAACTAAAATTAATTAACTTAAATGATGTTATTTTAGAAATTAATTATTTAAAATAAATTTAATTATTTAGAAAAGTAAGAAAAATTTAAGGCATTGTTTTAAAATTCATTGAATCATTGAGATTCAAAAGTAGTTAATGTGAAAAATATTTCAGGTCCTTATGTTTTTCAAGAATATTTTTGTCCACCAAAAATCAACTTTTTTGGAGTACAATTCTAAAAGTTTGTTCTTTTTCCAGTATTTTTGATAAAATTCCCTGACTTGGGGCAACCCTGAAAATTAATAAAAAGCAAATTGAATGAAAAAAGAATTACCTATATATTTATATGCTTTCTGTAGTTTTGTAAGATTTCCTAAACAAGCCTCGACAACATTCGATGTCCATTGATTAACTTTGTTGTGCATATAAGCATTTCCTCCAATTGACACCTCAATTGCTTCCTTGATAATTTTACTCACATCATCGACAACAAATTGCGTCTGAAATTAATATTTCAATTAATTTTCCTTTTCTATTTCAATCTTTAATTAACAAATTAATAATTAACAAATTTTATTAACAAATCCTTTGATTTTACTAACCTCTTCGTTCATATCCTCCATTTGGAAAAATTTTTATATTAACAAAATATTACAAATTTAACTAAATTATGAAAGTAGAGAGTAGATTTGATGAATTAATTAAGAAAACGTTGTACACAAGAGACGATAAAATTCCTGATAACCTGATACACTCTGAAAACAATGGAATTTTTAATTAATAACATGAAACTATGCACTTTTCTACAATTGTTTTTCGTTACAAAGAGACATTCAAAAACAAGATTTCGTATTCTTAGTTACGGTAGACAAGAACAATAAAAATATTTATTGATATTTACATTTGTTTTCCAAATTTGACACATAACAAAAATTTGACACTGATTGTTAAAGTTGACCTTGAATCGTAAAATTCTATAGATAAGAAAACTTTATTTCTTTTAGAATATCCATTGAATCGAAAAGATCGAAATACATCAAAGGGCTTTGAAGCCCAGAATATTTTTAAAATAGAAATTCAAAAAGAATTGGTTAATTAATATTAATTCAGTAAATTTTCTATCTTATTTTGATAGTAAGTGATATTAAGATCGTAGAATTAAACAAAAATTGTTAAATATTGGCTTAAAAAAGATATTTTTGTTCATAATATCCCGCGTTTATAAAAGCGTCCTCTATTGTTAAATTTTTCAAGTACAAACTGACATAAACATAACCTAAAATAAACACCCCGGTCCCTCCGACTTCTCAACTTTGTTTTTTGTGTTAAAGAGTGTTAAATTTTCAAATAACAACAATGATAATCAAACAATTATTAAGGACAATTGAAAAAAGTGATTTAAAATATAAATATTATAATCACGTGGTATTGAGATGTTATTGTGTAGATTTAACCGAGGGACCTGCAAAGCGTCAAGAAAAAAAATTACGACAATGGCAAAAAGAACCCGACAAAAGTCCAAAAAGTTTCTTTTCATTATTTGATAGAACACAATCACCAAATGCAAAAAAAGACCGTAAGGGAGCATCAGAAGACGGTAGTTTTTTTAATCCTATACGAGGAGAAGAACCCGATTATTCATTTCGTGCTTTAAGAGAAAATTATGCAAAATCGATTAAAGAAGTGGAAAAAGAAGAACAGAAATATATACCAGCACGTCTTAATATTCTTGGTTCCGATTTGGGAGTTGCTCATTTTGTTATATTTCGTGGTGGAAGAGTGAAATTTCGTCACAAAGAAAAATGGTATCAAAAAATCGATGATAAACAACCAGAAGATTTGCCCGAAAAATTTGATGCAAGATTCATTGCCGCAGCTATTGATTGTACCGATATGAAACTCTACTATGAGGGTCTTTTAAATTTTGAGAATCTCACACGTGTGAAATGGTTGAGTTTCCGTGGAAATCCAGTTTTTGACGAATGGTGTTTAGATCGTGTCGTTGGACAGATGCCATGCGTGGAATATTTGGATGTTTCCAATTGTCCTAAACTCAATGAACGTGGACTTGAAGCACTCTATAAACTTTTTTATCTTAAAAAATTAATTGTTACAAATTACGAGGATTCCGTGGCTTTTGAATTGACCTGCCTGATGCTTGAGGATTGTAATCCTAATTTAGAATGTATAATTTTGCAACCAGGCGAAATTCATAAGGAAGAATACGAAGAGGAAAGTTAAATTTTTTGTAATTTCAAAAGAAAATAATTTAATGTAGATAGTATTTCTTTTAAAAATTAGGTTAATAAAGATTTATTACCTTAAAATTAAATGAGGAAATTATCTTGAAATCATATGCTTATTCCTTCGCTTCTTGACATAACGCAGTTCAGCCTTATTATGTAAACCGTATGATTTTATGTTCTCATTGTCATTCACTAGATGAGTACCATTGAAACTGAGATAATATTTTTTCCAAATATGCTTCCAACTTATTTGTTTCTTTATATTTTCTCTGCGTAGAGCCAAATTTGTGTCGCGCTTCACAGCTCTTTTTAAATCGAGAACTGTTGTATTATTTGGTGATACCTGGAGTAATTCGAAAACATTAACATAAAGTTATTACATTTAATGCAGTATTTTTTTGAAAAATTTTAATTTCAATTCTGTTCAAATTTAGTTTAATAAATCAATAATAAATTTAATAAAGATTAAAATTTTTTCTAGATATTCAATTATATTCAAAATTAAAAAAAAAACTCGTCAATATTTCAATTATCTTTCTAAATAGCAAAATTCTTCGCCGAAATAAAATATTTTGAAATTTTGGCATTAAATTCTTCACAGTAATAATTCAATTATTTAGATAAATTTTAAAAGAGAGAATTTGAATAAAATTCTTCCCAAGATTTCAATTATCTTATTTATAAATAATAAAATTCAGCGCAAGATATAAAAATAAGTAAAAAGAAATAAAATAAAATTAGCAAATAGAATTGAAAGAACTTACTACTACTCCTAGTGTTGGCAAATCTCCACGATTTAAATATAAAGTTATAGCCTGTCCCTGTGCAACTGCAGTTTGAGCTTTTATTTCCTCTAATGTTGCATCTTGTGGTAAATCTCCGAAAAGAGGATCACTCTCAATTATCTTACTAATTGCGTCCTTGGTTAATTTCACTAATTCCTGATGGGAAAATGTAACGTTCTCCTCCTCTTTTGTTACATCCAAATCACTGTCAACTTTTTCCTCTCCCACAATACTCATAACTTCTTATCTGATTAAGAAAAATAACAGCGGAATTATTCCACGAAAACAATTATGCAAAAGAGAACAACCTGCAAATTGTTTACATTTATAGGTTAGAATTGTCGGCCGATTCGAATGTAGGTTAAATTTTACAATTCCTTTCAAATAATTATATGTTTGAAACATACCTGTAAATTAACACTATATTGGAGAGAAACATGAAGTACTTTTTGATCTTTTTGGAATAATTTGATGATTTATGAAGTTTATAAAACCGATAAAACCCCGGTGAAACCTTTATAAACAAACCGAAATTTGACGAACTATGAGCTTTCGGGCAACTTCGTCAAATCACAATGCGCATGCTTGAGTTCGGCGCGATTTTTTAAAATCAGAATAAAAAATACAGAATCGTTTCTCTAAAAAAATTATTTATTATCCAAATTAACGATTCTTGAAATGAAATCTCCAAATTGAAAGCTTAGCTCGAATAAAACAAATTGACATTGTGTACAAAGATATATTTTATTCTCTATAACAACTGTAAAATTTGGCTGTTAACAGCCAAATAAAATTGCACTACATTTCGACTACGTTTGCAAACTGTGCCTTGGATATAACGCTTAACAGTTGTTTAAACACTTTGTTTATAACAGTTGTTAAAAATAATAATATTTTAAAGAAGCCGCACAAAAAATTAAAATCATCAAAAATTATATCTACAAAATATTGTATTATTTTTGATGACAATAAATTTTCAGGATTTTCATTTGAAAAAACTGCCACACAGCATAGCTTGCAAATGGAGACATCGAAAACAAACTTATATGAATTCTTCGATTGCCTGAAGAAATAACATAACGATCTTAAACATATGTCAGTCTACAAAGTTATACTAAGAGTGTAAAAGGTTCTCATAGCAGTCGCAATAACAATCAATAACGTCTTTCATGCATTCACAGAAAAAAAACAAAAAAAAAAATTAAAATTAAAAAAAAACCGGGCGCTTACAATATTTACATCACTATTCGATCAAAAAAATTTGTTTTACCAACACCACACACATTCATTTATAGCTGTTGAGAAAAAATTTCCTTCTTTCTCTCTTTTTCTTTTTTTGAAATTTGTAAAATAGTCTTCCAAATAAAATCTGGTAAAACGAAATCTTTCCATTTTTGATGTATATAACTTTTTCGCGAAACGAGGACTGTGAAAAAAAAATTTACAAAAATTTATAAATCACGCTTTTTCACATTTTTCTATTTTTATTGTCTACACTTTGCGCTAAGCTCTCACGCCCCCTTCAGACATGTGTTTACTCGGCAAATTTTGTATTTTAAATATCTTTTCAACGACCTGCTAAAATATCCTTTTTAAGAATTAAAAAAAACAACAGATCTTGTGCAGTCGTTTTTTTTTCTTTTTTGTTTCTTCAAGCGTATTGGAAGCATCAATTATTTACACGGCTTCTGATAATTTGTTTATATATGTCTATTATTAAAAATCACTGAGATCCAAAGTCAATTGAGACCTGTTACTACGTATATAAAAAGAAACGACCTCGGGAAATATAATTTAATTAATATATCCCTTAATGTGCTCTGAGGTTCGAGTACTAGATAAACTAAATTGTTTTCTGACTCACTTGTTCGTTATCTCCGATAATAATAACGTTTGTTTTTTTTTCGTTTGCTACAAAATTTTGTGATGTTTCTCAATTGAAATTCCCACACGACATTCTTCCTTTTCATAGTGACTTGGTAAGGTTGTTAAACAATCTCTTACCCCACCATGACTCCAAATCGAATGGTTTGAAATCTGTAAAAGAAAAAAAAAGTTAATAAAATAAATAAATTAATTAATTAAATTAATTACATGAATAGGTCTCGCATCGACTTTTTAATTCCAAAACATTGTCGTCTTAGTCGATTCAAATTATTAAAATTGACGAAAAAGTTGTATATTTTATTCAAAATTTTTATAATTTGCTTTTTATTTATTAAAATAATTGAAAACTTAAAAAACCTTTCCCTGTTTTCCAGATAAGTTTGTAACTCTTTCCCTTATTCTGATAATAACTTTAATTATAAATTTTTGTAAAAATGAATTTTTTCAAAGAACTAAGTTATTAAAATTGTTTTATTAAAATTATTTAAAATTCAAAATTTTAAAAATTTTAATTTGAAACCTTTTGAAATTTAATTATTTATAAAAATGTCTTTTAATAATTCTTCTAATTTACAGTTATTTTTTTAGAATTTTTAACCTAATTTTCTTCTCTAAATCAATTATTTTTAATAATTTTCAGAAAGTTCTTTGAAAATTCATTCAATTTTAATTTAATTTTGTAAGATTTCTATTAATTAAAAATTTCCCAATTAATTTTATATTAAAAAATTCAACTAATTTCAAAAATAGATTTCATTTGAAACTTTTTTGCAAAACTGAATTATTCAGAATTCTGAAATTCAATTTTTTCCAAAAATTTCTGCTACTCTTGAAAAATTTAAACAATTTTCTAGAATCAAAGTTTTTCAAAGAACTAAGTTTAGAATTTTTCGTTAAAATTATTAAAAATTAAAATCTTTAAAAATATTTGTTTGAAACCTTTGGAAATTTAATTTTTTCTAACAATTTTACCATAAATATTTCAATATTCAATTATTTTCTAAAATATTTAACTCGAATCTTTTCTAAATCAATTTTTTAAAATAATTTTCTCGGAAGTTCTTTGAGACTTGTATGATTCAAAAAATAAATCTTATTTTTTTAAAGTAGTGGGAAAAAAGTCATATTTTCCAAGAACTGCATACATAATAGCAGGTGATTACAGAAATTGGTCTTACCCTGCAAAATATCATTTGGTTCACCATCATTATAGTAGACTATCGAACTTGGACCTATAAAAAAACATTTTATCTTATTTATTCAAGTGTAAAAAAAATATTTTCACTAAGTCTTTAATATTTAAATTTTCCCTGTATTCTTAGTTTTGAAAACATGTTTTTTTTAACTTGAAATGGAAAAATATGTTTACAACTATATTTAAAATTTTGAATTAGAAATTCAGTTTTTCCGAAAGTAGAAATTTTGATTTCGAAATCTTATTTACTCACTGGAAGGTTCAGAGCAATCGGAACCGTTAGACGACGAATTCCTTTGTCTGATGTTTACTTGGCTCCACGCTGCAATAGATGAAAGAAATTAGAAAAAATATATATTTATTAAAAAAAAGAAAATAACGCAAAATAAATTTAAATGTGCCTTGAAAATTAAATATATGCAAATTTTACAATGCAAATTAATTATTCGCTCGCCCTAAAAGTCGAACAAATCACCGTGACTCAGGAGTTCAAAGTACAAAAGCTTATAACTATTACAAACTCTTCCCTCATTTATTATTTTCATTTTTAAAAATACTTACATTCATAAACGAATTTGATGAGTTCTTCATGTTGTGGTGTAATAACTTCTTGAATTTGATGCCTTTGGGAATTTAATTTTGATTTTCCATTCATGTGAAAAACCGGTTTTGGTACATGACTGTAAATAATTTTATTAGTTAATATTTTAGGTAAATTGATTTCTATTTACCTCAAATTATTTCCATTATTAATTCAATAATAGAAAAAATTTTAAAAAATATTTACAAATTTTGAAAAATCGAGAAATATGAAAGTCATGTTGGCTTGATTTTCATAAGCAAAGGTCGTTTATAAAAAAAAGAAAAAATAAATGAGAACAGAATTTTTACTCTCTTCGAGTTATAAATTTTCTTAAATAAACAATTTTTTCTTTAGCAATAAAAAATTAAAATTATTTATTATAGGAAGGTTTTTCAACTTAAAGACGAGGGACAATTCGATAAGAAAGAAATATATGTCTAAAAACAAACTTATCAATTGATAAGATCAGTTTTCTCCACGAGGTTACGAAGAATACTTGCGGGTAAAAGTGAGGTTAAGAATAGAAAATATCATTATAGTTTTTTTTTACCGGATAACATCCTGATCATCATCGGGATCTGGCTTTCTTGTAAGATCTCGTAACGTTTCTAATCGTTCAAGATTTTGATTTATTCCTAAAAAATAAAATAAATTTCTTTTTTATAAATTGATTTTATATTCTTTCTTTTCTATTATAATTCTTGAAACGATAGAGTTTATACCTATATAAAGATTTCATCATACTGTGAAAAAAAAATTGCTTACCTCTTCGTGTTTTTGCCACAATTTTACTTGGACCTTTTGAAACCGTGTACATGATTTTTCCAAATTGTTGTGTTTAAAAAAAAAAAAAAAATGGTTAAGAAACTTGTAAAAATTACAAAATAAACTTGAACTACAATTCAAGACTGCTCACATGCTACTGCATATGAATGAGAGAATTTTTTCGGAGCACGTGAGCGAATTTTCCTCACTCGTAAAAGAAGGAATTTCAGTTTTCGACATTATGTATAATACATAATACGAAAATACGATCAATTTAGAAAAATAAGAAAATTTATGCTTGCATAATGTGAATTATCCTTCGAATTGCATAATCACTTTTGGAAATACAAAATTTTACATAAGACAATATTTAGAAATAATTGTTTATATAAATAATGCAATTATATTATTCTAAATGTTTTAAATTTCAAACATTTGTAAAAATTAAATAACAAAACTCGGTGAAAATACATTATGCAATTAATGAAAAAATAAGACCGCAAATATTTGAACATTCGTAAATTGTATTTTCTTTCTGTTAAAGAAAAACATGACAAAAATGCGGAAAAAATGTTTATAATTTATAGGTTATGTTCGACTTTGAAACCGGCCTTTAAATTTAGTTCGACATTCTCTCACTAGTAATGCTTAAATCGCTATGTTTGTATTGTAACCATATTGTAACTGACAAATTTTGATGTTTGTATACACGATATTTTGATTTTTAGTCATTTATTCTTTTCTTTTAACATGGAAGAAGATCAAAATGACACACTTGGAAGAACATTAATAAGTATCACAACAACAAGTAGAAGAAGAACCAGACAGTTTTTTAGTTTTCGAGAAATAGACCAAAATGAACCCATAGAATACGACGAAAGTTTCGAAGGTACGTTTGTTTACATTCATAATTTAGAAACGAAATTATCATCATTTATGACATAAACTCGTGAGCATAATTCTCAAACTATTTAAAATTGTAAAATTGATTTAAACATAAAGTTGGCATGAAGTATCTCAGAGTATCATAATAAAATTGAAATTACAAGAAGTAAAAAATATAGTTTATTTGAACGTGTTCACAAAAGTTTAGGGAAATTGTAGAAATTAGAATAAAATATTAATTTGTGATTAAAATTAAAAATTTTAGAATTGGTGAAAAAGACTTGGACTTTGTGGGGAGTGTCTTCATTATTTAATTTCCAATATGATGATGAGATTAAAATGAAAATGTATGCTAAGAAATTGCGAGAGGAGGTAGCACGTTCAATTTTGAAAGAAAACGTCTCATATACGGCAAAATTTACCCAACTGAATAATTTTGGTCCAAAACCAAGTCCTAAGGATGCTCCGGCAATTCGGGTAATATTTCACTGTCGACTGGATCAATTAAATTAATTAATTCAGGGTTGCTACAAAAATTAAATTTTTACAATTCATAAGAAAATTCTAAATTTTGGTGTATTTTTTGTTTGCTTCATAAACTATAAAATTACCCACGAATTCTAATTCAAAACCTTCAATTTTTTTTTTATTTCTGTCAATAATTTCTTTTTAAATAACTTAATTGAATTTTAAAAGCGTTTACAATTTTCATAAATAGATGAATTTCAATAGGTTTCAATTTCAAATTTTATAGAATTTCAAATTTTTTTTAAGTATCTAATCATTTTTAGCGTCAATCAAAATATTCTGTATATTCAGGGAAAAAGTGAAAATTTTGGCTGAAAAATCAGGGAAAAAGAAAATTAATTTTTTGTCGCAACCCTGAAGAAGAGATAAATTTTTAATTTAATAAATTTCAGATAGATTTGTTCGCCACCTTAGGAACTGTAGAAACGTGTGTTTACACAGGATTTTTAATTTCTTGGCGAACTAGTACAATTGAATTAATAAATCACGAGAGTGTCTCTCTACCACTTCTTTTATGTAAAGGCACTCAAAGTACAATAGGAGCTGTTCATTCGGTTTTATCACGAATGTTCGATTGTATTGTCACTCCATTGCCAATTAATGAACACGATCTTAAATGGCTCACTGCGATTAATTTAAGTGCACCAGGATCGAAGGGAAAATCAAAAGACGATTTGATGATCTTTGAATACGTAGTGCCGAGATTATCAATTGCAGACACTATCAACGTCAAATTTACCTATAGGGACTTGAGAAAACTCTGGACTAAGTAATTATTATTACAATTATAATATTTTGCGAGAAAAATTGTTGAAAAATTGTAGAAAAATTGTTAACGTTTGAAAATTTCAATTTACAGTGTCTGTGTCGGAGACGAGGAGAGTGAACAAACCATTCGACTAGAATATGTGGAAAAATTATTTAAAATAACTAATAGACAAATGTTGGAACTAGCTGGTTTAAATTTAGGACTATGTAGACTTCATAAACTTAGTCTACCGGCTTTTTCGATTGTAGGAAATAGAGTAAGTATTGAAATTTTATTCTATTAGTAGAATTTAATAGAAAATAGTAGAATTTAGTAGGAACATGAAAAAGAAAATA
This sequence comes from Leptopilina syphax, assembly GCA_032872505.1. Lineage (NCBI taxonomy): Eukaryota > Metazoa > Arthropoda > Insecta > Hymenoptera > Figitidae > Leptopilina > Leptopilina syphax. The sequence goes on from CM065469.1 coordinate 41,927,929, forward strand.
GAAATAGGAAAAAATCATTGTAGGAATAAAAAACTTACGTGAATTTTGAAGTTCTCATGAATACCATTTTCGTTTCCAGATGAAAGTAATAAATGCAGAAACTCTTAATAATATATTGTTATTCTTAAATGAAATTGCTTTGGAAGTCGCTCATATTTATCCTTTAGGTGATGATTTTAATTCGTCGTCAGTAAGTAATGTGCAGAATGTTGAAACACCTTCAAACTAATTTCAATTTTCATCCAAATAAATATTTTTCATTACTCTTGTAAAACGTACTTTTATTCATTACGTTTCTAATTTACTAAAACACTTTTAAGTCGAGGTAGCTCACTGTTTTCAATGTAAAAACATAAATATAACTTCTAAACAAATTTAAATCGTCGAAAAATAAAATAACTATATTATTTATATACATCTATGAAAGTTCATCACAAACAGTTTCCATCTGTAAATTAAATTTAAAAAAATGATTAAATGTATAGTTAATTTAAAATTAATAAAAAATATTTTCAAAAATTATTGAAATTTTAAATTTTAAATAGATTTAAAAAAGAACTTACAAGTTCACTTGTTACTTTCTTCTTCTTTTTCGAAATATAATGCTCAAGATCAATATATCCATTTGGTTTCTCGCTCATTGATGAGGGAACGGCGATGCCTAGGATTTCTGGGAGCATAAATGGTTTGAGCCACGTTACAAGTGGAGTTCGTCCATGTGTATAATCGGCTTCACGATGAAAAAATAAAATTCCATCTAAAGTTATAGATGGTAAATTTTCTAAAACGGAAGACATATTACTGTTACAGAATACTCTCGGTAGTGGTGCAATTGGATATCTATTTTTATTTGAATTCTTTTCTTCCAATTCCTTTATGTCACCCAATTGATGTTGCAGCCAATAGAATCTAAATTCCGTCTGCAATAAATCAAAAAATAAATTTTAATTTTACTTTATTTAATCTCTGTTCAGTGTTCAAATTTTGAATTAGCAAATAAATTGCTTAGTAAGAATTCGATTATTTTTGTAAATAATAAAATACTTCGCAAGAATTTAATTATTTACTTAATAATAAATATTTTTGTAAGAAGTCGATTAATTTTTAATTTTTTGATAAAATTCTTTATAAGAATTCAATTATTTTCAATAGAATTTTAATTTATTAAATTCTTCCAAACAAGTCAATTGACTTTAAAAATTGTAATCAAATTCAATTATTTTCATAAAAATAGTAAAATTCTTGGAAAAATTCAATTATTTTTATAAAAATAGTAAAATTCTTCGCAAGAATTCAATACATTAATTTAAAAATTCAAAACAATTGAAAGGGAAAATTATCAAAAAAGTTAGGAAACAAAAAAGCTTTCAACCAATTTCAAATTGCGAATAAACTAGCGGAATACGATTATTAATATTTTTTAATTGCTTGTTAATTAATTAACTTACTTCACAATTGGTAAATGGATAATTGGACCATGCTAAAATATCCAAAACATAGTATTTTTTCTCCTTTGGCTGCCAAACACAATCTAACATTGAACAACTGCTTTTATAATCTTCTGAGGAACCACCAGGAAGTGCTGAATTGAACGTTGACAATTTTCTGCCACGTCTATCGTACGCCTTGGTTTTACCCTGTAAAAGAATTTAAATTAATCTAAAAGTCCCTTTAAAGAGAAAATTTTTGCTCAACTATAATTTAAATAAATATTTTTCACCTTTCGAGCTACGAGGAGAACTCTTCGACCTTCTGGACAAGGAACCATTATCCACTTGTCTATGAAATCTTCAGGTACTTCCAATAACCATTCCGATAACATTAAATGATTTTCATAATATTTATGACGATGTTTAAAAAATTTCTTCTTTGCTTTCTTAATATCTACGTCCATTTCTTCTTCTTCATTTTCAGAATCGTAGTCTTCAGGTAAAATTCCTCTTGTATTATTATAACCAGTCTCTCGATTTCTAGAAAATGGATTAATTATTAAATTATCAATTAGTTAATTAATCTAAATATGAAATGAAAAATAATTTCTTTAGACAAAAACTAACCGTTTTTGCTGGTTAAGAAATTCTTGTCGTCTTGTTTCTTGTGGGGAATCATCATAATCTATTTCTAATTTAAAATTATTTCTACTTATCGGTTTCTTATAAAATAAAGATCGATGATTTCCATTTTGCGTTTCTTTTGAATCAATACATTCGGCCATTCTGTTTTTTTTCGTCAATTAGTAAAATATTTCAACTGCAATTTTGTAAGGATAATATTAACAAGAAGTAGTTCGATAATTACGTTGAAAAGTCAGTTTTTAGAAAACAAAAATTTAATCAAATATTGTTGAATATTACATATAATATTATTAATGATAATAATAGTTTGATATTAATGGAGTATAATGATAAAAAGTTACTTGATAAATAGTTACTTAACATTTATTATCATTTAATATTGATAATAATTGTGAACAAATAACATGATTTTGACAAGTAAAAAAAGTGAGGTTAGGAAAATAGATTAATACAAATTTATGTCATTACTCAACCAAATTATGTAAATTTGATAACTATTTGCTCTCTAACAGATAAACAGTAGTTTTATAGAAAAAATAAAGAGAATTAACGTGAAAAACCTCACAATATTTATGTCCTCTTGTTATGAATTCGATGACATGTCAATAACTATCAAGTCAGTCAAATAATATACAATTTTTAAACAACGAATCATTTTCTCTTCAATAGAAATGTAAAATTCAAAAATCACCAAATGTCACTAATTAAATACATTAATAATTCACAATAATTCAATTTGCTAACGTTTCTATTTTTGTTTGTAAATAATGACAGGACGGACAGACGAATAAGTGTCGATAATGTCACTGGTCGGCAAGGATGGAAAATGTTGCACCTGATCACAACAGGTTGCATACTATTAGGGGAAGTTTAAATTTAAATATTCAAAAATTGAATGAATAATAAATTATCAAAAATGTTATGTAAATTGAAGTTGACATTTATTATTACGTTTGTCATTAAATAATATGTCTTTTATATCTTTAAAACAACTTGTTCCGAAAATTTCAATTATATTTTTTTCCTTGAAAAAAAATTCAATGAAATTAAAAATTCAGTTACATAATTTTACTTTAAATTGGTTTAATATATGCTATGTATCTGCAATGTTTTTTTTCGCCTTTCTGAAAAGTACTTGTAAAATTCGAAAATTATTCTTGTGCAATGTGGTCCTCATAAATGTCGATATTAATCATTAATAATGTTGTAAAAAAATATAAACGCATTATAAAAAGATGTAAATTATAAAATAACTAATTATTAGTTTAAATCAAGAATTACTTTTTCCTTCGTGTAGTTTTTTTTAAATAAATAACAATATAATTATATTATTAAAAAATGGCATTACATTTATTAAAAATTAAAAAAATGTAAATATAACTATTTATTTATATATAAATACAAAAAATATTTAAATTCTTTCATCTATTAATTAATTAATTAATTAATTAATTTTAATTCATTAATAATTAATTCAAAAAATAGTTTTTTCTTCATGTAGTTTTTTTTAAATAATAGTTTAATTATATTTTTATAAATGGAATATTATTTAAAAAAATGAGAATGTAAAAAATATGATAAATATAACTATTTATAAATTTATAAATACAAATAATATTTAAATTGTTGCTTTTATTGGTTAAGTAATTTTAATTAATTAATCTTTAATTCAAAAAATATGTTTTCCTTCATGAAGTTTTTTTTTAAATAAATAAATTATTATTTATAATAATTAAATTAAAAATAACAAAATATAAATAATTATGAGTTATTATTTAATCATAAGAAAAATAACAAATTATAAATAAAAAAAAATGTAAAAATATGAGTAGAAAATAATAAAAAATAAAAATAATGAAAGAAATACTAAAAGAGTTTTAAAAACTGTCCATTAAATTAATTTTAATTTCAACTGTACGATTTACAATGTTGCGGTATTTGAACATTATTTATTATATTTCAAGTCAAAAAGGCTGTTATATTATTGTCAGAATTATAATTAGTACCGACATGATGTTAATGGGTCGGCTTCAATTTATAATTAAACACAAGTACTGATATGTTTCAAAATATGAATATTATAATTATATATTCTTCAGATTTTTATTCTTTTTTCTTGACAAAATATTGACCTCTTCTTTAATTAAAAAAAAATTTTTTTTATATCTTTAAAATATATTTTCTCCATTCATTTCATTTACTATTTTTAATTCTAGAATCGTAATAACAATGAAAAAATTCAAAAAAAAAAATAAATAAGAAAGAAAATAGAATTTTTTTTTTCTTTTTGAAAATTTTTATTACAGTAGACAGTTTTGATTTTTGTCTGGAATTTCAACCTTTCACGGATATTTGCTCTTATATCTGTCCTTGAGTTCATATATTTATAAAGGCAAATATTAATTCTAACAAGGACGGCCACTGCCCGGTAATTCAGTTATGATTTCTTTTACATTCTCCTATAAAAAGTTATTTTCTTATATTAAAAGACGCGTATCAGAAAATAAAATTTAATTAATTTCAAAAAATAAATCGCATTAATATTGCTAAATTATTAATATTTTTGCACTTCAGTGAAACAAAAAATTTGATTACCTGTCTATTTTTTTATTAAATAAAATATTTAATTGAATCAAATAATTTTTATTTCAATCAATTAAATAGTATTTGCTTAAAATACTGAAAATATTGGTTCAAATTATTTTGATTGAAATAAAAATTGTTTTAAGAAAAAATTGTTTGATTCAAGTAAAATTTATCTAATTCAAGTAAAAATTATTCAAATGAAGTAAAAATAATTTGATTAAAAAAAAATAAATTTTTTTTCAGTCTGATAAAAGAAAATGTTATTTATCAAAAAGATTAATTTAAAAGTTTGTTTAGAAATTATTTTTTGTAACTTTTCCTATATTTATTTTTAACGATGATGCGAATTTTTATATACAAAAACAAAGAAAATAAAGTTACTTTTTTATTTTCTATTATCAGTAGAAAATAAATTTCGATATTTATTTGAATTTAGAACATAGATACTAGAAAAACAATTGGATTTCAAAATTTCTTCTTTTATGTAAGTTTGTCTGTTTTAGTTTCAAAATACGAAAGTTTAGAGTCACGCAAATTTGTATTTTAAAAACGTGATATGACTTTTCAATATTTTTTTTATTCTTTTTCGATTCACACATGAATTCGAAAATAGGTGTTGAGATTTCTACCGTTTTTTTAAAAAATGAAATATAAATAATTAATAACAATTGATAAAAAATATGTATGATTCAACTAACTGATTGATTGTCTAGCATTAAATAAATAAATAAATAAAATAAATATTAAATAAATAAATATTAAAATTATAAATATTATTATTAATATTATTATAAATATTATTATTATAAATATTAAATAAATATTTTCTTGAATCAAATAATTTTTATTTAAATCAAATAAATTTTTTTTCAGTGTAATAATAATAATAATAATAATAATAATAATAATAATAATAATAATAATAATAAAATAATATTTTGGTGAGAATAAATTTTATCAATGCATTTAATTTGTATCGCAATAATAAATGATTTGTTTATGAAAAAAAGAATGATAAAACATGAATGATTTTGTTCCTATTCGAATGATACAAATATTAACAATAATAATAAATTATTAAATATATTTGTACGTGAAAGCTAAAATATATATGTTCATTACGTGATAGTCGGGGCTCATATATCATTTTACTCTGCTTCCGCAAAGAACAATGGACCGTTTAATGTTAAAGATTGTATGCAATCTGTTGAAATCTCGGGGGTTATTAATATTCTGTTTTGGAATTTACAAGTGTCACTTCCTCGTTTTTAGTCGTTTATTTCTTTTCCATATTTCAATTTTTCGACACTATATATTTTCAGGATGAGACTTTATAATTAATTATTAAATATAACAAAAAGCGAATTAAATTTATAAAATAATAGTCCACATGACAAAAAAAAAATTATAAATATCTTTTACTGATAAATATTATAGATTTTTCAAATTAGATTTCAAATTTAATTTATTTAAATTTGTCAATTTATAATTAATTTGTTTAAATTAAATAAATAGATATCAAATTGAGACAAAAAAAGAATCAAAAATGTTGCTTCGCAACAAGCTTAGAAAAATTGTGTCTTAGAAAAAAAGACAAATATAATTTTCTTTAACTCAAATAAATTATATTTGGTTTAAATAAAATTATATTTGTCTCAGAGTCAACAAGGTTCTTTATTTGTTTTAAATAAAAATCTAATTGGACATAAATGAAACATTTGAATCAAAATAAAATTTGATTTCAACCAAAAAAACTTTATTTAATTTGTAGACTTTTTTTTTAATTTAAAAAAAAACTTTATTTAAATCAGAGAAAATTTATTGGAAACAAATAAAAAGTCTAGTTTGCTCTGAGTCAAATATATCTTTTTTCTGGATGAAAATAATTTATTATCAATTATTATTTTAGTTATTAAGAAAAAGTAATTGTGCGCTGAGAAAAAAATTATTTGGTTCAAATAATCGATTAATTGTCTATCATTTAATAAATATTTACTTGAGTTAAATAATTTTTATTTAAACTGAATAATTTTTATTTGAATAACAATACACTAAGAAAAAAATTTATTTTATTAAAATAACCGATTACTTGAATAATAATAATTAAATATTTACTTGAATTGAATAATTTTTATTTGAGACAAGTCAATGGAGTTAAAATAAATTTTTACATGAACTTAGTAGACATTTACTTGAATTAAATAATTTTTATTTGAGACAAATCAATGGAGTTAAAATAAATTTTTACATGAACTTAGTAGACATTTACTTGAATCAAATAAATATTTACTTGAATCAAAAGAATATTTACTTAAATCAAATGACTTTAAATTTAAAGTGACTCTAAATATTTACTTGAATCAAATAATTTTTATTTTTTTTATTTGAGTCAAATGGTATTTGCTTTAAATACTGAAATTATTGATTCAAATTCAATTTAATTGGCTCAAAAAAAATTATTTGATTCAAGTAAATATTTATTTGATTATAAACAAGTAATCAGTTATTTGAATCAAATTAATTTTCTTCAGGGATAATAATAATAATAATAATAATAATAATAATTTATATTTTTATGGTTTTTTTATTGCTATTATTAATTCATCTTATTATTATCATCAATCAATCATAATTGTAATTAAATCTAAATATATGATAAAATTATAATGCGTCAATCACAAATAAAAAACACATTTCCTTTTATGAAAGGGATTACTTTTATTATTATTATTATTATTATTATTATTATTATTATTATTATTATTTTTTAATATTATAAATAGGTCCTTCAAAATTGTATTTATGAATCTATTCGATTGATCGAATGGAGACTTATCGTATCCTATATATACATTTTTGATTATATAATTCGAAAGGTAAATGCACGAGGATCTCGTGTCTATTATACCATTGAGCACGATATGAATATAAATCGACTTTTGATCATAATCTGGACATGCACAGCTCTAAAGTGACATCAACTACGATATTTTCAATCGATCAATTTCACTTTCATTGAAACATCGTTTGAATGAATCACTTTTACCGAAACAAAAAAAAAAAAGAAAAAATTGTTTCACGCCGTCTATTTTTTTTTTGTTTTAAAATAAGAGAGAGTGGACCAATTAAATTTTTTTCACCTGCCTGCAATTGTGTTTACGAGATGCGTCCATAAAAATGTCGAGAAAAAATCGTATATATGCACTATAATTGTTAAATTAAACACCAAATTACGTAACGTGTGAATTCAATCTTGATCGCATCGACCTTCTCGGCGCAGCTTGAATCGAATTCGGGAACAATAAAAAATAGTGTCTCAATTTTTTGCCTTGAGCGGATTCTTTTTTTTTTTAATACTAGAAAATTATTTTTTTTTTCTTACAATGAAAAAAATTTATTTGATTTAAATAGTAGATTACTTGTCTATTATCAAATAAATACTGAGTTAAATAATTTTTATTTAAATCAATTAAATGGTATTTCTCTAAATATCGCACAGAGAAAAATTTTATTTAAACCGCAAATATAATTTATTTGCATTAAATATAAGAATATATTTGTTTCAGAGCCAAATTATTAGATTCAAATAAATATTTATTTGTCAATAGACAAATAATCTGTTATTTGAACCAATAAAAATTTTATTCAGTGCATATAATCGCTGCGAAGTAAAATAAAATGTTTCTTTATAAAGTGAAATATTTTTCAAACACGAAACTTGTTTTAAATTTTGATATAATTATTTATTTGTTTGCTTAATATTAATATTTTTTTTTTGAGAGAGAAAATATTTAATTTTGGCTAAAAAATATGAAAGTACAGGATAAATTTTCGTTGTACCCGAAAATTATACGGTGTATTATTTATTTAAAGTAGGGAAAATATTTTTAAATTTATAAACAAGGTATGATAATAAGAAAGAAATTTTTGGTTTCTAGGTGTTTACAGGTGTTACATCACTATTATTACGGAGGAATAAATATAGGTCGAGATGAGAGGATAAGTACTCGATATATTGTAAAAACAAATAAAAATACGCCCTTCACATTTTTTTTGCACAATGAAAATCTCTTTTTTTATGTTTTTTTCTTATTTTTGCAAAACTACGAAAATTGATTGTTTTTCATGTATTTTTTTCTGTCGTAAAAATTCAGGGTAGCAATTATTTTTCAAAAAACAGAAAAATTATAGGGTAAAATTGGTTTTGTAAATATTTTGAAAATATTTTTAACAAATATTTTATATTGAAAATAAATTCAAAATAAATTACTAAAATAAAAATGTATTAATAAAAATAAGTAAATAAGAAGGAAATTAAAAATAAGTAAATAAAAAAGAAAATAAAAATAAGTAAATTAGAAGGAAATTAAAAATAAATTAATAAAGAGGAAAATAAAAATAAGTAAATAAAAAGGATAATAACATATGAAAATAAAAAGGAAAATTAAAATAAGTAAAAAAAAATAAAATAAAAAGGGAAATAAAAATAAGTAAACAAAAAAGAGAATAAAAATATGTAAATAAAAAGAAACAGAAAAAAACAGTAATAAAATAAAATTAAATAAATAAAAAGAAGTAAATAAAAATAAAGAAGTAAAATAAAAATAAAAGAAAAAAAAATAAATTGACAATTCGAAAAATAAAATTAAACACTAAATTAAAAAAATAAAAAAGGCTAAACAGTTTCGCGGGAAAATTTCGCATATTAAGAACTTTATTCAGAAATTCTTTTATACAGTCAATAATAATTAAGCTTTTAATTTACTATTAATGAAGTTACACCGAAATGATCTCCTTACTATTATTAGCACCGATTTTTGTTTCATTACTTTACATACATATATATTTATGAATATTGAAAATATTGCACACTTGGAAAGTAATATCAGAATCAAGTTTCATGTACTTAAAGTCGATTAAGTCAGGAGATAATTTTCAATTAACCTTGGCGTCTGTTAGCTCGAGAAAAGAAATTCTCATTATCTTTGTTTGAAATTTATAGCAGGTCGCGGAGAATCGATGCAGTCGTTGAGAGAGAGTAAGCGAGATATGCTAATTTTTCAAGTGACATGTGAAAATTCAGTGAAAAAAAACAAACAAACAAATTACAAAGTTTCAGTCAATTTTTAATTAAAAATTTGTTCTAATTTATAAATTTAATGCACTTGAAAAAAAAATTATTTCATGCAAATAAATAATCGGTTACTTGAATCAAATAAATTTTTCTAATTTATTTATAATTCAAAGAACCATTTTTTTATTTGAATCAAATAAATTTTTTTTGAGTGTAATTTTAACAGAACTTACAAATTTTTTGCAAATAATGACAAATATTCGTTTATTTAACTTAAATAAATTATATTTGGTTTAAATAAAATTTGTTCCTAGTCTGTAGTATTTTAATTAATAATTATGAACTTGAGTAGAAAATTTTAAGACCAAAAATTTGTCACTTTTTTGTTTTTTGAAAACAAAAACTGACTTTTTTTCGCAATTCGGTCCACTCGAGACAAAGAATAATAATCTCTTGAAGATCAATACTCCAGAAATTGAGTTTTGATAAAAAATAAACAAAAAAAATGTTGTAATCTTTATCTTATACTTGGCCTTGAAAAGGCGAGAGGTAAACCTGTAATGAAATGGGTGTGCTGAATATAATAAGAGGTCTGAATAATTGGCATCGTTTGGAATGCTCGCTATTTATGATTTTAGTGCAAATGGCTTCACGAATCACTCGATTATTCAATTTCACATAATTAATAAGCCAATAATTTCTCTGTATATTTAACATCTTTTTCCTCTAATTTTCCTCAAAACAATTATTTATTCATTTCCTGGATTATTATCAATGTTTCATTTTTAATTTAATTTTTAATTTAATTTTTAATTTAAATTTGAATTTAAATTATATAATTTTAATTTTAACTATAATAAATTATAATTTTAACTATAATGGCAATTTTTTTCGAACGGTAAAGAAAATGAGTAATTAAAAGAAATCTCTGAAAATATTTTTTATAACAAAATGAAAAGAGAAAAGAAAAAAAAATTCAAAACTTATTATTTTACAAAAAACTTTAAAAGAAACTTGATTAAAAATTTCATTTTTTCCCTACAATATAAAAAAAGTATGTTTCTAATTAACAAAGGAAATTTTTCCTTTGGGTATAGTGTCATTTTTTTAATACGCTCAGGGGTAATTTTTTTTTTCAGTTCGGGTATTTTTAGAAAGCCTTGGGACGTGGATATACTTCATAAAAAACTAGATGTTCATTTAAGACTAAAATTGTCACTTAAATTGACAGCTTAAAAACAATCTGCAGTTTTGTTTTAATCCGCTCATACCATTTTCGTACATATATAAATATTTCGCTTAATCATTTTATTTCACAATCAGCGTATAAATAATTAGTCCTGAAAAATGCTCCTTTTATTTTCATCAATTTCTTATTATAAAAAGTAAACTTTACAAGTTTTTTAATTAACCCAAAAAATAATCTGGAGCAATTTTTCTTTTTTTGCTTTATAAATGAACTTTCTTGAAAACAAATTTTTTTCTTCTAGATATTCTTTCAAAGTATTGTTACAAGTTTTTTTAATTAGAAAAAATAATTATAATAAGCAATTTATTAATAACTAAAAATAAGAATATAGTAAAAAAATGATAATAATAATAATAATATTAATAATAATAGTAAAAAAAATGATAATAATAATAGTAAAAATTAAATAAATTAAATAGATTAAAATTATAATTAAAAATTAATTTATGCTTCACGGAAAATAGTGAGAACATAAGATTACGAAGTACAAAGTAGAAAAATGATGACTGCTTTATATGAATACTGGATGGTCATAAAATCCAGGCGTAAAAAATAAAAATATGAAATATAGACATATAAAAAGGAAAATAAAATTATAAGAATATGTATTGAAAAAAAGTCCAATGAAATTAACTCGTGTCTTAAATTAAAAAATTTGCCAACATCGTAATAAATTACCTTCAATTTGAAGACAATTTCTCATTTCGGAATTGTTTGAAGAATTCGTCAATTTTATGTTACGAAATCAGAGATAAATAATAAAATAATGATAGTAACAATTTTATAATGACAACAATAATAATATTAAATATATAAAACAAAATAATAATAATAAAAAAACATAAAACAAAATAATAATAGTAATAATAGTAATAGAAATAATAATAATAATAATAATAATAATAATAATAATAATAATAATAATAATAATAATAATAATAATAATAATAAAATATAAAACAAAATAATAATAGTAATAATAGAAATAATAATAACAATAATAATAATGATGATAAAAATAATTATTTGAATAATAGTAATACATTGAAAAAATATTTATTCAATTCAAATAACCAATTACTTGTTTATTACAGTGAAAAAAAATTAATTTGATTCAAATAACCGCGATTACTTGTCTATTATCAAATAAATATTTACTTGAATCAAATAAATTTTATTCGAGTCAAATAAATATTTACTTGAATCAAATAATTTTTATTCGAGTCAAATAAATATTTACTTGAATCAAATAAATTTTATTCGAGTCAAATAAATATTTACTTGAATCAAATAATTTTTATTCGAGTCAAATAAATATTTACTTGAATCAAAAAATTTGTATTCGAGTCGAATAATAAAAAAATAATGATAAAAATAATAAAAAAATATTGACTTGAATCAAATAATTTTTATTCAAGTCAAATAAATTGTATTTGAATCAATAATTTCAGTATTTAAAGCAAATACCATTAATTGACTCAAATAAAAATTGTTTGATTCAAGTAAATATTTAATTGATAATACTCAAGTAATCGTTTATTTGAATCCATAATTTTTTCCAGTGTATCAAATTAACATTTATTATTAGTATAAAATAATTTTTATTTAAGTTAATTAATTAATTAATTAATTAATTTTCTTCAAATATTGAAAATATTGATTTAAATAAAATTTAATTCACTTAAAGAGAAATTTTTTGATTTAAGTAAATATTCATTTGATTCAAGTACAAATTTATTTGATTCAAGTAAATGTTTACTTGGTTCATGTAAAAGTTTAACTTGCACCAAATAAAGTTTTACTTGAACCAAATAAAATTTATTTGAAAGAAATAAAAAGTCAAGTTGGCTCTGGATCAAATTTATCTTTTTTCTGGGTGTAATAATAAAAATAAAAATAACCAGTAATAATCATAAAAATCAGAGGAATAATAATAATAAGAGTAATAATAATGAATAACAAAAATAATAAAGAAATATAATTGTAGTTGCAATTTAAATTTGCAACCGTGTCTCATTACATGATGAGAATGTGAAAAAAGCCTGGTTATAAAAAAAGGGGGACCGAATTTTTCAAATGCGTGTCTACATAATAAACATTTATCATTAAACGATTTATGGTGAACGCCCAAGGTATGATTATCGGGTTTTGCTCGAGATATAAGGTAGCCTAAAGACTAATGGAACAATCGTAAACATGTATATACCTGTATAATAGTGATTGCGAAAAAAAGAGGCCCCCGCTAGAGTGTAAAAGTGCACATTTGGCGGGTGGGTCCGACGATAAAAAGATCAGCCCCCCCTCAAAGCAAAAAACAAAAATCTTTCAGCATAGTTTTCGTTTTCTGTTTTTTTTTTTTTTTTTTAACTGTGCGAAATATAAATGACCCACTTTTTAACGAACCGGTGGGCCCTTGTTCTTTTTCGCGGGTGGGGCCCCCAAGTGTAGGAGGGAGTGATGCCCCTCTTGTCCTATAACGTCTTGCATAAAAGCAAGAGTTTTTCAACAACTGTCTCACAACCCTTGATTCTTTACACATAATCAGGTCAGAATTACGAGTCAATTTTTTTTCGATAATTTTCGAAAACTAATTTTCTGCTTATTTTTTCGAAGGGTTTTTATTTTAATGGGACAGTGAATTAAAAATTTAAAAATTATTATTAATTAATTTATAGTGTCGGTGATGTAATGTTGCAAGTGATCGAAATTTTTTGTCCTGTGATTTTTCGAAAAAGTGGATTATATTCGAAAAAAAATTTAACAATACCTTTTGGAAATATTAATTAATAAGTGAATTAAATTTATAAATTGTTAACTAAATATACTAAATATTCTTATTTCATAATGCAAAATATTGAAACAATATTTAAACTTTGAAAATTTAGAAAAAATAAAAAAATTTCTTTTTGTTTAAAAATAATGTAACAACTGTATAATACAGTGAAACTCTTGTTATTGAGACAGAATATAATTGTTTCATTTGTCCCAGTAATAGGGGTTTCACTGTATTAATAATTTACTTTGAATTCAGATAAAAAAAATATTTGGAACACAGCATTACTTAAGTGGTCACTTTAAGATTTTTTCAATTGATAAAGGACCGTAAATATAATATTTAATTGATAGTAATTATAATTAATGAGTGTAAATTGTAAAAAAATATTAGCTAACAATTCAAAGAATTACTGGTTATTAAAAAAAAATATTAGTTAACAATCCAAAGAATTATTAGTTAATAAAAATTTATTAGTTAACAATCCAAAGAATTATTAGTTAATAAAAAATTATTAGTTAATAATGCAAAGAATTACTACTTGATACAGACTTATTAATTAACAATCCAAAGAATTATTTGTAATTAATAAAAAATTTTTAGTTAATAATCCAAAGAATTACTTGTTAATAAAAAATTATTAGTTAATAAAAAATTATAAGTTGATAATTGTAAAAAATCATTAGTTGAGAATTGGTAATAATTATAAATACTTATTTGTTTTTCGGGCCAGTAAAAAGTCTCATTAAACAGTTCACGCTAAAAAAAAAATTTATTAAGGAAATGCGAATTTTTTTCATGTAATGAACTAATTTTATTGCCATTAACAATAAATCACAAAGTCACTGTGGTTGAATTATTAAATTAACACCATTTAACATGTTGTACCTTCTGTATCTACCGAAGAAAGAATCGACCTTGAAGAATAAATATCGTGATAGCATCAAAAGTAAAAGTGACACGTCGCAAAAAAAAGAGGGCGCGGTCCAAAAGTGAGGCTGTTGAGATCCTCTTAACGCTCGAGTTTTTCGAAAGCGAATCATAAACATCATCAAAGCGTGATATGCAAATTTCAATAAGTTAATAAAAACCAAAAAGGAAAAAAAATTAACATCTTCAATTAAATTACATAAACGTATAATTAAAGTAAAACATTTTTATTACTGGTACCAGTTAATTTTTTTCGGTAATATTACTGGTACCAGTGAATTTAGTCACTAATATCCGTTATATTAATGGCCTTAGTGAATTTATTCAGAAATATTAATGGTACTAGTGAATTTGTTCAGTTATATTGCTGGTACCAGGGGATTTATCAAGTGTCATGAATGGTACCAGCAAAATTATTGAGTAAAATTATTGGTACCAAAAAATTACTTGAGTATTATTGCTGGTACCAGAGGATTTATCGAGCATTATCAATGGTAGCAATAAATTTATCACGTTGTGTATTTGCTACCAGCAAATCTATGGAGTTGATAATTAGCACCAATATGTTTCTTGACTATTATCACTGGTACCAGAGAATTTATCTAGTAATATAAATGGTAGCAATAAATTTATCCTTTTGTGCAATCGCTACCAGCAAAATTCATCAACTAATCTTAGTGGTACCAATAAATTACTTGAGTATTATTGCTGGTACCAGAGGATTATCTAGTGGTAACGATGGTACTAGCAAATCCATTAAATAACATGATGAATATTATCGTCAGTAGCAAAGGATTTAAAGACTAATATTATTGGTTCCATTGAATTTATTGACTAAAACTGCTGGTACCAGAGGATTTAACGACTAATATTATTGGTACCATTGAGTATACTGAATAATATTGCTGGTACCAAAGGATTTATCGATTATTGCCTATTCCAGGTACAAATATTTCTGTTAAATACTAATGCTGGTACCAGAGGATTTATCAACTGTCTCCAATGTCACCAACAAATTTACGACTAATATTAATATTCTAATCATTAAAAGCTAAATTACTAATTAATAAATTAATTACAGTGAATAGAAAAAATAATTATAGTGTAATTTTAGGATGAGACTATTCGTGATATTGGCAGCGATGCTGCAGGTTGCCTTCGGGGGTGTTTCCATAACAATGCCATATCTTAATCCAGCTGGTGTGACATATGTCAATGGATATCAAGGTCATGGTGCTCCATTAACCTACGGCGGTGCTGGCCTACAGTACACTGCCCCCTTACAATATACAGCTCCTGCAGCAATTCCAGCCAATGTTGAAGCTCATCACGTTGGCTATGCAAGAACTCACGTTCCCGCCGTTGCCGCTGTTCCTTTCGTCAAGCACGTACCAACTGTTTCTCAAGTGCCAATCACACGCTACGAGGCGCATCCCGCAGTCATCGAGAAGCAACTTGATGTCATTAAACCCGCAGTATCCACTCGTAAATTTGAAGTAATTATTCATTACCTTTCTATTATTACTGGTACCAGCACATTTATCAAGTATTATTTATGGTACCAATAAATTTTTTGAAGTATTGCTGCTGGTACCAGAGGATTTATCAACTAATTTCAATAGTATCAGTAGATTTATCGAGTAATACTATTGGTACCAACAAATTTATTGACTAATATTGTAGATACCAATAAGCTTCTTGACTATTATTGCTGGTACCAGAAGATTCATCAAGTGCCATCAATTGTATTAGCAAATTTCTTGACTAATTTTGTTGGTACCAATAAATTTCTCGAGTATTATTGCTGGTCCCAGAAGATTTATCAACTGGTTTCAATGGTATCAGCAAATTCATCGAGTAATATTATTGGTACCAATAAGGTTCTTGACTATTTATGTTGGTACCAGAGGATTTGTCAACTAGTTTTAATGGTATCAGTAAATTTACCTAATAATATTATTGCTACCAATAAATTCTTGACTATTATTCCTGGTACCAGCGAATTTATCAAGTTACGTAATTAGTAACAATAAGTTTCTCAAGTATGGTATCAAAGCTGGTACCAAAGGATTCACCAAGCGGTATCACTGGTACCAGGAAATATATCGAGTCAGTCCAGTCAGTAATGAAAATCATTAATCGACGTCAGTCGATTAATGATTTTTATTACAGACTGGACTAACAAATTTGTTAATAAGACTTTAACCCTCAGGTGCGGCGACCAGCAATTCAGAAGCAATTCTACGACATCGAGGAACGCGTGATTGTTCGACCAGCAGGCTCAGCTTTGGTCGAGTTAGATGAGCCAACCTCGAAGAAGCAAAAGGGACCAGCTGTAGTGCAACCATTGCACTCTGGAGAAATTCCCCTTGCTCATCATTCCTACGCTTATGCCACTGCCGGTGCACAAACGTCATTTGCACCCAGTACAATCCCAGTGGTTGCTCATGCTCCCGTTCATTTAACAATTGCACCTGTTCTATCGCATGCACCAATTCAAGGAGCACCGGTACCAGTGATTATTCCATCATCGACACCAGCACCGGCAGCATCGCCAGCAGCATCAGGAGGCACTAAACCCGCTACAGCATCAGAACCAGGCAGTGAGGAGGAATCTGTCGTCATTGAGAATGAGGATTTCCGCAGTGCTCAATTTCGCACTGGACAAATATACAATTCACCATTGACGGCTATTCAACAGCAAGATTTACTCATTCGACAGGCTCAACAACGTGATTATCAGGCTTCGACTAATCAGATTCAAACCGCTCAGTCGCAGTTTCAGCAGGCGCAGATTCGAGATGCGCTCGCTTTTAGACAGCATCAGGAGCAACAGCAGCAGCAGTTCGAAACACTATTGCAAACTGCACGATTTGCACAGGTTTGTATTTTTGGTATGGTACCGTTAGATTTATCGAGTGTCATCGTTGGTATCGTGGGGTTTATCACTGGTACCAGAGAATTTGTCTGTCCGTTTAATTGGTACCAATAAGTTTCTTGAGTATTATTGCTGGTACCAGAGGATTTATCAACTGGTTGCTATGGTACCAAAGGATTTATCGAATGGTATCAATGATAACAGACGATTCATCCATTGGTACCAGCGGATTCATTGAGTGGTATCGATGGTACCAGCTAATTTTTCGAGTTTCTTAAGTGGTACCAATTAATTTTTTGACTATTATCGCTGGTACCAGGAGATTCATCGAGTGGTATCAATGGTACCAGCTAATTTATCAAGTTTCTTAAGTGGTACCAATTAATTTTTTAACTATTATCGCTGGTACCAGTGGATTCATTGATTGGTATCAACGGTACCAGTAAATTTATCGAGTAATATTACTGGTACCAAGAAATTTCTTGAATATTATCGCCGATACCAGTGAATTTAAAAGCTCTAAATTTTATTTTTCAGGAGAACAACAAAATTTCCGCAGAGCCTCAAGTAATTGCTCGATCAAATGGAGTACCACAGGATGAATCATCCGGATTTGTTCCAGAATCATCAACAGTTGTTCCTAGCATAAGAAACAGTCCTGAAGAAAGCATCTCCAATCAAAATAGACTTATCGAACTTCTTACAGCTCGTGGGGGTGTAACAGAAGTATGAACCTAAGAAAACTTCTCCTCCTGTTAATAATTAAGAAATACTTCTATATTATTTTCGAACAGACTAATTATTTAATTAGCTTTTGTAATTTTTAAAAAGTATCTAGTCTTAATTTAATTTTAATTCAATTTTGTTTAATTTTAATTTTCATTTTAATTTTGATTTGATTTAATTCTGATTCAATTCTTAATAATAATTTTTTCCCTCCCCAAAGGTCGACTTCAATCGTGAGAAAGCAAGCGGAGAAATAAAAGACTCTGGCAATGTTCGTGCTCGTGTACTTTCAGTGACACCTGCACCCGATGACGCCGAGCCAACCGGTGAACGTGTGTCAACGAGACGAATTGTGGTGAGTCGACCCATTGAAACACTCCAAGAAGTCGACTTTGTGGAGCCAGCGACAAAATATGAACGTGTCTCAATTCAAGAACCAACTCTCATCAAGACAGCTCATTTGGATCATGTACAAGTTCATGGCTCAATTCCAGTATTGGGAAAAGCACTCGCGCCAGCCGTTGCTGAGGCTGATGTACCTGTTTATCAAAAAACAATCTCTCCCGCCTACCAATACTATCACTAGAGAGAATAAAATAAATAAAATAAAATAAAATTCAAAAATTGAGAAAAAGAAAATCAACAATAATTTGTGCTATATATATATTGTATATAACGAAAACTTTTTATGTAACACCAGCAGAAATAAACTCGTTAATAAATTGTTAATTCACGAATGTCGAAACTATTTAAAATTCAAATCTTACTCTATTTAGAACTGGTGATTATGGAAATTAGTATGTGTAATATCCACTGAAATATTTTCAACTCGTCGTAAACAATGTACTGAAACTTATTTTCCATGTGATGTTAAATTAGAGATTTGTAATAAAATTTTTTTTTATCTAATAATTGTCTTGTTTTTAGAAACTCTCATCGGGATTTTTTTGTGATTTTTTTCAATTATTAAAGTTTACTACTTTTACTACTAATTTTTTACTAGTTTGTTTACTTTATTCCTTTTTTTGCAAATCTTACAGAAATTAAATTTTTTATCTTTATTTCAACAAAAATTGTCGAATATAATTTTTATTTAAATTCTTTTCATACTCTACGAACTATATTGATTAATTTAATCCCTTGGAAAATAATGAGAATTATTCTTTAATTAAAAAATAGAAACAAATAAAAAATAGAAAAATACAATAAATTTATTAAAAATAAAGTCAGAAAATTACAAAAAATAGAAAAAATAAAAGTTGTAAAGAAGTAAATTCCACTTTGAGAAAATATACAATTATTTAAGTGCACACAATGTGAAGCGTCACTCTTTTGCTCAAGTATACCAAAAATTACTTCTGATAAATATGACATAAAATCACTTTTGACGAAAATTTTGATATATTTAATATAAAGCCATCTAAACCTCAAACACTTCCCACTTCCGTCTTTTGTCAAGCAAGGATAACCGCTCAAGTGTCAGTTCATGTTCTCTGAAGGTTGTAACATTGACCCGGATACTGTATCCATTCTCCCATCCCTTTCGGTTTCGATCAAGTGAAAAGTCTTGTAAGCAAAATTCACTTTGATGATTAATTTCTTTCTGAATCAAAGAAAAAAAAAATATCTACATTTTATTTTCGTGTATCAAAATATTCGCGATACACTTCGAACAAATTAATATAAGTTAATAAATTATGTTCCCTTTATCAAAATATTTTTTTAATATTCAAGAATAATCATGTTCATTAAATTGAGTATTAATAAATCGATTAAGATTAAAGATGATATTTGATATTTTCATTACATAAAGTCAGACTCAATTTTTTTTTCTCTTAAAATAATTATTTTGTATTATTTTATTATAAATTATTTTGCTGTCGAAAATAATTTATAATAAAATAAATAAATAATACAAAATAATTATTACATATTATTTTATTACAAATTATTTCCCTACCGAAAATAATTTATAATAAAACAAATATAAAATAATTGTTACAAGAGAAAAAAATTGAGTCTGAAAAAATAATTATTTCAAAAGAAAAGAAGAGTTAATTAAAATAAAATTGTTCGGTTCTAATAAACAATTTTCTGAATAAATAATTTGAATAAATATTTGAACTGAAGAATTTTTATTATTATTGTTTATTTATTATTGAAACCATTATAGTCATCTCTCGATATAATTAAAATTTCGATGAGTAGAATTTCTTGATAAATTGAAGTTGATTTCGGATGCTTTGAAAAAATTTTGATACTGAAAGCATTCAATAAATAAAACTCTTGGTAATTTGAGTTTTTGTTTGCAAAGTCCTTTGAGATTCAATTTATCGAGAGTCGACTGTATTTCGATTTAAGTAATTTAATTATTAATTAAATTATTTATTTAATACCATTATTAATATATTATTAATTTATTAATTATATATTAATTAAGTATAGATAATAGAGTAGTTTAAGTTAAGGTCCTTTCAAAAAACTTCAATTATTAATTAAGTATATTATTTATATTAGTATATTGTTAATTAAATTGTTTAAATTATATCTTTGAATTAAATATTTCAATTTTTTGAATTTCGCGCCAATACAGTTTATCAAATTGCCGCCTAGAGGGCATGAAAATTCTCTCACAAGCGAAATGAAACAAGTAGACGAATCATGGTGGAGATAAAAAATTGTTTCGTTTGAGTTATAAAATGAATATTATTATAAATTTTTTATTACAAAAAAAAATGTAATGAAAAAATAAATAAAATAAATGTAAATAATTTTCATCAAAGGGTAAAATTAAAATAAAAATGAAAATATAGAATAAAAAAAAATTGCTTCTGGAGAAGATAATGTACGTGATTGACAAAGCATAAGCAAAGCCCTTGACTTAGTTTCAAGAAGGTAACCGCCCTTCGTTTGAAACGAGATGAAATATCTCTTAGGTCTACCAACCAATTGAATCTAAGGCATAATCTCAGTTGAACTCGTCAGGTATATGAGCCAGGCCACCTGATTTCTATATAAGAAACACCGTCACGGATCGTGCATTCAGTTTCCTACCATTCAAATATACACACCGGAGTTAATTTTCTAAGAAGCTTGATTCATTTTTTTTTCTAAATTTAATCAGTGTTTTTAATTTTTATATTTTAGGTGAGTTTCAGTCGAACATTGCGCCAAAGTGACACGAAAAATAATCGAAAAGTGTGTGCCATACATATTGTGAACCAAAATGAATGAAATATTTTCAAGTGTTAATTATAGTGAATCCCCCTTCGCCAAAAAAAAAAAATAATAATTTACAAACTCATTACATCCTGTTACTAAAGTAAAAAAAAATTGTTTCTTAATTTTAAAGGAGAACAATCACAGAAGAATTTTTTTCCCAAAGGAATAATTATTAAACTAGTTAATTTCAAAGGAGTAATTATTAAATTAATTAATTTCAAAGGAATAATTATTAAATTAATTAATTTCAAAGGAATAATTATTAAATTAATTAATTTCAAAGGAGTAATTAATTAATTATAAAGGGAAAATTAATTTTAATTAATAATAATCAGAAAAAATTATTTCCTAAGGGATTTTCAAATGTATTCTTCAAAACATCGGTTAGAGAAGAAATAACAGATTTTGATTAAAAACAAGTTTTAAACATTGATAATCTTCAACATAATTTGAAGAAAAAGACAAATTTCGATTATCTAATATGATCTAATTTTATAGCCTCATTTCGATCGTGTCACGCGCTTATTATTAAGTAATTCCCAAACAGATTTAGAAAGTTTTTAGATCAAGTCTGTTATTAGTTTAAAAAAAATAAAATTCAAGTTTCGTAGGCAAAGAAAGTTTCTCTTGAAACCCACGAGTATAGACCTGACGTGTGGCGGCTTACATTTTTATTAATAAATAATACGTAATGAATTTTTCTCTCCGATAGCATAATAGACACATAATAATATGACACGAAATACAAGAACTTAGAACAGAAATAAAAAGAAACTAGAGAAAAACTATTGAAGTCAAAAAGTAATAAAACAAAATTTTTTACCTAAAGTTTTTTTTTTAGTTATAATTAAAGAACTAAAATGTAATAAAACAAAAAAGAACTTAATTTTCTATTAAGAATTCTAAACATACTGTAATCAATTAAAAGAATGGATTTAATTTTCAAACAAATAGTTTTGACTATGTATAAATTTTCGAATAATAATTTTTAATAAAAATAAGTAATAAAAATAAGTAATAAAAATAAATGTATAAATGTAAATTAAGACTTGTTTTAATTTCCGAATGAACAAAAGAAGTACCAATTTTGAATACGTGCAAACATTCGTTAGGCATTATTCAAGGATGTTATACTTGCTTGCCTTTCGCTGGCAGAGAATTTGAGACAAGGGCATATCCGCTTCCTTATTTGCCAGCAAAATGTAACCACTACTGTATGGTATACACACTGTCTGACATGACAACTACATTTTACACTCGTATTTCAACTTTTCACACCCATTGAAATAGTACAAAAATGATAAAAACCACACAAAATAAATTACATGTCATGTGCAGAAGAAATTTCTACTTCAGAGCATTTACATAATGTAAAGTTTCATTTTTTATTTGCAAGCACAAAGAAAATTATTTAAATTTTATAGTAAACATTGTTTACTTAGAAATTTAGAAGCATTTGTAAATTTTGTGTCCAAAAGTTTCAAATTTAGAAGAAAATATATTTGATTAAAATAATTAATTACTTGCTTGACTAGCGTTAAACAAATATTTATTCCAGTGGTATCGTTGGTGACAGTGTTAATTTATCAATAAGTATTATCATTGGTAGCAATCAATTTATCGAGTTGTAGAAATGGAACCAGAAAATTTATCGACTCATGTTACTGCTATCAATAAATTTATTTAGTTTTATTGCTGGTAACGTTACACTTCTTTAGTATTATTGCTGGTAACAATAAAACTTCTTTAGTACTATTACTGGTATCGAGAAACTATTTAGTATTTCTTCTGGTACCAGTGAACTTCTTTAGTATTATTGCTGGTACCAAAGGATTTATCGAATAGTAACTATGATATCAATAAATTTACCAAGTTATATAATTGGCACCGAAAAATTTATCGAGTAATATTATTGGTACCAATAAATTTCTTGAATATTATTGCTGGTACCAGATGATTTATCGAATAGTATCAATAGTACCAGCAGATTTGTCAAGTAATATTATTGGTACCAGCAAATTTAATGAGTAATATTATTGGTACCAGCAAATTTAATGAGTAATATTATTAGTACCAATAAATTTCTTGAATATTATTGCTGGTACCAAAGGGTTTATCAACTGGTTGCTATGTTGTTGGTACTGATAAATTTATTGAATAATATTATTTGTACCAATAAGTTTCTTTGACTATTATTGCTGGTACCAGAGGATTCATCGAGTGTTATTAATTGCATTATTAAATTTAATAATTAATTTTGTTGATACTAATAGATTTCTTGAATATTATTGCTGGTACCAGAGGATTTATCAAATGGTATCAATGGTACCAATAAATTTACTAAGTTGTATAATTGGTGACAACAAATTTATCGAGTAATAATATTGGTTCGAAAAAATTTCTTGAATACTATTGCTGGTACCAGAAGATTTACTTTTTGGCATCACAGTTACTAAAATATTTATTAAGTTGCATAATTAAAATCAACTAAATTTGTTGAGTGATAATATTCGCACCAATAAATTTCTTGAGAATTATTGCTGATTTAATTTATTGCTGATACAATTTATTGAGTAACATTATTGATACCAATATAATTTGTTAAATATTATTGCTGATATCAGAGGATTTACCAAGTAGTATCAATTATAGCAGTACATTTTACGAGTAACATTGCTGGTATCAATAAATATTTGAAGTTATATCGCTGGTACCAAAAGATTTACTGTAGCGTTGGTATGAATATATTTCTTGAGTATTATTGCTGGTACCAGAGGATTCATTTAGTGGTACCAATGGTATCAGTAAATTCAACGATTAATATTATTGGTACCGACGAATTTCTTGAGTATTATTGCTGGTACCAGAGAATTTATCAACTGGTTACAATGGTACCCGCAGATTTTATGAGTAACATTACTGGTACCAGCAGATTTATTTAGTAATATGATTGGTACCAACGAATTTCTTGAGTATTGTTGCTGGTCCCAGAGAATTTATCAACTTTGGTTGCTATGGTGTCAGCAAATTCATCATCACCATCATTGATACCAATAAATTTACTAAATAATATTATTTGTACCAATAAGTTTCTAGACTATTATTGCTGGTACCAGATGATTCATTGAGTGGTATCAATGGTATCAGTAAATTCAACGAGTAATATTATTGGTACCAATAAATTTCTTGAGTATTTTCGCTGGTACCAGAGTATTTACTGTGTGGCATCGTTGGTACCATTCGATGCACCATTTTCTGTATGTTAAGAGTGTTATTTAATTAAAAAATAAACTTATTTCAGATAAAATGCAAAAGCTTTTCATCATTTGCATTCTAATAGCAGGGGAATGCTTGGCTGCACCGCAATTTATTATCGAACGCTCATCATCTTTGTTCAGTCATCCTGCGGTTGTCGTTAATTCCGAAATGGAAGACGCTTTACCAAATGAATTGAGAAATGATTTTTACAAAAATCCTCTCATTGCTGCTGGCCTGGCAAAAGAGTCGTTGCTCACGGGGAAAGAAATGCAGGTACAACTATTTATTAGTTTTAAAAAAATTATATAAAAAATTGTTTAAAAAATTGTATAAGAAACTTATTTCAAAACAACTAAATCGTCAATTTTGTATAGAATATTTTATTTTATTTTAATATTATTTTGTTTTTAGGTGAACCATCGTGATGCCGATGATATTCCCAGAGAACGAGTATACAGTATTCTCCATAATGCTGGTTTCGTTAGAAGATAATACGACAAAAAAAAAAATAAGAATTCAACATTTCCACTATCCATTATAATCGCAAACTCCATTTAAAGTATTATTTATTATGCATTGCCATATTATTATCTAATATAGAAAATGTCAAATACATTTTTTACTACACAATGCCATATACATAGAATAATTGTAGTAAATCAAAATCCCCCAAATAGTAGACGAAAATAAAATTTCAATACTTTACAATTTTTCCCAATGTAATGTTTTTTTTATAAACGATTATTGTAAATACATACTTTTAATTTTACTATTTTCGTTAAATTTATTTGAAAACCCCTATTATATCTTAAAACTAGAAATTGAAATCTGATAGTCCGCAAATATATACCAATAAAATTTTTATAGACTGACTTTTGAAAGGAAAAAGCGAAAACTTAATATTCTTAATGTAAAATGAAGACGGTGGTAAAGTGAATTTCTACAAACTGCAACCAGACGTTCAATCTAGTTAGTTTGAAATCGTATTTTCAGGAAATAACGGTAATCCAACTAGTATATAAACTTGCTAAATGAACTTCATTTGCCTCGAGTATAAAATGTTTCAGAACAATTTTAATAAAAATAATTTTTAAGTATCAATAACTTGTTTAATTATTACCTAAATTTATCGTTTATTTATTATTTATTAATAATTATAATTTTACAAATATAGAAAATAATTATCAATATATACTAGTATTCCCAATACTAAAATCTTTTTTATTTATTTACTTTTTTTATTTTCTATTTAAATTTAATTATTTTTATTGTATAGTATTTTCTATTATTTAATAATAATAATCTAATAATTTCAATTAATTATTATTACCTAATTTGATTATTCTTAAATTATTAATAGTAATAATAATTATTAATATGTCAGACAATTATTATAAAATGTTAATTGTTAGCAGATTAATATTATAAATATTATTATTAAATATTAATTATTATCATCTTTCACTATTATTAATAATTATTGTTATCAGGTTATTATTATTAATAATTATTGTTACCAGGTCATCATTATTAATAATTATTTTTATCAGGTTATTATTATTAATAATTACTGTTATCAGGTCATTATTATTGTTAATTATTTTTAGCAGGTCATTGTTTTTATTAATTATTTTAGCAGATTTTGATTATTATTAATTACTATAAGGGTAGTATTATTAATTATTGTTAGCCGATTATTATTATTAATTAATTTGAATTTAATGAATAAACAAGGTAATGAATAAGGGTTTTTTTAATTAATTATTGTTATCAAGTCATTATTAGGTACTATTATTAATTATTCTTGTCAGGGTATTATTAATACTTATTGTTATCAGGTCATTATTATCAATTACTATTATCATAATAAATATATAATAATTATTACCACCACGAATTAGTGTTATTCAATAATAAATATTATTACCATGATTTAATAGTTACTTCACATTAAACAGATTTTACGCATGAATAGAAAATAATTCTTGATAAATAATCAACGAGTATTTATCACCTATAAAAGCTTTCTAAAATTTCCTTTCCCATAGAATATATATATATTATAGAATTTTTCCTCTTCTTAAAAGTTACATTCTTCAGAAAGTCAATGATCATTTTCACCGTATATTATAAAAGTAACGATTGAGGAAGAGCAGGCAATATAAATTTAATGTCATCCTTAATTTTTGCTAAATGTGCCGCAAAAATTGCATATTTTTTCTTCCTAGTTCTTTGATTTGTTTGTTCATTTCGTATTTTAATTTTTAATATAAAAAGTATATTTAAGTATTTTCACCTTTTTTATCTTTTTAGTTTTCGTCGAATTTTGACTTTTGCTCATTTTGTTTTTTATTTTTTTGAGTAAATTCTTGAAATTTTTGTGTATTATAGTATAAGTACTGCGGGATAATAGGATATAGACTAAGAGTGAGAGCGTCGCCAATGTTTGTCGTCTCACGAGTTTATAGTTAAATCTGTGAAAAGTATAGGAGTCGAAGGAAAGTAAACATGGTACATAGAAGGAAGTTGAAATCCTCGATAATCCACAGCATTGAAGCGGGGGCGACAGCTGCACGATCTTCTAACATGCACACAAATAATGGCAAAATGAAAATAAATTTTTATATACATTCATATATTTACATAGAAAATTATTTAATTATTATTATTCTATTTTTTAATTAAATTATCCATTTTCTTAGTCAAAAACAAATGAAAATAAATTTTTATATACATTCATATATTTACATAGAAAATTATTTAATTATTATTATTCTATTTTTTAATTAAATTATCCATTTTCTTAGTCAAAAACAAGTATATTATTGAAATAAAAAAATTATATTATTATTTTGTTATTTTATAACGCAATATATTATTAATTTTAAATGAATTTAATTAGAAATATAAAAAAAAACTTAGATTTAAAAAAAAATTTTAAAACTAAAATTCTTCTGAAATTATAGTTTAATTTTTTTAATATATATTTAATTGATAATTAAAAATAATGGATTTATAGAAGAATTTTAATTAAAAACACTAAAACAAATTGAATTTTGAAAATCAATTACAAATGATTGAAGAAATTCAATTATTTTCAAAAGTAGTAAAATTTTTCTCAGAAATTCAATTATTTTCGAAAATTTTAATAAAATTCTTAGAAAAATTGTAATAATTTTCAAAAACTTTCCCCAATTCAATGATTTTTAATATCTACTACTTTGATAAAAATTCGTAAAAGAATTCAATTAGTTAAAAAAATTTTTAATAAAATTCTACGCAAACATTTCATTACTTTCATAAATAATAAAAATTTCACAGGAATTCAATTATTTACAAATTATTTCCATATATTATTCAATTATTTTCATAAATAATAAAACTCAATGCTGAATTTCAATTATTTTTAATACAATTTTAATGAAATTCCTCGAAAAGTTATTATTCTTAAAATTTTTATTAAAATTTATCAAAGAAATTTAATTATTTTAATAACCTTTGCTACAATTTATTTATTAGAATTTAAGTATTATTTTTAATATCTTTTTCATTAAATTTCTTAAAAGAATAAAATTATTTTCAAAAATTTTAATTAAATTCTGTGCGTAACACTTCAATTTTTTTCAAAATAATTTCAATAAAATTCCTCGCAGAAATCGAATTATATTTAAAAATTTACAAAAATTCTCGTCAAAATTTCAATTATCTTTATAAATAATAAAATTTTTCTCCGAAATTCAATTATTTTCAAAAATTTTAATAAAATTCTTGACAGGATTTCAATTATTTTCAATTATTTTTAATACATTTTTCATCAAATTTCTCGAAGAATGCAATTATTCTTAATATTAAAATTTGTTAATAAAATTCTTTACAAAAATTCAATTTTAAGAAACAATTAATTGTTTAATAAAATATTTATTTTTATAGTTAAATAATTAAATTCTCGTAGAATTTTCTAATAAAAATTGATTTAAAAATGAATTTCAAATTAAAAATCTTTGAAAATTTAAACTTTTAATACTTTTAATTGAGAATTCTATAAAAATAATTTTTCTCAATAAGTTTAATGGAATTTTTTTTAATTATTTAAAGTTTTTAATTTCCAATATATTTAATTGAAGTCAGAATAATCGAAATTTCGTAAAATTAAATTGTAAACAAAAGAATTTGAAAATTCACAAAGAACTTTTTCAAAAATTATTAAAAATAATTGACTTAATGAAGAATTTTAGTTGAAAATTCTAGAAATAAATAATAATTGTAATGATAAAAATAATTTTTTATGAAGTTATAGTAACAAAGTTAGCAAGTTTTAATTATTATAAAACACGAAGAAAGCGATCACTCCGAGTCGAAGACTCGGAGTGATCGATGTCTTCATGTTTTATAATAATATTCTTATATGTAATTGAATTTCAAATTTTAGAATATCTTAATTTCTATAAAAAAAATAATGATTATTATTATTATTATTATTATTATTATTATTATTATTATTATTATTATTATAACAATTGCATTATTATTTAATTATACAATTGTTTTAATTTTCACTTATTTATTTATTTAATTTTTCTACAAATTCTTTCGCGTACTCGATAAGAAGATTTATTTGTTTATTTATTTATTTATTTAAATGTTCATAAGGGGGAGACAATAATTTTTCAATGCATTAATTGTTTCATCAATTAAGTAAATAATTAAGAAAGAAAAAAATTAAGAAAAATCAATTTTTGTTGTCAAATTCAATCTAAATGGATTTTTAGAGTTCTTTTTTTTGTTATTTATTAATTTTTTTTTTTTTTAAAGAAATTATTTTTATTTTTATATTTAAATGAATTTATCACTTGGTAAACATTATATTTTTATTTTTATTTAATTATATATTTATTTTTTTATTTATATATATTTTTTTTTAATAAATACAAAAATGAAAAAACCCTAAAAATCCATTTAGACTGAATTTCACAATAAAAATTGATCAGAATTTTAATTTCGTTTTGGGAGAATTTTCCAAAGAACTTAATGAATATATGGAAGCGGTTTTCGGTAAATGAGATAATTTCCACTGAATTATGAGATCATTTTGTCCCTATTGTAGCAACTGGAGTCAACTATGTGTGTGTGTGTGTGAGTGTGTATTTGTAATGCTATTAATGATCATAGAAAAGCCATTCGCATTTGTGATTATATGGTGAACAGAAACGCTTGCCTGCATTGTCTTCGAGTGATTCTTGCATTGACACATGTGGTCCTACATCATAGACGTTGCAATTATTGCATCAGCGAAGATGAAGCTCAGATTGTCTCTTTTGTCCGAAGAAATTCAGACTTACCTTTCCCTCACCCAGTTTAAAATATAGAAATTTTTATTTTCGTTACAGAGAACATTTTTTTTCACTTATCAAATATTTAAATTTTTAATATCAACTTTTAATTTATTCCATGAAAGAAGCTTAAAAATTGAAAAGCCCTTTTTCCCTTTCGCTCTATTGAATTTTTTATTTTGCATTCGTTTTTGCCTCTCTTCCTCGTTTCGAAAAAAATAGTATTAATAATAAAGATAAAATAATAATATATAATATAAATATAAATAAATATTAATAATATAAATAATATAAATAAAAGAAAAAAAAGAAAAAATAGAAATAATATGAGTCAATAACAACGAAAATAAAGAAATAAAAGAGAAAATAAATATATTCAGAAATACTTTTCAATTTCTCTTACATTGCAATTTTCTTTTCTTCTTTTTTATTCCAAAGAAAAAAAAATGTAAGACAAAAATTAAATTAATTTGAAAGAAAAATACAGAAATAAAAGATAAGAAACTAAAGAATTATTATATTAAATGAAAAACTAATTTTTTGTTTCTAAAAATAAATCAGTAATTTTTTTTGATTTTTTACTATTTTAATTTCCACTTTTTTCTTTATTTTATTCCAAAGAGAAAAAATAATAAGTGAAGAAATAAAATAAACGCATTCCAAAGAAAATGAGGAATTATTGTAATAATAAAAAAATTACTTTTTCTCTTAAAAAATAAATCAGTAATTTTTCTTCTCTTCTAGTATTTTAATTTCTTCTTTTTTTTATTTAGAAAGAATTTCAATAACAAAGTGAAGAAATAAAATAAACACATTTCAAAGAAAATAAAGAATTATTATATTATATGAAAAACAAATTTTTTTTTTACACTCTTAAAAATTATTAAACTAAGTTTTATTTTTTCTACTATTTGAATTTTTTTTCTTATCATTCAAAAGAGAAGAAATAACAACAAAGTGAAGAAATAAAATAATCACATTTCAAGGAAAATGAAGAAAGAAATTAAATTTATTTAACAGAAAACGAAGAAATAAAAGATCAAAAGGAAATACAATAACTAGTAATAGTTTTCTCCTTTCTATTATTTTTATTTTTTTATTTTAGAAAAAGTTACAATAACAAAGTGAAGAAATAAAATAAACACATTTCAAAAAGAAAATGAAGAATTTATTTTTTTGCTCCTCCAAATTAATCCAGTAAGTTTTTTCTACGATTTCAATTTTTTTATCATTCAAAAAAAAAAAAAAAAAAAAAATAACAAAATAACAAAATGAAAAAATACATTTGAAAGAAAGTGAAGAAATAAAAGAAGAAGAAATTCATCTCATTGTTCAACTGAGATTATTTTTCTTTCTATTGTTTTGTTGTAAAAAGAAGAAATAAATTCTTTATCTTCTTCTTATATTCTATTAAAATAAATCATAAGGAATGAAAAAGTAGAAGAAAATAAAAAATATACAGATAAAAAAACCAAGAAATAAAAAAACAAAATTTCATAGTTTTTGTCTCAAGAAAACTTTTCTATTTCAAGTAAAATTTTTTCTCTAATATTCAGTATTATAATAATATATTATTGAGTACCTATTATACTCTCTAAATTTAAATTAGTGAATTACTTTTATCTTTTAAATTAGTAAATTTTACTAATAAATTAGTAGAAATTACTATTTATTAGTAGCAATAGTATATAAAAGAATTTATTATTTATAAGTAAAATTTTTAATTAGTAAAATTAGTAGTAGAAATTACTAATAATTAGTAAAAATTTTTAATAGTAAAATTAGTAGTAGAAATTACTATTTATTAGAAAAACTTTGAAAAGTAAAACTATTAGTAGAAAGTACTATTTATTAGTAAAATTTTTTAATAGTAAAATTAGTAGTAGCAATTACTATTTATTATTAGAAATAGTATGTGTAAAAATGACTATTCATTAGTAGAAATAGTATTAGTAAAAATGACTATTTATATACGTAAAACTTTTTTTAATTTTACTAAAAAAAGAGTAGAAATTATTATTTATTAGTAAAAATAGTATTAGTACAAATTATTATTTACTAGTAAAACTTTTAATAGTAAAACTTTTAATAGAAAAATATTAGTAGAAATTACTATTTATTAGTAAAATTTTTTAATAGTAAAATTAGTAGTAGCAATTACTATTTATTATTAGAAATAGTATGTGTAAAAATGACTATTCATTAGTAGAAATAGTATTAGTAAAAATGACTATTTATATACGTAAAACTTTTTTTAATTTTACTAAAAAAAGAGTAGAAATTATTATTTATTAGTAAAAATATTATTAGTACAAATTATTATTTACTAGTAAAACTTTTAATAGTAAAACTTTTAATAGAAAAATATTAGTAGAAATTACTATTTATTAGTAAAATTTTTTAATAGTAAAATTAGTAGTAGCAATTACTATTTATTATTAGAAATAGTATGTGTAAAAATGACTATTCATTAGTAGAAATAGTATTAGTAAAAATGACTATTTATATACGTAAAACTTTTTTTAATTTTACTAAAAAAAGAGTAGAAATTATTATTTATTAGTAAAAATAGTATTAGTACAAATTATTATTTACTAGTAAAACTTTTAATAGTAAAACTTTTAATAGAAAAATATTAGTAGAAATTACTATTTATTAGTAAAATTTTTTAATAGTAAAATTAGTAGTAGCAATTACTATTTATTATTAGAAATAGTATGTGTAAAAATGACTATTCATTAGTAGAAATAGTATTAGTAAAAATGACTATTTATATACGTAAAACTTTTTTTAATTTTACTAAAAAAAGAGTAGAAATTATTATTTATTAGTAAAAATATTATTAGTACAAATTATTATTTACTAGTAAAACTTTTAATAGTAAAACTTTTAATAGAAAAATATTAGTAGAAATTACTATTTATTAGTAAAATTTTTTAATAGTAAAATTAGTAGTAGCAATTACTATTTATTATTAGAAATAGTATGTGTAAAAATGACTATTCATTAGTAGAAATAGTATTAGTAAAAATGACTATTTATATACGTAAAACTTTTTTTAATTTTACTAAAAAAAGAGTAGAAATTATTATTTATTAGTAAAAATAGTATTAGTACAAATTATTATTTACTAGTAAAACTTTTAATAGTAAAACTTTTAATAGTAAAAGTATTAGTAGAAATTACTATTTATTAGTAAAATTTTTTAATAGTAAAATTAGTAGTAGCAATTACTATTTATTATTAGAAATAGTATGTGTAAAAATGACTATTCATTAGTAGAAATAGTATTAGTAAAAATGACTATTTATATACGTAAAACTTTTCTTAATTTTACTAAAAAAAGAGTAGAAATTATTATTTATTAGTAAAAATATTATTAGTACAAATTATTATTTACTAGTAAAACTTTTAATAGTAAAACTTTTAATAGTAAAAGTATTAGTAGAAATTACTATTTATTAGTACAAATTTTCGATAGTAAAATTAGTAGTATAAATCACTATTTATTATTAGAAATAGTATTAGTAAAAATGACTATTTATTAGTAAAACTTTTAATAGTAAAACTTTTTTTTAGTTTTACTAAAAAATAGTAGAAATTACTATTTATTGGTAAAAATAGTATTAGTAAAAATTATTTATTAGTAAAAATAGTATTAGTAAAAATGACTATTTATTAGTAAAACTTTTAATAGTAAAACTTTTTTTAGTTTTACTAAAAAATAGTAGAAATTACTATTTATTGGTAAAAATAGTATTAGTAAAAATTATTTATTAGTAAAAATAGTATTAGTAAAAATGACTATTTATTAGTAAAACTTTTAATAGTAAAAATAGTATTAGTAGAAACTACTATTTATTAGTAAAATTAGTATTATTATTAATTAAGAATAAATTATTTTTAAACATAATTAACTTTTTGTAGTATTCATATCACAATATTGCAAAAGTGATAAAACGAAATTAACTTGACTATTATTTGTAATAGAGTGATTTCCCTGAAATTGAGAGTGGAATGAACCTGGTCCTATATATCGCGTAACTGTTAACCTAGATTCAGAATAATTTGCGTTCACAAAATATATCGTCTGAGTTGATTGTGTATCCGTTCGGTTTATATACACGTATCTAGGTATAGAGTGTACTATTAGGATGCGTCCGGGAAAAGACATACTGTGGGGATGTACTATAAATGCGAATGGTGAATGCTGGATCCGTGCAGATTCTCAATTCGTTGTCCTTCGTGAAGCAATCTCGGGAAACGAGAACACAGTGATCTTGTCTAACTTCCCAAGCCAACTTACTCTCCAAGAAAACGATCGAGGAAAATCGTTTTAACGATCCACAAGCATTTTTTTCTCTGTCTCTATCGTTTGGATAATAAACAAGGTTGGTTGTCTCCTTATCAAGATCACAATTTTTTTTTATATAAAGAACACTCTCGCGATAAGAAAACTAACAATTTTAGAAAAAAAAAAAGTAAATGACCGTTTTTTTTCCTCTGTTTTTTTGCGAAAAAAGTGTTTTCAATTCTATTTAATTTTCTTATTCTTTCTTTTCTTTTCTAATTGATAAAAATAATATTTTCTCGTGTGGTGAGAATGTAAACAAAACAAAAAATGTTGATAAATAATTTTTCTTCTAGTAAATGTATTTCTTTATTCATTAATAAGAATTTATTAACACCTACTTTTTTAATTTATTAATTTATTATAACAAGTTAAAAATATTGTATCGAATTTTTTTTTTATTCCCTTTTTTTCAATTTAAGAGTTTTTTTTTGTAAATTTACAAGTGTTTTTGTTCTTTTACTTTTGCGCTCCAAGAAAAAAAAAATAGAGAACATTTTTTTTTTTGATGAGAAAAAATAAATAGGAAAAAAATGTTAATTACCAATTTTTCTATTTGAATTTAGAATTTATTAATAAGAAGAAAAAAAAAGTTAAAAATTGTTAAAAATTTTACTCTTTTTAAAGAAATGAAAAACATTTTTTCATTTTAAGATTTTTCTAAAATTTACAAAAAAAAATATCGTTGATCTTTTGCGTTGCAAGTAACAAAAAAATAGATATTTTTTTAGAATGAGAAAAAATAAAAATAAATAGAAGAAAAAATTGTTAATTACCAATTTTTCTATTTTAACTTAGAATTTATTAATATGAAAAAAAAAATTAAATTCAAAATCGTGAAAAAATTTACCGTTTTTAAACAAATGTCGAAATTTTTTTCCTAACATTTTTCCGGTTTAAGGATTTTTTAAAATTTACAATAAATATTTTTGTTCCTCTATTTTTACATTACAAAAAAAATTGTCATAATTTTTTTTATTAACATTTTTTGGTTCAATGTTTTTTTTAAATTATCAAAAAAATATTGTTGCTCTTTTTTTACTTTTGCGTTGCAAGTAAGAAAAAATAGAGAAGATTTTTTAGAATAAAAATAAATAAAAAGAACAAAAAAATTTAATTACTTTTGACTGATTAATTACTATATTAATTCATTAATTATAAAAAACTAATTCTATTTTAAACCAGAATTTGTAAATAAGAAAAAACCTAAGTTAAAAATAACATTGTTTTTCTAAGGATATCAAATTGAGACAAAAAACGATAAATTGAGATAAATATATAATTATATATTTATTTATATTAGATTCGTTTTTTATCTCAATTTGATATCCTTAGAAAAACTGTGAACTAGAGAAATTTTCCTATTTTTAAACAATTGTAATTTTTTAAAAATTCTTTAAAAAATAAATTTAATTCTTTTATTAAATAGCCATTTTAAAATTAAACAAATATTTTTGTTTTCTTTTTATTTATGCGTTGAAAGAACAAAAAAATAGTAGAAAATATTTTTTATAGAATGAGAAGCAAAAAAAAAAAAAAAACGATCGATCGATCTTTTATAGTTTCGGAAGAGACTGAAGATTTTATCGTGATCCAGTTGCAATTATCTGATGAAATAGAATTTTCTCGCAACGTCCTGAAAGTATCATCATTGCAAAATATTTTATATTGCTTTCCGAATGCA
This sequence comes from Leptopilina syphax, assembly GCA_032872505.1. NCBI lineage: Eukaryota > Metazoa > Arthropoda > Insecta > Hymenoptera > Figitidae > Leptopilina > Leptopilina syphax. Next base: position 41,964,065 of record CM065469.1, read on the forward strand.
GAAAACAAGAATAATAAATAATACAAAAAATAGAAGGAAAATATTAACTCATGATGATCATTTCAGGGAGATGAATGTGATCCTTGTTGTTGCCGTCACAATTCTTGCTGTTGTTTCATCAGAACCAGTAAGTATAGTTATTAAATAGTTTATATTTATACAAAACGGGAAAGAATAAAAACAATTTTTTATTTCATGTTAAAATAGAATTTTTTTTAATTACCAAAATTGGCTTAATATTTTAACTATATTAGTAGATTAAATATTAACGAGACATTTAATTAATTTTGGTCATAATTATCCCTTAATTATTCCAAATCGAAAGCGGTTTTTGGGAATTTTTACATTTTCATCTTCAGTTCCGCATAGGAAAAGAATTTTGTTACTTTTCTATTCAAAAATAGACTTATTTATTTAAAAAAATGTATGTAATTATTATCAGTAAAATCGATGAAAAAACAACAGGAAAAAAAATAATTTTACAAAAAAGGGAAATATAGAAAAAAAATGTAAAAATATTAAAAATTAATAAATTATTTAATTAAAATTTTACTAATTAAAATTTTCTAAACATTTTGAAATTTAATTATTTTTAAAAATTTCTACTATAACGCTTCTAGTATTCAATTATTTTCTAAAATTTTAACTGAAATTTTGTTTCGAATCAATTCTCATCAGAAATTATTGTTAAAAAATAATTGACATAATAATTGAATGTTAATTACTAATTTTAATTCAATTTTTATCAGAAAGTTTTATGAGAATTCAATTATTTAAAATATAAAAAAAATAATTGATATAATAATTGAATGTTAATCAATAATTTTAAATCAATTTTTAACAGAAATTTCTAAGAGAATCCAATTATTTAAATATAAAAAAAAATAATTGATAAAATAATTGAATATTATAATTACTAAAATTTTTGGAAACAATTTGATTCTTTCGAGGAATTGAATTAAAATTCTATTGAAAATAATTAAACTTTTATAAACAAATTTTATGAAAAGTTTTGATAATAATTAAATTCTCTCGAAGAGAGATTCAATGTTTTGAAAATAATTGTATTTTTGCGAAGAATTTTATTATACAATTTTCAAAAATAATTGAATTCTTTTGAGAAATTTCATAAAAATTGAAATGAAAATATAATTGAATTTCTGTGAAGAATTTCATTGTTTGTGAAAATACTTGAATTTTTAGCAAAGATTTTGAATAATTTAATATTTTTCTTTCAAAATCGAAAAATGAGTAATTTATTAAAATATATTAGAAGGGAGAGAAAAAAACATTTCTAATTAATTTTTTTATTTCAATTACAATGCAGAAGATATTTATTTTATTCAAATAACTGATTACTTGACTATTAAGTAATAACAAATAAATATTTACTTAAATCAAATTTTTATTTAAATCAAATACATTGTATTTGAACTAAAAATTTGATTTAGTAAATTACTTTTTTCTTTTGAATTAGTATATTTTACTGATAAATGAGTAGAAATTACTATTTATTAGTAGCAATAGTATATAATAGAATTTACTATTTATAATTACAATTTTTAAATAGTAAAATTAGTAGTAGAAATTACTAGTTATTAGTAAAATTCTTTAATAGTAAAATTAGTAATAGAAATTACTATTTATTAGTGAAACTTTTAATAGTAAAACTAATAGTAGAAATTACTATTTATTAGTAGAAATTTTTAATAGTAACATTAGTAGTAGCAATTAATATTTATTAGTAATACTTTTAATAATAAAACTATTAGTAGAAATTACTATTAATTAGTTAAATGTTTTAATAGTAAAAGTAGTAGTAGTTTATTATTAGAAATAGTATTTGTAGAAATTACTATTTATTAGTAGAAATAGTATTAGTAAAAATGACTATTTATTAGTAATACTTTTAATAGTAAAACTATATTAGTAGAAATTTTAATATTTGAAGCAAATATCATTTCGTTGATTTAAACAAAAATTATTTGATTCAATAAGTAAATATTTAGTTGACAAAAAACAATTGTTTGTTTCATTCAAATAAATTTTTGTAGTGTATTTTAAAGTAACTGAAAGTTTAACTTTAAAGTAGTGCAAATATTAAAAAAAAAAAAAAGGAAAAAAGAGCTTTTGTGGCCCAAATAAAAAAAAGTACGCAAATAGTATCAAATCGTAAAAAAAATAGTAAATAGTAGATAGTAGGTTTTAGTAGATGAGTGCAAAGCATTATTTATTTATATATATATATATATATATATATATATATATATATATATATATATATATATATAAAATTGCATAAGTCGTGAAGAGCAACTACTGCACTCTATTTAGAGAGAGGCTCTCGAGAAGACTAAGAGAAATTGCACAATATTTATAGAAATGTGGTACATATAAGATTCACTTTCTACAATCACGAGCTTCTTGTTTATAACGCTTCTTCGATCAACAGCATCGAACGATTCACGAGATTATAATATAATTAATTGCCCACTCGCGGCTCGTAAATCGATTCTAATTTTACTTTTATGGAGTTGAGGAAGCATTAAAACACACATATAATAGTTTATATTATTATGTATATACAGAAAGTTAGTTAAAATCTTCATTTCCTTATAAGTTTTCTTTTCTCTTCTCTATCCAAAACATCAAAAAAAAATCGAAGAAAAGAAGAAAAAATTCTAAACTTTCCTGTCCATTTGTAAATTTTTATACTGTAATAATTTTAGATTACGATTACAAAAAGAATGTCAATTAAAATAATTAATGTTCCATTGAATTAATTAGGGGACATTTTTTTCTTATAATATAATATTAATAAACTCAGCAGGTGATTAAAATTCTAATTTGACAGATTGGCGACAGGCGGACGAGGGATGTGAAAGATATTCTAACCGATGGATCAAGTGATGAGAGGAATTCATCTCATTCGTTGAATGAAAATGAATCCGAGGATTATGATCAGAACAATGGACTGGATGCTGTGCCTGGTGTTCCTGGCAAGGATTATCCGAATTTCAATTTTATTCCGAAAACATCCTTCACGTGTTCTGATAAGAAACCTGGTGGTTATTATGCTGACATTGAAACACGCTGTCAGGTTCGTTAAAATTTAGTTTCTTTCTATTTTTTGCTTATGATAATGCTCCTGAAGAAAAAAATTATTCAATTCAAATAACCGATTTCTATTATCAAATAAATATTTACCTGAATCAAATAAATTTTTACTTGAACCAAATAAATAGTCACTTGGACCGAATAAATATTTACTTGAATCAAATAATTTTTATTTAAATCAATTAAATTGTATATTCAAACCAATAATTTCAGTATTTGAATCAAATATGAATTAAACCATTTAATTGACTCAAATAAAAATTATTTCATTCAAGGGAAAATTCATATTTAATAATAGACAAGTAATTGGTTATTTCAATCAAATAAATTTTTTTCAGTATATTTATTTACTTATTTTTTTTAATTTACCAAAATAAATGGGAAAAGCCCTTCCGTACAATTAGCACTGAATTATTATTTATTTATAATTAACGTTCATTCATTATTTTACTGTAATATTTATGTAATCACCGTGCACTGTCCACTTTAGCAATGCTTTTTCTACTGAACCGCAGATTCCACTTTGTATCGTTCTTTCAAGTAGAAAAGGAACGTCATAGCGAGACATGCACCTCATTATAACAAGTGAAAAAACTTTCCCGCCAGGACAGTTAATATATATATATATATTTTTTTCAGTTAATTACAAAGTATAAAACTATTAAAAAATTCTAACGTTAAATAAAATTTATTCTTAATTAAAAGAAAATCCTCCTTGTAACACAAAGCGCTAAAGCGCAAATAAATCTACCCAACTTTCTCTGCAAAGATAAAGTACCACAATAATAAAGTTTTTAATTAAATTTTTCAAAAAATGTATTTAAAACGTCTGTAATAATTATTTATATTTCATTAATTTACTTAATATAATTTTGTTAATTTAGCTTCATTTTCATTCAATACACTATTATTGTTTATATATTAAATATTTAAAAAAATGAATATTTAAACTAAATGAAAATAATAATTCAAGTCTGTTAATAATTGTAATCAATAATTTTATTATTAAATTTATTTTTAATTACACAGGAAAAAAAAGTCTGACTTCGTTTACACATTAAATTCAGCCTTAAAAAGAGGCTGAAAGTAAGACTTTTTTTTAGTGTGTATCGATAGAAAATTAAATTCTTTTTATTCATTTTATTAGAGTTTTCGTAAACAATTAAATTTTTTTGAATAATTTCTTTCAACGTTTTGAAATAATTCGATTTGGTGATATTGTATAAAAATCCTACTGAAAATACTTAATTGAATTCATGCAAAGAAATAAATAATTTATAAAAATAATTAATTGAATTTTTCGAATAATTTTATTAAAATTTTAAAATATAGTTAAATTTTTTCGACAAAATTTCATTAAAATTGTATTAAAAATTTGAAATTAATAATTTAAATAATTGATAATTAAAATTGAAAATAATGAAATTCCAGTCAAAAATTAAAAACACTACTAGCCCAATAACACATCTTCATGTCTAAAAATTTTTTTAAACTTCCAAATTCTTAGTCAAAAAATTTTTTACTGGTTCTAACTTATTACTGAAACAATTTCAATTAATATCTGGGCCATCAAAATTAATTTAATTCAGAATTAATAAAAAGTAATCACAGCCGATAATCAGCAGAAGAGGAAAAATTATTTTTTGAGCGAACTTTATCTTCTGTTTATTAACAATTGTTTGTACAAAAATTGTTTACTGGTCCTAAACTATTGCTAGAACAATTCCAATAATTATATGAGTCATTAAAATTAATTTAATTCTTTTGAAGAATTTCATTAAATTGTTTGAAATTAATACGTTTTTTTTTAATAATTTTACTTTAATTTTTTTGATGAATGTTATTAAAATGGACATTTTACAGCAAATTTTATTAAAATTGTATCTAAAATAATTGAATATTCTTACAAAGAATTTTAATATTTGTAAAAATAATTGAATTTCACCCAAGAATTTTTTATTTATGATTTATGAATTTTATTCATTATTTCTAATAAGTTTAATTAATTTTAATTAACAGAAAAAAAATTCTAATTATTCTGTTTTTTGCAGGTTTTCCACGTTTGTAACGTGGGAGATGTGAAGAGTTCCTTTCTATGTCCACCAGGAAGTATTTTTAATCAAAAATATTTAGTTTGCGATTGGTGGTACGATTTTGAATGTGAGCACGCGAGTGATCTTTTTTCCTTCAAAGAAACTGTGAATCGTGAACGAACTGAGACAAATGTCAATAACGGAGACGATCAATTTTACACGAACAATGAAAATTCACAATTAAATCCCAGACAACAATTTTCATCATATCAAGAGAATAATTCCGTGAATGATGCGACTGACTTGTCACTCGCCGGCACTGGCGAAGGTGGTCTTGGCTATTCGAGAAATAAATCGAGTCGACAATTTGAAAAATCATCAAATTCACAAAAATCTTTGAACCAAATTGAACAGAATCAAAATTTAACGAAGCAATTTCCGAAAATATCGACTCCCGTCAATAATGGAAATAATCATTTTCAACAGTCGAGCGAGAATTTTAATGAGCAAAAAAGCAGAAATCAACTGAATTTCAGAAATTATCAAAATTTTAATAAGGAAAACTTTAATACTGCGAATAGAAATTTTAATCGAGAAAACCGAAGGAATAATCAAAACGAAAATTATAATTATCAACAGAGTGAAAATGAAAACTATTATCAAAATGAAAATAGTAGAAGAAATCAAAATGAAAATTATGATCGAAACTATCAAAAAAACTATCAAAATGGAAATAATGAAAGAAGTTATCAAAATGGAAATTCAAATTATCAAAATACAAAAACAAATTCTCAAACAACAAAAACAAATTTTCATTCAAATGAAAATGTATTGAAAAATGTTGATAATAAAGAAGATTTATTGCCAAGAGGTTTTGCCGTAAATTACGGTAAGAATACAAATTCGAAAAATCAAATTCCCCCGAATAATAAACAAAATTTCCCCGAATCGAAAAATATTTTCACGACCCCATCAATTATTAATTATCTCCGCAAAGACGAATCAAATTTCCAACCAGAAGAAATTTACACAAATCCTTACGAATCAACAGAAAATTTGCGAAATCAAGAAAGTGAAGTGCAAGACGACGAGACTATTTTTACCATCGACGAGGAGGACGCCTTCGAAAGGCAAAGACAATCTGAAGTTGATAATACAATTCTAAATAAAAAATTTAACAACAATTTTGAAAGTACCGACGAATTTAATTTCGATTATGATACGGAATCAAGAATATTGTCCTCCGAGAGGCCACCAATTTTTGAAAATAATAATAATAATAATTACAACAGTGACAATAATAATTACAATAATAACAATAATAATTACAATGACAAAAACAATAATTACAATAATAACAATTATTACAATGAAAAATCGAATTCACATTTTTCAAGCAACGTCAATTTGAAAGCAGAGGAAAATTCGGCGAATAAGTATCGAACTGAAAGTACTAATGGAGGGAATTCACATCGGACAATAAATGACCGGAAACTTGATAATAATTTACGTCCACCGCCACCAAATTTTTCAACTGGAAATTCGAATCTAAAAGGAATTGCGAACAAAGAAACGGCCCATAATTCTGGCATAATACCAAATTCGGAGGACAATGGATTCTTTTCATTGGGAATACAAACATCGACGACTGCCTCAAGATCATTTAGTCAAATTAATGAATTTCCAAGTTCTGTCAATAATAATAATTCGAGGCTAACGAATGGAAAAAAATCACAATTTCGATCGAGTCAAAATGATGATAATCAATCAGAAAATGCGTACGATTTTAATGCGCAAAATAATCATGGAACATTTTCCAATTATGAAAATACGAATCAATCGCAAACGAAAGAATATTAGTTTAGATTTTTTTTGTAGTTCTTAAATTAATTTTAATTCAATTAATAATCATTAAAAATTAATTTTAATTAAATTAATAATTATTAAAAATTAATTTTAATTAAATTAATAATTATTAAAAATTAATTTTAATTAAATTATTAATTATTAAAAATTCATTTTTTAATATTAATTAAGATTGATCAAATTAATTGTAGTTAATTTGTTAAAATTTTACTATAATATAAGTATTTAAACTATTTTAAGAAAGAATTTTTTTTAAGAATATTAATTAGATCTTTAATTAATTAATTTAGAGCATTAATCTAAATATTTAATTTTAATTAATTTTTTGTTCAACTAATTAAACTAAAAAAGGATTTCAAACTTTTTTTTTTATTTAATTAGAGGCAAGAGAATAGCAGACTAAAAGTTGATTAAAATAAACGATTACTTTTCTATTATCAAATATTTATATCTATAAAATAAAATTTTTGTTATTAAAAATTGGTTCACATTAAATTTGTTGTAATAAAAATGTAAAATTCAAAAAAAAATTTTAATAACTTATTAAATTTTTTGAACCAATTAAAATTATTGATTATTAAAACTTTTGAACCAATTAACAATTAAAATTTTAGAATTAAAATTTTACAATTAAAATTTTTGAATGAATTAAAATTGACCAAAAATTTCATTAAAATAAAAATTATCTGATTCAAGTGAATATTAATTCGATAATAGATTATTATTTAATATAATAAATGGATTATTTAATAGAGTTGATAATCGTTTATTTGCAAACAAAATACATTTTTTTGTTTGGTGCATAATAGAAAAAAAAACAAATAATTCTGCGGAAATAAATACTTTTTATGTTAAACGAAAACAAAAGAAAAATGAAAAGAAACGTTTATAATTCAAAGACTGAAAGAAAATTGTAACAATTTTTTTGTAGATATTTCATCTTTAGATTTAAATTATAAGAAAATATTATAATATAATTATTTATTGCATAAGAAATCGTAACATGATTGCCATATTTGAGGCTTTTTTCTTAGCAAAAAAATGAAATAAACATTTTGTATTTTTTTAAAACTGAATTATTGTTTTCCTAAATGAAAATTACTATCCAAAAAATATTTTTTCTTTCTTTTCTCAATATTTTTTAATATTTTTTAAAGAATATTTTTTTCGAAATAATATATACAATACAAAAATAATTTTTAATTTTTATTTTATAAAAACGTAGAAATTTTTTTTTTTTATTAAAAATAAAAGTACTTTGATCTTTATTAAATAAATAAGGGATAAAAGAAAAAAATAAAAGAAAGAAAATAAAGAACAGAAAAAAGGAAATCTCTAAATTTGAATTAGTAAAATTGTTTACTAATTTTAGTGAATGACTTTTTGCTTTTGAATTAGTAATTTTTACTAATAAATTAGTGTAAATTACTATTTACTAGTCAAATTTTCTAATTCAAAAGCAAAAAGTCAGTTACTAATTCAAATTTAGAGAGAAAAAAGAAAAAAAATGACAAAAAAAAAGAAAGAAATAAAAGAAATCAAATAAAAAATAGTCAAAAAAATAAAATTAATATTAATTTAAATTACTGTCCATTTTATTATTAAACAATTTAAAATTTTTAAATATTCGATTTTATTAATAAATAATAGATCGAAAATATTTTTATATTCATAAATAAATAAAATTTTGCCAATACTAAATTTTCCTAAAGAGAAATTTTTTTTTTTTGCAAAAAAATGCAGAAGAAAAATTTGGATTCTTAGTTGAGAAGAAATTTTAGATGTAGAGGTGTTGGGTAAAAAAAAACGAATTCTTGGTATGAAGAGAAATAACGATGAGAAAGATGTTGGATTAACTCAATTTGGCACGTCTTTTCCACTCGGTATTTTCACAGATTTAACGGAGGAAAGAAAATTTTTCTTCTTCGTTTATGAACTTTAGCGAAATAGGGACAACGTCATCTAATAAGTATATATATATATATATATTTACTTCAAGGGAATGGAATCATTAAGACCCTATTATGGGAATAGCACACTGAAAATTATTATTACGTGCTTCTCAAGTCGCTAAAGAAATTTTAAATTTCTACAATTATTTTAACTAGTAATTTAACAAACTTTTAAAAACACATTTTCTTCGTGTATATATATAAGAACACATAAAAGTTCATCTTGGGGAAATATTTCAAAAGTCTACCATTACAAATCATATTAATTAAAACAAAGTACGTTCGAGTTATAAAGAATTTTCAAAAAATGGTAAACAATTTCCGGTAATTTTTTTTTGTTTAAAACTCGTCTCTAAACGTAAACTATAATAATTTCACATTTTAAAAAAAATTTTTTTCTGTTCTTTATTTATTAGCAAAAATATACGCGCTTTATTAATTAATTAATTAATTATTTTTCATTTGTTTTGTTTCATTTATAATATTTGATGTAAATTTATTAATAGTTTCAATAATTTATAAGTATAAAATATAAATTAATAATAATTTAAAAATGATAACCTATTTAAGAAAATAATTGGGGATAATTATAAAAACTTTTTTTTGAATATTTTATACACTGAAAAAAAATTTGATTCAAACAATCAATTACTTGTCAGCTATATCAAATGAATATTTACTTGAATCGAATAATTTTTATTTGTGTCAATTAAATTGATTTTAATCAATAATTTCAGTATTTGAATCAAATATGAATTTGAACCATTTAATTGTCTCAATTAAAAATTATTTGATTCAAGTAAATATTTATTTGATAGACGAGTAATCGGTTATTTGAGTCAAATAAACTTTTTTTCAGTGCAAGAATATTTATTAATTAAATTTAATTACTTAATTAATTAAATTTAATTACTTAATTAATTAAATTAAATTACTAACTAAGTTAATTAGTTAATTTTTTTTATTTACCTGTATGTGTTTATTGTTTTTTCACTCTTTATTTACCTGCATTTATTTATTTTTACCTCTAATGATTTTATTTACTTTTTTAAGTATATATATTTTATTGTGAATCAGCAATTACGCCCAAGGCGTTAAAATCCATTCCTTAAAATCAGGTCACGATTCGCAATGTCGATTTACGGAAAGATGCGTTCTTCTTATTTTTGCGCAATCACTGATTGAAGAAGAAATTCAGATCACTTTCGCTGGATTGCAATTCATCAGCGTGAATCCTTTATTTTTTTGGAAAGAGTCATGTCAAGGATGTTGTCTTGAGGTTTTTTTCGTATATAAAAGCCCTGAATTATACATTAACCATGGTATTTAATTCCCGATCGTCTTTCTTCACTGTGGACCCATTGGGAAAGAAAAATCTCTTTTTTCTTATTTTCAATTATACAAATTTAATTTTAATCATGGATTTTATCAGTTTTGCCCTTTTTATTGTTTCCGCGTTTAGTGTTTTCAAGGTACGTGAATTTATTTCTTACTTTTATCAATTTTTCATATTTTTCAATTTTTTTTTTCATGTTCTGTTTACATTTACCTCAAATGACCCTAATTATAATGTTCAGGAATTTCGCAGGTCAGGAAATTCAGGAAAAAGTCAACGATTTTTATTTAAAGTACTGTAAAAAAAATTCAATTTTTACAATTCATAAGAAAATTCTAAATTTTATTTTTTTCTTTGTTTGCCTTATAAACTATTAAATTACCCAGAATTCTAATAAAAAAAAACATTCAATTTATTCTATTTAAATTCTTTTGAAATCAGTTAAATTTTTTAATATATTTTTAATTAATTATTAAACATAATGGATTTATAGAAGAATTTTCATTAAACACACTAAAAAAAATATTGAATTTTGGAGAAGTTACAAGTGATTGCAGAAATTCAATTATCTTAAAAAAATAAAAAGTAATAAAATTCTTCGCAAAAATTCAATTAGGTTCGAAATTTAAAAAAAATTCTTGTCAAAATTTCAATTATCATTATAAATAATGAAAATCTTGTCCAAAATTCAATTACTTTCAAAAAGTTTAATCAAATTCTTCTTAAAAATTTCAATTATTTTCAAAAATTTTCCTCAATTAGACGATTTTCAATATTTATTATTTTAATAAAATTTTCCAAAAGAATTAATTTATTTACAATACAATTTTGATAAAATTATTCACAAAGATTCAATTACTTTTCCTAAATAATAAAAAATTCACAAAAATTCAATTATTTTCAAAAATTTTCCTTAATTCAATGATTTTCAATATCTATTATTTTAATAAAACTTTCCAAAAAAATGCAATTGTTTTAAATAATTTTGAGAAAATTGTTCGTAAAAATTTAATTTTTTTTCTAAATAATAAAATATTCACAGGAATTCAATTATTTACAAATTGTTTATAAATTGCTTCGAAATAATTCAATTATTTTCGCGTAAATAATAAAATTCTTTTTAGCAATTTAATTATTTTCATAAATAATAACATTCTTTTTTGGAATTCAATTATTGTCACAAATAATAAAAATTGATTTGAAAATTAATTTAAGTTTAATTAATTAATTTAATAATTAAATATTGAAAGCATTATAGCGTGAATTTTTAGAAATAATTGAATTTTGAAAAGGTTGTAATTTTTTAACCCTTTTTTAAAATCTTTGAAAATTATAATTTTTCATACTTTTAGCTAACAATTTTGTGAATAAAATTTTGTGAATTTCTGCAATTATTTGTAATTTCTCAAAAATCGAATTTTTTCTAGTGGTTTCAACAAAAATTTTAATAAGAAAATTTTTAAATTTCATCAGTTTCAAAATTGATAATTTTATTAAAAAAAGGCAGTAAGAAGTATAAAATATAAATTATTAATAATTTAAAAATAATAACCTATTTAAGATAATAATTGAGGATGATTGTAAAAAAAATTTTTTGAATATTTTATACACTGAAAAAAATTTTACTCAAATAACCAATTACTTGTCTGCTATCAAATGAATATTTACTTGAATCAAATAATTTTTATTCGAGTCAATTAAATTGATTTGAATCAATAATTTCAGTATTTGAATCAAACATGAATTTGAACCATTTAATTGACTCAAATATTATTTGATTCAATTCAATATTTAATTGATAGTCAAGTAATGGATTATTTGAATCAAATAAATTTTTTCTAGTGTCAGAGTTAAAAGAGTTGTAAGAGTTGTAACGTAAGAGATAAAAATTTTTTATAAGAGTTGAAAAAAATCGAATTAATCAAAAAGTAAGGAAATAACGAAAAATTGGAGAATTGAAAAATATCAATAATTAATGCCCTGACATTTAATATTTATACAGTTGTTGCGAAAGTAAATGCAAAAGGAAAAAAAAGAATAATAATAAAAATTAATATATATTATGCATAACGCCCTTTAGGAATGTAGAACAGAGATCGTGGCGAGAATATAATATAATACTAAACGAGTATGAACTTTCGTGCAATTTCCCTGTCACCTGCAACTTCGATGAAAGATAACTTTTTGACCTCCGCCATTCATTGGCAGTCTCCTATGTCTTTTACCTGTCCGAAGCCATTCATTAATCACATTTTGCATTCATCAGGCTCAAGAGGGCTATATCCTTGCAACGTCAAAGCAACATCATCAGAGGCAAAATTCAAAATCAACAATTACTAATAGTAATAGTAATAATCATAATAATAATAATAATAATAATAAGGAAAATTATTTGGCGAATTCTCGATATTATTCCCAAGAGGCTAATATCCTTGGAATTGCTGGCAAAGACTATCCAAATTTCCATACAATTCCACAAACACAATTTGATTGCGATTCACAATTGTATCCGGGATATTATGCTGATCCTGAATCAAATTGTCAGATGTATCATATTTGTCAGCCGGGAGGACGAAAGGATTCATTTCTCTGTGCGAATGGAACGATTTTTAATCAGGAGAGACTCGTTTGTGAATGGTGGCATAATGTCGATTGCTCCCAAGCTAGAGGCAAATATTCCGTTAACGAAGCTATCATCAAGGAAATGGAGAAAGTTGATAGGTAATTGATAAATGTCTTATTAAATAATTTGCCACATTTGTTCTTTCATAAAATTTATTTTATTCAAATTTTTCCGAATTCCTTTTTGGCGCAGCAGTCACAATATTTTTCTCTGCTCTAATTTTCTTCAAATCGAATTTATATTCCGTAAAATTTTAATTTAATATCAAACAGTAATAATAGACAAATAAAAGTTTATTTGTACCAAATAGGTATTTTAGACACTCAGAGAAAAAGTTTATTTAATCAAAATATAATTTATTTGATTCAAATAAAAGTATATTTGTCTCAGATTCTACAAATTTTTTATTTGCTACAAATAAAAATTTTATCCCACACAAATAAAATATTTATTATTTGAGCCAAATAAAATTCAATTTGAATCAAATAAAATTTATTTGAATCAAATAAAATTCAATTTCAACCAAATAGAATTTATTACGAAACAAATAAAATTTATTCAAACCAAATAAAATTCAATTTGAACCAAATAGAATTTATTTGAACCGAATAAAATTTGTTTAAACCAAATGAAATTTAATTTGATTCAAATGGAATTTATTTGAAACGAATGGACTTTATTTGAATCAAGAAAAATTTATTTAAACCAAATAAAATTAATTTGAACCAAAGAAAATTTATTCGCACTAAATAAAATTTAATATGAACCAAATAGAATTTAATCGGAACCAAATAGAATTTAATTGAAACCAAATAGAATTTAATTGAAACCAGATAGAATTTAATTTGAACCAAATGGAATTTATGTCAACCGAATAAAATTCAATTTAAATCAAATAAAATTTATTTGAAACGAATAAAATTTAATTTGAACCAAATAAAATTTAGTTTGAATGAAATAAAATTTATTTGAACCCAATAAAGTATTTGAACCAAATAATATTTATTAGGAATAAATAGACAAAAATTAATTTTTTATTTAAATCAAATAAAATCTAAAACGAACAAAACAAAAATTATTTGGACCGAATCAAAATTTAATTTGAACCTAATAAAATTTATTTTAAACCAAATAACATTTATTTAAAACAAATGAACACAAATAAAATTTTTATTTAAATCAAGCAAAATTAAATTTGAACCATTAAAAATTATTTGGAGCGAATAAATTTTAGTATGAAGTAAATAAAATTTGGTTTGAACCGAAGAAAATATATTCGAACCAAATAAAATTTAATATGAACCAAAAAGAATTTTACTTAAAACCAAATAGAATTTATTTCAACAGTATTCAAAAAAAAAAAAAAAAAAAAAAAAAAAAAAAAAAAAAAAAAAAAATTCAATTTGAATCAAATAAAATTTATTTGAAACACATGAACACAAATAAAATTTGTATTTAAATCAAATAAAATTTAATTTCAATCATAAAAAATTATTTAGACCAAATAAAATTTGTTTGAACCAAATGAATTGTTTTGAACCAAATGATACTTAATTTGATTTGAATGGAATTTATTTAAACCGAATGAACTTTATTTGAATCAAGGAAAATTTATTTTTAAACCAAATAAAATTAATTTGAGCCGAAGAAAATTTATACGAACAAAATCAAATTTAATATGAACCAAAAAGAATTTAATTTGAACCAAATAGAATTTATTTCAACCGAATAAAATTCAATTTGAATCAAATAAATATCTACTTGAATCAATTAAAGTATAATAATTAAATAAATATTTACTTGAAGCAAATAAATATAGAGCTGATCCATTTATTTTATTTTATTTGTTTATTTGAATTAAATAAATATGTAGTTGAACCAATTAAATGTTTACTTAAAACAAATAAATATTTACTTGAATCATAAAAGTATCATTTTATTCAATTAAATTGTATTTGAACCAGTAATTTTAGTATTTAAAGCAAATACCATTTAATCGATTGAGATTAAAAATTATTTGATTCAAGTTAATTTTTACTTAATAAAAAAAGTAATCGGTTATTGAAATCATATAAATTATTTTCAGTGTGAATTTTGAAACAGAAAATTCTCAATTTCAATATTTTTCTACTAATCAAATTTTCATAATGAAAATATTTTATTTAAATATGTATTTTATATACTATTGTAAATATTTAACATTAAAAAAAAATTATTTGATTCAAATGACCGATTACTTGACTATCATTAAATAAATATTTACTTGAATCAAATAAATTTTTTTCAGAGTATTGGTATTATTTTGTTTAATTTTTTTTTTTTGCAATATATACAATAATTTAAAATTTATTTTTGAATTAATTGTCATCATTACTATTGTTAATAACATTCGCGATAATTATATAGTAAAGAAAGTCAACTTTTTCAGATTGAACGCGGAGAGAAAAGCGACTCAGGCTTTTGAAGTGAATGATAAGATTTTTCAAATTCGGGGCGAAATTCACGATGCTCAACAACCACCGCAAGGATATAGGATTAAAATGCAAATTTTAAGAAAATAAAAAATAAATTTCCAGTCGAATCGAAGATGTTCACACTTTTATGTAAATCAAATGACACTCAAGGATATAATTTACACCCAGTAAAAAGATATATTTGACTCAGAGCCAAATAGTCTTTTTATTTGTTTCAAATAAATTTTATTTAGTTCAAATAAAAGTTTTATTTATGCCGAATAAAATTTTTACATGAAACAAATAAATAATTTTACTCTCCGGCAAAAGTACTCAAATTTTACTTAAAAATTAATTATATTTGGTTTAAAGAAAATTTTTTCTTGGTGCACCGTATTCAATTATCAAAATTTATATAACATACACACGTATATATTGTGTATGTAATTAAAAATATGAATATGAATTAAATATATACGTATATGTATTAGAAATTTTATCATTCGTCTCGAGGCTAGTCAGTACTCTTTGATATCATTATTATGAAAAATCTTATCAACAGTTCATTTCATCAATAATATTACATTAGTTTAACCGTACAGTTTATGTTTACAAAATCACAATGAAAAATTATCCTTGTAATAGCTCGTTCGTAGCAAATATTTTCCGATAATAAACACAATATTTCTACTTAAGTTTACTTGTACCAAGCGAAGAGGAACTCGCGAGTGGATTTATTTTCAAAAATTTATTTGGTAATTCTTAATTTCCTTTTTTCCTTGCCGGAGAAAATATAATCTCTTTTTCAAAAATGGGAAAAAATGATTTATTAATTTTAAAATCTGTTTGACAAATTTGACAATAAATTTTGAAAATTTGTATAATTTTTTATTTAAATCAAATAAAATCTAAAACGAACCAAACAAAAATTATTTGGACAAAATCAAAATTTAATATGAACCTAATAAAATTTATTTTGAACTAATAAATAACATTCATTTAAAACAAATGAACACAAATAAAATTTTTATTTAAATTAAGTAAAATTAAATTTGAACCAAATGAAATTTAATTTGAATCAAATAAAACTTATTTGAACCAAATAAGATTTATTTGAACCAAATAAAATTTCATTTGTACCAAATAAAATTTAATTTGAACGATTAAAAATTATTTGGACCAAACAAAGTTTAAATATGAACCAAATAGAATTTATTTGAATCAAACAGAATTTATTTAAATCAAATAAAATTTAATTTAAATTGAATAAAATTTATTTGAACCGAATATAATTTAATTTGAATCAAATAAAATTTATTTTGAACCAAATAAAATTTATTTGAACTGAATAAAGTTTAATTTGAACCAAATAATATTTATTTGGAATAAATGGACAAAAATCTACTTTTTAATTTAAATCAAATAAAATCTAAAACGAACCAAACTAAAATTATTTGGACCAAATCAAAATTTAATTTCAACCTAAGAAAATTTATTTTCGAACCAAATAACATTTATTTAAAACAAATGAACACAAATAAAATTTTTATTCAAATTAAGTAAAATGAAATTTGAACCATTAAAAAATATTAGCAGCAAATAGATTTTAGTATGATCTAAATAAAATTTGTTTTGTACCACCTAAAATTTATATGAATCAAATAAAATTTGTTTGAACCAAATGAAATTTAATTTGAATCAAATAAAATTTATTTGAATCAAATAAAATTTATTTGAACCAAATAAAATTTCATATGAACCAAATAAGATTTATTTGAACCAAATAAAATTTCATATTAACCAAATAAAATTTATTTGAACCAAATAAAATTTTATTTATACCAAATAAAATTTTATTTGAACCATTAAAAATTATTTGGACCAAATAAAGTTTAAATATGAACCAAATAAAATTTATTTGAAACAAATGGACATAAATAATATTTCATTTGAACCAAATAAAATATAATTTGAACCATTAAAAATTATTTGGACCAAATAATGTTTAATATGAACCAAATAAAATATCATTTAAACCATTAAAAATTATTTGGACCACAATAAAGTTTAATATGAACCAAATAAAATTTCATTTGAACCATTACAAATGATTTGGACTTAATAAAGTATTATATCTACCAAATAAAATTTGTTAAGTACTAAATAAACAGTGTAGTAGGTTTTGAGTCAAATATTTATTTTTTATGAACGTGCTTCTTTTAAGACTTGAAAAATTTAAAATTAAACAATAAAATACAAGTACATTCCAAAGGGTAAGTAAAAATCTTCTTTGAGAATTTTTGCAGTGATACGAATTTAATATAAATTTCGTAATAAATAAGAAGAAAATGATGATAAAATACGAAAATTCCGTTCGATGAAAAAAATTTCCAATAAACACTGGAAAGAAAAGCAATAACTAAACAATTCAAAAAGGAATAAAAATTTGGAGTATAAATTTAAAAGAGAAGAATTAAAACCAAAAAAAATACCAAAGAAAAAATGTAAAATAAAACAAAATCGAGTAATGAAATTCCATTGTTAAAATTTCGCGAATAAAAAAAGAAAAAAAAAGAAGAAATTCGAATGAATGCCCGGAACGGAATATAAATTCGTTTGAAGATCAATTTTATGACTTACCAATTTAAAAAAATTAACGTGAATCCCAAGCCATAAATTTGTCCTCAATTGTATTGTATTAGATTAATTGACTTAAGGCACCGCATATTATATACTCGAGAAAGAAGAACTATCTGCGAAGGTTGTTGCGATTAGTGTCCTTGTCAGTGGTTTCCTATAGGACACTTGGACTTCCTTGATCTGACGTTAAGCGACTTTTATTTACACACATATATATATATAGAGAGAGAGAGAGAGAAACCCATTTATAAACGTATATAAATACATACATATATATAATAATAAAACAAGTAATTATTGAAGATGGCCAGCAAACAGAAAACATGTCACATGTAAAATCAAAGAATTCCCCATTGTATTGTTACTTACCTTGCACCATCCGAACTCTTTAAGGAGCGGCTGCATTGTGCGTAACACTACTCGTAATTTATAACGCTCAATGTATTTATCTGGCCCGTGATTTGCCGTTTAATATCGCAATCGCAATAGTTTATCAGAATAGTTCGTTGCTGGCCTAGGACAAGTGCACTACACAGAAATGAGGGGCAAATCTATCACAGGTAAGAGAGACACACTCTTAAAAATTTATCAATAGAATTCTCATTTTCTCCACTTTTCACTCTTTCACTTTTCTATTTTCCCCAAAAAACCCATTTGTAAAATTAAAAAAAATATATTTAATTTCTTTTTTGTTTATAAAAATAATAAATCAAAACAATTTCCAACCAATTTTTTTCCCGATTCAAAAATTTAATTCTTCAAACAATTTTTCCCTCAACTTGAGAGAAAATTTCATTTTTTTTTCCACATTTAATTCAAAGACACCCGTTTTAAAATCAAATGGCATTATCATAAAATATTTATTCATTTCTCATCTATTTCCAGTATTTTTAACAAGATTATCCTAATCAGTTGAATATAGTCTGACTCTCCGGTCATATACAAGTTATTGTCATTTATTACGCCGCATATTAATTTTAAATAAAATTAGTTCATTATTTAAAGACGAGAGGAAATTTAACTAAAAATAGATGTGCATCTTTTTTTCGAATATTAGTGCCTTTTTCAATTAATTATCAGAAAATATTTCTTCTTTTATTGAAATATTTTTCTGAAATCAATTTTTCCTGTTGACATGTTTTGCGAAATAAATGTTTCCTTGAAATTATTTTCTCTTAATACTGCAGTGGTGAAAATAATGAAAATAATGATTTTTTTCTTCAGTTGAAAATTATTTTATCAAATTAAATTTTCCGTTTTAAATTATTCTATACACAGTGTTTATTATTAAAGTGTTATTACTACAGTGTTGTTGTTATTATAATATTATTAGATCATTGTTATACAACGTGATAGTGCTTTATGTAGAATTTATAAACAAGTGAAATTTTATGTATTGGAAGGACAAATCCATATAACGAAGTGTGATTTTTAAAATTGACAAGTGAAGAATTAATAGAAAATTATTTTTTCCTGTAAAATTAAATACCGTATTTTATCATTTTTATCTGAAACAAAAAAAACTAATAACTTTTTTGCTTATATATAAATAATATTAATAATAATAAGAATAATACACCCAGAGAAAAATTTTATTTCAACAAACTAAAATTTATTTTCAGTTAAATAAAAGTATATTTTCATCGCAGGCTCAACTATTTATTTGTTTTAAATAAAAATTTTATTCAACATAAATAAAACTCTTCACTGAACCAAATAAAATTTAATTTCAATCAAATATAATTTATTTAAAACAAACAAAAATTATAGTCGCGGCTCTGTCAAATATATTTTTCTGGGTTTAATAATATTATTCTTATTTTACTCAGAAATAAATAATATTATAAAAAATAATATTACAATAAATAATATTGAAAAAAAATAATTTTACAATAAATAATACTAAAATAATAAAAATATGCAATAGGTTATTGAATTCAATAATAAATAATTCCCGACACGTGTGAAATGACTTTAAAATTTAATAATAATGACATAATAATAATATTTACGAAAGACATAAGTTGAAAATAATTTGAATGTACACAAATAGTGAAAATAGTAATTAAACGAGTCATTAGAGTGAAATTTAAAAATTTCATATATAATTAACTAAAAAAAGGCATTTATAGATAAATCGATAATTGAGTGAAAATTGTTTTGCGTATCATTGTTTCGACAGAAATATAAACAATCGTAATGACAACATTGTGAGTTTTCTTATCTTTCGAAAAAATCATTATTTTACATGTTAGGCATAATATTAAAATATTTATCAAACTATTTTTTCCAATTTTTCTATAAATAAATTACGCAGTTACTTTCCTTCATTCAAATTGAAATTTTCCGAATTAAAAAATTTTCTTTCTAATTGACTAATAAAATGAAAATAATAGAAATTAATAAAAAACTTTTGTTATTATTTTATTACGCGTGTCGAAAACTGCAAAAAAAAAATAAAGAAAGTGATTAACAATCTTCTATATTGCGATTGTTATCAAATAAATATTTACTTGCAGCAAATATTTTCTAGCAAATATTTTTTTCCGGTAAATTAATAATAAAATGGTTGTAGCAAAAAAAATAATAATCTTAATTGTTATAAATTTAGTTACGAGGCATAAATAACAAAAAAATAATATTAATTTAAAAATTGACAAACAGAGAAAATTTTTTTTCAACCAAACAATTTATTTGAATTAAATAAAAGTATATTTGTCTCAGAGCCCAAATTATTTATTTCTTCTAAAGAAAATTTTTATTTGAATCAAATATGATTTTATTTGAAGGCGATAAAATTTAATTGAACCGAATAAAATTTATTCGAATAGATAAAAATTTATTCGAATAGATAAAAATTTATTCGAATCGAATAATAAAATCAATTGGAACCGAATAAAAATTTATTCGAACCGAATAAAAATTAATTTGAACCGAATAAAAATTTATTCGAACAGAATAAAAATTAGTTTGAACAGAATAAAAATTAAATTGAACCGAATAAAAATTAATTTGAACCAAATAAAATTTATTTAAACCAATCAAAATTCAATTTAATCAAAATAAAATTTTTTTGTAACCGAATAAAATTTATTTAAACCGAATAGAATTTATTCGATCGAAATAAAATTTAATTTGTATCTAATAAAAAGTTCATTTGGCTCTGAGTCAAATAAATCTTTTTTTCTGAGTGTTGATAGAAAATAAATAGTAAATAGTAGACAGTATTTTAGTTAATGTTATATGAGGAAATAATAGTTTAAAAACAAAATTGTATATTGTTTATAACTGTACTTTAAATTGCGCACACAATTTAATCTAATTTAATGAGCAATTTGAAAAGTGAAGAATCAATACGTTTCTGATATGACCATTTATGCAACATGCACTATCTTAACTGTTATAGTTGATTTACTCATAGAAAGACCTTGATATAAGTCATAAGGCCATTGCCAATGGGCATAATATCAATAATTTTTTTTTCTTCAATCACCATCATAATCATCATCATCTCCTTTCATTTTTCTCTACACTCAATCCAATAAAATATTTGAAAAATGTTGAAGAAAATCATGTATCAAAAAAATTTTATTTAGTTCATTAATATTATTACTATTATTATTATTATTATTATTATTATTATTATTATTATTATTATTATTATTATTATTATTATTATTATCATTTTAAAATTTTAATATTTTAATTTTTATTATTATTATTTTATTTATTTTTTATTAAATTTATCCTACTATCCTACTTATTCAGAAAAATTTCACTAATTGCGTATCTGGTCCCAGTCAAAAAAATTATATAGAATTTCACTGCAACAGTTTAATAAAATTTCTACATAAATTCTACTCAATATTAGGTAGAAATTTACACAATTTTTTTCTAGATATTAATTATACATTATTAATTTTTATTGTATTATTATTTTAATTATTATATTATTAACATAAATGATTAAAAATATATTAATACCAATAATATATAATTAATTAATATGGTGAAAAAAAATTTATTTGATTCAAATAATCGATTTACTTGTCTATTATAAAATAAATATTTCCTTGAATCAAATAAATTTTTACTTGAACCAAATAAATTTTTACTTGAACCAAATAAATTTTTACTAGAAACAAATAAATTTTTACTTGAATCAAATAAATTTTTACTTGAACCAATTAAATTTTTAATTGAACCAAATAATTAGCTACTTGAACCGAGTAAATATTTACTTGAATCAAAGAAATCTTTATTTGAACCAAATTAATAGTTACTTGAACAGAATAAATATTTACTTGAATTAAAGAAATTTTTATTTCAATCAAATAAATGGTATATTTGAACCAATAATTTTAGTATTTGAAGCAAATAACATTTAATTGGTTTAAATAAAAATGATTTGATTCAATCAATAAAAATTGATTTTCTAAAAGACAAGAAATCACAAGAAAAAATTTATTTGATTCATCAAATAAATTTTTTTCAGTGTAGTAAAATTCTATAGAACTTTTCCCTCTGGGGCAATACAATTAATAATGGTTTTTTTATTATTATTATTATTATTATTAATATAATAATAATTCTTTATAAAAATTAGTCAACAGGTACGTAAATAGTTAGAGAATTAAAATTCCTCGCATAAAGTCCATTTCACGCTACTTAACTTACAATGAATGAGCTTCGTAATTAGTAAGAGACGGTTTCCTTGGTGTTGCAGACCTCACGCAAGAGTATTTGCCGTATATAATAGAAAATAAAGAAAACATTGAGAATCTTCAGATTCTTGACGCAAAAGAGATACCTGGATGCCGAGATGGTGACAATTTTATGTCAGTTGTCATTAGAACACAACTCAAAGGGATCTTCAAAAACGGAAATCGTTAGTCATCACAATTTTTTTACTGTCTCAATTAATATTTTATTCAGTGCTTTATTAACTTTATTAATCACTTTAGTAACTTTATTAATTTTATTAACTTTTTTAATTTCATTAACTTTTTTAATTTTATTAAGGGCATTTGAACCATTATGACGTCACATTTTGGAAAAAGCATGTTTTCTAAAACAGTGACGTCATCATGGTTCAAATACCCTTAACTTTATTAATTTAATTAACGTCATTAACTTTATTAATTAATTTACACTGAAAAAAAATTTATTTGTATCGTCAAATTTATATACTATAATAATTATTTATTTATATTTACTTTATTCAATTTTTCTTTTTTGCTTTATTTTTCTTTGCAGTTTTTTAAAAATTTTCCCAAGTTCTAAATTAAAAATTACAAAGTTTTAACTTATATAAAATTTAAATTCAAGATTTTAATAGGAAATAAAAATTTTTCCGCAGCTTTTGAGAAATCGGTGATAACAAAAATATATCCCAGTGGCAGTGATAAATTTGTCACATTAGTCAGAATGAGAGATCTCTTTTGCAATGAAGCACACTCATATGAAAATATTCTGCCTGCAATTGGAGCCCAATCATTAGCGCCGGAATGTTTTTTTGCAAATTCAGAGAAAATTATTTTAGAAGATTTATCTCTTGATAATTTTTCCATTTGTGATAGACAACATTTATTAAATTACGATCACTGTCGGCACGTACTACAGGTAATTTTTCCAATCATTGCAAAATTTATTTCTAATTTTCTAAAATTTATTTTTCTTTTCAAAATTTATTACCTATTTTATGAAACAAAAAAAAAGCATATTAACTAATATTATAACTAATATTAACAAATAATAATTAATCAAAATAAAAAAACCATTTTTTTTCCAGGCCCTAGCTCAAATTCACGCCGGTTCATTGAAACTGAAACTCAACAATCCCGAGTACTTCAGAAATTTAATAAAACCAATAACAGAAGTGGTATTCGCTGAAAAATCAAATATCCAAACAAAATTTTCCCTCGAGAGAAGTTTAAATCACGCAATTCAAAGTTTAGAAACAATTCAACCGCCAACGGCGAACAGTGAAAAGTGTCTCAAGTTCCTAAAGAAATATCCAAATAAAGTTTATGAAATTGTCAAGGCCTCAACAATAGCCCACGGTTCATATGACGTTCTAATTCATGGCGATGTTTGGAAGAATAATATCTTCTTCTCGAAAAATAATCCAAACGATAATAATATGAGAGTGAAATTTGTCGATTTTCAAGCAATGAGACACGCCTCATTGGCATTGGATTTACACTATTTTTTATATACGAGCGTTGAATTAAATGTTTTCGATAATCATTACAATGATATTATGCAAATTTATCATCGTGAATTACTCAATGAACTTAAATCGTCAATAACAATGGAGCATTACGAGGCGCTTAATTACAATTGGTTTGCGCGTGAAATTGAAAAACATGCGGCATACGGTCTATTTTTTGCCCTAAGTTTAGTGCACGTCATATTGGCCGATGATGGAACAATTAAAATTAGTGTTTCCGAAAATGGTCAAGAACTGAATACAAAAGTACCTTTTTCAACGCAAAAAACGAAAAGAATAGAAAGAATTGTCACGCATTTTATTAACACCTTTGGTGATATTGATTAGTAGCAAACATCAACAATTTTTTTTTTTTTTAAATGAAAAATGGCTAGTCAATTTTTTTTATCAATCATTATAATTATTTCGACAATTCGTTTTTAAAATATATGTATAAATGTATTCGACACCGGGGGGAAATTTTTTTAATTTAAGAATTTGATCGCCTTGACATGCACTGAAAATAAAATTTAATCGATTACTTGTCGATTATCAAATAAATATTTACTTAATTCAAATAAATATTTACTTGAATCAATGAAAATATAATATTAAAAGAAATATTTACTTGAAGCATATAAATACTTAGTTGAAGCAAATAAATATTTACTTGATAAAATTAAATGTTTACTTGAATCAAATAAATATTTAGTTGAACCAATTAAATATTTACTTGAATCAAGTAAATATTTACTTGAATCAAGTAAATATTTACTTGAATCAAATAAATATTTACTTGAATCAAATAAGTTCTATTTTAATCAACTAAATTGTATTTGAACCAGTAATTTCAGTATTTAAAGCAAAAGCCAAAAATTATTTGATTCAAGTAAATATTTACTTATTAAAAAAAAGTAATCGGTTATTTGCATCGAATAAATTTTTTTTCAGTGTGAATTTTTAAACAAAAAATTCTCAATTTCAGTATTTTTCTACTAATCAAATTTTCAGAATGAAAATATTTTATTTAAATATTTTACATACTATTGGAAATATTTTACATTGAAAAAAAATTATTTGATTCAAATAACCAATTACTTGACTATTATCAAATAAATATTTACTTGAATCAAATAATTTTTATTTGAGTCAATTAAATGGTTCAATTTATATTTGCTTTACATGCTAAAATTATTGATTCAAATAGAATTTTTTTGATTTAACTAAAATTTATTTGATTCAAGTAAATATTTATTTGATAATAGCCAAGTAATCGGTTATTTGAATCAAATAAATTTTTTTTCAGAGTATTGGAAATATTTTGTTTCAATTTTTTGATTATTGAAAATATTTTTTATGGGAATATTTACATTAATTTAGAATTCATTTTTGGAGTAATTGGAGAAATTGGAGATACATTTGAAAATATTAAAATTAATGTCAAGGAACTTATTCTGAATTTCAGAAAATTTGCTTTCGGTGTTGGAGGTGATGAATGAAGTGTGTAAAATTTTAATTCATTTAATTGATATTTCTTTTTTAATGCGATTTTATTTCAGTTTTGAATGTTTGTAGAGCAACTATTTTTTTAATCTTGTATTTGTAAAAACTTTTTTTTTTAAATTGTATCGAGTCATTTTAGAATTGTTTTTTTAATTACTTCGAGATTAAAATTAAATTGAGATTTTTTAAAATACTGTAAATTTTTTTTTTTAAAGCAATAATATTTTTAAAGCAATATTTTTTTTAAAACAATAATTTTTTTAAAGTAATAAATTTTTTAAAGTAACAATTTTTTAAGTTAATAATTTTTTTAAGGTAATAATTTTTTTAAAAATCATGTTGCGCGATTTTGTAAGATTAGAAGATATTTTAAAAGATTTTGTAAGAGTGGAAGTTTTTTTTTTTTAAAATGCATTGAGATTTGTAAGATTGTATTTAGTTCTGTACAACAATTTTGTCTTGTCCTGTATTTAGTTCCATGAAATTGTATTTAGTTCTATAAAATTGTACCTAGTTCCATAAGATTGTACTTAGTTTTATAAGTTTATATAAGTTTCATGTAATTTTGTAAAGAAAAATTCGTAAGATTCCGTCAACATAATCATGTTTTTAATTAAAAAATTTTTTTGTCAGTCTAAATGAATTAGTTTTTATGTAAAATCGAATTTCGTTTTAAATTTTTTAGTTTCTCCTGCGTTAGATTTTACAAAAACACCGAAAAAAAAAATTCTAAAAAGAAACCATTGAATACATTTATTAATAGAATAAAAAAAAAAAAAATATTCCAATCCAAAATCGAGTCAATCAAATAATTTTTATTTTTAGAACAAAATTTTTCGGTGTTTAAATTTTTAATGTGAATGTTAATTGAACGAATGTAAATTTTACCAAAGACAATACCTCATCGCATTTATATTATAAGAAAAAAAACGAAAAGTACAAATATTATATAATACATTTAGATTTATGTAAGTTATAGTTATAAGAAAAATCAGTGTTTTGTTATTAAATAAAAACAAAAAAACACAAAAAAAGAAACTCATTAAAGAGAAATTGACAATGATTCCCGCGTATATATGTTCAATCGCAAGTTATTTATTGTGGAATCTGTATAATAATTATGTAACAAAAATGTCTTGTAAATATTTTTTTTTGCAAAAAATATGTAGAAAAAAATAAAATTGTGGTGTAAAAATAAGTACAATAAAAAAATGAACTTAATACAAAATGGACAATTCACACGTTTTTTGCATGAAAATTTTATTGAAAGCAATATTTTCTCATTCTAACATTATGGAGAAGAAAAATGTGCGTGCATAAGTACTTATATACCTGCAGTCTAAGACAAATATTTACATACTTTCGCGTTTCATCTATCAACACCATTATACCACCAACATAATGTAAAAATATTATCAAAACACTTTTTCTTTATACTACACTGTAAATGTTGGAAACATTTTCAACTTAATATTTCATTACAAGTTGAAATCGAGTTTTTTTTAAAAAATTATTTTAAAAAATACTCCTTTTATTACTGTTACTAATATTAATCTTAATAAATATTTTTTTCTACTAAAAAAGAATAATTTAAGAGTTTTTGGGTTAATAATAATAATAAAAAGTAAAAATTAATAATAATATTAATAGTAAATAAAAATAAATAATAATAATAATAATAATAATAATAATAATAATAATAATAATAATAATAATAATAATAAAAGGTAAAAATTAATAATAATAAATAAAAATAAATAATAATAATAATAAAATGTAAAAATTAATAATAATATTAATAATAATAATAATAATTGTTAAGAACAATTATTAATTATTATTCAAGGAATGTAGAAAAGGAAAAAAAATCCAACAAGGAAGAAGTGTGCGCAACAAGTTGGGAAGCGTAAAGTTTCATTTGACTTTAGGTATAAAATAATTCACCGCGTTCTTTTCGATCAGTGACTTTCGATCTATAAGATCTATGCATTCACGTAATCGAACTTTGAATCAAAACGAATTCGTTTGCCCTCTGCTGTAACAGGAGAGATGGCTCATGAGAAAATAAATCCGTTTAGAAAACGCCCGCACACTTAAAGCTATCTCTTCTTTTTTTTTCTTTTCTCCACTTCTTTTTTTCTTTTTTTTTTACTATCCCCCTTATTCTTTATGCACTATTCTTTTGTTCCATTTATTTTGCATAACGAATATAAATGTGTTTCTGAGCTTAGAAGAGAGAAGCATACTCGTGTGGAGAAACGTGATATATTCTAAAACGGAAGTCCGTGATTTCAAACTCGAGAACATCGTGTATGACAATGCGATTTTTAATTTTCATAAATTTATTAATGTCCCCTCGTGTCGTTTATATGCAAAAAAAAATATTTCCAATACAAAGTTTCATTTTGACAAAAGGGAAATTTTGTTACTTTTCTGTATGAATAGAAATAATAAGGAATAAAAAAAATATGAATAATAAACAATAAAAAAAAATATAAAGAAGAATAAATAGGAAAAAATAGAAATAATAAACAATAAAAAAATATAAAGAATAAATAGAAAAAATAGAAATAATAAACAATAAAAAATAGAAAAAAAAATAGAAAAAAATAGAAATAATAAACAAGAAAAAAATGGAAATAATATAAAATAATAAATAGAAAGAATAGACAAGAAAAATAGAAATAATAAACAATAAAAAGATATAAAGAATAAATAGAAAAAATAGAAATAATAAACAATAAAAAAATATAAAGAATAAATAGAAATAAGAATAGAAATAATAAACAAGAAAAAAAATAATAAAGAATAAAAAAATAAAAATAATAAACAATATAAAAATATAAATAAAAATGGCAAACAATAGAAAAATATAAATAAAATTCATTATTTTACTAAATAACAATAAAATTGTCAAATAAATAAATTTCTTTATAGAGGAATTTCAAAACGATTGATAATAAAATTAAAATCGTTAAAAATTGTGAGTTAAAAAGAAGTGTATAATAATGTGTCCCTATTTATGCACTCATCTTTTCCTTGTTATCTATATTTCATGAGTTCAACGACCGTTGATTAATCTGAGTTCTATTTAGTATATTACCTCAGTCGATTCGAAACCACTTAAATAGCCAGATGGCTTTTGACTCTTTTTTATTGATTTGACAAATGTTCCTTTACAATACTGTCTTCTTTTTTTTTTATCATCACAAATAATTGTTTTATTCCTATTCATATTCTTATGGTAAATTTTGCTTTATTTATATATTATCATAAATTTTTTTTTAATTCTAATCCAGAAAATACGTGTAAATAAAGAAAAGAATTTTTTAAAAATTATACCAATGAATGAAAATAATAAATTATTGTTTTTAACACCTACTCTACATTGAAATGTTAAATAAACAAATCGGCTTTACTTCAAATTATAAATTTTTGCAGAGAATGAAATTTTAACATTTTTCTGTAATTTATTTTTTCAAAAAAATTATCCATTATTTTGTTGAATTTTTTTTTCTTTCAAGAGAAAAATTTTCAAAATGTTTGATATTTTACTCTACTTTAAAATAACTGAATTTTAAATAATGTTATTAATTAATATTCGCCAAGCGTTGTTGGTCGAAAGCTAATGTACTTTTGAGAAAAAATCTTTCGAAATAAAAAGTGGATTATATAAAAAACAATTATTAACATCACACACTGCAATTAAAAAACGCAAAAAAACCTTTTCATCCATTACAATTATTATTATAATTATAATTATTATTATTATTATTAATTAATATCAATATCATTAATTAATTAATATTAATATAATTAATTAATTAATAGAAATATTATTAATTAATTAATATTAAAGAATATTAAGTAAAAAATATTGATTGACAATATTAATGAATAATTATCAATTAATATTATGTTATCAACATTATTAATTAAATTAAATTAAATATCGTAAATAATTTTGTAATATTAGTTCAAATTTTCCAAGTAGATAATAAAGGGAAATTCAATATATAAATCTCCATTAAAGAGAATATCTGAAATTTAATGCAAGAGAAATAAAAAAAAATACAAATGTGTGTTAAACAATAAACGAAGAGATTTATAAAAATAAAAAAAAATATTAAAAGCAGTTTTTCTATATATACTATATTAAATTCAAGGCTTATGATTAAAATCGAAAATTTCACGGTAATAATATTGTTAAAATCGCAGAGAATACATCTCGTAAATCGAAAACAATTGGAAGAATATTATTTATTACATTTATGGCCTAGAGTTCGAAATGATGTCAATGTAATAACTCGTTACTTGAAAACCAGCCAAAGGTAATGAAGGATAATTACAATATTTAACTTTCGCTCCTCTCTCAGTATATACTAGAAAATACAGTATAGTATATTCAGAATCAAAAGAATTTCATTACAAATTAAACATTTTTTTTTCTACTAAGGCTATTTTGTTAAGGTCTTTTCTAATCTAGAAAAGTGTTTTCATTTGTTGGGAATCTTAACGGGATTCCTCGCAATACTTCGCTGTAGGTGAATTCAACATTTATGTGCAATGAGAAAAAATAGATTTTTTTTTTAAGAGAGGAGGGTGGGAAAATTAATTAACTATTAATTTAATTAAACTAAATTTGGTAGAAAAGTACACTAATTTTACTACTTTGAATTAATTTTATAAAAATTTTATATTTTTCGAAGTGAAAAATTAGGTGAACTTGAAATTATTTTATCTGTCTGATAAGAAACTTCCTTTTCTACTTACATTCTTTCTGTTTCACTATACCTATTATATTTTCTATCTTAAAAATAATTAGTCCCACCAAAACTTATTGCATTTTCTACTTACATTCTTTGTATATATTTTTTTTATTTCTATTTCGAAAAAAAATATTTTTTCTTTCTATTTTGAAAATAATTTGTCCCACCAAAACTGGATTTTTTCACTTATATTCCTTTATCAGTGTTTGCCACAAAAATTTGATAGTTTTTCCCTTAATTTTCAAATAGAATTTTAACTTTTTTCTTGGATCCACAAATTCTCTGAAAAAATTTAATTCTTTTCAAAAAATAAATTCAATTATTTTTTAATAAACTTTAATTTAAAATTTTTTTTTTATATATGTAATAAAAAAATCGAATACCTTTTAAAAAATTATTTAAAAATATTTCTAATTGAATTGTAAACAGTTGCACTTTCAATTATTTTTCAAAATTAAAAAAATTTAAAAAAAATTATTTTTCAAAATTTTATTTTAATTTTTTTATTCAAATAATTCAATTCTCGAAGTATTTTCGGAAAATTATTAGAAGTAATTGATTTAGAAAAAATGTTTATTTAACAATTCGAGAAAATAATTGAATTTCGAAAGAATTACAGTTGTGATTTTTGAAAATAATTTAATTTTAGAAGATTTAAAATTGAAATTTCGAAAACTTCAATTACTGTGAAAAAATAAATATCAAGTACTTTAATATTTATTTATGAATAATTGAAAAAAGATTTTTATTTATAACAAGTCCAGAAAATAATTGATTTTTGAAAGAATTACTTGGAAATAATTGAATTTCCGAAGAATTGAAATTGAAATTTGGAAAATTTCAATTCTTGTAAAAAAAAATAAATATCAAGTACCAAAATAGTCATGTAACAAAATTATTCAAGTTTTGAATAATTGTTCATATTCTTAAAGTGATTCGTCTGACTAAAAATTGCATTTTCTACTTGTATTCCCATTTTTTCTGTCTTCAATGAATTACAAGTTATTTGTCCCACCAATACCTGCATTTTCTACTTCAATTTCCCATTTTATTCGTGTTCTCTTCAATTATATACTTCTATTAATTCGCCTGACTAAAATCTACTCTTTCTACTGCGAAAAAAATGTTTTATTTTTGTCTGACCACAGTCGGCATTTTCTACTTCAATTCAATGTTTTTCTATTTTTTCCACTATCTAATCTCTATCTATTTTAATTATTAGACGTCTTTTTAAAAAAAATTCCGATTTCACGATTATTATACATGGTTACTATTATTACTATCATTACTAGCAACAATTCGCGCAGCTAACTTTTTTGAATAAAATTAGCAATTTTAAAAATAATAAAATTTAAAAATTTTTTAATTCAAATTTTTGTTGAAAAAAAATCGAATTATAGAAAAATTACTAATAATTGCAGAAATTCAATTATTTTCAAGAGTGATAAAATTCTTGTCATAAAATTCAATTATCTTTTAAATTTAAAAAAAATTCTCGTCAAAATCCCAATTATCTTTATAAATAACAAAATTCCTCTCCGCAGAGTTCAATTATTTTCAAATCAATTTCAAATTCCCAAAAATAGTACGCAAACATTTAATTATTTTCATAAATAATAAAAATTTCTCAAAAATTCAATTATTTACAAATTTTTTATAAATTCCTTCGCAATAATTCAATTATTTTTAGAAATTATAAAATTTTTTTTAAGGAATTCAATTATTTTCATAAAAAGTAATTAAAAATTGTAGAAAATAATAATTGATTTGAAATGATGAAAATAATTTTTTGAAAAAGTTAGTGTAATAATATTCTTATAATATAAAACAATGATTTTGTCATTCGGTCATTTTTTTTTCCGAGTCTTCGACTCGGAGCAATCGCTATCTTCATGTTTTATAAATATATTCTTCTAATTTATTGAATTTAGAAAAAATTTAAATTTGAATGTTTTGAAAAATTGCAATTCCTACGGAAAATAATATTTAAATATTTATTTAAAAAAAAATTTATTGATGTTTTCGAAGAATTTTACAATTAAAGAAATTCGTACAAGATAAATGCAACAGAACATTTTTTTGAATAAAATTTTTTCCTTTATTTACTAAAAATTTAAAAAGTTTCAATTTCATTTTCAATTAAAATTTGTAATTGACAAATAGAATAGAATATGTAATGTTACTTTCCAAAAAGAAAAGAATGAATTTCTGAACAATATTGTTATTGAGAAATTTAAATTATGCATAAAATGGGTATATTTCCTGTCTCTTAATTATAATTTTTTAACAATTAACAATTTTCTCATATTTTTTATAAATAAAAAAGGAGAAAAATTTGCATAATTTAGATCAGTCCAACGAAATTTGGTATAGAGAAAAGCATATAATAAACCAAATTTATTTGTTAATCATAATTTTTTTATATTTTCTAGTTTCAAATAATGTTTTATTATAAATCATTAAAAAATATCTGCATTTTTTCGATCTATCAAACAATATTTTTTGAAGAAAAAAAACAAAAAATTACCATACACAGTATTCAGCATTAATTATAGAACACTTTTTTATCACTATAAAAAAAAGGTTCTACTCTCTAAATGTGAATTAGTAAAAATGTTTACTAATTTGAATTAGTGACTGACTTTTTGCTTTTGAATTAGTAAAAGTTACTATTTATTAGTGAAGTTTACTATTTCAAAAGCAAAAAGTCAGTCACTAATTCAAATTAGTAAACATTTTTACTAATTCAAATTTAGAGAGTAAATTAGAGCTGATTTTGGTACTAAAATAGAACCAAATTACGATTTAGTACCACTTTTGGTACTAAATTAGTACCTTTCTTTTTACAGTGTATATTATAAAGGGTGTAATATTGTAAATCCGTCTAATGAGTAAATAAAAAAAAAAATTATTATTATTATTATTAATTATTACGATTTTAAAATTATATATACCTCATTGACTATTACGACTCAATGAACTATTATAACTATTACGTTTTCATTAAAGTAACGATTAACGTACACGATTATACTATATACAGTACAACTAAAATCCAATGAAAATTAACATTTTTCAAATATGATTAATGATTATTAATAATTATGGAAATAATTGACTAATATTTTAAGTCTTTCAAAAGAAAGAAAGCTAGAGAGAAAGAGATAAATTACCCCTTTTGATCGTTAATGTCCATATTTTCCATAGAGAGAGAGAGAGAGAATAAAAAAAAATCTTCCAACTTATATCATTTTGATAATATTTACGAAATTAATTTTTTTTCTTCTTATTAAAAAGGAAAGAAAAAAAATGTTAATTAGTTTCTTGGGTAGAGTGAAGGCAATGGTGGATTGCTCTGTGTCCTTCGTCATAGTTCGGGTCGGGATAAGTCGTTAAGCGACATGCATATTCAACTCAATTGCCAACGTTTCAATTTAACCGCAAGCGGTAATTAATGCTTATATTACAGTTAGACAAGAAATGCGATGACGTGCTTTACGCTTAACTTCCCTGCGAGAGCGCGCGACACACAAATCCTTTTCAAAAGATCGCGCGCTGCAAGTAAGTTTCGCATCATTCACCTCTATTTCAATTTGTAATTAATGATCCTTAAAGGAGTCATTATATATATTCACGTTTAAAATGAGAAAAAATTTTCTCGGAAAATATAAAAATCAAAACACAGGATTTATTTATCTTTTTGTTGGTATATTATTTTGATACAACATTTTTATTTCATTAAAATTGTCCAAAATTTGGAAAATTAAAAAAAGTTCTATAGAAAACTAACTGAAAAAAATACTCTCGCATATTTAAACTATAATTATTTTTTCGAAGTTTTATTAAAAAATCTAAATTAATTAAATCTAAATTAATTAAAAAAAAAAAGACTTTTTCTCTAAAGAACAAGTACAATTTTTTTTTGCTTTTAAATTAGTAAATTTTACCGATAAATAGAAATTTCTACTAATACGTTAGTAAAATTTACTAATTCAAAAGCAGAAAATTATTAACCCAGGAAAAAGATATATTTGCCTAGAGCCAACTAGATTTTTTATTTGTTTGAAATGAATTTTATTTGTTTGAAATAAATTTTATTTGGTTTAAATCAAATTTTATTTGGTTTAAATCAAATTTTATTTGGTTTAAATCAAATTTTATTTGTTTAAAATAAAAAGTTTATTTATATCAAAAAAAAATTTTATTTAAAAAAACAAATAAATAACTGAGTAGGCTTTGAGAGAAATATACTTTTATTTCACTCCAATAAATTAGATCTGGTTTAAATAAATTTTTTTTTGCGTGTAAAAACTACTTTAAGAAAAAGAAGCGAGCATTGCTAATGTTTAAAATTTCTTTAATAAATAGTTTTTGTGGAATTTAGTTAAACAGCGACCTTTGTGACTTGCTTTCATATCTTTTTAATGTGCCAAAGTAAAATTATTATAATCTCGTGGCTTTATGATTTCATGAGGACGCGTGTTACATGTATACTTATTTCTTATGTCTGCACGTAAACTGGGAAATACATCATTAAAACCTCATCCCTTCACTAAAAAACTATAATGATCACTATTTGTTTTCTAAATATAGAAGAAAATTAAAAGAATTTAATCAACAAACTAATAACTAATTGATGTAATAACAAATTAATCCAATTAAAAATTCTTAATTTTTTTAAAAATTTCTACATAAAAAAACATAAAAAAAACATGAAGAAATCGATCACTCCGAGAGTCTTCGACTCGGAGCAATCGCTACCTTCATGTTTTATAAAAATATTCTTATAAGCTATTGAATTTAAAAAGATTTGAATTTAAAATTTTTGAAATTCTTAATTCCTATGGAAAAATAATATTGATTAAATATTTATTTTTAAAAAAAAATTCTTCTCTGTAATTCAATTATTTTTGAGAATTATAATAAAATTCCTAGCAAAGATTCAATTATTTTCATAAATAATAAAATTCATAGCAGCGTTTCAATTATTTTTAATAAAATTTTACAGGAATTGCTCAAAAAAAGTAATTATTCTTAAAAACTTAAATTCAATTCCTCGAAAAAATCAATTGTTAAAAAAAATGTTTTTTAAATATTTTTCGGAAGGATTGAATAATTATTTTCCGAAATTCAATAAAATTATTCGCAAGAAATTAATTGTTTTAATTACAAATTTAATTAAATTTTTTTAAAATAATTTAATTATTTTTTAAAATTTTAATTAAATTTTTTCTGAGAATTCAAATTATTTACACAAATAATTTTTTCGAAAGAATTCAATTATGTCGATAAATAAGAAAATTACTCTCGAAAATTTAATTATTTTGAGGTATTTTAATAAAATTCTTTTCAAAATTCAATTATTTTCATAATAATTTAAATACATTTTTTTTCATATTCATCACAATAATTCAATTATTTTTAAAAGTAATAAATTTCTCCTTGGAATTTCCATTATTTAAAAAAATTCTAATAAATCGTTCGAAAGAATTCAATAATTTTCATAAATAATAAAATTATTTTTAGGAATTCAATTATATTTTCAAAAAAATTTAATAAAATTTCCCACAGACATTCAATTATTGTCAAATTTTTAAATAGAATTCTTTGTAAAATTTAATTGTCTTCAAAAACTTTTCGCAATTCAATGATTTTCAATATCTACTATTTTCAATAAAATTTCCCAACAGAATTCAATTATTTAAAAAATGGTTTGTAAAAATTTTCCTAAGAATTCAATTCTTTTCATGAATAATACAAATTGTTATCAATTCAATCATTTAAATTAGAATTTGCATAAAATTATTCGAAAGAAATGAATTATTTAAAAATTTTTATAAAATTTTTCGCAAGAATTAAATTATTTTTTATAAATATTTTAAATTCTTTCATGAATAATAGAATTCGTTGCAGGAATTTAATTTATTAGCAGGATAAGAAAAAATTAAATATTTTTGATGAAAATTAGGAAAAAATCAGGAAAATAAAAAATATTGAATTGAATTTTTGTCAATTTTGTAAAGCGAATAAAACGATTTTTTTTTGACATTAAAAAAATGATAATAATTCACAAAAATTAATTTTCAAAACAAATTTTATCTCACAATCAGCGACTGGCATTTTGCTTCAGAATCAGTTGAAAATATCTGATTATCATTGAAAAAATAACTGATTTTCAGTAAAGAATAAATAAAAAATTAGTTAAACTTGACTGATTGAATTAGTTTAAAAAAATTTACTGAAACATCAATTATTTTCTGATAATGAGTTATTTTTAGCTAATTGTCAATAGAAATATTACTATTTAAATTAGTGACTAACTTTTCGTTTCTAAATCAGTTATTTTTAACTGATTCAAATTTAAAGAGTAGAAACTAATTTCAATTAAACAAAATCATTTAAAAATATTTTTATACATCATTTTAGTATATAATGTTTTCTCAATAAATTTAATTATTTTTTTAGTTAATTTTTTATATTTAATTATTTTAATTAATTTTTTGATTCGTCAATTTTTCATATTTAATTATTTTAATTAATTTTTACAATTTTAATTTCTTCTTAATAGCCTAATAAGTAAGATGAATATTTTCGAGTATTGTTATTCTTTTTTTTTCTAGCGAGCGCGCATGAAACTTGAAAAAAGAAATCGTCGAGATAATCGTGAGAAGAATCGCGTTTGGATATCGCGTGGGTTGCTTGGGATGAATCGGACTTTTAGCAATAAACGTGATGGAAAATAAAGTCGATCTCGATACAGTGATTGAACTGAGACGCGTGTTTGTCTTTGGTCGAATCCTTCTAAGGGGATGTTACGTGGTACATAGGGAGCTTTGCCTCGCGCACAGTCCTTGGCAATTGACAGAAAGTTAGAAATCCGTTTTCTCGCTCTTTGCCATCCAATAGAAGATCGTGCTATTTAAAAAGGTGAGAGAGATAGATGTGCTGCTTAGATAAATTTATGAATACAATATGTAAAAACAGTGCGCAATGCGACCCGATCTATCGATTTCAATATAATATATATTTAATGACGAACAATATAAAATATTATTCTCTCTCTCTCAAAAAAAAAAATTATTGCGAAAGTTACACAATTGTGTGTGTATAATATCAAGGCAGAAAATCAATCATCCTAAAACATCTCAACTATTTTAGTCATTACTCGCAATTATTTTTTTCGTATCTCTTACATTCTCAAGGACAATAAAAAAATGCAATCATAACTCGTAATTTTTTTTAACAATG
This sequence comes from Leptopilina syphax, assembly GCA_032872505.1. Classification (NCBI taxonomy): domain Eukaryota; kingdom Metazoa; phylum Arthropoda; class Insecta; order Hymenoptera; family Figitidae; genus Leptopilina; species Leptopilina syphax. Next base: position 42,001,816 of record CM065469.1, read on the forward strand.
CGGAATTATTATCAACTAATCAAGGTTAGTTTGCTATAAATAAAATTTTAATTACAAAAAAAATTGATTCGATCACTTTTAGGTATTTCTACCCTTTTTCCCTTACTTTTTACATAACTTTAATTGACTTTTAATTTGCAGAAAAACAACGTCAAGTTATGACATTATTACAAAATAAATAAATTAATAAAAAAAAATATCGATATCTTCCTGTTTATCTCTATCTAAAAAAATGTAGAATTGCGTATTTAAAAATCCAATTATTAGAGAAAATGACACAATCAATATTTTACATAAGAAAAATTCTACATACTTCACAGACTCGTACTAAAGATTTAATCTTTTAATCTCTAATTGCGAGTTATGTACACGAAATTAGATTTGTCGATTGATCTTGTACTTGATGTCTACAAGGATTTGCTTTTGTTAATGGATTCGCGTCAATTGAAAATTTATACTCAAGATGAAAGAGGTTAATCTGATGGAATCGTTCATGTTTAGGGAGGAGATCGCAATAAGGATCAAGACAAATCAATTATCAATGATTGATTTGTATTTTATAAGATCAAGGATTCTTTTTTTTTCCTTTAAAATTAGGTCAATTCTTTTGTTCATTACAGCTCTTCTAATTTTATACAATTAAATATATATTTATAAAAAAAATCAACTCGCACTAAATACTAAAATCGCGGGTTCTTTACGTCATTATTAAATTCATTTGATAAACAGACGAATTAGATAATTACATCAAGAGTTAGAGCAAAAAATGAAAAAATTCAAGAAATTTAGCCAAAAAAAGTCAATTTTTTTGCATGTTTTGCAATGGAATATTTTTGCTCTTTTTTTTTTTTTTTTTTTTTTTTTTTTTAGTTTTGCTCGCTTTTTAGAAACTGATTTTATAAATACCCCAAAAGAGTTAATTTACAAGATCAGCGAAATTGGATAATTTCAAAAAATCCGATTCGGATAATTATACATAAAAAGTTATGGCAATTTTAAGGAGTTTTAAAAATTTCAATAAGATTCTTAAAAAATTCAAATACAGAGTAGAAAATAAATTTTATTTTAAGAACTATCTGAAATTAAACAGTCTTAATTTAAACTCGACTTGCGTGAAAATAAGGATATGCAATCTGAAATTAGTTTTACTATTTTATATTACAAACTGCTGATTTTCAACAATGATTGACATAAAGATAACCGAATAATAAAATCATCAATTCAATTATTATTTTCAAGAATGTTTTACTAAAATTCTTCTTTAAATCAATTATTTTTAATAATTTTCGAAAATATGTTCTTTGACAATTTTCAAATCCATTTTTTCACAGTATTCAATTTTACGAAATTTTAATTATTCGAAAATTCTTCAATTCCTCTATTCTTCAAATAAAGACTTAAAATATAAAAAAATCCAATTAAACTTTTTCAAAAAAATTAATTTCAAAATTCAATTATTTCTAAAAATCCACGGTACACTGCTTTTAATATTCAATTATTATCTAAAATTTTAACTGAAATTCATTTTTAAATAAATTTTTATTAGAAAATTCTACTAGAATTCAATTATTTAATAAAAATTGAATGTTTCTTTAAATTCAAATCCCATAAAGAATTTTATCAACATATTTTTAAATAATTGAATTCTTTCGACGATTTTAATAGAATTTTTAAGAATAATTGATTTCATTAGAAGAATCCGATTAAAATTGTATTAAGAATAATTGAAATTCTGCGATGAGTCTTATTATTTATGAAAATAATTGAATCCCTAAGAAGAACTTTATTATTTTTGAACAATATTTAATTTTTGCGAAGAATATTATTACTCTTAAAAATAATTGAATTTCAGCAATAATTTCTAACTTTTCCAAAATTAAATTCTTTTTTCGTGTTTTTAACAAAAATTTTTCTATAAATTCATTATTTTTAATAATTTATAAAAAAGGTCTTTGAGAATTTTCAAGTTCATTTGTTTACAATTCAATTTTACAAAATTTCAATTATTCGTAAATTCTTCAATTTTAAATATATATTAGAAAATAAAAACTGGAAATAATTGCAAAAGAAATTCAATGAAACTTTTTCACAAAAATTAATTCAACAGACTTGTTAGTTAAAAATATGAAAAATTCAGATTTGCAAAGACATTAATTTGAAACATTTTCAAACTTTAATTATTTCTAAAAATTCACGCTCTAATGCTTAATATTTTTAAAAAATACAATTTATTGAATAATTTCATGTTTCTTAAATTTGAATTCTCATAAAGAATTTTATTAATAAATTTTTAAAAAATTGAATTATTTTGACGAATTTTAATCAAATTTTTAAGAATAATTACATTTTTCGAGGAATTCAATTAAAATTGTATTAAAAATAATTGAAATTTTGCCAAGAATTTTATAAAAAATTTTTTGAAAATAATGGAATTTTTAAGAAGAATTTAATTATTTCTAAAGATAATTGAAATTTTGGCAGAAATTTAAAAAAAATTTTTGAACATAATTGAATTTTTGCGAAGAATTTTTTTTTTATATTTCATAGGTGAAAATGAGACTTTATTTTTACTGTGAATTTGAACCAGTTTTAAAGTATCAAGAATAAGTTTAAACACCTTTTAAATTATCAAAAAAACGAGTCAAAAAACCTTTTTTTGAAAGTTACTTTCGAGTTTTGAATTTTTCTTTTTTACTTTTTAAAATTTTTGATTTTCTGATACGGGCGGCTATTAAAAGTTCTCAAAAAAATCACAATGATCAGAAATTAAAACGCTTTTCTCCCTCTTTAATTTCTGACCAACGGTAATGAATTTTGGTCGAAAATATTTCATGTCATGAATTTTTCTTTTTTCAAATTTTGGATTCTTTTATTTATTATTTTATTTTATTCAAAATATTTTTGTATAAAAGAAAAGTATTTTTTTGTATGGTAATTTTAGAGATAGGATAGCTTTTTTAATTTTCCAAAAGTATTTTTAATATTTTTACTTTTATTTTTTTATTTTTAATATTTCTAATTATTTCTAATTTTTTATAAAATATTTTCAATACTTTTAATTATTTTTAATTTTTTATAAAATATTTTTAATATTTTTAATAAAATTAAATCAAATAAAATTAAAAAAAGAGTATTTTTAATAAAATTGAATAAAATTAAATTAAAAAAGAGTATTTTTAATAAAATTCCCTGTCATTTTCCTAATTTCTCTAAAATACAATTGAAAAGGTGGGTTCAAAATAATATAGAATTCAGATAATTTAGAAATTCGGACAATTTTTGCAATTAGAAATTCTGATTAAACTTACAAAACCCGATTGAATAAAAATTCAGTCAATTGAAAGTTGAAACACTAGAAAATTTCAATAAAATTGCAATTCTAAATCCTATTAAACTGATCCTTCAATCATGGGGATGAGAATTGTACATATATATCTAAAAAGAAACTTGATCAAACGAAAAAGTTATTTATCTTTCCTTTTTTTTGAAATTCTATTCTTCGTCAAAATAGAAAAAGTTCATGTTTGCCATCAGAACTTTCTAAAATTGAAAGAGACAAAATCAATACTATCCTAATCCTCTTCAAAGAGAGAGAGAGAGAGAGATAGATAGAGAAAATAAGAAGAAGGAATATAAACGAAAGAGACAAAAAAATACAATGTAAAAATAAAAAAAAATTGATTTAATTCGTGCGAATAGGGATAGTTCTGAGGATAATAAGTCAAAACGATTTCGAAGTTTATTCGGACGTACCATCGCAGTGAATCCTGATTTATCTGTCAGCTGTTGATCAGACCTCGTTTCGATCATCACGAATCCTCATTTCAACGATCCTCCGAAGGTCGAGTCATGATTGTAAAAGATCATATCTCCTATTCCCACGTTATTAAGCCTATATATACACACCATTGAGGCGACAATCTTTTATTATAATATTTGTATATGGCAAATATTTTTCAGTTTCGAAAATCTAATCCCTTTGAATAGTGAGACCGTAATATATATAAAACAAGAATATATAAACAACTCGGCGCTAATATAATTGAAAATGCCTTCTGTAACATTAGAAATGAAACCTTTAAAAGCGTCGCGTCGCGTCGTCGCGAAAAATATTAAATTCAAAATAGCGAAGCATTTATAAGGTCAATGTATAAATATATATAAACGAGCAAAATAAAAACTTCCTTTTTTATTTTATTTTTCCTTTTTAAATTATGTATTGGCGTTAATTGATTATTTATGGGGTCGAGAAGGGCACTAACGTGCAAATATTAATTCTATTAGATATAGAGAAATTTAAATTTGTCATGATTTATATTGTAGGGGATTAGAAGGAGAAAAAAATTTATACAATCTTATCTTCACGACTTTGTTAGATAGAGACGCGTGAATCATGGATTAATTAGGCGGAATAATTTGGCGATCAAATCGGTAGTGATGTGTAAATATTATTACATTCGATTATTATTAAGCGTTATGTACTATTGTGTAAGCACACACACACACACTTCGTGGTTCATTCACCTCATATAATAAGGAAAATCAATTCTCACCAGATAATAATCAATTGCGGATATCTTTGAATTTTTTTTTTATTTTCAAATTCCTTTCCTACTTCTATTTTCACAAAGATCGATTACTAAATTCTAAATTTCCAAATTAGAAAATTGAAAATTTTTTTCAAAATACTCTTCGAGGGATTTTTTCTCTTCTTTTGTTTGTTATGCTAAATATCAAAAAAGTATTAAAATTTTATAGTAATTTTATGTAAAGATTAAATTGATTATATTTCATTGTATTTTATCTATATTATGAAATAAAAAATTTCTTTACAAAGTATTTGTTTTATGATTATTTTATAATATTTCCATTTCACAATTCGAATATTAAAACAAATAATAAAATTTCAAATTATTAGTTGACATTATTAAAGTATGCTTTTAAATGAAAAGTTTTAGTTGGAAAAATTAAACGTAACGTGGAACGAATTCGTGTGAAGTCGTATATTTCATATATGAAATATAATTATATTTGCTTCGTGTTCATATTCATAAAATATGATTACAGTTTATATGACGCGTTTATGGACCAGAGGTTTCAATCTAATAGTTACACATAAAAAAAAGTTGCGAAAATATATAGCAATTTTTTTTTCCTCTTTCCAATCATCTCTATATCAATTTGTTTGCAATTTCATAAAAAGTTTTTCTTTTATATGCAAAAATTGTGAACAGTTCATAATAGTTTTCGAAAACGATTTATTACAAATTTACAATTTAGAATAAATTTTCAAAGAATTCATAAATTTTTAATAAAAGTTTTAGTAAATTACTCATAATTTAAAAATTTTCAATTATACTTCTTTTATAAAAATACAATTCTTTTTTGAAGAATAAAACTGAAATAATTTTAAAAGACTAATTTTTCAGAAGTTTAAACAAAATTTTCCCAAATCATCAATTTTACAAAAAAAAAAAAATTATTTAATTTTTTTTAGATTAAAATTTAATATTGTTTAAACCTCTAACGAAATTTTATTATAGAATTTTAATAATTTTTAATTAAATTTCATAAAATTTCAATTAACCTGATAACTCTTCAGTAAAATTTATAAAAAATTCAAGTATCTTTATTCAAATATGTATCTTTATAAACAATTGAATTAAATATCTCAGAAACCTAATTTCTTAAAAAATTATGTTTAATTTTAAAGAAGAATCTATTAAAACTTAAATAATTTTTTTAATTATATGTAAAATAAATATTCAATTATTATTATTTTCTTTAAAACAATAGAAATTTTCAAAAATTTGTTTTGAACTTCTGAAACTCAATTTTTTTTTTTGAAAATTGCAACAGTTTTCAACAGAAATCTTTTGTACTACTTAATTGCTATTAATTAAATTTTATTAAATTAAAATATTAAATTAACTAAATTAAAATTAAATTCTATAAATCTATAATTTTTACTTTTACTTTAATTATTATTTAAAACATGAAAAATAATACTTAATAATTAAAATTATTAACTTTAAAAATATTACTTTAGAAATTTAATTATAAAAAGTTAAATCAATTGATTACTGAAATAGAAAAAAATTAACGTATTGCTTTAAAATTAATTGTGATTAAAAAATTTTTAAGTTAATAACATTCTAGAAAAATTCAAGGACCATCGTCGTTTTCCAAGACAAAAATTTTTTTCTGAATCGGAAATAAATTCTAAATAAGTTCTGAGTACCTCTGTGTTTCGAAAAAAGCTCTTTTTTAATAAAAAAAAACTTCAATTTAAGGAAAAAAGCCCAAATTTGATATTCGACTCCAAAAAATGTTTTAAAAAATTGTCAAGACCTTTTTCCAGGTACAAATTTTTTCGGAATCGGAAATAAATTCTAAAAAAGCTCTTAGTTTCTCCGCGTTTTGGAGAAAGCTCAAATTTGATAAAAAAAAGTTCAAATTTGATACTCGACTCCAAAAATTGTGAAAATAAATTTACAAAATTAAATTAATTAAATTAATTCAATTTTAAATTTATTTTGCCTATTAAAGATACAATTTTTTTTTTAATCGGAAATAAATTCTAAAAAAGTTCTGAGTACCTCCTTGTTTAAAAAAAGGCTGTTTTTTAATTAAAAAAAGCTTCAATTTGAAGGAAAAAAGCCCAAATTTAGTATTCGTCTCCAAACACTGAGAAAACTGGAGTATTGGACTAAACATCTGGAGGGACAAATCGTTGATATTTGAGAGTTAGCTATTGGATAACAATCTAAATGTTCAAATACACCATTGACAGATATTCGTGCCATTTCTCTTGGAGGGAAAATGAGTTTATAACAGAGGGACAAATTAACCATCTTGAGAAATCCCTTCCTTATCCGGCGCGAAATGAATAAATATGGCAACCTAACCCCTAAATTAAATACATAAAATGTCAGAAAAATAATTTGGCGCGCATCAGATCGTACACATTTTCTGCGCAACTTTTAACCCTCAGATATAATGGGAGAGAATATACAAGTAGATTTCCATTACCAATTCAAAATTTATTTTAGAAGGAATATTTAACTCTCTTCATAAGCAAAGGAAACATACACTTTTTGAACCTCCGAATTTGACTCTCCAGTTTTCTCAGTGAAAATTCTTAAAAAAAATTGTCAAGACCAGCGTTGTTTTTCAAGAAACAAATTTTTTCTGAATCAGAAATAAATTTTAATAAAGTTTTTTTCGTGTTTCGGAAAAAGCTATTTTTTAATAACAAAAAAGCTTCAATTTGAAGGAAAAAAGCCCAAATTTGGTATTCGTCTCCAAAAATTGTTAAAAAAATCGTCAAGACCAGCGTTGTTATTCAAGACACAATTTTTTTCTGAATCGGAAATAAATTCTAATAAAGTTTCTCCGTGTTTCGTAAAAAGCTATTTTTTAATAAAAAAAAGCTCCAATTTGATGAAAAAAAGCAAAATTTGTTATCCGACTCCAAAAATTTTGAAAATAAATTTACACAAGACGTGCGTCGTTTATCAACATACAAAATTTTTTTTCAATCAGAAATAAATTCTAAATAAGTTCTGAGTACCTCCGAGTTTTGAAAAAAGCTCTTCTTTAATTAAAAAAAGCTCCAATTTGATGAAAGAAAGCCCAAATTTGAAATTCGTCTCCAAAAATGGTTAAAAAAAAATTGTCAAGACCAGCGTAGTTTTTAAGATACAAATCATTTCTAAATCGGAAATAAATTCTAAAAAAAGTTCCTTCGTGTTTCGGAAAAAGCTATTTTTTTAATAAAAAAAACTTCAATTTGAAGGAAAAAAGCCCAAATTTGGTATTCGTCTCTAAAAATGGTTTTAAAAAATCGTCAAGACCAGCTTTGTTATTTAAGACACAATTTTTTTCTGAATCGGAAATAAATTCTAATAAAGTTTCTCCGTGTTTCGGAAAAAACCATTTTTTAATAAAAAAAAGCTCCAATTTGATAAATTAAAGCCCGAATTTGATATTCGACTCCAAAAATTGTGAAAATAAATTTACACAAGACCAGCGTCGTTTATCAAGATACAAATTTTTTTTGAATCGGAAATAAATTCTAAATAATTTCTGAGTATCTCCATGTTTCGGAAAAAGCTCTTCTTTAATAAAAAAAACTCCAATTTAACGTAAATATTATTTAATTAATTTAAAAGAACAATATTTATTTCAAGTATATAAATATTATATACTCAAATAACCGATTACTTCTCTATTGTATTCATCAAATAAATTTTTTTTTTCAGTACATAAAACTTTTATGACTGGGTCAGAAGAGTTTCAAATAAAAAATTAAATATGCAAATGGGAAATTAAAAATTGTAAAATTTTCCACGAACTTGATAGAATAAAGAAATTAAAAATTCACAGTTAGGGAATTTACTTGTTGAAAATATGAATTTAAAATTAAATTCTGTAATAGAATCGTGTCAGTTCCACGGTTGTAAGTTTTACTGAGACTTCAGACGAGCTTTCGGGAATAGAAGAGAGAGAGAGAGAGAAGGAGAGAAAGAGAGAGAAAATGTGGATCAGGACTAGCTTTCCAGTGGGAATTTGTCGAGAATCACAGAAAGCTTGGGGATAATGCAGAGAAAGAGAGAAAGAGAGAGAGAGAGAGAGAGAGAGAGAGAGAGAGAGAGAGAGAGAGAGAGAGAGAGAGAGAGAGAGAGAGAGAGAGAGAGAGAGAGAGAGAGAGAGAGAGAGAGAGAGAGAGAGAGAGAGAGAGAGAGAGAGAGAGAGAGAGAGAGAGAGAGAGAGAGAGAGAGAGAGAGAGGACGCGTATATATACATTCATGTCTCAACGACATGGAAAGCAATTTCACTGCTATACGAAACACGAGGTGAGCGTGTAAGTTCATCCATCCACCGATGGCACAGTCAGAGAATAGTTCTCGTGCACACATGACATAATACATTTATGTACATAATTCTATATAAGAGTTATCCGGTTACCGCATCACCTCTCTTCGTCATGAGTTCATATATTCTTTGAACTGCTGCTGCTGGGAAATGGACTTCTTTATTATTTAAGCTGCATAAACCATGTCTTGAAAAAGAATTCGATCGAGAAATTGACATTTAACCAATTATAACATTATTATTGTTATGAACAAAATGTTATGAAGAAATATTGGTTATTCATTCAATCGAATTACTCTGTTTTATATACACATAGAAAACATCGAAAGCGGATTAGGAAAGTCGGGCTTACTTCAATTTAGTAACATCACGATAGAAATCATTTAATCTGTTTCTTGCGAAAAACCTCATAGCTTATTCTTTTAAAAATTATTTCTATCATTTCATTCCTTTTTTTTACAATACAAGAAAAGACAATCAACTTTTCAAGTTGATTTTAATAATCAACTTTGAATTCAAATTTAGAGAGTAAGAAAAAGTGTTTTTTGAAACATTTCTTCTGCACAGAACTGTACATGACTTGATTCTTTAAAATTTTTTAGTGTCATTTGGGGAAAATGTAAACTAAAACCGTTTTCATCTTAAAAACCAAAATTATGGCAGAGCTCGAACTTGAAACTATAAATTAAATTTTTTCATAATTATAAAACATGAAGAAATAGATCACTCTGAGTCGAAGACTCGGAGTGATCGATTTCTTCTTGTTTTATAATAATTAAAGATGGTCCAGAGAAAAAATCATTATTTTATATTATAAGAATATTGTACTTTTTCAAAATTATTTTCATCATGTCAATTCAATTTATATTTTCAAGAATTTTTAACTAAAATTTTATTCTTCTCCTTTTATTCAGTTCTACGAAATTTCAATTATTATTCGTAAATTCTTCATATAAATATATATTAGAAAATAAAAGCTTTAAATAATTACAAAAAAAAAAATCCGCAATTAAAGTTTCTCAAAAAAAAAAAATTAATTCCACAAAATTCCACAAATTCAATTATTTTCATAAATAATAAAATGTTTTGTAAGAACTCAATTATTTTCAAAACTAAAAAATTCTTCACAGAATTTCAATTATTTAAAAGAATTGTAATAAAATTCGATGCAAGAATTTAATTATTATTTTCCTAAATAATAATATTTTCAATTAAACTTTTTCAAAAGAAATTAATTTCAAAATTCAATTATTTCTAAAAATTCACTCTATATTGATTTCAATATTCAATTATTATCTAAAATTTTAACAGAAATTCATTTTTAAATCAATTTTTTTTTAAAATTCTACAAGAATTCAATTTAAATACAAAAATAAAAAATTTATTGAATAATTGAATGTTTCTTAAAATTCAATTCTCTTAAAAAAAAATTAAATCAACAAATTTTTAATAATAACAAAATTTTTCGAAAAATTCGATTACAATTGTATTAAAAATAATTGAAATTCTGCGATGAGTTTTATTATTTGTGAAAATAATTGAATTTCTAAGAAGAATTTTATTATTTTTGAACACAATTAAATTTCCGAAATGAATTTCTTTTGAAAATAATTGAATATCTGCAAAGAATTTCTTTTGAAAATAATAATTGAATTTCTGCAATAATTTGTAACTCATCTAAAATTAAAATTTTTCTTATCGTTTTTAAACTAAAATTTTTCTATAAATCTATTATTTTTAATAATTTATTTATAAAAAAGTTCTTTGAGAATTTTCAAATTTATTTGTCTACAATTCAATTTTCCAAAATTTCAATTATTCGAAAATTCTTCAATTAAATATATATTAGAAAATAAAAACTTCAAATAACATAAGAAATTCAATTATTTCTAAAAATTCAAGCTATAATGCTTTAAATATTTAATTATAATTTAAAATTTCAATTGAAATTCATTTTTAAATCGATTTTTATTAGAAAAATCTACTAGAATTCAAAAAAATGATTTATCCAATAATTGAATGTTTTAATTGATTACTCCGAAAATTTCAATTATTTTTAAAAATATCTTGTAAAAATTCCCTGAGAAAATTCAATTATTTTAAAAAATAATTGAATTTTTTACAGGATAGTTCAATTATTAAAAAAAATTTTAATAAAATCCAATTCTACAATTCAATTATTTTAAATTATTTTCAATTTTAATTGAATTCCACGAAAAATTAAATTATTTTAAAACATTTTTTTTAAATTCTTCGAAAGAATTCAATAATATCATTAAATAATAAATTTTTCACAAGAATTTAACAATTTTAAATACAATTTTAATAAAATTCTTCTCAAAAATTTATTTATTTTTTAAAATTTTCCAAAAATTCAATTATTTGCAGAAATAATAGATTTTTTCGCATGGATTCAATTATTTAAAAAAGTTTTCTTTAAATTCTATTCAAAAATTTAATTATTTTCAGAAATAATTAAATATTGTCGATGTACTGAAAATCATTGAATTCTTGTAAAGTATTTATAAAAAAAAAATTTAAAAATTATTGTATTAATTTCAAGAATTTATTATGAACATTTTTTTTAATAATGGAATTCTCTCGAGGAAATGTAATTAAAATTGTATTAAAAATAATTTATTTTTTTTAAAGATTTTTATTAAAATTCTTTAAAATAATTGAATTGTTTTGAAGAATTTATTTCAATTTTTTTGAAAATAAAGAAATTGTTTAAAAATAATTTTTACTAAAAAATTTTAAAATAATTAAAATTTATAAAAAATTTTATTAAAAACTTTTAAAAACAATTTAATTATTTAAAAAAATGTTATTACAATTCTTAAAAATAATTGAACCTGTTAGAGAAATTATATTTAAATCATCTTAAATATAATTGAATTTTTTCCTAGAAATTTTATTAAAATTGTATTGAAAATAATTGCATTTCTCAAAGGAATTTTATTATTTAACAAAATAATTGAATTCTCGCCAAGAATTTTACAATTTATAAAAATAATTGAATTTTTTCGAAGAATTTTTTATCAGAATTGCTGAAAATAATTGAATTTTTATTAAAACTCTTGAAAATAATAAAATTTAAATATTATTTTTAAAAATAATTGTATTCTATAGAGAAATTTTATTAAAATTCTATTGAAAATAATTGAATCCCTCCGAAATATTTTATTATTTATGAAAATAGTAGAATTTTCTCCGAAACATTTTATTATTTATGAAAATAATTGAATTCCTTTGTAGAATTTTATTATTTACGAATTTATTTATTAGGCTCTCACTTTGAATTTGAAATTCAAATTATGTTAATTTCTTTTACTAAGAATCATACATAAAAAAGGCTCAAACTCTAATTTTTCACAACTAAAAATCAAAATAATTGAAAAATAAATCATAAATTACAAACTTTTAATTTTGGAACTTAAAATCTTTTGCTTACGACTAAACTTCAGTCAAAAATATGTAAATTCTTTTAGTCCGAAATTTACTGATAGTAATATTTATTATTTACACTCTACATCCTTAAAAAGTACAATATGATATACTGATAAACCGATAATTAGAGAACCGAGAAAAAAAATTCAAAGAACAAAAGAATGAATTCTATAGAAGAACAAATAAAAAAAAGCAAATCGCGAACAAGAAGAAAATTATACAAATATTGTGAAAAATGAAAGTATTATATGAACAAAAAATATAAAATAATGCTGAAATCAAATAAATGCATACATATTTCTCGCAGACTTTGAAGATTGATATATAATGTTTAGTGATTGTGAATAAGAGATGATTACGAAAAATGAGGAATGGTAAAACCAGTGCAATTATTTATATTGCCGATATTATCGTGAAGACTGTCGTAATCTGTACCTATAGGTCTTTTACAATGCCAATCGGTATTATTTGTAAAAAATTATTTATCTTTACATGAAGGTACAATTTTCCAACCAATTTAGGGAAAAATTTAGAAAAAAATCCTCTAATGATAACTTTTTTACATTTTTAAAAAATTAGAACACGCTTAATCGAAGAGAGAGGAAAAAAAGTATTAATGTACTTTGTTGACACTGAGGCTAGTAACGAAAGTTTGACGATCATTTATATTTATATATATTGCAGTTACAAGTTGTGGTAGCGCTGAAAGAAATTTTATTCGAAAAGTTTTCGTCAACAAAGTACTGAAAGACGGTCTTCTACTTCTTATGACGAGTTCTTATGGAGGCTGCGTTGAAACTTTAAAAACTCATCGAGTGTGCTCTGCACTTGTTTAAAACTAAACTTAAAAATTTCTTCAAACATTTTCTTTTAAATCTTAATATAATACGACTTCAAATTCTTTGACAGTGATTTAATTTTACAAACATACAGTCCTTTTTTATTATTTTAATTTTATAATCCATTTTGGTCCTCACAGTTTTCTGCTTGTATTTTTATTTTTAATTCTACTTTACATAATACGAAATTGAATTCATTTAATAACAGAATTATTTCATTAAACTCAAAACTATTATTTTCAAAGAAAAGTAATAATAGACTTGAAATTGAATTTTTCAATAATTCCTTAAAGTTTCTTTACTCTCGTGATATCACTAGAGGCAAAAAAATAGTTTCCGTCGAATTTTTTTTTTCTCTGCGAAAATAAAATCATTCGGAAACTCTCTTTTTATAGGAAGCACGTACTAATTTCATAAGAAGCTTTTCAATCGAACATATAACGACTCGTATACGGAAACTCCGACATAAGTATATATACAAGATGCGTCTCACTCTGATTCCCATATAGAAGGCGATGCAAATTTATTCATTGCAGCCCTTGATTTAGAGACCTATATCTATGACAAAAAAATTTAGTTTTTCTTCTTTTTGATGTAAAACTCAATTAGTAAAAAGTCACATCTAGAAATTGGTCAGTTGATAATTCAGCAAAATTCTTGTCAAAAAATTTTACAATTACTTCTAAAAATAATATTATTCTTTACTAAAAGTTTAAGTGAAAAATTAATGAATTTTACAAATTTTTACCGATTTTCACTAATTTATTTTCGAACCAGTGAAAATATTTAAAAATACGGACTTTACGGACCAAAAATATTCACAATTTTACGAAATTTCAATTATTCGTCAATTCTTCAATTAAACAAGTATTAAGAAATAAAAACTTAAAATAATATTAAAAAAATTCAATTAAACTTTTGCAAAAAAATTATTTTGAAAATTCAATTATTTTTAAAAATTTGCGCAATATTACTTTTAATATTCAATCATTATCTAAAATTTTAACTGAAATTAATTTTGAAATCAATTTTTATTAGAAAATTCTACTATAATTCAATTATTCAAATACAAAAATAAATAATTTATTAAATAATTGAATGTTTCTTAAAACTCAATTCCCATAAAGAATCGTTATCAACAAATTTTTAAATAATTGAATTCTATCAACGAATTTTAATAAAATTTTTAAAAATAATTACATTTTTCGAGAATTTTGATAAAAATTAAAATAATTGAAAATCTGGAATAAGTTTTATTATTTGTGAAAATAATTAAATCCTTAAGAAAAATTTTATTACTTTTGAATAATATTGAATTTTTGCGAAGAATGCTTGAAAATAATTGAAATTTTGTAATAGTTTGTAACTTTTACAAAATTGAATTTTTCTTTCGTATTTTTAACTAAACATCTTCCATGAATCCATTATTTTTAATAATTTTTGAAAAAGTTCTTCAAGAATTTTCAAATTCATTTGTTTACAATTAAATTTTACAAAATTTCAATTATTCGTAAATTCTTCAATTAAATATATATTAGAAAATAAAACCTTTAAATAATTTTTAAAAAAATTGTTAGTTAAAAATATAAAAAATTCAAAATTTCAAAGATTTTAATTGGAAACCTTTTCAAAATTCAATTATTTCTAAAAATTTACTCTCTAATGCTTGTAAAATTAAATTATAATCTAAAATTTGAACTGAAATCCATTTTCAAATCAATGTTAATGAGAAATTTCTACTAGAATTCAATTATTTAAATTAAAAAAAAAACAATTTATTGAATTGTTTCAAATAATGTTAATAATAATGCATGTTTCTTAAAATTGAATTCTGATAAAGAATTTTATCTATAAATTTTTAAATAACTGAATTCTTTTGACGAATTTTAATAAAACTTTTAAGAATTGTTTCGAGGAATTCAATTAAAATTGTAATAAAAATAAATCCATTGTAAGAATTCAATTATTTTCATAAATAATAAAATATTTTGTAAGAATTCAATTATCTTAAAAAAATGAATTAAAAAAATTATATTAAAATTCTACGAAAAAAATAAATCAACAATTATATAAATTATTTTTTAATAATTTTTGCAAAAGTTTCCAGAGAATTTTCAAATCCATTTGTTTACAATTTAATTTTACGAAATTTTGAATATTCAAAAATTTTTCAATTAAATATTTAATTAAATATTTAGAAAATAAAAACTTGAAATAATTTTTAAAAAAAATTCAATTCCACCTTTTCGAAATTCAATTATTTATAAAAATTAATTCTTTAATGTTTTTAATATTCAATTATTATCTCAAATTTTAACTGAAATTCATTTTTAAATCAATTTTCATTAGTAAATTTTAAGAGAATTCAATTATTTAAATACAAAAATAAATAATTTATTGCTTAAATGAATGTTTTTTTTTAATTTTGAATTCTAATAAAGAATTTTATTAATAAATTTTTAAATAATTGAATTTTTTTAAGAATTTTAATAAAATTTTCAAGAATAATTACATTTTTTCGAGGAATTCGATTAAAATTGTATTAAAAATAATTGAAATTTTGCAATGAGTTTTATTATTATTTATGAAAATAATTAAATTCCTAAAACGAATTTTATTATTTACGAAAATAATTGAATCCCCGTAGAAATTTTATTATTTATGCAATTACTTGAATTATTGCGAAGAAATTTATAAAAGATTTTGTTAATTTAATTCTTGTGGAATTTTTTTTATTTTTTAAAAATGATTAAATGTTGTGTTGAATTTCAATGAATTTTGTTTTAAATAATTGAATTCTTTTGGAAAATTTTATTAAAATAGTAGATACTGAAAATCATTGAATTGAGGAAAATTTTTGAAAATAATTGAATTTCGGAGAAGAATTTAATTATTTCGAAAGATAATTGAAATTTTGACGAGAATGTAAAAAAAAAATTGAAAATAATTGAATTTCTGCAATTATTTGTAATTTCTCTAAAATTATCTAAATTATATCGTACAATTTACTAACTTTTCATCTTTTTTGAATCAAATTACGGACTTTACGGTCCTTTTTTCAAAAAACGGATTTTTTTGGATTTCAAGAAAAGTTACGGACTTTTACGGGATTTACGGACCTAGTTCGAGCCCTGCTAATTAAAATTAATCTTTTCAACCAGTTAAGATTTAGCGAATTTTCCATTTCGATTTAAGTTGATAAGATAAATGATTTAATTCGCGTGTTTTCGCTGTTTTTCTATATCCTATGAGAATAATGGATGAAACACAGAGAAATATCTTAACAAAATTGATTTTTTTTCCCTGATAAGAATTGATCATAGTGTCCCACTCTCGGTAGTTGTTGAATCGCAGAATCCACTCACGTTCTGCGCAATCTTCTTCTCCATTGAGCAGGCGAATAAGTTCTCAAAATAAACTCCTTTGTTTCATTATTGCCTATTCTCGGCGCGTGATGAAAAATACCATATTTATCAAATTCAATTTGCATTTTACATGCAACGGGAGTTTTCTTCTTTTTGACATTCCTCACAGCATAAGATTGAAGAGAGATATAGTTTTTTTTTGCCAAGATTCTTGGAGATGAATTCTTCAAAACATTATATTTTGTAAAGTATCTCTTCTCCTCAATCTCATTATTCTTTTCTTCGCGCCAATCACACGGTTTATAATTTAATAGTATAGGAATGATAAATTCTCTGTCACTAATTATTAATTCTGATTATTTAATTTATCTTTTCAGTAATAATAATAATAATTATTATTATTAGTAGTATTATTATCATTACTATTTACAGTAATTTTAAAGTACGAATATTTATAGTTATTAGAATTAATATAAATAATTGAGAATTCCTAATATGGCAGTATAATTATAGAAATAATTTTGCAAATAAGTGTTTAATTTTCTCAAATTAAAATAATTGGATTTCTTTTTGAAAATTTGTAAAGTACTTGAGAGAATGTAGAATCTAAATAAGAGAGAAAGACAATATGAGACAATGTGTAGTTAATGCATGTGACTTTACGATCATTAATTTATACTTCACTCTTATTTCACCGAGGGAAAAATTAATGTTAATTACTTGGCAATGGGATGTTAATAAACGTTTTAAAAGTGTCTGACGTTAAGTTAAATGGCAAAAGAATAAAATGTACCTATCAAAATAAATTCTTCGATCATGCTTTTGAAAGCATATATATATATTCGAATGTTTCTTCGCTTTAAGAACAAATTAACTCTATATTACAATCTCTTTGTTGCGAAATGTTTTTTACGATAAACGAGTATTAGATACAATTTCTCTCTCTCTCTCTCTCTCTCTCATCTTCCCTATGATTTCGTCATTTAGAAAAAGTAGATGATATTTATTATGATGCAAAACGGTGAAAAAGAAAAATTTTTTTTTTTTTTTTGCGAAATCAATGAAATATGAAGAAGTTTTGAAAAGATTCTCTTTACTGGCAGGGTTGCCACGGAAATTGAACTATTTTCGGTTTTCCAGACAGAATTTCGTCTTTTTTCTTGATCGTAATTTCCAAATGTTAATTATTTTCTACAATTTTTAACCAAAAAAAAAATTTCTCTAAATCAATTACTTTTTATTCATTTTTGAGAAATTTTTTTTTTTTTGAATAATTGAATAATTGAATTTTTAAAGAAAATCCAATTATTCCAAAAAAAATGTTGAGCTAAAATAATTCTGAAATTCACTTGTTTATAATTCAATTTTACGAAATTTCAGTTGTTGGAAAATATTCAATATTTAATTAAAAATCCAACTAAATTCTTAAAAAAATATATTGAATACAAATTTTTCAATAATTAACTTCATTAGAATTTTCAATTAATATTATTAAAAATTGAAATTTTCTAAAATTAAATTGAATTTTAAGTTTAACCCTTAAAAATTCAATTGTTTTCTAAAATTTTAAACGCAACTGTTGTAAAATTCGATTATTTTTGAAATTTTTAATCAAAATTATTCATTAAATAATTTATAACTAATAATTATATGACAGTTATTCAAGAATGAAAAATTCAACTACTTTCTAAAAAAAATTAAACGCAAATTTTTCAAAAACTAACTTCATCAGAATTTTCAATTAATATTATTTAAAATTGAAATTTTATAAAATTTCGATTTAAAGCCTTTAAAAATTCAATTGTTTTTTAAAATTCTAAACGCAACTGTGGCAAAATTCTATTGTTTTTTGAATATTTAAATAATTTATAAGTAATAATTTTATGACAGTTGTTCAAGAATTAAAAAATCCAACTATTTTTTATAAAAAATTAAACGCAAATTTTTCAAAAACTAACTTTATCAGAATTTTTAATTAATATTATTTAAAATTGAAATTTTCTAAAGTTTCATTTTCAAACCTTTTAAAAATTCAACTGTTTTTCAAAATTTTAAACGCAACTGTTGTAAAATTCGATTATTTTTGGAATTTTTAAGCAAAATTATTCATTAAATAATAATTGTGTGACAGTTGTTCAAGAATTAAAAAATTCAACTAATTTCTAAAAATAATTAAACGAAAAATTTTTCAAAAACTAACTTTATCAGAATTTCTAATAAATATTATTTATAAAATTGAAATTTTCTAAAATTTCGATTTGAAGCCTTTAAAAATTCAATTGTTTTTTAAAATTCTAAATGCAACTGTTGTAAAATTCTATTATTTTTTGAATTTTTAGGCAAAATTGTTCATTAAATAATTTATAAGTAATAATTTTATGACTGTTGTTCAAGAATTAAAAAATTCAACTACTTTCTAAAAAAAAAAAAATAAAATGCAAATTTATTTAAAAAACTAACTTCATCAGAATTTTCAATTAATAATTATTTAAAATTGTAATTTTCTAAAACTTCAATATGAAATTTTAGGTTTGAAATTCAAAAACTAAATTTAATTACTTAAATTAATTAAGTACTTAATAAATAATTTTTTAAAAACTAAACAAATAAAAATTTTTAATTAACATTATTTAAAATTTTCTAAAATTTTAATTTGAAATCTTTTGAAAATTCAATTATTTTATAAAATTCTAAACTCAATTCTTGTAAAATTCGATTATATTTTTAATTATTAAGTAAAATTATTCATTAAATAATTTATAAGTAATAATTATGACAGTTTTTCAAGAATTAAATTCCTTCAATTAAATAATAAATTAAATAACAAAAAAAAAATAGTATAGAAATAGAAACAATAAATACAAAAAAATAATAAAAATTTAAAAAATTGAAAGTGTAAGAAAGAATATCTATTTCTTCATATATTCACTTATTCTCGTTCTGCAAATTTTTTCACCCTCTTTTTCCTTCTCTGTTTCATTATTTTCTTTTACAATTTCTATTATATATAGACGATTGAGTGCATCAAATATTGTTTACACAACTATTTTATTAACCAGTCAACATCTCCAGAGTCGAGAGATTTTATTACGACACAAGATGACCTCTCAAATTAACAGACAGCTACTCTCCCTCGAAATAAAAAAAAACTATAATACCAACTCTTGTGTTACTGAATCGAAATCTTACAATTACAGGCGAAAAAAGGCCGTTACGAAGAGAAAAAGAAATATGGACCACGATTTCAAAATGAAGATTTACAAGGAAGCAAGAAAATTTCAAAGTACAGTACACAGTATAGAGTTCTCATCTTAATTATAATTTTAATTACTTTCCAGTTAAACTCAAACTCACTTGAAAATATCTTGAATTTCATTTGAAGAAACTAAAAATCTTTCATTCTCGAGATAATTTCTTTTCCAAAAAAAAATTCATAATTTCGTTAAGTAAGACAAATTTTTTCCAACTTTTTTCCGAACATAAAATTAAAAAAGGTACATAATTCATCAGTGCGGTTAATTAAGTACGCAAAGTACATTATCAAAAAAAAGGGGGGATGGGAAGGTGAAATAATATTTGAAATGTACTTTTGAAGGACTCTTTGAAAGTGATAGGATCATTTGCATAGAGAAGATTAGTTTTCTACCGCAAGATGAGAAAAACAGTTAAAAGGGTAACAGATGCGCGTCGCAGGTGACGAACCAACTGGTGTATGTGTGTGTGTGTTGTTTCTCGATTGTTTTCATAATGACTCTTCTGAACTGCTTTTGAACTCATTGAAATTATGATTATAATTATTCTCCTTATTTTTTATTCTTATTATTCATGTTATTATTATTATTATTATTATTACAGTTGGAGTAATTCTAGAAGGCGTTTATTATATAGTGTATAATTAAGCAATCGCGGCAAACAAGTAGTAGCTCATCCTTTAACCTATCTGCACGCTTTTCTGCTGTTTTTCAATTTAACGACCCAAGTCTTTTTGCCAACTTTCTTCCTGACTTAAAGAACAAAAACCTTCTTCGTCTTATTCGTTAATAATGGATCGCGAGCGTTACGTAATAGCAAATATATATATACATATATCACTATTTTATTCATGTCGTTAAATAGAAATTTCATGCATTAGAATTATCTCTAATATTCAAATGCTGAAAGTGTAATTACGATTAAATTATTTTAGTGTTAATTTGATATTTTAAATTATTATGGGTTATAATAAGATGCTTGATTACTTAGCAAATTATAAGTTAATTGTATCAGTGAAAAAAAATTTATTTGATTTAAGTAAAGAATAACTTTACTTGTTTCAAAGTAAATAATTATTTGTATGAAATATTTTTTATTTAAATCAATTAAATATTTTTTCGAGATCAACTGAATAGTATATAATTTGCTCCTAATGTAAAAACTTTATTTAATTTAAATAAAAATTATCTGATCGAAATAAATATTTATTTGATAATAGTCAAGAAATTGATTACTTCACCATGAGAAAAATTTAATTTGAACCAAATAAAATTTGAGATAAATAGAAGTATATTTAGTTCGAAGAAATAGCATTTAGTGCAAATAAATTTAATTTAGTTCAAATAATAATTTAAACCAAATTAAGTTTATTTGAAACGAATAAAATTTAATTGATCTAAATAAAAATATATTTCAACCAAATCTATTTTATTTAAACCAAATTCAATTTCTTTGAATCAAATAATATGTATTTGAAGCAAATAAAATTTCATTGAACCAAATAAAATATAATAGAACAAAATACAATTTTTTTGAAGTAAATAAAATTTTCTTGAACCAAATACCAAACCCAAATTTTTTTTTGAACCAGATAAAATATATTTCAAGCAAATAAAATTTATTTAAACTAAATCTAAATTCTTTAAAACAAACAAAAATTTTTTAATGCAAATAAAATTTATTTCAACCAATTCAAATTTACTTCAACGAAATCCAATTTCTTTAAATCAAACAAAACTTCTTTGAAAGAAATAAAATTTTCTTGAACCAAATAAAGTTTAATTTAAGTAGATACAATTTCTTTGAATCAAACAACCTTCTTTTTAATCAAATAAAATTTTCTTCAACCAAATAAAAAACCAAAACTTTTGAACCAGATAAAATTTTTGTCAAACAAATCAAATTTCTTTAAACCAAATAAAATTTTTTTGAAACAAATAAAACTTACTTCAACTAGATCCAATTTCTTTAAATTAAAAAAAATTTCTTTGAAGAAAATAAAATTTTCTGGATCAAATACTCAACCTAAACTTTTGAACCTGATAAAAATTATTTCAACCAAATTAATTTAATTTAAACAAAATACAATTTCTTTAAAAGAAACAAAATTAATTTAAAGCAAATATATAATTTATTATTTGAACCAAATTCAAAAATCCAAATTTTTTTGAACTGGATAAAATTTACTTTGACCAAATCAAATTTCTTTGAATCAAATATATTTTCTTTGAATAAAACCAAATTCTTTTGAAGCAAATAAAATTTTCTTGAACCAAATACCAAAACCTAATTTTTTTTGAACCAGATATAATTTCTATCATCCAGATAAAATTTAATTCGACCAAATCAAATTTATTTAAACTAAATCTTAATTCATTGAACCAAACAAAAATTATTTAAAGCAAATAAAATTTACTTGAACCAAATAAAATGTACTCTGACTAGATCCAAATCTTTGAATCAAATAACATTTTTTTAAAGCAAATAAAATTTTTTTCAACTGTATAAAAAACCAAAAGTTTTGAACCAGAAAAAATTTCTTTCATTCAAATTATATATCTTTGAACCAAATAAAATTTATTTAAACCATTTTCAAATTCTTTGAACCAAACAAAATTTATTTGAAGCAAATAAAACTTACTTTAACTAGATCCAATTTTTTTAAATGAAACGAAATTTCTTTGAAGCAAATAAAATTTTCTTGAACCAAATACTTAACCTAAACTTTTGAACCTGATATAAATTATTTTAACAAAATTAAATTAACTTAAATGAAATACAATTTTTTTGAATCAAACAAAATTAATTTGAAGCAAATATAATTTACTTGAACCAAATTCCAAAATCCAAATTTTTTTGAACTGGATAAAATTTATTTGCACCAAACCCAATTTCTTTGAACCAAATCTATTTTCTTTGAATAAAACCAAATTCTTTTGAATCAAATAAAATTTTCTTGAACCAAATACCAAACCCAAATTTTTTTCGAACCAGATATAATTTCTATCATCCAGATAAAATTTAATTCGACCAAATCAAATTTATTTAAACTAAATCTAAATTCTTTGAAGCAACCAAATATTATTTAATGCAAATAAAATTTACTTGAACCAAATAAAATTTAATTGAACCAAATAAAATTTACTTTAACTAGAACAATATCTTTGAATCAAACAACATTCTTTTGAAGCAAATAATATTTTCTTAAACTATATAAAAAACCAAAACTTTTGAACCAGATGAAATTTATTTCAAGCAAATAAAATTTTCTTGAACCAAATACTTAAACTAAACATTTGAACCTGATAAAAATTAATTCAACCAAATTGAATTAATTTAAAGGAAATACAATTTCTTTTAATTAAACAAAATTAATTTGTAGCAAATATAATTTATTTACTTGAACCAAATTCCAAAATCCAAATTTTTTTGAACTGGATAAAATTTATTTGAACCAAATCTATTTTTTTCAACAAAACTAAATTCTTTTGAAGCAAATAAAATTTTCTCGAATTAAATACTAAATTTTTTTGAACTAGACAATGAGACAAAATGTATTTGAACAATTGAACCAAATACAATTTCTTCAAATTTTTTCGAAGTTTATCAAATTGAGACAAAAAACGAATCAAAAATGTTGCGTAGCAACGTTTTAATTCGTTTTTTGTCTCAATTTGATATCCTTCGAAAAACTGTATTTGAACAAAATCTAAATTCTCCGAATATAAAACAAAATTTCTTTTTAAAGCAAATAAAATATTCTCCAATAAAATACAAAACCCAATCTTATGAACCAGATAAAATTTATTTCAAGCAAATCAAATTTATTTGAACTGTGTCCAATTTTTTCAACTACATAAAATTTATATTGAACCAAATAAAAAAGTTATGTAGTCCCTGAGGCAAATATATATAATTTTTCCATGATGTCTAACTAAATTTTTTATTAAAATTCAAATTAAATATATATTTGATTTTCATATAATACGTCTCCCTGGATGTAAAGATATTCACAACAAAAACTGGAAATTACAAACGTGTGCATTATATGCAAATCGCAAGTCAATAAACCACGCGATTCATCATTATAAAATGATGCGCCTAAAGTGTTTTTAATTATAATAAATTGAGAGAAATACGTAAAATTCAATTTTTCATATCAATCATATTATAAATAAAGATTAAATAACAATTTTCAATTTATGTTTGTATATTTATAATCGAAAATTGCATATATTCTCTTCCGTATTAAGCAACTGGTCCAGACAAGTATTACAGCACTATGACGAGTTATTTGACTCATCTCTGATATGATTTGTAGAGGTACTTGCCGCATGTAATTGGATACAATTGCAACTGGATTTTTTTTTAAATTTATAAATATCCATATAATATAATATTATAAAGAGAAGTGAAGTTGAGTGCAGAGACACAGTATACAAATGTATTTCTTCAATTCTTAATATTGACAGTTTTATGGAACCTGCGAGAGTGGCGATGATATCTTTTTAAGCTGACCGTTAAATTACGAAACTTGCGGGAATAATAAAGTTCTATGCATTTGTCGATCTTTTGTTTAGCGGCAAAGATCAGGTCGCCTTTCAAACCAATATTCTACTTTCCAATTCCAATATGTATGTAAATTTAAACCTAAACTTATTTCCCGATTTTATTAACATATTCTTATTCGTTATTTACCGGAGTGTATACATTACATTCACACGTCAATCTTTTTTTACATTTTAATTTTTTTTTTGTTTTAGTTTGTTGTGAAGTTTCTTCAAACAGAACTTCTATGCTTCTTGTCTTCATTCGGTTTCTTATTCAGAAAAATTTAGAGTAAGTTCTTCATTATCTTCTTGTACTTTTTCATGTTTTCGTTCTTCTCTTTTACTCTACTTCAAAATATTTCTTGTTCTATTTTTGTTCTTTTACTTAAACTCAATTCAATGAAAAAAGTTTTTGATTAACAAAAACGGAAACAAGAAAAATTTCGAAGAGTAAAAAAGAAGATCGGAAACATGAAAAAGTACACGAAGATGATGATGATGATGAATTTAAGTATTGCGTAAATTTTCCATTGAGAGAAAAAAGTTAACAAGAAACAAGGAAAATTTCGAAGAGTAAAAAAGAAGAAAACATGAAAAAGTAGATGATGATGATGAAGAAGTACAAGCTTTAGAGAAAAACTAAGATAAAGTGCTAAAAGAATAAAAGCAAGAAGATGAAGAAAAATGAAGAGAAGAAAAGTAAGAAGTAGCGATAAGAGTAATGTTACGATAACTACTTATCGTAAGTAATGATAAGAGAAAATAATTTTTTCCCTCGAATGAAAAACCAAAGAAGAATATTTTCCCTCATCGTTCTATTTCCATCATCACCTTTCTTTCTCTCTCTCTCTCCAAATTGTGAATAATTAAATTTTTATTATAATGAAATGTTAATTTTAAACTCGAAATGAAAATCCCCGAAATATCCTCTTTCAACTAAACAAAGATAAAAATACAAAGATACAAAGATAAATGGATTTTGAGGTGTGAATGCATGCACGATGTGACATTATTATAAAGAGAGCATAGTTTTAAAACTGACAAGCTAGACTTTATAAAGTTTATCATCATTTTTGCAGGCAAACTTTTTACACTTCGGAAGGAAGTAGATTTGAGGGATTGCTAGTAAATCAAGTTAGAAGGTAAAGTTACGTTCGTCCCTCTCACACTAGTGACGCAACTTGGACGTTTATTGTCTCAGGTCATAAGGTTGAAGATCTTCTTTTAAAAGAACGTGACAGGATTTCTTCTTTGGCGTTTCGCGTATATAACAATCACTCCTTCGACATAATGTATTTTTCACTTGGATATATATCATTTCTGATTTAAAAAACAAAAAAAAAATTAAAATTCTAAATTGATAATCATTATGTCATTGAAAATAGATAATCAGTATAATTTACAACCATATTAATGATTTAACACTCGACATAATATAGTATTATAGTGACTTCGTGTCTATTGTATTTTCAATAATAAATAAACCACAAGCTTACAAATTTGCGAGTAAATTTGTTATAGGCCGAAGGTACCATTTATTAAATATGTGTAATGTCTAATTATGTAATTACAACGATGCTGTATTATAATTGTGGAATATAATAAAAAAAGCTCAAAAAGGCAACATGCCAGTTTTATAATGTATTCTAGTTCGTGTGCATATATATAGCCATGTTTACATTTATGTATGAGGGCAATGAAAGAATAATTACATTTAACATTTAAGTATTACGCAAGAGAAGTATTGTCAGAAAATTTAATGAACTTATTATATTTCTCATCTTTGTGAAATTGTACACACTTCCATGATTATCCCAATTGGATTTTTTTATTCAAAAAGAATTTCTGTCGAAAAGAATTTTTGTCGAAAAGAATTTTTCCAATCAATATCAAATTATCAATTTTTTCTAATCATTTTATTATAGGGAAAAGAGTAAAAACAAAATCAAAAAATTAGAGAAACCGCATAAAAAATTAATCCTGGAAGTAGACAAATATTTGCAGCATAAACTAGATCAGGGTTGAGACAAAAAATTAATTTTGTTTTTCCCTGATTCCCAGACAAAATTTTGACTTTTTGAATTTTGAATTAAGATTTTTAAAAAATTCAAATTTAAACGTTTTGAAACTCAACTTGTAAGAATATTTTATTATAAAACTTGAAGATATCGATAACTACGAGTCTTCGACTCGGAGTGATTGATATCTTCATGTTTTATAATATTTTAAATTTCCATAAAATTTTTCAAAAAAAAAAAAATTTAATTATTTACAAAAATTTTAATAAAATCCTTCGCAAGAATTCAATTATTTTTACAAGTAATAACATTTTTCACATGAATTCAATTATTTAAAAAAATATAATAAAATTCGTTGTAAGAATTCAATTATTTTCATAAATAATAAAATTTTTCATAGGATTTCAATTATTTTTAATACAATTTTAAATAAATATCTCGAAAAATGTAATTATTATCAAAAATTTTTTGGAATAATTCAATTATATTTCACAAATAATGAAATTCTTCGCTAAAATTGAAATATTTTAATAAAATTTCTGAAAATAATTCAGTTATTTAAAAAAAATGTAATAAAAATTCGTTGCATGAATTCAATTATTTTCATAAATAATAAAATGATTATTTAGAAAATCTTCAATATTTAGAAAATAAAAACTTGAAATAATTTTAAAAAATTCAATTAAACCTTTTCGAAATTCAATTATTTTTGAAAATTCATGCTATAATGCTTTTAATATTCAATTATTATCTAAAATGTTAACTGAAATTCATTTTTAAATCTATTTTAATTAAAAAATTTTACGAGAATTCAATTATTTAAATACAAAAATAAATAATTTATTGCATAAATGAATGTTTTTTTTAATTGAATTCTCATAAAGAATTTTATCAACAAATTTTTAAATAATTGGATTTTTTGAAGAATTTTAATAAAATTTTTAAGAACAATTACATTTTTCTAGGAATTCCGATTAAAATTGTATTAAAAATAATTGAAATTCTATGATGAGTTTTATTATTCATGAAAATAATTGAATCGCAGTAAAATTTTTTATTATTTTTGAAAATAATTAGATTATTGCGAAGAAATTTATAAAAAAATTTGTAAATAGTTGAATTTCTGTGATATTTTTATTATTTATGAGAATAATAATTATTTAATGTTTGCTTAGAATTTTATCAACATTTTTTTTAGTAATTGAATTTTTCTGAAAAGTTTTATTAAAGTAGTAGATACTAAAAATTATCCAATTGAGAAAAATTTTTGAAAGTAATTGAAATTTTACCAAGAATTTTATTAAAATTTTGAAAATAATTGAATTTTGGAGAAGAATTTTATTATTTTTGAAAATAATGGAAATTTTACCAAAAATTTTATTAAAATTTTGAAAATAATTTAAATTTTACCAAAAATTTTATTAAAATTTTGAAAATAATTGAATTTTGGAGAAGAATTTTATTATTTTTGAAAAATAATTGAAATTTTGACGAGAATTTAAAAAATTTTTTTTAATATAATTGAATTTGTCCAAACATTTGTAACTTCTCTAAAATTCAATTTTTTTTAGTGTTTCTACCTAAAATTCTTCTATAAATCAATGATTTTTAATAATTAATTAAATAAATAACTAATTATGAATCGTGCAAATTAAATTTTTTCCAAAACTTTAATAAAAATTCCTAATTTTTCCGATTTCCCTGACCTGTGGCAACACTGTAGAAATAAATTTCACAAAAGTTAAACATCTATTATGATGATAAGGTAAAGAAGAAAATAAAAATACCGAGGATTGAACACATTCGAAAAGAAGAAAATAAAATTTTTTCAAATAAGATCTATTTCTTATCCGGAAATAAGAATCTTATCTCCTAAGCTAGTTCCAGATTTCCTTAGCTTTTTCCCTTTTTTCTTTTTTTGTATTCAAATATATACTAAACGAAATTAATTTACAGAATAAAAAATCAGCCGCGTGTCAATTATAAATACGACAATCGCGCGCCTATTAAACAAAGTAATAAAATCTTTTATAATCATTTTGAATTTACCCAGAGATGTAATCAAGTTTTTCTATTAGGCTTTTAGTTGTTGTGAATTTCCTATTACATAATTTTGCAAAAGAGATACAATCTTCATTTTCATTGAGCTCTTTTAGTTATTATTATATTTTATACACATGTTTCTTGCATGCATTAAAATGTTGTCGACATTATAATACATGTAATACTCATATGTAGTGTATACAAATGTATGTACATTAAAGGTACACTGCAGCAACATTAATAATGCAGGCTAATAAAAATCTTTACGAGAGTTTCATATTTCTGAATTTTCATTGTTCTCTCACACATTAATGTGGGCCGATTTTGAAAGACTGCGTTTTCATGAGGATATCGCCCTCGTTATATCATTTACCATCTACCTTGGCCCATTCATGATTACGGACGTGAATAATAAAAACTAACGTGATACAGTACTGCTTTGTTTTGCAGCTCGATTCAAAAAAAAAAAAAAAAAAGTATGCAATTCAGTATTATGTTAATAGTAATCTACAGAAAGGGACCGATTGTCAGTTATAGGACGAGACGGGCAGAAGAATAATCTTCATTCTCCAACAATGGAATATTTTTTCTATTCGTGATTCTTCTCTAAACCTTGATCTAAAAGTTGAAATAAAAATTGATTTATCGATGTAAATACATTTTTCACTGAGAATTTACTTTTTGACATAATTTAAGTTTTCAAACACAAAATCAGAGGAAAAACCACAGCCGATAACCGACAGAAGATGAAAAATTAGTTAGTTAAAAAATTTTTACAGTTCCTAAACTATGGCTGGAACAAAATTTTCTCAAAAATATTTAAAAACAGGCAAAATTCCAGAAAACTTTTTAAATTCCATACTATTCTATTCTATTTCCAGGTTTTCCATACCTTTTTCAGGTTTTTCAGGATTTACAGGCTCTGTGGCAATCATGTCCTAGTTGTTGTAAATAATTTCAAATCATTTTAATTTAAGTAATTTTTAAATAAATAATGACAATAACCCACAAAAATTAATTTTCCATGCAAACAAATGAATGCAGATAATTTGCTAACGGAAAGGGAAACTTACGAATTTGATTATTTTAATTTTAATGTATTTAATGTATATTAAATAGAGTAAAGAAGAAGAACTTTTCGGTTTTATTTTCCACGATCCTAGTGAATATGTAAAATATGTAAATCGATTTGAAGATCATTTATCATATATATTCTTCATTATATTAAAAATAATGAAAAATGTCAGTGTTTGGAATCTAGATCAAACTGATGAAATTTTGATTTATTTTCCCTGAATGAGAGGAATAAACATATGTCACAATCTAAAAGAGAAATACAGCGCTTCTTGGAAATTTATAACAACATGTATATTCACAGTTTATATCAACATGATTTTAATGCAATGTATCGAGTACGACAATAAACAGAATGTCTACTTAAAAAATTCATCAATTATTCGCAACATCCACTTATATTTTATTTATAATAGTGTAAAATATGCATAAATCAAAATAAAATCTCTAGAAATTTAAGATTAATATTCCATTGATTTGCGAGAAATTACACTCTATTGATATCAAATATTCTTTTCACAATTATTTCAATTACAAATAGATATTTAGAATGAATAAATAGTGAATGAAATAAATAAAATAAATATCATTAGAATATAAAACAGTTTTATAGAATTAGGATATAATTGCTTTTAAAAAAATTCTAATTAATTACAAAATAAATTAATTTCTGAATAAACGAAAATTTACGAGCTCCCTTTATATTTAGAAAATCAAAGAAATGAATTAAAATTCAATTTTCAATCATAAATAATAAATGAAAATAATCTAAATGTATAAAGAAACTAAAATAAATACGCAATGAATGATTGTATACTGACATTTGAAGTACAACAAAAAAATTATTTCCAAATTGAGTGAATTGAGATTCGCTTTCGGTTTAATTGGAAAATTATTTACTCAATAATATAAAAGGAAAAATGACGTCAATTTTAAAATGAAATTTTGATTTTCAGTAGGGATATATGGACATCAGTATTATAATTATTAAACTCCATCATCACATAAGCAGAGAGTCTATACTAATTAACGCTTTAATTTAAATGCAAATTAAACCAACGAGCGTTTAATTACTGGCCGCACGATTCCATCAATTTCGTTGAAATTTAAATATTTTTCTATAAACCCAAACTGTTTGCAAAATAAAAACAAAGTTAATAACATTTTCTGTTAATAATCTTTTTTTCTACTATGTAATTAATTTTTTCTCTGACGATCATTTTCAGAGGAGAACTATTTTTTAAAGTTAAAAATATAATTTTTTAATTATTCCTAAACATATAATTTTATTTTATTAAACACAATTATTTCAATTAAACATCTGTTATCTGTTCAAAAACAGATAAAATTAAAAATTTTTTAATTTGAATTTTAATAAAACAACGAAAAGTAAAATTCAAAATTTTAATCACAATTTTTCAAAAACCTTATTTTTTCAGAATTTCTAAATTACATTATTAAAAACTTTTGTTATTCAGAACAACAATAATAATAAATAAATAAATAATGAATGAATGAATAAATAAATAAATAAATAAATAAATAAATAAATAAATAAATAAATAAATAAATAAAAATAAATAATAACAATAATCTCCTTATTGTTGTAATTATCATTATTAATTTTTATTAATACTTTGTTGTTAAAAATTATTATCTTAATATTTATAATGAAACAATAATAATTTTTATTTTTCCACCGGAATTATAATTTTTAATGAATTTCAATGTAAAATCTTTTAAAATTTAATTATTTCTAAAAATAACAACTTCAATTCTTCAAAAATTCAATTATTTTTCAGAATTTTAAAATGAAATATTATTCAAAACTTAAATAATTTTTTTTAAATTAGGTAAATATTGAAATATTATAATACTTCAACACCAATTACAATTATCAAAGATCTCAATTTAAAAAAAAACCTTAAATTGTACATCCAGAGATAAATTTGATTTGCTACAAATATAATTTATTTGAGTTAAATAAAAGTATATTTGTCTCAGTGTCTTATTTATTTGTTTTAAATTAAAATTTTATTTCACATAAATAAAACTTTTATTTGAAGCAAATAAAATTTATTTAAAACGAATAAAAAGTCTATAGTTGGCTCTGAGTTAAATATATCTTTTTTCAGGGTGTAGTTTTTTATCAACACTTAAAAAGCTTTTTTGTAAGCTTTTTAAAAATTCTAACATTAAAGCTTTAATAGTTTAAAATTTGGATCAAGGGATATTTAAATCGACTAAAATCTTATTAGATTGGATAATTTAGATTAATACAAATTAAATTTAATACGAAAATATTGATATACTACACCCAGAGAAATGATATATTTGTCTCAGAACCAACTAGACTTTTTATTTGTTTCAAATAAATATTATTTGGTTTAAATGAAATTTTATTTGGTTCAAATATATGTGAATAAATAATTTTTGAATTTATGATTATTAATTATTTTCATGAAAATAAATATTAATTCTTTTATTTCAACTATTTAGCGATGTCCGAACCAAATATTCACAACAGACTGACAGATAGATTGATTGAATTTTCATCTATGGAATATTTGTAATCCTTACTACTTAAAATGATAAATTATGCAAGAATAAATTAATTTTGAGCAATGTACAGACAAAAGTCTCATTTTATTAATATAGCTAGATTGAAATTTAGAGGGAGAAAGAGAAGGAGAGTGAAAATATGATTTTCTCCAACATTGATTTGCACAAATCTCACTTCTCATAAATTCGTCAGGAAAAAAGGATCAAAGGATGCAAATTTTTCATTTGAGAAAGGGTAACGTGACCTATAAGTTGTTGACAGATTTCCGCACGTTCCCTAGAAATTGCAATGCTCCGCGATGATTATGAAAATACGTGCAACCAATATTGCCAAGTGTCACAGCTGTTTAAAATCAGCCGCCTTGTAATCAAAAGCTGCTCCTTTGAAATGTAGCAGCAAGTGACTGACTCAGGTTTGCCAAGAAGGTCAGGATTTAATTTCGAAAACAATTTCTATTGAATATCAAATTCAATATTATTACAATTGTTAAAAAAAAAAGAAATTCCCCTCTTGACATTTTAATTATTCTTTCATTCCTCCTCATCAAAAATAATATTTCTTCTTCCTCTCCTTTTATTGTCTTTCTCATTTTTATTAAAATTCTTTTCTTTCCTTTTTCATTATCCTTAAAACATTTTCACCTGCTTTTCATTATCTTCCAAACGTTTTCATTTGCTTTTCATTAGCTTCGAAACATTTTCATCTGCTTTTCATTAGCTCCGAAACACTTCTCTTTTTGTTTCTTTTTGCTTTTATATTCTTTTCATAATTATCTTTAAAATCCTTCCTTTTGTTCGAAATTTCATCTTGAAAAGAATATTTCCAATTTTTTTTTATATGAAATTTTCGGTAAAATACGGAGGGAAAAACTAGTTCAACTTTTGTGTATAGGAATTCGCAGAGGTTTTTCCTCACCGTTGGCATGTTCGATTGGAACGACTATAAAGGTTGCGCAATTCTATTGTTTTTGTTTTTTCGTTTTAGCCAATTCGAAGCTTGAAATTACAATCGCATCACTTGGGGTTCTTACACGCAATCGCCCACGCTAAGGCGATTCCACGAGAAGATCGTCAATCGAGTCGCATCCTTTTCTTTCACACAGAGAAATCCTTGAAAATACCGTGTAAAGAAGAAATAAAAAAAAAAAAACCTGTCTCCTCGACTTAGCAATATCGTGATGCTGATTTGGCTGATTATGAATCTGAAGCAAGGTGAACAAACGATTACCTAACCTACACCTGTTTGATGTCAGTTCTCATTAGTGGTTTTATTTAAGAATTTAATTAATGACTCATACCACACTACAAATAATTTCTCACCAATCACTATTATATACAATATATAAAATGTAACAAATTTTCAATCAAGATTCTTTTTTTATCCACCCGATTGATTTCTCTTCCTATATTCTTCATTTAAAATTTAAAATTGCTTATTATAATTATATTATAAATATAAGGCTTTGTAATCTATAATGAATTTTTAAAAAGTGTCAAAAAGTAGCTTAAAAACTGAAAAAAACGTAGTTAAAAAGTAGCTATCAAAAAATGAAATTTGATGACTCAATTTTTTCATTATTTCGTATTTCCAAATTAAATTACCTACATTTAAAAATACAATATTTTCTTTATAAAAATATTTAAATACCTATTTATTTGTCCACAGGAATTCAAAGATTTTAAATGATTTTAATCCAACGCCTTCTTAATATTTAACTATTTCTATAAAAATTACAATATTGTAATTCTTCCAAAATTGAATCAATTTTTTGTCGAAATTTTTAAATAAACTTATTCAAAACTACAATCATTTTATTTCAAAATGAAAATTTAAATATTATTAGGTACAGTTTTTCAGCAATTAAAATTTTCATAGATTAATTCCAAAAATCTTTTGAATTTTAATTATTTCTAAAAATTCACACTATTACGCTACCAATATTCAATTATTATCTAAAATTTTAACTGAAATTAATTTTTAAATAAATTTTTACTAGAAAATTTTACGAGAATTCAATTGTTTAAATACAAAAATAAATAATTTATTTATAAAGAAATTTTTTTTCGATTTTTTGAAGATAATGGAAAAATTAAAAAAGATAATTGTTTTTCTTTTTTAATTTTTCCATCATCTTCCAAAAATAAAAAAAAAAATTTCTTTATAAATATTATAATGGAAGGAAAAACTATTTCAAATGTATAGTTTATTGAATAATTGAATGTTTCTTAAAATTGAATCTTATAAAGAAATGTATCAAAATTTTTTTAAATAATTGAATTCTTTCGAAGAATTTTAATAAAATTTTCAATTACATTTTTCGAGGAATTCATTTAAAAATATAAAAAAAGAATTGAAATTAAATTAAAATAATTGAATTTCTATGAAAATATTAATATTTATGAAAATAATAGGCAAAAATAAAATTTGGAAACATTTCAAATTCGATTATTTCGAGGAAATTTTAATTTCGAACGATTATCAATTATTTAAATACAAACATCAATTTTTTCAAAAAATTTTATATAATTTATGGAAATAATTGAATTCTTGCAAAGAATTTTATTAAAAAATTTTTTTTTTAAATTGAATTCTTTTAGATAATTTGAAAATAATTGAATTATAACGAAGAATTTCATTAAAATTTTTAAAAATAATTAAATTCTTCCGAAAAGTTTAATTAACAATGTATATTAAAAATAATAAATTATTAAGTTCTAATAAACAAACTGTATGAAAACTTTTTAGAATATATGAATTCCTAAGAAGATTTTCATTATTTATATTAAAAATAATTAAATTCTTGATTTTTTTCGTAAAATTTAATTACAATTGTGTTTTAAATACTTGCAATCCTGTGAAGACACATTTTTTAAATTAATTCAATTTTTTTTTCAATTTTTTTAAAAAAAAATTTTTTTTTTAAATGATTGAATTGTTATGAAGAATCTCCTTTAAATGTTTTTAAATAATTAAATTCTTTCAAGAAATTTAATTAACTGTGTATTGAAAATAATTATTAAATTCTAATAAACAAATTATATTAAAATTTTTTTGAAATCGAATTCCTGAAAAGAATTTCATTGTTTATAAAAATAATTGAATTCTTGCGAAGAATTTTATAAAAATCTTTTTAAATTATTGATTTTTTCGAAAATTTTAATGTAAATTGTGTTTTAAAAAATTGTATCCCTGTGGAAATTTTATTACTTTTGAAAATAATTGAATGTGACATAAGAATTTAACAAAAATTGTTTTTAAATAATTAAATTTTTTGGTAGATTTTTTATTAAAATAGTTGATAGGGGAAATAATTCAATTTCGAAAAATTTTTAAAAATAATTGAATCGTTTGAAAGAATTTTATTAAAACTTTTTGAATTGTTTTTAAGAATATTATTAAAATTTTTGAGAATAATTTTTTATAATACGAAGCATTAAATTTATTATTATAAAAACATATTTATAATAAAATTTTTTTCCAACTACTCTATTAAAATTGCTTAATACAAAAAGGTTTTTCAAATAATCGTTTGAAATTTCGAATTAAAATTTTGATTTTCTTCGCTTCTATGAATATTTTAAATTTTTTTCCTGCATATAATGTGATTATAGTTAGGCAACATTATAATGGTAGATAACGATAAAGAAATCCCCGAGAATCTAACAAGTTAAGGTGGTTGAAAATTATGGGAGGAACAGTGCGAACTTTGACTGTGTAATATCGAAAGTCATAAGGTGATTGACGATTGCATATTATTACGCGACACACAACGTCCCACACGTGTATTTAATAATCTCTTTAAGATTGTGAATATCTTTCTAAACAAATCAAACGCATCTCAAATGACTCATGAATCAACGTTCCCTTTTGTTTCTTAAAAATTAACAAACTCTTGTCACATTTCACTCATTGAATAAAAAAATCTTTTTCAATCTAAATATTTAAACAGTAGTTTTTATTGATTTATGGGACAATTAATTATTTCCCAGAATACTAATAATAAACAATTCTAAATTCTTGACGACACAATAATTAGGACTTGATCATTAATTATTATTATATTGTTTTATAATTAAAATATTAATAACTGTTAACTATTTCATAAATAATTAAAAACTTACTATTTTATGAATAATTAAAAATCCAACTAATCAAACAAATTAGTCTTCATTTAAGAAAAATTGATGAATTAAAATTTTTATTTTTACATTATAATAATTTATTTATGAAGTGGATTTAATTATGGAAGGAAACTTTGTTTTAATTCGAAAATTCACGCAGCAATGAAATGTAAATTTTGCATAGATTTTCAAAATTATATTTTAGATTAAAATTGATAAAAATAAGCATTAAAAATCGAATATTTAATGTAAAATTAAATTAGAAAATTAAGCGTTAATTTCATATAAACAAAGATAACAAAATTTAGTCCGTTAATAAACAGGTGTTTATTCAATGATCGATATAACTAACATTGAAGCAAACGTCCAACAGTTTGCAAATTGCTTTTATCAATAAAGAGGCGACACGACTTAATTGAATAGAATAATTCAATCAATCACACTCGCTAAATTCCGTGAATTTATTGATTGATTGTAACTATATTATATGTATTGTAAAGATTTATTTTAACGGAAATATATATATACATAATAGAAAAATCTTTGTGTCATAACGAAATTTCTACAACATGGGAATCAACATTTGTTTTACTCGTTTCCACTTTTACAATTGAATAACGACACTTTAATCCCTGGGATGTATCTATAAACATGAATGATAAATCATTTTGATAAACTGTAAATTACTGATGTTTTGTCGGAAGAACGGCTAAATTATTATTTATTTCATTATTAAAAACAGTCAAATTAATCTTTTGAATAAATTTTATGCTTTCAGAGTTTTTCTGAGGATATATCAAATTAAGACAAAAAATGTACCAAAATTGTTGCATTGTTTTTTTGTCTCAATTTGATATCCTCGGAAAAACTGCGACTCAAAAATTTTTCTGTAGTTCATTTTTCAGTAGTTATTTTATAAAGGGCTCATGAATATTCTCGAAATATTATTTGACATAAAAACATTTAACATAAATTACATTTGACATGAAATTCAATTAATATAAGTTACATTAAATTAAATCAATTCTTATTAGAAAGTTCTAAGAGAATTCAATTGAATATTTCTTAAAATAGAATTCTTATAAAGAACTTTATCAAAAATTTTTTCAAGTAATTGAATTCTTTGAAAGAATTTTAATTAAATTTTCAAGAATAATTACATTTTTCGAGGAATTCGATTAAAAAATTTTATTAAAATTGTATTGAAAATAATTGAATTTTTCCAAAGAATTTTATAATTTAGTAAAATAATTGAATTCTTTCGATGAATTTTACTGAACAATTTTTTTAAATAATTGATTTTTTTTGTAAAATTTATTAAAAATTGTGTTTTAAATAATTGAAGTCATATATGAAAATTTTTTTAATTTATGAAAATAATTGAATTTTTCCGAAAAATTTTATAATTTATGAAATAGTAATTGAATTCTTGCGGATCGTTCATTATTGTTTTATATTAATATAAGTTACGTTTGACCTGAAATTTATTTAGCATAAGCTACATTCGACATAAAATTCATTTGACATAAATTTCACTTGACAAAAAACTCATTAATTTTAATTTCTATTTGACAGAACTTTATATAAATTGCATTTGACATAAATTTTAATTAACAAATATTTCATTTGACATAAAAGTCGTTTAACATAAATTTTATTTAACAAAAAATTCATCCCATAAGTTTTATTTTACATTAAATTTAACATAAATTTTATTTTATGTAATACGCATTTGAGATAAACATTTTATTTGACATTAATTTAACTTGATACAAATTCATTTAACTTAAATTTCATTTGGCAAAAAACTCATTTATTATAATTCCCATTTGACAGAAAAATCACTGAATATAAATTGCATTTGACAAAAAACTCATTTAATATAATTCTCATTTGACATAAAAATCACTGAATATAAATTTCATTTGACAAAAAACTCATTTAACATAATTCCCATTTGACATAAAAACAACTTGATGTAAATTTTATTTGACATATATTTCATTTGACATAAATTCTATTTGACATTAAATGCATTTAACATAAATTTTATTTTATGTGAAACTCATTTGAGATAAATTTTTGATCATTTGACATGAATTTAATTTGTCATAAAATCCATTCAACATAAACTTCATTTGATATAAAATTAATTTAACATAGTTCCCATTTGACATAAAAATTACGACGCGAATTTAAAAATTGTCTAATCACAATTTACTTAATGTCTGATTGGTTAATTTTAAAATTCTCTCTGATATTTTTATGTTAAATGAATATTATGTCAAATTAATTTTATGTCAAATGAAATTTTTGGCAAATTGTTATGTCAAATGAATTTTATAACAAATTAAATTTATGACAAATTTCTGTTATGACAAATGAAATTTATCTTAAATAAGTTTTATTTGAAATAAAATTTATGTTAAATGAATTTTATGTCAAATGAACATTATGTCAAATGAATCTAACATCAAATCATATTTATGTCAAATGAAATTTTTATTAAATAATTTTATGTCAAATGAATCTAATATCAAATCATGTTTATGTCAAATGAAATTTTTAATAAATAATTGAATGTCAAATAACAATTATGTCAAATAACAAATAAGATGTCGGGAATATTCATGCGTTCCTTTATTAACTGATCAATCAATTTATCATTATTGATTTCTCAATTCTATACTATATTTTTTATCATTTATTTTACAGCTATAATTGTTATACTTGAATTATAAAACGTCTAATTATTAAAAAGATCACAATTGTCTAACGTCAATTCCCTTGATTCCCGTAAATTATTTCCCAAGAATTTCTGGTATGATCAATTAAAATTCCAGAATGCAATTTCCAATCATCTATATAGCGAATAAACTAAATTGTAATTCACGATATATACAATCGCGGACTTAAAAGTAGTTTCAGTCATCAATCACTTATTTATTGCGAAGTAGCTTGAAGTGAGAGATTCACGCTTCTCGCGAAATTTTATCACAATTGTTATTGATTTCTCATTTCATGGTGATGGAGTTGTCAGGTGTCTACATTCAAGAATATTTCTTTTTCTCCTATCTTATGATTCTTTAGAATCCGGGTCCCTTTTCTTTTCTCTATAATAAAGTTTACACACAGAAATTAACTAATTAAAAGAATTTCAAAAGAAAAAATATAATGACACGTCAAATTTCTTCGAAACTTTCATGTTTCAAGTTATAGAAAAATGCACCTGATAGTAAAAAAAAAGTAATATTGAATAGTTCCACAGTATAAAGCTTGACAATCTGCAATAGAGGAAATGTACATTTTACGACCTTCAAAGACCATAATGGAAGATTGAAGTGCAACTCTTCAATAAATGTCCTTTAAAGACTCAATTTCCTTAATGTAACTCGATGACGATTTTAAGAGCGAGAAATTGAAACCTATTATGTATTTTATTAAAAAGCAGCGAAATTAGAAGAGAAGACGACTAATTAAGGAAGAGTCCCAAAAAAAAAAAATAAAAAACTGTTGGTAATAAAATTTACCATTAATTTAATAATTAATTACAATAATTAATACTACTAATACATTAACATATTAATATACCTATTATTAATATTATTATAATTAATTCTGTATAATCATATTTGTTAAAAATAATGATTTAAATAAAAAAATGTATTATCCAATTAAGTAAATAGAATAACAATCTTGTGGATAATTTCACGAATCTCTTGTGAATTTTTATTTCCAAAATAATGTTGAGGCAATTGCAACAACACGTAATGAGAATAATGATTATTTTTAATTTCAACTTGT
The DNA here is from genome assembly GCA_032872505.1 of Leptopilina syphax. Taxonomy (NCBI): domain Eukaryota; kingdom Metazoa; phylum Arthropoda; class Insecta; order Hymenoptera; family Figitidae; genus Leptopilina; species Leptopilina syphax. The sequence continues at coordinate 42,041,772 of CM065469.1, forward strand.
CTCATCTAATCAATAGTTAACAAGACATCTATAAGGTAAACGACTATGGGAATTACTCACTATTCTGTAGAAAACTCGCAACTCTGTTATTTATTTACTAGTGTGTGAATTACACTGAGAAACTAAGGTGTTAATGTATCACTATTGCCCTGTATAGCAGAGAGAAATATTTTATGAAACCTACACATTTTTTTTTCCAAATAAATGTTGCTCACTATATCTTAAACAATAACAAATTCGAAAAACGGTTTTATTACTGTTTCAATTCAAAACACAGTACTTTGTTTCATTTAATGAATGAAATACATCAAATAATTAAGCTCTATTCTTCTTTATAAAATTTTCATTTAACAGAATTTCTATTTCACAAAATTATTTTTCATCAAGAGAACACTAGAAAAACAAAGTTTAAATTTTAACCTGATTTTGGGGTAAATATTCGCTGCAACAAATTTTCACCTAAGTGAGGGCGCCACTTTCTATGTGAATTAGCATTGGTTAAAATTCCCCGCAACAAAATTTATACCACCTTTTTTTCTGTGAAAAATTTTATTTAAACCAAATATAATTTATTTGAGTTAAATAAAATATGTGTTTCAGAGCGTACTAAATTTAGTAGGATTTTATTTTGCCTAAATAAAATTTTGCCTAAATTTACTATTCAATTAATTTAAACAAAACTTTTATTTTGTCGAACATTAATTTATTTCAATAGAAAATTTAAGGACGGTAGCGATTCTACGCAATTAAATTCTCCAAAAAAAAATTCAACACAGTAAACTCTACACGAGAAAACTCTCACATTATATTTAGACAAGTAATAATAATAATTCTACACAAATTAATTCTACGCATTCTAATTAAATAAACTATAATTTAATTAATTTTTTTTAATTTGTCAAGATTAAATACTACACCGATAAATGCTACAAAATTTAATTCTACGCATGAGAAAATATATTTTTTATTATTCTTTAAGAATTATTATATATTAACTCTACGCCGTTAAATTCAACACCAGATAATTCTACAGAAATACATTTAAATAAATAGATTTTTTTTAATTCTACGCAATTAAATTCTACACAGACGAAAATATATATTTTTTTACTTTAATTACATATTTTTAGTTTAATAAAAACTCTACGCCGTTAAATTCAACGCCAGAATACTCTATGCAAATAAAAATCTTAAATTAAAATAAATTTATTATCGTGAAAAAAATACTACGCATTTATAGTTGAAATGTTGAAAAAATTTCAGGAAAATTATTTAAAAAATCAACTATTTTCATTACAATTCTTGAAAAGTAATTACATAAAATAAATATTTTATAAAAAATAAAGAATATTAAAATGGAATTGAAATATTTTCAAAATATAAGTTTTTAGAATTTTTAAATACCATTTTTCACGTTGGCAACATCAGTTAAGAAGATTTTTATTTAATTCTAATTAATTAGTTAATTAAAAATTAACTAATAAATAAAAATTTTAATTGTAACTCTTTTGATATTAAATTATTTGAGACGTAATTGGGAACATATGCTGCTGCTTTTTATATTACTATCAAATATAATGTTTGTTATTTACTACATTTTTTTAAATAAATTGAAAGCCCTGATCAAAGAACCGGTTATAATTTTTTAATACTTAAAACTCATCTCGACCTCTAAGTATAAAAAGAATTTAGAATTAATTTTTTAAGCATTTAGTTTTTATATAAAGATTACGAAAATGTTTCTCCAAAATTGTGATTAAAAAACTATTTAATTTTTGATTGACAGGACAATGATCTTAATTAATATAATAATTCTTCACGAGTATATATATTTTTTTAATTGAAGTGTCTTTAAAAAATGGAATTAGAATTTCTCAGAAACTTAGGTAATATTTTCTTTGGATTTTCTTTAATATTTTATTTTTTTTAGTTTTTTTAGAAAATTGTTAACGAATTTAATTATTTTTAATTCATTTTTACAAAATTTTAATTTATATGATAATTCTTTAAAAGTACTTTTTTAATTGAAGTGTTTTTAAAAAATGTAATTAGAATTTTTCAGAAACTAAATTTTTTTTTGAATTTTAAATAAAATTATTTGAAAATTAAATAATTTTTTTGGATAAATATTTTATTATTTTATCAGTTCAAATGATTTTTTAAGCAATTTTCAGTTAATTTTGATTGATTGTGATCGCGAGAAAAAGAAATTCTTCTTTAAATCAATTATTTTGAATAATTTTCGAAAAATTGTTCTTTGACAATTTTCAAATCCATTTTTTACAATAATTAATTTTACGAAATTTTAATTATTCGTAAATTCGTCAATTCTTTTTTATTCTTCAAATAAAAACTTAAAATAATATTAAAAAAAAATCCAATTAAACTTTATCAAAAAAATTAATTTTAAAATTCAATTATTTCTAAAAATTCACGGTACATTGCTTTAAAATTTAAATATTCAATTATTATCTAACATTTTAACTGAAATTCATTTTTAAATCAATTTCTATTAGAAAATTCTACTAGAATTTAATTATTTAATAATAACTGAATGTTTCTTAAAATTCAAATCCCACACAAAATTTTATCAACATATTTTTAAATAATTGAATTCTTTCGACGATTTTAATAACATTTTTAAGAATAATAATTGAATTCATTTGAAGAATTTGATTAAAATTGTATTAAAAATAATTTAAATTCTGCGATAAGTTTTATTATATGTGAAAATAATTGAATCCCAAAGAAGAATTTTATTATTTTTGAACAATATTTAATAAATTAATAAATTTTTGAAAATAATTGAATTTTGGAGAATTTAATTATTTCTAAAGTTAATTGAAATTTTGACAGGAATTTAAAAAATTTTTTGAACATAATTGAATTTCTGCGAATAATTTTATTACTTTTGAAAATGATCGGATTTCTGCAATCATTTGTAATTTTTCTAAAATTCTCCAAATTTTAATGTATACAATTTACAATAACTTTTCATCCTTTTTCAATCAAATTACGGACTTTACGGACCCTTTTTCAAAAAAACGGACTTTTACGGGATTTACGGACCTAGTTCGAGCCCTGTTTATTTGATTTAAACAAAATTTTTTTGCTTTAAATAAAAGTTTTATTTAAATATTAAATTTTTCTCTGGGTTCATTTATGGATTAGCGACTGACTTTTTATTTTTGAATTAGTAAAATATTAATAAATTAGTAGAAATTACTATTTATTGGTAAAATATAATTCAAAAGCAAAAAATTAATCACTAAGTCAAAAAAATTTTTAATAATTTAAATTTAGATAGAAGTTAATTAAATATTGTATGCATATCAAAAAAAAAAATTGTTTGTTTTAATAATAATGTAAAACTCGCAGAAAAGTATTCAATTTCTTGGCACCATTTAATTATGGCTTCTATAATTAATTTCGAACGAGAAACTAACAATTAAGCACTGCTTAAGTGGCAAGTAAATGTCTTGTGACGTGATTAGAGTCTAGTGCGATAATATAACTGCTCAAGGAGGTAGACATCGAGAGGGATTTTCCACTCTTGTGCATTTCGTATGGAACCTAAAGTAGTAAAGAAATATACATCGAGAATATAGAAGATGTTACTCTAGTTGCAATGTTGTTGTATCACTTTCACTAACCCCGGTTTCTGCCCTCCCACGAGAGTCTCTCTCTCTCTCTCATCTCCCTGAGAGAGAGATCCCCCTCCGTCAGCAGGTCATACTTACGTCTTCGTGAGGTCGTTTCTTATGGTATGCTTATGGGCCTCAATCCCCCCACCCCCACCCCCTCCTCACTCCACACACATTTTGCCATCGAGGACCCAAAGAAACACGATACAAAATCCTATCTCATCGACAAACATGGAAGGAGGATCCAAGGATGGTGGATGCTGATGAGCAAGCATCCCCGGAGACAATGGTGGGGCACACGGACCTTCCTCTCGGGGTGCTTGCTTCTAACCAGGGGTATAAATTCTTAGCACGACACCTCCACCATCAGTCACCTTCTGACTTACTTAGATTTCAGTTTGTCCTGACTCAGGGAATCAGTTAGGTGAGTCCTTGCGATGGCCTCTTATCAGGATTCCATGTCGGATTAAAAGAAAAACTCGAGAGTTGGATATTTGTTCTCTTGTGTCGTTTTTCAATCAAATAAACGGTGTTTACTCGTGATACGTGAAGTGTATTATCCAATTTTCTCTCAAGATTGATTAAATTACATTTTTTTTTAGTTTTTCTACTGTGATTCGTAAAATGGTTCTCTTTTGGTTCAGTGATTGAGATTTTTTTTGGGTTTTCATTGTTGGTGCATCAATGAAGAGGAACTGAATTATCTCCGAATTAATTGAAAACTTGATTTTTTTTTAAATCGTGAATTGATAGAAAAGAAAAATTGATCTTAAAATATAATCTGTCCTTTGAATTATTTTTTTTACGTTCAAATCAACGACGATAATTTTTTTACTTCATTTAATTTTTATTTTAACAAGAAAAATTATTTTGCACTAATTCATTAATATTTAATTCTCAACTAAATACAATTTCTAATTTAGTTATTTTAAATTTTGTTCAGAAAATTTTCAAAAATCTTTAAAGGCAAAAAAATTTTATTCATTTGAACTTTTAGAACTTCAGGAAAATTTTTAAATTGGAATATTCAATTGTTTATCTTCAGAACATTGTTTTAGATACTAATTTAATAAAAAAAATCATTTTACTTAATCTTCTTTAAGAGAGTCAAAAGATTATGAATATTGTTAAAGAAACAGGAAAAGAACAAGAAACTCAAAAAATTTATATATATAAATAAAATATTTTTGAAAAGAAATTATTACTTAAAAAAAAATTATTTAAAAAATAAATTCTTTAAGGAACAAATTATTCAAAAAATAAATTGTTTAAGAAACAAATTATTCAAAAAATAAATTGTTTAAGAAATAAATTATTAAAAAAATAATTTGTTTAAAAAATAAATTATTAAAAAAATAAATTGTTCAAGAAATAAATTATTAAAAAAATAAATTCTTTAGGAAATAAATTATTAAAAAAATAAATTGTTTAAAAAATAAATTATTAAAAAAATTAATTGTTTAAGAAATAAATTATTTAAAAAACACATTTTTTAAAGGAAGAAATTATTTAAAAAATACATTTTTTAAGGAATAAATTATTTAAAAAATACTTGTTTTAAGGAATAAATAATAAAAAAAAAAATTTTATGGTGTAAATTATTCAAAAAATAAAATTTTTTAAGTAAGAGTTTCTTGAACTTTAAAAGTAATCAGTATTATGCAGAATCATTTTCAATAAGAAACTTTGTCTATTCTCACTTTTACTTATAAATTACACCATTTCTCTCATAATCACAGCTTCTTTTCGATTTCGGTGAGAAACCACAAAAGTCAACATTATCGAATCATTGTCAATGACAAGCGATTGCAATCGAAATATTGTGGAAAAGCACATAATGTACAGTTAATGTCACTTTAAATTACTATAAATAATAAAAGAGATTTTTTCTATTTTAATACATAACGAGCAAAATAAATAAATAAACAAAAAATAAAAAAAAATATTCAGAATAAAATGAAAAAAATTTAAATAAAATAAAAAGAATAAAAATAAAATAAAAAGAATAAAAATAAAATAAAAAAGAGTAAAATAACAAAATGAAATTAAATGAAGTTTAAAATAATTAAAATCAAATCAAAGGTTGTTTTATAAAAAAATTAATTTACGGATAAATGATAAATGAATAAATATTAATAATGGAATAAATAATAAAAATAAAGCCACCGATAAATAAACAAATTTTTTTGCTCCTAGACTGAACTGTTTTTTTTTTATAATTTTAGAATAACAATTTAAGGAGGACAGTGGCAACAAACATGCGGCTGTGTTTGTTGTGGATGGGTGAGTTACTTTACAATTTTAATTTATTTACATACTAAAATAACAATTACTAAACAATTTTAATTATATTTTCTAACCAACACACTTTAGAGAAAGAAAATACTATGAAGTAACTGAAATTAATAACCTGCAAAACTGACTTTAGTTAAAATTTTTTCTCCCTTCTTTTAAAAATGGTCAATTTTTATTTTTTAACTGTCAATAGTTATTTTTCAATTAATAACTAATAATGAATATTTCCCTGATGAAAATTAAACACTATGAATTTAATAAGTAATCTCTCAACTCTTAGTAAAAAAAAAATTTAGGATAATAATCTAATAATAAAAATTGAAAGGATAAATCTCTTTTTGTAAATAAAACAAGAATTTAATGGATTTTCTTATCTAATATCATAAACACAATAACGATTACTGTACACAAGTGGCCTTTGGCACAGTAATTCAAAGAAATTAAACAATGTGAAAAATGCGTATATAATAATAATAAAAATAATAATAAAGAAAAAGAATTTTCTTTTCTGAACCATTACTCGAATAAATTACATAATAATTCAGTGAATCATATTTTTGCCATCATCATCATAAAGTAATATATAAAATAATAATAAATAAAAAATTAATCAAAATTCCGATTAAAAAAAATTATTTCGAAAAAGAAAAAAATGGTTCCATTGTGTCTACACATTCCTCAAGGACTATTCAAAGGACAAAGTAAATAACGAGAAATTAAAATATAATTTTTTGGGAGTAAAGATGAATTACTTGTTTTACATAAAAGAGCGATTTATGAAATTTTGTAATGTACGCCCGGGTTTCAATTAAAAAATCGTACAGGATCCTTTGTATAGAATCGAAATTTCGACAAGGGCCCTCGAGTTGATTACAGTTTTTCGTAACTTCCTTCCTAATTAAAATAAATTGAAGATAAGTTACACAGGTTTTGCACAGTGGTATTGTTCGAAGATTTTTTTTACACTGTACACGCAGGATTCGTTTACGGTTTAAGCCTATCCCCCCAGTTGAAATAAAGGTCAAGTGTATGCAGTAAGTCGTGTTGCAATTATACACTCATTACTAATTTACGGGTCTGTTGCACGTTCGGGTTAGATTCTGATTGTACAAAGAAGGTAAAGAAGCTATATCATCTTACCAACTATTCTCCGATTACAAATGATGATTATAAATGATTTTTTACAGATATATTAATCTCCTTAAATTTGCATCTATAAAATTGTTTCTTTAAATCAACATTTGTTGATTTCTAATAATCAATACAACATTATATCTCATTTTTGAATACAAAATCCAGTTTTCAATTTTTCTAAAATTTTCCATTTTCTTAATATTCTGACAATATTACATCAAGTTTCCTTGAATTTCAAAAGTGTCTAAGAATATTTATTATCTCAAATTGACACAATTTTTAATTTTATAAAGAAAATACAGTGTAAAATCAATATTTGTTTTAAATTATTTAATAAATTAAAAAAATTTTGTAGTTATCAAATAATTTACTTTCACGTTTGTCTTATTTTACGAGCGAGGGAAAAATGATTAGAAACTATAAAGGTGTTAAAATTGGAGTGAAATATTTGAAGTTTCCGAATAACAATTCACACAAGAAATGCAAAAGATGTAATAGTTGGCACGCAAGTTGACTGATCGCGGGTAAACGTGCGTGCGAATCTCACACTAGAGAAGAAATAGTTTGAAAAATGTCTGACATAACTTCCCGCTAATTAATTAGAAGCATTGTCATGTATGACACAAAGGGCGACAGATTTGGTATTCTCACACTCAAGAAAAGACGCGAGACATGATTGGAATATACGTATAGATATATTTAAACAAACACACATCGAAATAAAGTAGTCGAGAGTAATACCGCTGAATTCTTCAAGATTACGAATCTCTCAAAAGAGAGAAAGAGAGAGAGAGACTATTCTCTTTTGCAATGGTAACACACTAAAGAATCGCTCGTCGAGATTCACACTAATTTCGTTTCCTCTGTTTCAGCCTCGCTGGCTATCGTCCATACAACTCTGGTGAGTTTACAAAACTAAATTTACAAAAGTTCTGCAACTTCCTACTTTTTTTTCTCTCTCTTTCGCCCCTTTCATATTATGATAATTTATTCAAATATTTAACCAAAAAAAACCCCACTGAAATTCTAAGATAGATGGTAATTTTTTTTAACCAAGATCTGAATTCATTTTATACTAAAAAGTGAAAACTTTAAACAAAAAACAAGATTTCATAAACTTAATTGTCTTTGAAAAAAATAAAAATCAGCAATTTTAATAGAATATTGTAAAATATTATTGGAGAAAAAGTTGTAATAAAGTTGTCATTGTAAAAAGAGTGATTTTTTTCAAATTTAATATTTTATACAAATGAAATGTATGTTGAAGCTTTCATTATTAAATCAAAAATTGCAATAGTATACAATTAAATTATAAAATAACAAGTGTAAGAGCGCAGATACAATGATGAGATTGTTCAAACTTTTTCCAACTGAAAGGTCGCTGTCACCAACGACATGTACTTACTTTGAGCTGTCTTAAAGCAAAACTGCAAATATTGTCGATGCTGTAACAACCTTTTGTTTATGAAAAATGTCAAAAGATCATTGCCAACAAGATGAAGACAAAAAAAAGTAAAAATAGACTTCAAATTATACAATTAGATTTTAAATAACTCCATTTCAATACCACCTGCCTAATGTCATACTTCAAGAAATGTCTGACTCATCATCAATCAAGCACGAGTCACTCTTCAATCAAGATTCCTGTGCAACAGAACATCAATTTATTACTTTGTGTTATTAGGCTCAAGAAGATGAAGGATATAGCTACCCACGACCTAGTAAACCTTTCATACCTGGATCACCAGGAGGGACCAAATCACCAACTAATGGTGGAGGTTATCCAGGATCAGGCCCATCGAAGACAACTCCAGGAAGACCGCAAGGTCCCAGTGAACCCGGACAAGGAAGACAAGAACCAGGTTATCCAGGTTCCGGAAGACCAAGTGGACCAAGTTTCCCAGGACAAGGTCCACAAGGACCAAGTGGATATCCTGGGTCTGGAAGACCTTCCGGACCCAGTTTTCCAGGACAAGGTCCTCAGGGACCAAGTGAAGGATATCCAGGTCCAGGAAGACCGACTGGACCTGGTTTCCCAGGACAAGGTCCCCAAGGACCAAGTGGACCAAGTTTTCCTGGACAAAGTCCTCAAGGACCAAGTGGACCAAGCTTTCCCGGACAAGGCCCTCAAGGCCCAAGTGGAGGATATCCCGGTCCTGGAAGACCCACTGGACCTAGTTTTCCAGGACAAGGTCCTCAAGGACCTCAAGGACCAAGTTTCCCAGGACAATCCCCTCAAGGACCAAGTGAAGGGTACCCTGGCTCTGGAAGACCGAGCGGACCAAGTTTCCCAAGTCAACGACCAAGTGGACCTAGCTTTCCTGGGCAAAGTCCTCAAGGACCGAGTGAAGGATATCCTGGTCCAGGAAGACCAAGTGGACCGAGCTTTCCTAGCCAACGACCAAGTAGTCCAAGTTTTCCCGGCCAACAACCAAGTGGGCCTAGTTTTCCTGGACAGGGTCCTCAAGGACCAAGTGGACCTAGTTTCCCTGGACAAGGTCCACAAGGACCTAGTGAAGGATATCCTGGACCTGGAAGACCAAGTGGACCGAGTTTCCCAAGCCAACGACCAAGTGGACCTAGTTTTCCAAGTCAACGACCAAGTGGTCCCAGTTTCCCTGGACAATCACCTCAAGGCCCAAGTGGACCAAGTTTCCCAGGACAATCTCCTCAAGGACCAGGTGAAGGATATCCTGGACCTGGAAGACCAAGTGGACCAAGTTTCCCAAGTCAACGACCAAGTAGCCCAGGCTTTCCAAGCCAACAACCAAGTGGGCCAAGTTTTCCCGGACAGAGTCCTCAAGGACCTAGTGAAGGATACCCTGCGCCTGGAAGACCAAGTGGCCCAAGTTTCCCAAGCCAACGACCAAGTGGACCCAGCTTTCCAGGACAGAGTCCTCAGGGCCCAAGTGGACCAAGTTTCCCTGGACAAACCCCGCAGGGACCTAGTGAAGGATATCCTGGTCCTGGAAGACCGAGTGGACCAAGCTTTCCAAGTCAACGACCAAGTGGACCCAGCTTTCCTGGACAGAGTCCTCAAGGACCAAGCGGACCAAGTTTCCCTGGACAAACCCCTCAGGGACCTAGTGAAGGTTACCCTGGACCTGGAAGGCCAAGTGGCCCAAGTTTCCCAAGCCAACGACCAAGCGGACCTAGTTTCCCCGGACAAAGTCCTCAAGGACCAAGTGGACCCAGCTTTCCCGGACAGAGCCCTCAAGGACCCAGTGGATATCCTGGTCCTGGAAGACCAACTGGACCTGGCTCTCCTGGACAAGGGCCTCAATCACCTAGTTTCCCAGGACAATCACCTCAAGGACCAGGATATACAGAACCTAGAAGACCAGGACAAGGTCCATCCGGACCGAGTTTTCCTGGTCAAGGACCTCAGGGACCTAGCGGTAATGGCTATCCTGGATCATCGCGACCAGGTGGTCAAAGACCAGTAAGAACATTTTTGTGAAATATTCACATTTTGCTGATGACAAAATAAAAGAGGTAAATTTTTTTTAGTCATCTCCTGGAAGTGGTTCAGACTTTGACGGATATCCTAAAGAAAGGCCCTCAGTACCCTTCCCACCTTCTTCAGGACAAGGCGATTTCTCAAAAAGACCTGGCGAAAAAACAACCGGAGGATACCCGTCTTCACCAGGTAGTCAGCCTGGTCAACCTGGAGGATATCCTGGAAGTGGAAGACCAAGTGGAGAACGACCCGGTTCTGGAACTGGATCACAAGGCTAGTCAAATATTTTATTGCTTTCGAAAGTAAAATTGTGAAAAAAGGGTAAAAGTTATGTTACTGCTATTGATTTACGATTCTTAGGTTATCCTGGACAATCTGGTAGACCTGGTCAACCTGATCAGTCTGGTGGATATCCATCAGGTGGAACTAAAACACAAGGACCAGGATATCCAAGTAGTAGGCCTTCAACCCCATTTCCGAGTGTTGACAGACCAGGAACGAGCGGAACCGGATCTCAAGGTAGGATTATAACACTTTGAAAAGGCTAATTCAATCTTTTAGTATAAAAAGTAAGAAAAAGGTAAATATTTTCCGCTAAAGATTAATCTGTGGTTCTTTTCGATCGATAACAAGGTTATCCTGGCCAATCTGGAAGACCAAGTCAACCTGGTGGATATCCAAGTGGACGACCTTCAACATCATTTCCAGGTGGAGAAAGACCAGGTTCGGGAGGATTTCCATCAACCCCTGGTGGTTCAACTGACGGAAGTGGATCTCCAGGTATTGATGATAATTTACTATTTACTACTTTATTACTCCTATTTACTATTTTTAGTATTTACTAGTTCTAATATTTATTGAATAGTCAGAATTATTAGTAAAAAAAGAAAAATTAATAAAACCGTGTCGATTTTAAATATTAATTACGTTTCAGGCTATCCAGGCAAACCTGGACGACCTGATCAATCTGGAGGATATCCAAGTGGCGGAGGTGCAACAAAGACTCCATTCCCAGGTGGAGAAAGACCCGGATCAGGAGGATATCCTGGATCAGGCGGTCAACCTGGCGGACAATACCCAGGAGGAGAAAGACCAGGATCAGGAGGTTATCCTGGATCAAGTGGTCAACCTGGCGGACAATATCCAGGAGGAGAAAGACCAGGATCAGGAGGTTATCCTGGGTCGAGTGGACAACCTGGCGGAGAAAGGCCTGGATCGGGAGGATATCCTGGATCAAGCGGTCAACCTGGTGGACAATTTCCAGGAGGAGAAAGACCAGGCTCAGGTGGATTTCCAGGATCAGGTGGTCAACCCGGAGGACAATTTCCAGGTGGAGAAAGACCTGGATCAAGTGGTCAACCAGGTGGACAATTTCCAGGTGGAGGACCTGGTGGCAGTTTTCCTGGCGGATCATCAGGTGGTGGACATGGTGACGATGGTGCATACAATGAAGGAGACTATTCAGCAATACCTGGTGAGCCTGGTCAGGATTATCCTGTTTATGCCGATATTCCTGAAACTAGTTTCAGTTGCGATTCACAACAATTCCCCGGATATTATGCTGATGTCGACACACAATGTCAAGTCTTCCACATATGCCACAATAATCAAACATACGACTTCCTTTGTCCTAACGGAACGATCTTTAATCAAGAATACTTTGTCTGCGTATGGTGGAATCAATTCGATTGCAACTCAGCTCCAAGCTTGTATTACTTAAATGAGAACCTATACGATTACACGATAATGGGACCCCAAGGACCGATGGGACCAATGGGGCCACTGGGTCCTCAAGGACCAGGTGGACAAGGACCAAGAGGGCCTGATTTTCCCGGACAAGGTCCTCAAGGACCGAATGGACCCAGCTTTCCAGGACAAGGTCCGCAAGGACCGAGTGGACCTAGTTTTCCAGGACAAGGTCCTCAAGGACCGAGTAGACCTAGTTATCCAGGACAAGGTCCTCAAGGACCAAGTGGACCTAGTTATCCAGGACAAGGACCTCAAGGACCAAGTGGACCTAGTTTTCCAGGACAAGGTCCTCAAGGACCTAGTAGACCCAGTTTCCCTGGTCAAGGTCCTCAGGGACCAAGTGGACCCAGTTTCCCAGGACAAGCTCCATACCCAGGTTCTGGAAGACCTAGTGGACCCAGTTTTCCAGGACAGGGTCCTCAAGGACCAAGTGGACCCAGTTTCCCAGGACAAAGTCCTCAAGGACCAAGCGGACCAAGTTTCCCCGGTCAAAGTCCGCAAGGACCAGGTGGATATCCAGGAGCCGGAAGACCAAGTGGACCTAGCTTCCCAGGACAAGGACCTACAGACAGACCTTTCCCACCTGAGGGACCCGCAAAACCAGATCGTGAATATCTACCGCCACTCGCTGGCTAATTATTCGCCATTACTAACAAAAACTAAATTCAATCACATCTTGACGTCATCTAATTTCAATTATTTCATTCTGGACAACAAAACACTCGTGATACTATTATCATGCATTGATATTTTATTCTTCGGAAGATATTCCTGACTCGAGGAAATCGATAAAATTCAATGTAATGGATATCACCTTTTTTGCGATCCCCCCACACCACTGTTGGTGCCGGAAGTGTAAATACGAGCCTCTTTTACCTAGTAAGTTTATTAATAAGCAACTCAAACGTCGCAATATCGACGATAACAGTTTAGTTAAATATAATTGTTTTCTATTTGCATAAGACAATTCGTCCGAATTTGAAGCTATCAGTATTTTCTTTTGTAACCAATTTTAGTAAAGTTTACGATTGATATTTGATACATCGATCCGTGTTAATTCGCTTAGATTTTTTTTTTTAATCAGTTGGACTCCTTCTAACCCATTTACACTTTAGTTTCAAGTGTAAATAATTTTTATAAAATCTTATAAAGTTATTTATTCTCTTTAAAGCTTAACGAAGTTACCATTAATGAATAATAGGCATCGATCAATTTTTAACTGATTCGAAGAAAATGTACTCATAGAGTGCAAATAAAATTATAACGTCGTGTGCCTAAATTCTGCTAAGTGCGTTATTTATAATATTTACATTTTTCCTATATCTTAGATCAATATAAAGAAGAATTTGTCAAGTGTCATAGATTAATTTCATAAATTAAGAAACTTGAAAATTAAAAAAAGATTTAACGTTATTGTAGTGAACAGAATTTTTTTACCTTAGATTAATTTTTATATTTTGTCTAACAAATGTTATATGAACAATTGGACCAGTAATTATAAAATGAATTTTGGGCATAATTAAAAATTCTACAAATATAAATTTTACAAATGAAATAACTTTATATATGAAGTAGAATTTATCACTCGGTGTGTAAAATTTTGTACTAGTAAAAAAAAAATTATTCAATGTAATGCTCATTTTAGAGAAGGAAATATTTCTAAATACTTGTTCAAATCGAAAAAAATTGAGTAAAGAAATAATTACTTTTTATTTGTATTTTGAGCTCATTTTGCCTCTCGCTCAATAATATTACCTGATTTTTCTATAATAATAAAATGACAGTAATCTATCTATTTTTTTTATAACAATGGTTTGTGACTCCTTCGTGGGATGCCATTATGTATATTTTATACGCGAAATAAAGGAAACACCTTTGCAAATAATCAGTTTATTAAGTCACTTAAGAAATCCTTTAACACCTATATTTCTACATGATTCCTTTCCCTCTAATTAGTCATCTGAGGCGTGTACCTTACATCGACGTTCATCATATTTATACTGAATCTCATTATTTTATTAAAAAAAAAAATTCCCATGAATTTTGCCCCGAGTCGAAATTTAGACCCTACTTAGCCTCTGAAAATGTAGGGCCTATTCAGGTTTAGCAGTCGTAAAGTAGGGTCTGATTTCAATACAATTTTTAAAAGCTAGACCCTACTTTGACTCCCAAAACAGGCTGAAATTTGCCAATCTTCCATTTGGAGCAGCAAAGGAGGGTCTACTTCTAAGAAACCTATACCGTACTTTTAAACCTCGTAGACCCTACTTTCATACTCCTAGACCCTACAATTAGAAAAAGAAAAATTTGAAGATTTGCTCAGATTCAATTCAAGCACTAGGGATGAGTAAAAGTGGAATTTTATGTGTTTTATAGCGTCTATATACACGAAGTGTATATAGACGCTATAAAACACATCAGTATTTATGAATTTGGAGTACTTTTTGCATTTGCAGTGTTTCAAGTAATGCATTAAAAAATAATTCTAAATTTTCTTTTAGAATGTAGGGTCTAGGAGTATGAAAGTAGGGTCTACGAGGTTTAAAAGTACGGTATAGGTTTCTTAGAAGTAGACCCTCCTTTGCTTCTCCAAATGGAAGATTGGCAAATTTCCGCCTGTTTTGGGAGTCAAAGTAGGGTCTAATTGTATTAGAATTAGACCCTACTTTACTACTCCTAACACTCAATAGCCCCTGAAAATTCAGGGTGAAAGTAGGGCTTAAATTTCGACTCGGGGCAACTATTATTTTTTCCTGATTTCGTATACTTCTTTGGTATTTCAATTTAATTCAATTCGCTCTTTTTATAACTAATTTTGCATGTTGGAATTCATATATTACTCGGGAAACCACAAAATTCTGTAAGGTAATTGAAAATTCAGCTTCACTGCATCAAGTGAAGCATGAAGCATCAAGTGAATACATCTATTTGTTTCTACCCTGTTATTTTCAACTATACAAAAAATACACAAACAAAGTCTATAATTGGAAAAATTAATCAGCAAATTGAGGTACGTATATTTAATTATTAAAATACACAAACATTTCAAATGCTAATTGAACAAACTGTTAAATTTATTATAAACCTTGTGTTCAAAACTTCCAATTGAAAAATTAAGTTTAACAAACTTTTTTTCAATCAGGGCAATTTAATTATTATTACAATCAATATCAATGTGGACTGTTTTATTTTGATGACCTAGTCTTTTATAAATTAGAGAAAAATTTTATTTATTTCCATCATTTTCTTTATTGAAAGAGAATAATATTGAATAATAGTTTATTGAATAATACTGACTATTTTCCATATATACATTATTGAATTTTGAAAAATTAATTTTATAAAAATTTCAAATTCTTGAATTTATAACTAAATAAATTTTAGAATTTTTCTCATTTGAATTGATGGGTGAATAATTTTATCTCAATAAAAGAAAAACATTACAAAACTTGAGGTAATATAGCTACAATTTTTAAGAGTAGAAAACTAAAGATGAGTAAATTTTATAAATTTAAATATATTATTTATTAATAAAAATTATGAAACTTGACTCATACCGGCATTGAAGTCTAATGACGATAATATAATATTTTCATCGTCTTTAGAATCGATTTCTAATAAAAAACCCTATTAAATTGAAATGTTATGAGTAAAAATATATACAGTTCTCGATTTACAGACACGATGCGTCATAAATTTTATTCAACCATACTACAATGCACGATAAAACAATAGTAGAATTTTCGAAGGTAATGAAAAATGGTCGTAACATTGTGATTATAAACGAATTAAATTGTTGAATGAATGTCTTTGAAATAATGCTGCTGCCACTATTTTCTTTTTGTCTGAAATCAGATATTTACGCAAGAGGAATGTTTATATCGCATAGTTGCATAGCTCATCCAATGATTGGAACCTTTCTTATATACGCTATGCGTGATAGCTGTTGCAAAAGGGATATCCGTTACATTCGCCGACGCCGCTGCCGTCGATTATCGATTCTGTAATTTTATTATTCATTAATTTCATGGTGGGGCTACCGCATGTATCCAGCATCTTTGTATATAAAAGATCGTGACACTTGTTTATATCCGAAGAATTTTTTTATGCCAACAAAATTATATAATAACTCATCACCTCAAGAGATATAAACTTGCTCTAATGTTCGATATATGCAGTAAAAGAAAAAAGAATTTTCAATAAACACTTTATTTTTTATAAAATCGTAAAAAACAACTGAGTGATTATTTTCTTGAAAGGATATAAATGCAAAATTAGTTCTTAAAATAGAATGTGTAATGAAGGGATCGCGGTCATATGATGACACAGTGACAAAGAGGAGCAATCAACCAACCATTTTCGGAATCAAGTCGTTAATTACTTAATTAGGACATTGTCCTTTTTTAACAGAGTCTTGATTTTTATTTCAAGTATCCCAAACCTTAGACATAATGAAGACACTTTAGGCCATGAAAATTTACTGAAGTATTTTTACAGGGTTGACACAAAAATTTAATTCTGTTTTTCCCTGACTTTCCCCTTATTTCCAGAAACAATTTTTACCTTTTCGCTGACCGTACAGAATATTATGATCCACTCTAAAAATCATTAGATACTCAAAAAAAAGTTCTATTACATTTATTTACGAATTTCCTTAATTGTAAAATTATTCAAAAACAGCAGTAACTTCAGTTTTAAATAAATATTTAATCACTATTATTTTTCCATGGGAATTAAGATTTTCAAAAATTTCAAAATCAAATCTTTTTAAAATCAATAACTAATAAGAATATTTTTATAAAACATGAAGAAAACGATCACTCCGAGTCTTTGACTCTGCGTAATCGGTATCTTTATGTTTTATAATAATTAAAGGTGACCGAACGATAAAATAATTATTTTACATCATGCGACATAAGAATATATTGTTATTGTAACTTCTTCAAAATAATTTCCATCATTTCAATTCAATTATTATTTTCAACAATTTTAAAACAAAATTATTCTTTAAATCAATTATTTTTAATAATTTTTGAAAAAGTTCTTCTTTGACAATGTTTACAATTCAATTTTACGTGAAATTCCAATCATTTAAAAATTCTTCAATAAATATACATTAGAAAATAAAAACTTCAAATAATTTTAAAAAATTTCGATTAAGCTTTTTGAAATAAATTAGTTGCACAGAATTTTTAATTAAAAGTATGAAAAATTCAGATTTTCAAAAAACTTAATTTGAAACATTTACAAAATTCAATTATTTATTAAAATAGCAATTATTAGTAGCTTCTCCAAAATTCAATTATTATCTAAAACTTTAACTAAAATTAATTGTCAAATCAATTTTTATTAGAAAATTCTATGAGAATTCAATAATTTAAATACAAATATAGATAATTTATTGAATAATTGAATGTTTCTTAAAATTCAATTCTTAAATACATAAATTTATTAACAAATTTTTTAATAATTAAATTCTTTCGACGAATTTTAATAAAATTTTTAAGAATAATTAAATTTTTCGAGAAATTGCATTAAAAATAATTGAAATTCTGCAACGAGTTTTATTGTTTATGAAAATAATTGAATTATTGCGAAGAATTTATAATAATTGAATTCCTGTGAAATTTTCATTATTTTAGAAAATAATTGAATATTTGTGTAGAACGTTGTCAAAATTGTTTTGAAATAATTGAATTCTTTTGGGAAATTTTATTAAAATAATAGATATACAAATTATTGAATTAGGAAGAGTTTGTTAAAATAATCGAAATTTTGCAATGAATTTTATTAAAATTTTTAAAAATAATTGAATTTTATTAATTTTGAAAATAATTGAATTTTTGTGATGAATATTGTTATTTATGAAAATAAATAAATCCCTGAAAACAATTTTTAAATTTATGAAAATAATTGAATTACTGCGAAGATTTTAATGCCAAATCTTAAAACATTTGATTTTTTCGAAAAAATATATGCAAATTCTATTTAAAATAATTGAATTCTTGTGAAATTTTTATAATTGAATGTTTGTGAAGAATATTGTTATAATTTTTGTTTAATAATTGAATTCTTTTGGAAAATTTTATTGAAAAATTATTGAAATGAGAAAAAAATTTGAAAATAGTTGAAATTTTACTATGAATTTAATTAAAATTTTTTAAAATAATAATTATTCAATTCTTGTGTCGAATACTATATTTATGAAAATAATTGAATTTTGTATTGAATTTTATTCAAATATATCAAATATATTTTTATTCAAATTTTATTCAAATAATAATTGAAATGTTGACGAGATTTTAAAAAAAATTTTTGAAAATAATTGAATATCTGGAAAGAATTTTAATATTTATTAAGATAGTTGAATTGTTTCAAAGAATTGCGTTAAAATTTAAAAAATTTAAACAGAATTTTCTTATAAATCCTAAAAATTGAATTTTTTCAGTACTTTTAATATAAATCCATGACTTTTTCCTGATTTACAGACAAAATTTTGACCTTTTCCCTAAATAATATTCTGATTTACTCTAAAAATGATTAGATTTTATTTTTTAATAAATATTTAATCATTATTATTTTTCCACAGGAATTAAGATTTTCAAAAATTTCAAATTCATTAAAGGAAAGCATGAAGCAATAACTTTAGACACTATTGATCTAAATTTACGAAATATGCAAAATAAAATCGACTCCATAAAAGAAACGCACCTAAAGGAATATCGACAGAATTAAAAAAATAAAACAATTTGAAATTTACCGACTCGAGATTATAGATAAAATATTTTATTTAATCTCCCCACCACCTGTCAAAGAATATCGACCTTTTTAACCCCAACGTTGAAGGAGACGAAGCAACATAATATTTCACCATAAAATCACTGAACGATTGTCCAACAATGTAGATAGTGTATATGAAGAGCGTATGTGCATCCACTTTATACATATATAGTGTTGCAGCAGAAGAATTTTCATAAAAGGTTTTAAAAAATAATAATACTATAGTTATCTTGATAACTATCAGGTACATATACTTCTAAAATGTTTTATGAAGCAAATTTCATAATACACAATTCACAGTATATATATAAAAGATTTAATATTACGTTTGGGATGCAGACTCTCATCTTTCAACTCCCGCTTATTTAGAATTAGTATTTAAAATAATTGAGGAATCAAAACACGCGAGATATTGTGTTGGAATGTATATTATATATATATAGATAGTTTTACCAGCGGTCAGGGTCTTTGCACTAATGCATCAGACGTCAGCATAACTTTCGTTCCTCGCTATAGAGGAAGTCCCGCAACCTTGCAATGTCATTTCTTTTTCTCGTGATGATGAATAAGAGCAATAAAATTTTATATAGACTTTATATATAGACAGAAAGCGATACGAGTTCATATTATTCAGAAAAGAATCAATGAGTCGTGAAAGAAATATACGGACAATAAAATATAATGGTTAAAATAATAATAATAATAATAATAATAATAATAATAATAATAATAATAATAATAATAATAATAATAATAATAATAATAATAATAATAATAATAATAATAATAATAATAATAATAATAATAATAATAGAAAAATAGTTTTTTCAAGAATCTTTGGTTAAATTATTAATGTGTAGAAAAGGAATGAGGACAGAATTAAAAAATTCATCTTACGATGTCTCAATGTTTTGATAATATCGTGGACATTTTAACATCTTTTCATATTTTTTTTCTATTATAGTGAGATCGCTAGACTCTCGTATTGCACTTAACGATATTCATTGACGAAGCAGAGTGAAACAGTATGGAGTGTGGGAATACATTAGTAATAGTGTCTGAGAGATAGTAGCTCATAAGAATCCCAAGACAGAAATTGCATGCCAAAGAAATTCTGATTGTGTCATACACAATGTTTACTATCTATTTGTTGTAAAATTCTTAATGGAAATATCTTCATTTTTATTGTAGTAATCAATATATTATAGCCAATGTCTCGGACATTTATGTTTTTTCAATTTTTTTCATTTAATAGTTTCGGGTTTTATTGTTTGCTGCACATATTGTCTAATAACAGGGATCATAGTGATTTTTTCATCAAATATTACGTAAGAAAGATGGGTTTAAATTTAAAAAAAGATATTCTATTTGAAAAAAGGGACTTTTTAAATTAAGTAAAAATTATTGTATTGCTATGATTAGAATCATAGCCTTATCCGATTAAAAATATTAACTTGAACGAAAGTTATGACATTTTTCCAAAAAATTCGAAAAATCAAAAAAATGCCAATTTTGTATTTTTTGTAAAATGAATGCAAAACTATTCTTAGCTAACTTTTTCAGATAAATTCAACCCATTTCAACAATAAAATTTTTAAAAAAGACGTATTTTGAAATTTTTTTTCGTTTTCTTAGATCAACATTTTTCTAAAAAAAATAGTGATTTTTAATCTTTAAGCAAGCTTTTCAGGAAAGGTTATTAAAGTTTTTTATACAGTTAAGTTTTTTATACTACATTAGACAAAAATAATGAAGCTAAATGCCATAAAAGAAAAGAAACAATATTGAATTTTAAGAAATTCGGTTTTTTGAATTTTTGCTAATTTTCCATAATTTTAGATTTTTTACCAAAGGGTGGAGACTATTAAATAAGTAAAGTATTTTTAAAGAGCACAAAAATAATGAAGCTAAACGCCATAAAAAAGAAGGAAAAATATTGAATTTTAAGAAATTCGGTTTTTTGAATTTTTGCTAATTTTCCATAACTTTCGATTTTTTACCAAAGGGTGGAGACTATTAAATAAGTAAAGCATTTTTAAAAAGCACAAAAATAATGAAGCAAAATCCTATAAAAGAGAGGAAAAAATATTGAATTTTAAGAAATTCGGTTTTTTGAATTTTTGCTAATTTTCCATAATTTTAGATTTTTTACCAAAGGGTGGAGACTATTAACTAAGTAAAGTATTTTTGAAAAGCACAAAAATAATGAAGCTAAACGCCATAAAAAAGAAGGGAAAATGTTGAATTTTAAGAAATTCGGTTTTTTGAATTTTTGCTAATTTTCCATAATTTTCAATTTTTTACCAAAGGGTGAAGACTATTAACTAAGTAAAGTATTTTTAAAAAGCACAAAAATAATAAAGCTCAATGCCATAAAAGAGAAGGAAAAATATTGAATTTTAAGAAATTCGGTTTTTTGAATTTTTGCTAATTTTCCATAATTTTCGATTTTTTACCAATGAGTCGAGACAATTTAACAAGTAAAGTATTTTTAAAAAGCACAAAAATAGTGAAGCTAAAAGCCATAAAAAAGAAGGAAAAATATTGAATTTTAAGAAATTTGGTTTTTTGAATTTTTGCTAATTTTCCATAATTTTCGATTTTTTACCAAAGGGTGGAGAGTATTAAATAAGTAAAGTATTTTTGAAGAGCACAAAAATAATGAAGCTGAAAGCCATAAAAAAGAAAAAAAAATGTTGAATTTTTAAAATTCGGTTTTTTGAATTTTTTGCTAATTTTCCATAATTTTCGATTTTTTACCAAAGGGTGGAGACTATTAAATAAGTAAAGTATTTTTGAAGAGCACAAAAATAATGAAGCTTAACGCCATAAAAAAGAAGGAAAAATGTTGAATTTTAAGAAATTCGGTTTTTTGAATTTTTGCTAATTTTCCATAATTTACGATTTTTTACCAAAGGTTAAAGAATATTAAATAAGTAAAGTATTTTCGAAAAGCACAAAAATAATGAAGCTAAACGCCATAAAAAAGAAGGAAAAATGTTGAATTTTAGGAAATTCGGTTTTTTGAATTTTTGCTAATTTTCCATAATTTTAGATTTTTTACCAAAGGGTGGAGATTATTAAATAAGTAAAGTATTTTTGAAGAGCACAAAAATAATGAAGCTAAACGCCATAAAAAGGAAGGAAAAATGTTGAATTTTAGGAAATTCGGTTTTTTGAATTTTTGCTAATTTTCCATAATTTTAGATTTTTTACCAAAGGGTGGAGACTATTAACTAAGTAAAGTATTTTTGAAAAGCACAAAAATAATAAAGCTAAACGCCATAAAAAAGAAGGAAAAATGTTGAATTTTAAGAAATTCGGTTTTTTGAATTTTTGCTAATTTTCCATAATTTCAGATTTTTGACCGAAGGGTGGAGACTATTAACTAAGTAAAGTATTTTTGAAAAGCACAAAAATAATAAAGCTAAACGCCATAAAAAAGAAGGAAAAATGTTGAATTTTAAGAAATTCGGTTTTTTGAATTTTTGCTAATTTTCCATAATTTCAGATTTTTGACCGAAGGGTGGAGACTATTAAATAAGTAAAGTATTTTTGAAGAGCACAAAAATAATGAAGCTAAACGCCATAAAAAAGAAGGAAATATGTTGAATTTTAAGAAATTCGGTTTTTTGAATTTTTGCTAATTTTCCATAATTTTAGATTTTTTACCAAAGGGTGGAGACTATTGAATAAGTAAAGTATTTCTGAAGAGCACAAAAATAATGAAGCTAAACGCAATAAAAAGAAGGAAATATGTTGAATTTTAAGAAATTCGGTTTTTTGAATTTTTGCTAATTTTCCATAATTTCAGATTTTTGACCGAAGGGTGGAGACTATTAAATAAGTAAAGTATTTTTGAAGAGCACAAAAATAATGAAGCTAAACGCCATAAAAAAGAAGGAAATATGTTGAATTTTAAGAAATTCGGTTTTTTGAATTTTTGCTAATTTTCCATAATTTTAGATTTTTTACCAAAGGGTGGAGAGTATTAAATAAGTAAAGTATTTTTGAAAAGCACAAAAATAATGAAGCTAAATGCCATAAAAGAGAAGAAAAAATATTGAATTTTAAGAAATTCGGGTTTTCGAATTTTTGCTAATTTTCCATAATTTTAGATTTTTTACCAAAGGGTGGAGACTATTGAATAAGTAAAGTATTTCTGAAGAGCACAAAAATAATGAAGCTAAACGCCATAAAAAAGAAGGAAAAATAATGAATTTTAAGAAATTCGGTTTTTTGAATTTTTGCTAATTTTCCATAACTTTCGATTTTTTACCAAAGGGTGGAGACTATTAAATAAGTAAAGCATTTTTGAAAAGCACAAAAATAATGAAGCTAAACGCAATAAAAAAGAAGGAAAAATCTTGAATTTTAGGAAATTCGGTTTTTTGAATTTTTGCTAATTTTCCATAATTTTAGATTTTTTACCAAAGGGTGGAGACTATTAAATAAGTAAAGTATTTTTGAAAAGCACAAAAATAAGGAAGCTAAACGCCATAAAAAAGAAGGAAAAATGTTGAATTTTAAGAAATTCGGTTTTTTGAATTTTTGCTAATTTTCCATAATTTTAGATTTTTTACCAAAGGGTGGAGACTATTAAATAAGTAAAGCATTTTTGAAAAGCACAAAAATAATGAAGCAAAATCCTATAAAAGAGAGGAAAAAATATTGAATTTTAAGAAATTCGGTTTTTTGAATTTTTGCTAATTTTCCATAATTTTAGATTTTTTACCAAAGGGTGGAGACTATTAACTAAGTAAAGTATTTTTGAAAAGCACAAAAATAATGAAGCTAAACGCCATAAAAAAGAAGGGAAAATGTTGAATTTTAAGAAATTCGGTTTTTTGAATTTTTGCTAATTTTCCATAATTTTAGATTTTTTACCAAAGGGTGGAGACTATTAAATAAGTAAAGTATTTTTAAAGAGCACAAAAATAATGAAGCTAAACGCCATAAAAAAGAAGGAAAAATATTGAATTTTAAGAAATTCGGTTTTTTGAATTTTTGCTAATTTTCCATAACTTTCGATTTTTTACCAAAGGGTGGAGACTATTAAATAAGTAAAGCATTTTTAAAAAGCACAAAAATAATGAAGCAAAATCCTATAAAAGAGAGGAAAAAATATTGAATTTTAAGAAATTCGGTTTTTTGAATTTTTGCTAATTTTCCATAATTTTAGATTTTTTACCAAAGGGTGGAGACTATTAACTAAGTAAAGTATTTTTGAAAAGCACAAAAATAATGAAGCTAAACGCCATAAAAAAGAAGGGAAAATGTTGAATTTTAAGAAATTCGGTTTTTTGAATTTTTGCTAATTTTCCATAATTTTCAATTTTTTACCAAAGGGTGAAGACTATTAACTAAGTAAAGTATTTTTAAAAAGCACAAAAATAATAAAGCTCAATGCCATAAAAGAGAAGGAAAAATATTGAATTTTAAGAAATTCGGTTTTTTGAATTTTTGCTAATTTTCCATAATTTTCGATTTTTTACCAATGAGTCGAGACAATTTAACAAGTAAAGTATTTTTAAAAAGCACAAAAATAGTGAAGCTAAAAGCCATAAAAAAGAAGGAAAAATATTGAATTTTAAGAAATTTGGTTTTTTGAATTTTTGCTAATTTTCCATAATTTTCGATTTTTTACCAAAGGGTGGAGAGTATTAAATAAGTAAAGTATTTTTGAAAAGCACAAAAATAATAAAGCTAAACGCCATAAAAAAGAAGGAAAAATGTTGAATTTTAAGAAATTCGGTTTTTTGAATTTTTGCTAATTTTCCATAATTTCAGATTTTTGACCGAAGGGTGGAGACTATTAAATAAGTAAAGTATTTTTGAAGAGCACAAAAATAATGAAGCTAAACGCCATAAAAAAGAAGGAAATATGTTGAATTTTAAGAAATTCGGTTTTTTGAATTTTTGCTAATTTTCCATAATTTTAGATTTTTTACCAAAGGGTGGAGACTATTGAAAAAGTAAAGTATTTCTGAAGAGCACAAAAATAATGAAGCTAAACGCAATAAAAAGAAGGAAATATGTTGAATTTTAAGAAATTCGGTTTTTTGAATTTTTGCTAATTTTCCATAATTTCAGATTTTTGACCGAAGGGTGGAGACTATTAAATAAGTAAAGTATTTTTGAAGAGCACAAAAATAATGAAGCTAAACGCCATAAAAAAGAAGGAAATATGTTGAATTTTAAGAAATTCGGTTTTTTGAATTTTTGCTAATTTTCCATAATTTTAGATTTTTTACCAAAGGGTGGAGAGTATTAAATAAGTAAAGTATTTTTGAAAAGCACAAAAATAATGAAGCTAAATGCCATAAAAGAGAAGAAAAAATATTGAATTTTAAGAAATTCGGGTTTTCGAATTTTTGCTAATTTTCCATAATTTTAGATTTTTTACCAAAGGGTGGAGACTATTGAATAAGTAAAGTATTTCTGAAGAGCACAAAAATAATGAAGCTAAACGCCATAAAAAAGAAGGAAAAATAATGAATTTTAAGAAATTCGGTTTTTTGAATTTTTGCTAATTTTCCATAACTTTCGATTTTTTACCAAAGGGTGGAGACTATTAAATAAGTAAAGCATTTTTGAAAAGCACAAAAATAATGAAGCTAAACGCAATAAAAAAGAAGGAAAAATCTTGAATTTTAGGAAATTCGGTTTTTTGAATTTTTGCTAATTTTCCATAATTTTAGATTTTTTACCAAAGGGTGGAGACTATTAAATAAGTAAAGTATTTTTGAAAAGCACAAAAATAAGGAAGCTAAACGCCATAAAAAAGAAGGAAAAATGTTGAATTTTAAGAAATTCGGTTTTTTGAATTTTTGCTAATTTTCCATAATTTTAGATTTTTTACCAAAGGGTGGAGACTATTAAATAAGTAAAGCATTTTTGAAAAGCACAAAAATAATGAAGCAAAATCCTATAAAAGAGAGGAAAAAATATTGAATTTTAAGAAATTCGGTTTTTTGAATTTTTGCTAATTTTCCATAATTTTAGATTTTTTACCAAAGGGTGGAGACTATTAACTAAGTAAAGTATTTTTGAAAAGCACAAAAATAATGAAGCTAAACGCCATAAAAAAGAAGGGAAAATGTTGAATTTTAAGAAATTCGGTTTTTTGAATTTTTGCTAATTTTCCATAATTTTCAATTTTTTACCAAAGGGTGAAGACTATTAACTAAGTAAAGTATTTTTAAAAAGCACAAAAATAATAAAGCTCAATGCCATAAAAGAGAAGGAAAAATATTGAATTTTAAGAAATTCGGTTTTTTGAATTTTTGCTAATTTTCCATAATTTTCGATTTTTTACCAATGAGTCGAGACAATTTAACAAGTAAAGTATTTTTAAAAAGCACAAAAATAGTGAAGCTAAAAGCCATAAAAAAGAAGGAAAAATATTGAATTTTAAGAAATTTGGTTTTTTGAATTTTTGCTAATTTTCCATAATTTTCGATTTTTTACCAAAGGGTGGAGAGTATTAAATAAGTAAAGTATTTTTGAAGAGCACAAAAATAATGAAGCTGAAAGCCATAAAAAAGAAAAAAAAATGTTGAATTTTTAAAATTCGGTTTTTTGAATTTTTTGCTAATTTTCCATAATTTTCGATTTTTTACCAAAGGGTGGAGACTATTAAATAAGTAAAGTATTTTTGAAGAGCACAAAAATAATGAAGCTTAACGCCATAAAAAAGAAGGAAAAATGTTGAATTTTAAGAAATTCGGTTTTTTGAATTTTTGCTAATTTTCCATAATTTACGATTTTTTACCAAAGGTTAAAGAATATTAAATAAGTAAAGTATTTTCGAAAAGCACAAAAATAATGAAGCTAAACGCCATAAAAAAGAAGGAAAAATGTTGAATTTTAGGAAATTCGGTTTTTTGAATTTTTGCTAATTTTCCATAATTTTAGATTTTTTACCAAAGGGTGGAGATTATTAAATAAGTAAAGTATTTTTGAAGAGCACAAAAATAATGAAGCTAAACGCCATAAAAAGGAAGGAAAAATGTTGAATTTTAGGAAATTCGGTTTTTTGAATTTTTGCTAATTTTCCATAATTTTAGATTTTTTACCAAAGGGTGGAGACTATTAACTAAGTAAAGTATTTTTGAAAAGCACAAAAATAATAAAGCTAAACGCCATAAAAAAGAAGGAAAAATGTTGAATTTTAAGAAATTCGGTTTTTTGAATTTTTGCTAATTTTCCATAATTTCAGATTTTTGACCGAAGGGTGGAGACTATTAAATAAGTAAAGTATTTTTGAAAAGCACAAAAATAATGAAGCTAAACGCCATAAAAAAGAAGGAAATATGTTGAATTTTAAGAAATTCGGTTTTTTGAATTTTTGCTAATTTTCCATAATTTCAGATTTTTGACCGAAGGGTGGAGACTATTAAATAAGTAAAGTATTTTTGAAGAGCACAAAAATAATGAAGCTAAACGCCATAAAAAAGAAGGAAATATGTTGAATTTTAAGAAATTCGGTTTTTTGAATTTTTGCTAATTTTCCATAATTTTAGATTTTTTACCAAAGGGTGGAGACTATTGAAAAAGTAAAGTATTTCTGAAGAGCACAAAAATAATGAAGCTAAACGCAATAAAAAGAAGGAAATATGTTGAATTTTAAGAAATTCGGTTTTTTTGAATTTTTGCTAATTTTCCATAATTTCAGATTTTTGACCGAAGGGTGGAGACTATTAAATAAGTAAAGTATTTTTGAAGAGCACAAAAATAATGAAGCTAAACGCCATAAAAAAGAAGGAAATATGTTGAATTTTAAGAAATTCGGTTTTTTGAATTTTTGCTAATTTTCCATAATTTTAGATTTTTTACCAAAGGGTGGAGAGTATTAAATAAGTAAAGTATTTTTGAAAAGCACAAAAATAATGAAGCTAAATGCCATAAAAGAGAAGAAAAAATATTGAATTTTAAGAAATTCGGGTTTTCGAATTTTTGCTAATTTTCCATAATTTTAGATTTTTTACCAAAGGGTGGAGACTATTGAATAAGTAAAGTATTTCTGAAGAGCACAAAAATAATGAAGCTAAACGCCATAAAAAAGAAGGAAAAATAATGAATTTTAAGAAATTCGGTTTTTTGAATTTTTGCTAATTTTCCATAATTTTAGATTTTTTACCAAAGGGTGGAGACTATTGAAAAAGTAAAGTATTTCTGAAGAGCACAAAAATAATGAAGCTAAACGCAATAAAAAGAAGGAAATATGTTGAATTTTAAGAAATTCGGTTTTTTGAATTTTTGCTAATTTTCCATAATTTCAGATTTTTGACCGAAGGGTGGAGACTATTAAATAAGTAAAGTATTTTTGAAGAGCACAAAAATAATGAAGCTAAACGCCATAAAAAAGAAGGAAATATGTTGAATTTTAAGAAATTCGGTTTTTTGAATTTTTGCTAATTTTCCATAATTTTAGATTTTTTACCAAAGGGTGGAGAGTATTAAATAAGTAAAGTATTTTTGAAAAGCACAAAAATAATGAAGCTAAATGCCATAAAAGAGAAGAAAAAATATTGAATTTTAAGAAATTCGGGTTTTCGAATTTTTGCTAATTTTCCATAATTTTAGATTTTTTACCAAAGGGTGGAGACTATTGAATAAGTAAAGTATTTCTGAAGAGCACAAAAATAATGAAGCTAAACGCCATAAAAAAGAAGGAAAAATAATGAATTTTAAGAAATTCGGTTTTTTGAATTTTTGCTAATTTTCCATAACTTTCGATTTTTTACCAAAGGGTGGAGACTATTAAATAAGTAAAGCATTTTTGAAAAGCACAAAAATAATGAAGCTAAACGCAATAAAAAAGAAGGAAAAATCTTGAATTTTAGGAAATTCGGTTTTTTGAATTTTTGCTAATTTTCCATAATTTTAGATTTTTTACCAAAGGGTGGAGACTATTAAATAAGTAAAGTATTTTTGAAAAGCACAAAAATAAGGAAGCTAAACGCCATAAAAAAGAAGGAAAAATGTTGAATTTTAAGAAATTCGGTTTTTTGAATTTTTGCTAATTTTCCATAATTTTAGATTTTTTACCAAAGGGTGGAGACTATTAAATAAGTAAAGCATTTTTGAAAAGCACAAAAATAATGAAGCAAAATCCTATAAAAGAGAGGAAAAAATATTGAATTTTAAGAAATTCGGTTTTTTGAATTTTTGCTAATTTTCCATAATTTTAGATTTTTTACCAAAGGGTGGAGACTATTAACTAAGTAAAGTATTTTTGAAAAGCACAAAAATAATGAAGCTAAACGCCATAAAAAAGAAGGGAAAATGTTGAATTTTAAGAAATTCGGTTTTTTGAATTTTTGCTAATTTTCCATAATTTTCAATTTTTTACCAAAGGGTGAAGACTATTAACTAAGTAAAGTATTTTTAAAAAGCACAAAAATAATAAAGCTCAATGCCATAAAAGAGAAGGAAAAATATTGAATTTTAAGAAATTCGGTTTTTTGAATTTTTGCTAATTTTCCATAATTTTCGATTTTTTACCAATGAGTCGAGACAATTTAACAAGTAAAGTATTTTTAAAAAGCACAAAAATAGTGAAGCTAAAAGCCATAAAAAAGAAGGAAAAATATTGAATTTTAAGAAATTTGGTTTTTTGAATTTTTGCTAATTTTCCATAATTTTCGATTTTTTACCAAAGGGTGGAGAGTATTAAATAAGTAAAGTATTTTTGAAGAGCACAAAAATAATGAAGCTGAAAGCCATAAAAAAGAAAAAAAAATGTTGAATTTTTAAAATTCGGTTTTTTGAATTTTTTGCTAATTTTCCATAATTTTCGATTTTTTACCAAAGGGTGGAGACTATTAAATAAGTAAAGTATTTTTGAAGAGCACAAAAATAATGAAGCTTAACGCCATAAAAAAGAAGGAAAAATGTTGAATTTTAAGAAATTCGGTTTTTTGAATTTTTGCTAATTTTCCATAATTTACGATTTTTTACCAAAGGTTAAAGAATATTAAATAAGTAAAGTATTTTCGAAAAGCACAAAAATAATGAAGCTAAACGCCATAAAAAAGAAGGAAAAATGTTGAATTTTAGGAAATTCGGTTTTTTGAATTTTTGCTAATTTTCCATAATTTTAGATTTTTTACCAAAGGGTGGAGATTATTAAATAAGTAAAGTATTTTTGAAGAGCACAAAAATAATGAAGCTAAACGCCATAAAAAGGAAGGAAAAATGTTGAATTTTAGGAAATTCGGTTTTTTGAATTTTTGCTAATTTTCCATAATTTTAGATTTTTTACCAAAGGGTGGAGACTATTAACTAAGTAAAGTATTTTTGAAAAGCACAAAAATAATAAAGCTAAACGCCATAAAAAAGAAGGAAAAATGTTGAATTTTAAGAAATTCGGTTTTTTGAATTTTTGCTAATTTTCCATAATTTCAGATTTTTGACCGAAGGGTGGAGACTATTAAATAAGTAAAGTATTTTTGAAAAGCACAAAAATAATGAAGCTAAACGCCATAAAAAAGAAGGAAATATGTTGAATTTTAAGAAATTCGGTTTTTTGAATTTTTGCTAATTTTCCATAATTTTAGATTTTTTACCAAAGGGTGGAGAGTATTAAATAAGTAAAGTATTTTTGAAAAGCACAAAAATAATGAAGCTAAATGCCATAAAAGAGAAGAAAAAATATTGAATTTTAAGAAATTCGGTTTTTTGAATTTTTGCTAATTTTCCATAATTTTCGATTTTTTACCAATGAGTCGAGACAATTTAACAAGTAAAGTATTTTTGAAAAGCACAAAAATAGTGAAGCTAAAAGCCATAAAAAAGAAGGAAAAATATTGAATTTTAAGAAATTCGGGTTTTCGAATTTTTGCTAATTTTCCAGAATTTTAGATTTTTTACCAAAGGGTGGAGACTATTGAATAAGTAAAGTATTTATGAAGAGCACAAAAATAATGAAGCTAAACGCCATAAAAAAGAAGGAAAAATGTTGAATTTTAGGAAATTCGGTTTTTTGAATTTTTGCTAATTTTCCATAATTTTAGATTTTTTACCAAAGGGTGGAGACTATTAAATAAGTAAAGTATTTTTGAAGAGCACAAAAATAATGAAGCTTAACGCCATAAAAAAGAAGGAAAAATGTTGAATTTTAGGAAATTCGGTTTTTTGAATTTTTGCTAATTTTCCATAATTTTAGATTTTTTACCAAAGGGTGGAGAGTATTAAATAAGTAAAGTATTTTTGAAAAGCACAAAAATAATGAAGCTAAATGCCATAAAAGAGAAGAAAAAATATTGAATTTTAAGAAATTCGGGTTTTCGAATTTTTGCTAATTTTCCATAATTTTAGATTTTTTACCAAAGGGTGGAGACTATTGAATAAGTAAAGTATTTCTGAAGAGCACAAAAATAATGAAGCTAAACGCAATAAAAAGAAGGAAATATGTTGAATTTTAAGAAATTCGGTTTTTTGAATTTTTGCTAATTTTCCATAATTTCAGATTTTTGACCGAAGGGTGGAGACTATTAAATAAGTAAAGCATTTTTGAAAAGCACAAAAATAATGAAGCTAAACGCAATAAAAAAGAAGGAAAAATCTTGAATTTTAGGAAATTCGGTTTTTTGAATTTTTGCTAATTTTCCATAATTTTAGATTTTTTACCAAAGGGTGGAGACTATTAAATAAGTAAAGTATTTTTGAAAAGCACAAAAATAAGGAAGCTAAACGCCATAAAAAAGAAGGAAAAATGTTGAATTTTAAGAAATTCGGTTTTTTGAATTTTTGCTAATTTTCCATAATTTTAGATTTTTTACCAAAGGGTGGAGACTATTGAATAAGTAAAGTATTTCTGAAGAGCACAAAAATAATGAAGCTAAACGCAATAAAAAGAAGGAAATATGTTGAATTTTAAGAAATTCGGTTTTTTGAATTTTTGCTAATTTTCCATAATTTTAGATTTTTTACCAAAGGGTGGAGACTATTAAATAAGTAAAGTATTTTTGAAAAGCACAAAAATAAGGAAGCTAAACGCCATAAAAAAGAAGGAAAAATGTTGAATTTTAAGAAATTCGGTTTTTTGAATTTTTGCTAATTTTCCATAATTTTAGTTTTTTTACCAAAGGGTGGAGAGTATTAAATTAGTAAAGTATTTTTGAAAAGCACAAAAATAATGAAGCTAAATGCCATAAAAGAGAAGAAAAAATATTGAATTTTAAGAAATTCGGTTTTTTGAATTTTTGCTAATTTTCCATAATTTTCGATTTTTTACCAATGAGTCGAGACAATTTAACAAGTAAAGTATTTTTGAAAAGCACAAAAATAGTGAAGCTAAAAGCCATAAAAAAGAAGGAAAAATATTGAATTTTAAGAAATTCGGGTTTTCGAATTTTTGCTAATTTTCCATAATTTTAGATTTTTTACCAAAGGGTGGAGACTATTGAATAAGTAAAGTATTTCTGAAGAGCACAAAAATAATGAAGCTAAACGCCATAAAAAAGAAGGAAAAATGTTGAATTTTAGGAAATTCGGTTTTTTGAATTTTTGCTAATTTTCCATAATTTTAGATTTTTTACCAAAGGGTGGAGACTATTAAATAAGTAAAGTATTTTTGAAGAGCACAAAAATAATGAAGCTTAACGCCATAAAAAAGAAGGAAAAATGTTTGAATTTTAAGAAATTCGGTTTTTTTGAATTTTTGCTAATTTTCCATAATTTACGATTTTTTACCAAAGGGTGAAGAATATTAAATAAGTAAAGTATTTTCGAAAAGCACAAAAATAATGAAGCTAAACGCCATAAAAAAGAAGGAAAAATGTTGAATTTTAGGAAATTCGGTTTTTTGAATTTTTGCTAATTTTCCATAATTTTAGATTTTTTACCAAAGGGTGGAGACTATTAAATAAGTAAAGTATTTTTGAAGAGCACAAAAATAATGAAGCTTAACGCCATAAAAAAGAAGGAAAAATGTTGAATTTTAAGAAATTCGGTTTTTTGAATTTTTGCTAATTTTCCATAATTTACGATTTTTTACCAAAGGGTGAAGAATATTAAATAAGTAAAGTATTTTCGAAAAGCACAAAAATAATGAAGCTAAACGCCATAAAAAAGAAGGAAAAATGTTGAATTTTAGGAAATTCGGTTTTTTGAATTTTTGCTAATTTTCCATAATTTTAGATTTCTTACCAAAGGGTGGAGATTATTAAATAAGTAAAGTATTTTTGAAGAGCACAAAAATAATGAAGCTAAAAGCCATAAAAAGGAAGGAAAAATGTTGAATTTTAGGAAATTCGGTTTTTTGAATTTTTGCTAATTTTCCATAATTTTAGATTTTTTACCAAAGGGTGGAGACTATTAAATAAGTAAAGTATTTTTGAAGAGCACAAAAATAATGAAGCTTAACGCCATAAAAAAGAAGGAAAAATGTTGAATTTTAAGAAATTCGGTTTTTTGAATTTTTGCTAATTTTCCATAATTTACGATTTTTTACCAAAGGGTGAAGAATATTAAATAAGTAAAGTATTTTCGAAAAGCACAAAAATAATGAAGCTAAACGCCATAAAAAAGAAGGAAAAATGTTGAATTTTAGGAAATTCGGTTTTTTGAATTTTTGCTAATTTTCCATAATTTTAGATTTTTTACCAAAGGGTGGAGATTATTAAATAAGTAAAGTATTTTTGAAGAGCACAAAAATAATGAAGCTAAACGCCATAAAAAGGAAGGAAAAATGTTGAATTTTAGGAAATTCGGTTTTTTGAATTTTTGCTAATTTTCCATAATTTTAGATTTTTTACCAAAGGGTGGAGAGTATTAAATAAGTAAAGTATTTTTGAAAAGCACAAAAATAATGAAGCTAAATGCCATAAAAGAGAAGAAAAAATATTGAATTTTAAGAAATTCGGGTTTTCGAATTTTTGCTAATTTTCCAGAATTTTAGATTTTTTACCAAAGGGTGGAGACTATTGAATAAGTAAAGTATTTCTGAAGAGCACAAAAATAATGAAGCTAAACGCCATAAAAAAGAAGGAAAAATAATGAATTTTAAGAAATTCGGTTTTTTGAATTTTTGCTAATTTTCCATAACTTTCGATTTTTTACCAAAGGGTGGAGACTATTAAATAAGTAAAGCATTTTTGAAAAGCACAAAAATAATGAAGCAAAATCCTATAAAAGAGAGGAA
Organism: Leptopilina syphax; assembly: GCA_032872505.1. Taxonomy (NCBI): domain Eukaryota; kingdom Metazoa; phylum Arthropoda; class Insecta; order Hymenoptera; family Figitidae; genus Leptopilina; species Leptopilina syphax. The sequence continues at coordinate 42,075,985 of CM065469.1, forward strand.
AAAATATTGAATTTTAAGAAATTCGGTTTTTTGAATTTTTGCTAATTTTCCATAATTTTAGATTTTTTACCAAAGGGTGGAGACTATTAAATAAGTAAAGTATTTTTGAAAAGCACAAAAATAAGGAAGCTAAACGCCATAAAAAAGAAGGAAAAATGTTGAATTTTAAGAAATTCGGTTTTTTGAATTTTTGCTAATTTTCCATAATTTTAGTTTTTTTACCAAAGGGTGGAGAGTATTAAATTAGTAAAGTATTTTTGAAAAGCACAAAAATAATGAAGCTAAATGCCATAAAAGAGAAGAAAAAATATTGAATTTTAAGAAATTCGGTTTTTTTGAATTTTTGCTAATTTTCCATAATTTTCGATTTTTTACCAATGAGTCGAGACAATTTAACAAGTAAAGTATTTTTGAAAAACACAAAAATAGTGAAGCTAAAAGCTATAAAAAAGAAGGAAAAATATTGAATTTTAAGAAATTCGGGTTTTCGAATTTTTGCTAATTTTCCATAATTTTAGATTTTTTACCAAAGGGTGGAGACTATTGAATAAGTAAAGTATTTCTGAAGAGCACAAAAATAATGAAGCTAAACGCCATAAAAAAGAAGGAAAAATGTTGAATTTTAGGAAATTCGGTTTTTTTGAATTTTTGCTAATTTTCCATAATTTTAGATTTTTTACCAAAGGGTGGAGACTATTAAATAAGTAAAGTATTTTTGAAGAGCACAAAAATAATGAAGCTTAACGCCATAAAAAAGAAGGAAAAATGTTGAATTTTAAGAAATTCGGTTTTTTTGAATTTTTGCTAATTTTCCATAATTTACGATTTTTTACCAAAGGGTGAAGAATATTAAATAAGTAAAGTATTTTCGAAAAGCACAAAAATAATGAAGCTAAACGCCATAAAAAAGAAGGAAAAATGTTGAATTTTAGGAAATTCGGTTTTTTGAATTTTTGCTAATTTTCCATAATTTTAGATTTTTTACCAAAGGGTGGAGATTATTAAATAAGTAAAGTATTTTTGAAGAGCACAAAAATAATGAAGCTAAACGCCATAAAAAGGAAGGAAAAATGTTGAATTTTAGGAAATTCGGTTTTTTGAATTTTTGCTAATTTTCCATAATTTTAGATTTTTTACCAAAGGGTGGAGACTATTAAATAAGTAAAGTATTTTTGAAGAGCACAAAAATAATGAAGCTTAACGCCATAAAAAAGAAGGAAAAATGTTGAATTTTAAGAAATTCGGTTTTTTGAATTTTTGCTAATTTTCCATAATTTACGATTTTTTACCAAAGGGTGAAGAATATTAAATAAGTAAAGTATTTTCGAAAAGCACAAAAATAATGAAGCTAAACGCCATAAAAAAGAAGGAAAAATGTTGAATTTTAGGAAATTCGGTTTTTTGAATTTTTGCTAATTTTACATAATTTTAGATTTTTTACCAAAGGGTGGAGATTATTAAATAAGTAAAGTATTTTTAAAGAGCACAAAAATAATGAAGCTAAACGCCATAAAAAGGAAGGAAAAATGTTGAATTTTAGGAAATTCGGTTTTTTGAATTTTTGCTAATTTTCCATAATTTTAGATTTTTTACCAAAGGGTGGAGAGTATTAAATAAGTAAAGTATTTTTGAAAAGCACAAAAATAATGAAGCTAAATGCCATAAAAGAGAAGAAAAAATATTGAATTTTAAGAAATTCGGGTTTTCGAATTTTTGCTAATTTTCCATAATTTTAGATTTTTTACCAAAGGGTGGAGACTATTGAATAAGTAAAGTATTTCTGAAGAGCACAAAAATAATGAAGCTAAACGCCATAAAAAAGAAGGAAATATGTTGAATTTTAAGAAATTCGGTTTTTTTGAATTTTTGCTAATTTTCCATAATTTCAGATTTTTGACCGAAGGGTGGAGACTATTAAATAAGTAAAGTATTTTTGAAGAGCACAAAAATAATGAAGCTAAACGCCATAAAAAAGAAGGAAATATGTTGAATTTTAAGAAATTCGGTTTTTTGAATTTTTGCTAATTTTCCATAATTTTAGATTTTTTACCAAAGGGTGGAGAGTATTAAATAAGTAAAGTATTTTTGAAAAGCACAAAAATAATGAAGCTAAATGCCATAAAAGAGAAGAAAAAATATTGAATTTTAAGAAATTCGGGTTTTCGAATTTTTGCTAATTTTCCATAATTTTAGATTTTTTACCAAAGGGTGGAGACTATTGAATAAGTAAAGTATTTCTGAAGAGCACAAAAATAATGAAGCTAAACGCCATAAAAAAGAAGGAAAAATAATGAATTTTAAGAAATTCGGTTTTTTGAATTTTTGCTAATTTTCCATAACTTTCGATTTTTTACCAAAGGGTGGAGACTATTAAATAAGTAAAGCATTTTTGAAAAGCACAAAAATAATGAAGCAAAATCCTATAAAAGAGAGGAAAAAATATTGAATTTTAAGAAATTCGGTTTTTTGAATTTTTGCTAATTTTCCATAATTTTAGATTTTTTACCAAAGGGTGGAGACTATTAAATAAGTAAAGTATTTTTGAAAAGCACAAAAATAAGGAAGCTAAACGCCATAAAAAAGAAGGAAAAATGTTGAATTTTAAGAAATTCGGTTTTTTGAATTTTTGCTAATTTTCCATAATTTTAGTTTTTTTACCAAAGGGTGGAGAGTATTAAATTAGTAAAGTATTTTTGAAAAGCACAAAAATAATGAAGCTAAATGCCATAAAAGAGAAGAAAAAATATTGAATTTTAAGAAATTCGGTTTTTTGAATTTTTGCTAATTTTCCATAATTTTCGATTTTTTACCAATGAGTCGAGACAATTTAACAAGTAAAGTATTTTTGAAAAGCACAAAAATAGTGAAGCTAAAAGCCATAAAAAAGAAGGAAAAATATTGAATTTTAAGAAATTCGGGTTTTCGAATTTTTGCTAATTTTCCATAATTTTAGATTTTTTACCAAAGGGTGGAGACTATTGAATAAGTAAAGTATTTCTGAAGAGCACAAAAATAATGAAGCTAAACGCCATAAAAAAGAAGGAAAAATAATGAATTTTAAGAAATTCGGTTTTTTGAATTTTTGCTAATTTTCCATAATTTTTGATTTTTTACCAAAGGGTGGAGACTATTAAATAAGTAAAGCATTTTTGAAAAGCACAAAAATAATGAAGCTAAACGCCATAAAAAAGAAGGAAAAATGTTGAATTTTAAGAAATTCGGTTTTTTGAATTTTTGCTAATTTTCCATAACTTTCGATTTTTTACCAAAGGGTGGAGACTATTAAATAAGTAAAGCATTTTTGAAAAGCACAAAAATAATGAAGCAAAATCCTATAAAAGAGAGGAAAAAATATTGAATTTTAAGAAATTCGGTTTTTTGAATTTTTGCTAATTTTCCATAATTTTAGATTTTTTACCAAAGGGTGGAGACTATTAAATAAGTAAAGTATTTTTGAAAAGCACAAAAATAAGGAAGCTAAACGCCATAAAAAAGAAGGAAAAATGTTGAATTTTAAGAAATTCGGTTTTTTGAATTTTTGCTAATTTTCCATAATTTTAGTTTTTTTACCAAAGGGTGGAGAGTATTAAATTAGTAAAGTATTTTTGAAAAGCACAAAAATAATGAAGCTAAATGCCATAAAAGAGAAGAAAAAATATTGAATTTTAAGAAATTCGGTTTTTTGAATTTTTGCTAATTTTCCATAATTTCAGATTTTTGACCGAAGGGTGGAGACTATTAAATAAGTAAAGTATTTTTGAAGAGCACAAAAATAATGAAGCTAAACGCCATAAAAAAGAAGGAAATATGTTGAATTTTAAGAAATTCGGTTTTTTGAATTTTTGCTAATTTTCCATAATTTTAGATTTTTTACCAAAGGGTGGAGAGTATTAAATAAGTAAAGTATTTTTGAAAAGCACAAAAATAATGAAGCTAAATGCCATAAAAGAGAAGAAAAAATATTGAATTTTAAGAAATTCGGGTTTTCGAATTTTTGCTAATTTTCCATAATTTTAGATTTTTTACCAAAGGGTGGAGACTATTGAATAAGTAAAGTATTTCTGAAGAGCACAAAAATAATGAAGCTAAACGCCATAAAAAAGAAGGAAAAATAATGAATTTTAAGAAATTCGGTTTTTTGAATTTTTGCTAATTTTCCATAACTTTCGATTTTTTACCAAAGGGTGGAGACTATTAAATAAGTAAAGCATTTTTGAAAAGCACAAAAATAATGAAGCAAAATCCTATAAAAGAGAGGAAAAAATATTGAATTTTAAGAAATTCGGTTTTTTGAATTTTTGCTAATTTTCCATAATTTTAGATTTTTTACCAAAGGGTGGAGACTATTAAATAAGTAAAGTATTTTTGAAAAGCACAAAAATAAGGAAGCTAAACGCCATAAAAAAGAAGGAAAAATGTTGAATTTTAAGAAATTCGGTTTTTTGAATTTTTGCTAATTTTCCATAATTTTAGTTTTTTTACCAAAGGGTGGAGAGTATTAAATTAGTAAAGTATTTTTGAAAAGCACAAAAATAATGAAGCTAAATGCCATAAAAGAGAAGAAAAAATATTGAATTTTAAGAAATTCGGTTTTTTGAATTTTTGCTAATTTTCCATAATTTTCGATTTTTTACCAATGAGTCGAGACAATTTAACAAGTAAAGTATTTTTGAAAAGCACAAAAATAGTGAAGCTAAAAGCCATAAAAAAGAAGGAAAAATATTGAATTTTAAGAAATTCGGGTTTTCGAATTTTTGCTAATTTTCCATAATTTTAGATTTTTTACCAAAGGGTGGAGACTATTGAATAAGTAAAGTATTTCTGAAGAGCACAAAAATAATGAAGCTAAACGCCATAAAAAAGAAGGAAAAATAATGAATTTTAAGAAATTCGGTTTTTTGAATTTTTGCTAATTTTCCATAATTTTTGATTTTTTACCAAAGGGTGGAGACTATTAAATAAGTAAAGCATTTTTGAAAAGCACAAAAATAATGAAGCTAAACGCCATAAAAAAGAAGGAAAAATGTTGAATTTTAAGAAATTCGGTATTTTGAATTTTTGCTAATTTTCCATAATTTTAGATTTTTTACCAAAGGGTGGAGACTATTAAATAAATAAAGTATTTTTGAAGAGCACAAAAATAATGAAGCTAAACGCCATAAAAAGGAAGGAAAAATGTTGAATTTTAGGAAATTCGGTTTTTTGAATTTTTGCTAATTTTCCATAATTTTAGATTTTTTACCAAAGGGTGGAGACTATTAAATAAGTAAAGTATTTTTGAAGAGCACAAAAATAATGAAGCTTAACGCCATAAAAAAGAAGGAAAAATGTTTAATTTTAAGAAATTCGGTTTTTTGAATTTTTGCTAATTTTCCATAATTTACGATTTTTTACCAAAGGGTGAAGAATATTAAATAAGTAAAGTATTTTTGAAAAGCACAAAAATAATGAAGCTAAACGCCATAAAAAAGAAGGGAAAATGTTGAATTTTAAGAAATTCGGTTTTTCGAATTTTTGCTAATTTTCCATAATTTTAGATTTTTTACCAAAGGGTGGAGACTATTAAATAAGTAAAGTATTTTTGAAAAGCACAAAAATAATGAAGCTAAACGCCATAAAAAAGAAGAAAAAATGTTGAATTTTAAGAAATTCGGTTTTTTGAATTATATTATATTATTACTATTATTATTACTATTATTTGCAATTATTACAAAATTCAATTATTTTCTAGACCTTTTAACTAAAATTCTTCTATAAATCAATTATTCTTAATAATTAATAGAATATATATATTAACGTTTAACAAATTTCAAAAGAATTTGAATTATTAAAATTTTTTAAAATAATAAGTTCTTTAAAAGTTTTAATAAAATTCATTAAAAGTTAAAATTTTCTAAAATTGCCCATTGAAATCTTTTGAAATTAATTTATTTATGAAAATTGAAAACTTAACTCATAAAATTCAATTAGGTATGTTTTAAATTTTAATTTCAAATCATTCTTTAAATTAATAGAATTTATTTTATTTATTTATTTTATCATAGTTCTTCAAGAATTTGGTTATTTAAAATAAATTATTGTTTGAAATAGACAAAATTGAAGGTTTTTTAATTGGAATTCGTGGCAATGTCAAAATTTTTAAGACAAATAAAAGAGACACAAAAATAAAAAATTTTCTTATGAATATTCTCAAAATTTAATTTTTTTTAGTCCTTTTAATAAAATTTGCTTGACTCTTCACTGATTTCCCTGAATTTCCTGACCTGTGCAGTGAAAAAAAAATTTATTTGATTCAAATAATCAATTAATTTACTATTATAAATTAAATATTTACTTGAATCAAATAATGTTTATTGGAGTCAATTAAATGGTATTTGCTTCAAATACTGAAATTATTGGTTCAAATGCCATTTAATTGACTCCTATAAATATTATTTGCTTCAATTAAATATTTAATTGATAATAGTCAATTAATCGGTTATATTTGAATCAAATAAACTTTTTTTTCAGTGTGGCAACCCTGGAAACAGTTTTTTTCAAAGCTTTTTGCTAATTTCTCTTAATTGAAGCATTTTTAAATCAGACAACTCTTTTACATTGTTATATGATCCTAAAGTTCTGAACGTTGAAATAAACGAAATTTATTTATTTCTTCTTCAAGTTAAATTTTTAACTACAGTTTTTAACGAAACGAGAATAAAAAATTCATGGACAATCGATTATAAGGCCAGTTTCAATGTGTCATTGAGACAACATAAAGGAATAGTACTTGAACATATTAGTCGAGTGATTGCGGAAGCTAATATATGTGGTACACGAATGTGTTAGCGAAAGCAGAACTGAGAGAGAGAGAATAGACTAATTAAACGAAACGACTCTGCCGCACACTGCTTTCAGATAATTGCATAATATATATTAAGCTGAATTCTATACAGCAATTTTCAGTACTCAAACACAGGATCTTAAAACGAATTTCTCTTAATCGATTAATACGACACCCTAATTGCGAACTACTGCTCTTCCTTATTCCCTTTGATCAAATTGAAAATTATGAGGGCAACTCGGCGAAAATTAGAGGAGCGCTAGTTTCAAACCAACTTTGTGGAAGAGTTGAAAAATCAAATCCCATTCAAAGATAGTAATGATTTCTAAATAAAGAATTATTAATAGCAATCAATATAAGTTGTGACAGCTTATTTTTCCACAAAGAATTTTTCTTTAAATGGTATTTCATTTAAAGAATATGAATTGATTCAAAAGGGAGAGATGCTTTGATATAATATGGATATAAATCGGGAAATTACATAAGTGACTCATCAGAAATAAATAAAATTAAAGAAATAACGCTCCTTGTGAGTCGCTGCTCTTTCATCATTCCTCTTAATGGAATGATACATTATTCTAAAGAGTTCGTAAATGTTCTTTAAGTCAGATATGAACTCGTGCGCTTAGTCTCACTATTGAAGTGATTGTACCTATTATAAACCGAAAGAAAACGACGACTTTCTCCTCGATTCGCAAAAGATTCGACTATTGATTGTGCTCGTTATCTTCTTCATCAGGAGAGAAGATTGTTTACTTCATATATACAAACTCTAATTGTTCAGGGTTGCCACAAAAATTTCATTTTCTTTTTCCCTAAAGAATATTCTGATTCGTTCTAAAAATGATTAGATACTCAAAAAAAATGTTCTATTTATGGGAGTTCTTGAACAGAATCAAGTTATTTAAAATAAATTATTGTTAGAAATAGAAAAAATTGAAGATTTTTTCAGAATTTTCTTATAAATTCCAAACATTTAATTTTTTCCAGTACTTTTAATAAAAATCCCTGACTTTTAACCCTGCTTTTAAATTTCGATTACGACCAAATAGAGATCAAAATAACGTTTTTTTCTTCTTTCCTACTTCCAGTTTTTTCTGTTTTTTACTAAACAAATTAAAGCAACTATTTACCTAGTCAACTTCAATGTGCTTAATTACAAATTTATATGCAAGAACAAATTTACCGATGAGCTTCAAATGAAAGCTAAAAATCAAAATAAAAAATTGTAGTAGTAGATTATCTTTTGTCGACCTTCCAACTGTGTCGAAAGTTTCGTCATTCTCGGTAGAATACAATGTGATGAAATGCAACCTCAAAAGTAAAAGAAATCACGTAAACGACTGTTTATCACGATAGAAAGTTTAAATCTGCAAATGGAAACTTCATCATTGTCCTCTGCAAACGTGATTCCCAATTGTTGTTGTCAATTATTGCTATTTATCACTTAAAAAAGAAGCTCCAATCTCTGAGTTATTGTTACGTATATACTTCCCTGCAGCTCTTTTTTTTAAATCAATTACTTCCAACCTATCATTACATTTACTTGAAGTTCATGTTAATCTCCTGACATATATGCGAACGAATTTTTGAAAAGAATACACTTCAAAATGGCAGCAACAATCATTTGAGACGTGAAGGAAAAACTAATATTCTTATAATTGCAATTTGCGATTGCAAACAGTTTGATTTACTCAACGGTTGTTATAAAATTAAGCGCAGAAGTTCAAAATAATAAATTATTTACTCTCAGGAAAAGTTTATATATTCAAAGATTATTTCTTTGAATGGAAAACAATATTTGAACTTTAATAAGAAAAATCCCCAAAATGTTTCGAACTATATAAAAAAAATAAAGAATTTAAAGCAAATATTGTAGAAGAAAACAATATTTTAAAAAATTATTCCAAACTCTGATTCTATTATTAATCATTGTATCAAATAATTATCATAACTTCGATAATTAGATATTAAGTAATAAAACATCCATTTGTGAATGAACGTGGTGATAAAATTTACTTCCGCAAAATAAATTTTCGTCAAACAGTTAGTTTAAAAATTGCAAACACCTGAAGATTGTTGGCATTTACTCGTGCCTGCGATATATCCGCATCTCCATCTTCCCACTTGTGTAATGCCGCGAGCATTTTATCAAACGATCCAACTATAACGTCCTTTGGCGTCTGATTCACGATGGATAGTATGTAAGTTCATCTACTAACGACGTGAGTCATTACACTCTGATTCGTTTAGACACCAATCGAGATTGACATTTTCGTAAAACAGATGGTAAACTCTATATCTATTAATCAACAACTATCTATTAATCAGACGGGGCTCTTATTATTACACACTTCGTAATATGTAATATCTGATAATCTCTTTGTCGTATACAATCTATTCTTGAGCATATCCTTGAAATTATCCCTATAATCAGTTGAGAGCTTTCAACATTTATTTCAAATGATAATTAAAATAATTCGCATGTAAACTGTATAAGGAGTGATACTATAATTGATAAAGTAATTGAAGATATACTTTAAAAAAATATATTTAGTCACTAATCTTATGCATTTGCATTTGACAAAACTATTTATTAAGATAATGTTAAATGTTTATTAAAATCTATATGCCTTTATCAGAATGGTATTCACGCTCAGCACAGAAAATTAATTTGTGAGACCGAAAAAGAAAACAAATTACTATTCAAAGATTAAAATTTAATTTTTTTTAATCTTGAAAATTAATTTCAATTTTCTTTGATTATTTAAATCAAATTCATTGTGTTCTGATTACAGTCATTGTGTACAGTTAGCAAAAAATGTTTCAGAATTCAAGCAAAATTTAATTTTTTAATTCATCATTAACTCAAAGAAAAAATTTATATTGTAAATTTAAGACTATATCTTGGTGAAGATTTATTCTTAAATTAAAATAACATTTTTTAGTGAGAATGGTAATAGATAATTAAACAAGTATAAAACAGTAAATAATATTTAAATCACAATAAATGATAAAGTAAAATTTAAAACAACATAGTGACAAAAAAAGAGAAAGATAGTATCATGCAAAATATTTTCACTGACAATACAATTTAATGTGATACATAAACATACCAAACATACAATAAAAATTCCGCTTTCCCTACCCACGATTTTTGGAAACGAAAAAATTTTAATTCACTCATTCAAAAAAATCTAGCCCTACCTAACCATATTATTTATTTACATGAAACCTATTTTTTACCAGCTCAAACACTCCACGATTCTCTCACATTCCGCCCAGGTGCTTAAAACCTACACTAGGGATAAAGGGACACGTTAGGCTCCCATACGTCCCGGGACGCATCCGTCACCTGAGCTCAAAATAATATTAATACTAAAATTGTAAAAATAATTTAACAGAGATCACAGTGATTTTTACGTATAATAAAGTAAAAAAGGGGATTTTAATTTTTAGAATAAAAAATTAACAAATTGTAATACGTTCAAGGAAAATTTAAAAAATTTGTATGCAAAAATTAACTAAAGTAATAGTAAAAATGTACTATTAATAGTAATAAATATTTCCAGAGTAAAAAATAATATCAGAAATAGGAAATTTTAATAAAAATTCAGAAACAATTTTTTAACTTAGTTAAATAGTTAAAATAATAAAAAATAGTACTGTAAAATAGTACAAATTGACAGACATTATTTTATATTTGTTACCTTGGATAAAAAATGTTAATACTTGTAAGTGTTATTGTAATTTGTAAAAAAAGCTAAAATTAAAAGAAAAAGTAAACAAATATTCAAAATAAACTGCATACGCTTTAATACAGGAAATAACTATCTAATTAATTAGAATTATAAAATTACAATTATACCTTGAATAAAAATTTATAAATTTAAACATTCTGAGGAAATTATATAAAAATATTTTAAATTTCAAATAACTAAAATTTTTCCAAAGTTCGAAAAAAGTAGAAATATAAAAAGGAAAAATAGAAAAGTTGAAGATTAATTAAAAAGAGGACTAACTGTGATCTCTGTAATAAACTGAAAAAAGAACTTGTATAAATAGTATTTAACTCAATCTGTCAAACAAATTTACTTTAACTTTGTGAATTACACAAAATATAAAATTTAACAAGAAATTTTACTGAATCCGTCAAAAAAATTAACTTTAACTTTGTAAATTACACAAAATAAAAAATTTACCGAATTTTATTTCTAATTTTGTGAATTAAATACAAAATTAAAAATCCAACAAGAAATCTTTACATTTAACTTTGAAAATTAAACACAAACTCTAATTTAAAATAGTAAATAATGTAAATGATTTTAAAGTTAACAATTTAATGCAATTTTGTAAATTTTTGTAAATTAAGAAAAAAATTACCAATTTAGTTTCAAAGAAATTAGAAAAAAATTACTTTAAATCGTATGCAAAATTAAAAATTATTGACAATTGAATAACAAATAATACAAAATAACATACATATGTAAACAATAATAAACATTAACAAAATATTAGTTTAAGTATTAATAAAAATACTGAAAAAAACATTTTGTTAATGGTGTCACTATGTTGTTGGTGTTCCTTCTCTGTTTTGCACATTTAGTTCATTTTTAGAATAGATGAATATGACGTATTTATTTAAAAAAAGATCAAGAAAGCAGATTTAAAATTAATAAAATAAAAATACTATTTACAAACACAATTTTTAATCTCTTATTTCAGTTTATAATGAATAATTTTAAATGAAAAAAATTGACACATGTTTTGTCGCAAACAGAGAAGGGTAAAAATCGGCTTAAATTACAGAGAAGTAAAAATCGGCTCTTAACCAACTCACCGAACGGTGTTTCCCTCGTTGGGCGATGGATGCTATGCCATCGCACTTCCTCTGGAAGAATAGGTCATTCCTGTAGGTTCTCGTACATGTCCATGTGAATCCAGTGCCCAGAAAATATTTATACATTACCAAAAGTCATTATGATCTCAAACTGATTATAAAAAAATAGTTGATTAACTTACAATTGTTATTCGCTTAGCTGTATTGAGTCCCCTCCTGAAACAACTTTGTAACCTACAATTGTCTCTCCAGAAACGGGATTCTGTAAATAAAAAACAATCACATTTAAAAAATATTTCATTTGGAAAATTGTTTCTAAAATTAAATCAATTTGTTGATGGGATAATACTTACCGAAGGAAAATTATCATCGGTCTATAAGAATTGCTTGTAATTGTCAGAGATTATTCCGCAAGACAGAAATTGAACTTTTCGTTTTTTATGACTCCGACTGTCGTTGAATCTCTTTGTCAGTTTTCTTTTCATTCTTTCAAAACATTCAGTCAGGAAATAATATTTTCCTCGCTTATAATTGGCTTTAATATATTACTCATATTTTTCTGAAAAAGAATAAGTACCTATTTAATTAAAAATGTTAATATAAATACATATTTAGACAATTTTATAAAATTAACGTTAAATATGATAATACTTAATATTTAAAATTGTCAAACAATGGGCGAAAAACTGAAAAAAAATTTTAATTGAATTACCCTTCGATAAGAACCAAGTTGAACGAAAAATGGTGGGCTATTGCACTTCCTGGTGAAGAATGTGACATTCCGACGATTCAGGCTCGGTAATAATGTACTTCATCCAGGAAAGCACGGATGTACTTAAAAACGGATGAATTTTTTACTTGCTGGAGCAATAACCTTGAACTGCGTTTAGTTTTGCTAATCCTCTTCCGAAAATAATTGTAAATATACTACAATCGTATAAGTCAAAAGATCCTTTCTTATATGGTTTGGATGATTTCGCCTGTTTGTAAATCTGCTTGGCACACTTTTTCTCATCTTTCTATACTTTGTATAGACAAAAATTAGTAAAAAATAAATCTGAAAAAAATATTTACTTAAAATTAAAGTCGACTTTAATTGTATTTGTTTCTATAAATCGATTTGAAACAATCAAAATAATCTTGTCAAACATAACCTATCATTCTCATTATGTTTCATAGAGAAACCGCTAGAATTACTGTTTTATCGATTTCGGATAATCTTCGATTTCAAACTTTAATAAAGAAATCTTATTTTTCGATTGCGTAAGTTTTGCTTTAAAATATAGAAACTTACCGACAGATATTGAGAATTGTCAATTATCCTTCACGGACTTTATTGTTGATAGCCATCGTGGCTCGCCTTCCGGTTTACGATTGTCATTCTTTTTCCCATGTAAAGTGCCGAATGTGTACAAAAAATGGAAAAATAAAAGTGCATTACTATTATAACAATAAAAATTTATTTTCTTTCAGGATTTAAACAAAATCTATTCTCGAACAGAGCCAGAAATTGGCAACAATATTGACATTCTCCCAAAATATTGGAAATAGTGAGCAAATGGAAATATACTGCCTAAATTTTCGGTGCTATCTAATGTAAGTTACCGTAGAATCCTAACCTATAATATTATAGGTATATCAACAAACTAATAATATATTAGAAACGTTAAAAACTCCACAAAAATATAAATAGAACTTTTGAGGTTAACAAAGTTTATGTCAATTGAGATAATAGTTCGCCTTTTGTCTACCAGTGGCGCTTTCAGTAGACTGATTCACTGATATTCAATTGAGATAATAGTACGCATATCATCTACAAAATAGCGCTTTCAGTAGACTGATCGATAACAATAATAATAGAAAATACAATATTACCATGCAGGCATTCTCCTCCATTCGATGAGTAATGAAATACCTCTAAAAAAAATTTCCATGCAGCGCAATCCTTCCCGTAAAAAAATCCAGTGCGAACTGGAGAAAATCTGCCGAGGTCGTGGTATTTACGTTGCAGCCAAATGCTTGCCTCACGCTTATTGGCTGCGCGCTCTCGTTGCGATTACAGACCAATCAGCGCGCGACTCAAGTCGCCCCTCTACTTTCCCGCTGATCTACTCCCACCCTGCAGTCTAACGCAGTGGCTCTAGAAGGCGCACCAATCAGAAGCGACGTTCCCAGTCGCTTGTCCTGGAGTCACGTAAATACGGACGCTTTTCCAGTGGCTTCCTCAGTTCGTTCTGAATAATGCCAGAGGCGGAGCTCACGTCGAATAAAAATTGTTTTCTATCCTAAAGTTCATCTTTCACTGTATACAGCTGTATGAATATGATCTATTAATGCTTTTTAAATACAGGGCATCAACAATTAGCCATTAAAGAGCAACTCTAATGTGGTTTATTATTATACTTCTAATAAATACGGTAAGTAAAATAAGGTTATGATTTTTATTTGTCACAAGCATCACAAGAGTTTTTGATTACATTAGTTCGACTTTCTACTAAACCTACTGAACCTTTTAGTAAATAGTTAATTATTTCTGAATAATTGTAATTTTCTACATAATTATTACAATGTATAATTCTAACCTCACTTTTATATGTCGACTTACTATCAAATATTATTGTATTTTTAATTATTTCTTTTTTTATTTTGCTTACAGTTTTAAATAGTGCGCCATGAGCAGAGGCAGTGAACTGGCGCAAGCGCAACCGACGGACGTGGTGCTAGAATGCTAGTTGTTTCGTGCTGCCCTGGTGCTACAAACATGGTGCAATCACGTGTAATCGGCATTTGCTTTGCGTGAAGTAAGTCAATTTATTTATAATTCTGAATAGTTTTCCATTTTAAATATCAAATAATAAATTGATTCCCAGATATATTACGGTTAGTTAGTACTTTATTTGCTATTAGTGCTAGTTGTTTTACTGTCATCAGCTGACAATGTTTTTTATTCTTTATTCTGAAAGGATTATTATTTCACTTATTGTGACGAAGAAAGCTAAAAAGAAATCCTCAGGATAGAAAAATGAATTAAAATTTTCTTATTTTTTAATAAGATTTTGTGTTTCAATTGTTCAGAATGGATAAAAATAGTTATGAACAGTAACAATAATATTGTGCGTTAAATGCAACAAAGAAACAACAGACAGTCAACTTGAGTTTTTTCTACAGGTCGATTTTTTTCAAGAAGTAAATATTCTTTTCTGTTCAACTAAATTTTCCTGAATGTAATTTCTGTTGAGAGACTTAATATTTAATACTAATTTTGAGAAATATTTTATTCCTTCAAACTAATTTTTTTGTAGGATATGTTTTTTTAAATAAAACTTTTCCGTCGTATACAGTACGGAATTAAATTGTAATTGTCAAATGACACTTAGCGAAAAGTGAATATTGAAATGAGAAATGCTTTTCAATTATGGTAAGTTTGTTGACTTTTAACAAGTTGAAATATAAAATGCAATAAACATTTATGTTTTTAAAAGCAGAATGATCTTGTGAATATTAAATTTGTTATGAATGACTATAATTCAGACATAAATTAATTTTTTAGTGTATTGTTATTCATTTATTACTTGAAAGTCTTATTGGAGAGAGATAATTATCATGTTTATATAATTAATAACGATTTTAGAAGATGAATTTTTTATCATTAATCAAATATTAAAAATAAAAAATGAGCTTTATTAATAATATATTAAAAATTGGAAATAATTTCTAGGCACGTGGTTCAGAGATAAGATGATTCGTCCATTTTCACATGTGGATAAACTTTCATTGCAAAAGTGTTTTCTCTGGGCAGAAATCTTCGGGAATGGCCCATATTATTTATTAGCAGATTCCAGTTTCTCGAGAGAGAATTATTGGTTGTAGAAGTGCTCCAAGAGGAGATTTAATACAGCTCAGCGCAATTTAATGTAAGTTGACCAACTGTGTTCATAAATTAAATTAAATTCGTTCACTCATTAATTTACCAAAATAATAATATAACTACAATTAAATGAGATTTAAAAAATCATCTGTAGGCAGGGCGTCTACTAATCCGGAAATTCAAAAAATAGTCGGGAATTTACTTTCACCGGAACTAAGCCGGGAATTTTTTCACCAAATTAAAAAAAGTTTTATTATTTTAATTTGTTTTTAAAAAATCGATTTCATTTCAATTTTTATAGATATTTATACTGTTCTCTAAATTTGAATTAGTTAAAAATAATTATTTTGATAGTAAAAAATTTTATTAAAATTCGTCGAAAGAATTCAATTATTTCTAGAAACTGTAAAAAAATTCTTGTCAAGAATTCAATTATTTTCAAAAATTTTAATAAAATTCTACGCAAATATTTACCTAATTATTTTTTTAAATAATAACATTTTTTGGAAGGATTCAATTTCTTTTATAAATATTAAAATTCTTTGCAGAAATTCAATTAGTTTCAATACATTTTAATAAAATTGACTAATAAAATTTTCAATTATAATTATGAACAAAGAAGATTATTTTAAAAAATTAGAAAAATTCTTTGTTGAATTCAATTATTTTCCAAATTTTTAATTAAAATTATTAAAAAAACATTATTTTCAAAAAATTTAAAGAAACTCATCAAAGAAGTTAATTTTTCATAAAAACTCTAATACAAAATTTTGGAAGTCATTTGTAGATTTATTTATGTTCGAAATCAAATAAATTTAATAAAAACGATGAGATAGTCGATCACTCCGAGTCAGGATCCTGACTCGGAGTGATCGACTATCTCATCGTTTTTATTAATTTATCGACCGAGTGATAACATCATTACTACATACAAATGAATTTAAATTTGATGAGAAAAATTAGGACAAAGCCGGTAAAAAACCGGGAATTTTGTTGAACAAAAATAGTAGACACCCTGCATCTGTAGAAGAAATTGAATTAATTGTAAGTGTAGTTAAAAGTAAATTGATCAACATTTTATAAAATTGTTTATTAATAATTGATTATTTATTTATAATAATTACATTAATTCATAATATTTATTTATTTTTTCTTAATATTTATTTTTTTCTTTATTTATTATATATTAATAAGAACTAATTATATTTATGGAATATGTAGAAAGAAATTTATATTATTAAAATATTTTTAATTGTGAATAATTTGCAGGTGGTTTATCCAGGAAGCGAAAGATTTGTCCGTTCTGAAGTATCTGTTCTGTCATCGACGAAATGCATTCATGGAACGACGGTCTTCCGAAGTGTTACATTTCTGATCAGGAATCGCAATAGCTTAGAATTCATCGCCCAACGTGGAGTTTGCAAAATAGTCATTTCAAAATTCGTAAGATTGTTTAAACCAATATTTATATTAACATATTTACTTAAATTCATTTTTAATTAAGTATTTATTTTTTTAAAGAGAAAAATGATAGGTATCACATGATTGAGCCACTTGCAAAAAAGAAAATAATAATTTCTGATTGGGCGCCATACAAGGATGAGAAGAAATATTACTATGAGATTTAACGACAATCGCAATCATCCAAACAATAACTCCATTTTCGACTTGAGAGATGTGATTATGGTAATCCTATGATTATGTTAAATAATTTACTTGCTTGCTACTCGTTAAATTAAAAATTTTTTTCCTGAACTTCTAATTAGTGGCCCCCTTCCTGTTTAACATTTTCATACAAAAATTCTTTTTAGGTTATGCTAATTATATAATATTTAAACCAATTTTTAAATTAGATTTGTATTTATTATGTATAATATTTATATTTATTCATAATGTTGATCTTATTCTGTTTCAGAAAATAAAGGTATGAATCATGTGAATAAAATCAGATGCAAGTAACGAGAAAATTAATTTCTGACGGAATAAAATACAAGAATGAGAAGAAATGTTACACTGACGATAGTTGCAATAAAAACAGTTGAATCATTCAAACAATAACTTTATTTTCTGTCTTGAGGGATACAATTAAGGTATGTCTATTGTTATGTCGAGTAAATTATTTCTTACAGCTAATTAAATTAAATTATATTCTCTCAGACTTTTAATATTTATTAATATATTTTATCTGCAGGTTTCTCTTTTTGGATAAAAACTTATTGGTTCTACGTCTTTAAAAAGTGATTCAGCGAATTTGTAAGTAGATTAATAATTAAGTTGATCAAAATTGAATATTTTCTAAAATTGCTATTAATTATGCATAAATAATAATTATTCTTATAAAATAGTAATTAATATCGATTTTAGAAAATTAATTCTTTATCATTGATAAAATATTTAAAAATATTAATTACTTTTGTTAATAATTTGAAAATAATTTCAGGGTACTTGGTCCACTTGCTGTAACCGTGAAAGTGTATTCTCCGGAATGGGAACCTTGGGAGTGGCCCATACCAGAAGAGAAGGAATTCGTCTGCATGGAAATATCAAAGAGGATATTCTGTCACCGGTTGAGGATCTACAGGATTGGCCTGTTTCAGGAGAGGAGGAATTCGTCTGCTTGTGCCGTCACCCTACATGGGGAGAAATATTAGAGCAGCACGATTTTTCTATTTTTTTTACTTCCCTGTACGAAAATCTACAGCAATGACCCATTTTAGGAAGCAATTCTAATAGACCGATGATAATTTCCCTTCGGTAAGTATTATCCTATCAACAAATTGATTTAGAGAGATCCGTTTCTGGATGAAACTCATTTAAATTTGTTTTTCAGTTTTTCGCCCATTGTTTGACAATTTTAAATATCAAGTATTATCATATTTAACGTTAATTTTATAAAATTGTCTAAATATGTATGTATATTAACATTTTTAATTAAATAGGTACTTATTCTTTTTCAGAAAAATATGAGTAATATATTAAAGCCAATTATAAGCAAGGAAAATATTATTTCCTGACTGAATGTTTTGAAAGAATGAAAAGAAAACTGACAAAGAGATTCAACGACAGTCGAAGTCATAAAAAACGAAAAGTTCAATTTCTGTCTTGCGGAATAATCTCTGACAATTAGAAGCAATTCTTATAGACCGATGATAATTTTCCTTCGGTAAGTATTATCCCATCAACAAATTGATTTAATTTTAGAAACAATTTTCCAAATGAAATATTTTTTAAATGTGATTGTTTTTTATTTACAGATTCCCGTTTCTGGAGAGACAATTGTAGGTTACAAAGTTGTTTCAGGAGGGGACTCAATATAGCTAAGCGAATAACAATTGTAAGTTAATCAACTATTTTTTTAAAATCAGTTTGAGATCATAATGACTTTTGTTAATGTATAAATATTTTCTGGGCACTGGATTCACATGGACATGTACGAGGACCTTCATGAATGACCTATTCTTCCAGAGGAAGTGCGATGGCATAGCATCCATCGCCCAACGGGGGAAACACCGTTCGGTGAGTTGGTTAAGAGCCGATTTTTACTTCTCTGTAATTTAAGCCGATTTTTACCCTTCTCTGTTTGCGACAAAACATGTGTCAAATGTTTTCATTTAAAATTATTCATCATAAACTAAAATAAGAGATTGAAAATTGTGTTTGTAAATAATATTTTTATTTTATTAATTTTGAATCTGCTTTCTTGATCTTTTTTTAAATAAATACGTCATATTAATCTATTCTAAAAATGAACTAAATGTGCAAAACAGAGAAGGAACTCCAACAACATAGTGACACCATTAACAAAATATTTTTTTACAGTATTTTTATAAATACTTAAACTAATATTTTGTTAATGTTTATTATTGTTTATGTATGTTATTTTGTATTATTTGTTATCCAATTGTCAATAATTTGTGATTTTGCATACGATTTAAAGTAATTTTTTTCTAATGTCTTTGAAACTAAATTGGTAATTTTTTTCTTAGTTTACAAAAATTTACAAAATTGCATTAAATTGTTAAATTTAAAATCATTTACAGTATTTACTATTTTAAATTAGAGTTTGTTTTTAATTTTCAAAGTTAAATGTAAAGATTTTTTGTTGGATTTTTAATTGAGTATTTTTGATTCACAAAATTAGAAATAAAATTCGATGATAAATTTTTTATTTTGTGTAATTTACAAAGTTGAAGTTAATTTTTTAGACGGATTCCGTAAAATTTGTTGTTAAATTTTATATTTTGTTTAATTCACAAAGTTAAAGTAAATTTTTTTGACAGATTGAGTTAAATACTATTTATACAAGTTCTTTTTTCAGTTTATTACAGAGATCACAGTTAGTCCTCTTTTTAATTAATCTCCAGCTTTTCTCTTTTCCCTTTTTATACTTCTACTCTTTTCGAACTTTGGAAAAATTTTAGCTATTTGAAATTTAAAATATTTTTATACAATTTCCTCAGAATTTTTAAACTTAGAAATTTTTATAGAAGGTATAATTGTAATTTGTAATTCTAATTAATTAGATAGTTATTTTTTGTATTAGAGCGTATGCAGTTTATTTTGAAGATTTGTTTACTTTTTCTTTTAATTTTAGCTTTTTTTTACAAATTACAATAACACTTTCAATTATTAACATTTTTTATCCAAGGTAACAAATATAAAATAATATCTGTCAATTTGTACTATTTTACGGTACTACTTTTGATTATTTTACTATTTAACTAAGTTAAAAAATTGTTTCTGAATTTTTATTAAAATTTCCTATTTCGGATATTATTGTTTACTCTGGAAATATTGATTACTATTAATAGTAAGTTTTTTCTATTTCTTTAGTTAATTTTTGCATACAAATTTTTTAAATTTTCCTTGAACGTATTACATAATGTTATTTTTTTATTCTAAAAATAAAAATCCCCTTTTTTACTTTATTATACGAAAAATCACTGTGATCTCTGTTAAATTATTTTTACAATTTTAGTATTCCTATTATTTTGAGCTCAGGTGTCGGATGCGTCCCGGGACGTATGGGAGCCTAACGTGCCCCTTTATCCCCAGTGTAGGTTTTAAGCACCTGGGCGGAATGTGAGAGAATCGTGGAGTGTTTGACCTGGTAAAAAATAGGTTTAAAATAAATAGGTAGATAATATGGTTAGGTAGATTCATTTTTTTGAATGAGTGAATGAAAATTTTTTCGTTTCCAAAAATCGTAGGTAGGGAAATCGGAATTTTTATTGTATGTTTGGTATGTTTATGTATCACATTAAATTGTATTGTCAGTGAAAATATTTTGCATGATACTATCTTTCTCTTTTTTTGTCACTATGTTGTTTTAAATTTTACTTTATCATTTATTGTGATTTAAATATTATTTACTGTTTTATACTTGTTTAATTATCTATTACCATTCTCACTAAAAAAATGTTATTTGAATTTAAGAATAAACCTTGGCCAAGATATAGTCTTAAATTTATAATATAAATTTTTTTATTGAGTTAATGATGAATTAAAAAATTAAATTTGGCTTGAATTCTGAAACATTTTTTGCTAACTGTAAACGATGACTGTAATCAGAACACAATAAATTTTATTTGATTTAAATAATCAATCACTATTATCATCAATAAATATTTACTTGAAACAAATATAGTTTATTTAAGTCAAATTAATTGCATTTGAAATAATAAATTTTATTTAAATCAAATAATTTGCATTTGATTTAATTAAATATTAAATTTAAATAAATAAATTCAGTGTTTGAAGCAAACACATTTTAATTGTTTTGAATGAAACTTATTTGATTTGATATTCATTTGATAATAGACAAGTAAATCGGTTATTTGAATCATTTAATTTTTTCCCAGTGTAATCAGTCACTAATCAGTGATAGTATTTTTGATAAAATAGTCATCTTGTGATTAGTTATCGTTTAGATACTATATCAAATACTCCTCTTTCGTGTATCAGTTGAATTTGCCCTCTGCTCGCGCACTACAATTACGTTTACGGTCGGTCAGTGAGGCGGGAAAGGTCGACTGTTGATGCAATTGGTTTTGATGCGGTTTGGGTTACTGGGACACGTTAAAAATAAAGCAAGAAAAATCAAACAATATTGAATGACGGGACTTGTGAACGGCTTTCATCCGCAAATCCCCTTATTTATTATTTTCTTTTTTCTTTCAAAAGAGAATTATTTCTCCCTTTGTGCATTTTTATTGAAATATATATCAAGTGCGAAACTTACTAGGAATAATTTAATTTTCTCTCTGCTGCCGCTACTGCTGCAGAAATTTTAAATCTAATTAAGTGTATGTTCAATGCTGTGATTTATGAAAGAATTTTAATTATTACTTTTCATACTATTGAATCCACAAGCATAAATTATTAAAAATTCTATTTTGATAAAGAATGCAATATTTATTATAGTTAAATTCTACTTTTTAACTATTGTACTTCTATTATTTGTTTGATATCTTTGCAATTTATTCATATATTCGTAGTTGAAAAAAAAACCTTTTTGAAAGAAATGAAATATTTTATTCATATTATGTCATGTTTATTATAAACATTCGGAATGCCTTGATTAATATTACAACTTTTATTCTCTTCATTAGGGTATTTATTTTTTTTTTTAATAAATATTTTTATAATATATACAAACGAGGTAAATTCATGAGGAAGATTTTAATTTTTATGATAAGAATTTCTTAAATGAGACTAATTAATTATTATAAAAATTTGCGGGATTGAACTTGGTTTGTTATTTTGAAAAGCGCAATATAAAATAATAATTATTATTAGAGGCGAAAGATTCATATCTTGTAAAGTGCAAAGAGTTTAGTATTCTTTAAAGAAAAGTCATGATAAACAATTCTTGGAAACGCTATTCATCTACCTAATTATTTTCAACTCTATGCATCACCTTCATGTCATATACACACGTTCTAACTTTCACAATAATTATAGTATTTGTGTGCTTTTTATAATACCAACACTGATCTGCTTGTAATTATGAAAATTGTGCATCACAATATGCATGACATAATATGTTTAGTGTATCGAGTTTTCATTCATAAACTATGTTGTAATATTACTAAATCCAAGGATATTGTAATTTTTCCCATAAAGTTTATATATTTTCTATTAATTGCTGAAATATTAATATTTATAAAATTTTTTCAACTGAAATTTGTTTATTAATATTATGTTGTAATTATATAATTATATCATAGGTATATAATATAATTATACATATAATTATTAATTATAATATAAAATTAAATTTAAATATAAAACTATATATAAATTATGAATAAAATGTTTTATGAACAACAAAAGTCAAATTCAAAAGTAAACGTAAAATTATTTAGATTCGAAAAAAGTTGATAACAAAAGTAATAATTAACAATTTTAATAATAAAGTGTAGTTTGTCATATTCTATAGTGTAAGTGGACAGTCCGCGTATATAACTTTGTCTGACTATACGCTGAGTGTTCTACTGAAAGAAATCGAATTCATAACGAAATGCACTTTATGGTCAGAGCATTGGCATACTTTTTTTTTGTTTGTTGACTACTAATTATAATTAATTTAGTTTTATGTTCTCTGAAATTACACTTGCATAAAATACATTGTAGAAGTTGGTTATTATCGTGGAAAAGTGATATAATTTATTACTCAACTTATTTTACATTAGAATGAATTTTCCAGAAATAATAACAATAAATTTCTTTTTTTTGCAATTAATAAATCAGTCTTCTTTCATTAATTATTTAAATTCATTTATATGTAAATTATTCAATCAAACTGCATATGCCAAGAACTTTTTTTTATTTCTTTGTACTCTTGAATTTATTAATATTTTCAATTTAATTAATTCTTTTACTTACCTTTATAATTTAGAATATTTCTCTTGATTACTAGCAAATAATAAATAAATGAGTGATAAGAGTTAAATCCTTTCATAGTTTAATTGATATTAATAGAATAAATGATCATGGGAAGGTGAAAATTGAATGAAAATTGAATGTACCACAATGAATGTGTTTTACTTTTTTTAAAAAAAACTTTTTAATTATATTGACGAGTTAGAACGCGAATTTTATATTTTAACGACTTTGGTAAAATATTTTTAAACATATTTATTAGTTTAGTGCAAAATATTGTTTTTAGACCTTTATAAATATTGAAGTATTTTTTTGTTTAAATAAATTTAGCCTGATGAGGTTGACAAAACCTTAGAAAACGAAACGTCGCATTTCTGACGATACATTGAATTTTTATTCAATTTTCACCTTCCCATGATCTTATTCTATTAATATCAATTAATAAATTAAACAATAATAATTGAATTAATATAATTAAAATTTAGAGTATACGAAAATTTTATTAAACTTTATTATAGAAGATTGTTTATTAACTTATTAACATTCAATAACTTTAAAAAAATAATTTGTGACGCACTCCGAAGCAAAAAATAGTAGATGTTTATAAATTTTTGAATAAAAATACACAAATTGAATCGAGTTTTTACTATGAAACACAGTTAAAATCTTTGTTATATTTAAAATAATTAATAAAAACAGATTTTAGTTTTCTAAAATTGAACAAATTTTTAATTATTATTATTTATTATTTATTACGGTTAAAATAAGACAAACATAACGGCAACATATTTTTTCTAAGGTACGTTTCTTCAGAGCGCGTCACATTTTTAATTTAATTAACAAAATCATTTAATTTGAAGACATACTGTTAACTAAAAAGTTTATATTAATAAATAATTATAGGATTATTTAGAAACATCAATATTTAACAAAACCCTGCATTTATTTATTTATTCACATTCTGTACAAAGATATTTTACATAAAATCTGTTTATAACTATTTCCTATCACATTCATTCAATTCCAAAATGCTAACGTGTTTATTCGCAGATGACTTTTTCTATTTTAAATTTATTCTTTCTTTTTTCGGTATAGATATTAAAATTTATTTCTATAAATATTTTGAAGAAAAAAAACATTGTACTCGGTTTTTTTTTACTTTAAACTAAACTGTTGAGTCTATACTGAAATACCAGATGAAAACAGATGTTTTTAACAATTTTTAATTATGGACGCTGTATATTTCATTAAAGAGAACAATATAGGTAGACGAAAATCTTAAAATAAAGTTTATTGCTTTCATTATATTTTATTTTTCTGGGGATGACATTCGAATGACTGTATTATGTTAATTCGTATAATCGTATGCATTATTAATTTTTATAATTAAACTGATCATTAAAGAAGCGATAAAACTAAATAGAATTTTTTGCTTTATTGTCTTAAATAATTAGTAAAATTTAAATATAAAAGATTTCCTTTTTATTTAAATTTAAAATTAAATTCTTTTTTTAAATTAAAAACTCTTTTTTTTATAAAAATAAAGTAATTAAACAATTTTGAAAAGCCATCTTATACACGTGTTGAAAAAATAATAACTAAAACAGGTATTAAAATTGTTTACAATTGAACCTAAAGAATACTATTTCTGTGGTAACGCATACCTGTCTTATTTATTATAAAAGAGGTAATAACAATCGCTCATTAACACACTAGAGAAATTTTGAATCCCACCAAAAACCGGGTCCCATCCCTTAAAACTTAATAATAATTTTTTTTTTGAAGTACTAACGAATCAACATACATATACATTTATAAATATTATGACGATTTTCTTGCGTTCAAGTGTACTTAGCACATTATGGTACAGACAGTTTGATTCTCATTTTAGAATCTGACGTCGAAGATTTATTTATTTATTTCTTAACAATATTAAACGTTTTTTATTTTCTGGCCAGCATTTGATTCTTATAGAATTAAGGCGCAAAAGTCGTACATAGTGTCTGCGTGACGCACATTTGATTCAGGAAAAGAATATAATAATAAATGAAAGTTCTTTTTAGTAATATTTCTAAGTTTTGTTAATTTTTCTTTTAATGACTAATCGCTAAAACCTAAATTAGAAAAACTTTGGAATTCTTTATATTTTTATATTACTTTTTATAATTAATTTTATCTAATTATAATTTGTAATTTAATTCCATTAGATTCTATACGTTTCGGTCACTATTTCAAAAAATATTTTTATAAAATTACAAATGTTTTTCTTACTTCTAGAAAAAATATAAATTTTACACTAATGAAGAATAGTTTGACAGAAAAATGTTTATTTGATTTTTGTGTAAACCAAATTTTTTGGTGTAATGAGAATAAATTTGTTTGACCAAATTTTGTCAATAAAATCTAAAAATATTAGCCAATTTTTTACTTTAGGTAAAGTAGTTCTAGTTACTAAGTTAGTTAAAATATATTTAACGTAAAACAAAATTTCGTTGAAGCAAGTACAAAAAGTTTGGTTTGCATAAATATTAAACATTTAGTTGTCATTGTCGTATATTTTGACAGAATTTCATAAATCTTAAATCAATCTTCGATTCGAAATTTTATTATCCATTTTTTATTTGTTAAAAAAGCTTCTTTGGTTCGAGGAAATTTTATTTGGGTTAATGAGTATTTTATATTTCTTGAATAAAATAAAAAAATCTAATAAGTTATCAAATTATCGCTAATTTTGATTTGAGAATATTTTGATCAAATAAATAAATATCAAACATAATTAATCAATTAACGGCGATTGGTTATTTCTTTTAGTTATTTTTCATTTGTCGCAGTGTAATTTAGCGATTAATCTATTCACAATTGTTTACGCAGTAAATCATTTAATTAATTCTTTTCCGAATCAAGTACATAAACTGTCATCAGTCCTGAGGAACAAAATCCAAAGTTATGGCAGACACTGGTCAAAGACCAAATCAGTAATTGATCTTTCAACCCCATTTAGCAGCTATACTGTACAGCGATCTGAGTAATTCTAGTGCTCTACTGTCCGAAAGCGATGTCTCATCTTCAACTAAAGCACTTCTAGACTCAGCAATCGCTGGATTCGATGACGAATGATATTCCGTATCAGGAACAGGTGTTGTTGATTTAAATTTTCTCCCCTGTCGATTTCTAAATGTTGTTATCGATGGTTCCGTGACGGCAATAAAAGTTTGAATAACTCTCGATTTATCTGATTTTAAATTATCATCATTATTTCCAAGTGGTAAATTTAATCTGCCAATACCGGCAATAATTTCACGCGATTCCTCCGATGTAAATTCATTGACTGGTAATTTTAACAGTGCATTCAATAAATGTTCCTTCTCCTCTTCCATTGTTTTATTCATTGGTCCATTACAATGACTGATTAGTAATAAAACAAGTTGTCTTACGGTTGCATTATTATCAGCTTGTTTCATTACTTTCATTAGGGTATTTGAACTTGAGGAGTTTAGTTTACCGAACATTTCCTGCGCCTTTTCGATTTCATTCTCGGTAATGTTGATTACTGAATCACTGATTCTGGAGTTGGGAATGTGTGTTTCTTGTGTGCCTGGATTGGTGGAGGTTACTGATGATGTTACACTGGTGATTGTTGTGTAGATTGGATTTGGTGTTGCTGTATTTTCGGTTGAATAGGCCGATGGTAGTAAGGTGAATGTTGTTGGGGAATCGTTGTCATTTGGTGACCATTGCCATGGGGTTGATGAATCAGTGATGAAGTTTTGAGGGGTGACACTGTTTGATGCATCCGTTGCGAGAAGTTCTTGACTTGGGTTTGTATTGAATTGTGTGGGATCGGCTAATCTTGGACCGGAAGTCGATAATTGATCGTGTATCAAGTCGTGATTAATTCGCTGAGGATCGAGGAAGACTGTCGTTTCCCATAAGCGAGTTACTTCCGGTGATGAGGTCCAGTGATCGTTGGGTGTCTCAACTGGTGAGGTCGTTGTTGTGTAAGGCCTTGTATCCTTTGTGTTGAAAACACTATTTGATCTTCCAGTTGCTCGTAGTTTATTGTCTAGTTCGTTTCTATAACTGGAGTGCACATTCGTTGCTGTTACCAAAGTCTCGTGATTTTTTAAATTCGGTGTGTCGTAGTAGCGAATTCTGAATGGTTCAGTAGTCGAGGGGATTGAATTTTCCCTTTGATTTTCTGTTCTGTAGTTTGGATTTTTATTTTGGTATGGACTCTGGGAAGTGGGGAGCGCGGGCGGTGTTAGTTCTTGTTCAGGACGATTTTGATCATAGAATCCTCGTTGCTCCTCAGTTTGAAAGAATGAAGAAGGCGTTGTTGTGGGAACGTAGTTTGTGATTGGAATTGCGTCGAATGGTTTTAAATTTTTTCCATAAGGTTCTCGGGTATTGTTTTGATAACTAGCTTTGTTTGTTTCTGGAAAGTAATTTTCGTAATCGTTCAATGAATTGCTGGGAATTATGGAGTTTCTGTTTTCTTGCAAAACACTGTTTACTTGATAGGCAAAATTGTCATTTCCGGCTCGATTATTGACGTCTGGTAGTTGAGTGGTTGAATACTGTGAATTTGAAGAAGTCACGGATGTTGTGTAGTAATCGGTGGATCCTTCTTGATTACTTTCAGCAATATAATTTGTTGGTTGATTTGGATAAGGTGTTGTCGGTCTTCTTCTTCTGGCAGTGTTACTGTCGTCGGAGAAATCGAGAACCTCGTCCTTTTCTTTAGTGACTGATGGATATTCCTCGGTGGTTGTGGGTGATAATGTATTCTCGGCATTTTCATCCTCAGTTGATAATGAAGGTTCTGTGGGTCTTATTTCCGTGAGAACTTTCTTGAATGTCTCGGGATCTTGAAGATAAGCCGATAAGGCGTGAGTAAAGACTTGTGCCAACTCTCGAAGTTTGGTGCTGTTTGACTTCTTGGCAGCGTTCAAAGGACCTTCACTTTGTTGAATATCAAGATCATCTTCAAAATCGTTACTCGAATTTAGTTCACCACTTGTGTCTTCTAGTAGAATGGCGGTATTATTTTCCAAAGCGTTGTTAAGATTAAATAAATCAATATAGGAATTAATGGTATGTTGAGTTAGAATACTAGTAGGCAGTTCTACCGATTTATTTCCATTTTTCTTTGCAACTTCAGTTTTATATTCAAGATTTTGAGAAGATTCGGTGACATTAGCCAATCCTGAATTATCAGCCGCTGTGGCAAAGTACAAAGCAAGGGAATGTAAAGTTGAAGGTCCGGAGGAACTCAGAATATTCAATCCACTTCGGTTTCCGTTAGGAATATCAGAATTGGTTCCCTCCAAACCTTGCAGTGATTGTATCATGTTAAGAACATGTTCTTTCTCATTTTTCGGTCTATCATCCAAAATGGGTTTACTCGTAACAGACGTTGTTTGTTTCGGTAGATAAGTGGCTCCGGTTCCTGATCTGCTCGGCGAGAATGAAGCCGAATTGGATTTAGAATTGGGAACAAGATCGTTAAAACTACCACGATTATTAGGCGGAACTGTTGCAGTATAAATAGTTGGTTTTTGAGTTGTTGCACTTGCGACAGTCGTGTAAGCATAATTCTTTGTAAATGGTACATAAGGCCGAGACGTTGAGGCCTTACCTTGACGATTCGATAAACTCAAATCCGGTTTATTAGTTACGGAATTTTCATTAAACGATTTTTCCGTCGCTGCATTCACGATAGAATTGAGCTGATAAATTTGCGATGATCTCGATGGATTCTTTGTTGAATACTGAATGTCATTTCGTTCTCCATTTTGGTAATTTTTAGAGATCTCGAAACCTTGCGGTTGCTTATTTAATACAGTTGCTGAAGGTGTCACTGTATTGTCAACGTAAGTGATTCCCGAGGAATTTTGACGGTATGCTTCAGTGGCCAGATTAGTTCCGGTTGGAGAATTTTGATACGCTTCGGATTTGTGATTATTTTGATAAGTACCAGTTGCGGAATTTTGATAAGTACCGGTTCCGGAGTTTTGATGAGTACCGGTTCCGGAGGTTTGATAAGTACCAGTTGCGGAATTCTGGTAAGTACCAGTTGCAGTAGCTGAATTTTGACGATAATTTTCAACTGGTCTCAAAGTAGTGAATTCCTCCTGATAATTGCCGGTGGTAGGATTATCATAATAATTAGAATATGTAGAATCGTAAATTGTGGTTGGAACAACTGTTGTTGGATTCTGTTTGTAGTAATCAGTGTTGACGTATGTTCTTTGAGTTGAAGTTCTGTATCGATCATCATTTGCAATTTGTTTGTAGTTCTGAGCATTTTTGTTATTATAAGCAAAACCGTCAGTTGTGGTTTGAGATCGAGGTGTTGTTGTTGGTCCTCGTTTATCAGAGGAAGTTAGTCGCGGTTTGAAGATGGGTGTGAATGTGGGTCCCGGGAATGGAGGTATACTACCAACTTTTGGCTTTGTAGTTGTTGGAGAATTATTCTCGTTTGGAGTTGTAGATTTTTGTGTATCCGAAGATGTTGCACGATTATTCTGATAGTTATTGTACTGACTTGTACTGTAAACTTTGTTAAATCGATTTCCACGATTGTTGACAAATGCTGCACTCTCGGCCATTTGTTGATATTCTCTGATGGGATTCGGAGAAGTTGTTCTGAAGGTTGTAGTTTCTGTATAGGAAGGAGTTGCTTTTTGGGTTATTCCATTGTAATTGTCGGTGAATGATTTAGATTTCGAGTTTCTGGAAACTGGTTTCTCTGTTTTACCTTGACCTTGATCGGAGAGTTGATATTTTCTTCCGCCACGATTATCGTAGTCATTATATTGTTTCGATTTTTCCTTTCGATCATCTGTTAACTGATTTTGTTGTCTGTGTCGTGATTGATGATTATTTGGAAAAACTGTCGATTGTTTTTGTTGATTGAAATTTGTATTTCCCTCACTTAAATCTTGTAGGTCTTTTGGTTTATAGTCCTGGGCAAATTGATTTTGCCGACTTGAGCCTTTATTGTAGTCGAGATTCTGTCTGTAGGGTTGATTCTTGTTATTTTGATTGTCTTGAATTTGATTTTGATTAGCTGTTTGACTGAATGGATTCGATCGACCGTTTTGCCGTCCATCGTAGTCCACGTATTGGAAATTGTTTTGTCCATTTTCCTCCTCTGATGTGCGATGATATTCGGAACTTATTTTCTTCGCGTCATTCCTCTTTCGTTCTTCTTCGGCCAAGAGTTCTGCACTCTGCTCATAGAGTTCCGTTGATCTGCTGCAGTCGACTTTAAACCACCAGTCGCAAATTAATTGCGATTGCTGGAATATTGTACCGTTTGGACACAAAAATGATATCTTGCGTCCATTGTCGCAAATGTGGAATACCTAAAAATAAAAGTCGAAAATATAAATAAAAAATCAAACTAAAAATCTTGGGAAATTAATAAAAGTAACGAGGATAAAAATATAATGAAAAATAAAAATGGAATCATAATTTTTAGAAAAATGTAAGATTTTTGATAAAAGGAAAATTTTTTTTAAATAAAAATTTCCTTACTTGGCAGTTAGTTTCCAAATCAGCGTAATATCCACCTTTGACTCCGCGACAGGTGAAAGACGTTGTAGGAATTGTTGTCAGGACTGGAAAGTCGACCCCAGGTTGACCCGTAACCCCTGAAAAATTGTTAGGAGATTAATAATTTCATAATAATAGGTGATAATTTCAAAATAACCACCATTAATGAAGTTAAGATAAATAATAATAATTTTTTTATTACACATTCCCAATTATAAATCTTTGTTATATTTTATGATATAAATAACATGCAAAGCGTTAGTTAGAATTATTATACCCGCTCCCTTCAGCCATTCCTTTAGAAGATCCTCGTTTCCGAAAAAAACTGACAACCAAGAAATGAGTGTATTTAATTTTCTTAAAGTAACACTTTTGAAATGAAACTATAAACAGCAAATCTCATTATTTAAAAAAAACTTAATATTTTTCTTTACCTAATGAGAATTTACTGTATGTACTTTTAAATATGTATAGAGAAACTTATATTAGTTATATAACTTATAAATATAGTCTTTTATTAGTGTTGTTATTATTATTAGTATTCTAATTAGGTATTTTAATAATTATAGGTAATTAGAAATTAATTCCTAATATTAGTACAAGTGCTTCCTGTCTAAAATTATTTTTAAAATGATGAGAAAATGATGAAAACCTTGGTATATTTGGTACTCGCCATTCTTTTCGGGGGCAAGCCTTTTTACAACTTTTTTTAAGTCTTTAATGTCTTCTTCCGAAGCTTCTATGCTAGTCAAATCCAATTCCGAGAGGAATTCTGGTAGCTTCGCACTTTCTTCTTCATCTGATACCTGAAAAATAAAATAATAGTAAAATATTGTATCTTTCGAAACTATTCGAAATATTGAAAAAAATGGAATAAAAGTTTATTATCATTTTTCTATAAAATTCGATTGTAGTTTCTTATCAAGTTTTCTAATTTTAACTAAGAGGAAGAATAAATTGAATAGGACCTCGTGGATAGAATTTTCATTATAGCATCCCGGAAATTGATCTCGTATGTATTAATTTTCTTCTAGTATCGTAGTTAAGAATATTCAGAATATTTCGAATCAACTGAATTGTATTCTATTTGAAAAAGTAATTTTTAAACAACAAAAGATTTTTTATTTGTTGAAAAAGAAGTTACTTTTTGTTGTTGAAAAAAAAGTTTTGTTAGAAACCACACCATGTGGTAACCATTAGGAGAGGACAATCGCTGGTGAACGTTCAAGATTCTCTCTCTTCGTTTTTATTTTATTTTCTTACATTTTAGGTACGGGAAATGAGAAAGAAAATGATCTCCCCTAGAAAAATGTTTCTGCAGAAAAATATTCTTTATAAAAATATACAATTCTCTATTATACTGATGGCAGGGGATTTTTTCTAAATTATTTGAATTACTAATTAATGGGAGATTAATTCTAAATAAAAGCAGACGTATTAAAATTTTTCGTTTGACTTTTATATTTAAAGAGAATTTTGCAATAAATTTTATAAAAGAAAAAAGAAATTGGTATAATAATTAGAGAAGCGAGGGGAATATAATTTGGAAATTGATTAATATCTCTGGAAAGTTTTAGAGTTTCCACAGATCGAGTGTATTTTATCGTTCTCTTTGGAAGTTTGTCACCCAGCACCTAATTTACTGTTCGATAAGACGTGAAATACGTGTTTGTAAGTGCCGGTTGCAAAGTTTCCTAAGTACCTTACGATTGAATCTATTGTTTCGCGTACCGAAACATACATTTTTAAATTTGATTCAAACTTTTCACTTCCTACTTTTGTGTAGTGTTATAGAAAAAGTACTAATGCAATTTTAGTAAACTCGAATTCTTGTCCACAAGACGTTACCTACTTTATATATAAATTAAATTTAGTTTCCCTCTCAACTATATATTGATGTACAAAACTTGTGCGTAATTTCTCAATTAAATCGATTTTACGAAAGCGTTAAATTAAATTCTTCATCCATCAATAAACATTTCAATTATATATCAACTTTCACTTTAATTACTATTCGCATTATTCTTTTTTTTCTAGTAAAAATTATTATTTCATCTAAATTAGTATATTATCTAATGAAGAATTATTTCGCAAAAAATAAATGGATCAGAATCATAAATAAAAAAAAATAAATAAATTAAAAAAATGAATTCAATTGAAAAAAAGAAATAAAAAAATGAATAAAAAAAACTGAAGTTTATTTGTGGCTATAAATTTATTATTTGTTTATTGATTGATAACGTGTAATAAAGTTAAAGGGGTTTTTTTTTTGCACATAAACTGAAAGCATAATTTATTCCATATTTGTATTTGTACTTTGTCGGTTTGGTAAATTCTGAAAATGAAATACTACGTAAAGCAGTGAAATTTAAACCCTCCCGTTTTATGAATCGTGATATTTCAAAAGTTTGCCAACTCGGAACTTCTGTAAACTCCGGCTGCTTTAAAAATATTACCTACTCTCTGTGAAACAGCTCATAAAACGTCAACTGAACATGGCTTCACCACATTTTTCTCTAATAAGGAAAAAATAAAAGTATAATTCTCTCAAATTCTATGAGATTTAACAAAAATTACTTTTGATTGTTTACAAAGAAATCAACCCCCAGTATAAAAATGATAAAACATTTCTGTTTTAATTGCAATCCTAATTTTATTTGTTTAGATAAGTATATAATCAATGAACTAATAAACTAACAATAATAAAGTAATAGAATATAAATAAATTTACTTTGATTCAATTTTTCCCCCTTTTCCTGCTATTGATAGATTGTATTTTATGGACTGGGAAATTATTAGAAATTTGTATCCTAGTTATTTTGATGGGAAAATTAATTATATCCTCAGATGAGTGATAATATTCTTGACACATGAAAGGTAGCCTTAGGTGACCAAATATATCCAAATTTAATTAAAGTACATTCTACATGGTGAAATTACATTATAATATAGTCTAGAAATTGTAATACACACTACACTGATTATTCTAAAATCATTTTCTATCTTCATATTATTAATTAAGCTTTATTTACTGCATTACTGAAATTCTGTTTGTGATTTATCATTTTCTAGTTCGGGAATTAGTAAAACATATTTTGATTACAAAACTTCTACTAATATTAATTATAATATATGAACTCGAATCGAATAATGAGTTAAAAAATTAATAATTTTTATTTCAAAATTTAATTTATTTAATGCATTGAAAAAAAATTTATTAAAAATTACTATTTTCGAAGTAAATTTTACTAATGAAATTTTTTCTAATTTTCATAATAAGAGATTTTTTTTGAACTAGTAAAAGTTCTTCTGGAAATAACAATTTTTTAATAGTAAATTTTACTATTTTTGGTGAAATTTTTACTAAGTTCAAAGTAAAATTTACTAACTTTGAGTGGAATTTCCTTCGGTTATAGTAAAATTCAAAAAATTTTGAAACTATTAGTTTTAAATAATTTTTTATTTTTTACAATTTTTTTTAAAGACGAGATTATTAAAAAAAAAATTAATAATTCGAATTCTCAAAATTACTAAAAATAATTTAATTAAAGTAGAATTTCAGTGAAAATTCCAGAAAATATAATTTAATTTTTGAAAACTTACAGGTAGTAATTTTTAGAAATAATTAAATTTTGGAAAAATTACAGTAGTGATTTTTAGAAATAATTAAATTTAATAATTTATTTTAAAATTATTAAAGAAATTAATAAAATATAAATTTTATTTCAATAAAATTTGACCAAATATTGACATTGTTTGAAAATTTTGCAATTAATTATATTCAGAATTTCAATTATATTAAAGAAATTTTAATTACAATTTTTCAGAAACCTAATTTTTTCAGCATTTCAAAAAATTAATTATTTAATGTTTCAGTAATTTTTAAAAATTATTTTAAATACTTAAGATTATTTATTATTTTTCCATATGAATTAAAATTTTTAAAAATAACAATTTCAAATCTCCTGAAATCTAATTATTTCTATAAATTGCAAATGTAATTTTTCCAAAAATCAATTATTTTCTAGAATTTTTAACTATAGAATTCAATATATATCAATTATTTTTAATAATTACGAGAAAGTTTTTTGAGAATTAAATTATTTAAAATAAAAAAAATTTCTTTTAAAGAACGTCTAAAATTTAATTGTTTTCAATGAAATTTTACGATATTTCGATTATTTTAAACTGTTTAATTAAAAAAATTATGTTTTAAGTTTTGAACGTTTAAATAAACAAAATTTATTTATTTCTTCTCCAAATAAAATTTTTATTACAATACTTTTTTGTCACTATAAAAAATTAATTATTCAGTTTCTAAAAGTAAAATTTATGTTTTTATTTTTTATTGCATTATGGTAATTTCTGAAAATATTTTTAATAAAAATTATTTCGTTTATTTGAAAGTTCAAAACTTGTGGACAGTTAAAAATTGAACTAATTCATGAAAATGTTGTATTAAAATTTTTCAAAAAACTAATGTCTGCAGAATTTTTAATTTAATTGATTCGAAATGAACTTTTTCGAAAATTTCATTTTGAAATCTTTTTAAAACTTAAGTAGAAGGTTATACCAAGAAACTATTTTAGTATGTGGAAGAAAAGTCGAAAAAATCATATTTTAATTAAATTAAATAGAAAAAAATCTCAATTTCTGAAAATTTATAGTCGAAAAAAGTAAACAATAATTTATACTATTCCAGAATTGTATTAATTTTTGCAAATTCTTAAAGTGAAAATTATTAAATTTACGGTTTTTATTTTAACTAATTTTTAAATGATATTAAAAATAGTAATTTAATTAATTATTTAATAAACATTTACTTTAATTTGTTAAATTTTGAATTTAATACATTTTTTAGTTTTTTAATATTTAAAGGTATTTTTTTTATTCGGTTTGGAAATTGTTTTAAATTTTTTCATTTTGTATTTAGAATATTTTCAAATTTTTTCGTTTTAGAAAATTAATTCTTAATTTCGAACGATCTTCATTAGTATGATTAATTAATGGCATTTATTAATTCGATTAATATGTTAATGAGAATGCTAAAATTGATTGATATAAAAAAATGGTAATAAATAATTAAAAATAATTTTAAGGAAATTAGAGTAAAACAGTGGGAAATTAATTTAAATGTCATAGTTAAATGTAGATAAGTAAATACAATAATAAACTGTAATTTAAAATTGACGCTGTAAATTATTATTGAGTGTCGAGAATAATAGTGCAATGAATGAGAGAGAGAAAGAGAGAGAAAAGTCGATCAGAATTTGAGAGAGCATTTCTTGCACCTCAATGTATAATATACTCTAATTCAAATGCGATGAGTCCAAGGTCTCGAAAGAGAAAGGCCTCACGTGCCAAGTACCTATAATAGTACATGTCACTATCATGAATTTGCAAACGCGTCTCTATAAGGTAATTTTAAATGTTGTTTGCACACTCAAAAACTAATTTATATTCATTATCCACTCGTAAATAACATATTTTGACGTTAAGTAAATTATTGATCATGATAGTGATGAAATGAAGAATTAAGTAAAATGCCGGTAATAAAATAATCCTTACGATTTCGCGTATTAACTCTCAACTGCACTTTTACAATTTAATGCTCTTATCTTAATTACTTTTACGACTCTTGTTTTATTATTCTAATAAACAAAAGAAAGAGTAGAAAAAAAAGAAACAAGAATCAAAGAATGAATCTCGTATTGAAAATGGCAAAGTAGTTTAAAAGTAATTCATTGCTTAAAAAGAGTGAGAGAGAAGAAAAATAAAACACGCGGAAGGATGGGGCTTTATAACGTCAAGAATCGCGGAAGTATATAAATCGACATTAAGAATAAACATAGTGAGTAAATCGCTACCAAGAATAATTCTTTTGAAAAATTGTGTGAAACTTTCTTTTGATTGGCGGCGCAATTTTAATCAAGAAATCGTAATGGAAAATTACTGCTTCTAAATATTAATGTGCAATAAAGTTTTTTTTATTTCTTTAATGCAATATTTTAAATATTTAAAGGTGGTATTTTTCTGCAGTGTGAATGCAATTATAAATTGAATTTGCGACTTTTTGATTCTTATCACCCCTATCTATCTACATGTTGTTTTCCATTGAAATGCGTTAGTTCTTAGTGATTCCACATGGAACTAAACCAGCAGGTGGCGCCACATCTGTGGTGTCCGCAATTTGTACATAAACTCATTAAAATGATTATAAAAATGCAAATAATTATTTTTTTTTAATTTTGGGACAGTTTCATTTTACATTAGCATAATCTAAATTTTTTTTACAATTAATGGGATAGTTATTTAATTAAAGTATTATTTGAAAAATATTAATAAATCGACAAATAGTTGAATAAAATTTTATTTTGTATTTTTCATGTTAAATTTAATTTTGTTATAAATTTGAAATGTTATAAAGAATATTAAATTAATAAATTATTAGTAATAATTAATAATAATAATAGTTAATATTAATAAATTATTAATAATAATTAATTATGAGACTTCAAAGCCAGAAAACACTCGAAAAAGTGAGGTTATGTTAAGTAAAAAAATCAAGTTTTCAAAACATTTTTTGTTCCACTGTTGGTTAATGACAAAATTATATTATAAATATATAAGTAATTAAAATGAATTGTTTAATCATTTTTTAGCTTATTTTTATTTTTACATGTAAAGTGGAATTCCTTCGAAGCAGATGTGAATTCGTGTAATTAATTTTTATTTTTGAGACCGAAAATTAATTATATTAATTTTATAATTTAGAATAATTTACTATATATTTGTATGTTTGTGTTAAAACTAAATTTTTGTTGATTCCTTCGTTTATGTTGTAATGTCGCTTATTTATATAACAATGTGGTGAGGGATTTCCACTAAACGTGTGTAATGGTGTAATTATTTCTAAGGTGTGTGACGGAGGGTTAATAATAATTAACATTAATAAATTAATTCTTTTCATATTAAAATTTTTTAAATTCAACAGTTTTAAATTAAATTATTAAACAAATTTTAAAGGTGAAAGGATAAGATTAATAAAATATGACAGATTTTTTGGCAAATTTTGTTACCCGAGTTACAATTAGGAACAATACATTTGTTTCCTTTATTTCGGCCCATATTGTCATATCGTATCTATCAACAACTATTCTTACTTTATTCTCAATTTAATTAAATTAATTTAATCTATATTTAAGAAATTCAACTGTCAAAACTGTTAATATAAACATAGCAGACAACCGCGAAAAACATTGTAACCTCGGACACCACAGATGTGGCGCCATCTGCTGTTTTAGTTTCACGTGGAATCACTAAGAGCTAACAGAAATCTATGCACATCTACAGGGGTGATTCTTATATATGACACGCTCCGAATAAAGATTCGATCTTCTCTTTAAATCAGCCTTTAAAAATAAGAAAGCATTCAATTTTATTTTTAAATTCTTTTTATTTCTAACAATAATTTAACTATACAGACTTGAATTTATTTTAAATAATTTTGCGAATAATTTTCTTTAAGAATTAAAAAAAACTGAATTTAATCAAAGTTGCGCTTTCAATTTTTATAAATAATAATATGAATAACTAGGAAAACTGAATATTTAATTTATTATAGTTATATGAATTACAAAATTTTTTACTTTCAAAAATCATCTTCAATTTTTGAATAATTCAGATACAAATTTAAAAAAATTCTACTTTAATAAAATTCTTTGCTTGGGATTCAATTATTTTTATTTATAATAAAATTCTTTACAGGAATTCAATTATTTTCAATGTAATTATAATAAAATTTCTCGATAGAATTAAATTAAAGGAATTCAATTATTTTCAAATAAATTTTAATTGTATTTCTCAAAAAAATGTAATTATCCATAAAATTCTTCAAATAACAATTAAATTATTTTCAAAGATTTTAATAAAATTCTAAGCAAGAATTTAATTATTTTAGATTCAAAATTATCAAAAATTAAAAAAAAATCACAAAAAGTAGAATAAAAATTAATATAAAATGTTATTAAAAATGTTATATATTTTAAAATAAAAAAAATTGCACATATAAAATAGTGAAAAATAAATTAATTTATAAATTTTTTTTGCAATAATATTGTTTGTCACAAAACTTATCTTCTAAATTTGAATTAGTAAATATTTTAAATAATTAGAATAAACGTGATATGAAATTTCTAAAAATTAATTTTTTAATTATAAATAGGAAGAGGCATTACAATAAATAAAATTCTGTTTTCCTTAAAAAATAAATTTAAAAGAAACGTATTTTGCATTAGTATTAATTAGTTTAAATTAATATTAGAATTTTAGTAATATGAATTGAATTTCAAAAAGTTTTAAAATGAAGTTTTAGAAAAGTTAAATTTAAAAAAATTTTAATTAAAAATTCTGAATAAGTTAGTTTTTTGAAACGATTTTATTCATTTTTTTTTGAAATTAGTTGTATTTTTAAATATACATTTTTGAAAAAATTTTAAAATTATTCGTTTCATGAAATCTACTTGTAAATAAGTAGATTTTACAAATATTTTAATTTTAGGTGAACTAAAATAAAATTTTAGGTGAAATAATTATTGAATTTTTAAAGAACTTTCTCAAAAAGTATTAAAAATAATTGAATTAGAAAAGAATTTTATTTAAAATTTTGTAGAAAATATAATTGAATTGAAATCTTGAAAATTATTTTTGAGAGTTTTTCTTTATGACCGGGAAAAATAATTCTTGACCGAAAATTTTTTTGAAGAAAAAAGCGTTTACCCTAAATGTTTATCATCAGTTCAGATTTTAAAAATTATTAGTTCGTGAATACAAAAATTTTTTAAAAATAAAATAAAAAAAGTATACTTTAAAAATTTTGTACAAAATAACAAGTGTAAAATTTTTTAATGTAAAAAATAACAATAAAAAATTAAATTCTTTATTTTATGAGTGTAAAAAATCAGGTCTCACAAAAAATAATGTTTAAAAAAACTTAATTACTTCAATTAAATGTTAAAATAAAATAGTTGTAATTATACGTTAATTAATGTATTTTAATTGATAGTTTAAATCTCTAATAATTTTAAAGAAAAAGAAATTTTTAATATTATTATTATTATTATTATTATCATTATTATAAAATTAATTATTATCAAAAGAACATCAATCAAAAGGACAGGTTTCATGAAAATTAAACTTGTTAAACCGCGTGAAAACAATTGAAAAAAACGAGAGTCAAACATAATAAAAAAAAAATGTGAAACAATTTTTCAAAAGAATTTTTCATTTATCAATGTTTTTTTTTCCACCGTTAGAATGCAGGTCACAAAAGTGGAAAATGCAGGTCATTTAGGTATGTTACGTGAATAACGTATGCTGTAACGTTAAACGAAGCCACCTGGCGTGAAATATGAGTTAAATGATCGTTAAATCGATACGGTCATGGGTTGATGAATAACTAAAAATACAAATGAATTCTGTGCATATATGTATAAATATGTACATATATATGAAGATGGGGAAAAAAAAATTCATGTGTGGACCGGAATCGCAGATAAAACGCATATATATAGTTGCGCAAACTTATGTTGAATAACATCCGTCCCTCTGCCGCGCGCACTAAAATATCTGCGTGTATATAAGAAGAAAAAAAAGAAGAAAAAAGAAGAAGGGTTGTCTGTTTTCTTTTGATATCTTATCGAGAAGAAATCACTGGAATCTCTCTTGAAACGCGTAACCGTTATAAACTCGTGTTTGTACCCACGCCTACCCACTTTTAATGAGTCGAGAAAAATGTAGGAAGTGACTACTTCGCTGTCAAGTTGACGCTTCCGTGACTCGGTTATACGTTTTACCTTAGGGAAATTCACACCGTGAATACACTTTTGGTTATAATTTTATACTAATTTTCACAAATTTGAACTTGAAAATTCAAATTTTGCAGGAAAGGAAATTTTTCATTTTCTTGTATAAATGTTTGAAAAATTTGAGGGAAATATGAGCAACTTGATAATTAAATTTTTCGTTTTAATTAAATTTTTATCTTTAATAACTCCAAGAAAGCTCTGGAGATATATGTGTATGTATTAAAGGTGTGAAATAATTAGTACCTGCACTAATGCTCGTAAATGTCTCCCTTCCTGTTTGTGCGCTTTTGTGTATATATTTTATGTATTTTTGATGCGTTCTCGGCATAACCGGAAGAGAAGCATTCACGACCACTCGCTTGTTATTAGCTGTTGCTTCTCGCTAATTAAATTATATATTTAAACATTATAATCAATTTTGAATTTGGAGAAATTTTGATAAAAATATGTTGAGGGTAATATATTGTTGATGAATAAAAATTAACAAATTTTTGGTTTTGGTTTAGTATTTTTAGGTCAGGTATTTTTCATTTTCGGAAAATGTGCTAAAACCAAGTGCGGTTTTAGTATATTTTTGGGAATATTAAAAATTATTATGAAAATACATAGGATTTTTACAAATTTTTCCGTATACAATTCCATGATTTTTTCACGACTTCCAGGTGATAAATGATAAAATTTCCATGACAGATTAAAAGAAAATTTTTGCCAGTTAAGTCAGGTGAATGTCAAGAAAAAAATTTTTTGGCAGGGAAATTAAGAAAATTGGGACTTTTTCGACTTTTCTTCCAAACATTGCAACAAAATACCACAAAAAAAGTGCAACTTATTTTGATTTTTATAATACGGAAAATAACTATAAACAAATCTTTCAAAAATTGTTTTTTAATAGTTAAAATTTTGTAAACTTTAATTGAAAATAATTTATTTATTTCAAGTATTTTTTTCCAATTTTTGAAAATCAACTTTTGAAGAATTTTAATTGCAAATTTTGAAAATAATTGAATTATCAAGAATTTTAATGGAAAATCTTTATGGGTAAAATTAAAAATAAAAATTAGCTTCTAATTTTTTAAAAATCGATATTTTTAATATTTTTAATTACATATTTTCAAAAATAATAACATTTTAGAATTATTTTTAAGATTTTGGAGAAAACAATAATGTTCAAAATTAACTATAATAATTTGAATGTTCTTTCATTCATTCACTTTTTCTGTCCCTCACAGTCTAAAGTTGTTTTTGGTTTATTATCAGAATTTTTTTCAATGCTTTTCATTAAAAGACTAAAATTTTGTTAAATATTATGTTTTGTCAAATTGAAACTATGGAGATTTTCGTTCTTTACTTCTAAACAAAATTAAAAAATTGTTAAACAACTGTGATTATAAGAAATAGAAAATTTATTCATTTTGCATTATTTTTATTTATGAATCACAATTTTTTGAACAAAATTATTATTTTGTTTTAGAAAAAGAAGAAAAATATTTGCACAATTCCTATTTTTAATCTTATTTTTGGAACAGGATTTTCCACAGGAATTAAGACATTCAAAAATTTAAAATTCAAATCTTTTTTAAATTAAACAAGTTATAATAATTAAAGTTGACCAAGTAATAAAATCATTATTTTATATTATAAGAATACTGTTACTGTAACTTCATCAAAATTATTTTCATCATTTTAATTAAATTCTTATTTTGTAGAATTTTAAATTATTTTGTATGAAAATAATTGAATTCCTGTGAAATTTTTATTATTTATGAAAATAATTGAGGAGCAAGTTTTCAAAACTTGATTAATCCATATTTTCTTATTTCGAGAAAATGAAACAAATAATGACTTTTCTCACATAACCAATACAGTTAATTTCAAATTAAAAAATTTGTATTAATTTATTTTTATAACAATGTTTTTATATTTAAGACGTTCTGTTTTTAATTAATCATTATCATAATTAAGTGATTTAAAGGTTTTGGTAATTTTTTCTAATAAAAAACATGAAAATTATAAGTCAACTTGGTTATGTTAAAAAGTTTTTGAATTGAAAATTCGTTGTTAATAAAATTTTTTTTTTTACATTTAACATTGATAGGTCGATTTGTGAGGTCTTTAAAATATTAAATTTATGATTATCTCAATTTTTTTAAAAATGGATTTATCAGCTTTTGAAAATTTGCTCCTCAATTAAATGATAGGTAGTTAAATTTTATAAGAAGAATTTTTTTTTTATAATTAAATTTCTGCAATTATTTGTAACTTCTCCAAAATTGAATTTTTTTTAGTGTTTTCAACAATAATTTAAATTAGAAAATTTTTAAAATTGCTAATTTTATTTAAAAATAGTAGTAAGAAGTTAGCCGCGCGCTTCAGCGCGCGATGTGTTTTTAATTACAATTCATCAAAAAATTCATTTGTTTTTTTAAATTACACAAAAATTCTTTTAAGAAATACAATTATTTTCGAAAAATTACATTAATAAAATATTTTTAAAAACTAATTATTCCAATAATTGTTTTGTAATAATTTTTAAAGATTCAAAATTTACTTTTTGGACTTATTAAAATTTTTGATAAATCATTCATCTTGTTTATAATTAAAATTCTTCAAAAATTTGTTCAATTTTATTTATATTTTTCAAAAATTCAATTATTTTCAAAAGATTTTATCAAATTTTAATTGTTTTAAAATTTTTTAAAATTGAAAAACTATTATCGTTCGAAAATTATTTTTTAAATATTAAAAAAAAATTATTATATTAAAAATTATTAATTATTATAAAAAATTGAGTTTCTGTATTTAAATAATTGAATTCTAGAAGAACTTTTGGAAAATTGTTTAAATTAATTGATTCAGAGATGAAGTTTAGTTGAAAATTGTAGAAAATAATTAAATTCAGAAAGGGTTTGAATTGTAATTTTTAGAAATTATTATAAAATTCATAAATTTTACTCATTTTCCGTAAAGATTAATATTTTCCTACTGTAAAAAGAATTTTGTTAGAGAAAGTAATTTTAATGTCAGTAAATTGTTAGGGAAATTGATAAACTGAAACTTGTGACCACCCTGAATTTTTTTTTTTATTTGTAAATTATATTTGTGCTGAATGTAATAGTGTAGAAATGAAACTGTGATAGAAATGGAATGCTTCACGTAGAAATGGAATTATTACAAAATAACTTTCGGATTATTAATTAATAGTTTTAGTTGAAGATCAACAATAAAGTTTGTTTCTTCCTTTTTTTCGGTTGTAATTTTGCAACGCTCGTTCACAAACTGTATACGTATGCGTTTATAAAGATAAATATCAACAATAATTCTCGGCCCCATAAACCAGAGACACTCAGAGTG
Source organism: Leptopilina syphax (assembly GCA_032872505.1). Classification (NCBI taxonomy): domain Eukaryota; kingdom Metazoa; phylum Arthropoda; class Insecta; order Hymenoptera; family Figitidae; genus Leptopilina; species Leptopilina syphax. Next base: position 42,120,177 of record CM065469.1, read on the forward strand.
GTATATATGAAGTCTCTTTAGTTGAAGCCTCAGGGAGGATTCATTCCATAATACCGTTGCATCACACGGTATATCCTATTGTCTTGCCAATCTGATGAGCGCAGCCGGAAGCTCGACGCTTCGCTCTCAAGATAACGCGGATGTGCATGCCGAAGTTGGCTAGAAAAATGGGATGGAACCGTGAAAGTGCACCTCCTAAGACGTGAGAGTGAGAGAGAGAGAGAGGGAGGGAGGGAGGGGGGGGGGAGAGAAAGAGAGAATTTACAAAGAAGGTGCAGACCTTCGACAGTACCATTGTTAATCTTTTCATTTCTTCTTTCATTTTTTTTTCTTTTTTATTATATTGTCTTGTTTTTAAATGAAAACACGTAACATTTTCTGACACTTGTCAGAGTTGTCTTATTTAACAAGATTATACTCGTATACTTTTAAATTGAATTTTTTCAAATTTAATTCTTTTTAATATTTGCGAATTTTAATTGTGTATTTAAATTATGTACTTCGGTTGGATGCTGTCAAATGGATCTTTAGTGACAGTGGGGTTATAAATAACATAACTTTGAATTTTTATTGAAAATTATTATTTTCGTTGTCCGATCTTCTCGAATTAACCAATCGGGAAAAGTGTCCACACTGAAAAAAATATTTATTTGATTCAAATAACCGATTAAGTGATTATTATCAATTAAATATTTTCTTGAATCAAATAATATTTATTGGAGTCAATTAAATGGTATTTGAACCAATAAATTCAGTATTTGAAGCAAATACCATTTAATTGTCTACAAAAAATATTGTTTGATTCAATTAAATATTCAATTGATAATAGTCAAGTAATCGGTTATTTGAACCAAATAAATTTTTTTTCAGAGCATATTACAAAGATTGGACAACAAAAAACCATCCTCAGGCTTGTCTAAGGTCAGGAAAATTAGAGAATTAAAGAAAAAGTCAGAGAATTTTATTAAAAGTACTAGAAAAAAATTTAATTTTTAGAATTGATAAAAAAATTTTGATTTTTTGGTGTCTTTTTGTTTGCCTTATAAAATATGCAATTGTTTAGAATTCTAATAAAATACCTTCAATTTTTTCTATTTTTGGCAATAATTACTTTCTAAATAACTTAATTTTTAAAGAACTAACATAAAACTATTACTTATGAATTATTTATTTTATAATTAATAATTTTTATCAAATTTTTTAAAATAATGACATTTTATAAGAGTTGTTTTTAAAATTTTCATAAATAAATGAACTTCAAAAGGTTTCAATTTAAAATTTTAGAAAATTCCAATTTTGTATTAATTTAATTAACAATTCTGTAGAACTAATTTTATTTTTAATTTTAATTTCAATTCATTCGAAATTAGTTGAATCTTTGAAAATATTTTTCATATTATTTCAAAAATTTTAACACAATTTTTCGAAAAAATGCAATTATCTTGTTAAATATGAAAATTCTTCCTAGAAATTCAATTATTTTTGAAAATTTTAATAAAATTCTTTGCAAAATTTTTTTAAAATTCTGATCAAGATTTCAATTACTTTTATAAATAGCAAATTTCTTCTTCGAAATTCAATTATTTTCAAATTTTTTTTTTTAATTTTCGTCAAGATTTCAATTACTTTTATAATTAACACAATTCTCCTCCAAAATTCAATTCTTTTCAAAAATTTTAATTATTTTTAATACAATTTTAATTGAATATCCTCAAAAAATATAATTATTCTTAAAAATTTTATTAAAATTCATCGAAACAATTCCATTATTTAAAAATTTGTTGATAAAATTATGTATAAGAATTCTATTTTAAAAAACATTCAATTATTCTAAAAATTATTTATTTTTGTATTTAAAAATAATTAAATTCTCGTAGAATTTCTAATTTTTTTTTTGAAAAAGTTTAATTAAAATTTTTTTGAAATTAATTGAAGTTTTTATTTTTTAACTGTATATTTAATCAAAGAAATTCTGAATAATTGAAATTTTGGTAAAATTGAATGGAAATAATTGGAAAATAAATAGATTTTTAAATTCTCAAAAAGAACTTTGTCAAAAATTATTCAAAATAATTGCTTTAAAGAAGTATTGTAATTAGAAATTCTAAAAATTAATGATTGAATTGTATTGATAGAAATAATTTTGAAGAAGTTATAGTAACACTATTATTATAAGTTATTGAATTTCAAAAGGTTTTTGAGTTTAAAATTTTTGAAAATCTTAATTTAATTCTTATGGAAAAATAATAATGATTAAATATTTATTTTAATTAAAACTATTGTATTAGAACATTTTTTTGAGTATCTAATCATTTTTAGCGTCAATCAGAATATTCTTTAGGATCAAGGAAAAAGTCAAAAATTTTGTCTGCAAATCAGGAAAAAGTCAAGAGAAAATAAAAATTTTAAAAATGTATTAAAACATGGTCGATTTAGAAATGAAAAGAGTTATTTTATGCTGATAAAGAAAACTATTTTCGCTAGACAATGTTTTGAAGTAGATAAAATCATGTGCTTTCTTTTAAGGATATACAGGAAAAAAAGTAAATTTTTCCAGACAAAAATTTCTTTTCTTCTTGTAAATGGAGTAGATTTAGGAAGGCAATGTTACTTCACTCTGTTTTTCCTGTCAGGCGAATTTTTCAGAAGTAAATAAATCCCAGGGTACATTTTTTAGTAGAGTTTTAGTAAATTGATGCTCAATTTTTAAGTAGAAAAAGTTGTGTCAAGCAATTTTTTTACTTTTTTTTAGTGGGTTGAATTGTTTCCTCGCAGCACTATATACTATACCTATGTATTAAAGAAAAAGGCATTAAAATAATTAATGATAAAATGAAAAAGAGTAAATTACAAGTAAATAAAAATAAATATACAACAAAAGATGAAAGAACTTTTTAGGATTGAAATAAATTATAATTATAAATATTGAAGAAAAATTTCTTTTTTTGTTAATCTCCAACCGAAGGAAACTTCTCCCAGAGTAACTCTCTTTTACGAAATGAAGCGCAACTTTATATTAGATACTTTATGTTTCAATCTGGATATTTATATCTCGATGCAAGGTCCATAAAAGTTAATAAAATACAATTTCAATTAATATTTCATTAAAAGTCTTGCTAAATAGTATTTTTAACTCGTAAAATTTTTACCTTTTTTCCGCCGTGAACCGGAACCAGGGTAAGCACAACACCTGAAATAAATTATAAAAGCAATTAAAAACGATTATTTTGTTAATAATTTTTATTATTATTCTTATTATTATTATTATTATTATTATTATTATTATTATTATTATTATTATTATTATTATTATTATTATTATTATTATTATTATTATTATTATTTATGTCATTATTATTCGTTAATTTTTGTTAAAATATAAAATTATAGAAGATAAATAATATTTTTGAGATGGTATGTAATAGTTGAATAATAGTTCTCATATTTCGTTTTTCATATGTTGACAGTAATTGAACAAGATTCAATTTAGCATTGTTTCCAGTCAAGCGTAATTATATTCGACTAACAGAATCGAGACTTAGCTCTTGTTAATCAAAATGCAGATGCTTTGAATAGTAAATGCCATTCCTCTTGAGTTCTGCACATCTCATATCATGAAACCAAAATCACAAAAGCAAACTCCAAGAGTCGAAATTTCTTCTCCATTCCTCTTATTATAAAACACAAATTCCGTTTCATCTTATGGAAGCTGTTAATTTCATTTCCAAATGTTTCATCCTCGCAAATATAATTTTCCCCCTCAAAGCAGAATATTATTCTTGAAAATGATTTTTATTCTCGAAATGAAGTTTTTGAAAAATAAATATTCAAAATCTTATTTTCTTTTTCGTATTATAAAACATATTAATTTTTCAGACCAGATTAATAATTAAAATTTACCTTCTGTACAGTTGAGAAATTTCTTTTCCAATTTTTTTTTATTGGAACTAAAAAAATACATTTAGAAGTGAATAACAAGTTGGGCAAATGTCAGTAAAGTCTGGGAAATAACAGGAAAAAAAATTTTTCGTCAGGGAAATTAAGAAAATTGAGACTTTGTTCGAATTATTTTCAAAAATTGCAACTTTTTCGACTTTTCTTCCAAATATTGCAATCATTGTTTTAGATAATAAAAGTTTTCAAAAATATTTATAATGAAAATCTTTTTGAATAATAGAAATTTTGTAAAATTTCATTGAAAATAATTAATATTTCCAAGAATTTTGTTACAATTTTTGAAAATCAATTTTTGAAGAATTTTAATTGCAAATTTTGAAAATAATTGAATTATCAAAAATTTTAATGAAAAATCTTTAAATGTAAATTTAAAAATAAAAATTAATGAAAATTAGCTTCTAATTTTTTAAAATTCAATATTTTCAGTACTTTCAATTACATATTTCCGAAAATTCAAATACATACAAAAAATAATAACATTTTAGAATTTTTTTTAACATTTTGAGGAAAAAAATCATTTACAAAATTTTTAATTAAAATTCATCAAAAAATAAATTATTTTTTTTAAATTATACAAAAATTATTGTAAGAAATTCAATTATTTTCGAATAATTATTACATTAAAATATTTTTATGAAGAATTTAAATTGCAAAATTTGAAAATAATTGAATTATCAAAAATTTTAATTAAAAATCTTTAAATGTAAATTTAAAAATAAAAATTAATGATAAGTAGCTTCTAATTTTTTAAAATTCAATATTTTCAGTACTTTCAATTACATATTTTCGAAAATTCAAATATATGCAAAATAATTACATTCTAGAATTATTTTTAATATTTGGAAGAAAAAAAATCATTTACAAAATTTTTAATTAAAATTCATCATAAAATTAATTAGTTTTTTTAAATTATACAAAATTTTTTTAAAGAAATTCATTTATTTTCTGAAAATTACACTAAAAATATTTTTGAAAATTAATTCTTAGAATTCTTTTATCATATTTTTTAAGATTCAATTTTCTTTGAAGAATGTAAATAAAAAATTTATAAAAACTTAATTTTTTAGACTTATTTAAATTTCGGAAAAATCATGCTCTTATTTATAATTAATCCTATTCTTCAAGAATTTGATTATTTTTATTTATATTTTTCAAAAATTCAATTATGTTTTAAAATATTTTACCAAATTTTAATTAAAAAAATTATTTGTAAGAATTTCTTTAGTTTAATTTTTCGAAATTATTATATCTTAATAACTTAAGAAAGAAACATGGACAGTTACAATTATTATAAACAATTAAGTTTCTGTATTTAAATAATTGAATTCTAGAAGAACTTTCGAAAAATTATTTAAAATAATTGATTTAAAGATGAAGTTTAGTTGAGAATAAATTGTAGAAAATAATTGAATTCAAGAAGGGTTATAATTGTAATTTTTAGAAATTATTAAAATCCATAAATTTTCCTGTATGGAAAATGAGTAAAATTTATGAATTTCCTGTATACAGAAAAATATAAAAGTTTACGGAAAATGAGTAAACTTTATGAATTTTAATAATTCTTTTTATAAAAAGAATTTTTCAGGGAAAGTAATTTGATTGTCAGTAAATTGTCAGAGAAATGTCGGGGAAATTGATAAACTGAAATTTGTGACCAACCTTGAATAAATAAATGGACGAAAGTTTATTAATTAATAATATGAATTTATTTTGTAAATTTAATTAAATTAATATAATTAAATAATTTCGATATGTAATTAGATAGTAATATCTGAATTTTCCCCATAAGTTAAACATTTGCTTTAATAATCACAAAACTAATTGTTGTGTAGATTATTTATGTTTTGCCTAGTGAGTTGGCAGAAGCTCGGAAAAGCTCTTTGAATACCGAATAGAAACGCGCGGTAATGTTGGTTCTTGAGAATGGTTTCGTCGTCTTGGTAACAACACTGAGTGTGAATATGCACTAGTTTCACTGTTTCTAGGAATGTAAAGGATGTATATATACAACATTTAATTCTCCTTTATGCTCCAAGGTTGCTACTTATAGTACTTTAAAACCCAAAACATTTTGTCAGCAAAGGAGATAAAATCCAACCAAGAAAACAGTGACTCCTTTGTGTGAAATTTATTGTAATACCATCTTAAGTGAATTAAATAAATTCCCCCTTGCACACAAACTTCGTTCTCACTGCATTTCCATTTTGATTTTATTGAAATTTTATTCAAACAATTGTTCAATTTCTTTATAGAGAGAAAATTTTCTTCCAATTTATTTTCGAGTTGTAAATATATATAATGTATTTTATATATGGTTCTGTCCGTATTCTTCTTCTACTCCATAAGAAAATATTAAATTTTTTCTGATATTTTTTAACTTAATAAAACATTTGTTTAGTAAAATTAATTTTTAATGCACTTGGAAAAAAGGGTTTAAAAAAATGAAAACACGATTAATTCTCAGCGAGCATTAAAAATACATTAGTTGAAAATTGTAGCAATTTTGGAGCGTAGGGCGGAAAGACATGTGTTTTTTACACTGTCGCAATTTGAAATGACAAAGTGTTATTTTAATTTTCGTCATGTAATTTTGTTTGGAGATTTAAATATGAAAGTTTATTAGGATGTTAGATCCATTAGGAGAGAAAGATGTTTATCATAAGAGGAGGCGTTTTTGTAAATATTCTCCATTCAAAAAGTTAGATGCTAGTGTGATTTATTTTTGATTAGAAACAAATGTAACGGAAATAAAAAAAATAGGTGAAACATAATTTTTCATAATTTTTTTTTTCATAATTTTTCTATCTATTTGTAAATTTTTTATAATATTTTTAATCAGAACTACATTTTCAAAATTTTTAATTAATTTATAATTTAATTAATTTAAATTGTAAATTTTTTAAAGTTTCTTTTATGAAAATCTTGATTAGCTTGGAATCAGTTGTTGTATTTCAAAAATTTTGAACTTTTAATTGAACAAAATATTTTTTCAGTATAAATATTTTGTAAAAATTATCGATTTAAATAAAAATGAAATACGTAATTTTTTAAAATTTTGTGTAATTTTTAAACTTTATAAATTGGTATTTTTAAAGTAATTCCATATCTTCTATATTAATTATCGTTGAATTCTATTAAAATTCTATCGAAAATAATTGAATTCTAGCCAATAATTTCATTAAAATTTTTGAAAATAATTGAATTTCTAAGAAGAATATTATTATTTATAAAGATTATTGGATTCTCGACAAGAATTTTATTAAAATTTTTGGAAATAATTGAATTTTTTTGAGAAGAATTTTATTAACGTTCTATCGAAAATAATTGAATTTTTGACAACAATTGAATATCTAAAAAGAATTTTATTAAAATTCTATCGAAAATAATTGAATTTCTAAAACCAATGGTACTAAAATTATGTCGAAGATAATAATAATTGAATTCTTGCTTAGAATTTTATTAAAATTTTTGAAAATAATTGAATTTCTGCCAAGAATATTGTTTTTCATAAAAATAATAGAATTCTAAACAATTTTATTAAAATTTTTTAAAATAATTGAATTTCTGCAAACAATTTTATTTTCTCTGATAATTAAATGTTAGCGTATATTTTATTAAAATTTATTTTAAATAATTAAATACTTTTGGAAAATTTTATTAAAATAGTAGATATTGAAAATCATTGAATTGAGGAAATTTTTTTAAAGTAATTGAAATTTTGCCAAGAATTTTATAAAAATTTATGAAAATAATTGAATTTTTGCTAAAAATATTGTTATTTATGAAAATAATTGAATTTTTGACGACAATTTTATTAAAATTTTTAAAAAGAATTAAATTTATATGAAAAATGTTATTAAAATTCTATTGAAAATAATTGAATTTCTGACAAAAATTTTGTTATTTATGAAAATAATTGAATTCTTGCCAGGAATTTTACTAAATAGTAGATATTGAAATCATTAAATTGAGGAAAATTTTTTAAAATAATTGAAATTAGGGCAAGAATTTTTTTGACATTTATGAAAATAATTGAATTTCTGACAAAAATTTTGTTATTTATTAAAATAATTGAATTTCTGACAAAAATTTTGTTATTTATTAAAATAATTGAATTCTTGACGACAATTTTATTAAAATTCATGAAAATAATTGAATTTCTGACAAAAATTTTTTTATTTATGAAAATAATTGAATTCTTGACCAAATTTTATTAAAATTCTTGAAAATAATTGAATTTCTGACAAAAATTTTTTTTATTTATGAAAATAATTTAATTCTTGACCAAATTTTATTAAAATTCTTGAAAATAATTGAATTTCTGACAAAAATTTTGTTATTTTTGAAAATAATTGAATTCTTGACAATTTTATTAAAATTTTTTGAAAATAATTGAATCTCTGCTAACAATTTTATTATTTATAAATATAATTCAATTCTTGACAAAACTTTTTTGAAATGACTTATTGAATTGTTTCGAAGAATTCTATTAAAACTTTTGAGAAAAAAATTGATTAGTTAATTTTATTTTTAATTATAGTAATTATAATTATAATTTTTTGGGCACCTATTTTTAGAAAAGAATTCACTTTTTCGCCTATTTAAAGTGAAAGATACTGCGAAGTCTGTTATTATATTATTTTTATTTGTAGTATTTTTATTCCTTTTATTCCTATTATTATTAATGCTTTTATTATTATTTTTGTTCTTTAAGTAAAATTTACGTTACAAGATTATATTAGTAGTATCATGCAGCGAAGTGTACTTATGGATTTGTGTAGAAGAGGCAATTGAGCACGTTCGAGAGTACGTGTCTCATATTAAATTATTAAACCCACTGAAACCTATTATAAACAAGTACTTCAAATTAATTATGATCACTTTGAACAGTAGCTTTTCACATACAGATTGATTATTGCTTTTGTAATTAGTTATTTAATGTGAAAAACTGTGCAATACAGACATGCAATTTTAACAATATTTCGAAACGATTTTTGATTTATATTAACTGTTTTCAAAACCATTGTTCATTAAACAAGCCTTTAAATTAGTTTGAATATTAAAATTAGTTTAGTCTAATTATCAATATAACAGTGTACATATTCGTTAACTTTGACTTTTTGAACTAATTTATCATTTTTTTTTTTTTGTTGTTCAAACAAATTTCGTTCACATTCTAATTACTTGCATAATATTTTCGGTAAAATTGCAATTATTCATCTTCATATACTTTTAAAAGAAATTTCAATTTAAATCAATTAAAATTCTCGAGATAGTTATTAATTGATTGCCTTATAAGTCATGTTGTGAAATTAGATTCTCCCTTTCTGTGAAATTATCAACCTTATAATATAATTTTCGCATGCGAAGAATTTTGCGCATTAATTTAATATTCGTTACACTTTCGTTTATAATAATAAATAGTTAAGTATTGCGCGTGAAAATTTTTGAAGATAAATGTCAACTGGATTTAAATACAGTATGTATATGTATATGTGGGATTTCAATATATATTTATATGCATGAGAATTGTTATATTGCTTTTATAGAGGAAATTCGAAACCGTAGCAAATATGTTGGGTCATTGCCGCACATCAGAAGCCATTAGATCGTACTTCAAACGTGTATCGAACTATTGGATCAATGCAAGATTAATCTTTAGTGAAATGCAATACAGTTATCCAATATAACATCTTTCTCCTTTATTACATTATATATGATATTATCGAAAATTGAAAAGTTCCATTCAATTGCAAAATTAATATTCGGTATATAAAAATTAATTTTTAGTTTTTAAATTTTGATTGTTTTTCATTGTTTTTTTGATGAATTAGGATTCTTTTGAAAAGGTTTAATTTCTTGTATGGATTCTATTATTTTTCATTGTCTTTGCTTTTCTTTTATTTATCGGTTTTTTGGCGTTTCTTCTCTTGTTGGTTTTTGAGAGATCAGGTCTTTTTTTTGAGAAAATTGAATTTTTTGAAAAGCTTCAAGTTCCCCTGAAGATTTTGTTAAGGATATGACTTGTTTAAACAACGCTTTTGGCGTGCGATTATATAAATTTTTGAGAGGAATGATTATAATGAAGAAATGATGGACATTGCAAAAAGGTTATTGACCAATTGAAACATAAATTCATGTATATTCGATTCGATGAAGCGAGGTCACGGTACCTCGAATAAACATCATCTCGAGTTTATGATCGTTGAACCGAATCCTTGACTTTTAGACCCGTGATGCGCTCCCACGCCACGAACACAGATTCATCATCTCTCGATCAGTAAATATATCTATCTCTCTCTTTACAATGGAGAATGAATGTTTCGAAGATTGTGACGCGATAAAAAATGTTGATATAAAAGAAAACATTCTGTTCAACATGGACCTCGTGTTCAAGCGTTCATAAAGGGCCAAGGACAATCTTCTTTTTTTTTCCTTATTCTTCGTCTTCTTCTTTTTAATATTGTGTCAGAATGCAGCTTCCTGATTTACACTTGGCCTTTAAATGCTACCGCACCTCAATGAGTGTCGGTAATTATATACTCTCCTCTTAAGATGAAGATCTTTTTCATACTTTACAGTAGTCTTTACCTCCTTTATTGTTCAATATTTACAAAATAATGATTCATTTGTAAATTTTTTTTATTCTCTCCTCCTTTCTTGTATGTCTGAACAATGATAATGACAATACTAACATAACAACAACAGAAATCAACTATAATGATAATAGTAGTAAGAATAATAAAAATAATTTTATAAAGTCTAGTTTTTACTTTAAAAAAAAAAAAAATAAAAAAAATAAAATAAAAAAAATAAATAAACAATAATAAATTAATTAGGGTTGCCACAGGTCAGATAAGTCAGGGAAAGTAAAATTGGTCAGAGAAATCAGGGAAAAGTAAGGGATTTTTAGTAAAAGTATTGAAAAAAATTGAATTTTTGAAATTTATAAGAAAACTCTGAATTTTGATGTTTTTTTGTTTGCCTCATAAAGTATAAAATTAATATGAATTCTAATACAAAACCTTCAATTTTTTTCTTTTTCTCACAATAATTTCTTTTTAAATAACTTAATTTTTCAAGAACTATCATAAAATTATGACTTATAAATTATTTAAAGAATAACATTACTTAAATATATCTTAATTAATTGAATTTTACAAGAATTGCGTTTACAATTTTCATAAAATAGATCAACTTTGAACGGTTTTAATTTTAAATTTTGAATGAATTTAATTAGAAAATTTAATGAACTTAGATTTTTTTAAAATTTTAATAATTCAAATTCTTATAAAATTAGTTACATTTTTTAATATATATATTTAATAAAGTATTAGGAATAATAGATTTATATAAGAATTTTAGTTAAAAATACCAAAAAAAAATTGAATTTTGGAAAAGTTGCAAATGATTGCAGAAATTCAACTAGTTTCATTTTAAATAACAAAATTTTTGTCAGAAATTCAATTATTTTCATGAATTTTAATAAAATTGTCGTCAAAAATTCAATTATTTTCATAAATAACAATATTTTTAGCAGAAATTCAATTATTTTCATAAATTTTAATAAAATTCTTGGCAAAATTTTATTTATTCTCAAAAAATTATTTCAATTTAATGATTTTCAATATCTACTATTTTAATAAAATTTTTTAAAAAGAATTCAATTATTTAACAAAAATATTTATAAAATTCTAAGGGGCCGTGTACAAATTACGTAAGGCTCTAAGGGGAAGGGGGGGTCCAGCTATTCCTTACAACCAACAGAAAAAATGGCGCTAATGTATACAAATATTCTTACGAAGGGGAGGGGGGGTTACATTTTCGGAAAATCGTCCTTACGTAATTTGTACACAGCCCCTAAGCAAACATTAAATTATTTTCATAAATAATAAAAATTTCACAGGAATTCAACCATTTTTCAAATTTTTTATAAATTTCTTCCCAATAATTCAATTATTTTCATACATAAAATTTTTTACATGGATTCAATTATTTTCATAAATAATAAAACTCATCACAGAATTTCAATTATTTTTAATACAATTTCAATTTCAATTCTTTTGAATTTAGTCGAATTTTTTAATGTATATATTTAATATTATTTCCAAAATTTTAACACAATTCGCTTAGGAAGAAATCAATTATCTTGATAAATATCAAAATTCTTCTCAAAAATTCAATTGTTTTCAAGATTTTTAATAAAATTCTTTTTGTAAAAATTAATTATTTTTATAAATAACAATATTAATAACGAGAATAAAATTATTTTCAACAGCAATACAATTCTTTTCAGAAATACAATTATTTTCAAAAATTAAAAAAAAAATTCTCGTCATGATTTTAATTATCTTTACAAACGGCAAAATTCTTCGTTGAAATTTAATTATTTAAAAAAAATTTTAATAAAATTCTACTCAGACAATTTAATTATTTTCATAAATAAGTAATAAAAATTTTAAAATAAATTTCATTTTAAATTTTAGATTATAAATGAATATTAAAAGCACCCTAACGTGAATTTTAAGAAATAATTTAATTTTGAAAAGGTTTCAAATTAAATCTTTGAAAATCTAAATTTATCATACTTTTAACAAACAATTTTGTAGTATTTATTTTTTTTTGAAATTATTAGAAGTTTTTATTATCTTTTAATATATTCAATTGAAGAATTTCCGAATAATCGATTTATTATTTATGAAAATAATTGAATTCTTGCAACGAATTATATGAATTTTTTTTTTTTTAAATTGAATTGTTTTGAGAAATTTTACTAGTTGTAAAAATAATAATTGAATTCCTGCGAAGGATTATATTAGGATTTTTGTAATAATTAAATTTTTTTTGAAAAATGTTATGGTAATTTAAATTATAATATAAAACATGAAGAAATCGATCATTCCGAGTCGAAGACTCGGTGTGATCGATATCTTTATGTTTTACAATAAAATTTTGATCCTAAGTTGTTAATTTTAAAAGGTTTGAATTTGAATGTTTTGAAAAATTTTAATTCTTACGGAAAAATAATAATTATAAATATTTATTTAAAAATGAAGTTACGAATGTTTTCGAATAATTTTAGAATTAAAGAAATTCGTAAATGAATTTAATGGAACATTTTCTTGAGTGTCTAATAATTTTTAGAGTGAATCAGAATATTCTTTAAGGTAAGGGAAAAAGTCAAAATTTTTTTTTGGAAATCAGGGAAAAGTGAGGGAAAAACAAAATTAAATATTTGTGACAACTTTGATAATGATTATTATTATTTTATTATTATTGTTGTTATCGTTGTTGTTACTGTTGCTGTTATAAAAAAAATAAAAAATTGAATGACTAAAAAATAGTTCTTGTTAAATTTTGTGGACAAATTTAAAAGGTAAAAAAAAAATTGATACACTTAGGGATGGAAATATAAATTTTATCTTTGCAAAAAAAATGCATGAAGTGGAAGTTAATATACCTATAGAAAATTTTAGGAGCTATAAAAAAAATTTTATACATGTGAAAGCTGTGTGAGGTCACAAGAATATTGCTGTATCATTTGAAGTTGAAATTATATTCGAATCGGTGCAGATTGAAGTATCGAATTAAAGGGCTCTCTTGAGATCTTGAAAATCGACAGATTAACGAGACTTTGGGCTTTGGACGACATCTATCCTTGTACTGTGAGATATGTACATAGACACTGGGAGTTGTAAAGCCAGTGAATTTACGATGGCAATCGAGTTATATACGAAATCGTGTGGACGACTTTCGGAAACCTTCCTCGCAGATTGATTTCGACGGAAACCAGATTCACGAATAGATGAATTGTCCATAAAATATGGATGCATTTATCCCTCCCTCCTCCCCCCTCTTTGTGTAGTCTTGTGCTTTGAACTTTGTTTATTTAGTTGAGAAAATCTCATCCTCGTTCGCTTGAAATTTAGATGAAATAGATGTGAATATTAAAATAAATTTTAAATTCTTTTTTAAATATTAAAAAGAAATTTTTTTTTCTTTTTAATTGATTTGATTAAGGATTATTTTAATTATGATTAATAATTATTAACTTTAGGAGAAGTTACAGTAGCAAATTTTAGAAATAATTAAATTTCAGAAAATTTCAACTTCAAAATTTTTGAAAATTTAAATTCATGTAGAAATTTAATTATATTTAAATTTACATTTACGTTTTTAATTTTTTAAGAAGTTTATTATGAAATTTTAAATAACTGGATTCAGAAATTTTGAAAAGATTAGGTTTTTGAAAAATTTTAATATAAATTTCTTGACGATCATTGAATTTTCGGAAGTAATTAATTGAAAAATTGTCAAACAATTGTAAATTTCATCAATGTTTATCGAAATAAATATTCTATTTTTGAGAATTTTGTTAGAATTTCTTAAAAAATCGTGTTTTTGAAAAAATATATTACAGGGTTGCCACAAGTCAGGAAAAACAGGCAATTAAGGGAACAATCAGGGAAAGTAAAATTGGTCAGGGAAATCTGGGAAAAGTCAGGGATTTTTATAAAAGAACTGGAAAAAATTGAATTTTTGAGAAGTTACAAATGATTGCAGAAATTCAATTATGTCCAACATTTTTTTTATATTATTGTCAAAATTTTAATTATTTTTAAAAATAATAAAAATCTTCTGCAAAATTCAATTATTTTAAAAAAATTTAATGAAATTCTTGGTAAAATTTCAATTATTTTCAAAAATTTTCCTCAATTCAATGCATTTCAATATCTACTATTTTAATAAAATTTTTTAAAAGAATTCAATTTTTAAAAAATGTTGATAAAAATTCTAAGCAAACATTAAATTATTTTTATAAATAATAAAAATTTCACAGGAATTCAATTATTTTTAAAAATTATATTAAAATTCGTGGCAATAATTCAATTATTTTCGTAAATAATAAAATTTTTTACAGATATTCAATTATTTTAATCAAATTCCTCGAAAAATAAAATTATTCTTGAAAATAATATTCTTGAAAATAATATTAATAATTATTGAAATAATTCAATTATTTGAAAATTTGTTAAGAAAATTCTTTATGAGAATTCACTTTTGAGAGAAATTCATTTATTAAATATATTATTATAATAAAAATTGATTTAAAAATGAACTTTAAATAAAATTTTAAATAATAATTGAATATAAAAAGCATTATTGCATGAATTTTTAGAAATAATTGAATTTTGAAAAGGTTTTGAAATTAAAATCATTGAAAATCTGAAATTTTCATATTTTTAATTGAAATTTTTTTGGAAATTATTTCATATTTTAATGAATTTTTTTTTTTGAAATTATTTCAAGATTTTATTTTCTAAAAATTTAATTGAAGAATTCCCGAATTTAATCCGAATTACGTAAAATTACATTGTAAACAAATGGATTTGGAAATTTTCAAGGAACTTCTGCCAAAAATTATTAAAAATATTTGATTAATAATAATTGAATTCTTTCAAAGAATTTCAATAAAATTTTGTGAAAATAATGACATTTTTGGAAGAATTTATTTAAAAATGTTTTAAAAATAATTTAAATCCTGCAAAGAATTTTATTTTTAAAAAAAATAATTCAATTCTTACAACGAAGTTTATTACATTTTTTTAAATAATTGAATTCTTTTGAAAAATTTTATTAATATGGTAGATTTTGAAAATATTTGAATTTCAGCGATGAATTTTATGACTTGTGAAATGTAATTGAATTCTTGCAACAAATTTTTGAAAATAATTTCTTTTTTCTAGAAATTCATTCAAAAAATTGTATAGGTACCTATGAAAATATGTAATTGAATTCATACAACGAATTTTATTACTTTTTTTAAAATAATTGAATTGATGTGAAAAATTGTATTAATTGTAAAAATAATTGAATTCTTGCGAAGGATTTTATTTTAATTTTTGTAAAAAATTGAATATTTTAAAAATTTTTATGGAAGTTTACATTATTATGAAACATGAAGATAAGAATAATTCCGAGGTTTAAATTTGAATTTTTTGAAAATCTTAATTCCTATGGGAAAATAATTGCGATTAAATATTTATTTAAAAATGAATTTATTGTATAAATAAATATTAATTGATATTATTTATCGAATAATTTTACAATTGCAGTTATCAGAATAAGGAAAAAATTTAAAAACTTTTCTGAAAATCAGGAAAAGTCAAGAAAATATAAACTCAAATTTTTATAAAAATCCTGAATAAAATTAACAACTTTTTTCTTAATTTAAATCGACTAAAACATTTTTTGTGTTTTAAAGTCAATCCAAGGTTTGTAATTAACAATTCAATTTCTCGCAATAAGTTTCAATTCTAAAAGAAGAAGAAAAATATTCCTTAATGAAACTTGATGAAATTATTAACGAACTGCGGAAATTAACTATAATCAGGCAGTGTAAGTGAAAAATTCCCAATTAAATTAAAGAGAAAAAAATTATGAATATAATAAAATGATATATGAAAAACAATTTGCGAGAGAGAAAAAAAGAATCATGACCCTTTAATTGACTTTTATCTATTCGCCGCTCATTAAAGTATGCAAATCTGTTCAGAAATCAGAATGGAAAATTGCACGTCCGGAAATGAGTCTCTTTGGAAACAAGATAAATGGCTGAAGTTTGTTTCAACTCTCGTCCCTCGCAAAGTAAGTCGAACTGATGAGCTTAAAATGCGAAAACTTGCGAACATGAATTTTTTTCGGTTCATAGAAAAAAAAAAAAAAAAAAAAAAATATGAAAGAGAGAGAGAGAGAAGAGAAATGTGAAGTTTACGATTCATGAAATGGGACGTGAACGTTCGTCATTGCTTTGAGTTTTCAAAAGTACAGGTTGCAACTTTAGTTCCGGCATAATAATTTCGTATCTTCCTCTTCGTTTAACTCCAACTAACTGTTCTAAAAAGGAGAGAGAGAGAGAGAGAGAGAGAGAGAGAGAGAGAGAGAGAGAGAGAGAGAGAGAGAGAGAGAGAGGGATGGGGTGGGGGGAAGAAGATTGCAACAACGAATTTCGAGTTGAAGACAAAGAGCGTGCGGAGGATTTCCTAATTTTCAGTTGACCCATCGCGTATATATCGCGTACTTGATCGTCATGCTCCAAAGTACACCCTAAATTTTGGACCGTGGCCTAGTATTTTCTATTTACATATATGTGTAATCTTGCCCCAAAACATTTTCTACTTTTGCTTTACTCGGTCCTTGAATTGGCCAATTGCTCACTTTACTTTCCGAAACAATATAAATATATTGCTTGGAAAAAATAAAAATAAAAACAG
Source organism: Leptopilina syphax (assembly GCA_032872505.1). Lineage (NCBI taxonomy): Eukaryota > Metazoa > Arthropoda > Insecta > Hymenoptera > Figitidae > Leptopilina > Leptopilina syphax. Next base: position 42,137,408 of record CM065469.1, read on the forward strand.
GGGAAGGACTATTTTTTTTCTTCATTTATGATCTTTCGTTTCTTCACATTGTTATAAAATCAAGGACGTATGTCCCAAAAAAGGATGTGTTTTTCATTTCTGATTCATTAAATCAAGTTACGAAAAAAGGATTTTTAATTTTGTCATTGTGTAACGTTATGTTAGCTCCGAATAATGTATCATTAAATTATAGAATGGAATAGTGATTTCAATTATTTAAATTTAAACATATTCATTGAATATTTGGTTTAATTTAAATGAACATGGTTTTGTGTATTAAATATCTCGAAATGAGTCTACTTACTCTAGTGAAATATAATGTTACAATTATAACTGTAGTAATCATTGTAATAAATTAATTAAATAATAAAATAAAAAATATATAATAAAAAAATTAAATAATTAAATTAAAAATAATACAACAATAAAATTGAAAATAATAAAATAATAGTTATTAAATATTAATAATAGTTAAGCACAAAAGCGGAATTTTCTTATTCAGTATATCAAATAATAATGTGTAATAACGGAATAAAGGACTAAATTCAATAATTAATTAACAAAAATTAATTATTTGATTGAAATTGCACATAATTTGTTTAAAAGCTGTGAGAGGAGAAGTTTGGAAAATTTTTGGAAAATAATAATTTGATATTTCCAGCAGCGAGTTTAATAATGGATAATCAGCTTTCCAGGTTGTTATAATAGGATCAAAGTTGGAAAATTTGAGATTAATAATCGGCTTAATTTAATACTCTGGCATTTCCAAGAAATAAATAAAATATTTTTTACAAAAAAAGAAAATATAATCTAATTATTCGCTGAAATTATTAAAATTTAGATACTTACATAAGAGAAATGCAGTTTTGAAACTCATCCTCGTGAATGGCATGCACGTGTTATGCCTGTAACAGGAACGAAAAATAAAAAAATTAGGTGAGAATATAAATCAATCAACTTTTCAAAAGTCAACAAAAACTCGGGAAGATAATTTACACGCGCTATTAAAAAGAACGCTCGTTAATGTTTCACCAAACACTTCATATAATTTTTTTTTGTTTTCTACTTTTTTGTGACTATTTTCGTAAAAAAAAAATTGAATACCCGTGTAATTTATGCATTTTTTAAATATAATTTATTTTAGAGAAAAATTAAAACAATTAAAACTTCAAAGAAAGTTATTTGTAGGAATTGTTTTCTAAATTGTTTATTGTACCTAAAAGTGTAAATATTTATTGCTTTATTGTTTTTTTATAATTATTAGTTTTTTAGTTTTATAATTATTAGTAGTAATTATAAAAAAATATTTTGTATAAATATGAATTTTACTAGTAAACACAATACATTTACAGTTAGAATTTTCAATTTCAATTGGCAACAATTCGGCTGACTTCTTACTAACTTTTTTAAATAAAATTAGCAATTTTAAAAATAATAGAATTTAAAAATTTTTTATAATTTAAATTTTTGTTGAAAACACTAAAAAAAATTCAATTTTGGAGAAATTACAAATAATTGCAGAAATTCAATTAAAAAAAAAATTAAATTCTTCTTATAAAGTTCAACTATATTCAAAATTTGAAAAAAAAATTCTCGTAAAAATCCTAATTATCTTTAAAAATAACAAAATTCTTCTCCAAAGTTCAATTATTTTCATAAATTTCAAAAAAAATTCTTGTCCTAATTTCAATTTTGTTCAAAATTTTTTCTAATTTTAATGATTTTCAATATATCTACTATTTTAATAAAATTTCACAAAAAGAGACCAATTATTTACAAAAAATTTAATAAATTTGTATGCAAACATTTAATTATTTCCATAAATAATAAAAATTTTACAGGAATTCAATTGTTTTCATAAATAATAAAAATTTCATAGGAATTCAATTATTTTCATAAATAATAAAATTTTTTTAAGGAATTCAATTATTATTTTCATAAATAATAAATTTTTATTTATGAAGTTACAGTAACAATATTCTTATAATATAAAATAATGATTTTTATTACTTGGTCATCTTTAATTATTATAAAACATAAAGAATCGATCACTCCGAGTCTTCGACTCGGAGCAATCGATATCTTCATGTTTTATAACAATACTTTTATAAGTTTTTTATTTTAAAAAAGGTTTGAATTTTAAATTTTTGAATGTCTTAATTCCTGTGGAAAATCCTGTTCCAAAAATAAGATTAAAAATAGAAATTGTGCAAATATGTTTCTTCTTTTTCTAAAACAAAATAATAATTTTGTTAAAAAAATTGTGATTCATAAACAAAAATAATGCAAAATAAATAAAGTTTCTAGTTCTGAATCACAGTTGTTTAACAATTTTCTAATTTTGTTTAGAAGTAAAGAACAAAAATCTGCATAATTTCAATTTGACAAAACATAATATTTAAAAAAATTTTAGTCTTTGAAAAAAATTCTGATGATTTCTATTTGTTATTACAATTTTGAATTAATTTTAAAATAAAAATAATTATAACATAATATAATATACAATCTATCTAAGGATAAGAAAAAACAAAAGTATAAACTAAAGACAACTTGAGACTGTGAGGGACAGAAAAAGTGAATGAATGAAAGAACATTCAAATTATTATAGTTAAAAAATCAAATTATTATAGTTAATTATTTGAAGGAAATTAAAAGAAAAAAATTAAAAAGAGGAAAAATTTTATCCAAAGTCATTTGTTTAAATTTATTTTCCGGTTGTTTGTTGCTTTTTTCAAACGAATTGACAATATTTTGCACAGTTTTTGATATAGGAGAAAATGATGATACTATGCACTACAGGTCCATTAGACTTTTCTTCCATATAACGTTAGTTTGTGAGAGAATAGCGTTTTTTGTCTCTGAGATTAGTATTTAAGTAGCGTGGTAAAAGCGTGAGAAAACGAGAATATTGTCAGTCTTGTTCTCAACATATGAAAAATTCAAATTAAAAGAAAATCAATCTACTATATACATATTTGAAGATTTTATTTTATTCATTACTTTTGTATATACATGAATCTACACAATTTCTAAATGAAAATTTACATATTTAATTATACATTTATAATTTATTGTGCAATTTAAACTTATATATATGAAATTCTTCATATTGTATTATTTTGATTTCTATTCTATTATTTTGATTGACACCATTTACATTATTACATTCCCATGACTACAATGTGTATTAATTTTCGAATTGTAGATTCATCTATTCATAAGAGTCGGTATCAAAAGTACATCAAAATTTTCAGGAAAATGTTACATTTTCGAAAAAAATTAAATATTATGTTACTTTAACAATTTTTTCTTAATTAAGTTTTTTTCTAAACATTTTAATTTTTATGATATACGATTTTTTACACGAACACGGAAAAATTTTTATTTATCTAAAACAGTTGCAAATTTTGCTAAATTATCAAAATTTATGGTTGTTTCAATTATTACTTTCGCATAAAAAAAGGCAAATTTTTGTTACTTTTTACGTATAGAAAAAGTTTACTTTTGTTATTTTGTACAAAATTTTTGAAATTTATAATTTAAAAAATGTTTTTCTTTAATTTTTGTCCATTTTATCATTTTTTATAATTGATTATTTAAATATTAAATCATTATTTATTATTATTTATTTATTCGTTAATTATAAATAATGATTTATTATTATTGAATCATTATTTATTATTATTTATTTATTCAATAATAATAAATAATGATTTAAGTACTAAATTATAAAAAATTATTATATTTGTGAAGCTTCTTGAAGATAAAGGTTCGTAAGAAGCATAAACTTTTTTTCATGTAAAAAATAACGAATGAGCTTCGACCTTTAAATAAAGAAATATATAAACAAACAATAGAAAATTCTTTTTTATCAGTGTAAAAAATCATGTTTCATAAAAATTAATATGTTTGAATTTTTTAACAATTTAATTATAAAATGAAATGTTAAAAAACCAATATTTAATTTTCGTAAAATGGAACATGCTTTTATGAAAAGTTTGGTGTAGTTTACATACCGATCCTGTTTAAAAATTAAATAAATGTATTAATTTTTTAAGAAAAAGTATAAACAAAGGAAAAAAATTTTTTTTTTCATCAATGCAGATTTTTTGAATTTAATATCAAAAGCAAATTTTATTATTTAATACAATTTTTAATAAATAAAAATATATTTTTCAAAAAGATAAATTGTTTGATGTTTTCAAAAATAATTTTCGATAATGCGTAATGAAAATTTTATTTGCTGCTTTTAATTATTTATTTGTTGAAGTAAGTTATTTTCGGATGAAACTTTTAAAGAGGGAATTTATTTTTCATTTATTATTATTATTTGCTTTTTGTTTACTCGTATTTATTATTTCTTATTTGCTTTTTCTTTTTTTGTTTGTCTGTTTTTTTAAGCAATTTTTCCTAGGTCAGAATTAGCTTTTCGATTTAACGTCACACGATCGCATATTCAAGTGACATATCATTGCTGTCATCTCATCAGATTTAAAAAACGATAAGGCGTGAGATAGAAAGTTGAGTCATTATCCAATGAAGGTGAAAAGTCAGGGCGATAATTTGCTGGGGTCTTATGCCTTTTAAACTAGTTTTTAAAATGGGGTGTTTGGAGAAAGTATGAGTATATTACATAGATGTTGACGTATATGTGGTCTTCCACGATCATTATATATGTTTTTAATGTTAAAGATTTAATTTTTCCAAAACATTTAAAGCTACTTAACTTTTTAATAATAATAATTTTCTTTTAATTCTTTAGAAATTTCTTAAAAAAAAGTCTAAACTCTAAATTGAAATTTATACATTTATAATGGTTTTTTTTAAATGGAAATTTAGTAATTGGGGAAAGGGAAAAAAAGAGGAAATTATGATCATCTCGAAAATTCATGGACGTAATCAGGAAAAAAAAATATTAATATTCAAAATTAATAATATAATTAAATTCTACTTTAATATTGATGGAAAAATTTGAAGGTGAAGTAAAATTTGAAATTTGTTCATATTTGTCGCTAATTCAAGTTTATTATATTGATAAAATAAATAAACGATTTGGGAAAATGTTCCTATTGTTATAATAATAGTAATTGTAAAAATAGCAATAGAGGCAATTTTCAGCTAAGAATGAAAGTAAATGGTAAATGAAATTCTCAAATATCATCGAAAGTTGGCATTATAAGAACAAATGATTAACATCTAATGACGGGTAGTAGAGAATAAACCCGACGACGCTTTTAATCAGGTGAAAGTGCGCCATTATAATAATGCTCATCGCAAAATCTTTCAGTGAATTTTAAAACCAAGATTCCATAGGATCAGAGGATTATATCCGGCAATTTCCGGAAGTCACATATATACACAAACACAAGATTATGGTGTCAATAAATCATTCCTTATATATCGGTTTATGAATGTCAATGACATTGGCTTTTTCTCATTCAACAAAACGAATAAAATTATAAACTGATAATGTGCACCTGAAGATTTCTTTTCAGATCAAATTTTAATAGAATCTGAAAAGAATTTTAAAAGAATCTTAAAAGTATCTTAAAAGAATTAAGAATTTTAAAAGAATCTTAAAAGTATCTTAAAAGAATTAAGAATCTTAAAAGAGTCTTAAAATAATTTTAAAAGAAGATTAATGAAAAGAAATCTTTTAAATGAAGTGAAATGAATCTATTGAATGAAAATTTATTTTATCGAAAATTCATCCTGTTGGAAAAAGATAAATGCCGCAATAAATAAATAAGGCAGTGTCAATAAATAAAATAACTAAAATGGTTATCATATTATGAATCTCTGGGTTTTGAAAATAATTGAAGAAAAGTCCATTGACATTTTATATTTGGAAGGAAATTGCAATGGTTCCAATTTTGTGATTTTACAACACACGGCAGTAGTGTGTATGTATATAGTGGTGTGGTATTCATTAAATGAGCATGCACTCGTGAACGTGTACGGAAAGGTCTTCTACCTTCGCCTTTCTAAAACAGCCAAGTGCTCGATCCTGAATCATCCGTTCCATCTGCTGGTTGGAATTCTCGAGTACGATACGAGCGAACTCGGTTAAATATTGGGCAATAGAGCGGCTAGACTGGCTCTCTGATGTGCCCGCAAGGATCCTCTGTATATAGAGAAGGCTATATGGAATTAGAACGACTTCTCTTTAACGAATTCTACACCAATGAAATGCACGTTCTTAAACAGTAAAATGACAATTCAGTGACGAATGAACATTTTTGGGAAATTAATTTTCTACATTCTACGCAAAATTGTTTTCTCTAAATTATTTTTTATTTTATCATTTATTGGGAAATAAATTAATATATTTGAAATATTCTCTTTTCAATACCCACACGTGTGGATGGTGACGATAAACAATCAACGGAATGACAATGACAATAAACGGAAATGAGTAGGTATTTCAAAAAATCATAAATACATGTCAAGTTGTCTTCTTTATGAATGTCTTCATTGTCACTTGCCGATGGAATGAAAATAATTATCAATTATTTCCGAAAATTCAATGTTATTTCCAAGTGGGTAAACAACGTTCTTAAAACGTTTTTAGAAATACTTTCAATTTTGAATTGAAATTTTTAAATTCGTCGAAAAAATTTACAAAAAATTCTAATAAAATTCTTCGCAGAAATTCAAATTATTTTTTGGTGGCCACTGTTTGGGAAAAGTCAGGGAATTTTATCAAAAGAACTGGAAAAATATTCGGTTTTTGCTTTTTTTTTCTTTAAAAAATATTGTTTCACAGATCGAAAAATGCAGGTATTTTTTCATGATTTACAATCAAACAATATTTAAAATTAGAAAATATAAAAAAAATTATGATTAACAAATAAATTTTGTTTATTATATGCTTTTTTCTATAACAAATTTCGACTGATCTAAATTACGTAAATTTTTCTTCTTTTTATTTATAAAAAATAGAAAATTGTTAATTTTTAAAAAATTATGATTAAGAAATAGAAAATATAACCATTTTATGCATAATTTATATTTCTCAATAACAATATTCTTCAGAAACTCATTCTTTTCTTTTGGAAAAGAAACATTACATATTCTATTCTATTTGTCAATTAAAAATTTTAATTGAAAATGAAATTGAAACTTTTTAAATTTTTAGGGAAAAAATTTTACTTTAAGGGAAAAAATTTTATTCAAAAAAATGTTCTGTTACATTTATTTACGTATTTCGTTAATTATAAAATTATTCGAAAACATCAATAAATTTTTTTTAAATAAATATTTAAATATTATTTTTCCGTAGAAATTAAAATTTTTTAAAACATTCAAATTCAAATCTTTTTAAATTCAATAATTTATAAGAATATTTTATTTTTATAAAACATGAAGACAGCGATTGCTCCGAGTCGAAGACTCGGAGTGATCGATTTCTTCATGTTTTATAATAATTAAAAATGACCGAGTGACAAAATCATTGTTTTATATTATAAGAATATTATTACACTAACTTTATCAAAAATTATTTTCATCATTTCAAATCAATTATTATTTTCTACAATTTTTAATTACTTTTTATGAAAATAATTGAATTCCTTAAAAAAAATTTTATTATTTATAAAAATAATTGAATTATTGCGAAAGAATTTATAAAAAATTTGTTAATAATTGGATTGCTGAGAAATTTTTATTATTTATGAAAATAATTAAATGTTTGCGTATTATTTTTGGGAATTTGAAATTGATTTGAAAATAATTGAACTTTGGGGAAGAATTTTGTTATTTATAAAGATAATTGGGATTTTGACGGGAATTTTTTTTTTTTAATTTGAAAGATAATTGAATTTTAAGAGAATAATTTTATCACTCTTGAAAATAATTGAATTTCTGCAAATATTTGTAATTTTTCAAAAATTGAATTTTTTTTAGTGTCAATCAAAAATTTTAATAACATTCTTCACAGAAATTCAATTATTTTCAACATATAATTTTAATAAAATTTCTGGATAGAATCCAATTATATTTTTAAATAAATTTTAATAAAATTCTATATTAAAATTGAATTATTTTCAATAAAATTTAAATATTAAATTCCACCCGAAAAAATTTATAAGAATTAAATTATTTTCAAAAATTCACATAGAATTCTTCGCAAGAATTCAATTTTTTTTTTTAAAATTGTTATAAAATTCTTTATAAGAATTTAATTATTGTCAATAGAATTTTAATTGAGTTCAATTATTGTCAATAAATATTAAATTGAATTTCTCAAAAGAATTTAATTATTTTCACAAAATTTCCATAAAATACTTCAAACAATGAAATGAATGAATGAATTATTTTCAAAAATTTTAATAAAATTCTACGTAAAAAATAAACAATTTTTGATTCAAAATTGTAAAAATTTACCAAAATTATAAAATGTAATAAAAATAATTACAAAAAGTACAGAAAGTAATTTTGAAAGTTAGCAAAAAAATGTTATCTTTTAACATTAGACAAAATTTCACAGATTCACGCAAAATTGGACCTATAAAATAAATTTATTTCTAATTTTTTTTGTATTAATATTATTGAAATAAATAAAATTCTGTTTTTCTTAGAAAATAGATTGAAATAAAACCGTATTTTGCATTAACATAAATCAGTTTTTCTATAATAATTTATACGTATTTAAATTTAATTTTAAAAACTTTTCATTAAAAATTCTAAAGAAGTTATTTTTCTGAAAAATTTTTATTAAAATTTTGTTGAAATTAGTTGTATTTTTTAATAAATATTTAAATGAAAAATTTTTAGATTATTAAAATTTCATAAAATTGAATTGTAAACAAATGGATTTCAGAAATATTTTAGATGAACTTTTTCTTCTTTAAAATAATTGAATTCTTATGGAGCTTTCTAAAAAATTATATAGAAATATAACTGAATCAGAGAAGAATTTTAGTTGAAAATTCCTTAAAAATAACTGAATTGAAATCTGGAAAATAATTTTGGATAATTCACAATAGCACATAACTGATTAATTATTAAATTTTAAAGGATTTTTGTTTGAAAAATCTTAATTCTTGTGGAAAAATAATAATAGTGATTAAATATTCATTTAAAAAAAAAACTGCTGATGTTTCGAATAATATTACAATTTATATTTAAAAATGAATATATATTTCAAACATTTTTTTTTGTGCAATTATTTTTAGAGTGAATAAAAATATTCTTTAGGGTTAGGAAAAAGGTTAAAGTTATGTCTGGAAATCAGGGGAAAGCTAAAAAATATTTTGAACATTACTTAAACATTCATGTTCTTAAAATGTTTTAGAACCTTATTTTTGTCGAACATGAAACGTTTTGAAAACGTTCTGAGAACTCTTTTGAAACGAACATGGTTTTCTGCCCACTGGGTTGTAAGTGAGTTTACATAAATTAAAAGAAATTCCCCTTTTGCTTTACGGGTATATTTATTGACGAAATAAACTGCTCTTTAAATCCGAATTAGAATTTAATATCAAACATAGCACAATGTTTACATAAAGTAAAATTATACATATGGGTATTTAAAATAATTCATGCCTGAATGGAGTAATCAATCTGTCAATAAAGCTAATCAACGGATGTTTGAAATTGGTGCAGCTCTATAAGGTGTATGAATAATGTATTCACATACAGGTAAACACCGTCATATATTTTAATGAAATACCAGTGATTGGTTTATTAAATTCGGCAAATATTTACTATATAGACGAATAAACAATATAGAGCACTCGATAGATTAATAAGATCAGCGAACCATTGTTTTCGTTAACAGTATTTTATTTTTTGTTATTGTTACACATGGCAAAACATGATGCCAAACGCAGTCCGGAAATTAAAGTGAAAGAATAAAAATTCTGTTATTGAATTTTGATTACAGTGAATCCTCGAATTTGAGAACTTATTTGGGTAGGGTCTTTTTTTTAGGAAATTTTATCCAAAGTACTGGAAAAATATTAAATTTTTAAAATTCATAAGAAAATACATATAGGGATTATTGTGAAATAAACATGGCAGCCTCTGAAGTGAAGAAATAAAGATATAAATGAATATTTTATTTGATAAATAAATATTTATTTGATATAAATATTTGATTGATATAAATATTTGTTCGATAATAGTCAACAAATCCTTTATTTGAATCGAATAATTTTTTCCATCCGATATTTAACTTTGAGTCGATTTTCTCTGTTAGTGTTGCAATTGTTAAAAAAAGTTGTAATTACAAAATCTAATTATCATTAGCTCTCCATATTGATAGCATAATTACGAATAGAATAGGCAAAGAAGTAGAATTGATTTGCGGCACATTTCCGAATTTCCTTTCAGCTAGAAATCAATTTTCCAGTTTCACTTTGGAAACGAAGAGAAAATTGATTATGCGTACATATTGAAACCATAATTTAAAGAGGAGGATGATGTTTCGAGAGCTATTCATCACGAATGTTTTTAAAAAGTTTTGATCTTATGGTGAAGACGAACTGTTTGACTGGAAGGCGATTTACCTTCTTATTCGTTTCCCTTCTTTCCGTAAATGTCAGGAGACTCTCGACTAAAATGCAACTTGTAATAGAAGAGTCGTGTTTCATCCTCGTTATATTCTTCATAGCTTTCATACATTATACAAGATTAAAACAACAACAAAAAAGTGTTTCTTATCATTAACTTTTTCCAAAACTTTTTTTTTTACCTTTGTAAATAGAAACAAAGTGGAAACTTTTCTTAATTAAAGTACGTATATGTATGTAACAGATTTAGGGAAAGGGAAGATGGGGAAAGGGGGTTTATTTTTTTTAAGGGTACGACCCCGAGAGTTATTATTTATTAAGTCTATCGTTTTCGCTCATCATCTTTAAGCGTGAGAAACGAGTTTCACTTTCTTTCAATTTATAAATTTATGCAGGTCGTGGTCTTTCACACAAAGATGATGGCTTTCGCAGTTTTACGTAAAATAGTTTGCAAATCATCAGAAATTATAGGAAGGACATAAATATAGGAGAGAAAGAGAGAGAAGGGCGTAAATATCTGATAGTTTATTACACGAAACAGTTTGATTCCAAAAAAAAAGGAATCGAGTTTTTTTTCCATACAATGAAATAGAACACAATAGGACCAATCATCCTTTTATTTTTATCTTTTGTCTTTCCACGTATCTTTTTCTTTTGTTTGCACACACGAATAAACTAGAAAGAGAGAATTATTAGATACACAGTAATACATGAAAAAACGTAGAGAGCAAACGAAGCAGTACGGAGAACCCCCCCCCCCATCCCCTTTTTCCTACCTTTTAAAGTTTTTCTTTCATTTCTCTAATTTTATGAAAATGGTTTTGGAATATTTTCGAAATATCTGATGATGTCTAAATAATCTTCTAAATGAGTATATCATGTACTTTATGAGAGATGGAATATGGTAATAGTGATAAAATTTGATTAGGAAATTTTCCACTTTATCTCATGGGTCAAGAGTATTTCGTAATTATTCTGTTGATATTGCTATTTTATAATTGAACTGCGCAGGGATTACCTGGGGAAATAAATTATTGTCAGTGTATAATGATTAAATGTATATCATCTCTCGGCATTGAATTTTTTACTTGCGTTCTCTCTTGCTGTCATTTAAAACAATAATTTCTTCATTGATTGATCTTCATATTATTGTTGTGCGCGAGTAAATTATAGCTTTAAATTGTCAAATTGCATAGGAAAGACAAAAGGAATAAGTACAAGTATATAATTGATCTTTAAATCCGTCACTTATTTGGATAAGGTAAATTTCATTTCGTGCAAACAGTCACGATTATAAAAGAAGCATCATTAGAAGAAAATTTCTGCAACAAGATTTTTCATTCTTATAGCCAAAGGGACACTTCTCTTTGATCATTATTTTAATCTTCTTAACTCTATAATCGACTTGAGATGGATTTTTGCAAATCATTATTAATCAGTAGTTGGTTTTTCCAGAACAAAACAAAGAAACAATTAGTTGATTGTCAATAGATTGAGATTAGACAGCAATTAATAAATTTATCAGGCTTTGTACTTATCTACTAACTACTTTTTTACGATTAGAAGCATAAGTAGCTAAGTATATCATTTTACACCAAAAATGGTATTTTGTTGCAATATGAGGAAAGAAAGTCGCATTTTCCGAAAATAATTCGAAAAAATTAATGTTATTCGAGGTCTTCTTTAATAATACAAGGAAATGTTTGTTTAAAATTGAGAAATTCACGGTGGTAATTGTACGCTTATCAATTTTCACTCAAGCAACAGATCGAATATGAATATATACAGTCAAGGCAGAAAATCGTTATAACGTAATCTAAACAAACATTACATAACTCATTAAAAAATCTTCCATTCTATTGTAATACCAAACTAACCGACTCTTAGTTTTCTTTTCCCTAGAAATTGACATTTTAACATATGTGAAAACATAAATGCTAAATGCCAGAACTATGGTGGACATTATAAGATTCACAAGTTAACTATTATTTCTGATTGCACGTCACTTTCTCCCTGATGGAGGAGTTAAAGGTAGCTTCTGTAAAAAGAGATTTTACTTCCAACGCATACACACAATCACACAACAAAAATGAATGCGTTTCATCGTTAATGCACCACTGGAGTCACGTAAAATGTTGCCTACTATGAAATCAACGTAAACCCTAATCATTGGCCAAACAAATTATTTCACATTATTAAAGAAAGGAATTTGAAATTTTTATTCAAAACTGAAAATTATCTTCTATTTCTATTATTTTTTCTAATCATTAGGTTTCCTAAAAATTAAAATTGATTCGAGTATCAATAATAATAATAATAATAATTTGAGTCAAGTTCTGATGATGATAATATTATGCTAATTATGTATAAACGAGGTATCGTTATGGTTTCTCAGTTATGAGACTTGTGTAAATTTCAGTGGCAATGAAGGAATAATTGTGCCCCAGCATGTACTGTACTAACTTGTTTCAAATACAGTGCTTTGCACTTAAGACCTTCCCAATCATGTATTACAGGATTACTCGAATTAGAGGTGCGAATTTAATAGCATGTAGATCGTAATGAGCTTCTGCTAATTCAGATCAAATTCCCCCCATTAGCCACGAATTGATTTATTATTGTCGACTATTCATCTACTATCTATTATTATAATCTCTTCCTATAATTAATTCCCTAATGTTTATAATTATTAAATTAATTCATTAAATGAATAAATCAAGCTTTATTTTTTCATGGGAGCTTAAATATTTTTTAAAATATTTTTGAAAAACTATTTCTGAAATTGTTGAAATATCCTACATAAAATTATTGAAAATTTTTATCATTTTATTGAAAGTTAAAAATTTTAATATTATTACAGTTATGCAACAAAATTACAATTTTCAAAGATTTCAATTTAAAACTGTTTTGAAATTTAATTATTTCTAAAAATTCACACTATAAATTATAACTATTTTGATTTTTACAGGCTTTACACTCATCTACTAAAAGCAACTATTTACTACTTTTTTACGATTTGATACTATTTAAATACTTTTTTAGATTTGTGACACTGAAAGCTACTTTTTTGTTGAGAATTTGCACAACTTTAAATTCGTTAAAAGTTGAAATAAAAAATTATTAAAATTTATTAAAATGAAAATTTTTAGAAATAATTCAATTATTTTCAAAAACTTTTCGAAATTCCATTATTTTTAATATCTGCTATTTTAATAAAATTTTTTACATCAATTCAATTCTATTAAAGAATGTTAATAAAATACTTTGAAAATATTCAAATATTTTCATAAATAATAAAATTTTTGTAGGAAATAAATTATTTAACATACAATTGTTATTACCTTTTTTCGAAAAAAATCAATTTTTTAAAAGAATTTTTAAAAAATTCTTCGCAGGAATTCAATTATTTAACTTGCAATTTGAATGAAATTTCTTAAAAGAATTCAATTGTTCTCAATAATTTTATTGTAATTCTTCGCAAAAATTAAATTATTTTCAAAAATTTTAATAAAATTTTGTAAAAGAATTGGATTTCTTTCAATAATATTTTAATAAAATTACTGGAATTTTTAATAAATCAATTGTTCTCGCAAATAATAAAATTCTTCGCAGAAATTCAATTACTGTCATAATACAATAATTATAATTACAATTATTGTCGTAATACAATTTTCAATGAAATTCAATTATTTAAAATACAATTTTCCTACAATTTTTGCATTAAAATCAGTAATTAAAAAAAATTTCTACAAAATGTTTTGCAAAAATGTAATTATTTTCATAAATAATAAAATTTATCTTAGAATTTCAATTATTTTTTAATTTTTAATACAATTTTAAATGTATTCCCCAAAAAATTCCAATTATTTTTATAAATTTTTTAAAAATTTTTCGCAGAAATTAAATTATTTTCAGTACATTTTGAATAAATGACTTCTTAAAAGAATTAAATATTATTTTCAAAATTTTTAAAGCAATTCTTCCCAGAAATTCAATTATTTTTAAAAATTTTAGTGAATTTCTATATAAAAATTGAATTATTTTTAATAAAATTTTAATAAACTTTAACGAAAAAATTTTTGAGAATTCAAATATTCTCGTAAATATTAAAATTCTTCTTGGAAAATCAATTATTTTGGATATTTAATTTTAATGCAATTCTCCGCAGGAATTTATTTATTTTCTAAATGAAATCCCCGAAAAATGTAATTATTTTTAAAAATGTTAACATTATTCGACGAAAGAATTCAATTCTTTGAAGAAATTTGAATAAAATTATTTATGTGGATTCAATTTTAAGAAATATTTAATTCTTCAATAATTTTTTTATTTTTGTATTTAATTGATTGAATTCTTGTAGAACTTTCTAATAAGAACAAAATTGACTTAAAAATGAATTTCAGTTAAAATTGTAGATAAGGATTAAATATTTAGAAGTGTTATAGTAATTAAATTTCAAAAGATGTTTAAATTTAAATCTTTGAAAATTTTAATTGCTGTAAAACTGTAATAATATTTAAATTTGTATTAAAAAAACATTTATTAATATATTATCTTTAACAAATTTTAAATCCTAGGGAAAAATAGATACCTATTTTTTCCCAGGATTTAAAATTTGTTTTTATTGAAACATTGAAAGTATTGAAATATTTATTATTTAACAATAAATAAATATTTACTATTTATTAATAAATAAATATTTACAATTTATTAATAAATAAATATTTATTCAATATTTATTTATTTATTTCAATAAACTTGAAAAGTAAAATATTTTAGTTCCATCATAAAATCCGAAGACTGAAAATTCTAAGAGTCGTAAAGAAGCTTTGAATTGGCAATCATTCGGATTTAATTTGAGGAAAAAAATCTAAATCCGAAATTATGTTAGAATTCGTAATCCATTTCTTGTTTAATAACTAAACGTCCGGTTAGAAATCTTAATCCGAAGTGAATCCGGAATAATCTAAAATTTGTATCTATGTACTTTAGAAATTCGCACTTAATTTTAGGTCACGAACAGTAATAGGTAATAATTTATTTCTCGGAGAGCAAAATTTACCTTCGCTTAATTGTGTATTTATCCCGGATTATTGAGAACTAAAACCAGATTTCTTACATAGTTTACTCACATAATTTACATCTCACTGTGCAAAGTAAATTTAGACTAATGATGATGTATTTGAATCGAAATAGGTTCCAATTTCCGAATTATTTCAGACTAATTTTTTCTGAATTTAAATTTCTAAGGATATCAAATTGAGACAAAAAGCGTATCAAAATTGTTGCGAAGCAATGTTTTGATACGTTTTTTTTGTCTCAATTTGATATTCTAAGAAAAATTGTACAGATATGCAGTCGTTAAAGTGAAACATTGTAAGAACAACAATATATTCCGAAGAATATATATTCAATGTTTATTAAAGTAAAATAAAATTTACACAGTGTCGTAAATTTAACAGTGTCTTCATTTTATAATTTGAGGATTTCATAATGTCTGCCTTATTAGATTATTTATTGTCCACAAATTCAACGCCTCTCGAGTCCCTTGTCACGAGCGAGTTGCGTGTCGGGGAAATTGTCCTTTAAACTTTACGAGGCTTGTAATAATTCACATATTTGAGAAAGTTTAAACATCCAGGCTTTCTATAAGGACTTTATGAGAGCTTATGGCACTTTTCTGTCGATGTAGATAAATTTTGAATTTACCTCGATCGTTAAAGTTTCGCTTGGTTCGGTGCGTTATATTATTCGTTCGACAATATACGTATATATATATATATATGGAACTATCCGGATGTTTTTGTCCATCCACAGAGTCATAAACGTATTGCGAACGAGTATGAATTCTCTCTCTCTCCCAAAAATTCTCTATTTTCGGCTGTTTTCTCGGGTTTAACATTATAAACACACGTATGAAAATAACATCAATTTACTCACAAAACACGAGATCATAAATTTTCCTTTTCACTTGCATATAATATTATGAGTATAATTCCAAATTCTGTTCGCTCTTTCAACAATATTCTAGTGTATACTTGACTCACTAATTAGCCCGATGTTATTAAATCATACCGATTCTAACTAATTTATGAATTTACTTTTTTCTCTCTATGGTAGAATTTTCTCTATCAAATTTTCGTTATGAATTTTCGAAAATCAAATTTATCATAATTTTAATAGCAAATATGGAAAATATAATTGAATTAGGTAGTTGAAATTTTAATGCAAAATCTAAATGAAAATTAATTGACAAAAATTATATTAAAATATTTGATAAGAAAGTAAAGCTTTGAATTTTTTTTCTCGTGACTTTTTGAAATTTAATTATCAATATTTTTAATGATGTATTTCCGAAAATTTTAAATCTACAAAAATACATTATAATTTTTTCTAAAAATCTATTTTTTAGAATTATTCTTAGAAATTTTGGAGAATGCAATTATAACTGTAGTAAAATCTTTCAAATGTTATTTTTGAATAATTTTTTTACATTACTTTTAAAATTTATAATTATAAAAACGTTTTTGAAGAATAATTGAAATTTTGTAAAATTTTATTGAAAGTTATTGATTTTTTTGAAGTATTTCATTATCATCTTTACAAACTAAAAATTCGAAGAATTTCTATAGCAAATTCGAAAAAGAGTTGAATTCTCTAAAATTTCAATAAAAAATCTTCAATTGAAAAATAACTTCAAGAAATTGTATTATGTTTCTTTTTAAATAGTAATTTTTAGAATGTTTTCATTATAATTTTTTTAAACTCAATTATTTTTAATTACATTTTCCAGAAAATTCAAATATCTACAAACAATAAAATACTAAGGAATTAAATTTTATAAGATTTTAATTTCACATTTTAAATTCACTTATTTTGAAAAAAATTGAATTTTTCAAAATTATGATAAAAAAAAATTCTAGGAACAAAAGAAGTTTCGGACAATTTAAAAAAAACTAAAAAATTTTTTGAAGAAGTTTTTTAAAAAATTTTTGAAATGATTGGATTCTTTAATCAGAATTTAAATAAATGTAAAGAAAAAGATTTCTTAGTTTTTATCTAATCATTAAACAAATTGTTAAACAAAGTTCTTCAAAAAGTTTATGAAGTTCTTTAAATATTGTTCAAAATTTTTTCTAACGAATTCAATTATTTTCGAAAAATTACATTGCAATATTTTTAAAGAACTAATTCTTAAACTTTTATTATCATAATTTAAAAAAAATCCTTTTTCTCAAAATAAAGACATTAACATTTTTTAAGGATTCACAAAAAACTTTTATTTAAATTTTTGAACAAGTCATTATTTTACTATTTGTAATTAAAATTATTCAACGACTTCATTATTTTGCAATATTTTCCAAAAATTCTTTTAAAAAGTTTTACTAATTTTAATTATTTGTAAGTTTTTCAATCAGTTTATTTACATATAATTAAAAAATCTATTGTTTTAAAAAATATTTAGAAATATTTAAAAAAAAATCATTTTAATTATTTTTTTATTATTATTTTTTAAAAATCAATTATTTTCAATATTTTTAATAATTCACCATAAAAATTTAAAAAAAATTATGAAAAGTTACTA
The DNA here is from genome assembly GCA_032872505.1 of Leptopilina syphax. Classification (NCBI taxonomy): domain Eukaryota; kingdom Metazoa; phylum Arthropoda; class Insecta; order Hymenoptera; family Figitidae; genus Leptopilina; species Leptopilina syphax. The sequence continues at coordinate 42,155,507 of CM065469.1, forward strand.
TTATAAAGTTATTTATACCTAATTATAAAGTTAAAGTATTATAAAGTATGAATTTTTGTTTTTAAATAATTGAATTCTCGAAGAACATTCGAAAAATTTTTCAAAAGAATTAATTTTAGAGAAGAAGTTTAATAAAAAATTTTATAAAATAGACGGAAAAAAATTTCTCGTGGAACAGCGATAATTTTCTCTAAAATAACGAAAGTCTTAAATGAAGCAACTAAAAATTTCGCTAATCTAATGATAAATTTGTGGTTGTTCCAGGTAAAATATTTTTAGCGTGTAATTAAATTTTTTATTCGATTATAGTTGTAATTTTTGAAAAAAAATTAAATTCAAAAGAATTGACATTTTTAAATTTTTAATTCCTGCATGGAAAAATTGAATGACAATAAATTTACTAAATAATTATTTAAATAATTATTAATTAAATAAAAATTATTTAAATAATTATTTATTCAAATATTTATTTAGAAAAATGTATTGAATAAATATTTGAGTAATTAGTTATTCAAATATTTTTGTAATATTTACTAAATAAATATTTAAGTAATTAATTAACAGTAAAACCGTGAACGATTTGGCCCTGAATATAACACTGAAAAAAAAATGTATTCGATTCAAGTAAATATTTATTTGATAATAGAAAACTAATCGTTTGTTTGAATCAAATAAATCTTTTTTTTAGTATAAAAAAATAATATATAAATTCTTCTAACAAAAAGAGAAACTAAATATTTACGCGACATGAATACTTATTATAATCCTTGAACTTTCAGAAAAGATACAATCAAAAATATGTCCTTCTCCAAAAAACCATAATTGATTAGAAATTAGTCCAATTGTTATGGAAATCAGCTTTGCACGATAAATTTAGTAATTTCCCAAAGCGGAGATCGTTGAAATTCAAGGAATTAAGTTTAATTCCAATATCGGAAATTCGCGTTGTCGAATAATGTTCGAGATGAACTCATGTGCATTCAGAGAATCACACACATACAGAAATTGTTGTAGCAGGTGCAATTTTCCAACAAGTGGAAAAAAGAAGGAGAAAAAGAGAACGAAAGAAAGAAAGAAAGAAAGAAAGAAGTTGAGTATGGAGGAAACAAGTGTATAGGGTAAACTGCTTGCGAAGTCAAAGTTTCCATGCTCACAGCAATTTTATATTGCTACGCAATAAAGAACCCTCAGTATTCTACTTTTTCGTTACTCACACAAGGCACCTTTGTGAATTCTCTTCACAGCAAAAAATAAAAATAAAAAAAACCTCGAGACCGGAGAATTTATATCGAAGGAAAATTTTTCAATTATCACTAATGACTTTTTACAAACGTCCTTTGTAGTTAGTACTCCATATAACAATTATTAGATCTTAAATGTATTTTTTTATTATTTTTCAAAAAAAAAAAATTAATTATTTACTTTTTTAATTAATTTTTCAAACATTATTTACTACCTTTTTCTTTTTTGCGCACACAATTTTATTTCTCTCTTCAGAGGGTGGGTGTATTGAAAAAATATAATACACAAGAAGGTTGTGTATCGTGTTTTATATAAAATATCGTTGCGGTTGCAATTTTCGCAGAAAAATCATCTATACGAGTATGTGATATACTGTCTATACGTTATTTGTATCGTCTCCTCTTTTTTAAAAAATTGGCGTTTGTCTGCAAAAAAAAAAAGCTTATACCGAGTATATGAAATGTGACTTTTGCGGAACTTATGGTCTATATGTTGCGAGTCTTGAAATTCAATTTCTTCAATGCTTTCAGTTGTGTTATAGCACAACACACATATACACATGCCTCGATTTTCCCGAGACCAGCATGACCAATAAAATTACACTTTTTACAACAGGTACGTGTATCAAGCAGGCACAAAAGGAGTGTTTATCGAGTTTTCTTGCATCTCTATATAAAAATACTTGGCTCTATGGGTTTGCGTCTATTTCCATTCTTTAACTTCACAAAAGTTAAACGTGTTCTCTTGGAAAAAGTGCCTCCGAAAAATTTGGTTCAACTCTTTTAGTCAATATCTGGTATAAAGGAATATTGAAAATGGATAATATAGAGAAAATTTATTTTCATATAAAATAAATTGAATTAGGAAAATATTTAGAATTTTTCTTTTCTTTTATATTCAGTTTCTATACAGTAATTCGAATAGTTTTGATAAATAAATATTTGAATAATTAATTACGCAAATATTTGTTTAGTAAATTTTTCTAAATAAATATTTGAATAATTAATTACGCAAATATTTATTTAGTAAATTTTTCTAAATAAATATTTGAATAATTAATTACGCAAATATTTATTTAGTAAATTTTTCTAAATAAATATTTGCATAAATAATTATTATAATTACTTAGTAAAACTGTTATTTATTTTTCCGCGTAGGAATTAAAATTTCAAAAATATCAATTTCAAACCTTCTGAATTTAATTATTTTTAAAAATTACAACTGCAATTGAATTAAAAATTTAATTACACGCTAAAAATTTTAATTCTTGAACAACTACAAATTTTGCTATATTAGCGAAATTTTTAGTTGTTTTCGTTAAGACTTTTGCTATTTTAGAGAAAATTATCTTCTTCCATATAAAGAGTTATATACTGAAAAAAAATTATTTGATTTAATTATAATCGATTACTTGTCTATTACAAAACGAATATTTCCTTAAATCAAATAATTTTTATTTATATCAATAAAATGGTATTTGCTTCAAACACTAAATTTATTGGTTTAAAAGTTGATTTAAATAAAAATTATTTGTTTCAAGTAAATATTTATTTGGTAATAGATAAATAATCAGTTATTTGAATCAAATACATTTTTTCAGTGCAGTAGAAATTTTTATAAAAAAATTGGGTAATTGTTTAGAATCACGACTTTTGCCAATTTTAAATGAAAATTATTTGATTCAACATTTATTTGATAATAGATAAGTAATCAGTTATTTGAATTAAATAAAAAAATTGATTTTTTGTATTTCAATAATTAAATTGTCGAGTAAATTTCTGGAAATTATTGAAAATAATTGATTTAAAAAAAGATTTTAATTAAAAATTCTAGAAATTAAATTTTTGAAAAGTTGTAGAAGGAATTTCTAATTAAATTTCAAAATTCTGAACAATTCCCTTTTTCAAAAAATTCCAATTAATTTTTTTTTTTAAATCAGTATTTAATATACAGTTAATTGAAAAATTTTTAAATGATCGAAATTTTGTAAAATTAAATTGAAAATAATTTGATTTTAAATTGTAATTTAAGTGAACTGTTTTCTTCTTTTTTGAATAATTTAGGAATTTTCTGATAATTATTAAAAATAATAGATTTAGAAAAGAAATTAGGTTAAAAAATTTCTGGAAAATAATTAAATATTGGATGAATTGTACTAAAAATTTATAGAAATATTAAATTTTGAAAGGTTTAAAATTTTTATTTTTAAAGACTTGATTTTTGAATAATTTTAGTTAAAAGTTCTAGAAAAGAATTAAATTTTGGAAGAATTAATTTTTTAATTTTTTAATTTTTAAATTAAAATTGTTGTCATTTTTAAAAGTGATGAAATTTCATAATGTTTATAAAATTGAAATTTTCAAAAATTTTAACTCTTGCAGAAAAAATATATAAAAGTATTTAAATATTAATTCAAAAAGACTGTTGAAGTTTTCGAGTAATCGAATTTAGAAATTTCGAAAAGAAATGGTTTTTGAGAAATTGTAATTAAAATTTTTTGAAGATAGTTGAATTTCCAAGTGAAATTGAAAAATTCTCAAACAATTGTAAATTTCATGAAATTTTAAGATTTTCTAAAAATAAATTTTATATTTTAAAGAATTTTATTACAATTTTTTAAAATTAGTCACGTGTATCCGTTCAGGACGTTCAATTTATAAATATTAATTATATAAATAGAAATTTATAAATAATAGAAAAAAAACTTTCTTTTCCAGGAGATTAAATTAAATATCGAAAATCAAAAAGACATTTCTACACATTCTAAAATGAAGAGTTTGTTCTAAATTTTTGTCTTTTTTCCCCAAGAACAAAAGAATACACTATTTCTGTCGAGCTGTAAAATCTGACATGACCCGTTTCTTATCAATTTTCTTCGGCTTCATTTGGCATGAAAGCAATCGGACGAGAAAAATAAAGAATAATAAACCAGACAAAATATGACACAAGTCATATAATCGATTTCACAATGAGAAGAATTGAACAACTTTTCAAAAAAAAAAGAAGGGTGAATCAATACTTTTTTTTGCCCGAAAAAATATAGGTCACCCTCTGATTTTATTTCCTTTTACTATATACACACAGAGACAACATTGAACACAAGTACCATCACAAAGTTGAATTATTCACTATAAAAGCGTTTCACAAAAGAAGATAATTGAAACTCTGCTCAAATTACGTAGAAGGCAACTCTCAATTTTTAGCTGCCCTGTATTTTCGAAATTTTGTTACCAACTCTCTCTCTACATATATATATATATATACGTAGACGCAATTAACTTTGGATTTTATCCGATTTTCTAGATTCCTTCTTGTTATTTTTAACTGTGCTAATACTTTTCCAATTATATATTTTATACAAAAGGCAAAAGGTTGAAAAAGTGATTTTTATTATTTATCAGAGAAAGGTCACTGGTCCAGATATACGACATGTGTCATTCATGATGATGAACGCAAACGTCATTGATTCCTAATGAACTGATTGATGCAAGGTGAGAGAGTCACGTTGCTCAATTGGAAAGGGAATATTCAAACTGATTCCCACATGGTTTCACTTCCTGAATTTCCTATTTATCACTTGTGGATCAACATTATTTTTATTTAGAATTCAAACTCCCAGGAGGTGCATCGCGTGTATTTTTGATTAAAACTACAATGAGGTCACAAAAAAAAGTAGAAAAAATACCTTCTCAATTAAGTAAAAATTTCTGGATCAATATTTATATACACTTTCCTCGCCTGGCAAACAAGAATAATAGAATAAATTTAAAAATTCCAATTCAATTAACTTGATGTCAATTCATGGTTGCCACAGGTCTGGGAATTCAGGGAAAAGTCAGGCATTTTTATTAAAAGTACTGGAAATAATTAAATTTTTAGAATTCATAAGAAAATTCTGAATTTTGGTGTTTCTTTTTTGCCTCATAAATTATGAAATTACCACAAAACCTTCAATTTTTTCTACTTCTGACAATAATTTCTGATTACATAACTTCATTCATAAATAGATGAACTTCAAAAGGTATTAATTTTATAAAAATTCAAAAATGTTGTAAAACTTCAATTTTGAATAAATTTAATTAGAAATTTTAAAGAACTTAGATTTTTGAAAAATTGTAATATTTCAAATTCTTCTGAATTTAGTTAAATTTTTTAATATATAATTAATTATTAAAAATAATGGATTTATAGAAGAATTTTAGTTAAAAAAATAAAAAAAATGCATTTTTGAGAAGTTACAAATGATTGCAAAAACTGAATTATTTCAAAAATTTTTTTAAATTCTCATCAACATTTCAATTATCTTTATAAATATTAAAATTCCTCTCCTAAATTCAATTATTTTAAAAAATTTTCCTCAATTCAATGATTTTCAATATCTACTATTTTAATAAAATTTTTCAAAAGAATTCAATTATTTTTTTAAAAAATGTTGATAAAATTCTAAGCAAACATTAAATTATTTTCATAAATAATATCAATTTCACAGGAATTCAATTATTTTCAAAAAATTTAATAAAATTCCGAGCAAGAATTCAATTATTTTTGACAGAATTTTAATAAAATGCTTCTTATAAATTCAATTCTCTTTAAAAATTTTAAGAAAATTGTTTGTTAAGAATTCAATTATATTTATAGAAAACAAAAATCTTGGCAGGAATTTAATTATTTTGAAAAATTATAATAAAATTCGTAGCAATAATTCAATTATTTTCATAAATAATAAAATTTTTTACAGATATTAAATTACTTTAATCAAATTCCTCGAAAAATAATATTATTCTTGAAAATATTAATGATTGTTGAAATAATTCAATTGTTTAATTAACATTTAAACTATTTTTTTTTTAAATTTTGTTTATTCGAATGAATTCAATTATTTTGATACCTAAATAACGAAATTCTTAACAGAAATTCAATTATTTTCAAGAATTTAAATAAATTCAAATATTTTTATGAATAAGAATATTCAATAGAAGAATTCAATTATTTTATAAACTCTTTGCAGAAATTAAATTATTTTCAAAAAATTTAACAAAATTCTGGGCATAATTTCAGTTATTTTAAAAAAATTTTCGCAATTCAATAATTTTTAATAATCTTCTATTTTCTTAAAATTTATCAAAAGAATGTAATTATTTTAAAAAAATTTTGTCAGTTCAATAATTTTTAATAATCTACTATTTTAATAAAAATTTTTCCAAAAGAATACAATTATTTATAAATTTTTTATAAACTTCTTATTGCAATAATTCGATTATTTAAAAAAATTTAATAAAATTTTTGGCCAAATTGCAATTATTTTCAAAAATTTTCATCAATTCAATGATTTTCAATATCTACTATTTGAATAAAATTTTTCCAAAGAATTCAATTATTTCAAAAAAATTTTGATAAAAAAAACATTTAAACATTTAACATTTAAACATTTTTAAACATTTAATTATTTTCATAAATAGTAAAAAATTAACAAAAATTCAATTATTTACAAATTTGTTATAATTTCTTCGATACTAATACCATTATTTCCATAAACTATACAATATTTTTTACAGAGATTCAATTATTTTCATAAATAATAATATTCTTTTTAGGAATTCAATTATTTTCATAAATAATAATATTCTTTTTAGGAATTCAATTATTTTCATAAATAATAAAATTCATCGCAGAATTTCAATTTTAATCGAATTCCTCGAAAAATGTAATTATTCTTAAAAATTCTATTAAAATTCGTCGAAAGAATTTAATGATTTAAAAATTTATTCATAAAATTCTTTATGAGAATTAAATTTTGGGAAACATTCAATTATTCAAACAAATATTAATTTTTGTATTTAATTGATTGTAAAATAAATAAATAAATAATTGAATTTTCGTAGAATTTTCTAATAAATATTGATTAAAAAATGGGTTTCAGTTAAAATTTTAGATAATAATTGAACACTAAAAACATTACAGAGTAAATTTTTTTAGAAATAATTTAATTTTGAAAAGGTTTTAATTTAAATTCTTTTGAAAATCTGAATGTTTTATACTTTTAACTAACAATTCTGCAGAATTAATTTATTTTGAAATAGTTTAACTGAATCTTTTTAAAAATTATTTCATGTTCTTATTTTCTAATATATGATTAATTGAAGAATTTACGAATAAACAAAATTCCGTGTAAAATTGAATTTTAGTTAAAAATTCTAAAAAGTAATAATTGAATTGAATTGATGAAAATAATTTTGAAGAAGTTATAGTAACAGTATTCTTAAAAGTTATTGAATTTTAAAAGGTTTGAATTTGAATGTTTTGACGAATATTAATTTCTACGAAAAATAAAAATTAAATATTTATTTAAAAAAGAAGTTCTTGTTGTTTTCGAATAATTTTACAATTAATGAAATTCGTAAATAAATGTAATAGAACATTTTTTTGAGTATCTAATCATTTTCAGAGTGAATTAATATTTTTTAGCTTCAGGGAAAAAGAAAAAATTTTGTCTGGAAATCAGGGAAAAACAAAATTAAATTTTTGTAGCAACCCTGCAATTGATTTAAAATTAAAAAAAACCCCTAAATCAGATGACAAGCAATAAAATATTGTTCACATATCAAAAAGATGACGCAGCATTTGGTGTTACTGACACACCAAATTTTTTTTTATACGTGTTCTACAAGTTTGATAAGATTCCGGTGAATTTTGTTATTGGTGGAAAAAGTTACTAGTTACAGAGATGTGTCAGCCGTTGAAGAAATTAGTGAGCTAGTTTTCTGAGCTCGTAACCTTCCGGTGTAGAGTCGGAAGTAGTCGTTCGACGAGGCCAATTCAAGAGGAGCTACTTCTACTCTATATATAGAGAGAACTAAAGAGAACGAAGAAGCGAGAGAGAGCAAAGAAAGAACAAGAATGAAAAAAAAGTGAGTGTTGTTCCCTTGAGACTGAAAACGAAGTGTTGCTTAAGCAGCGAGAGACGTGGCGAACAGGAACGTAATTATTATGACCGAAGTTACGTATTCGGATGTTCTTCCGCCCCAAGAATCTTTCTCACATACTAATCTAATGCGCGTAAGAACAATGGCTTTGCCCTCTCAAACGAGTGATTCTCATATTATGCAAATATCATTCTTTTCGAGCACACACACAAACAGTATATACATATACTCTATGAAGACCAATAAAAAGGAGATTTAGAAAAATAACATCTTTGACGAAATTGCTGATACTATCATGGCAATTTTGATTTTTTATAAACTATTATTTATTCTAGCAACAATTCGCGTGCTAAAGAACGCGGCTAACTTCCTTACTTGCTTTTTAAGTAAAATTGGCAATTTTAAAAATAATAGAATTTAAAAATTATTAATTCAAATTTTTTTCATAACTAAAATAACTTTACAACATTAAAAAAGATCCTAAAGTTCTGAACGTTCAAATGAACGAAATTTATTTATTTCTTCTACAAATTAAATTTTTATTGCAATTATTTTGCGTCACTATCCAAAAAATTAATAACTGAGTTTCTAACCGTAAATATTTCAGTTTTTAAATTTTTTGTGATTAGTAATTTATAAAAATATCTTCAATAAAAAATATTTCGTTCATTTGAACGTTCAAAACTTGGGGAACATCATTAAAATATGAATTGGAATATCTATAACTTTATGTAAAAATAAAAATTTTTTGTTAATTAATCATTTTTTTAATCTAAAAAAACTCAAAAGATTTTTATTACCGTTTGTTTCTATTATTAGATATTAATGTATTGTTAAATATGTCAGTTACCATATTAATGTCCCAAGAAAGCAAAAATGAAATTAATAAAAAGTCAGGGAAAAAGTCAAGAAAAGTCAGGAAGAAGTCAGGGAATTTTTTTCTCAATTGTTGTTAGACAATTTTTTTTCATTATTAGAAAAATGGATTTATAGAAGAATTTTAGTTAAAAATACAAAAAAATTGAATTTTGAATAAGTAACAAACGATTGTAGAAAATCAATTATTTTTAAAAAAATTAAATTCTTTGCAGAAATTCAATTACGTACAAAACTTTATAAGAATTCTAGTCTGAAATTTCAATTATCTTTATAAATAATAAAATTCTTCTCCAAAATTCAATTATTTTCAACTTAAACATTTAGTTATTTTTATAAATAAAACCAATTTCACAGGAATCAGGGTGTCTAACGGTCAAGGAAGCTAGGGAAGTCAGGGAATTTTATTGGTCATGGAAAAGTCATGTAAAAGTCAGGGAATATCAGAGAATTTCATTGAAAGTCAGGGAAATTTCTAAAAATTTAAATTTTTTACCAAAGAGTAGAGACTATTAAATATGTAAAGTGTTTTTCAAGAGCCCAAAAATATTGAAGATAAATGCCATAAAACAAAAGAGAAAATGTTGAATTTTAAGAAATTCGGTTTTTTGAATTTTTGATAATTTTTAATAAATTTAAATTTTTTACCAAAGAGTAGAGACTATTAAATATGTAAAGTGTTTTTCAAGAGCCTAAAAATTTTAAAGCTAAATGCCATAAAAAAGAAGAAAAAATGTTGAATTTTAAGAAACTCGGTTTTTAGAATTTTTGATAATTTTAGATAATTTTAAATTTTTTACCAAAGAGTGGAGACTATTAAATATGTAAAGTGTTTTTAAAAAGCACAAAATTATTGAAGCGAAATGCCATAAAACAGAAGAGAAAATGTTGAATTTTAAGAAATTCGGTTTTTTGAATTTTTGATTATTTTTAATAAATTTAAATTTTTGACCAAAGGGTGAAGACTATAAAATAAGTAAAGTGATTTTGAAGAGCCCAAAAATAGTGAAGCTAAATTCCATAATCAGTGCTCGATATCTTCATGTTTTATAATAATATTTTTATTAGTTGTTGAATTTCAAAAGGTTTAAAATTGAAATTTTTGAAAATCTTCATTCCTATGGAAAAATAATAATGATTAAATATTTATTTAAAAAAGAAGTTATTGATGTTTTCGAATAATTATACAATTAAATGAATTTGTAAATAAAGAATAAGAATCAGAATATTCTTTAGAGTCAGGGAAAAAGTCCAAATTTTGTCTGAAAATCAGGGAAAAACAAAATTAAATTTTCGTGGCCACCCTGAATTAGAATTAGAATTTATATAATTAAATGGAAAGAAAGTGAAACGTTTTCCTATGGAAATAGAATACAAAGTACAGAGAAAATAGAAAATTAAAAATGAAAATAACAGAATAAGAGTTGTTGTATACGCAAAAATATTTTTTCGAGCCTAATGATAAATCGTCCAAGCGCCCATCCTGCCGGAAGGACGTTCCGAAAAAAAGCCTTTTAAAAAAAGGGAATCCAACTTTTCTTTTCTGGCACTCCTTGGGATTAAAGTAGACGAAAATACGAAAAAATCCATATTTTTGACTTTTTAAAATAATAATTTTAATCATTTTTCAAAGCCTTCAAACTTGCTATGTTTTTAAACAGTGAAAAAAACATTTTTTCGTAAATTTAATGTAAAATCCCCAAAAATCAATATTTTTTGACCGGACAAGTCTGTTTCTCTTCAGAAACGTTCCAAGAATGAAACCTAATTTTTTAATTAAAAAAAAATTCATTTTTAATATTTTTCAATATATTTGAGTAATACTCAGGCGCGAGTCCCTTAGAAATTGCTCTATAAAATTAATATGGAAGCAGATAAATATAAAACTAAGTATATCGTTGGAAAGGTAATGAAACAAGCTTTCAAATGATGTAAATATCGAGTTTTTAAATTTATAAACCTGGGCTAGGTAGTCTCTTAAATAAAGCGAAAAGCGTCCTGCCGGCAGGACCGGGCTTTGTCATTCTGTGACTAAAAATTATGTGAATTTTTGGAAAATTGAACTTCTTCATACTACCCAGCCCTTAGTTTTGAACTTACAAGCTCGATATTTATATGCGCTGAAAGCTTGTTTCGTTACCTTTCCAATGATATATTTCGTTTTTTATTTATCTGAATCCATGTTAGTTTTCTTTAGTGATTTCGGAGGGACTCACCTGAGTCTTTTTCGTCCTGCCGGAAGGATGTTGGACGATCTATCACTAAAGGTTTAAGTGTCTCTCTTCGAAGATATTTAAAGAGAAAATTTGTTGCTGTATCGTGGGTACACATTTGACTTTATCTTGTTTAAGATTTTTTGTATTGTGAAGATACTTGACTTGTCCCCTACAGCATGTTACATACTACATGTTAGATGGAACTTTTTTTTTTTTTTTTTTAAATATAGTTGAACATCACGAAGACATCCAAGAGAACGTTTCGAAATCTTCAATACAATACTATTATCACAAGAATACTTATATATGATTTCTGTTTTAGACACATGATGCATGTCACTTTATGGAAGCGTCGAACATTTTCTTATACGTGAGAATTTAAATGTTACGACAAAGAAAGAGAATCTTTTTCTTCTGATTTTATCAAAAAGTGTTAAAAAGTGTTTATAATATTTTGGTTAGGAAATTTTTCAATAGTATTTAATATAGTCATGAATTAATTTTTATGAATAAAATATTAAAATGTATGTGGCAATGAATAAAAACAGAATAATTTTCTGTTTTCTTTAATCAGATGTTTCTGAAGTAATTATCCATGTAATTATAGCATTTCCGCTTTTTTTTGGTGTAGGGAAAAAAATTAGGAAAAGTTTTTCGAATATCAGAATATGAAATAAATCAAAATTTATCTATTAAATGAAAATTCTCTTAACTTGTTACTCATTTATTTTAATTATTATTAAATGAATAAAAATTTATTTATTTAATCAAAATTCCCTTGACTTGTTAAATTTTTTTTTAATTAACAGAAGTTGAAAAGTAATTATTTTCCGTTTATATTTTCACAACACCATTGTTTATTAGAATGAAGAATTTTAACAATGAAAATAATATTGATAATCGATAATTGACCGAATTGTAAATTTTTTAATTTAAATAAATCTTTTGTTTTCTAAATTCTAGTTTTAATTTTACATTTAGCAATACATATTTTATTAATTTTATTTCCTGATAAGCGATTTTGTTATGTCAATATATCGAATAAATAATTAATTTTTCAATTTCTGTTATTGAGAAGTTCTGTTAATTAGGAGACTTTTTATTTACAATATTCCGAGATTTGAAAAACTTTTCTTAATTAATTTTTTCTGTACTTGTACCATAGAGAAAACGGACATCGTATAATTATATAATTACTTTCAAAACGTTTGATTAAAGGAAGCAAAAAACTGTATATTTTTATTCATTTACTAAAATTAATTCACGACTATAATATTAAAATATTTCTTTAAATAAATTTTAACTTATGAGTTTAAATAATTATTAGTTCAAATTTATTTGATTTAAATAAAATTTTTTCGATTCAAGTAAATATTTATTTGATAACAGACAGTAATCGTTTATTTTAATCAAATAATTTTTTTTCAGTGTATAAAAATAATTTAATATATAATATAAAATGGGTGAAAAAAAACTAAATGGGGGAAAAATTACAGGAAAAAAATTAAAAAAAAATTTTTTTTTTAATTGTTTAGGGTCAGTGAGTGGCGGTAATAAAATAGAAAGAAATATTTTTAAAAAAGGAACAAAATGAAGATTTAAATTCAGAAAATTCGAACTAGTAGGAATTGATTGAGGAACCTAATGCATCGTAAAAGCCGAGACGATAAAGAGCGCAAGATAAAAAGTCAGGACTGCAATTCGATTTGATCTAACCGCGCACAAAACGTAAATGCCAATTAATCATCAGATTAACGTTCTATGTCGAGACAAGAACTTTCGATATCGACTCCATACGTTTGCCTGCACTAATTTCCTCGTACTTCTCTAATTTAATTGATCCCCTAATAATTGCCAAATTTAACACATGCATTTCGAATAATAATAACAATAATAATAATAATAATAACAACAACAACAACAACAACAACAACAACAACAACAACAACAACAACAACAACAACAACAACAACAACAACAACAACAACAACAACAACAACAACAACAACAACAACAACAACAACAACAACAACAACAACAACAACAACAATAATAATAATAATAATAATAATAATAATAATAATAATAATAATAATAATAATAATAATAAATTATTGTTATTTTCAAATTAAGTAAAACGTTAATTTATTTTAAAGATTTTACATTTTACTCTTTCTTTTAATTACAGAAAATATGTAATTTGCAAGAGTAAAGATTTAAATCAATTTTTTTTGTTGAATTTTTTATTTACTTATTGATATTTCCTTTATCTTCTTCCGTAGACTGTAATTTTTTTTTTGTAATTTGTAATGAAAATTTTTATTACATGCTACTTTTGCTTTAAAATTCCGTAAATATATCCGAAGTAAATTGCAGTAAAAAATTAATAAAATTAACTTCGGACTCGGTAAGATTTCCATTAAAAATTTAATATTAAAAGTTTTTATTAGTATTATTATTATATTATTTTTATTGTTGTTGTAAATTTCATAACATTTTAATGAAGTAAAATTTATTCTGGAAATAGTGCAATATTAGACAAAAATTCGAAATACTTTGGGGTTTAGTTCGTAAATGGTAAAAGTTACTATATATTTATTGCCTTGGATGAAAAAAAACTAAATTTTATTTTTAAGTTTAAAAACTCTGAGAAATAATAGAAAAAGATTTAAAATTTTTAAAAAACAAAATTTTTTCCAAAATTTGCAGATAAAGTAAGAATTTTTTTCTATAACTAAAAATTATTCTAACTTAAAAAAAATCCAATTTTGTAAAGTTCTACTTAAAAATAAAGAAAAAGGGGAGAAAATGTATGATTGTAGGTGTTTAAGGAGATTTTATCAATTTAAGGAGATAAAAAGGGAGGAAAGAGGGAAAAGAGGGGATTTTGGATAATAGAAATTAATTTCCAATTCTACAATTAAAATAATCACTATTTGTTATCAAAGTTTATTTTTACGGAATTATTAATCAAGCGTTTTAATAAAATTATTTGCGAGTTTGAAATTTGGAGAAAACAAAATCGAATATTTATAAGAGAGCAGTTACTTTTGCGAAGTGCACTATAAAAATGTTATAAGTTCACCCACACACAGACTATATATAATATAAAACGAACGATAAATAAAATATCGTCGCGCATTACAAAGAGAAAAGTGAGTGGACTCAAAGTTAAAAACCAATTTAAAGTTACAATCGTTTGTGCACGTTGAAATGGAAATGTTTTTTCTTCTTTTCTTTTTTTTTCGTCAAACAGAAGTAAAGGGGAATACTACTTTACATTTTATTACTTTAGTCTCTATTTTTACGTGAACGAATACTTATTCATCTTGAAATTTTTAATATCTGAATTCAATGAAATGATTCTCTCGTGTCATTATATTCTATATTCTTCTCGAACAAAAGAATATAAATTCATTAGAGTATATAATATTGAATGAACATGTTTTTATTGTGATTTTTTAAAATTTAATGAATGAGGAAAATTCTTTTATTTCCGCTATATTTTCTTTATGGAATTAAAGTTGATTTTTCTAGTAATCTAATTAGTCTCTTCTTTTGTGAAAATTTTTTTTAATTCTTTATAAAAAAAATCCTTTTTTTAAATATTTTACTGCAGTTGAAATAATATTTCTTTGTGGTCATCATTTTTTTTTTATTTTTTTATTTTATGGTTTGCTTGATATTTTTGTATGAAATATATTTTATATGGTAATAGTGTATCTGTGTATAACGCTTTTTGAATATGGTAAAAGCTATTTCAATTTTCAGTATTTGAATGTTTGATCTGTCTATATAGAAAAAATTTGATAGATATATTAATATATATATACATTTCGACCATTGGTGTCGGAGTGATTTGTTACAAATTGATAAACAAATAATGATAACAGGTATATCATACTGTGCAGTGTTAAATATTTTAAAGTTGATCAACGAGAGTCACATATTTTTAAGGTACTCGAGAAAACTGCTCGTTATAGAGAGAAATAGAAGCACTCGACAATAATATTTCTCGTTGTCAATTAATATTTATTTCACGTTTGTCATACATTTATCGCCGAAAAGCGAAATATTCTATTTTTGTATTTTAACATCCAATTCGTACGGAAAACACTTTTAGTTATTGAACTCTTTTTTCCGTTTATCGGAAATTTTAAATTAAAATTATTAAAAGAAGAAAAATAACAATAATAAAATACAAGCTTCGTACTCATCCACTAAAATCTACTATTTACTACTATTTTTTATGATTTGCTACTATTTTGATACTTCTTTTTTTAGATTTATGACACTAACAGCTACTATTTTCTATGTTTGAGAATTTGCACTAGTTTAAATTCGCTAATAGTTGGAATAAAAAAATTATTCTCAAAAATTTAAATAAAATTCTTAGCAACAATTCAAAAGATTTTAATAAAATTCTTTCAAACGGTTCAAATTTTCAAACATTTATCGAAAGTCAATTACTTTTAATATCTGCTGATTTAATAAAAAATTTTCCAAAAGAATTCAATAATTTAAAAAACTTTTTATAAAATTTTTCGCAAAATTCTATTATTTAAAAAAATGTAATAAAATTCTTCGCAAAAAGTCACGTATTTATACAAATAATAAAATTCTTCTAAGAAATTAAATTATTAATATTAAAAATTTGAATAAATTTTGTTAAAAAAATTCAATTATTTTCATAAGTAAAATAATTAAAAAATTTTGTAAAAATTAAAATTTCCTAAACTTCCATTCAAAATATTTGAAATTTTTAAAAGTTTTTTATAAAATTCTGTGCAAAGTGCAAACATTCAATTATTTTTATAAATAATAAAATTTTTATAGAAATTCTATTATTTAAAATACAATTTTCATAATATTTTTCGAAAAAACCAATTAATTAAAAAGATTTTTATAAAATTCTACCAAAGAATTGAATTATTTTTATAAATAATAAAATTCTTTTCAGGAATTCAATTATTTTTAAATAATTTAATAAATTTCGTTGCAAAAAATCAATTCTTCTGACAATTAAAATAATCGAAAATTATTATAATAATTGAGGCCTTGGATCCAATAACTCGCCCGACGCTCGGAGGAACGCGCAACTGCCAGTCAGTGAGCAGTGAGCGCCTCTGGGCCACTCACTGCTACCCGACTGGTATTAGCGCGTGCCTTCGAGCGTCGGGCGAGTTATTGGATCCAAGGCCTCAATTGAAATTTCCCAATATTTTACTGAAAATAAATAAATTAAAAAAAATTTTTTTATGATATTCTTTGCAAACATTCAATTTTTTTTTTTTGTAAATAATAATATTTCCATAGAAATTTTATTATTTAAAATACAATTTTCATAAAATTTATCGAAGAAAACCAATTAATTAAAAAGATTATCATAAAATTCTTCTCAGGAATTCAATTATTATTATAAATAATAAAATTTTTCTCATGAACTCAATCATTATTAAAAATTTGAATAAATTTCGTTGCAAAAATTCAATTATTTTTATAACTAAAATTATTGAAAATTTTTGTAATAATTGAAATTTCCTAATATTCCTCTAAAAATAACTGAACTTTAAAAAAAATTTTATAAAATTCTTTGCAAACATTCAATTTTTTTCATAAATAATAATATTTTCATAGGAATTTTATTATTTAAAATACAATTGTCATAAAATTTATCGAAAAAAACCAATTAATTAAAAAGATTTTTATAAAATTTATTCCTCTCAGGAATTCAATTATTTTTTTTTAAATTTTAGTAAAATTGTTTGCAAGAATTCAAATTTTTTCATAAATAATAAAATTCATCACAGGATTTCAATTATTTTAATACAATTTTAAATAAATTCCCCGAAAAATGCAAATTATTCTGAAAAATTTTATTAAAATTCGTCGAGAGAATTGTTGAATGATTTAATACAAATTTGATACTAATTTGTTTATTAGAATTTAATAATTATTTCCAATATATTTTTAATGAAATTTCTTGAAAGAATTTAATTATTTTCAAAAATTTTAATGAATTTCTTTGTAACAATTCAATTATTTTAGGAAATTTTGATGAAGCTTTTTATACGAATTCAATTTTAAGAAATCTATAATTATTTAATAAATTAAGAATTGATTTGAAATTTATTATTTAATTCAATATTAGAAGCATTGTAGTGTGAATTTTTATAAATAATTAAATTTTAAATGATTGAATTGAATTTAGTCCGAGAAGTTTAAAAGAATTGAATCTGAAATCTTTGAAAATTTTAATTGTTGTAAAACTGTAATAATATCAAAATTTTTATTTTGAAATAAAATGATTAAAGTTCTGAATAAAGTTTATTCAGAAGTATTACAGTTTTAGTTTCAGAAGTTTATTACGGTTGTAATTTTTAAAAACAGTTAAATTGCAAAAAGGCTTTATATTGAAATGATTTTAAATATTTGAATTCCTGTGAAGAAATAAATAGGTATTAAAATATTTATTTAATAAAAATTATGTTATGTTTAAATGTAATTTATAATTTAGAAATTATAAAGAAATTGAGTCGTCAAATTTAATTTTTCGATAGCTAGAAAAATTAAGCTTAATATGATAATTAAGATAATAATTTGTAATTTCTTCATTTAAATTTAAGTGATATAAAGTTTATCACCTAAATAATGTGATGATAATAATATAATAATAATGTTAATTAATTGATTATCGTTATTATTTTATAAGTGCAGTTTCTTAACAGTTTTGTAATTAATGAAAAATTTTTAGTAATCTTCGGATTTGTGAAAAGAAATTTAAAGTGCTTTTAAAGAGTAACTATTACTCTCGCGAAATATATTTTTACATTTTGTTAGCAATGCGGTGATAAACTTGAAAAACTCATTTTCGCAATGTAAATCCCAAATGAGTGAATTAGCTTAGCACAGGAATTCAATTATCCAATCCCATACTCATCATACACACTTTAGTAAATACAAAACGACATACAATACATTATCGTTACGGTACATTGCGGCGATGATTTGGAATTAAAGTGCTTTACACTATTTCAATTCCAACAAGCATTGGGCGTGAATCTATTCAAGCATATCAAATTTAGAAGTATTTATTTTTAGAAAAATTTTTTGATTTCAAATTTTTATATAAAATGTTTGATATCAAATTAAATAAAATATTTTTATATAAAATTTTTACATAAACTTTTTATATATAAAATATTTTTATAAAGTTTTTGCTTTTTGCATAGAATTTTTATTTTTAGAACCAATTTTTTAACCATATTTATTTTCATGGGATTGAAGTAATGTAATTAATAAATCAATAAAAAAATGGTTCTTTTATTATCAAACTGAAATATTTTGTATTTTTTCAATATTTTATTTAATTTATGAGAAAGTTTTTTTTTAGCAATATTGTTTATTTTTTTCAATATTGAAAAAAATGGGTATTCTGCATTTTTTCATGATGAATTACAATAAAAATACATGAATGCGAATTCTCTTGAAAATTCTTTTTTTATTAGATAAAAAGCCCATTACGATTGAAATGTACGTGAATCAAGGATATAGGAATTTTTTTTTTTTTTTTTGATGACTTACCAACTCGATCACTCGTTTCCACGAGATTTTTCTCGTGGATTCCAACCGCTCTATTCAGATTCGATCTTTTCTGAATTTGATGGCACTTGATATCTGGAAAAAAAAACCGAAAAAATCTTATTTTCAGGAATTTTGATAAAAAAAACAATTATTTTTTTATTCGTATAATAAGATTTAGGAAAGTATAGAGAGAATTTTGAAATTGTGTTTTTTTGTGAAAAATATCAACTGCATGGGAGTTTTTATATTCTTCAACTTTTTATCTTTGGAACATAATTTGGATGACTTTTGCGCTTTTTTATTGGAATAATAAAAAAAAAGTGGATGCGTAATTTTTCTTTATATTTTCGCATAAAAAGAAAGGGGGGAAAAATGAAAATATAAAGGAATGATAGCAATTAGTTGACGTAGTTTCATTGCCTAAATAAAAAGTAATTGTGTATTTTTCTCCGAGGGTGCTTGGGAGTGGACTGAATTAGCATGGATTAAATTCGGTCATCCGGATTATTGTGTGTATCATTTGGACTTTTCAAGGGAAATAAAGCATTTTCCGCACAGCACTGACTGGGAAAAAAAAGTTTTCTCTAAAGTTTTAATTACATAGAAGCATAATTAACTTGGATCGTTTGAAATAAAGTTTTATGGTGTATATAATAAGAGTTTGCAGCTTTGATTAAATTGAAGAATGAAAAAGAATTTATCGATTTTTTCATTCTTTGTGAAAGAAAAAATTTTTACAATAAGGGCCAATTAGCTAACTATTTTAGTTTATAGTTGGAAATTTGAGACAAAAGAGAAAAAAGTTTAATATCAATCAAAAATTGATTTTCGAAGTTTATTTTTCATTCCGAAATATAAATTCGAATAGTTTCAGGTCGATCGAATAATATAGACATTTTTCAATATTCCAGACAAAAAAAAATCACCCGAGTTTCTCTCTTCAATATCATTGATTTCCTCGGCGAATTTCACCAATCAAAATGCTTTATTCAGAATCGCGAGAGTTTTAAATAGAAATAAATCACGCGAATTTGGAAAATAACATCGAACGAAAAGGGACACATTATTAATTTAGCAGAAATACACATTTCAATTTGTAAAATTGTAATTGGCTCGTTAATTCTTTTTTTTTTAAGGGAAAATGCAAAATTTGCCACATTTAATAATAAAGTTGAAAAAATATTAATTAAAAATTAAAAATTGCAAATTACGAATTATGAATTACGAATTACGAATTGAAAATTAAAAATTAAAAATTAAAAACTGAAAAACAAAAGAAATTAAAAATTTTCTCTACAAGCGAATTTCTCAATTTGATTACGTGAATATGTGGTAACAAAAATTAATTTTTTTTTTAATTTCACATATTTATAAATGTGAATATATATGAGAAGAAGTTTTTTGTTGGCTCTTGATAACGGGGAACAATGGAAGTTGCCCGAGGAATGTAGAATTTCATCAAAAAAGACTTGATGTATGTAATAACACTCGTATATGTTCGCAAAGCTGCATAAATAATCTCTTGTATCATGCTAATTTAGCTGTTATTTTTTTTCATTCAAACTAGCCAACAGGTATTCAACTAGAGTGCTCGATTACATCTCTTGGTACACTTTCAACTTATTTACAATAGCCTACTGAAAACAAAATAACACAATAATTTTAATAACATTCTGATTCCTCTTCTCGATACAAACTTCTAATAAAGTACGAAGAATAGAATCATTTGATAAAAATATATTTAAAAAAATCATTTTCTACAAAAGAAAATTTATTACAATAATAATATTTTATTGTAATAAAAATTTTATTATAATTATGAATAGAAAATATTTTATTTAAAATTTAAAAGGTTTTGTTATCACTGGCTCTAACCAGTGAAAGTATATTTAAAAATACGGACCAAAAAAAAAAAGAAAACATTTTACTTAAAAGAATAAATTAAATTTTTTCGTAACTAATAAAACATGATGATATCGATTACTCCGAGTCTTCGACTCGGAGTGATCGGTTTCTTCATGTTTTATAATAAATAAAGATGGAAAAATGATAAAATCATTGTTTTATATTACAAGAATATTGTACTTCTTCAAAATTATATTTCAATATTCAATTATTATTTTTAAGAATTTTTCTCTAAAATTTTTCTTAAAATCAATTAATTTTCGAAAAAGTTCTTCGACAATTTTCAAAATCCATTCATTGAAAATATTCAATTATTTATAAAAATTCACGCTATATTGCTTTTAATATATTCAATTGTTATTTGAAATTTTAACTGAAATTCATTTTAAAATCAATTTTTATTAGAAAATTCTACTAGAATTAAATTATTTAAATACAAAAATAAATAATTTATTGAACAATTGAATGTTTTTTAAAATTCAATTCTCATAAAGAATTTTATCATCACATTTTTAAATAACTGAATTCTTTAGACGGTTTTTAATAAAATTTTGAAGAATAATTACATTTTCCGAAAAATTCGATTATATTTGTATGAAAAATAATTGAATTTCTGCATTGAGTTTTATTATTACTGAAAATAATTGAATTTCTAAGAAGAATTTTACTACTTCATTTTTTCTGAAAAAGGTCCGTAAATTCTGTAATTTGATTAAAAAAAGGACGAAAATTTCGTAAATTGTACGATATAATTTGAAAATTTTTAGAGAAGTTTTAAATGATTGCAGAAGTTCAATTATTTTCAAAAGTAATAAAATTCTTGGCAGAAATTCAATTATGTTCAAAAATTTTTAAAATTTTTTTTAAAAAATTCAATTATCTTTATAAATAATGAAATTCTTCTCCGAAATACAATTATTTTAAAAAATTTTAAAAAATTCTTTGCAAAATTTCAATTATTTTGAAAAATTTTCCTCAATTTAATGATTTTTAATATATCTATTATTTTAAAAAACCTTTTCCAAAAGAATTCAATTGTTTAACAAATTTTTATAAATATTCTACGCAAACATTGAATTATTTTCATAAAATAATAAAAATTTCACAAAAATTCAATTATTTATATTTCTTTTACAAATTTCTTCGCATTATAATTCAATTATTTTTATAAAAAATAAAATTATTACAGGGATTTAATGTAAAATCCACAAAAATTTTGGAGATGTTACAAATTATTGCAGAAATTCAATTTTCCAAAAGAATTCAATTATTTAAAAAAATTTTAATAAAACTCTTGGCAAAATTTCAATTATTTTCATGAAATAATAAAAATTTCACAAAAATTCAATTATTTAAAATTTTTTTATAAATTTCTTCGCATTATAATTCAATTATTTTTATAAAAAATAAAATTATTACAGGGATTACAAATTTTAATTGAAAATGAAATTAAAACTTTTTAAATTTTTAGAAAATAGAGGAAAAAATTTTACTCAAAAATATGTTCTGTTACATGTACTTTGTACGAATTTTTTTAATTGCAGAAGTTTTCAAAAGCATCAATAACTTTTTTTTAAATAAATATTTAATCAATATTATTTTTCCATAGGAATTAAAAATAATATCAAAAATTTCAAATTAAAATCTTTTAAATTCAATAACTTATAAGAATATTTTTATAAAACATGAAGATAGCGATTGCTCCGAGTCGAAGACTCGGAGTGATCGATTTCTTTATGTTTTATAATAATTAAAGATGACCGAGTGATAAAATCATTGTTTTATATTTTATAAGAATATTATTACAGTAATTTTTTCAAAATTATTTTTATCATTTCAAATCATCTATTATTTTCTACAATTTTTAATGATTTTGTTATGAAAATAATAGAATTCCTTAAAAAAATTTATTATTTATAAAAATAATTGAATTATTGCGAAGGAATTTATAAAAAATTTGTAAATCATTGAAATTCTGAGAAATTTTTATTATTTATGAAAATAATTAAATGTTTGCGTACTATTTTTGGGAATTTCAATTATTTGTAAATTCTTCAATTGAATATATACCTATTAAAAAATAAAAACTTCAAATATAAATAATTTCAATTAAACTTTTTTAAAAAAATGAATTTCACAATTCAATTATTTATAAAAATTCACGCTATATTGCTTTTAATATATTCAATTGTTATCTGAAATTTTAACTGAAATTCATTTTAAATCAATTTTTATTAGAGAATTCTACTAGAATTAAATTATTTAAATACAAAAATAAATAATTTTTGAACAATTGAATGTTTTTTAAAATTCAATTCTCATAAAGAATTTTATCATCATATTTTTAAATAATTGAATTCTTTCGACGATTTTTAATAAAATTTTTAAGAATAATTACATTTTCCGAGAAATTCGATTAAATTTGTATGAAAAATAATTGGATTTCTGCATTGAGTTTTATTATTACTGAAAATAATTGAATTCCTAAGAAGAATTTTACTATTTTTTAAAAGAATTAAATTTCTGCGAAGGATTTTATTACAATTCTTCTTCTTCGTATTTTTTTATAGAAAAATTCGCGAATCAAATAAAAATATTAAAATGGAACAAAGTCAATCTTCTTCAAAGAAGAAAATACTTTAATATTTTTAACAATTAAGTATTCGCAACTTAAATTCTTACTCTTAATTATGAATAATTAAGTAGTTTCAATAGAAAAAACCATATAATTAAAAAAAAAAATAAAAAAATTGAAATTCGAATGTAGCATTTTTAGAAAAATTACCCAATATGTAGGTACATTATTTTATTCAAAGACATGGTTTCAAATATTAAATATATCGAAAAATCGTCTCTTGAAAAAAATTTTCGTTTCTTCTCGTTTTTAATATATAAAGGATTGGAATTTTTTACATTCTGATCGCATATATATTTTTTTTGTACCGGAGATTATCATTGATTCTCGAATAATATATATGTGAATACATATTCTCTCTCACTCTCTTCAATATATATGTATATATAAAGGCCCTTGAATGTGTACATGTGAATGAAATTCATAGTGGGGATTAATCTCGCAGTAACGATGAAAAGATCCTTGAACTTCTTTAATCTGCATGTGCAACACAAATCTCCAACTACAGTGGATATAGTATAAGTGAATGGTGAACGCCATTCGCTTATGCGAATTACGTCGACTATATCTTCACGGAAAACCTGCAATCTGATTTGAGTCAATGGAAAGACGACTATATATATAGTTAGGTAGGGATATATAATGTAATCGCTTCTGGACTATTTCAAGCGCGCGTTTAATATCGCATAAATAGGAAAATTTGCCATTTTAATCCTAAACGAATGAAAATAAAAAGGCTCTTTCACTTTTTTATTTTCTTTTCAATTTCAAAATTTCGATGAAAAAGAGAAATAATATTTGTAATTTTAGGCTTCGCACTCGTTAATTAATTGAAGAAAAGAAAAGTAGCTGAATGAAAAGAATTAGTAAAAAAATAGTTATTGAAATAATTAAATTTGACGACTAAAAATATATACGTTTCAGTCGATTTAATGTGCAAAAAAAAGTATTTATTTTATTTAATGTTTTCACCATTTGATTACGAATTTTCTTGATTTTCAAAAAGAATATAATCCTGGATTATAAAAAATTTTAAATAAATTAAAATTTTAAAATAAAAAAAAAAATTTTAATTTAAAATTTAAATTTAATTAAATCAGATACACTGAGAAAAATTTTTTTTTAATAAAAAAATCTAGCCAATCAGAAAAATATATTTGAATTAAACATATTTAATAATTGAAGTCAACGTAATTTTTATTGAATCAAACTTATTATTTAATTAATCAAAATTATTATGTCTAATTTAAAAATAATTTTTGTCTGACTTTATAACAAAGATATAAAGATTATGTTTGATTCAAATATATTGTTTACTGAGTGTAATAATTTCTATTGCTATATTTTAAATTTTTGTAAAATTCAATTATTTTCCAAATGTTTGGTTAGAAAATTTTAAAAATACTTTTATATTTAAAAATAATTTTTGAAAGTAAAAAAAAAGAATAAAATTCTGTATAAAAAATTTATTTTAATGCAGTGATAAAAATTTCCAAATGTCTATTTGAAAAAATGTCCTCGAACACTATTTTCGGGAATTCAACTATATTCACAAAAATTTTAATTACAATTTTTCAAAAACCACACTTTTTCAGAATTTCTAAATTAAATTATTCGAAAATTCTATAATTTTTGTTAAATTAATAATTAAATACTTATTTTTATTTACTTTTTTGTTTTTTCACAAATAAATATATTTATTTTTCCAATAACTTTAATAAACATTTTCAAATTGAATTATTTCTAAAAATTACAACTGCAATTATTCTAAAATTAAATTATTTTTTAGAATTTTGAAATAAAATTAATTGTTCAAAAATATAATAAGTTTTAGCAGTAAAACTGTGATTTCAAACTCTATGAGTCTACATTTTAAAAACAAAATTAATTACTGTGTTTAACTTTTCTCAATTATTTTCAAATATTTAATTAAAATAATTTTTTTAAAAATTCAATTGAATCGTGATTTTTTTAAAGGGCTCAATTCTAAAAATTTTTTAGAGTTCAGCCCTTTTCAAAATTCACGATTCAATTATTTTCAATATAATTTTAGGAAATTCCAATTATTACAAAAATTTTCAATTATTTTAGTTATGAAAATAATTAAATTTTTGCAACGAAATTTATTCAAAATTTTTTAAAAATAATTAAATTCCTGAGAATAATTTTATTATTTATAATAATAATAATTGAATTCTTGAGAAGAATTTTATAAAAATCTTTTTAAGTTTTTTTCGATAAATTTTATGAAAATTGTATTTCAAATAATAGAAATCCTATAGAAATTTTATTATTTATGATAATAATTGAATGTTTGCAAAGAAATTTATAAAAAAAATTTTAAAAATTCATTTATTTTGAATAGAAGTTTAGGAAATTTTAATTATTATACGCAAATTTTTAATTGTTTTAGTTATGAAAATAATTGAATTTTTTAATAAAATTTATTCAAATTTTTAAAAATAATTGAATTTTTGGGAAGAATTATATTATTTATAAAAATAATTTATTTCTTGGAAAGAATTTTATTATTTATAAAAATAATTGAATTCTTGAAAGGAATTTTTTAAAAATCTTTTTAATTAATTTTGGTTTTTTTCGATAAATTTTATAAAAATTGTATTTCAAATAATAAAATTTTTATTAAAATGTTTATGAAAATAACTTA
The DNA here is from genome assembly GCA_032872505.1 of Leptopilina syphax. Classification (NCBI taxonomy): domain Eukaryota; kingdom Metazoa; phylum Arthropoda; class Insecta; order Hymenoptera; family Figitidae; genus Leptopilina; species Leptopilina syphax. Next base: position 42,181,556 of record CM065469.1, read on the forward strand.
ATGTTTACAAAGAAATTTATAAAAAATGCAATTATTTTGAATAGAAGTTTACAAAATTTTCATTATTACAAAAATTTTCAATTATTTTAGTTATGAAAATAATTGAATTTTTTAAACAAAATTTATTCTATTTTTTAATAATAATTGAATTTCTGAGAAGAATTTTATTATTTGCATAAATAATTGACTTTTTGCGAAGAACATTATTACATTTTTTTAAATAATAACATTTTTTCAAATAATTTTATAAAAAGTTTTTCAAATAATTGTATTCTTTTTGGAAAAATTTTTATTAAAATAGTAGGTATTGGAAATAATTGATTTTCGAAAAATGTTTGGAAACAATTGAACCGTTTGAAAGAGATTTATTAAAATCTTTTGAATTGTTGCTAAGAATTTTATTTAAATTTTTGAGAATAATTTTTTTATTCCAACTATTAGCGAATTTAAACTAGTACAAATTCTCAAAAATAGAAAAAAGTAGTAGTAAATTAGTCCTAGTAGGTGCAAATATAATTTCTGGATAATTTCGTAATTTTTCTATTTTTTTCTTTTTTTGTGGTGAAATAATTCAGATAGGAACATTTTTCTTCCCGACAAGTTTGTGGCAAGATTGCAAAACTTGCGGGAGGAAAATACGCTATCGGGGAATAAGTTTGTTCGAATTGATTTGCGATAACGATAATGATGACGTTAAGAAGAAGGTTTTTCTTTATAGAGTCGATAGTTATCTTTTCTCTCTTTTAAAATCGTTCTGCTCTGTCGTATTTTTCTTGCGGGTAAAAGGACTCTTCCGTATCGCACATTGGAAACCGTTTTTCTCTCCTCTTATCCGAAAACTGTCCTCTTTATCGCTCCTATGGCTTTACTCTCGTTGTGAAAATCGCACAAAATTAAGATAAAGTAGAATTTTTTTTCTATTTCTTCGAAATGACATATGTAGTAAATCTTAATTTGACCTAGAAAATTTTTACTATTCACACAAAATTTTCCATCAATTTTCCAATTTTTTTTTAAGCAAATATCAACATTTTCAAAAAATTATTTTTAATATTGGTTTAATATTTTTATTTATTTTCTTTTGAACACTTTTGATGAAAATTATTATTTTACAAGTAAATATTTATTTTTCTCAGTGAAAATAATTTTGAAAGAAGTTTTTTTTTCTCTCTTTTTTTCTGCGAAGGAATAAACTTTAGTGTTTATGCTAAAAAGGCAAAACCACGAAATAACAATTTTTTTTCCGCACACAAAAGGAAATACCGCACTAAAGAGTGAAAATCGTCACTGTTCTTATTTGGCGTAAAAATAGCATATATAATAGAAGATAAATCCACCGTATTTCGTCACAAAAATTACGGTTATTCTTGCATAATACAATCTAAAAACGAATCTCATCTATTATTTAAGACTGTAATCTTCATTTTGTTTCGTTTTAAAATGAGTTTATATATTTCATCTGCATTCCAGAGAGCTTTCTGCGTGAAATAGACTTTGAATTCTTCTTTCAAATTCAAATATTATGTAATGTCGTATTTTTTTCTCCATTTTCAAAATGGAACTCAATAATGGACAAATTATCCTAAAAGTGGGGTAATAAGTAACAAGTTTTTAAATTTTTATTCAGGATATTTATTATCAACGTTATTGTTGTCCGATCTTTGTAATATAGACAATTTCCTAAATGTTTGATTCAAATCCGTAAAAGTCAGTTTTTCTGAAAAAAGGTCCGTAAATTCCGTAATTTGATTAAAAAAGGACGAAAATTTCGTAAATTGTACGATATAATTTGAAAAATTTTAGAGAAGTTTCAAATGATTGCAGAAATTTAATTATTTTTAAAACTAATAAAATTCTTGGCAAAAATTCAATTATGTTCAAAAATTTTTAAAAGTTCTTGTCAAAATTTCAATTATCTCTAGAAATAATCAAATTCTTCTCCGAAATTCAATTACTTTCAATAATTTTAATACAATTCTTGTCAAAATTTCAATTATTTTCAAAAATTTTCCTCAATTTAATGATTTTTAATATATCTATTATTTTAATAAAATTTTCCAAAAGAATTCAATTATTTAAAAAAATTTTAATAAAATTCTACGCAAAGATTTAATTATTTTCATAAAATAATAAAAATTTCACAAAAATCCAATTATTAAAATTTTTTTTTACAATTTTCTTCGCATTATAATTCAATTATTTTTATAAAAAATAAAATTATTACAGGGATTTAATTTTAAATCCCCAATAATTTTGGAGAAGTTACAAATTATTGCAGAAATTCAATTATTTTCAAAACTAATAAAATTCTTGTTAGAAATTCAAGTATGTTCAAAAATATTTAAAAATTCTCTTTCAAATTTCAATTATCTTTATAAATAATAAAATTCTTCGCCGAAATTCAATTATTTTCAAAAATTTTCCAAAAGAATTCAATTATTTAAAAAAATTTTAATAAAATTCTTGGCAAAATTTCAATTAGGTATTTTCATAAAATAATAAAAATTTCACAAAAATTCAATTATTTAAAATTTTTTTATAAATTTCTTCGCATTATAATTCAATTATTTTTATAAAAAATAAAATTATTACAAGGATTAAATTATTTTTCTAAATAATAAAATTCTTGTTAAAAATTCAATTATTTTCATAAATAATAAAACTCATCGCAGAGTTTAAATTATTTTTAATACCTAACATTTTAATGGAATTCCTCGATAAATGTAATTAATATTAATAATAAAATTTGTTGAATCCTTTTGTTAATTCTTCCAAAGAATTCAATTATTTTTAAAAATAATAAAATTCTTGTCTGAAATTCAATTACATTTATAAATAATAAAATTCTTGTCTGGAATTTAATTATTTTTATAAATAACAAAATTTCTGTCTAGAATTCAATTATTTACATAAATAATAAAATTCTTGTCTGCGATTCAATTATTTTTAAAAATTTTAATATAACTCGTTGCAAGAATTCAATTATTTTCATATATAATAAAACTCATGGCAGGATTTCAATTATATTTGAAACAATTTTAAATAAATCCCTCGTAAAATGCAATTATTCTAAAAAATTTTATTAAAATTCTAAGTGAGAATTCAATTATTTTCATAAGTTATAAAATTCTTCGGGAAAAATTTGATTATTTTTAAAAACTATTATAAAATTCTTTGGCAAAATTCAATTATTTTCAATACAATTGGAATAGAATTTCTTTAAATTCTATTTGTCAATTATAAATTTTAATTGAAAATGAAATTGAAACTTTTTAAATATTTAGAAAATGCAGGAAAAATTTTTACTCAAAAAAATGTTGTTACATTTATTTTGTACGAATTTCTTTAATTGTAAAATTTTTCGAAAACATCAATAATTTTTTTTTTTTTTTGAATAAATATTTAATCAATATTATTTTTCCATAAGAATTAAAAATTTCAAATTAAAATCTTTTTAAATTCAATAACTTATAATAATTAAAGATAACCGAGTGATATAATCATTGTTTTATATTATAAGAATATTATTACAGTAACTTTTTCAAAATTATTTTCATCATTTCAAATCAATTATTATTTTCTACTATTTTTAATTATTTTTTATGAAAATAATTGAATTCCTTAAACAAAATTTTATTATTTATAAAAATAATTGAATTATTGCGAAGGAAGTTATAAAAAATTTGTAAATAATTGACTTTCTGAGAAATTTTTATTATTTATGTTATATTTTTATAATTAAATGTTTGAGTTCTATTTTTGGGAATTTGAAATTGATTTGAAAATAATTGAACTTTGGGAAAGAATTTTGTTATTTATAAAGATAATTGTGATTTTGACGAGAATTTTTTTTTAAATTTGAAAGATAATTGAATTTTATGAGAAGAATTTTATCACTTTTAATAATAATAATTAATAATAATTTGAATTACAAATTTTTAAATTTTATTATTTTTAAAATTGCTGACTTTGTTCTAAAAAGTTAATTGTTGCTAGTGGTTAATAATTATTTGAGAGTAGATTTTATGAAATTAATCGAGACATCAAAAATGTCACTTTCTGAAGAATCACCCCGTGAGAAAATAAATTACACACCGAGGGAGAGTTAATATTTACAGTAGCTATATATAGATATGCAAAGAGCAGGGTGAAAAATGTTTCGATTCGCAGGATTTCTAAGGCAAAGTGAGAAAGTGTATAACGAAAGTAACTTTACAGATTTAAGTTAGTTTTAACCAGCGATAACTCGTAAAAGCACTAAACGCAATACCCATGAAAATTGCTGCTGAATCCACCTTACATGCGCTCTATGAGAGAGGAGAGTGGAAGTTAAATTGAATTTCAAGAACGATGCCATGTACATTCAAAAATTTGTTTGACACTATTATGTCCGACAGTTTGTGAATGAAAATCTCCTCCTATATAAGGGAACTTGCATCATAAAAAACAAAAATGAATTTTCCTCCAAGACGGAAAGAAAAATAATAAGTTATGTACATTTTTTGTCAGCAGGATGAAAGAAATTAAAGAAAAACGAACAAGAGACAAAAATTCTAAAAAAAAAAATTACCAAATAGAACAGAAAGTAAAAGAAACGTAACTTTTGTAAAAGTTAAAAACTCAAAACTGACGCAGAAAGAAAGTATAAGAAAAAAATAAAAAAATAAAAGTATAAGAAAAATTTTCTCTTCAAAAAAAAAAAAAAAAATTTGAAAAAAATCTCTGTCGTTTATAAATGATTAATAGATTGACGTTATCTAATATCGTTTGGTACACGGTGACAACAAAACTTTTTGAAAATAGTCAAACTTTGAAAAATGAAGGATGGAAAATTCATGCCGAGAGATAAGAATTCGCTGCGGCTAAAGGAATATAGCTATTATATGTAGAAGCCAAGGCATATCCAAAGAGTATTTATGAGAAGCTTTTAAAGGAAACTGTGGTACAAGTTCTTTCGGAAGAGCTTTTTTTCTTGCAGTCTCAAACTTTGGTTATTTAATGGCGTAATACGATGATAATTTATATAAATATATAATTCAAGAGATATATCTCTCTTAAATATTTTCTAGTTAATTTTTTGCCAGCTTAGAAATTTTTGAGAAATGTTATTAATTTAATTTTTATTTAATTTTTACATATTGAAAATTAATTATATTTTACTTTAAAAGTTATTTTATTTCATTAACTACAATATTAAAAATTTTTTTTTTTTACTAATTTTAGAAAATTAATAAATTAAAACAAGTTAAAAATTTAAAACTGCAGAAATTAATTTCTTTTTTTATTTGATTTTTAAATATTATTTTTAATTAATTCTACATCCAGTAAAAAGATAAATTTTACTTAGAGCAAACTGGACTTTTTTTTTGTTTCAAATAAATTCTATTTGGTTGGTTGAAATAAAAGTTTTATTTTTGAGTCGAATAAAACTTTAATTTAAAACAAATAAATAATTTAGTGAGATGAATATATGTTTATTTAATTCAAATAAATTATATTTGGTTTAAATAAAATTTTTCTCTGGGTGTATTTAGACTCTGAGACAAATATATGTTTATTTAATTCAAATAAATTATATTTGCTTTAAATAAAATTTTTCTCTGGGTGTATTTAGACTCTGAGACAAATATATGTTTATTTAATTCAAATAAATTATATTTGGTTTATATAAAATTTTTATCTGGGTGTATCTTATAATAAAAAGCTTCTTTTCTATTTTTATTAACTGTATTTTAAAAGAAAATTAGCTAATTTATGCTTAAAAAATATAAAGAAACATAATATTACAAAATTTCTACTTTCACTCATCTCTTAATTTGAATTAGTAAAAATGTTTACCATATTAGATTTAGTAATTGATTTTTTGCTTTTGAATTAGTAAATTTTATCAATAAATAGTAATTTCTACTTATTTTAGCAGTAAAATTTACTAATTCGATAAAAAAAAATTAGTCAATAATTTAAATTAGTAAACATTTTTACTAATTCAAATTAAAAGAACAAGTAAAGTAATTATTATTATTATTATTTTATTTTCTTATTATTTTTAATTAATTTTCCCTTAGTCAAAAATTTTTATTTTGTTTTTTATTAACTACATTTTTACAGATAATTATAATAATAGATATAAGTCTTTATTAAAAAATATAGAGAAACGTAAGGGGCTGTCCATAAATTACGTAAGACATTTTTTGGGTAAATTTGACCCCCCCTCCCCCTTCGTAAGATTTTTTACATACATTAGCGCCATTTTTCCTATTGTTCGTAAGATCTTGCTGACCCCCCCTCCCCCCTAAATGTCTTACGTAATTTATGAACGGCCCCTAATGATATTAAATTTCAACTTTCAAGGAAAGTTCTTTTGAAGCGAATTTTATAGATATTATTGAGTCTTGTCAATGTACTGACAAAGTAGAAAAAATGTCGTTTGGTCAGACAAATTTTATTCAACTAGATTTTTCACATGATTTTATATTTGAATTTTTTATTTAGTTACATATGAGTTTTTCATTTATTATTTATTTTTATATTTATATTATATTTAATTATTATTATTATTTTTTATTTATAAAAGAATAAAATAATTTTTTAATTATAAAAGAATAAAATAATTTTTTAATTATAAAAGAATAAAATAATTTTTTATTTATAAAAAATATAATAATTTATTTATTTTTTATATATTTAGATACACAAACGGGTGGTAAATTGGATTTAAGTTTTTTTTCGAATTTGATTAAATTTCCGATTTTTTCTGATTTTACATTTGACTTGGATAAATATTCGATTAAAATCATGTATAAATTTGTTGAAAAATCGAAAAAAAATTTGATTGTGTTAGGCAAATTTGTAAGAGATTTTTTTTTTTTATTTCAATTTGTAGAGAACAAAAAAAGTTAGTCGTCGTGTTTTAAAGAAAACAGTTTTGTACATTTTTTTAACACATAAACGTTGTTGTAGTTTGACACGAGAGGTTCTTTTTTTTATATTAATGGGTCAAGCGATTCATTTCGTTAAAAGCTATAAATTTTCACGCTACATATTGCCATACTATGTGTATACTCTCAGGGGAAAACTTTTAACACTTTTTTCTCCGTAAGCATTTCCGCAGACTTAATAAAATTAATAGAGATGAAAAAGTAGGTGGAAAAAAATTTCTTACAAAAAGAAATAAAGCTCTGTTATTTTATAACACTTTATAATGATTATATACGATATAAACATTATTTTTGTTTATAATAATAATAATAATTGTTTATAATAATAATTAGGTATTATTATTATTATAAATTTTTGTAAAATCAAATATTAATACCTAATAATAATAAAAATAATATTATTGTTTCCTTCTTCAAATTAAAAAATTTTTTAATAATAATAATTATTTAAATTTAAATTTTATTTTATGCCAAAGTTTTAATAATAATTAAAATTATGATTATTCTGGTTATTTAGTTATTATTATTATTTGAAGCGCTTTATTATACAATATGTGCACATAAGAGAGAAAAATATTTTAAAAGTCTTATGCAGCGAGAATCAAGATGTTGCCAAAACGGAAATAAAACGGAACTTCACCATATTCGAAGACTGCATGAGAAATGAATGGATAGCAATCTGCAGAATATTGATAAGAAATCAATGGGCCCATATTTCAAGAATGGCTCACGTATGAGGCTCTATGGAATAAATTTTACTTTCAAATAAAAAGAGTTTTTAAGATTTTCATTTTTTCCCTCTCCATATATAGGACTTATAGGAGAATAATGTGAAATTTAAACCGTGATAATATTTTTCTCAATGTCGATATAAATGTTTAATAAATTCTATTCTTTACGGAAAGGCAATAATTAAAGGAATGGAGAAAAATAATTGTAAACAATAATTAAAAATAATTATAAATAATTATAAATAATTATAAATAGTTATAAAAAAATTATTTTCTTATCTGAAATATTTTTTTATAATTATTAATTGTATTTTCTATAATATTTTTTTTTGTATTAAATTAATTATTGTGGTTTATTACTTTGAAGTAGAAAACTCAAAATGATAATAAAATTTAAAAAATTACAGTAAATTTTCTAGTAAAGCAGCGACTAATTTTTTTTATTATATCTTTATTTTTTTTGTAATTTTTTTTATTCCTTATTAATAAAATAAAAGAATAAAATTGAAGGTAATCAAAGAACTGATTATAATTTTTTGAGACTCAAAATTCTCCCCTTGTAAATTAAAAAGGAATTCAAAATTTTAATTCCTAGTAAGCATTTCGTATTTATATAAAAATTACGTAAAAGTTTCTCAAAAAAAAAAAATTGCTTTAAAATTTTGTAATTTTTGATTTATTTGACAATGATTTTTTTCTTGAAAAAATTATTTCCGGTTCTTTGATTGGGATCTTCGATTAATAAAAGAATAGAATTAAATTAGTAAAAAAATAAATAAAAATAAAAAAATATTTTCTATTAAATGAACGGAAATAAAATGAATCGATGAGAAGAATATTATACAGAAATATTCCATACACTGCTAGAATCAGACTTGTAAAAAGGGAATTCATAATTATATTACGGCGAAGCGTGTGAAATTTGTCGCCATTGTCAACTCGCGAGAGAATTCGCGAAATAACTTGATTTCTACAATCTGGTTTTTTTGTTTGCAAGTGTGAAAAAAGGAAGTAAGATATCTTAGTTAACATGTTGCGTAATATTCTTCCTTGAATAGTTTTTGATTCTTTCTCTTTCACTCTTTGCCTTTTAATATGAAGAAAATTCGTTTTGTGATTTACAGTACGTAATAGTTATGGTGAATTATTATTAAAAATTTTTTTTTACTTCTGGTGAAGAAATACTGCAAGTATTTCTTCACCAGAAGTAAAAAAGAATTTTTTATTTCGAATTCATGCATCGTCATTGAATCTTGATAAATTTTTGATGATCGATAATATCGACGAGCAGAATAGAGTTTTTCCGTTAGAATTTTTCCGGACATGCGACAAATTGGCTTTACCATTTGACACGTTCACCAAGAACTGTATATATAATAATCTTTATTGATTTTTTTACCTCGTTACACTTGGATAAATAAATTTCTTTATGGGAGAGGAAAAATTATTTTTTGCTTCATTGTTTCTTTGGTTTTTTTTCTCTTTCTTTTTTTTCTTTTTTCTCCCTCTCTTTTTTCCTTTCTTTCTTTTTTTCTCCCTTTCTTGTTTCTTCTTTTTCTTTTTTCCTCCCTTTCTTGGTTCTTCTTGTTTTTTTTCTTCTTTATTTCTTGGTTTTTCTCTATTTCTTTTTTCTTTCCTTTCTTTTTTTTCTCTCTTTTGTTCAATTTATTTTATTTCTATAACTAGTTGCATTATTTTTCAACAATTAAAAAACATTGTTTGCTTTTTTGTTAACTGTTTCATTGTTTATTCTATTTGTTGTTTCTTTGTTTCTTTAAATTTAAATTCTTTCTCTTTTTATATAAAAAATTTGTTTGGTTGAGAAAATCCCTATTTTGAGAGCGAAAAATTACTTTTTTTCGAAAAGGAGAGAATATTTCTGATAGATTTTTTTTAAAAAAAAAGGTTTTTTCCGAAAACGTACATTATTGAATAAAAAAATGCTTTTGGGTCGAAATTTAATTTTTGAAGTACAAATCTAGTTTCTTGAAATCCACCTCTATAAAGAGGCAATTAGTATGGAATAAAAAAAAGTACGTTGTCCATTTTTCTGCGAATTAATTGCCTAATTTTCCTTGACCGGAAAAAGTAAAGAAACCACTTTCTATGCAAAGCAGAAGAACAGAAAGGATATTTTCCTTCTTGAAGAGAAAAATGTTCCATTTCAATACCAGAGGAGAAAAATGTTTTACACCTATATATATGTGTATATGTATATGATTGCTCCTTTTGTGAGAAGTCACACTAGATTACGTTTCAGGACAGTTTATATAAAATATTTTAAATTGCGATATTTTGCATTCTTTTGAAAAATTCGAAATTCCTCGCAATAAAAATAATTTTTGTTTTATTAATAAGAATGTCACTGGTCAGGGAATTTTAAGCAAAGTACTGAAAAAGTATTAAATTCTTAGAATTCGTAAGAAAATTATAAATCTTAGCATCTATGAATATTTAATATTAAAAATATTAAATTCTTCTTGAATTTTTTTTGTTTGTCTACAAACTTTGAAATTGCCTTGAATTTGAATATAAAACCTTTAATTTTTTCTATGTTTTTTTGACAACAATTTTATTATAAATTTTTAATTAATTTAATTCTTAAATAACTGTAATAAAATTATTACTTATAAATTTTTTAACGAATAATTTTACTTCAAAAATCCTCAAATAATTGAATTTTATGAGTTGCGTTTACAATTTTTATAAATAATAATTGAACTTCAAAGGTTTCAATTTGAAACTTAAGAAAATTTAAAGTTTAAATAAAATTTTAAATAAAAATTCACAAAAAGTTAGTTTTTGAAAAATTTTTATTTCAATTTTTTTGAAATTTGTTGTATTTTTGAATATACATTAAATTTGAAAAATTTTCAAATAATCGAAATTTCTTACAGATGAATTGTAAGGAAGTAGTTTCCAGAATAATTTTTAGTGAACTTTATTTTTTTTCTTTGAATAATTGGATTTTCAAAGAACTTTTTCAAAAATTATTTAAAAGAATTTTAGATAAAAATTCTAGAAAATAATTTTTGGAAAAAGTTATAAAAAATAATTGATTTTTCAAGGAATTTTATTTCAAAATTCTCGAAAATAATTGATATTGAAATTTTGAAAACAATTTTGGAAGAAAAGTTATTAAAAATAATTGAATTAGAAAAGAATTTTAGGTAAAAATTCCTGAAAAATAATTGAATTGTGAATCTTGACAATAATTATAGAGAAAAATTATTAAAAATAATTGAATCAGAAAAGAATTTTAGTTAAAATTTGAAAAAAAAATTGAATTGATGTCGTGAAAATAATTTTGAAGACAATTATTAAAAATAATTGAATTTGAAAAAAAATTTTAATTAAAAATTCCGTAAAATTATTGAATAGAAATCTTCAAAATAATTTTGGAGAAAAATTATTAAAAATAATTGAATTAGAAAAGAATTTTAGATAAAAATTCCTGAAAAATAATTGAATTGTGAATCTTGAGAATAATTATAGAGAAAAATTATTAAAAATAATTAATTCAGAAAAGAATTTTAGTTAAAATTTGAAAAAAAAATAATTGAATTGATTAAAAAAAAGAATTATTAAAAATAATAGAATTAGAAAAGAATTTTAGGTCAAAATTCCTGAAAAATAATTGATTTTGAAAAGAATTTCAGTTAAAACTTCAAAAAAATAATGGAATTAGAATAAATTTTTCGTTAAACATTCAAAAAAATAATTGAATTGATATCGTAAGAATCATTTTGGAGAAACATTATTAAATATAATTGATTTAGAAGAGAATTTTAGTTAATGATTCTAGAAAATAATTGAATTGTGACTTTTGAAAATGGTTTTGGAGAAACTTTATTAAAAATACTTGATTTAGAAAATAATTTTAGTTGAAAATTCTAGAAAATAATTGAAATTGATTTTGGAAAAAAATGGTAAAAAATAAATGAATTAGAAAAGAATTTTAGTCAAAAATTCTAGAAAATAATTGTAATCTTGAAAATAATTTTGGAGAAGTAACAGTGTTTACACTGTTACTTCTCCAAAATTATTTTCAAGATTCGAGGTAAATTTGTATGTTTCAAGAGTTTTGAATTCTGAAATTTTTAAAAATCTTAATTTTTATATAGAAAAATAATAACAGATTAAATATTTATGTAAAAAAAACATTGAAATAATATATTGAAATATAATTGATTTTAAATTATTTAAAATTTTAAAAATATTCACAGATAAAAATGTTTTAAAAACATTTTTGTATGAAATTATTTTCAGAGTGATCTTTAGCATTTTTTTTAAATCATGGAAAAAGTTAAAATTTTGTCTGAAAATCAGCAAAAAATAAAGGGAGAATATCAAATTTTTGTTAGCAATTCTGATTAATAATTTCTAATAGTAAATTTTATACCTTCGGCCTAAGAATTCGAGTCTATCTCGTATGTTAAAGAACCTCAACAATATATTTTATTCGCATTATAATCAAGTTGTATTGCGTCTACTTTATATAGAGAGAAGAAGTTGTTGGTTACAGTCAGGATGAGGATATTGCCGCACAATCAGTTGTTTTCCCAAATCTTTACTTTAGAGGTGCATTGCAACTTGAATTATAGCTCTTTTTTCTAATTAGAATTTTATATTTTTATTTCTATTTTGATGTTTTTTTCTCTCCTTTTTTTCTATTTTTCTTACTTCTAGTGTCGTTTTTTCTTTCTTGTTTCGTTACTTCATTTCAAGTTATTTAATTTTTTTTTATTTAAAAGAATATTTTTTTCCTTGCAGTTGTACTTTAATTATTTTCTTTTCTTAACTAGGAAAAAAAATATTCCAATGAACATTACATTTTAAATTAAACTCGAAAAGAATAAATTAAAACTGAAGGAAATGAAGTAAATTGGGGAAAAATAATTAAAATACTATAGAAAGTAATTAAACAAAAATGAAGAAGAGTATGTATTACTTTAATGGAGTTTAATTAAGGAAAACATATGTTCAGGACTTTCGAACTTGTATGTGAATCGAGGTTTTCTGACCCATTGACCCATGAGTGTTCATCAAACTACTTGTGCATACGACAGGTCGGTTATGGTGGTTGTTACAGTTTAGACAATTAGACATGGACCTTCGTTAAAATTCATTTAATTATAAAAATACACTGAAAAGTGTAGATTACATATTTTTATTTTAATAACTTTTTTCAACATTTTCTATTGTTATTTGAGAAATTTCTTTTGTAATTCCTTTTTTCTTTAAAACTAGTGAAAATATGTATTTTTATACTTTTCAGTATTTGTATAGGATTCGTAAAAAAATTTCATTGTGAGATTGAAATTGAATGGCGGAACAAAAATGAATAATTGAAATTTGAACGCACTGACGGGAAAAAAAAATTTCTGTTTAAAGTCATACAAAAATTTTAAAATGTGAATTATTAATAAAATCTTGTTTCTCGTTAAAAAAAAAATGTTTGATGATGAATGTAATTTTATCCGGATTTTTCCTTCTATTTTTTGTTAGGATTAAAATTTAATCTTGATTTATAATTCAACGTGAAAAATTAGTAACAATTTCGCGTATAATTGTAGAAGTGCATTCAACAGATTTTCTTACTCCCAAAAAAAAATCATCTTCCTATCTGATTTGCTGCGACTTTCACTTGTTAGAAAGATATACTTAGAGTAATTAGGAAAAATAGAAAATATTTTTCAATGATATATTACAATGCTTCATAAAGTATAATGAATTGAAAAACTAAAAAAAAAACAAAGTCTACTCTCTAAATTTAAAGTAACAATTTTTACTAATTTAAATTAGTGATTGACTTTTTGCTTTTGAATTAGTAAATTTTATTAATAAATTAGTAGAAATTTCTAAATTTAATTTTTTAAAATTTTTCTACTACTATTTTAAAATAGTAAAAATAGTAATTTCTACTAATTAATTATTGGTAAAATTTACTAATTCAATAGCAAAAATTCAGTCACTATTTCAAATTAGTAAACATTTTTACTAATTAAAATTTAGAGAGTGGGATTTTTCAATTGTCGACTTATATAAATTTCCATTATGATAGTTTTCATTCTTTTTCACTTTCATTTAATTAATTTCCACATTTATTATTTCGCTGATTAAATAAATAAATAAAAAATAATAATAAAGAAAAGCATAATTTTGTTAAATAAATATAAATTGAAAATAATGAAGAAAAGCATTATTTTGCTATATAAATATAAATAGAAAATAATAAAAATAAGCTTCCAACGATATGAATAATAATTATACATTTATCTCCGAGAGGGTTTTTATTCAAAGGCAACAAATTTTATTTATGAAAAATTTGATCTCTATTTAGGACTCTAAATAAATATTATGTGTGGGAAATATTTTATAATTACTTTTTCTAAAATGATTTTTTATAAAGAATGAATAGAAAAATTAAAATAGATATAGAAATAGAATTCTATTTCGCAATGAAATTAGGTATTATTCTAGATGCAATTATTTAAATTAGCTTCAGGTATAATCGACTGTGAAATATGTGTTTCACATTAAAGAAAGTGCACGGCTTCTACCCTTACAATGCATCTGCTTAGAAAATTTGATTCGTATAGAAATTCACTGAAACATTATATATTAAATTGAAAAATTATGTCATCGGAATGTTTAACACAATGTTTCTAATTAACTTTTAATAATTGCATTCCTTTTGTTTCATTCACGGTATACAAATTTTTTATTTTATTGTTTACGAAGTTTATTATATTCTCTTTTACTATTGTTTGTTATATTTAAACAATTTGTTTTCTATTTTGTATGTTAAACAACATTTTAATTATTTTTAATATTTTCAATTTTCATCATTATTTTTTCAATTTTCAATAAATAAAAATTTTTAAAAATAAAAAAAGAAACAAACAAGTTTGATCGACATTATAAATAACATTTCTAATGATAATTTGTAATGGAAATTCTTTTTGGATTATTGAAATCATTATGATTGGAAGAGTAAGATTAAATGAAATATTTTCTCATAATGAATTAGTTTAAAAACTTTTTTTCATTAAAATTTTTTTAACGAAATGTTGAAATTTAGTTAAAAATTCCATAAATGTCTAAGGCATTCTTTCCCAGGTTTACTTCGCAAAGTACTCTGAGAATAGGAAATTACTAGGTTAAAAAATTGTGCCAAACTCAAGCAAGTAACCCTTAATTAGAAATTTATTCTTAATACCCAAAGTTTTATCAGAAGATAATTTTTCTTGAAGAAAGCGATACTCTTTCATTCTGTTTAAAGTTTTAGTACTAACACGAAATTTCATATTAAGAAAAAATAATTTAAATTGTTCTTATCAATGAGAAATATTAGAATATTCGACCATTTAAATAAATACTATATAAATTGTAACATTTACTATACAGATTGTAATAATTACTAAATAGACTGTAGTGTATGCAATACAGATAGTAAAATTTGCAATACAATTTAAATATTTACAAGACAGATTGTATTATTATCAATACTAATTGCAGTAATTACAATACCAATGCTAATATTTACAATACTTGAAATAATAATTATAGTACCAATTCTAATATTTACAATACTGATCGTAATAATTGCAATACAAACTGCAATGCATTAAGAACAGAAATTGTAATATTTACAACACAGTTTTTCTAAGGATTTTAAATTGAGACAAAAAACGAATCAAAACGTTGCTTCGCAAAACTTTTGATTAATTTTTTGTCTCAATTTGATATCCTTAGAAAAACTGTGAATGCAAATTGTAGTATTGATACTATAAATTGAAAAATCTACCATGTAAATTGTAGTGTTTGCAATACCGATTGTAGTAATTGAATTACAATTTGTAATATTCAAAAAAACCTTTTATAATAATTATAATACGAATTATAATATTTACAATACTTATTACAGTATTTAAAATGCAAATTGTAATATTCACAATACCGATTGTAAAATTTACAATACAGACTAAAATATTTACAATGCGGATTGTATTGTTTACTGTACCAATTGCATATTAATTTCTTTACGAATTGTAATATTTACAAATACAAATTGTAAAATTTATAATACAGACTGAAATAATTACAATGCGGATTGTATTGTTTACTGTACCAATTGCATATTAATTTCTTTACGAATTGTAATATTTACAATACTAATTATAAAATAGTAAAATTTTACTAATTGTTAGTTATTTTCATGGACGATTTGTTTCCTTTTTCATTAGTAAAATATGAGTAATTATTAGTATAATTATATTAGTTTTGTAGTAGAATTTTCCTAATTAATAGTCATCTAACTCACTAAATGAATTAGTGGAACTTTTTTATCGACTTATTTAGTAAAACAGTTCTACTAACTTTTAGTAAAATTCTACAATCAATTAGTAAAGTTTCGCTGTTTGCTTGTAAAATTATTACTAAATCATTTGGTGAATGACATTTCTTCATTTTATTAGTAAGTTTCTACTAATTCATATTTAGAGATCAGTTTGTAATTTTTCGTTTCTAAATCTGAATTATTAAAATTATAGAAATTGATAATCCTCTAATTGACTAAATTAATTAGTGAAATTGTTTTATCGACTTTAAAAAAAATAGTTTTACTAATTGTTAGTAGAATTATATTAAAAAATTAGTAAAATCCAACTAACAATTAGTGAGATTTTACTAAATGAAGTAAAATTATTACTAAATTAATTGGTGGACGACTTTTTACCATTTCATCCGTAACTTTTTAGTAATTCAAATTTAGAGAATAAAATAAAAATTGTGAGACTAAAAATACAAATTTAAATCTTTACAATACAAATATAAATCTTTACAATACAAATTGCAATATTTACAATACAGATTGTAATATTTACAATGCAGATTGCAATACTTACAATACAAATTGAAATATTTACAATATAAACTAAATATTTACAATACAAATTGTAAAGTTTTTGATACAGATTGTAATATTTACAATACAAATTGTAAAGTTTTTAATACAAATTGTAATATTCACAATACAAATTGCAATATTTATAATGCAGCTTGCAATATTTACAATACAAACTGTAATATTTACAATACAAATTGTAAAGTTTTTGATACCGATTGTAATATTTACAATACAAATTGTAAAGTTTTTGATACCGATTGTAATATTTACAATACAAATTATAAAGTTTTTAATACATTTAATCATCAAAAACAATTAATTACCCAATTACCGAATAAGAATTTTCTGTCCCTTAAATTTTCTTTACAAATATTTTTTATTCCATAAACTACTTTCCTTCTAATCTCTTCGGAAAGAGAATTTGTCATTTGTTAATTTTTTTTCTCCTTTTCCCTTTATATTTTATTTTTTTGAGGAAATACGTTCTCTTTTATTTTTATTCCACTTGATGAAAGCTGCAATCTGCCAGAAGCTTGCGTTTTTAACACACATACACTCTGCACTTTTCAGTGAAAAGTAGCAATATAAAACATAAAAAAAAAACACTTGAAGGGTACGTACCACGGAAAGTCGAGGCGCCTTTCAGGCACTTCCGGGAATGATGAAATTTACGGTGGTGACATGCACGAGGATTCGCAATTTAAAGATGAGAGAAAAAAAACAACAATTTTTTTTTTCTTTGAAAAATTAATGTTGTTTTTGATTTAAAAATTTTTTTTTTGGTTTGAAAAAAAGAGGAAAACAAATTTGAATTATAAAACAATGCACGTGGAAATTTTTTGTTGATACTTTGACATATGGGAATTGGTGAACGTGCAAAAAGCACGAGGGTTAAACGCGTTTTTGAGAATCACAACAAGGACTCAGGACACGGCGCGAAGGAGTCGCGGCACTCACTGACGAACCAATGTACCGGCGTACAAGCTGAACTCGCGGACACCCATCACCCAACTCCCCCTACTCGATCCCTCTTTCTCACTCTCATTCAGGGAATTCATCCTTTGCCCTAACAATTCCTTCTCCCTTCTCCATCTCCCTGTCCCCCCCCATACCTTCAAATACCTCATTTACTTCTATTCGCCGACTTGGAAGCGTCTTAGCTTCCTTACTGTCTGTCTTATGTCTTTCCATCTTCATGAAATGGCAAAATTCATCCCCCGCTGTTTTAAGAATTTCGTTTTTCTCTCCTCCTCATCTCACTTTTCGTTGAATAGCCATCTCTCCATCGAAAATTCTTCAAATTAATCACTTGGAATTGCGACTGCGGTGTGGATTTTCTGGGATATAGTTTTAAAGGCAGACGAATATATCTTCATTTTAATACAAAATGAATACAGTCGTATCTCTTTAATTGAAGATATTTTTTTTTTTGTAAAAATGTTTTTAATAAAATTTTTCTAAGGGAAGGTACACCATTATATTTTTAACTATTATTGAAAAAAATTTATTTCATTCAAATAACCGATTATTTGATTAATTAAAAATATTTAATTAATCAATTAACTATTAATTAAGTAATTAATTAACTATAATAATTTGAATGTTCTTTCATTCATTCAATTTTTCTGTCCCTCACAGTCTAAAGTTGTCCTTAGTTTATACATTTTTTTTTGTTATCTTTAGATAGATTGTATATTATATTATTATGTTCTAATTATTTTTATTTCATAATTAATTCAAAATTGTAATAACAAATAGAAATCATCAGAATTTTTTTCAATGCTTTTTATTAAAAGACTAAAATTTTGTTAAATATTATGTTTTGTCAAATTGAAACTATGGAGATTTTCGTTCTTTACTTCTAAACAAAATTAAAAAATTGTTAAACAACTGTGATTAAGAAATAGAAAATTTATTCATTTTGCATTATTTTTATTTATGAATCACAATTTTTTGAACAAAATTATTATTTTGTTTTAGAGAATGAAGAAAAATATTTCCACAATTCCTATTTTTGATCTTATTTTTGAAACATGATTTCCACAGAAAATGAGACATTTAAAAATTTCAAATTCAAACCTTTTTAAAATTAAACAATTTATAAAAGTATATTGTTATAAAACATGAAGATATCGATTGCTCCAAGTCGAAGACTCGGAGTGATCGATTTCTTCATTTAATGATGACCGAGAGATAAAATCATTATTTTATATTATAAAAATATTTATTACTGTAACTTCATCAAAATTATTTTCATCATTTTAATTCAATTATTATTTTCTAGAATTTTAAATTATATTTTATAAAAATAATAATTATTGAATTTCTCAAAAAAATTCGTATTTATTATTTATGAAAATAATTGAATTCCTGTGAAATTTTTATTATTTATGCGAAAATAATTAAATGTTTGCATACAATTTTATTAAATTTTTTTTAAAGAATTGTATTCTTTTCGGGAAATTTTATTAAAATAATAGATATTAAAAATCATTGAAATTAGAAACATTTTTGAAAATAATTGAAATTAGGGCAAGAATTTTTTTTGACATTTATGAAAATAATTCAACTTTGGAGAAGAATTTCGTTATTTATAAAGATCATTGGGATTTTTTTCAAATTTTGAACATAGTTGAATTTTATAGGAAAAATTTTATTTTTTTGAAAATAATTGAATTTCTGCAATTATTTGTAATTTCTCCAAAATTGAATTTTTTTTTTTTTTGAGTGTTTTCAATAAAAATTTAAATTAGAAAATTTTTAAATTCTATTAAAATTTTTAAAATTGCTAATTTTATTTTAAAAAAGTAGTAAAGAAGTTAAATTTAAAATAAAAATTATTTTCTTGATATAATTGTGTGTAAATAAATAAATAAATAATTAAAAATATCGGTGTACCCTCCCCTTAAACGAGAGATGATAAATATTTTTTTTTAAATTGAAGAAAGGAAAACAAATAGATTTTAATTTAATTGAAACTTGAAACTTCTTTTTATGATTATTGAGATTATTGTTATTATTATAAAGGAAAAAAATGAATGATTACTTTACAAACGAATCGAGGAAAATTGAATTTTTCAATCAATTCGTGAATATACAGTGAAAACTGTTTGAAATTGATTTTGCGATTATAAATGCAAAGCAAGAGAAAACTTTACGGGGAGAAAGAGAAGATTTATAGAAACTTAAATCTTTCTTAAAAAGTATATACACAGTGGAACGTCTTTATTTGTTTCTGGGGTAAAGAATATTGAAAATTTGACTCAATTTACAGTATTATAAATCTTTGAAGATTCAGTGGAACCTCTTTATAGAGATTTATTAACACTTTTTGAAATTCAGTGTCTTATAAGCAATTGAATTTAAAAAGATTTGAATTTGAATGTTTTGAAAAATTTTAATTCCTACGGAAAAATAATATTTAAATATTTATTTAAAAAAATGTTATTGATGTTTTCGAATAATTTTACAATTAAAGAAATTCGTAAATAAATGTAACAGAACATTTTTTTGAGTGAAATTTTTTTCCTTTATTTTCTAAAAATTTAAAAAGTTTCAATTTCATTTTCAATTAAAATTTGTAATTGACAAATAGAATAGAATATGTAATGTTTCTTTTCCAAAAGAATGAATTTCTGAACAATATTGTTATTGATAAATATAAATTATGCATAAAATGGGTTAATAATTAATAATTGAACTAAACTAAATTTTTAATTTGGCCCTAAAATATTCGGCAATATTGCTGTTATTATAAACACAATTAGTAATAAATTGATCGAAATTAAAAACTGTTGAAATACTTAAAAAAACAAAAAAAAAAGGTGAATTTAATCGAAATTGTAAACTCACGAAACCGTAGTGACAAATTGAGAGATTAGAGGAATTAAGGAGTCCGATTAAAGAAGTCTTACTGTAATCCTACTGGATCGAAAAATTCTGAAACAAAAAAAAAAAAAAAAATTTCTAATACTCTTTCATTATAATGAGACTGTGAAAACTATTTTCTTAAACTTTAGAAATAATTATATTATAAAATTAAGTTAATAATATACTCGATTTACTTAATTTTACCAACGATTTAATTAACTCCGAAAAAAGTACAATGTACTTGAAAATTTGTAATTTTTACAAATTACAAATAGAATATTCTATATCAGATATTTAACGAGAATTTCTCAAAAAACGAAAATCTCACCATTCTAATGGCAATATAATTAATCTATCCTTGCGCAGGTATTTAAATACTGATAATAACTCTCTTCTTTTTACTTCATTATATATCATTACAATAGTATATTCTTTTTTCTCTCTTTTTACCATCAAATACTGCGTAAACCTCATCGTCATTATTTATTCCACAGTGAATTATTGAGTAATTCAAATGAATACAAAATGATTATTGTGTCACATAATTTGAATACGATACATGAGCGCGCGGTACTCTCTTTATATAAATTGATGAATTATAATGTTAAAAAATAAAGGAAAAGAAAGAAAGAATAGAGAAAAGTTTTGTATTATTGCAAACCGTCAATGTTTCCAAGTTGGGACCGTAAGGAAAACGGCAATTTATCAATGAAACGTAACGTGTAATTATGCACCGTTAGATTGTAACGAGAGGTAATTGTTCAGGAATTAAACAGCAGGGTAACGCTCAACGGAAAATCGATTATGTATACAAACAAAGATTTTTTTTTCTCTTTTTCTTCTTCTTCTTCTTCTTTTGCTCATTCCCTTGAAACAGTTGAAGCATTTCCGGTGATTCGGGTTATATCGTGGACACGGAATAGCCTCTCCCACGCCTCATTAGAACCTTCGATATTTTATTCATTCCCGCTCCACTGTTGGGGAAATTCCCAAAAGATAGTAGTTGTAAATTATGGTTGTTATAATCGATAGTGGCTACAATTATGAATACACAGAGAGAAAATTTAATTAAAAAAATTAATTAACTAATTAATTAATTAACCAATTAATTAATTAATTAATTTAATTAATTAACCGATTAATTGACTATTATCAATTAAATATTTAATTGAATCAAATAATATTTATTGGAGTCAATTAAATGGTATTTGCTTCAACTATACTGAAATTATTGGTTCAAATCCCATTTAATTGACTCCAATAAATATTATTTGATTCAAGTAAATATTTAATTGATATAATAATCAATTAATCGGTTATTTGAATCAAATCAATTTTTTTTAGTGTCGATATGAAAAATATATTTTTTTTGCAACTAATTGCTGTTACATTTAATGATAGTTATTGATAGAAGTTACATTTAAGGATAGTTATAGTTGATAGTATTTTCAACTAATGTTAATTGAAATTACTAGTAGTTACTATTAATACTAGTACCAATTAACAGTAAATTATATATTTTTAATAACATTTAAGAGAAGTACAATTTTCTTTAAGCAATAATACAAAGTACAGTTACGTTTTATTGCATTTGCTGGTATAATTATTAAAAATAATGGATTTAAAAAAGAATTTCAGTTAAAAACATGAATTGAATTTTGGAGAAGTTACAAATGATTACAAAAATTCAAATATTTTCAAAAGTAATAGAATTCTTCTCAGAAATTCAATTATGCTCAAAATTTTTTAAAACATTTCCGTCAGAATTTCAATTATCTTTATAAATAATAAAATTCTTCACCGAAATTCAATTATCTTCAAAAACTTCACTCCGTTCAATGATTTTCAATATCTACTATTATTTTAATAAAATTCTTCCAAAGAATTCAATTATTTAAAAAATATTTAATAACATTCTACGCAAGCATTTACCTAATTTTTTTGAAAAATTTTGTTTTGAATTCTGTTGAAATTAGTTGAATTTTAAAAATAATGAATTCAATTATTTTAAAAGTTCTAACGCAATTATTCGAATGAATTCAATTATTTTTATAAATAACAAAATTCTAAGCAGAAATTCAATTATTTTCAAGAATTTTTAATAAAATTCTTAGCAAAATTCAATAATTTTTATGAATAATAATATTCAATAGAAAAATTCAATTATTTTCGAAAATTTTAATAAAATTCTGGGCATAATTTCAATTATTTTAAAAAAATTTTCTCAATTTAATAATTTTTAATAATTTACTATTTGCATAAAATTTACCAAAAGAATGCAATCATTTACAAAAAAATTTCGCAATTCAATAATTTTTAATAATCTACTATTTTTAAAGAAATTTACCAAAAGAATGCAATTATGAAAATTTATGATAAAATTCTACGCAAACATTGAATTATTTTTATAAATAATAAAAATTTTACAGGAATTGAATTATTTTATATAGAATATATATACAATTTTTCGACAAAAATCAATTATTTAAACAAAATTTATAAAATTCTTCGCAAGAATTCAATTATTTTTACAAATAATAAAAGTTTTCATTGGAATTCAATTATTTTTAAAAAATTTATTAAAATTCTTCACAAGAATTCAATTATTTTCACAAATAATAAAAGTTTTTACTAGAATTCAATTATTTAAAAAAATTTTAATAAAATTCTTCGCAAGAATTCAATTATTTTCACAAATATTAAGTTTTCATTGGAATTCAATTATTTAAAAATTTTAAATAAAATTCTTCGCAAGAATTCAATTATTTTTACAAATAATAAGTTTTCACTGGAATTCAATTATTTAAAAAATTTAAATAGAATTCTTCTCAAGAATTCAATTATTTTCAGAAATAATAAAATGTTTCTCAGGAATTCAATTATTTTCATAAATAATAAAATTTTTTTTAGAAATTCAATTGTTTTCGTAAATACTTTTGTAAAAACTCATCGTAGAATTTCAATTATTTTTAATACAATACAATTTTAATCGAATTCCTCCAAAAATGTAATTATTCTTATCAATTTTATTAAAATTCGTCAAAAGAATTCAATTATTTAAAAATTTCTTTATAAAATTCATTATGAGAATTGAAGTTTAAGAAACGTTTAATTATTCAATAAATTTTTTATTTTTATATTTAAATAATTGAATTCTCGTATAGAATTTTCCAATAAGAATTGATTTCAAAACAAATTTCAGTTAAAATTTAGGTTAATTTATTAAATATTAAAAGCATTATAGCATGAATTTTTAGACATAATTAATTTTTGAAAATGTTTCGAATTAAAATCTTTAAAAATCTGAATTTTTAATAATGTTAACTAACATTATTAAAAATGATTTAGAATTAATTTTTTTGAAATGTTTAATTGAATATTTTTTGAAATTATTTCAAGCTTTTATTTTCTAATATAAAGAAGAAGAATTTACGAATAATTGAAAATTCTCAAAGAACTTTTTAATCATTTTTAGAGTGAATCAGAATATTCTTTAGGGTCAAGGAAAAAGTTAAAATTTTTTCTGTAAATCAGGGAAAAGTCAGGGAAGAACAAAATTAAATTTTTGTGGCAACCCTTAATTAGAATTAGACTTAAAATTAGAATTAGAGAATTAGCATTGATATAATTAAAATGGAAGAAAGAAACAATATTAATAATAGCTGCAATTTATAGTATTTGCAATTAATAGTAGTTTCAATTAATGTTTAGTTTCAATTAATGTTTAGTTTCAATTAATTAATATTACACCATTTAGTAATTTTTAATTATTTAATTAATTGTTGCAATTAATGATATTTGCAATTACCAGTAGTTTCAAGTAATTGTATTTGCAATTACTAATAGTTTCAATGAATGGCATTTTTATTTACTAGTAGTTTAAATTAATTCTATTTGCTGTTAATAAATAGCAGTTTCCGCGAATGATAGTTGAAATAATAGGTAATTAATAATTTCATGGTAGTGGCATTAATGAAAATTTCCTTAGCCGGAAACAATGATTTCTGAAATCGTTGGTAGTTACAGAACTAAGTTGAAGTTACATCAGTATGATAATTTTGAAGGACACTGGTTTCAAAATACAAACAATTCATATTAATATTTTTGCAGGTACAATGAATATGATAGGCATTTATTATTATTAGCTATTTTAATCTTTCTTAATAATACATCATTCCTATTAATGATAGTTAATTGATAATTTAAAAGAAGCAATGGGGTTAATTGGTTGCTCTTGTATTTAATACTTTCGATATTTACAATCATAGTGATAGTTACATTGGTTATTGCATTCGATATTTACAAAAGATGGTTGCTGAGGTTTATTGTAAGAAAGGGTTGTAAGAAGTGCTTGTAAGGATTGGTATCAAGAAATGGTTGTGAAAACGAATCAAAACGTTGCTTCGCAACACTTTTGATTCGTTTTTTGTCTCAATTTGTTATCCTTAGAAAAACTGTGAAAGCATGATTTCTAGAAGTGGTTATAAGAAATTTTTGCAAGAAGTGGTTGTAAGGAATGGTTGTAAGAAGTGGTTGTAAGGAATGATTGCAAGAATCGGTTGTAAAAATTGGTTGTAAAAAGCGATTGTAAGAAGTAGTTGAAAGAAGTGGTTGCAAGAAAGAATAAAGAATGTTTGCAAGAAGTGGTTATAATATAAGAAGTGAGTGTAAAAAATTATTGGTAGAAGTGAATTCAAGGGATATTTGCAAGAAATAGTTGTAAGAAATGGTTATAAGGAATGGTAGCAAGAAATAGTTGCAAAAAATGATAACAAGAAGTTTACAAGAAATAGTTGCAAGAAATGATAACAAGTAGTTTACAAGAAATAGTTGTAAGAAATGTTTGTAAGGAATGGCAGCAAGAAATAGTTGCAAGAAATGATAACAAGAAGTTTACAAGAAATAGTTGTAAGAAATGTTTATAAGGAATGGTAGCAAGAAATGATAACAAGAAGTAATAAAAAGAAATGTGGTTCTCCAAAAGAAGCTTGTAAGAATCGATTTCAAAAAACATCACGATTATGGTAGCTACAAAAGTAGTCACAAAAGGAAAGGGTTTTCAGAATCAGATTTCTCTCCTCCCCTTTAGAAGATCTCAAGTTGAAAAAAAAATCTTGTAGATACTCGAACGTATGCCCGATAAAAGCTTCATCGATACACCTTATTCGTGACATACACGGTGGAGATTCACGTTCCGATGCCGGCGCGAACAACGGAAAGAAAGATGCGACATTCGCGGCATTGGCGAATCCTTTTTTGCCTTAGGGTATAGTCACTTTCATCTCCAATATTAGCTGTGGCAATTCCTTTCGGATCGCATCGGCATGAGCAGTGACTTTGCGCCATTAACCCTCCCTAGAGGTCATATGTACGTGACTCACAAGAGTGAGAGTGATCCCTGATAGTTCTTTATGCATCCGCATAACACCAAGAGAGAAATGTATTCCTTTAACTATATAGAGAAACATTTGCTTACATATGCTTTTATTATTATAACTCTGCAATATTGACATGAGAAAAAAATCACTGAATCATATTTCCGGTCACATCGTGAGACCGCATATGAATATTTTTATTTTCAAAAAAATCCACTCAAAAGGAAAATGAATCTTCATTTTGTTTCCCTTCACAGGAAGAAAGATATTAAAAACGGTGAAAAAAAAAATTCTCACTAAAGATGGAATAATGTTAGGTAATTATTTTTGTAATCAAATTATTGTTTTACGTTCCTGTTAAAAGGGTTCATTTAAATATTTTTGAATATGCATATATGAACCTACAGAATTTTTTTTTATCTCTTAAAAAGTGTTCTTTATTCGAAAAGAAGATGCAATCAGAGTTTTTGTAAGGATGTCACAAGGCTCGAACTGAGTATGTAAATCCCGTAAATGTCCGTAAATTAATAAATTTGCTTGAAGTCCGTAAAAGTCCGTAATTTGATTGAGAAAAAATAAAAAGTTCATAAATTGTACGATATAATTTGGAAAATTTCAGAGAAATTACAAATTATTGCAGAAATTCAATTATTTTCAAAATTAAAAAAATTCTTCATCAAATTCAATTATATTCAAAAGTAATAAAATTCTTCGCAGGCATTCAATTATTCTTGGCAAAATTTCAATTATTTTCGAAATTTTTCCTCAATTCAATAATTTTTAATATCTATTTTAATAAAATTTTCCAAACGAATTCAATTATTTAAAAAAAAATTTAATAAAATTCTACGCAAACATTTAATCCATTTTTTTGAAAAATTTCATTTTCAATTCTGTTGAAATTAGTTAAATTTTTAAAATTATAAATTCAATTATTTCAAAAGTTTTAACGCAATTATTCGAATGAATTCAATTATCTTGATAAATAAAAAAATTCTTAGCAGAAATTCAATTATTTTCAATAGAAGAATTCAATTATTTTCTAAACTATTTAAATTCTTTGCAGAAATTAAATTATTTTCAAAAATTTCAATAAAATTCTAGGCATAATTTCAATTATTTTAGAAAAATTTTGCAATTCAATAATTTTTAATAATCTACTATTTTCATAAAATTTACCAAACGAATGCAATTATTTAAAAAAAAAATTTAATAAAATTCTACGCAAACCTTCAATTATTTTCATAAAAAAATAAAAAATTTAACAGCAATTCAATTATTTACAAATTTTTTATAAATTTCTTCGCACATATTCAAATATTTTCATAAATAATAAAACTCGTAGAATTTCAATTATTTTAAATCGAATTCCTCGAAAATAAAATTATTGTTAAATTTTTTTATAAATTAGTCGAAAAAAATTATTTATTTAAAAATTTATTGATAAAATTCTATATGAAAATTCAATTTTAAGAAACATGCAATTATTTAATAAATTATCTATTTTGTATTTAAATAATTTAATTCTAGAAGAATTTTCTAATAAAAATTTGATTTTATAATTAATTTCAAATTAAAATTTCAGATTATAATTGAATATTAAAAGCATTAGAGCGTGAATTTTTAGAAATAATTGAATTTTGAAAAGGTTTCAAATTAAAATATTTGAAAATCTGAATTTTTCATATTTTTAACTAACAATTCTGTGGAATTAACTTTTATGAGAAAGTTTATGTTAGAAGAAGAATTTTAGTTAAAAACAGGAAAAAAATTTAATTTTGGAAAATTTACAAATTATTGCAGAAATTCAATTATTTTTATAAATAATAAAAAACTCATTGTAAAATTTCAATTATTTTTAATAGAATTTTAATTTAATTTCTCAAAAAATGTAATTATTCTTCAAAATTTTTTTTTAAATTCAACAAATGATTTGAATTATTTTAACATTTTTTAATAAATTTCTTTATGAGTATTCAATTTTTTTATCTTTATAAATAGCAAAATTCTTCGTCGAAATTCAATTATTTTCAAACATTTTTTCTCCATTCAATTATTTAAGAAAATTTTAATAAACTTCTACGCAAACATTTAATTATTAAATTAAAATTTCACAAGAATTCAATTATTTTCAAAAATTTTAATAAAATTGTTGTCAATAATTCAATTATCTTTATAAATAATAAAATTTTTTGCAGTAATTCAATTATTTTTTTAAAATTAAATAAATTTTTTGTCAAAAATTCAATTATGTTTATAAATAATAAAATTGTTTGCAGAAATACAATTATTTAAAAAAATTGTAATCAAATTGTTGTTAAGAATTCAATTATTTTAGAAAATAATAAAACTCCTCGAAGAATTTCAATTATTTTTAAATACAATTTTAAACAAATTCCTAGAAAAATGTAATTATTCTTAAAAATTTTTATTAAAATTCGTCAAAAGAATTCAATTATTTAAAAATTTGTTGATAAAATTCTTCATGAGATTTCAATTTTAAGAAACATTCAGTTATTCAATAAATTATTTATTTTTGTAGTTCAATAATTGAATTCTCGTAAAATTTTCAGATAAAAATTAATTTAAAATTGAAGTTTAGTTAAAATTTAAGTTAATCAAATATGATCACCAGACAATTAATAAAACGAAATAATTTATTTATATTGTTGTAAACAACATTAATTAACAAATAGATAACTTTCATTCCTCTCCACTAAAGAAGGTTTTTTTTCACAAATTTTTTTTTTAACTTAAGTTCATTTTTAAGAATATATGTCCTTTTAGTTTAAAATGTAACTTATTTAAATTGTTATAAACAATATTAATTAATAAATAGTTAACTTTGATTCCTCTCAACTGGAAATTTTTTTTTCACTATTACTTTTTTGTTTAGGTTAATTTAAAGAATATATGTCCTCCTTGTTTAAAAAATAACTTATTTAAATTACTATAAACAATATTAATTCAAATCACAAATGGTGCATAATGATTTCTTTTCTCATCAGTTTATCAATTGAAAACATTACGCAATTGTTACATTTTTTTGAAACAAATTCAGATCACAAATGATGCATAATAATTTCTTTTCTCATCAGTTTCGAACACATATACAATATAAGATTGTGATCTACAAGTGTAATCTTTGTCAATGGATGTTGAGAGTTAATGAAAAAAAAAAGAATGTCTTTATCTCTATAAGATAATCTACTAATGATTCTTACCGAGCGCATATATAGCTTCTAGGAGAAAGTACTCTGCAACCATAACTGGAAGATTAAGAGAAGAAAACATCAAAAAGCCTCAGGGGCATATAGCATTTAAAATAAAACAAAAGATGTAATTTATCAAAAAAGAATGTAAGTCTCTAATTTTGATTGTTGATGATTATATATTTATATAATTGATATAAACGCTTTCTCGCAGTGCATGATTTTTTAATTATGAAATATGTAAATCAAAAAGGAAGACACTTTTTTTCTAAAGTGCTGCAATTAAAATCAAATTTTGGCATTGTAATTTTTACTATAACAATGGAGCACAAATCGTTTCTTTCTTTTTTCTCAATCTGACCTTCACCAAATAAAATCGTCTTACAAACCTTGAATCGAATTTAAAACCCAAAAATGGTGTTAAAAAACCGTGTAAAAAACAAAATAGTATTAAAAAACCCTAAAGTTAAAAAATTTTAGTTACACTATTCAAATTTCGTCAAAAAAAAAAAATCAGGACTTTTATATAACAGAAAAAAGATTTTTCAAATTGGAGAAAATAATTTTTTTTGATTTGGAAATATATCTCAATTATTTTTTAATGATCACACATTAAACGGAGGATTGTTAATTTTATTGCTAATTAGAGATTTTTGCAAGTAATGGGCATACCATGGGATATGGCAGGCCTGTCAGAAGTCAACATCATCGTTATAATCGTTTCCCCAAGCACCTGTTCATTTAACCGCACATGTGTGGCATATATGTCTAATTAAGTGATTCCTTAGGCGCATAATTTAAGCCACATTAACGCCATAAATTTTTCTCTCTAATATCGTTTGTACATCTTCAATATTTCGAAATATTGTTTATTTAACTTTTTTTTTACATTTTCTGCTTTTTTTTACCTCTCTTTCCTACTTTTACGATCCATTGCACGAAATCAAATCTTATCCATCTCGGGGATCGTTAATGGTCTTTTTTGTAGAAACAAAAGATTCACATATATGAGTAAAATTCTTATCAGATCATAAGTATAAAAAATAACAATAGTTACATTACTGGGTGTTACTAATAATAATAATTCATAAAGCAGATATTTTTCTCCTTTTTAACTTGTATAAAAATTTGAATTTCATTTCGAAATAAGATTCCAATGCAGGTTTACAAATTAATTAATTTATTAATTAATTTATTAATTTAAAAATTAATTTATTTATTTATTAATTTCTTAATTTATTTATAAATTAATTTAAAAATTTATTTATAAATTTATTTATTAATTTATTTATTAATTTATTTATTAATTTATTTATTTATTACTTAATTTGTTTACTTATTATATTTATTTACAATATAATTTTTTCGACCCTTTTTTGTTGTCAACTTGAAAAATTAAAATTTAACTGAATAAAATTCGGATAAAGTTTCTAAAGAAATTTTTGCCATGAAGGAAAATTTATTCCGATATGTTTGTTTATAATCTATTTTTAACAAAATGTGAAACGAGCGGAAGTTTTAAATATACAAATTTTTTTTACACTAGAAACTTTGCTTTGCACGTTTAGTAAACGGGGATAAACGGGGAAGGATTTCGTCACGCCTTTAACATTGGATGGGAGTAGCTTCGATTCCATTGAAAGCATTCTTTCTCGATCCGGTACATCAAACAATCGAATTGATTACAAGCATCCTAACAAAAAAAGGGGTTTAAAAAAAATATTTATTTATTGGAAAAGTTTTGAAGAGAAATTAAATCATAATGGAGAAAAATTTGTTGGCAAAATTTTCGTTTAAATGAACATTAATTAGTTACTTTGTCAAACTTCATTCCTCAATTTACAATTTTTTACAGGGAAAGAAAATAAATATATATTCAAATTTATAAGTTATTTTATTTTTAAAGTATTTAACAAAATGAGAAGAAAATGCGACGAAGCAAATATTTTTGATTTGAAAAATACTAAACTTTGAAAAAAAAAATTAGGTGAAGTTTGGTATAGTTATTTCAAATATCAAGAACTAATCAAACTTTGTGATATAACTGTACCTACTAAATTTCTTATTTTTTTAATTTTAGTATTTATCAAAATTTTGCTTCTTCGCATTTTTTCCCCAAATTGTAAAATACTTTTATAAAATTTAATATTTATTTTCCTTCAGTGTAATTTTATTTCAAGTTTTGTAAAATTTGATATAACAATTAATTGAAATTTGCTTATAATTATTTAATTGAAAGGAAAATAATTTCTCCGTCAATTATTTTTGAAAATTCCAATGAAATTCTTAAAAAATTTAATTATTTTTAATAGAATTTTAGGAAATTTCAATTATTTTACAAATTTTCAATTATTTTTAATTAATAGAATTTTAGGAAATTTCAATTATTTTACAAATTTTCAATTATTTCTAATTTAGTAGAATTTTAGGAAATTTCAATTATTTGACAAATTTTCAATTAATTGTTTATAAAATTAGCAGAAATTCGGAAAAAAATTTTCGAAAATTCTATTTAAATAAATCGTAATTTTAATCATTTTAAAATTAATTTATTAATAAAAATTGTAATTTCTAATTTGTTAATTTTTAAATACAATTTTTTTTTAATTTCAAATATTTGTAAACAATTGAATTAAAATTTTTTAGAAATCCAATTTTTCGATTATTTTAAATGGAATTTAGTTAGAAACTTAAATAATTTTTTAAATAAATATTTAATTAAAAAATTAAATTCTATTTAATCAAATTTCACAAAATTTAAATATATTTGATAATTTTTTAATACAATTTTTTTGAAATTTCAAATATTTTTAAATAATTGAATTAAAATTTTTAAAAAATCCAATTTTTCGACAATTTTCAATAGAATTATTTAAAAACTTGAATCATTTTTTAATTAAATATTAATAAACAAATTCTGTTATGTTTAATAAAATTCTACATTTTAAATACATTTGATAATTTTTAATGGAATTTTTTTGGAATTTTAAACATTTTTAAACAATTGAATTAAAATTTTTTAGAAATCCAATTCTTCGAGAATGGCAAATAAAATTATTTTAAACTTGAATAATTTTTAAAAGAAATGTTTAATTAACAAATTTTATTCACAAGATTTCAATAAATTCGATCATTTTTTAATACAATTTTTTAAAAATTCAAGTATTTTTTTTGCAACTGAATTAAAATTTTTCAAAAATTCAATTTTTCGAGAATTTTAAAAAGAATTAATTAAAAACTTGAATAATTATCTAAATAAATATTCAATTGTTATTAATTGCTTCACAGCATTTAAAATTTTCAAGCATTTTAGTTTAAAACCTTCTGAAATTTATAATTATTTTTGAAAATTGAAACTTTTTTTAATTAAATTGTCTTTTGAGTTAAATAAAATTAATAAAATTAAAGAAAGTTATTCTAGAATTTAATTATTTGCGGAAATAAGAAAAATTTGAGGCGTTATTTTTAAATTCATTGAGAATAATGATGGAAAAAAATTGAGGTTCTCGTTTTTCAAAAATATTTTTGGAAAAAATATAATTTCATAAAGTCATACAAAATACAAAATAAAGTCATACAAATACAAAAAATACAAATAATAATACTAAAATACTTTTAAAAAAATTATTTTTGTGAAGACAAAAATTGTTTTTAAAATACTTTGACAATTATTTTTTTCTATTTTAGATAAATTTGTACCAATAAAATAAAATTCCATGTATTTTAAAATAACATATTTTTTTTGAAAAAGTTTCCAGTAAAGTGGAGACTGGGAGAAGTAAACTAATAAATTATATATATGATTTACTATATCTTTCGAGTCCAGTTTTCCACACTGAAAATTTAGCGGGCAAAATATAATTCTCTGCATTCTCTGGTTGACACGAAGTTTATGTTATAGACCGAATAAATTTCAAAATTCTACCCATGATATTTTTACTCAAGTGACGGAATTGGGTTTCGTGCTGTGTGTGACTTTTTGTATTTTCAAAAGAATCTCCTCCTCCCCCTCCCACCCTTTTCCCAATTTTTCTCAAAGTTTTCTGAAAAACGGAAACTTATTCTCCAGCAAAAAAATTTTTTCTCTTTTATTTTTAAGTAATTTTTTCTTTGTAAAAAAAAGAAATAAAATTGTTTATATATTTTTATTTTTTGTATTACGCTTTTTAGGGTGTCGTGATAAATAAATAATGAAATAAATGATTTTTAAAGATAGAGTAAATAAAATAAATATTTTTCAAATTTGATGAAAAGAATATTTTTTAATGCAATTTTCTGATTTTATTTATTTATCCATTATTTGATTCGAAGTGGTCGTCAACTTCAAAAGTTTTATTTATGAATATTTTTTAAGTTTTGATAAAAACAAAGATTTTGTAAATTCGATGAAATAATTTTTAAATTCGATAAAATAACTTTTAAATTTGATAAATATTATTATTTGATAAAATATTTTTCAATTTCGAAAAAAAATAATTTTTGAAATAAAGTAAATATTTTTTAAATTCGATAAAATATTTAAAGATAAAGTACATATTTTTTAATTCCGATAAAATATTTTTTTTTTAATTTGATAGAGTATGTATTATTTAATTTGATAAAACAATTTTTTAAATTTGATAAAATTTCTTCTTTTAAATTCGATAAAGTAAATAATTTTTTAAATTTGACAGAGAAAAAAAAATAAATAATTTTCTTAACGAGCGTTAAATGGGTTAAAGGTTTTTGAATAGAAAATAAAAGAGTGTTGTGTGATTGATTGGGAAAATGTTGGACGCCTGATAATTTTAACTCTTTACTATGGTACTCGTTTTACCCCTTTTATCCACGTTCACGTAACAAGTATTATACAAAGTTTTCGTGCAAAGCCAATAGTCGCGTGTCGGATGCGCCAAAGAAACAAGTGTTACACGAGCCTTTGATATTCCTTTATAATTAAGAAATTCTCAAGGTATACGAAGGATCGACTTACCCATATTTACAATAACTTGACATTTTTTTTTCTTTTTTTTCAGCGAGAAAATTTCACTTTAAACGTTTAAACAAAAATCAAGTTCAATTCTTCTTTTTTCAATTTTCTTCCCTAAATTTTTAGTCTCATATTTTTTATTTATTTGAAGAAATTCTTCTTTGTTGATTTTCAAATTGAGACAAAAAACGAAATAAAATTGTTGCGATGCATCAATTTTAACACGTTTTTTGTCTCGATTTTTTTTTATTATTTTCGATTAAAGAAAAATGATTTTTTTATTTTTCAATTTAGTGTGGACGAAAATTATTATCGATCGAAATATTATAGTGTTGGCGAGAGACAATTTTGTATATGAATAAATTATTCAAAGTTTATTGATTTCGATTGTATATGAATGATAATGTGGAAATTGCATACAACCATGTCAACCAAAGGAACTTCCGACGATCTCGTCAAAATACTATGTTTGATGAGTTCAAGTCAGCAGGATTATGCTTTGCATAAATTTCATGCCTGTGAAAGCACGTGATACAATCACCACTGGAAGTTGCCCTATGGACTACTACTTGAAACATGTTACATTACATAGTACATCGATTGAACGTATTTCAAGTGCAATAATGGTCCCTTCAAGCCAAGAGAGGCGCAAAAAGTATAATCGCCCTCTTATGCGCATATACCTCTCATGTACCTATTTTTCCATTAAAGAATAAAAAATAATGAAAATAATGGAAAAATTAAAATTAAAAATTGATTCGATAAATTATTGAGAAAAATTAAATTTATTTTAATATTATTACTAAAAATTATATGTATATAAATAATTAAAAAAAAATTTTTTTAAAAACGAATTGCATCAAAAATTTATTATATATACACTGAGAAAAAATTTAATTGAATAAAGTAAATAATGCTTCACATAATTTACTTAAATCAATTTCATATTTATTTGAAGAAAGAAATTTATTTTCCCAAATAATTTTTAGCATTGAACAGAGTAGAATTTAAAATAATATTTTTAATAATAATTATTTAAAATTGAATGACAATCAAGTTATATTTTTTATTTTCTCTATTATTTAATTTTTATATTTAACATTTCTTACACAATTGAAAATTTAGCCCGCGAATCGACTTCAAAACCCCTCAAAAAAGTTCGTTCAATCGATTCAAATTAAAAAAAAAAATCGAAAAAGTCGTTTATTTTATTCAAGATTTCTATAAAAATTTGATTTTATATTTTTTGAATAGATTTAACATGTGTATTAAAAAAAAGATTATTTTTCAAATAATATTTTTCTCTGCAAAATATAAAATTTACTTCTATAAAATTTGACGAAATTTGCAATTGTTTGACAATTTTTTCAAATACTTTCGGAAATTCAATTATCTTTAAGAAATTTTAACTACAATTTTTCAAAAGAATTTCAAAATAATTTTCAAATATTATTATTATTTATTTCTATAAAATTTGACAAAATTTACAATTGTTTGACAATTTTTCAAATACTTTCGGAAATTCAATTATCTTTAAGAAATTTTAACTACAATTTTTCAAAAGAATTTCAAAATAATTTTCAAATATTATTATTATTTATTTCTATAAAATTTGACAAAATTTACAATTGTTTGACAATTTTTCAAATACTTTCGGAAATTCAATTATCTTCAAAAAATTTTAATTACAATTTTTCAAAATAATTACTCCAAAATTCAATTATTTTCTAGAATTTTACTCAAAAAATTTCTTAATTTTTAAAATGCAGATTTCAATATTATTAAACTTCCAACATCAACTGAAATTTTTAAAAAATTTTACATTTAAATCTTCTGAAATTTAATTATTCCTAAAAATTTTTTACTACAACTCTTTAAGGGCATTTGAACCTTGATGACGTCACACATGCTTTGCACAATCTGTAACGTCATCAAGGTTCAAATGCCCTTAAATTTAATTATTTTCTAACATTTTTAACCCAAATTCTTTTCGAAATTAATTATTTTTAATAGTTAACAGAAAGTTTTTTGAGAATTAAATTATTAAAAAAAAATTTTTTTCGCTTCTAATACTATTTAGTATTCAATTTTTTATTTTTGTTTAATTCGAATTCTACAAAATTTCAACTATTCGAAAATTCTTTTAATTTATTGTTAGTTAATTATATTGTTATTAATTAATTAGAATAAATTATAAAAAGTAATCGAAATTTTGTAGAATTTAATTAAAATAATTTAAATTTAAATTGCATTACATGTAAGCTTGTTTTTGAATAATTTAATTATTCTTAAAAAAAATGCGAATATTTTTAAACCTGATTGATTTTGAAAAATAAATTAAAGTTAAAAATTTTAGAAAATAATTGAGTATAAATAATATACCGAATAATGAATTAAAAATTAAATTAATTTCCAAAAAATTTTAATAGAAATTTTTCGAAAAACTGAATATTGTTAAGAATTTTGAAATCTAATTAAAAAATTATCTAATCTAATTAAAAAATTCAATTTCAAAATTTAAAAAAAAATTTTCTCTGAATCAATTATTTTCAATTATTTTTAGAAAGTTTTTTGAGAATTCAGTTGTAGAAATACAAAATTAAAAAATTTAATTTCAAATTTTTAAAAAAATTTTTCTCTGAATCAATTATTTTTATTTTCAATTATTTTTAGAAAGTTTTTTGAGAATTCAGTTGTAGAAATACAAAAATTCAATTTTTTTAAACTTTCAACTGGTTTTTTGAAAAAACGAAATATTAAAACATTTTGTTTTTAAATAAGGAACATTATCTTTTTTGGCATAAAAAATTTTCTTTTTAAGTATTCAAATAAACAAAGAGATAAATTTATTTTTTCTTAACTATCAATTCTCGATTATTGTAAAAATTATTTTACTGTAGGTAATTATTTTATTTAATGCAAAAAATTACTGTATTTCTTTAATTCAGTTCATCCTTTTTTTCAAAATAAAAATTTTCTGTATTAATTAAAATAATTAATACCTATAGAAAATTTGTATTTGAAAAAAGGAACTGTTTTTGTTTTAATCTTTCAGTTCCAATTTCGCAGTTATCTAAATAATAATAAGGAAGGATTATAGTTTCTGTTATAGAATATATCGAATGACATTTCATTACTTTATTATGAAGCTATATTCTAACATGATTTCGCTAAAATCTATATATACGTATGAAATTGTACTTAAGAATGAAGAGTGTTTTATAAGCGTCATAAAACTAGTATATTTGAAATGAACAATGTAATTTCCTTCGTGTCTATTCAGAAAAAAAGTGCTAAATATATATGTCAGCCCCGCTTTTTTATGCTGTCCTTTTAGAAATATATATGCCAAATCCTCCCTTTCATTTTCTCTTCTGCATAAATTTTCTTTTTTCATTTTATATATTCGTATAGGTATATTAATATTATTCAGTTACATTTGAATATTACATTCTTATTTATGTATAAAGGGGAGAAATTTTATTTAATATAACAAAACGCAATTTCTGCTTTATTTTATTAAAAAAAATTTTTTTAAAGGCCTCGTAAAATTTATTACACAAAATTTTTCTTAATGTAAAAAAAAGTTTTATCCAGAAACTAATTTGTAAATTATCTTCATTATAATTCAATAATTATACTTCGGAATTATAATTGGTAATTCATTATTAGTAGATAAAATCAATAATTACACTGAAGAATTATAATTAATAATTCATAATTTATTATGATTACCTATATTTAATAAATAAAAGACACTAAAATCAACTGTTTATTTTATTTTTAAATTGGCACAACTTTAAATTCGCTAAAAGTTAAAATAAAAAAATTATTCTAAAAAATTGCATTATTTTTAGAAAAAAATTTCATAATTTTTAGAAACAATTCAATTATTTTCAAAAATTTTTGAAATTTAATTATTTTCAATATATAATAAAGTTTTCACTGAAATTTAATTATTTAAAATGGAATTTTAATAAAAGTTTTCCAACAAAATCAAATATTCAAAAAAAAATCTTTTAAATTCTTCGTTAGAATTGAAAGAAATTGAAGAAGAAAATTTGAAGAAAAAAGAAAAAATTCTTTAAGTATATGAATTCAATATTAAATATTCAATTATTCAATAAATTATTTATTTTTATAGTTAAATAATTGAATTTTAGAAATTTCTAATAAGAATTGATTTAAAAATGAATTTCAGTAAATTTCAATAATTTTTAGACATAATTAAATTTCAAAATATTTTTAAACTTAAATCTTTGAAAATTTCAATTGTTGTAAAACTGTAATAATATTTAAATTTTTATTAAAAAAAAATTATTTATGTATTATTTCCTTAAAAAATTATTTAAGTTTTGAATAATTTCAATTAAAAATTTTAACAAAAAAATTATTTTTTGGATAAATTGATGAATTGATAAAAATTGGATTTTGGAAGTTGTAATAATTTTTAGAAATATTGTAATATTTCAAAAATATTTTACACGCAATAATCATTTAAAATATTTTAATTCCTACGGAAAATTTAATTTAAATGTTTATTAAACAAAAAATTATTCAAGTTTTGCATTTAATTTAATTGTGAAATTATGGAGAAAAATTGGTCTTTTGAAAAATTGTATTTAAAATGTTTTGAGGAATTTTAAATTAAAATTTATAAAATTATTCAATTTTGTAAAAATTAAAAAAAATTAAAATGTTTATTAAACAAAAAATTATTCAAGTTTTGCATAATATGCAAAACTTGAATAATTTTTTGTTTAATAAACATTTTAATTTTTTTTATAAATTCATAAATTTTTATTTTAAATTCCTCAAAACATTTTAATTGCAATTTTTCAAAACACTAATTTTTTCCATAATTTCCAAATTAAGTTATTATTTAATTTGGAAATTATGGAAAAAATTAGACTTTTGAAAAATTGCAATTAAAATGTTTTGAGGAATTTTAAATTAAATAGCTAATTTTTTTCATCATTTTCAAATTAAATTATTATTTAATTTGGAAATTATGGAAAAAATTAGTCTTTTGAAAAATTGCAATTGAAATGTTTTGAGGAATTTTAAATTAAAATTTATAAAATTATTAAATTTTGTAAAAATTTATATTTTCCCTTATTAGCAGTCTAAAGAAAAGCAAATATTTTTTATGAGAATTAGAAAATCATAATGAATTTTTTTTTATTTTTGTCAAATTGTCTAAAACGAGTTTTTTTAATCACCAAATTTAATTTTTCAATAGCAACTTTTTTACTACTCTTTTGGTCTTTAAACTACTTTTTAATAGTTTTTTTAGAATTAATTACCGAGTTCGAAGCCTGTAATCAGTAATTTTCAATTTAGTAATTTATTATTACAAAAATGGAAATATTTCATTGATACATATAATGAAATTTATTTCTCTTCAATAAATTTAAATTTATTGCATTTAGAATGAAATGACAATGAATTGTAATAATAATAATAATAATATTAGTAATAATTAATGTGACGAATAACATTTTGATTTTTGACAATAAAATGAAAGCGCATTTCCAATCAAGTCAATTAAATATTAAAATAACTTTCGCTAAAATTAACATGGGTAAAATTTATATATACAAAGCAATAAAGATAAATCCCGTTGTGTAGAGAGAGAAAGAGAAAAGTTTTATAATACATTCAATTAATTACAATAAAGTGTTTGTCGCATTACATCAACTATATTAAAGGTATAGCATTTCCTGTTGTCAGTGTAATTTATGAAATCATAGTAAAAGGTAGAAATTAACTTTCTGCTAATGATAAAAGTCACATCAATAAACTCTAATAATAATAATTTAAACACTTTTTATGCGAACTTAAAGAATTTACGCGAATTTTAATAAATTTTTTTTGTTTTATTAAACTTTCTTTCTCCAACTGATGAGAAATTAATATTATTGTAGAGTAACATATTTTATATTTAAAAAAAAAATTCTTCTTTTTTTTTCTTTTTTTGTTTTACTCGACCAGAAAAAAAAAAGAAATGACAAGAGGGGGTGAACGAAGTTGTCAACATTTTCAACTACATTCAATTATTTAACGTGACAGAAATGTACATTTTGACGTAAAAATCAACGTTCTCAATTTAGAAACAAATTTTTTATTTTCTTTTACACAAAATTCCAGTTATTTTGATATGTAAGTAATTGATCTTTCTTGTTTTTTATTTAAAGAAGAAGAAAAACGTTTGTGAAATAATTAAAAAAACTTTTTTTTTTGGTAAACAGTTAAAAAATTATGGCCGGTAATGGAATGAAAGCGAAAGCCCCAAAAAGAAAATGTGATAGAAAAGGTTGTCATAAAGCAAGAACAAGAAATGGATTTATCATTTTCTTCATGAGATTGTTGAAGTGTATGCCGACTAAATGTGTAACGCACGTTGCGCAAATTGCTGGAAAAAAATGGGCGAAAATGCCAAAGGAAGAAAAATGCAAATTTCTCACTTTGGGCCGTAAATCATCGCAGAAAAAGAGTCGTAAACGAAGGAAACCAAAATATTCTTCCTGCAGATCATCGTAAATTTTCACAAGTAAATTAACAGAATTAAAAAATTTTTACCTAAAAAAAATTAATACTCGAGAAAAAAAAAAATTCATTCATATTTTTATTTTAATTTCATTAAATTCTGTTGATTCATATTAATTAATTTATCAATTACAAATTCGTTGAAATTAATTATTTATTAATTTACCAATTAATTTACTAATCAATTTACTAATTAATTTAATAATTAATTAATAATAAATAATTTATTAATTAATATTCTTAATTAATTAATTAATTATTTATTATTAATTAATTATTAATTGATAATTAAAATAATTAATAATAAGTAATTTCTCATTTAGGATTCCTGAAAGCCGGTGGAAGTAAATTTTGCTGTTGGAAAAAAATTGAACGACCCAGGGTTAAATTAAATTTTTTGACCGAATTTTTAATCTTCATAAACGTCATATTCCAGTGTCAACAAAAATTGTGATGATTTTGTGAAAGTCCCAAGTAATTTCATTCTTCAAGGTGAAAGAAAAATTTGTACATTTTTTTTAAACTATTTATCATTGCTACACATTTTTTTTTTTTATAAAAATTTTCGTCTTTTGACTAAAAAAAACAAATAAACTGTGAATAAATATTCAATCACAAAAAAATTTGCTTATACTTTTATCGAGAACTTTAATTTAATTAAATTATTATTAATGATTAAAAACATATTTGAATATTTAAATTTTTAGGTTAAATAATTATTTTGTCGTATTTGCAAATTTTAACGAATTCGTTTAACTAACTGAGATAAAATTAATTGGAAAATTGAACAAATCTAATAAAAAAATTTAAATTTAATTACAGTTTCGTGATTTTATTTATATATTTTTTTGGGAAGGAAAAATATTTTTATTGTCAATAATTGAGAATTTAATTGATTTGAGAATTTTAAATTTAATCAATTTGGAAATTTAAAATTAAATTCAGATAAAATTTAGTTATTTCAATTTAATTTATTTGATAATTTCACATTGTTTTAATAGAATAATTAACCTAATTAAATTACATTATGTATTAAAAATTTTGGTATTAATTTTAATATCAATTATATTTTAATGTAAATTATTATTCACATAATTATTTACATACTTAGATTTGATTATTAAATATTCACAATTTTGATATTAAATATATTTTGATATAAATTATTATTTACATAATTATTTGTTACTTAATTTAAATTTAACGTAATTATTAACTTTTCCAATTTTTGGTTTATTATTCATTATTCTTTATTATTTATTTCAAAATATTTGGATATGAATTATTATTTACATACTTATAATTTTATTAAATTAAATCGAATTGAATTAAATTGAATTAATTTGGATTAAATTGAATTAAATTGAATTAATTTGGATTAAATTGAATTAATTTGGATTAAATTGAATTAAATTGAATTAAATTGAATTAAAAAGAATAAAATTGAATTAAATTGAATTAGATTGAATTAAATTGAGTCAAATTGAACTGAAAAATTAAGAATAATTTATTAAAATTCAGCGATTTTTTTTCTGTTATTCAATATTTGCGACGATAACATATTTTATTAGAATGGATGAATTTGCTTGTATATCCTTGAGGATATTAAAAGAAATCAACTGATGAATCGATGGTGGAATCAAATGTCGTGGAATAGTTATTGTCGAGGGTGTGGAAGTGAAAAAGGTCACTTATCCTTTTCCATCTGTAATTAAAATCGTAATGAGATAAATCTCCTGTGCTACACGGAACATCTGATTTTATACACATTTATTTACATGACGATTCAAGTATCACATCAAATTTCCAATCGTTCAGAAACAAAATTTACTATTCTATCATTTTCTTTAAAAAAATTTACCAAAGCAATGAATAAAATTTACACCCGCAAGAAATTATTTTATCAGTCCTCATAAATTCTCATTGCAAACAGAATTTCCATTACATTTATTAAATATTTTTTTTGACGAGGAAAAAAAATTCGAAAAATTCTAAAAAAAAGTTTCAATAGTGATAAACAAAATTTAATAGTATTAATATTAAACAAAA
Organism: Leptopilina syphax; assembly: GCA_032872505.1. Lineage (NCBI taxonomy): Eukaryota > Metazoa > Arthropoda > Insecta > Hymenoptera > Figitidae > Leptopilina > Leptopilina syphax. Next base: position 42,224,160 of record CM065469.1, read on the forward strand.
TTTAATGGTATTGATATTTAATAAAATTTAATAATATTAATTTTAATTGATTAATTTTATATTTCTTGCAAATGAAAAATAAACTAAATTTCATAATATTAATAAATAAAAAAAATTAATAATAATAATAATGATAATATCAAACAAAATTCAACAATATTAATATTTTATTTAAATATATACAAAAATTAACTCCAGACGTAGAAAGGAATGTGAAATTTTTACAAATTTAAAAAAAATCGGTAATAAATAATTATCTATTGTGTTTAATAATTAATATTCAAGTGTTTTAATTTTTTTTCAAAAAACTTGTAGGATATTTAATAAAATTTTTAAACATCAAAGTTTAAAGTCATTTAATAGCAATTCTTAATTATAATCTGAATTATTATAAACTTTAATGATAAATCTTTAAATAAAAATTTAAAAATGATAATTAATGGAAATTAGTTTTAAAAAATCTATATCATAATTTTATTTAAAAAATAATTCTCATAAATTTTTCCAGTAAAATTTTTTAAAATTCAACTACTTTCAATATTTCCTATTCATATTTCCGAATATTCGAATATTTACAAAAACTAATTAAATTGAATTGTTTCTAAAAATCTAATTAAGAAAAAAAATTAAAATCTAATTAATTTTTTTTTAATTTTATTTTTAATTAATGATTTATTTAATGATTTAACGATTTTTTGAATTAATGATTCAATAAATAAATGAATAAATAAAAATTTTGTAGAAAACAATCATTTTAAAAATAAGTTTTAATTTAAATTCTTCAAAACAATGGATTAGTTTTAAAACTTTGTTAATAAAATTATTTTTTTAGAAATCAGGACGAACGTAGAAAAAAACTAAAATATAAAAGATTTACAATCGAAAGTTTGGTTATTTAAAATTAATAACAAAAATTATTATTTATATGTTTTGGTATTAAAATAAGTAGGAAAATAAACAGAACAAAAAATTTGGGAGAAAAAGTGAAAAATAGAGTTAATAAAAAGTTTGAGTCAATAAAATCAATTATTAATATTTTATTAAATATTTTATTAGTTTTATTATTTATTAAATGCCACCGAGTGATAAATTAAAATCAATATTAAAATCAATTATTATTAAAAATTTATTAAATTTTTAGTTGAAATTGAGACTAAAGTAGGTAAATAAAAATTTGGTGAAGAGTATTTTCAAGAAAAATAGTAATTTATTCTAAGCGTCATTAAAAAATAAACTTTAGCGTGTTCGTAGTCAGTGAAAAAAATATAAAACACTTTCTAAAAACGAGAGAGAAATAAAGGGTTAATAAATGCACTTTGGCCAATTGCTTTGATGATTTTGACTTTTTCACCTGTTATGTTTATTTGACAATTAAATGTATATATATATACGCGGTTACAGCAAATCAAGTCACATTACTAATTTTTTTTTCCATTCGTCTCATTTAGTAATCAACGTGTTGTAATAATTTCGTATGACATAACGCTCATCGTATAATAAATTTACCCACATCACCATTTTACAAAAGTTCATCTTTTTTTTCCTTCTCTTTTATTTCAATCGTGATTATTCCTTTTTTTCATTTTTTCTCGAAATTCTCTTTTTTTAAATGAAGACGGCACTTATTTATTATTAAGTCTTTGTACTTATATTATGAAGATGTAATTTCATTGGGATGCGCGCGGTTAAGAAAATGTCATTCCCTATCCGATTGAGTCGTAAATGATATAAATTAGATTTTTTCTTCTTTCCTCTTTGAATATATCGATTATCGTGCGGATATTCGACGTCTATTTATAATGTGTCTTTCTTTCGTTTTTTGCAAATAAAAAAAAAAAAAAATATCTGATTGGGGTTGAATATTATTGTCCGTTGAATCGTGATGACCCGATGACACTCGCTTTTCATTCTCTGGTGAGCGATATTAGATTTGTGATTATTCGCAATGTCCTTCTCTCTCTCTTGTTCAGTGGAGAAAAGTTCATCATTGTCTCATCAATCTCATCAATATGTCGATTTGGTTAAAAAAAATTTGATTTTTTTCCCTCTTTTCCCACAGGAGAGAAAACGGATAATTCCGATGTAATCCGTTAAATCCGGTTGTCATCTCTATTATGGCGAATCTTATTATTATGCATTGTAATTCACTGCAGGAACTAGTCGAATCCAGAAGTAATTACTTTAATCAGATGGACATTTGGATTCTGAATCTGTTCCTGCAGTGAATTTTTTTCTGAGGGAAATTTCTGGTAATTTTTTTTCAATTTCACAAATTGCGTTTCGTAATTTTTTTTCGACATTCCTTTTTTCTATTTTTTTCTTTTATTTTCTTACAATCAATTTTTACAATCATTTTTTTACGATCATTATTTTTTGTAGGTAATTTTTTTCAATCATTTTTTTTATTTTTCATGCAATCAATTTTTACAATTATTTTTCTTAATTTTCTTACAATCAATTTTTACAATAATTTTTGTATCATTCTTTTCAATCATTTTTTTACAATCTTTTTTATTACAAACAATTTTTACAATTATTTGTCTATACTACCTTATCAATTTTTACAAGAATTTTCTTTCGCCATTTTTGTATTTAATTTTTTTAATCAATTTTTACAATCATTTTTCTTTATTTTCTTACAAACAATTTTTACAATCTTTTTTCTTTATTTTCTTACAATCATTCTTTTCATTTTTTTACAATCAATTTTTACAACCGTTTTTTTTTTGACATTCTTATTTGTACTTTTTTCCAATAATTTTTTATAATCAATTTTTTTCTTATTTTTTTACAATCAATTTTTACAATCATTTTTCCTTATTTTCTTATAAACAATTTTTACAACCGTTTTTTTCGACATTCTTCTTTGTACTTTTTTCCAATAATTTTTTACACTGAATTTTTTTTTTATTTTCTTACAATCAATTTTTACAACCATTTTTCTATATTTTCTTATAATCATCTTTTACAATAATTCTTTTCTTATTTTCTTACAATTAATTTTTACAACCGTTTTTTTCGACATTCTTTTTTGTATTTTTTCCAATAATTTTTTACAATCAATTTTTTTCTTATTTTCTTACGATCAATTTTTACAATAATTTTTCTTTATCTTCTTAGATACAATTTTTACAATTATTTTTCTTAACTTTTAAACAATCAATTTTTACAATAATTTTTATTCGACATTTTTGTGTTTAATTTTTTTAATCACGTTTTACAAGCATTGTTTTCTTATTTTCTTACGATCAATTTTAAATTTTTATTAATTATTTTATTAACTATTTTTTAAATATCCTATAACAATCATTTTTTGCAATCACTTTTTTTGAAGGATATTTTGAAAATTATTAATTAAAAAAAATAAATTTCTTTCAGAGAAGAATTTCTAAAAAAAAAATTTCAATTTCGCAATTTTTTCCGTGACATTTTTTCAATAATTTTTTATTTTTTATTCCCTTTGAATTTCTAAAATGGAGATATTTATCTTTCATTTTAGAAAATTTTTCTTTTCTGACAGAAAATTTGCTTTTTGAAAAAATGTTTTTCTACTTTTTACAAACGTTTGTTTAAACATTTGCAGTAAATTTTTTTTCTCTCGAAAAATTAATTTTTATTCGTTACGAAAATTTTTCTACTGATTAATTTTTTAGTTTGTTTTTTATATTTCTATTTTGTTTCCGTTTCATAAAATGTTTCTCTTTATTTTCGAAAGAAAAAAATATTTTTTGTTCTCTTGTTATTGTTATTAGAAAAATATCATTTTTCTATCGATTTAATAACATTGTATAGAAATTATTTACTAGAGCTTATTATAATCATTTATTAACATTTTTTAATTTTTCTTCTTAGTTTTATTAATAGTTTTCAATTTTAATTTCTATTTTTATTAATATTTATAAATTTTTATTTTCTTTTACAGTTTTTACTTTTATTTTTTGTTTTCAATTTTTATATTCCCCAATTAAAGTGAATCAGTAAAAATTTCTTTAAAAAGAATAATGGAAAATTTTGTCAATTTTTTACAATCTTTTTTTTGAAGTAATAAAATTTAAGGAAGATTTATTTTTCATAGTTAATAAATAAATCAATTTAAAAATAAAGAAATAAATAAAATTAAACAAAAATAAATAAAAGTATATAAAAAAAGAAAGAAAATAAAAAAATGAAATAAAATCTGAAATGAAAGTTGAAAAATGTTTATTTTCAAATTTGCTTACAAAGTGTAAATGGATTAATAGAAGATTCAAAAAGAGAAAAAAAAAAATTTTTTTATGAAAAATGAAACATTTTTTTGAGCCCCAAAAGATTTCGGTATTATTTGTATCTTTTTGGGTTGAGTACCGCCTCGAGCATATCCGCATCATCAATCTGCCATTTATTCCGGCTGTACTTCGTCAACTATAGAACCATTTTACGAGGGAAAAAACCTTTTTCCAAATTCACAGAGAAAATACGAATTTTATGTTTAACAATATTTTATTTTCGTATTTTTTTCTTTTTCTAAATTCATCCATATTTACAATTATTTAAAAAATTTTCTAAAAAGGAAATGGATTTTTTCTAAAGTAAAAGGATTTGGCGAAGAAAAAAATTCTGTTTTCAAAACAGCGGAATAATTTTTACTATTTTTTTTTCTTTTTGGAAAAAAAGAAGAATAAAAATGGTAGGAAAGGAAATTTTCTTATTTCTTATTTCATTTCTCTTTTTCGAGGTTAATAAAATTCGCTTTTGCTCCAGGAAAGAAAATGCGTGAACGGTATTTGTTTTTGAATTTCTAAGCAGAGAGTACAATTTTATACTTGTGTCTCGCGCGCGAAGCTCCTCGCTCATTGTCACAAACATTTTGCGATCTCTTTCCTCGTACCAAAATGTCAGTGTTACTTCCTTAAATGCAAATTATCCTTCAAGCGGAATTTTTGTCATGTAAACTTTTACATTCATGCGCAAAAAGCCGTCTACCATGAATCATGGAGACATTTATATATATTTATTGCAGTTGTAATTCTCTTTAAAGTTTTTCGGAAAAAATATTATTATTTAAAAAAGAAATACATAAAATCGATAATTTAAAAAAAAATACTATAGAAAAAATATTACACGACATAAATTTTTTTCTTTATTATCCTGATTCTAAATGGCTTCGTACTCATCTACAAAAAATTACTATTTACTACTTTTTCAACGATTTGCTACTACCTATTTGGATATTTTTTTACATTTATGCCACTAAAAACTATACTTTTTCTATTTCTGAAAATTTGCACTATTTAAATTATCTAAAAGTAGAATTAAAAAAATTATTCTCAAATGTTTAAATAAATTTATTAGAAACAATTCAACAAATTTTAATAAAGTTCTTTCAAATGATTTAATTATTTTCAAAAACTTTTCTAAATTCAATTATTTCCAAAATCTATTTGAATAAAAAAATGTCCCAAAAGAATTCAATTATTTAAAAATTTTGTTTATAAAATCCTTTTGAAACTTTCAATTATTTTCATAGTAATAAAATTTTCACAGGAATTCAATTATTTAAAATACTATCTTCATAACATTTTTCAAAAAAAAAACAATTATTAATTAAAAACAATTTCCATAAAATTCGTTATAAAAGTTTAATTATTTTCATAACTAATAAAACTCTTAATAATTTTATTGCAATTCTTCAAAAGAATTCAATTATTTTAAATAATATAGCAAGAATTCAATTATTTTTATAAATAATACAATTTTTTTCAGGATTTCAATTATTTTGAAAAATTTTAATAAAATTCGTTGCAAAAATTCAATTAATTTTTATAACTAATAAAACTCATCGCTGGGTTTCCATTATTTTTAATTCAATTTTAAATAAATTCCTTGAAAAATGCAATTATTCTTAGAAATGTTATTATTTGTTTAATAAATAGAAAAAAATTAGAATTTAGAATTTATTTAATAATTATTTTCAATGCATTTTTAATTAAATTTTTTGAAAAGATTTTAATTGTTTTCAAAAAAAAATTTAATGAAATTTGTCATAAGAATTCAATTAGTTTCATAAGTTATATAATTCTTCGGAATAATTCAATTATTTTTAATAGCAAGAATTCAATTATTTTTATAAATAATACAATTTTTCTCAGGATTTCAATTATTTTGAAAAATTTTAATAAAATTCGTTGCAAAAATTCAATTAATTTTCACAACTAATATAACTCATTGCAATCATTCTTAAAAATTTTATTACAATTCTTCAAGAAAATTCAATTATTATTCTAAAAAATACGATTATATTTTTATTTTGAAATAAAATGATTCAAGTTTTGAATAATTTTACTGACAAATTTCAACAAAAGAATGATTTAATTTTGGAAGAATTACAGTTGTAATTTTTAGAAATAGTTTAACTTTAAAAAGGCTTTATATTAAAATCATTTAAAATATTTTAATTCCTGTGGAAAAATAAATAGGTAGGTATTTAAATATTTATTTAAAAAAAATTATTCTATTTTTGAATGTAATTTTATTTAGAAATTACACTCAGAAAAAAGATATATTTCACTCAGAGCAAAGTAGACTTTTTATTTGTTTCAAATAAATTTTATTTAGTTTAGTTAAAATTTTATTTGGTAAAGAACAATTTTACTTATGTCTAATAAAAAAATTATTTTAAATAAATAAATAATCTATAGTTGGCTCTTAGACAAATATATTTTTATTTAATTCAAGTAAATTATGTTCGTGTTTAAATAAAAATTTTTATCTGGGTGTATGAAAAAATTGAGTTGTTAAATTTTCGTTGGGTACTTTTTTACTACTTTTTAGTTTTATAAAACTACGTTTTTTGCTACTTTTTTAAAAATTTATTATCGACTACATAAAGTCTGTAAATGTAAATTCCCTTGTCAAAAATTTACACCGCAATAATTGTAAATTATGACACTCGTCATTTCATTATGAATGGAGAAAAAAAAATTTTCCAAAGCGATAAGAGATAAATAATCGATTTATGATGAAATTAACAACTTTTCGTGTTTTTTTTTTGTCTATATATATAAAATATAGAAATACACGAAATGCAATGAAAATGTCAAGTTGGAATCGTCATTCGATGTCATTTGCTATGGTGTTCGATTAAAGGTAACCAAGAAAGTCTTGTACATAAGAATTTGAGATGAAAATAAAAAAAAAAAATCTATCGTTTGCCATTAGTGGAGTCGTTAACAGTCAGCGTGACTCACGGTACGTCACAAATTACACGAGAGACTTCTTCGAGAACGCGAATCCCAGATGTATTCGAGTTGGTTAAACCAAAATGTATTTCAACAGAGAGCGTTTATATTGTAATTACAGGAAGAGACACGCAAGAAGAGAGTGCTATTTCGATGTTACGGCAAAAAGTATATAAAAAGATTCGGCGAGGGGTGGGATGGGGGGGGAATGAAATAAGTATACAATTTTGGTTATTCCTCGTGTAGAACATTTTCGTTCAATGAATTTTAATTTCATCTCTCTCTCTTTACGTTATGATGAATTTCTTGAAAAATACCAGAAGGCCATTTAGCCAATTTTATGATCAGGGTACACAACTGTTTTATGGACTTCAATCTGACCAGGACTATTCATTATGGTAGATTTAATTTTTCTTTCTTTTTTTTTTAATTTTCCGTACGAAGAGCAATTGAAGTAATCTGTAATTTAGAAGTTGGCAAATATGGGAAAGTAGGAAATGAGCGATGAAAAGTGGACATTTTAAAAGTTGGAAAGGCTCGTTTGTCCGATTCGTGAATTAAATGTCAGGTTTTTTTTTTATTATCGTTCAATTCCCATTGTCTCTGGGATAACTTCACTAGATTGACAATAATTAAATTTTCAGTTCCTTTCTCGTGAATCTTTTTCTTTTTTCTCGAAAAGGGAAAATTTGATTTTATTTCCTTTTTCGAAATTTCATTTCATTTTTATTCCTTTTACCGGCATTTCACTCAGAAAAAAGATATATTTTCCTCAGAGACAACTTGACTTTTTATTTGGATTAAATGTATTTTATTTGGCTCAAATAAATTTTATTTGGTTTACATATATTTTCTTTCGTACAAATATATTTTATTTGGTTTAAATATTTTTTTTTCGTTCAAATATATTTTATTTGGTTTAAATATATTTTCTTTCGTTCAAATATATTTTATTTAGTTTAAATATATTTTCTTTCGTTCAAATATATTTTATTTAGTTTAAATAAAATTGTATTAGTTTAAATAATTAAAAATTAAAGAATTTTTTAAGTTAACAAAAATTTTTTCGAATTATTATAAACAATAAATAATACAATGCAGCAGAAGATACGCTCGTAATTCTAGGACAATATTATTAAGAAAATACTAAATAATTTATTCTTATTAATTAAAAATTAATACTTATTAAAATAATAATATTGAGATTTTCTTAAAAATATGGGATAAAGAAATAGAAATTGTGCAAAAATTTTGTAAAAAGAATGTGATTGACAAATCAAAATAAGAAAAAAATTTTTTTATTATGTTATAAAACTCTTTTCAAATTTTCAATTTCATTTTCAATTACAAAATAGTAGCAATTGAAAGGACTAAATTAGAGTAAGAAATAATTAAGTTCAGTAAATTTTTTTTTCTTACTTTTTTTTCCAAAAATAATAATGGAAAATTTGTGACAGTCGAAAGAAGATAAATTGTTGATATCTATTCACTTGGGTCAAAGGAAATAAATCGAATTGCTAAAATGAATGGCAATTCGAATTGAAATGTGATAGCGTTAGAATTTTTACACGAAATCGATTAACATATATGTGAAATATTTGTCGAGAATCACCTAAAGCAGCTGCATACTTTCTCACCTCATGTGAAGTCTGTCGAATGAACAATACATTACGTATCACATACCCACGAGATAGTATCAATGAATATGGACGACTTTCGTTTTTAGGGTAAGGAACTATTTAAAAAGTACGCGAATTTACGATCGTACGCTAAATTTTAGATCTCTCGAAAATTCCTCATTGTTTTCCACATTTATTTTCAATCCTCTTTTATATTTATTTACAATTTATACTTTTTTATAGAAAATCTATATTTATACGCGTATAGAAAAATTTTTTTTAAATGTAAATTTACAATATTAATAGTTTATACATAAAATTTTATTTACACTTTACATGGAAAAATTTATTTCAACTTTATACATAAAACTTTATTTATACTCTAAAAATATAAAAGTTTATTTACACTTTAGATGTACAATTTTATTTTTAACGAAATAAAAAAGTTGACTTTTAACGAAAGAAAAAAAGCTTATTTTTAACGAAAGAAAACAGTTGATTTTTACGAAATAAAAAAGCTTATTTTTAACGGAAGAAAAAACTTACTTTTAACGAATTTAAAAGCTTATTTTTAAATTTGGTTGTGAATTTTTTTTCGCGATGAAAATTAGAAAAGAAAAAAATAATTTCCACAAAGAGTTGAGTTGAAATAATATTTTTTTGCAATGGAAAAAAGATTGCACTCTTAATTTCAAAAGAATTGAGTACTAAACGATATAGATGCGAAAAAAAAGAATAATTAGTTGTATCACAATTTGTTGTGAATTGCAAATTCTTTTTCCCTACTACCTGTCTTGAGAATGATTTCATGATTTCTCCCGCGGAGAAGGCGCATATTGCCATCAACTGAAAAGTAATGTTTAAAGAGGCATCTTTATAATTTAGTGATAATTTGCAAAATGGCAACTGCGTTAAATTGTTATTTAGAAGATATTGCGGTGGATGAAACTTTCACTTTGACACACCCTATAAGAACCCTGTCTTATTTTCTTCCTGCTCGTTGAAATACAATCCTGACTCCCGCAACTCCATTAAACTTTTCAATTTCAACGTCTTTTCCAATTGAATCCAAGAATGCAAAATCTTGAATTCAAAAACTCTTTTTATTAAACATATCATTATTTTTGTTTACACATTTTCAATCATTTTTGTCGACATTTCCCTTCTAGTTTGTAAAAATGTTTGTGTAACTTTCAATTTTCTTTATCTTTCAATTCTCTTTATAACTTCATTTAATTTGGAGAATTAAATTTTTAAAAATAATAAATTTCTAAATATTTGAATTACAATATACGAAGAAATTTTAAACAATTTTCAAAACGAAAAAAAATGCCTTTAAATATCAAAAATACGAAAAACAAAAATTATTTTCAAATAATTAATTATTAAAAATTCAAATATTTTTATGAGTAATAAAATTCTTCTCCAAAATTCAATTATTTTCAAAAAATTTAATAATATCCATGTCAAAATTCCAAATACTTTCAAAAATTTTCCTCCTTTAAATTATATATAAAATATCTATTTTAATAAAATTTTCCAAAAGAATTCAATTATTTAAACAAAATTTTATAAAAAATTTCACAGGAATTTAATTATTTACCAATTTTTTTTATAAATTTCTTCGCCCGTATCAAAAAACCAAAAATTGGAAAAAAGTTAAAAAAAAAATTAATAACTGGAACATTTTTTGATTAATTTTTTTGTTTCTTGGTTGCAAATTATAGACGGATAATTGTTCCTTAAGATTAAATCATTGCAAATTTATTTTATAAATTTTTGATAGTCAGCGTCCCCACCCGCCCGTATCAGAAAAGCGAAAATTGGAAAAAAAATCGAAAAAAAATTCATAACTTGAAGAATTTTTGACCAATTTTTTGTTTCTTGGTCGCAAATTAAAAGAGGGATTAATGCTTCTTATCATTGGACCAATAAGAATTTATTCAAAAATTTTTTGATAGTCATCTTCCCCACCCGCCCGCATCAGAAAAACGAAAATTGGAAAAGAAATCGAAAAAAAATTCATAACTTGAAGAATTTTTGACCAATTTTTTGTTTCTTGGTCGCAAATTAAAGAAGAATTAATGCTTCTTATCATTGGACCAATAAGAATTTATTTCAAAAATTTTTGATAGCCAGCGTCCCCACCCGCCCGTATCAGAAAAACGAAAATTAGAAAAAAAATTTTAAAAAAATTCATAACTTGAAGAATTTTTGACCAATTTTATGTTTCTTGGTCGCAATTTAAAAAAAAATTAATGCTTTTTATTATTAGACCAATAAGAATTTATTTAAAAAATTTTTGATAGCCAGCGTCCCCACCCGCCCGTATCAGAAAAACGAAAATTAGAAAAAAAATTTTTAAAAAATTCATAACTTGAAGAATTTTTGACCAATTTTTTGTTTCTTGGTCGCAAATTAAAAAAAAATTAATGCTTCTTAATATTAGACCAATAATAATTTATTTAAAAAATTTTTGATAGCCAGCGTCCCCACCCGCCCGCATCAGAAAAACGAAAATTGGAAAAAAAATCGAAAAAAAATTCATAACTTGAAGAATTTTTGACCAATTTTTTGTTTCTTGGTCGCAAATTAAAGAGGGATTAATGCTTCTTATCATTGGACCAATAGGAATTTATTTAAAAAATTTTTGATAGCCAGCGTCCCCACCCGCCCGTATCAGAAAAACGAAAATTAGAAAAAAAATTTTAAAAAAATTCATAACTTGAAGAATTTTTGACCAATTTTTTGCATCTTGGTCGCAAATTAAAGAGGGATTAATGCTTCTTATCATTGGACCAATAGGAATTTATTTAAAAAATTTTTGATAGCCAGCGTCCCCACCCGCCCGTATCAGAAAAACGAAAATTAGAAAAAAAATTTTAAAAAAATTCATAACTTGAAGAATTTTTGACCAATTTTTTGTTTCTTGGTCGCAAATTAAAGAGGGATTAATGCTTTTTATCATTGGACCAATAAGAATTTATTCAAAAATTTTTTGATAGCCAGCGTCCCCACCCGCCCGCATCAGAAAAACGAAAATTGGAAGGAAATCGAAAAAAAATTCAAAACTTGAAGAATTTTTGACCAATTTTTTGTTTCTTGGTCGCAAATTAAAGAGGGATTAATGCTTCTTATCATTGGACCAATAAGAATTTATTCAAAATTTTTTTGATAGTCAGCTTCCTCACCCGCCCGCATCAGAAAAACGAAAATTGGAAAAAAAATCGAAAAAAAATTCATAACTTGAAGAATTTTTGACCAATTTTATGTTTCTTGGTCGCAAATTAAAAAAAAATTAATGCTTCTTAATATTAGACCAATAATAATTTATTTAAAAAATTTTTGATAGCCAGCGTCCCCACCCGCCCGCATCAGAAAAAACGAAAATTGGAAGGAAAATCGAAAAAAAATTCATAACTTGAAGAATTTTTGACCAATTTTATGTTTCTTGGTCGCAAAAAAAAAAAAAATTAATGCTTCTTAATATTAGACCAATAATAATTTATTTAAAAAATTTTTGATAGCCAGCGTCCCCACCCGCCCGTATCAGTAAAACGAAAATTAGAAAAAAAATTTTTTAAAAATTTATAACTTGAAGATTTTTTGACCAATTTTATGTTTCTTGGTCGCAAATTAAAGAGGGATTAATGCTTCTTATCATTGGACCAATAATAATTTATTTAAAAGATTTTTGATAGCCAGCGTCCCCACCCGCCCGCATCAGAAAAACGAAAATTGGAAGGAAAATCGAAAAAAAATTCAAAACTTGAAGAATTTTTGACCAATTTTTTGTTTCTTGGTCGCAAATTAAAAAAAAAATTAATGCTTCTTAATATTAGACCAATAAGAATTTATTTAAAAAATTTTTGATAGCCAGCGTCCCCACCCGCCCGTAACAGTAAAACGAAAATTAGAAAAAAAATTTTAAAAAAATTCATAACTTGAAGAATTTTTGACCAATTTTATGTTTCTTGGTCGCAATTTAAAAAAAAATTAATGCTTTTTATTATTAGTCCAATAAGAATTTATTTAAAAAATTTTTGATAGCCAGCGTCCCCACCCGCCCGTATCAGAAAAACGAAAATTAGAAAAAAAATTTTAAAAAAATTCATAACTTGAAGAATTTTTGACCAATTTTTTGTTTCTTGGTTGCAAATTAAAGAGGGATTAATGCTTCTTATCATTGGACCAATAAGAATTTATTTAAAAAATTTTTGATAGCCAGCGTCCCCACCCGCCCGCATCAGAAGAACGAAAATTGGAAGGAAAATCGAAAAAAAATTCAAAACTTGAAGAATTTTTGACCAATTTTTTGTTTCTTGGTCGCAAATTAAAGAGGGATTAATGCTTCTTATCATTGGACCAATAAGAATTTATTCAAAAATTTTTTGATAGTCAGCTTCCTCACCCGCCCGCATCAGAAAAACGAAAATTGGAAAAAAAATCGAAAAAAAATTCATAACTTGAAGAATTTTTGACCAATTTTATGTTTCTTGGTCGCAAATTAAAAAAAAATTAATGCTTCTTAATATTAGACCAATAATAATTTATTTAAAAAATTTTTGATAGCCAGCGTCCCCACCCGCCCGCATCAGAAAAACGAAAATTGGAAGGAAAATCGAAAAAAAATTCATAACTTGAAGAATTTTTGACCAATTTTATGTTTCTTGGTCGCAAATTAAAAAAAAATTAATGCTTCTTAATATTAGACCAATAATAATTTATTTAAAAAATTTTTGATAGCCAGCGTCCCCACCCGCCCGTATCAGTAAAACGAAAATTAGAAAAAAAATTTTTAAAAAATTCATAACTTGAAGAATTTTTGACCAATTTTATGTTTCTTGGTCGCAAATTAAAGAGGGATTAATGCTTCTTATCATTGGACCAATAATAATTTATTTAAAAAATTTTTGATAGCCAGCGTCCCCACCCGCCCGTATCAGAAAAACGAAAATTGGAAGGAAAATCGAAAAAAAATTCATAACTTGAAGAATTTTTGACCAATTTTATGTTTCTTGGTCGCAAATTAAAAAAAAATTAATGCTTCTTAATATTAGACCAATAATAATTTATTTAAAAAATTTTTGATAGCCAGCGTCCCCACCCGCCCGCATCAGAAAAACGAAAATTGGAAAAAAATCGAAAAAAAATTCATAACTTGAAGAATTTTTGACCAATTTTTTGTTTCTTGGTCGCAAATTAAAGAGGGATTAATGCTTTTTATCATTGGACCAATAAGAATTTATTCAAAAATTGTTTGATAGCCAGCGTCCCCACCCGCCCATATCAGAGAAACGAATATTGCAAAAAAAGTTTTAAAAAAATTCATAACTTGAATACTTTTTTATTAATTTTTTGTTTTTTGGTCGCAAATTAAAGGGAGATTATTGCTCTTTAAAATGTGACTATTGCATTTTTTTCTATAATTTGTAATTGCTAGCGTACGTTGTTTTTGCGTTGATTGAACCGTATAGGGCCACCGCGCTACTATATGTGTGTCGGCGCCTATGGATTCTTCTGATGCCTGGCGGCCGGCGGGTCGCTTGTTTCACCGAGCCAATTTTTGGAATTAATTGAATTTGTAAAGGTTTCAAATTAAAATCTTTGAAAATCTGTATTTTTCATACTTTTAATTAAAGTTTACATGGAACTAATTTTTTTTCCTAAAGCTTAATCGAAATTTTTTAAAATTATTTGAAGTATTTATTTTCTAATCTTATATTTAATTAAAGAATTTTCGAATAAACGAAATTTTTCAAAATTGAATTATAAACTATTGAATTTGAAAATTCTTAAAAGAACTGTATATCAAAAACTATTTAAAAAATTGATTGGAAAAATGAGGCAAATACTTTCGGGAAATATTTTTTTTTTCGTCAAATAAAGTCGAGTGGAAAAAAATTTTGATCTGTTGTATTGAATTATTATTACAACTTATTTTTGAGTCTCAATTTAGGAATAGTATATTGATATAAACCTTTGGTATAGTGTGTAGAAATGTGCATGGTAGCGATGAGGAGCAGTCGAGAGAGCAGTAAATTGCAAAATTACCTCAAAGTGCTTCATCCAAGTTTCATTTGAAGCAACCATCCAAGAGAATATAGGTACCCAATGTCGTGTGCTGTAATTTAATTTATTAAATCTCCTTTTCTTTGCGAATAATATTACATTTTTTATACCCCTTTCCTCCCCCCTCTTCACCACCTTTTTTCCCTTATTTTCGACGAATACGATTTATTTTTCAATATAATACATTATATTGTCTTTGTGATGTAACACCGGAAAAATACTTGAATATTTAGAAAAATTGTAATAGATTGATTTTATTTTAAAATAAATTTATTTTCCAATTTCCGGGTTTTGGAAAAAAAGTGTAATATTGGGAGATTTTGACGCCTTGTGGAAAATATATATGCATAAGATTACGTGTATTATATGAGGATAAATTGAAAAGTTATTAAAGTGAATAGATATGGGAAATTTATATAATATGTAGACTTAAAATTTTTTTCTTTTCGGGAGGGAAAAATATTTAAACAATAAATAAAGTATAGAGAGGTAGCAAATCAGTCGTTAGGGGACTTGTAATGTATAGAATATAAAAGTTTGCAGGACAATAACAAAGATGCTTAGCATCGAATGCGACTTTCTCCGTCTTTCTCTTTAACTGTCCGTGTAACAGATTGGTCGAATCATCATTATGTAATTTCAAATATGGAAGATAGAAGAGTTCCCAGAGATCTATTAAAAAAAAAATTGCCAGAGATTTGTCTAAAATTTTCGATATTGATCGCGATTTTTTTCATTTTGCTAATTTCGCAATTTTTTCAATTATTCTCGGTTTAAGAAATTAATTGTATATTTTTAAACTTTAAAGTATATATAAAAAAACTTTAATAAATTTTGATACTGGGGAAGAAAATTTATCCGATTGAAAAATTTAATATATTTCTTTAATTTCTTGAATGAATCTTTTGGAGCGTTAGAAATTTTTTTTTACAAAAGAGACGAAAAAAAACGTTTCTTAAATTTTTTTTCTCATGCGTCCGCTCTTGTATTGTTGAAGTGCCTAATTAATCAAGCTTGAAGGAGGCAAACTATAAGCCTTTTGATCTGAAAACTAATTTCATTAGGAGCTTTAAATCTAAAGACTAAAGTAAAGTTGATTCTCGTATTACAAGATGTTCTGCACGTTGGCTTTTAACTTTCATTAAATTAGCTTCATCCAGAGACTCACACCACAAAATGCTTGTAGCTTTGAATTACTTCTTAATGGAAATGCACATTGGGTTAACAAAATGCGACACCAATCAAAGTTCAACAGAAAAGTTAATTAATTTCTATTCTAATTAAATTGTTTTTCCTTTAGAGGCACACATTACATAAAGAGTTCAGCCATACACACGCGGAGAGATGATAAATTATTTCAGAGTTTATTACGTATTCTATTTTCCTTTTGAAATTCATCGCTAATTCCAAATTATTTTACAAAAAACTTACATGGCAAAATTTCAATTATTTTGAAAAATTTTTCTTAATTCGTAGATTTTCAATATTCTACTGTTTTAATAAAATTTCCCAAAAGAATTCAATTATTAAATAAAATTTTTTATAAAATTTTACATATGAACATTCAATTATTTTCTAAAAAAATAAAAATTTCACTGGAATTCAATTATTAAAAAATGTGAATTTGAATAACTTTTTTCAAAAAAATCATATTTTAAAATTTGGCATTAAATTCTTCGCAGTAATTCAATTATTTTCATTAATTTTAAAATTCCTTATAGGGATTTAATTATTTTTATAAATACATAATAAAATCATTCGGAGGAAGTCAATTCTTTTCTCAAACAACAATAATTTTTTTCATAAAGCTAAAATAATTTATACTAAAATAATGAAAACAAATTCGTAAAACAAAACTAATTCAAATTATCGAGCTAATTAACAAATACTTAATTGAAAGTTGAATTTTATTAATTACTACCAACAATTACTAACGTCTTACTTACTTTTTTAAATAAAATTATCAATTTTAAAAATAATAGAATTTAGAAATTTTTAATTCAAATTTTTGTTGAAAACACTAAACAATTCAATTTTGGAGAAATTACAAATAATTGCAGAAATTCAATTATTTTCAAAACTAATAAAATTCTTCTCTTAAAATTCAATTATGTTCAAAATTTAAAAAAACTTATCGTCAAAATCCCAGTTATCTTTATAAATAACAAAATTCTTCCCCAATGTTGAATTACTTTTAAAAATGTTAATAAAATTCTTGTCCTAACTTTAATTATTTTCAAAATTTTTTTTCATTTCAATGATTTTCAATATCTACTATTTTAATAAAAATTTGCCAAAAAGAATTCAATTATATAACAAAAATTAATACAATTGTACGCAAACGTTTAATTACTTTTATAAATAATGAAAATCCCACAGGAATTTTATTATTTTTAAATTTTTTATAAATTTCTTTATTATTTTCATAAAAAATAATTAAAAATTCTAGAAAATAGTAATTTTTTTTGAGTAACTAATTTTAATTTTTAAAGTGAATTAGAATATTCTTTATAATCAAGGAAAAAGTCAAAATTTTGTCTGAAAATCAGGGAAAAGTGAGGGAAAAATTAAATTAAATTTTTGTGTCAAATAATTTTTTCTTAAATTTCATGAAAAAAATTTTGCTTTATTTTTTAGAAGAAAAATCAGAATTCTACTTGGAAATTAGAAAAAATTCAAGGAAAAACATACTCAAATTTTCGTGCAAAAATAATAATTATTGCAAGCAATAAAAAAATGAGAACTCAAATTTTCGTGCAAAAATAATAATCATTGTAATAAATAAATGAGAAAGTAAAAAATCGTTTTTTGTATTTCATTTACAAAAAAAAAGAAAAAAGGTGAAAAAAATAAATGAAAAATTGTGTCGTGAAACTTCCCACAAAAAAAGGAATGGTGTCAAAAAAAAAAAGAATATAAATAGAGAAAGAAAAAAAAATGCAATGCAGATGAATAAATATTTTTTCATGACTGGCGTAAAATTGACTTGTTGAAATAACGTGACCGCGAGTTAAATTGATCAAAAACCTACTTTATCTTCATGGCTTATTATTCTCTCACTAGTCGCTATGAGGTGATGAGAATTCTGTGAATTTAACACGCGAGGGAAATAATAGAGTTGGACAAACGGACTTGTGCCGAGTGAATATTTCGCGCCGACGTTGTTATGAAACGTCGTGCGATTACGTGCTAATTAATTCCCCAAGAGAGAGAGAGAGAGAGAAAGAGAGACACACTCTCCTCTTTTTTTTCTTCTTTCTCACTAATAAGAAACGGAAGTACGCTGGTTATACTTTTGCCTTCAATAAAGACAAGAAATGTAAATCTCAAATCCACTCAAATTCCTTTCGTCATCATTCACCAGACAAAAAGATGTAGATCATTCCGATTGTTTGAATAAATCATAAAATTCTAAATATCTCGGATAATGAATAATTTCCGACTGAGGAAGAAAAAAAAACTTGTTACCATTTTTATGTATGTACCTGTATTCATTATTATAATTTAAATCCAAAAAAAATTAGTATAATTTAAATTCAAAAAAAGAAGAGAAAGAATTTTTTTTTCATCAAACAATTAAATTTGTTCTATGGGCCTTGATAAAAGAAACTCTTTTATTTTTATGTCACAAAATTGTTCTTAGGACTAATTTTATTTTAATTTTAATAAATTTTAATTTTACGATTAATTTTGAAGTCTTAAAATTAAATACTGACAAAAGGAATAAAATTTCTTTCCTAGCTCGTAAGTTAATATTCGTATATACATGTAAAATAAAAAATAAAAAAAAAATTATTAAAATTGATTTTTAAAAATTCAATCATTTTTTTAATTGAATTATTATTTTTTTAATTTGAGTCATAAATTAATTGATTTCGTTAATCGCGTGATAAATTTCATTGAATTATTTTTTACTGACAGGTTTGTTATGATTAATGGTAAAATCGATTTGCTGAAATTTACGCAATTAATTTCTCTGTAATTTATGCAAAGACCCTTGTAATTATTTTCGCTATTTTTCCAATTAGTTTGCTATTTATTCCTCAATATAATCGATGTACGATAAAATTAGAATGATAATTTTTTTTATTTATTACATTAACTATTCATTCGAATTTTGCTTCTTTAAAAATTAAATTTCATTCTAAACGAAATTTCTACGTCAAAATGTATTTTTAAACCTACAAAAAATTTAGATTTTGAATTAATTTTGAATTATTAATTAATTAATAATAAAATTACTTTTTTTATTTATTTATCATTTCTTAATTTGTTAATTTATTTTATTAATTAGTAATAAAATTCTTTTTTCCTATTTATTAGTTTATTTATTTATTATTTATTTTATTAATTATTAACTACTAATTAGTAATACAATTTTTTTATTTGTTTATTTATTTATAATTTATTTCTTTTTTTAATTAATTAATTTATTTTATTTATCATTAGTTATTAACTGATATTATGATTCGTTTTATTTATTTATTTGTTTACTTATTTATTAAGTGAATGCGTACTTTTTGTAATGTGCAATAATACCTTGATTTGTTGAACAAATTGTCATTTGAAGAGGATTTTTAATGATGTCATTCGTTGTAGAGAAAGTTCTTTAGAAAGGTGTCGATAATTAATTAACATTAGTCTGACAATCGGTTAAGAAAATCTTTTTATCAAAATAATTATAATTTAGAGATAATTATTATTTTAAAAAGAAGCATTATTAATTGAAATTTGAGAAAAAAGTATTTTTTCGTTTCAAAAAAATAGAGGAAGAGATCAATCAAAATTTGTTTAAAAAGTTCAATTAAATTTTTTGTCGAAATTTTCGAATTCAATATTGAATTAAAACATTTTATATATTGTTTTTAATAAGCGATTTATGAAATATTTTTTGCAGAAAAAAAATTTTCCAAACTTTCTCAAATAATGAAAAAGTATTACTTGTCTTACATTTTTCTTCAGTTTTAATTATAAAATTCACATTATTTTTTATTTTAGTATGATCTTTGAAAATATTTGAACAGAAAAAAATTTCGTTTGTTATTTTTATTTATAACTTATTTTATTATTTTTCATTTTTTCTAAATATTTTTTTACTATAAACGTATTTTTACTTTCACTTAAATACGAGAGAATTAAAAAATTTCGATAAATTAAAAAAATATCTACAATATTTCAAATGATTTTATAAAAACCCTAATGTCTTTAACAATGAATGATATTTGAAAACTTAGTTAAAAATAAAAGAGAATTTAATTTCATTGGAGCTTTAAATCCCTGAAGATCCATCCGGGAACATATATACACAAGAATAAATGTTGGCTTTTAATTCTCGGTAAATTAAGTTTATAACATAGTAACTCACACTGCTAAATAGTTGTAGCATTTTTTTTTTTTTTATTTATTTATTTTTTTTATTGCAATGAAAATAATTTTGTAGGTGAGCGCATGCACAAAATGTTAATTAATTCCTACAATTATAATAAATAATGTCCAACAAATGTGCGATAAATATTAGATAATTATTAGCTCACTATCGTAGGAGGAATCACGTTTTAGACCTTAATTATAATAATTACACTTTAATTCTCTCGGGTGCATAATATTTTGTTAATGTACAAATTTTCAGAGAACTTATATATTAAGGTTAATTTTCTATGCGAAAATGAAATGAATAGAAAATTTAAATTTTATTAATTTTACTAAATAATTTTTCTCCTTTTTTTTAATTTAAAATTTTTTTAATTATTTAAATTTAAAATCTTCAAATTTTTAAATTTTTTTTATTTATTTTCTACTGAAAATAAATTTATAAATATTGATTGAATTAATTTAACAAAATCATTTTTCTCCTATTTTTTTATATTTATAATCATTTTTTCCCTCTACTTATTTTTTACTGAAAATTTATTAAACTAAATGATTTTTCTTCTATTTTTTTATGTTTGTAATAATTTTTTCTTTATATTTATTTTCCACTAAAAATTTATTGACAAACGTTAGTATTATAATACTATTATAATAATAATATTAATAATTATAAAAAAATAATACTAATAATAATATTATTTTCCTCGAACCATTTATTTTTTTATTAACATTTCGCTGAAAAATAATTATTAATTGTATTTAATTCACTATTTTTTATTAATTATTTTTTTTATTTCTATAAAACTTATTTTCCATTGAAAAACAAATCATAAACGAATTTAATTTATCTTACAAATAGTAATAAAAATAATAATGTAAAGAATAATGGCAATTGATGGGAAAAAATAAAGAAAATAAAAAAAAGATAAATAATAAATTTAGAAAAGTATATAAAATATAAAATTATATAATAAATATTAAATAAATAATGAATGAAGAATAAAAAAATATTTATTAACCAAATAAAAAATAGAGAAATACAAACAATAAAAATTTAGTTTCAAGATCAAATATTTTATTTGCAGTGGCAAAACTTTATTACTCTATTAAACTAAATATATTCAATTATTCAACAACTCTTGTTTATATTAAATGTACTTTCGATACACACCTCAGTCGATTATTACACATAAATTTGATACCATTAGATTTACTTAACGCTAACTATACAAAATAAATAAAACTTGTAATTTTAATAGACTCCGTTATTTGTTTAAGTGAAGTAAACTTTTTTCCTGTTGAAAAACTTCAACCCCAACTACAATGCCCGCAATCACAATGAACATCATATCAGTCTCAAGTGAATTGTACTCATAGTAAAAATGTCTCGGAAAATTTCACGAATTTTTCAAATTAATAAACTGTCATATAAAAAGGATGTGAAATACACAATAAATCTCTCTCGTATTCTTGCATTAATTCTCGGTTTATGGCCAATTAATATTGATGATTCATTTTGGAAAAAAATTATCAAATTCACTTTAAATGTAATCGCCTGTTTTCTCATGTTTTGTTCAATTCTCTCTAATGTTTTAACAATTATTTACGAAATGAAAAGTGTTCATGAAAAAGTTGAACTTATTGGTCCCACTAATTTTTACATAATGAGCCTGTCAAAGTATTTGATACTTTTGTATCGCGGTGAAACTGTGAAAAAATGTTTTAAACACATTGAAGAGGATTGGAAATTTTGCTCAATTCATGAAAATTATCGTCAAATTATGTTAAAGAATGCACACTATGGAAGATATTTAATAATTTTGTGTGCTATTTTTATGTATTGTGGAGGTTTTGGTTATCATTTGATACGTCCATTGGTGTCGGAGAAAATAATCACTCATGAGAATATAACAGTGATACCATATCCAGCACCAGTTTATGGGAAATTTTTGAATACTGGTTACAGTCCGTATTATGAAATTATTTTCATTTTGTTACTTGTCGCTGATTTTGTTCTATTTTCTGCGACTGTTGTGCCATTTAGTTTTGCATCTGTTTTGACACTACATGCCTGTGGACAATTGGAAATTGCCACAATTTATTTGAATGATCTTGTTAGTGAAACGAGGAAGGAAACAAATTTTGCTCATGAAAGATTGATTATTATTATTAATTCACATTTGAGAGTTTTGAGGTTTGTATCAAATTAGTTAATTAATTTTTATGTTCGTAAATTTTATCCTGATTTTAATTAATCTTGTTTTAATTTTATTAATTATTTTTTATTTAATAAATTCTTTCAATTCTGGGAATTAATTTTGTGCTTATTAAGTTGTTCTAATTATTTGAATTTAGAATTATAATGATTAATAATTAATATCATTAAAATTTCAATTAAGTTTTTGTAAATTAAATTGTTTTAATTATATTAATTAACTTTGTGTTTATTAATTTGTTCTAATTATTTTAATTAATAATTAATTAATTATTAATAATCGTTGAAATCTGGTGTAACCTTCACAGTTAAAAATTAGTTGTTGATTGCTTTTTTGCTTTGTAACTTTTTTTAAGAATTTTATTTTTTAAAATTAATGTATTGTAAATCATTGTATTTTTTCAAAATAATCTTATCAAAAAATTTTAAGAGAGTAATTGAATTAATTCGAAGAATTTTTTTATTTATGAAAATAATTGAATTGTTTCGAAGGATTTATTAAATTTTAGGAATTAAATTAATTGTATGTAAATATTTGAAAATAATTAAATTCTCTCGAGGAATTCTATTAAAATTGTTCTGAAAAGAATTGCATTTCTGCAAAGAATTTTACAATTTATAAAAATAATTAAACTATTGGGAAAAATTTTATTATTCATGAAAATAATTGAATTTGTGCAAAGATTTTACTATTTATAAAAATAATTGAATTGTTTGGAAGGATTCATTAAAATTTTAAAAAATAATTGAATTCTTTTGTGAAATTTTATTAAAATTTTGTTAAAAATAATTGAATTGCAAGGAATTTAATTAAAAATAATTGAATGTTTGAAAAGATTTTACTAATTAAAAAAAAAGTTTTAGAAAATAATTATTTATTTCTTTTAAAAAATTTTATAACGAATTAAAAAAAAATACTATTCTTTCGCGAAATTTTATTGAAATTAATTGAATTTGTGCAAAGATTTTTACTACTATTTATAAAAATAATTGAATTCTCGCTAAGAATTTTACTATTTATAAAAGTAATTGAATTGTTTAGAAGGATTTATTAAAATTTTAGAAAATAATTGAATTCTTTTGCGAAATTTCATTAAAAAGAATTTAATTTCTGCAAAGAATTTTACAATTTATAAAAATAATTGAATTCTTGCAAAGATTTTTTTATTTAAAAAAATTATTGAATTATTTAAAAGAATTTATTAAAATTTTAGAAAAAAATTGAATTCTTTTGTGAAATTTTATTAAAATTTTGTTAAAAATAATTGAATTGCGAGGAATTTTATTAAAATTTTTGAAAATATAAACAATAATAATTAATTTATTCTAATTATTTGAATTAATTAATTATGTTAATTTGAATTTGAATTAGAATTAGAATTAGAATTTCTTTATTTATTCAAGGAAACCATGAGAACAATTAAATTTTTGTTTTTAGTTCGTTTATTTGAATTAATTTTGTTTTACGAATTTGTTTTCATTATTTTAGTTAACTTTGTGTTTATTAATTTGTTCTAATTATTTTAATTAATAATTATTTATAATAATTCATAATTAATAAATGAAAATTTCAATTTAGTTTTTGTTAATCTCTTTTAATTAACTGAATTAATTTTGCGTTTATTAATGTCTTTAATTTATTTGAATTAATTTTGTGTCTATGAATTTGTAGTAATTAGTTAATTAGTCGAATTATTTCTTCTTTAGAATATATTAATTTAGTGGGATTATTTTCAGTTTTGTCTCTCAACTGGAGCAATTACTGAATGAAATATGTTTGATCGAAGTTGTGGGATGTTCAATGAATATGTGTCTAGTCGGTTCTTATATAATAGAGGTAAATAAATGTATTTATTAATAATTCCATATTTATTTATTATAATTATCTATATTAATAATTCTTATAATAAATTAATATAATTATACCTACTAATTTATTTATTACCAGAATAATATACCTAATTAAAATTTTATTCGAATTATTTATAATTAATTTGTTTTTTAATCCTTATTTTAAATTTAATTATTAATAATAGCAATAATTATTATTATATGTATATATTTATTGTTTAGAGTTGGAAGAAGGATGATTTAACTGCCACTATTTCGTATGCGGTCATTCTTTTATCGTTCACTTTTAATATTTTTATCTATTGTTATCTGGGAGAATTGTTAACTACTCAGGTGCGTATTAATTGTTTTTTAGAAATGAGGGGAAAAAATAGAAAAATAAATTTATTTTCCATAGGCGACAAAACTTGGCGAGAAGGGTTACATGATTGAATGGCATCGACTGCCAAGAAAAATATCACTGGATTTGTTACTTTTCATTAGAGTTTGTCAATTTCCGGCAAAAATTACTGCTGGAAAAGTTGTGACACTCTCAATGGCTACATTCAGTAAAGTATGAGTTTTGTTTTTTACGTTTTCAATAAACAATTTTCGTTTTTTTTCAAAAATATTTCCAATTATTGTTTTCTTTACATACAAAAATTTAATTTTATATTTATTGGATTGCAGGTAATTAAATCATCTGCGGCGTATTTCAATGCACTCTGGAAACTGTATCAATAAATTTTTATAAATTAATTTTTAGTGGTTGAAAAATTATATTTTTTACACGTTACTACAAACAATGGCATATTGTTAAAATCATACCTTTTGAACTAATATTCATTAAAAAAAAAATAATAGTAATTATAATAATAGTAATTCGAAACAAGAACAATTTTAAATTTTTTAATCAGCATAAATCTATGTAAATAGTGTAGAATTAAATTAAAGATAATATTATTCTTCCCGAGAAAATAAGTAAGGATTATTTGATTTCTTTATATTTTAATTAATTATTGTTACAAAAAATATTTATTTTCATCATATAATAATAATTAACTGTATTTTTATCGTTCAACAATTAAATTGATATTAGATTTTAATGTTTGTCTTGTAAGGACAATAATAAAGTAATATAATAAGAGGATAATTTACTTAAATGTGAATTTAAAATACATATTATAATAATCGGTTGAGGTTGTAACTTTTCCGGGAAGGTCAACAAAACAAAAGACTAATGGGACTTCTGCTTTATTCTCGCAGCAATGTTTGGCTTGGGAACAAGGGATTTCAATTAGCAGGTCACAACTTGTATATTTACTGGTGAAAAATAATTTTCAAAATTTTAATAGAAAATAATATTCCCAACCTCAGTTTTAATTTGCGTCTCGTCCTGTTAACACGACAATAAATTCTCCTCTTCAGTGTACGCATTTTCGAAAGTTCGCTAATATTGAAAAATTGTGATTTAAAAAAAATTTTCTTTTGATCATTTTAATAAAATATTATAGCTTCGGGAGTGATTAAATTTATTTTTATTCATTTCTTTATTTTATATTTCGTCTATTATTCATTTTATTCTTTATTCATTTAATTATTTATTCATCGATCACTTGTTATTTTTTTAATTCTTTATTTTTTTATTCTATAGCATACATTTTTTGATTTATTTTTCTATTTATTTATTTTTTATTGATTTTTATTTTTTATCGATTTATTTTTATATTTTATTTTTTGATTTTATTTGTCATCATTGTCATCCCTTTTTTCGTTTCTAATTTTTATTTGATTTCACCACGTGATCTCGGGAGTGTTCACATTTTCTTCGCAGGGACCACTTCATCGAAACAGTCCAATATTGACAAGTAAATTTTTTTTCTTCAATAATATGTATTAAATAATAACATTAATTTATTAATTTTTAATTTAACAATAATTAGAATTTTCCAATTTGTATAAATATTCTGTTATTTACTATAAATAATCTGCAAACAAAATTGCGCCGAATTAAAAGCTTTTTAAAATGCGTCAGTATTAATATTAATATATTAATTAAAATATAAATGTATTTATTTTTATGACTACTGTATTATTAATTTAAAAAAAATTAATATATTGCAAAATTAATTAATTAATTAATTAACCTGTCTTTATAATTTTTGTTTGTATTACGAACATCTTGAGATTCAATATGGAGATTCTATCCTCCACCTGAGAACGTCAAGGTCATCGCTAGATGGCAGTTCGGTTGATAAAATCAGATTTCTCGCCACCTGGTGGCGATCTTGGCGTTCTCAGGTGGAGAAATTAAATTATCAAACCATTTTTTTCAGTTTAAAAATATTCTTGTGAGAATTTAATATTTTTTTCAGCAAAAAACTTTAATCAGATTTCTAATTTTATTAAAATAAAATTTAGTGAAATAAAAGCCTTATTTTATTATTGTTATTTAGTATTTTCTAAAGTCTTGTGGATATTGTCCGATAAAAAAGTACTTTGGTTCTAAAGAATATTTATTTTAACGCCGTAAAAAAACACTTGTCTTTTTTACAAGAAAACTATCTTTTTCTTTTAAAAGATTTTTAAAGAAAAAAAAAAGTTTATAAAAAAAGAGTTTTGAAGAAAAAAAAAAGTTTATAGAAAAAGATTTTTAAAGAAAAAAAAATTTTATAAAAAAAGAGTTTTGAAAAAAAAAAGTTTATAGAAAAAGATTTTTAAAGAAAAAAAAAGTTTGTAGAAAAATATTTTTAAAGAAAAATATTTTTAAAGAAGATATTTTTCTTTTAAAAATAATGAATATCTATAAAAGCGACAGTTAATTATAAAATGATTTATTTTCTGTACATTGATAAAAAATATTTCTCTATTGTCATGATGAGTATTAAATAACAATAAATTATAATATAGTCAAAAAGGAAAATTTGTTGATAGTTTCAACTCTCGATCACGTAACTATATAATAAATTATTTAACT
Organism: Leptopilina syphax; assembly: GCA_032872505.1. Lineage (NCBI taxonomy): Eukaryota > Metazoa > Arthropoda > Insecta > Hymenoptera > Figitidae > Leptopilina > Leptopilina syphax. The sequence continues at coordinate 42,251,460 of CM065469.1, forward strand.
TTATAGTAGGTATATATATATAATTCGGGAGAGTAAGAGATGATTCTCAATTCCTTCCGGCATTGTAATAATTTTTTTTTTTCCAGTTGTAAACAATGTTAGAGATTAGGTAGCAAAGATTTAACTCGAGAACAAACCAAACGAAGTAATTAAATGGTACAGTCTCACGTCTAAGCAGAACTGTATATATATCGCGTAAGCGCGCAATTACTTTCTCGCTTTTATTACAAGTATTCCTCCTTCTCGTTTGCTAATGTTGAAAACGATGGTTCCTCCGCGATGTCACGAACATGCCCTCATGTTGACCTTTTTCAAGACAAAAACCTATATTTGCTCCATTAAATATTTATATAGCTCTAAAGTATATAATATTATTATAATTTCTGTCCCATTGCAATTACATTTTATTGTATAGACTTGAAATATTTTCTGATAAAATTATCTTTGCCTTGATGTAAAGAATTCGTGAAGAAAGTGTTGCCTGGCGATTTATTTATTTAAATTAAATGGTATTTTTTGGAATATACTTTTTTATTTACCGTAAATAAATTTGTGAATTTAATTAAAAATATAAATAAATTTGTGAATTTGATTAAAAATATAAATAAATTTGTGAATTTGATTAAAAATATAAATAAATTTGTGAATTTGATTAAAAATATAAATAAATTTGTGAATTTGATTTAAAATATAAATAAATTTGTGAATTTAATTAAAAATATAAATAAATTTGTGAATTTAATTAAAAATATAAATAAAATTATTAAGGAAAGGAAAACAAAAATTGTATTTGTCGAAAAAAAGGGGATTTCGTTTGTATAATGATTTTCTAAAAGAGTGTGGAGAGAAAGAGAGAAATAATGCAGTAGGAAGTAGTAAAAGTTAATTATTTACCCTTTTAATAAAGCGCTTTGAAATGATTATTTCAGTTACCCATCAGAGTGGTTAACCGCGCAATAGAATATCGCAAAACACTCCAATAGAACAACTCTCGGATGTTTTATTACAATATTTAGTCTGAATATACTCTAAATGTGATGAAAGAAAATGTGCTTCTTGTCTTACTGTCTTAAATGCAAGTAGACACGAATTTATAATTATATTATATTTACACTTTGGGATCAATTAAGAAATACTTCTTCTTTTATTCGTTAAGATGTATATAATTTGTTATTTATTCTAATTTTATATTTCATTTATATTCATTTCTCTTTTTTATCTAGTGTACAAATATTTTTATTTTATTTCTTATTTTATTTTATCTCTTATTTATTTTAAGTTACATTTTTTATTTATATTATTTTCTCTTAATTATTTTATTGATTTTACTTATATTTATTCAAACATTCACACTTTTCGATTATGAACAAAAATTTTTTTTATAGAAAAAATTCTTTTACATTTTCTTCGAATTAGAAGAATTATTTATACTTATTACTTCATTCATTCTTAATTAATTTTTCATGCATAAATTAATTTTAATTTTAATCAACGAAAAAATGAATATTATTAAATTTCTATACGTAAAAAAAATTATTTTTATTCTACAAATGACGTGGAAAAGAATTAAAAAAAGATTTTAAGTAGAAAACTATATTTTTGTCAGACAAAGATAATTTTATTTTTAAGTAACAAAAGCACTTTTTAGTCAGACGAAATTAATTCGAATTTTTGTGTTAAAAATTGTTTATTGCAGACAAAAAACATTAAGAATAATACAGAGTTCTAAAATTTTATTTAAGTAGAAAAGTTCTTTTTTGTCAGACAAACAAATTTTGTATTTTTATTTAAAAAAAATGAATCTATTAATTAAAATTTTTAATAACTTAAAAAGTTAATAGAATCAAATTTTCTTAGTAAGAAGCATTATTTTTTTAAACAAATTACATAGAAAATAATTAGAAAACAATTTTATCTATTTTAAGTAGAAAAATTATTTTTTTGTCAGCCAAAGTAAATTAGTAATCCCATTATTAAAAAAAAGAAATAAATTATTTACAAGTGAAAATAATTATAAAAATTTAAACAATTAAAATTTCTAAGTAAAAAACATTATTTTTGTCAAAGAAATCACACGGAAAATAATTACAAAACAAATACATATTTTTCTATTTTAAGTAAAAATAATTTTTTATTATCAGACAACAATTTATATTTTTGAAGTAACAAAAATGCTTATTAGTCAGACATAATAAATTCTAATTTTAAGTAAAAAAATACGATTTTTCAGATAAATCACATGAAAAATAATTCGAAAATTATATAAAAATCTACTTTAAGTAGAAAAATTCTTTTTTGTCAGACAAAAATAATTTGCGTTCTAAGTAGAAAACTTCATTTTTGTCAGACAATCATAATTTTATTTTTCAGTTACAAAAGTACTTTTTATTTAGGCTATATTATTTTTATTCATTAATTCGTTTTTTATGTTAAAAAATTGCTTAATAGCAGACAGATCACAAGGAAAAAAAGAAAAGTTAAAAATTTTTTATTAAATAGAAAAATTCTTTTTGTCAGATAAAAATAATTCGCTTTTTAAGTAAAAAAAATATCTCATATTCAGATAAATATGTAATCAAAATGTCGAAAGAAAAAAATAATTGTTTCTTATATAGAACACAAAAAGAATAATTAGATAAAAATCGAGTTTCGATTTTAAGTAGAAAAGTACTTTTCTGTCAGACTTGGGAAATTTTATTTGTAAGTAGCAAATGTGCTTTTTAGTCAGACGCGAAATTAATTCGTTTTTTCTGTTAAAAAATTGCTGCCGGTAATCTGTTCGCAGTTTGAAGTTAGTTGTTGATTGCTTTTTTGTTTCATAATTTTTTTTTTAAATTTTCCTTTTTAAATATTTTTAATTTTAATATTAATGTATTGAAAATCACTGAATTCTTGCAAAGAATATTATCAAAAAATTTCAAGAGAATAATTGAATTTCTTCGAAGAATTTTTTTATTTATGAAAATAATTCAATTCTCGCGATGAATTTTATTAAAATTTTAAAAAATCCGAATTAAATTCTTTTGAAGGATTTCTTTGAATTTTTTTTAAATAATTGGGTTTCTTTTATTATTTTAATTGAAAATTTTAAAAGCAATTGAATTTCATGAAGAAGAATTTCATTAAAATTTTATTGAAAATAATTGAATTTCTGAGAAGAATTTTATTATTTCTAAAGATAATTTAATTCTTGCGAATAATTTTACTATTTATAAAAATAATTGAATTTTTCCGAAGAATTTATTAAAATTTTAGGAAAGAAATTAATTTTATGTAAATATTTGAAAATCATTAAATTCTTTTGAGGAATTTTATTAAAATAAAAGGAAGAATTTATTAAAATTTTAGGAGAAATTGAATTGTTTTGAAGAATGTTATAGAAATAATTGAAAATAATTAAATTCTTTCGAGAAATTGAATTAAAGTTGTTTCGAAAATAATTGAATTTCTGTAAAGAATTTTATTAAAATTAAGTACATTCAAAATAATTGTATTCATCAGAAGAATTTTATTATTTTTTGAAAATAATTGAATTATTTCAATTTTTTGACGAATGTATTTAAAAATTGCATTGAAAGTAATTTAATTTTCATATAGAATTTTTAAAAAATATTTCGAGAATAATTGAATTATTTTTAGAGAATTTTAAATTCTTGACGAAATTGAATTTTATGGAAATTTTTGAAAATAATTAAATTCTTTCTTGTAATTTTATTTTAATTGCATTAGAAACAATTTAATTCCTGCAAGGAATTTTAGTGTTTTTAAAAATAGTTGAATTGTTTCGAAGAGTTTATTAAAATTTAAGGAAATAAATAAATTTTATGGAAATATTTGAAAATATTTGAATTCTGACGAGTAATTCAGTTAAAATTGTTTTGAGAATAATTTAATTCCTGCAAAGGATTTTACTATTTATAAAAATAATTGAATTCTTACGAAGAATTTTACTATTTATAAAAATAATTGAATTCGTTTGTGATATTTTATTAAAATTTTGTTAAAAATAATTTAATTTTTGAAAAAAAAATTACTATTTATAAAAATAATTAAATACTTACAAAGAATATAGAAATAAATGAATTCTTGCGAAGAATTTTATTAGTTATAAAAATAATTGAATTATTGTGAAGGAATTTATAAAAAAATTTGTAAATAATTGAATTCATGAGAGAGTTTTATTATTTATGAAAATAATTAAATGTTTGCGTATTATTTTTGGGGATTTGAAATTGATTTGAAAATAATTGAACTTTTGGGGAAGAATTTTGTTATTTATAAAGATAATTGGGATTTTGACGAGAATTTTTTTTTAAATTTGAAAGATAATTGAATTTTATGAGAAGAATATTATCACTCTTGAAAATAATTGAATTTCTGCAATTATTTGTAATTTTTCCAAAATTGGATTTTTTTTAGTGTTTTCAAAAAAAATTTAAATTACAAATTTTTAAATTCTATTATTTTTAAAATTGCTAATATTATCCTAAAATGTTAGTTAATTGTTGCTAGTCTTCTATAAACCTAATTATAAAATTTATTCAATATATCAAAATTATCTTGTCCTTTAATTAATTTTTGTAAAAGTACAAATATACAAAATTTGTAAAAACAATAAAATTAAATATCAGTTTGGTAAAAGGAGAATCCCCTGGACATAATTTGCGATCAGTTTGTCGTTTTATATCGGAAAGATTGTAGATAAATTTGTACGTATATAAAAGGAGGAATCAAGAGTTTAGTTGTAACGGTTCAAAATATATATATATGTATACATATAATTGTGTATACTTTGTTTCACGAGCGTGAAAAGGTGGACTCTTGAGGTTAAAAGATCATGCTTTCACTGTCAGATGGGATACTTCCCCCTCGGGGGATAATAGAATGTCACGCCGAACTGATATAATCGGTGCAAATATTTGCAGCTGCTGTTATAGCCGCGTGATGATCCCGCTAGGAAATCGTGATTCGCAATACAAAAACTCCACCTAAAATACTTAAACAAAACCATAAATTTTCTATAGATTTTTAAACTTTTCTTTTTTTTTGTTTAAGAAATAGAAAAATTTCTCCACTCTTACTTTCAATCCCGATTGTTCTTCTTCCCTTTGTGTCTATATTTAATCATCTATAAAAATTTATTTTATTTGAACTAAAAACATTTTTATTGTATTTACAAAAATTTATTTAAACTAAAAATGTTCTCTTTTATTTAAAAAAAAAAATTATTTAACTTTCAATCCCGATTGTTCTTCTCCCTTTTGTGTCAAAAAATCATCTATAAAAATTTATTTTATTTGAACCTAAAAATAAGTTCTTGACAAAAAATTATGAAAGAATTTTCCTTATTTTTTATTTTTTTATTTAATTTTTTTTATTAGTATTAATAATGAATAATTATTGTAAATATATGAATATTTATTATTAATATAAATATTTATTATTAATTAACTTTTAATTATTCAACATTATTTTATTATAAAATAATGAATAAGTAATGAATAAATAATGAATAAATAATGAATAAATAATAAAATTTTATTATAAAATTACTTTTGATTTATTTCAATAAATTTTTTCTGGGACTTTAATCTGTCAGATGTGACATAACTGCAAAAAAAAGGGGGACAAGGTGGGCTTGGAGGAAGAGAAAACAGAAGTAGAAATTTTCTATACACATCTCGGTGATAGAAAGTGCTTTATAAAGTCTCATGTTCATCCCGTTGAACTTATGCGAATGACCTTTAGTTCTTGATCGCCACCTCTTTCACATTAATCGAACTGCTTTGCATATCAGTCAAAACCCATTTTTTCTTCAAGTTCGAGATTAATAAAATAGAAAACACATCTACTTACCAATATTTACCTGTTATTTGCATCAATAATTGTGAAAGGGTTCTAACATCCACCCCCTAATGCATTCGAGACGTGAAGACTTAAAATTAAATAAATCAGTAATATATTTTCAATAAATACTCTTTTATTGAAACACTTCATTGTTGCTGTACGCGATAAATATACTATGAAACATATATATATATTATTACGAAGACGATGCGATAATAATATATATGAAAGTATTTTACAAGTACTTGCGAAGATTAATTATGTAAATGATATTGCAATAATTGTCATACAATACATAAAAGTTATTTTTATTTAAATATCACCTTAAGTGAAAATTCAGGTCTTGACATTTTGATCTTAATATCAGAACTCGAACCAGTGATTTTAATTATTTTCAAAATTTTTTCTATTTTTTTTTTTTAATTTTTTCTTTTCAATGATTTTCAATATTCACTATTTTAATTAAATTTAAAAAAGAAATTCAAAAAAAGAATTCAATTATTTAAAACAAATTTTAAAAAAATTCTATGCAAACATTTAATTATTTTCATAAATAATAAAATTTTTTTAAGGAATTCAATTATTATTTTCATAAAAATAATTGGAATTCTATTATGAGTTTTATTATTCTTGAAAATAATTGAATTCCTTAAAAAGAATTTTATTATATTACGAAAATAATTGAATCCCTGTAAAAATTTTATTATTTAAGAAAATAACTGAATTATTACGTAGAAATTTATAAAACATTTGTAATTAATTGAATTCCAGTGAAATTTTTATTATATAATAGTAATAATTAAATGATTGCATAGACATTTATAAAACTTTTTTTAAATAATTGAATTTTTTTGGTAAATTTTATGAAAATAATAAATATTGAAAATCATTTAACTGAGGAAAGTTTTTGAAAATAATTGAAATTTTTCCAAGAATTTTATTATTTTTAAAAATAATCGAATTTCTATGAAGTTTTTATTATTTATGAAAATAATTGAATTATTGCGAACAAATTTATAAAAAAAATTGTAAATAATTGAATTCTTGTGAACATAATTGAATTTTTTGGAAGAATTTTATTACCTCTAAAAATAATTGAATTTCTGCTTTTCTACAATTCTCCAAATTATATCGTACAATTTATGAACTTTTCGTTTTTTTTTTTCTATCAAATTACGGACTTTTCGGATCTTTTTTCAAAAAACTGACTTTTACGGACTGATTACAGAGCATTTTTTTTACTTAAAATAAATATTATTTTTGTTTGGCAAAGAAGAATATTTTTCAAGAAAAATACAATTTTATTTTTTTAAATTAATTTTTATATACGATTTGTGTGACAAAAAAGAATTTTTCTACTTAAAATTAAATTTGTATCTTTTTAAAATTATTTTTCATCTGATTTGTCTGCGAAAAACAATTTTTTTTCAAAAAATTTAAATTTATTTCGTCTGACTAAGAAGCTCGATTTTTTTCTAATTTTTTTTCTTAGACATATTTTTAATAACAGTTCTCTGACTGTCTGGCAAAAAAGAATTTTTCTACTTAAAACAGAAACTCAGTCTTTATTTTTATGTATTGTTTTAAAATATTGTTTCGAAATTTTGATTCTCCTTTTCTGATTACAGAGCATTTTTTTTTACTTAAAATAAATATTATTTTTGTTAGGAAGAGAAGAATTTTTTTTTCAAGTAAAATACAATTTTATATTTTTAAATTAATTTTTATATCATTTGTCTGCCAAAAAAGAATTTTTCTACTTAAAATTTGAATTATTTTCGTCTGACTATAAAAATCGTTTTTGTAACTTATAATAAATAGAAAGTATTTTTGTTGTTCTAATAAATAAGATACTTTTCTATTAAAAATTAAAGCTTGATCGTTATCTAATTATTTTTCATAACATTTTTTTGACAAATATAATTTTTTTTACTAAAAGGTTTTTATCAGAATAATTTTTAAAATTAATTAATTCATTTTTTTTACCTAAAATAAAAAATTTCTATGTCTTTTTTCCTAATTTTTTTCTTAGACATTTTGATGATATTTATCTGACTGTCTGACAAAAAAGTCTTTTTCTACTCAAAATATAATTTTTATCTTTTTGAAATGATTTTTCACGTTATTTGTCTGAAAAGAACAATTGTTTTTTTTACATGAAATTCGAATTAATTTCGTCTGACGAAAAGGAAAATTTTTCACTTAAAATGCAAATTATTTTTGTCTACCCAAAAAGTATTTTTCTACTTAAAATAAAAAATGTAATTACCTATTTTTCTATTTTTTTTATGTATTTATGACAAAAACAATTTTCTTTTCTTGGAAATTGTGATTATATTTATTTGACTATAGAACATATTTTTAATTGAAACTCAAATTATCTTTGTCTGACTGAAAAATAATTTTCTACTTAAAATAATATTCTTGAACGCAGTAAACGACTTTTTCAGTTTAAATTTAAATATTCTTTTTTTTCTTCAAAATAATGTCTTTGTCTGACATGCATTGACTTTTCTACTTAATTTGTCCTTTTCACAATTAAATATTTTTTAATATTTGAATTTATTCATCTTACGATAATATTTTTAATTTTTCGGAAATTTTTAAAACAAAAAACTACTTTTTCTATTTAAACCCAATTTCATTTTGTGGTTTTAATTTTCCCTTTAAAATACCACTTTCACCATACTAGAGAAGAATTTTTTTTTAATTTAAAAAATTTGTGCGCCCTTTAAGAACTCCTTTTCCAACTCAAAAAAAATATTATTCAATTGACAAGAAAAAATTCTCGTTCGTTTCATAATAAAAATAAAAAAATCAAAAAAACAATAAAAAATGATAAAAAAAACGAGTAAAACAAAAAATAACTAAGAAAATAAATATAATAAAAAATATTAAGAGAAAATGATAAATTAGTAAATTAGAGAAAATGATAAATAAATAATAAAAAAGCGGTAAATAAATATTTAAAAAAAGATAAATAATTAATAAAAAAAAATCACCAAAGGTTGTGAATAATGATATTGGCAATAATCTAAGTAACTAATACGTTTGCATATATTATTCACACGTGCATTTTTTTCTTTTTTTGTTTTTTGATGTACATAATGCGTATGGGATTGATACACAAAACAAGATATCTTTTACATCCCCTTATACATTTTGTAATAGTCTTCTTAAAACCTACAATTTTTTATTTTATGTCTGTTTTTTGTATTTATAATTATACATGTACAAGCATAGGTATACTAAGAACTAAATAACAGTGAAGTTTTTTTTGCGAGTTTTCCTGATTGCAATTAAAGACTTTTTGCGAATACTACAATTATGTACATATGGAATACAATTTTTTTTTCTTTAATTATTATCATTATTTATTCTCGAGGCACAACACACAATTTTTAAGTATAGTTTATTCGAAATATATTTTTTTTCTATTCTTTCTCTCTTTTTGATATCTCTAGTTTCAAAAAAAGTCTCTTTGTAATTTTTGGATCGTAGTTTTCTTTTTTTTTAAGACGCTGTCTACTTTTTTTTCAAACTCAATGTCGCAAAAAGTCTTTAAAGAAATCAGTATAAAATGTTTTTTTTTATAGAATAATTTTTTTTTTGTTTTTTTTCATCAGAAGGTAACTTCGGTAATCTATTTAGAGAATATAGGATTTTATAATGTTCTCTTTGTCGGCAAAGTGTACATGAAATATTGTCCAGTAGTTATTACATTAATAATATATTTTTTATATAAATTTACACGCATGCAATTTGAAAGATTGGATAGATGTGAAAATAAAAATATAAATCATGATCTCTAGTTTAAATAGAATCATTCGTTTTTGAACAAATGATTTTTGTTATAATTTTTATTTACTTTTTCTTTAATTACAAAATCATTTGGGACAATTTTTAGATTCGAGGCACATTTTTACATTTCGCTATTATTTTTTTTTTTTTTAATAAATATTTAATAAATTATTCAATGAATATTTACATTTTATAAATATTTTCAAAAGAAGAAAGAATCACAATAAATTCCAATGATCTAGTAATGAAATTAAATATTTGCATATTTCACAGTATAAAATACTCTTTATTAGATTTTCTTTTTATGGGATTTTTAATTATCTTTGGAATCGATTGTGAAAAATACGAAACTAAAAAATAATTATTATTTGTGATATTTTGCACTGATATGTTACGATTAGTTTACTATATCGAAAATAGAAAAATTTCAAACATAATTTTTTGATTTTAATTCTCATGAATAAAAATTTTGTTTTATCAATTTTACCTTCTTTAAAATCAACGTTTTTTTTTGTAATTTCGAAAAAGAAATTTGTAACGAAAACTTTAAGTATTCTAGAAGTAAATATTTGTCCCAAATGTTTAAGTAATGGTCACATTTTTTTTTATTTTGGTCATAGAAATAGAATTTTTAATTTATGCTACCGAAGATTCCTAAATAATAATAATTTAATAATTAAATATTTTTTTTAATGCGAAGTATAATCCTTTAACATAAAAAAAGTGTCAATCGACAACATCATTCCTATCACAGAACGAATCAATCTTTATAATAAAATTAAATTTCATTTTTACAATTCAGAAAGAAACTAAAATTTTGATAATTTATACAATTAGAAAATAAAATTATTTTGCGAAATATGTACCGAAAAAAACATTTTTCTACAAAGAAATAAATTTCTAATAAATTATTATTCTATAAATAAATTTAATGAATAATTACTGTTTCTATTTATTTTAGGAACAAGTAAAAAATATCTACTAAAAATATTTGTTTCTATTATATTCTGAATATTAAATAACTAAATCCGGTTTTATTTTCTATCCATATAATTAAAATTATTAAAATTAGTAAACTTGATAAAATTATTATTATTAATTTTTTTTTAAATTATGCTTAAAACAGCAACAATTTATTACAAGAGTTGCCAAAGAGTCAGGGAAAAGCTAGGGAATTTTATAAAAAAAAAAATTTGGAATAAATCAAAATTCATATCTGTAAATCAACGAAAAACGAAATAAAATTTTTGTGTCAACAAAGAAATAAAAGAAATATTTTCTCTAAGAAAAATATTTAAAACTACATTTTTTTTTCTCTGAATCAGATTCGCTTCAATTATTACATTTTTTTTTATCAAAAACAAAGCTGATGACTTAGATAACAAAAAAAAAAAAATAATCAGTGGTCGTTTCATTAACAACTAGATTTTTAATTATTGACAATTGAAACTACACCTAAATGAAAATTTAAGAAAAACAAATTGCACACGACTTTTAAATAAAAAATGGGAATAAAAATTAATTACAAAAAAATACTAAAGAAAAGGAAAAATTTAGACAGAAAAAAAATGAATGAAAAGTTCCTCATCTCCTGCACATTACATCAATGATTCACAATTTCTATTTTCACACTGTACATGGCGAATACTCAACGCTTTGTTTTCTTCTCTTTTTTAACCAAGAACACTCAATTTTTTCTTTGCTAAATTGAAAATAAATGTATGTTCTTTAATTATTCTTTAAGAAACGATGAAATATTTTTAATATTAATGAATTTTTATGTTTAATCACTGTTATTAAAATCGCAAATGGTAAAAAAATTATTGATTAGTATTTAGTAACAATTAATTAATAATTAATTAATAAAATCAATTTTTTAAATCTTTTACTAAAAAAAGTAATGAATGAATTGATACTGATTTGCTCTTGGTAAAAGGAGAGAAAAATTTAGTACACTTTGCAACAGCATAATATTATATATATATAACTATATCAATATTTTACGATATCATAGAATCATATTACATTTATAATTATAATTATTATTTATTTATTTATTATTATTAATATTATTATCTGAGTATCATAGTCTTAATTTCTTTACATCTTGATTTTAATTAATGTCTACCTAATTCAGATACATCAGAACAATACAGTGAAAGAACATTAATGGGGAACCACCTATTAATTTCTTTTACCTATTTTTTTTTATATATAATATGTAATAATTTTACACTTTGCATACGATTACAACAATAATCTATTAAAGTTAAGATTTAATACTTTAACAAAAAAAAGAATAACTTTTTTTTATTCGATAATTTGCCATAATATATTTATTTGGACGAACAAAAAATAAATTTCATAACGCACTGAATATAAAATAATGTACAACAATTCAGATGCAATAAATTGTATTATAGTATAATTTGAATCGCCTTTTTAAAAATTTACTTTTAGTAAGCAATCGTTTATAATTAATTACTTTTTCATAAAAAGCATTCGGTTTTTTTTCAGCTTTTTTTTTCAAAAAAAAGCAATCCCTTTTTTAAAATTCTTTTTTTCACATATATTTTTATATATAAAAAGCAATGAATTGGCCAAGATACGAGAAATTATTTAGTGTTTAGAAAAATTGTGATGTTGATTTTGTTTTTTGTATAAAAGATAATTTTTCGAATAACACTGGATTGTGCAGAAAATTTGAAAATTTACCGGCAAAGTGAAATATTTTATACTATAAAGTTTTAGAGTTCTTTAAAAATATTAATATTTGATATTTTTAAAGAGATTTTCAAAGATTTAACAAAATATATTTTTAAAAAATTAGAAATAATTTTTATTCTTTATTTTCGAATTAAAAATAATTCAAAAATATTTTCAAATATTTAAAAATATCGTATTTTTTGAAAACACTTTTCGGAAAATATTCCATATTGAAAATAGTAAAAATTTGTAAATTATTTGCTAAACAAAAAATTTTTCAAGTCATTGATATTTTACTGAAAAAAGATTGAATTGTATAAAAATCATAAAAACTTTTTTTTTGTAAAAATCAGAATATTAAAATAAATCAATATCTACAGAGAAAAACTAGTTAAAAAAAAATTTTCATCACAAAATTACTTTAGTCATTGTAAACAAAAATTGTATGCAATGCACTCATATAATTCCTATATATAAGCACTATGGGCCATCTTATACAATTTTTTTTTATACATTAGCTACGTAAAATTTAAGGCAGGGCCAATAATAGTAGAGATATCAGCGATGCACCAACTCGAACATATCATCATCATCATCATCATCAGGTGAACAGAAGATGGAATTATTATAAGTCTTGGCCATATTCACAGAGGGTGGAAATAATTTTTTCAATTAAAAATGAAAAAAATGAAATTAGAGAAAATGGGACAAATAAAATGTTCGACGATGAAGATAATGTTAAAAAAAAAGTGGGACCGATTTTTAGGCATATTACACAATATTTACAAGCACAATACTCCGTCCTCTCAGTGCCAATTGAAGTCCTGAAATAATAAAATACTTTTATGTAAATTTTTTTTTTGGTAAAATATTTTGTTATTTAGAGAAATTAATTTTACTCTGAATTATTAAATTTATTATTATTTAACTGTAAATTATGTTCTAAATTTTATTTAGTTTATAAAATTAAAAAATTTAATTTTATAGTTTTTACATTAATATTCAAATTTTTAAATTGATTTGTAATTGATTTTATAAATTTAGACATAAATATTATTAAGAAAAAGGTTCACTGATATTTTTTAAGTAATCAAGAAAATAATTTAAATGTTCCATAAAATTGTTTTTATAGTAATTTTTTTTTAGAGGAATTCAATGGTTAGAAAATATTTTGACCCTATTTTTGAATTTTTATATTCTTTTTTTCAAAAATTAGTAGATTTTGAAATCCATACGCAATTTTCCAAAAAATGTGATTTTGTATCAACAAAAAAATTGCCGAATGAGAAAATTAATTTTTACTATTCTTGAAATATTTTTTTTAGAAAAAAACGTTTGTAGGTGAAAAGTGCTAAAAAATAACATGTTTTTTGAATTTTTTTATTTGAAAATTCATTTATTTATTTTTCTAACTAATTCGAAATTACAATTTTATCATAATTTTGTTATATTTATTTTTGTATAGAAAAATTATTATCTGTAATTAGTTTGAAATATAAGTAAATGAATTTTCAAATAAAAAAAATTAATAACAATTTATTTTTTATCAATATTTTCTGACTATTGAATTTTTGATTTTTTTGTCACAATTTTTTTGTAAATTATATTTTTTATTTCAAAAAGTTATAATTTGAAATTAGTTAGAAAAAATAAACAAATGAATTTCGAAATAAAAAAAATTGATTAACGATGGTATTTTTCAGTATTTGCACCCTAAAAACGTTTTTTCTTTAAAAAAAAATACTTAAAAAATAGTAAAAATAAATTTTTTCATTCGTCAATTTTTTTGAAAACACAAAAACATAATTTCTACGATGTTACAGATAGTTTTTAAAATCTACCAATTTTTAGGAAAAATAAAAATCCAAAAAGGCTTAAAATTTATTCTGACCGATTTTATTTTATGACTGTTAAATTTTTCTAACAAAAATTACTGTAAAAATAAATTTATGGCAGATTTAAATTATTTTCTTGATATAGTTAAAAATATAGGCAAACTCCCCTTAATTGATTTTATAAATTTAAATATTTTTAAATAAATAAATAAATAAATCAAATAAAACATGAATATAAGAAAGGAATTTGTAAGAAAAGAAAAAATAATAGTTACAAAAAGTATTATTATTAATTTTAATTCGTAAATTAGTCAAAGAAAATCTAAGTTTACTTTTCAATACAGAGAAGAGTATTTTAGTCACCAGCAAATTTTAAATTGTATTAATAAACAATATTAACATAATTTCAAATTAATTATAATTGTATATTTAATTAAATTTTACTCTCAATCACCAAAAGTGTTACGACAATGAAAACATGTGGTTAATTATGTGTAATCTGTACAAAGTGAGTTTTAAAAAATTGTCTAACACCTTCAAAATTGAGGAATCAATCACTCTTGAAATATTTACTATTTATAAAACATTTCCAATTAAAAAGAATTAAAATATTTTATTACAGGAATATTTCCAGTTAAAATGAATGAAAAAATCATTTTCTTTTATAAACAATTTTTTTTAAGGAAAGAAAAAAATATTTTAAAAATATTTCCAGTTAAAAAGAATTAAAAATTAATCTTCTTGTAAAAAATTGTTTTTTATTACGAAACAAAGAAATATTTACTATTAAAGGAATATTTTTAGTTAAAAAGAATTAAAAAATTATTTTCTTTTGTAAAAAATCTTTTTTATAACGAAAGAAAACAATATTTATTATTAAGGAAATATTTCCAGTTAAAAAAAAAATTGAAAAATTATTTTCTTTTGTAATAGAAATTGTAATTGTGAAAATTAGAGTAAATTAATCATAGAGATATAAAAATAGAGGATACAAGAGGCCTGAAATCGCATCAGGTCGATAGAAAGAGTTAACTAGTGTACCTAACGTCCCCTCTTTTGTCTTTGTTTCTTTACGCATGCGCTAAATATTATGTTTAATATTCGTATGTTCCTAACCTCAAAATCACACTTCTGAGAAATAAAATATTTTTATATAGAAAGTGCCCGTTTTTATACAATTTTATTACCTTCTTTTATTTCTTGGAATAATTATTTACTTTTTTATTAGTAAACAAATAAAAAATGTTTAATTAGAAAAAAAAGGTTCTTTAAAATTTTCTTCTTAAGTTCCTTTTGAATATTTAACGGGCTTGCTCAGTTAATAAATAATTATTTATTTATAAACGCAGCAAGCTCATTTTATTAATTCTTTATAAATAAATAAAAAGTCTAAATAGGCTTGTTTATTATTTACATATTCAAAAATTGTTAATTTATAAATTACTAATTTATTGTTAATTTAATAAAATTGTTAATAAACATAATGAGTTATATTCCAAAAGTTAAGTTTGTACATTGTTTGAAAAACGCGCCTCTTTAATGCGCATGCGTCTCTGCGGAGAGAGAAAGAAGGAAGGGGGACGTTAGGTGCACTCTGTCTCTTTCTATCGCTCTGACGCTTTCATCTATTTGTACTGACCCACGTTTATTATTTATATACATACTATTTTTATATCCCTAGAAAATTAATTTCCATTTTTGGATAAAATTTTCAAAAAATTTTATCAAAATTTTAAATTTTTCAAAAAGCAATTACAGTGAAAAAAAATTTTTCGAAATTTTCGAATGGGACAGAAAATGAAAAACCAATTTAGGAATTAGATAGATACCTAATCCCCTCACAGAGCACCAAAGGGGTCGAGTTGAACTGCATTATTTTGTGGTTGAGCAGTGGCGGGTTGAGGAGTTTGTTGTTGGAGAGGAGCACCCATAACTGGGTTTGCTCCCATCATCATAGGAGCTGCTCCTCCAGCAACCATCATTCCGCTACCCGCGGCTGGGGCACCAGGCATTGCACCCATCATTGGTCTCATACCCTGCATGCCCACAGGCATTCCCTGCATACCCTACACAAACCAGAGACCAAAGGAACTTTTTTAAAAAAAACTATTTACAATTTTTACAAACAAAAAAAAAAGAAGAAAAAAATTGCCTGACAACAATTTCTTCAGTTGCTCATAGTTTCCTCTTGCTTTGAACGTAGACAATAAAAGAAAATATTCGATTATTTGATATTTTACTATGATATTCAATTCAATTATTAATTAACTAATTAATTATGATATTCAATTCAATTATTAATTAATTAATTAATTATGATATTTAATTCAATTATTAATTAATTAATTAATTATGATATTCAATTCAATTATTAATTAATTAATTAATTATGATATTTAATTCAATTATTAATTAATTATAATAATAATTATTCAATTATTAATTAAACCGTAAGAAGAAAAGTACTAAGTTAGTACCAATTTTGGTACTAAATCGTAATTTTGTTCTATTTTATTACCGAAATCAGCTCTAATTTAGAACCTTTTTTCTACAGTGTATAATTAATTAAAATTTTAATTAATTATAATATTAATTTAAATTTAGGCCCTTTATTACAAAATAGTTTAATTATTTGATCCTAGTGAACACTCTCTAAATCTGAATCAGTAAAATTCTTATCTACTAAAGAACATTGAAATTTTACTAAAAATTACTGACTACTGTCACGTTCTCAATTATTGAATTTTTTTTTTTAAATGATTTTCACTGAATATCAGTTACAAATTACCGAAATGTCAGTCAATTTTCACTGATACAGTTTTAAAGAGATATCTAGATTTCTTTGTCTCTAAATAATATTTATAATTTTATATTCTTGAAAACAAAAAAATTCAACAAGTTTACTTATCTAAAAAAAATGCCAGTAAAATTTACAATAGAGTTGTGCATTGGATGTAGATTAAAAATATTTTTACTTTACACAAACATCGGATGCTTAATGGTGGAAAATGACTTTTCAGTAAAAATGCCAAAGCGTATATGTAACAAAAAGCAGTTGATAATAAATTAGCTAACACACATGTGAGTAAAGCGTAAACGATAATTAATTTTTTTTTTCTTACTATTTATATACATTTCTCAAATTTTTTTTCAATTTGTCATTAAATCCTAAAAAAATATTCACTTACTAAACTTTTCGGATTTCTACTATGCTCTCGTAAGGGATAAAATTATTTATTCTTGAAAAAAATTTTAAGCCATAAGTTGAAAAATATTTCCAACAATAAAATCTACAATGCCTTCACTATATCATTAAACTTGGTCTCAATTGTTAATTGTTTAAAGTTAATACAAAAAAGTAAAAAAAAAATTAATTTTTCTAAATATTAAAATTAAACAATGTGTCTATACTATTTTCGTTCAATAAAATTTCCGGTTATTTCCCGGCTTTGTCCTAATTTTTCCCGGTTTTTTTTTCTCATCGAATTTAAATTTATTTAATTTTAAACATAAATCAGAAAATATTTACAAAAATATAGAAAATTTTTTGTAACATTATGCAAACTAGGAAAAAAATTATTAGTGCAAAAGCTGTGTGAACTGTACAGTAATATTAATAAAAATATTTTCAACAGATTTAAGGGTGTTAAAATTTTTGTTTTTTTTAAGGTTACAAAAAAATACAAATATATACATTTCAGTGCAATTGGAAAAAAAACTCACCAGTGCTGTGGTTTGAGAGGGATATCCCAATGTGGTTGTTGGAGGAAGTTGCATCATTCCTTGACCCTGTAACATCCAGTAACATGCCAAATGCCATGCATGCATAATAAAAAAAACTAAGACTGCCAATTTTTTTTTTTTTGGTGAAAATATAATTTTTTTGCAGAATTTTGACTAAAAATGCTAATTTTAACTAAATTCTATATTTATTTTTGGTGATATGTAAACACTAGTCTTGATAATTTCTAAATCCTAGGTACTATTTATATCTAAATTAACCCTTACTTACCACTTTGAAAATGACAATTTAATTTATTTTATTTTTTTATTCATACGTTTTGACATTGAGGGCTGAAATTTTAACCGATTTTTCTACTGATATATTATTATAAGAAAAAATTACTTTAGAGGCATTTGCAAAAAAATGATTTTTAAAAAGATAATATTTAAGTTAATAATTAATAATTGATTCATTTAATAATTAATAATTGATTCATTTACTAATTAATAATTAGTAACTTATATAATATTAAATAAATATTTTAAATAATCTGAAAAATCGTTGTGCAAAAGAAACGAAAAAAGGGTCTAAAGGTTCCTTGAGTGGTAAGCAAGTGTTAAAATTTAAGCGTGTGGTAAATAATTGTTCTATTGTGAATTATTAATTAATTATATTCGTTACATTATTGTGTATATTCATATATACAAAATATTGTGAATTTTCATATTCAATTTTTCAATTTCACTGAAATAACTTGTGTCATTAACCACCAGGAGAGAATCACTAAATTCAGTGATTTTTGTAAAAGCATATTTAAAAGGTCATTAGTGAAAGCTAATTGTATAATGTACATTTAGAAGTAAAATAAAAACATGCTAAACGTAAAAAATTTATTCTCATTAAGATGAAAAAATTAAATCGTATTTACCATTGGACGATATCCTGCTCCAGTCGTAGCTGCCATTGGTTGTGGCGTCCATCCGGCCTGTCCTGCTTTTGCAGTATTTTTAGGAGAGTTCCACTGCATTCCTCTGTAAATATTTTTAATTTTTAATTATAATTTCAATTATAACTCTTCACTGGATTTCACACCCAGAAAAAATATATATTCGACTCAGAACCCACTAAAGTTTATATTTATGTTAAATAAATTTTATTTGCCTTAAAAAACATTTTTATTTAGAACAAATAAATAATTTAGTTAGCTCTGAGATAAATATACTTTTAATTATCTCAAATAAATTAAATTTGGTTCAAATAAAATTTTCCTCTAGGTGCACTTAAAGAGACAAAATTTTTCTCTGGGTGCACTTAAAAAGGAAAAATTTTCCTCTGGGTGCACTTAAAATAATAAGACAATAATATTAACGGATTTGTAAAAAAAAAATATTTTTATATAAATCTTACTTGACTTGTTGCTGTGCACTCTTATTAATGGAAAGATTTTCCGCAAGACTAGCAAGACTACTATCTAAATCTCCTGTTAAAACTTTTCCACTTGCAGCCGCGTTCGGTTGCTGAGCACCTGGAAATTTATTTATTACAATTTTTATTAATTTCATGAATAAAAATTGTGACACACAACATCCTTCATTGACTTAAGCGCGTCTACAATGGCCAAATTAAAACCTGATCAACATTTTTAAAAAACAAAGAAAAAAATATGTGGACCAAAATTATCAAAAAAAGAAAGGTATATGAAAAAATAAAACATTTAGGATGGAATTTCTACACGATGTAAAATCGTGTATAGTCTCACTACTTTTTACACTCAAAACTACTTTTTACAACAGAAATACAAAGTAGTTTTCTCTAAACTACAAGCGGTAAAATAAAATTTGTAAACTACTGTAACTACATTTTTTTTATTAAATTTGTTTTTTTATAATCGTAGCTTTTATTTAAATTGATATACTTAAAAAGTTGTCTCACCAAAAACGTCTATTACTACTGATAAAAATTTCACAAGTACTTGAAATGTATTGTCTGACCGAAACCGAACTCTACTACTGATATCATAGAAAATGAATTAACTATTCTAATTATTTTATTTAACATTTAAAGTTTCTTGTCTGACTTAAATTATTCCTTACTACTTACACTGAACTTTCAGAAATTGATAACTATACTTGTCTGACTAAAATTAATCTTTTCTACTTAATTTCCTAACTCTATTTACATTTCTGAAAAAATGGAAATTTCTGTTTCTGACTGAAACTATTAA
The DNA here is from genome assembly GCA_032872505.1 of Leptopilina syphax. Taxonomy (NCBI): domain Eukaryota; kingdom Metazoa; phylum Arthropoda; class Insecta; order Hymenoptera; family Figitidae; genus Leptopilina; species Leptopilina syphax. The sequence continues at coordinate 42,271,597 of CM065469.1, forward strand.
TACTAGTGTTAAACTGAAAAACTATTTGTAATTATTAAAAATAGTTCTGTCTCACTAAAACTATTAAACTTTCAAAAAGAAACGCAATTGTCTGACTAAACATGGCCTTTACTACTGAACTTTATTATAAATTTGTTTTTTCAAATATTGAATAAATAAAATACAGAAAAAAATTGCAGTTATTATATTCTAAATTTAGACAAATTAAGAAACTATAGACTGAAATATTTTTCACTAATTGATATAAAATTTCACTGATTAAAAATCTGTTTGGCTGGTTAAAAAAATATTTCTAACTACTTCTATGAAAGAGTAAATAAATCAAAAATCATTTTGTTTCTAAATAATGTGCAATCAAAATCTATCAACTAGAACTACAATGAAAAGTACGTCAACATTTAATAATAACAATAATAATAATAAATAATAATTGAAGCTATCACTCGGCAAATTTATAATAATAATAATATAATGATATATTTAAAGCACAATCAGAATCAAAAAGTAATGCCCAAAGTAATAATTGAAATTCAGCGATCAGTTTTAATATCTATGAAAATAATTGAATTTTTAAAAAGAATTTTATTATTTATAAAAATAATTGAATTCCTTAAAAGAATTTTATTATTTCCGAAAATAATTGAATCCCTGTAAAAATTTTATTACTTATGAAAACAATTGAATGATAAAGAAATAAATTTATAAAAAATTTATTAATAATTGAATTATTTTGGAAAATTATATTCAAATATATAGTAAATATTGAAAATCATTGAATTGAAGAAAATTTTTGAAAATAATTGAAATTTTGACAAGAATTTTTATTAAAATATTGTTTTGTTTGATTCTCAATTGAAAAAATTTTTTTTTACAAAAATATTTATTATTTAAAAAAAAATTTATTTACTAATAAATTGTTTAAAAAATTTAAATTTAAATTATTATGTTTAGAAACATTAAATGTAAGTGAAATTTAATAAATTTATTGCAGTTGTTCCATATTATTGTCAATTTTTCAAGGTGGGTCAACCTGCAAGCCTAAATTTCAAAGCGTTGATTTTACATCGTTTTTAAAAATTGATGTAAAAATGTTGTTTTTTGCCAATTTAACTTATCTATGGGTCAAATTTGTAGCTTTTTAGGTCCTCTTTCCGATGGTATGTTCATATAAATTATTATTATTTTTTTAAATAAGTTATGAGCAAAAAAGCTTAGGTATGGCAACCTGCACTGAAAAAAAAATTATTTGATTCAAATAACCGATTAATTGACTATTATCAATTAAATATTTAATTGAATCAAATAATATTTATTGGAGTCAATTAAATGGTACAATTCATATTTGCTTCAAATACTGAAATTATTAGTTCAAATACCATTTAATTGACTCCAATAAATATTATTTGATTCAAGTAAATATTTAATTCAATTGATTATAGTCAATTAATCGGTTATTTGAATCAATTAAATTTTTTTTCAGTGTGCAAGCCTTTCCCCTACATTTTTTTCAGTGTGGTAGTTGTTCAAGAATGAAGTTATTTAAACAGAAATTATTGTCAAGAATACAAAAAATTGGTTTTATATTAGAATTCGTGATAATTTAATAGTTTATGAACTTTTCTCTTCCGATAATTATAGATTTCATAAGAATAAATACAATAACTTTAGAAATCAACAATTTTCCAGGATTCCGATCAAAATTCCCTGACTTTTCCAGGTTTTTTCAAGGTTTTCCTGACATTTCCAGATTTTCCAGGTTGCGTGGCAACCCTGCTGTCTAGTTTTAAGGTATTTTTAAAGCCCAGTCATAAAATATGTTTTAAAAGCAGAAAACGATTTTTACACTCAGTTTTTATTGTTATTTTACTGATGTCAATTCTTTAACTAGTGCAATTACCGTACAATAACAAGGAGAAAAAGGAATTGTTAAATCTACTAGCGGATTGTCAATATAGAACTAGCAAATCTGATTTTGTTGTTGAAACAGTTTTTCGGTTCTCCTAACAACTCGAGATTGATGTGATAACAATTAATTTGTTTAGAGAACAAAAATAATTGTCGCAACAATAAATCAGATTTGCTAGTTCTATATCGACAATCCGCTAGTAGATTTAACAATTCCTTTCTCTCCGTGAAGGCTAATAAAAGACAAAACAACCATATTATTAAATGTAGAACGTGAAAACGTGATCGAGATGAGAAAAGATGAAGAATAAAAGAAAGAAGAAGAAAGAGTAATTAGCAATAGTGCTTGCATGCAGCAGAAGCGTGAATTTGTTCTTTTTTTTCAATCCCTTCACCTGACATAGGCTGCTTTGACGGGGAGCCGTATCCCACAGGAACTTGGGTTTGGGAAGAAGGTGGTACTCCATAACCAACCATGGGCGCACCTGCCATCATAGGCTGTCCAGCGCCCCCCATACTCCCTCCCATATCAAACATGGCAAATCCCTGCTGTTGTACAGGTTGCTGCGCGGATTGAGCGGGGGGGACCTGCTGGGCAATGGGAGCTGGACGAGATGGAGACCCACCCAGTGCCATACGAATACTGTCGTTCAGGTCGTCGAATGCACTTTTATTTTGGTTCACTGCCGCCGCCGCCGCTGCTGCTGTTGCCGCTGATGCTGCTGGCGATGATGTCAGGGATCCGGCAGGTGCAGCTGTCGCTGGCCTACCAGGTGAAGTCCCGCCAACTGCCGGAGACATTGCACGTGGTGTACCATTAGCAGCTGACGCGGGAGGCGGTGGTCTGGGAGGCGGCGTAGCAGTGGACTTGCCAGTGGTAAGAGATGACGCTGACATTGCTCCCGGTGGTGGTTGTGGTGGGACGGTAGCAATGTCAACTTCACTCCCTTCATTGGCGCTGAGCATTGCTGTGTCGCTTCCAAAGAGATCTGCCTGGCCGCCAGCACTGAATAGGTCTCCACCTTGCGGTTGATTATCACCGCTGCCAGGTGGGGCAGTTGCACCTTGGTCAAACATGCCAAGTGCTGCTGCGTTCGTAGCTTGAGGACCGGAAGCAGGATAGTCGGACATGAAGGGATTAGGTACGGCTGTTCCAGAGACAGCAGCTTGCATAAAAAGTGACCAAGATGCACGATTAGTCGATAGATCAGTCAGGTTAAAGAGGCAAAATGCGATATTTTTTTTTCTTTTTTTATTTTGCCGAGAGAAGTGACAATTTTTTTTTCTGTTTAACTCTGTAAAATTATTCTCCAACCCAAAGAGCCATTCGAATATTAGGTATAAGTAGTTCAGGATCGTTTTAAGTCAGACTCACTTTATCTCCTTTTTCATCAGCAGTAGTAAAGGTCAAAACATTTTCAGTCAGACAGAAACTATTTTTTACTTGAAAGTAGTAAAAATCTTTTAAAATCAGTTGTTTCTACTTATCAGTAGTGAAAGTCATTTAAAACCGTACTGAAAGTGAGTAATTTTGAAAACAGTAGTAAACATTGTTTATAGTCAGTCAGATTTGTATTTTTGAAAACAGTAGTAACACAGTAAATCGTGAGGTATTAAAAAGTATTGCAGATTAAATTAACACCAAAAAAAAAGATTAAAATAATCAATTTTAATGTTATATTTAACAATGAATGAAATTTTACTTCATTAAATTTTTTATAACCATAAAACATGAAGATATCGATAACTCTGAGTTCGGAGTGATTCGACTCGGAGTGATCGATTTCTTCATATTTTATAATAATTAAGGATGACCAAGTAATAAAATCATTATTTTATATTATAAGAATATTAAACTTCTTCCAAATTATTTCTATAATTTCAATTCAATTATTATTATTTTCAAATATTTTTAACTACAATTTTAATTTTACTTTATATCTATTATTTTTAATAATTTTCGAAAAAGTTAGTTCTTTGGCAATTTTCAAATCCATTTGTTTACAATATTCAATTTCACAAAATTTCAATTATTCCTAAATTCTTTAATTAAGTGCATATTAGAAAATGAAAACTTCAAATAATAAAAAAGAAAATTTAATTAAAAGTTTTCGAAAAAATTAATTTCAAAATTCAATTATTTCTAAAAATTCACGTTATATTGCTTTTAATATTCAATTATAATCTAAAATTTTAACAGAAATTCATTTTCATTTCATGAAAATCAATTTTTATTAGAAAATTCTACAATAATTTAATTATTTAAATGCAAAAGTAAATAATTTATTGAATAATTGAATATTTCTCAGAATTCAATTCTCATAAAAAATTTTTAGTAACAAATTTTTAAATAATAATTGAATTCTTTTGTCGAATTTCATTAAAATTTTTAAGAATAATTATTTTTTTCGAGAAATTCGATTAAAATTCTATTAAAAATAATTGAAACACTGCGATGAGTTTTATGAGAATTTCCCAAATTCATTCGTTTACAATTCAGTTTTACAAAATTTCAATTATTCGCAAATTCTGCAATTAAATATTATATTGAAAAATAAAAACTTCGAATAATTTCAATAAAAATCCTATTAAACTTTCAAAAAGAATTAACTCTACGCAGAATTGTTTGTCAAAAATATGAAAAATTAAGAATTTCAATGATTTTAGTTTGAAACTTTTTCAAAATTCAATTATTTCTCAAAATTCACGTCTTATTGCTTTTAATTAATGCTTTTCATATTTAATTATAATCTAAAATTTTAACTGAAATTTATTTTTAAAACCATTTTTATTAGTAAATTCCACGAGAATTTGCAATTATTTAAATACAAAAATAAATATTTTATTAATTTAATATTTCTTGAAATTAAATTCTCATTAAAAATGTTAATCAACGATTAAAATTGCATTAAAAATAATTGAAATTCCGCAATGAGTTTTATTATTTATGAAAATATTTGAATTCCTAAAAGAATTTTATTATTTATAAAAATAATTGAATCTCTGTAAAAATGTTACTATTTATGAAAAGCACTGAATTATTGCGAAGAAATTTATAAAAAAATTTGTAAATAATTAAATTTCTGTAAAAATTTTTATTATTTATGAAAATAATTGAATGTTTGCGTAGAATTTTTTTCAAATTTTTTTTAATAATGAAATTCTTTTGGAAAATTTTATTGAAATAGTAGATATTGAAAATCATCGAGTTTTAGAAAACTATTGAAAATAATTGAAATTTTGACAAAAATTTTATTAAAATTTCGTAAAATAATTGAATATCAGTGAAGAATTTTATTATTTATAAAGGGATGTAATTTAATTTAATTTAAAGTTAATTTAAAGTTAATTCAAAGTTGAAGAGTTAGGCAGATTTAATATGACTGAATTTTTGTCACAGTGATAAAGATCATTTTCAGTCAGACAAAAGTAATTTTTTACTTATCAGTAACAAATCTCATTTAAAACTAGACAAAGCATTTTCATTTTCATAAACAGTAGTAAAATAAGTTTGCAGTCAGACATTAGAATTTTAAAAATGTGTATCAGTGATACAAGTAAATATCTGGCCAGACAGTAGAAAAGATAGTTTGTAGTCAGACAGAGAGACATCAGCTTTGCTTAAGTAGTGTGAATCATTTTTAGTCAGACTAGAATTATATTTTTCTTTAAGCTCTAAAATTAATCTCTAAATCTAAATTAGTAGTTTTCTACTATTAATTAGTAGAAAAGTACAAAACTACTAATTTAGATTTAGAGAGTAATTTTAGTCTGACATAATTACTTAATTTTTGTACAAGTAGTACAGATTATTTTTAGTCAGACTTGAACATTTTTTCCACTTATCAAGAGAAAAAATCATTTCAAATCAGATTAAAGTGTAGTATTTTTAAAAACAGTAGTAAAGTTAGTTTATAGTCAGACATTACTAGTTTAGAAATTTTTGTAAGTAGTGCAAGTAAATATTTGGTCAAACAGTAGTAAAGGCAGTTTTCAGTAGTAAAAGTCATTTAAAACCAGACAAAAGATTTGCGTTTTTAAAATAACAGTACGGTTAGTTTACAGTCAGACAGAAGGTCATTATTTATGTATAAGTAGTAAAGGTCATTTTTAGTCAGACTATAATTGCTTTAATTAATTCATTAGCAATAAATATTATGCTATACAATAAAAATAATGAAAATAGTGCTACCATGATAAGTAGTAGATTCATTTCTAGTCAGACGTAATAACTGAATTTTTATTGCAGTGATAAAGTTCTTTTGCAGTCAGACGGAAAAAATCTCAAGTTAAAAAAAAACTTTAAATTTTTAGTTAATTTACATCCCAGTAGTACAAAATAGTATGGGTCGGACAAAACGTTTTTTAACTTTAGTAATATTAGTAGTAGTAGTAGCAGTCAGTTTTAAGTCAGACGTTACGATTTTAGAAATATATTAGTAGTACAAGTAAATGTTTGGTCGGACACTATAATCGTTAAAGTTTTAGCAATTGTCAAAATTTTTTTCTTTAAGCAAAAAATTTTTAGGAAACTAAACTTTCTTTGCTTAAAAAAAATTATGAATCAAATTTATTTAATTTATAATTTTTTTTCAATGAAAACCAAAATTGTTCGAACTTGAATAATTTTACAGAGTATAGAAACAGAAAAAAATCAACAACTCTTCTTCTCCACAATTTTAAGCTACCCTCTTGTGTTTTTCTAAGTAATTAGCCTTGTTTTTTTTTTACTAATTTACACCAAATGTATAATGAAACAATAGTGTTACATGAAATAAATATTCTCGAATATTAGAAAAAATAGTGTTTGAAAAGAATAAATGTTAATTGAAGAATAGTGTTAAAAAGAAAATGGTTTATGTCTAATAGAATAAACAAATATTATTAAAAAAAATATATATAACATAAAATAAAGTACAAGTTTAAAATGTTATATTGTCTACTGACCATTAGAATTTATTCCCCCCCCCCCAATTTTTCAATGGAATCTACTTTAAAACTAAAATGCAGCCATTTTTTCTCTATGAATCAAGAAAGAAGTGACTTAAAATACTAAAATGATTTTCATGAAAGTGCATTGAGAATATTCAAAAAGCGATATTGAAAAATATTTTTTGATGAATCAGATGGTAAAGGCATGAATGACTCATTGAATAGAAAAAAAAATTTATCAAATTCCATTCCCATTTCATTCAAAAACTAATTGTACAAAAAAAAAATCTTGACTTATTGTAAAGATTTTTATTTTAACAATAAAAAATTTTTAAAAAAATTTTAATTAAAAAAAAAAGAATTTAAAATTACGACATTAACAATGAAACTAGAATGATTTATATGAAATTCTTTTTTTAACGAGAGAATGAAAGATGATATTATTTCTAAAAATAAAGGACTTTGAGAAACCTTTACCTCATCTGTTTGGAAAAATAGTTTCTATAGTAAAAAGTAGAATCCAGAATTTTCTTCGGGTAATTTTTTATTAATTATAATGATATTGCGAGCTTACCTGGTTGTTGATCTTGATTTCCAAAAACAGACGAAAAGTTGTTATCTGTAACAAAGTTATTAGATGGTGGTAGCGCGGCGGTGAAACCTACAATAAAAAAATTTCTATAAAAAGCGTGCATAAAAATAAAAAAAATTTTTAATGAATAATAGTACAATATTTTTTAACCCCTAGCAATAAAAAGAAAAGAAAATTTTTAAAAATAAAAATATGTACACAGGCAACCAAAAAAAATAATATTATAATATAAATTTAGTTTTATTTACCATTACCGTTGGCGATCCACATATTACTTTGTACTGGTGCTGGTTGCGGAGCTGGTGCTCCAAACATATCCGCAAATGGATTTCCTGCTAATTGCAAAAGATCGTCCGACGCTTTCTGTGACTGAAATCATAATAGAGAATTAATATTCTAATTATGAGGAAATTCTTTACTATTTTTTACTTTCCCTTTTTATTATTACTATTATTTATATTATTACTATTATTTAATAATTAATATTAATAATAATAAATAATTGTAATGACAATAAAATTAATAACAACAATAAAAACAATAACTTTCATTATTTATTTTTATTATTAATTCTGTCATAGAATATTATTAAAATTTTCGAAAATATTTAAATTTCTTTAAAAAAAAAAGTTATTAAAATATATAAAAATGATTAAAATATAAAAAATAATTCAATTCCATCGAAGTATAGAAATAAAATTGAAACATTGAAAATAATTGAATTTTTTAAATCAAATTTATTAAAAATATTTTTAAATACTTGAAATATTTGGAAAAATTTTAATAACATTTTTAAGAATAAATTAATTCTTTAAAAAATAAATTCAATTGAATTTCATTAAACATAATTTAATTCCTGCAAAGAATATTATTATTTTTGAAAATAATTGAATTTTTCCTAAGACTTTCATTACAATAAATTGTTGAAAATAACAGAATAGTTATAAAAAATTTTAATAACATTTATTGAAAAAAATTGTTTTTTTATTTAAGTAAATATTTTAATAAATTACTCAAGAATAAATTACTTTTTTAAAAAATATATTCAATTCCATTTTATTAGAATTTTATATAAAAATAATAAATTGAATTCCTGCGAGGAATTTTATTATTTTTGAAAACATTTAAAATCTTGTGAAGAATTTTATTATTTATGAAAGTAATTGAATTAATGTGAAGAATTTTATTAAAATTTTTGAAAATAATTGAATTCTATCACAGAATTTGAATAAAATTTTTGAGAATAATTAAATTCTTTCGAGGAATTAAATTAAAATTATATTGAAAATAATTGAAACCTTATAAAGAACGTTATCGAAATTTTTGAAAATAATTCAATTCTCGACGAAAACTTTATTTATATTTTTGAAAAAATTGCATTCTTCCGAAAAATTTAATTCAATAATTGAAAAAAAATAAGTAAAATAAAATAAAGTTTTTGTCAAGAATTTTATTATTTTAAAAAATATGTAATTTAATTCTAGACAAAATTTTATTTATATTTTTGAAAAAATTGCATTCTTCCGAAAAACTAAATTCAATAATTGAATTTATATTGAAAATAATTGAATTTATATAAAGAATTTTATTAGAATTTTTGAAAATAGTAATTAGTTGATAAATAAATTTTTTTAAATCTTGAATCTGATATTATTCAAAAATTGGTTGATATTTACAAATATAAAATTTTGTAATTAATTCAATTGTAATAAATTGAATTGTGCATAATATCTGTTAAAAATAATAATAGTAAAAATAAATTGATAAAAATAAAAACAATTTTTCTCACAAAAAAAATCAATTTTAATTTTAATTAATCGCAGTAAATAAAAAAATAATGTTAATTACCAGATCAGCAGTTGGCCCAGGAGCAAATAAATCTACAATTGGTTGATTGACATTATTTGTAGGCGAGCTGAGGAATGGATTTGTACTTGGTCCTCCAGTTGGAGACTGAACTTTAGCCTAAAATCAAATTTATTTTTAATTTCAATTCTATTTTTTAATTACGCTTTAATTTTCTTTTATTTTATTTTTTTTAAATTTTGTTCTGATAAATTAATTAGTTTCTAAATTTTTTTTAATTTTTAATTTTTTTGTTTTTATTAAACTAAAATTACTTTTCACTAAGGTAATGAATTAATTTCCAAATATTGTTTTTGTTTCTAATTTTTCTGTTTGGTTTTTAGCAATTTAAAATTACTTTCGATTACGTAATGAATTAATTTCCAAATATTTTTTTTTGTTTTTGGTTTTTAGCAATCTATAATAATTATTTTCTTCTACGTAATAAATTAATTCCAATTTTTTTCTTTTTTTTTGGTCTTTAACAATCTAAAATTATTTTCCACTACATAATGAATCCAAATATTTTTTGTTTTTAATTTTGTTTCTTGGTTTTTAGCAAACATTGTATCCAACTAAAATTATTTTCCACCACAAAATGAATTAATTTTTAGATAATTTTTTTAATTTTTAATATTTTTCTTTGTTTTCTAGGAAAATCAGGCGAACCTTGTATTGATTCATGGCCGCTTCCTCCTCAGCAAGAGCTTGTTGCCTTAAAGCCTCATCTATGTGACCATTTCCAGTGTGTTCCAAACGCTGATTACTGGCAGCAGTTCCAAATGCCGTACTGGTGGAAGATAGGGCGGACACTCCCGACTTTACATTCGTTCTATTGCTGCTTTGGGTTATTTTTTGGGTGACGGGTTTTCTCGATTGAATTGGATTCAGGTGGGAAGGTAAGTTATGATTTGTATTTTTTTTTTTCGTAAAATGTTTTGAAGAAATTCGTGAGAGGAGTGATAGGGATAATTGATAATTGAAAATAAAGGAGAGAAAAACAAAAAAACAAAGAAGTCGTGTAATACATGTAATATGCAGAAATATATGCCAAAAAACTAAAATAATGTTCCGTGTGCTTGTAAGTTTTATGGAATTCAAACAGTGGATTAAATAAATAATTTTCACATTCTACTAAAATTTGAATGAAATAAAACTAAATTTACAAAATTAGAAAATTAAAATTACTAAATTACTATATTAGAAAAAAATAAAACCTTGAATGTATATTAGAAAAAGAAACTAAAATTTAAAGTAGAAAAAGTATTTAACTAAAATGCATATTGGAAAAAAACTAAAATTTATACTTAAAAAAGAAATAAAATGAATTTTAGAAAGAAAAAATTTATTTAAAAAAAAATGAATTTTAGAAAAAGAAACAAAAATTTATATTAGAAAAAAATAAAAATATTTCAAACACAGATAACAAGGAAATAAAATAGAAAAAATTTCAGTGTATATATAAATTACATATGAATTAATTATTGAAAAAAATATGAATTTTAGCACTAATGTATATAAGGCATTATGTATATTTACAAGACGAAAATTCAATGAAATGGAAACTAAATTTTCTGAAAATGACAAAAAACTACTTTCAGTGAACTATTTTGTTTTTACTAACAGAAAAGAATTAAATTCAGAAAAAAACTTTGAATCGGTAAAGCTTCAAGCACACTTCAAGCGATTTATCTCAAAAGCAAATGTAACATATTTACTTTAAATACAATTTCATTATTTACACTATTCAAAGCACTGAGAAAAATTTTTCCTACATTGACAACAAAATATTCCATTGATTTTTAATGAAGAAAAATTTTTTAATTAAAAATATTATTTTTAAATTAAAGTGATCTTAATTTCAATTAATTTTTCATAAAAAAACAATTTTTCCTACAAAAAAAGATAGAATTTGAATTTTTCTATTTTTATAAATATTTTTTAATATCATAAATAATATTTATAAATAATTTATAATAATAATTATTATAAAATACAATTTTTCCTATGAATATTTTTTATTTATAAAAAGAAAAATTTTACTGTGCAATTAAAATTAAAAAAAAAACAATTTTTGTCTTACAGACCAAATCAAACAAAAATTTTCTTGTCATCTTCGTTCTACACTGAAGAACAATTTATTTAATTCAGACAATTAATTACTTAGCTATTAATAAATAATTTAATATTGTAAACCGAATAATTTACTTGTGAATTAAATAAATTTTATTTGAATCAAGGAAAAATTTTTTTTCAGCGTTCGTAAAATATATTATGCTTGTAATATACATTGACAATAAAAACTGTAACACATTGTTGAATTACAACATGCTTTTATGAAATTGTGCAATTAGAAAATTGATGACCAGTGTAAATTGCGTAAGAATTCATTTGTACTTATGCAGAAGTGAATGTGTCCTAACTAATTAAAAAGAAGAAGAAGTAGAAGAGGAAAAAGAATTTTTGTGCCTTTTTCTAAGCACATAAAAAGCAATGTTCCAATTTTTATTGCATTTCAAGTAGAAAGAAAGAGAATTCAATTCTTTGAATGGATTTTTATTTAAATAGAAAACAAATATCTGTTGAATGTAGAAAAAATTAATATATTAAGTTTCTGAACTAATTAATCAATCTGTTGAGATAATTAATTTTCTGTCTCAAAAAATGATTAAATTTCTATCGAAAATAATTTAATTTTCTATCATAAATGATTCATTTTCTAGCAAAAATATTTAATTTTCTATCAAAAATGAATAAATTTCTGTCAAAAATAATAAATTTTCTATCAAAAATATTTAACTTTCTTTCAAAAATGATTAATGTCAAAAAATGATTAATTTTCTGTCAAAAGTAATTAATTTTCTGTCAAAAATAATTAGTTTTTATGTAAAAAAAATTATCAATTTTTTCTTCAAAAAAAAATATTTTTCTATTCAAAAATAATTAATTAATTTTCTATTAAAAATGACTTTCTATTTAACCCTAGAAGGAGTAACTGGGGTGTCTGGACACCCCAAGTAAAATTCAAAGTATTCCCATGGCTTAACCAATAATTTTTTTACGCTCAAAACTTGTTGATAATTTAGTTTGAACCACTATCTTTTAACACCTATTTGTGCCGCCAAAAGTTTTGCTCTAGGAAGAGCTCTATCTCCTGTTAAAATACGTCTGGGGTGTCTGGACACCCCAGTTACTCCCTAACGTTAGAAAAATTGTCAACATAAGTAAATTCAAATTTTTTTAAAAAAATCGTTTTAAATCAGTTAAAATCATCTGATAAAGTATAAATTGATAGGTTATGCATGAAAAAGTTGTATTTTATAAAAAAGAAACATTTTTATACAAAAATTCTATTTTTATGAAAAATAGACATTCTGCATTTGTAACAACTTATGAAATTTGAGTTAAGATTATTATTAAAAATTTCTGTGCTCTCTCTACAGTCAGAAATTAAATTCTAATACAGAAAAATGTAGTATATGACAGTCAAATTTAAATTATAAATTCTATATTGTTAATAATATTTTAACATATATTATAGTTATTAAGAATTGTTAATTAAAACTTTGATTAAATATTAATTTACAGAATCATTTCATAAGTTATTAATTTTAATGTTAATATATTCAGATATATTAAGTTTGTAAAATATTAAATTTATAACACCATTTTTAGTAAATATTAATTGTTTAAGTCCATTTTATAGTTCATTTTTATGATTTTCACTATTCGTCAATTGTCTTTAATTTCATTCACTTCAGATGTTCAAATAATTATGTTTTTTGGAAGTAATACAAAAACTAATTTTTTCCCCTAAAAGTGTATTTATTTAACTTTAAAAACCTAAAATAGTTTTAAAATTAGTCAAATTTTTAAGAAACTACAACGTTTTTTGTGAAAAAAGTCAATTTTGCCATTTTTTGGTGTTTTTTTTGGGTTTTTATGGTTTTTCTTCAAAATTTTTTTAATTTATCAAAATATGAATAATATTATTGTATTCCTTACTAAAAAACCAATCAATTCATTATAACAAATTTTTCTTACGTCAAATATAATCCTTATAAAACAAGTTTAAAGCGTGGGGTGTCGGGACACCCCAGTTACTCCTTAGAGGGTGAGTAAACTAACGTACTCCTTCTAGGGTTAAAATAGTTTTCTATCAAAAATTTATTTATTATTATTGAAAATAATTAATATCATATGAAAATATCAATTCTGTCTTTCAAAAAAAAATATATTTTCTATACTAAAAAAATATTCTATCGAATAGAAAACAAAATAAGTACAAATTGAGTAGAAAATAAATTAAATATCGTATTAGATAGAAAATAGGACAAATAAGTAAATAACTATTAAATAGTTTCCAAGGAGTTTCTCAAAAAAAAATCTACAACACAATAGGCGTGCATTTTTGGTCACATTGCTGTTTGAGTTTTTAGACCAATATTTTGATTGCAATTTTCATTTCAAACCTTTGGTTTATATAAAATTAGTAGATTTTTATTTTTACATCATCAAAAAAATTTTAATAGCATCAAAATAATTATTAATAATTTAATAACAATTAGGATCGAAAATTGTTTATTAATACTGATTTAAAATTTCTAATTCAAATATTTAACAAAATTGGTATTTATTTAAACAAACAAACAAAAATTTTTTATATTTTATAAAAGAATAAGTTTTTGGATTTATTATATAATTTAGAAGATAAAAAAAATTGTTTATAAATTCAAAATTTTTTTATGATCTTTAAAAATTATTTGGTTTAGAATTTTTGGTTCAAAATGTTATTTATTAATAAAAAAAAAATTGTTTGCTAGTACCAAAAACAATTTCTTATTAATTTTATTTGTAAAATTTACTATTTACTAGAGAATTTACTATTTTAATTTACAGTTAAAATTTATTATTGGCAAAAATGTATTTTTATTAACAAAGTTTCTTTTAAAAAAATGTAAATTTTATTTATCTTCAATTTAAATTTGTAATTTTATTTTACTTTCTTAATTTTTTTTAAGTAACTTTTAGTAAATTTCATTTTCCAAAGATAAACACACAAGAGAGAAAGAATCCACAGAAAAATTTACATATAAACCAAAGACAAAATTGAAAATGCAAAAAAAAAATTTTCTCTACGTGATTCATTAATAAAAGAATCAAATATTATCATGAATGCACAATTTGGCAATATTAACGACATACCAGATTCAAACCAGTGTGAAAGTATATTAATCCTATAAAATAACTAAAAATCTGTTACAAAAATTAAAAAAATACAACAAAAATAGGTAAAACCATTTTTTTGTTTTCTTTTGTTAAATCCGAAATGAGACAAAAATTATGAACAATTCGTGTTCATGTGCATGTGTGTTAATTGTATGTATATACTCATATAATTTCAGAGAAAAAAAAAGGTTTTTTTTTATGAAGGTACATGAAACAGGAAGGATTAGTAGTTAACTTAAAATATACTTCCGTCACATTAAGGTATTAATCTTATTAATGGGTTAGGACAAACAATTATAAGTATCATACAGTGAAAATAGAGTTAACAATTTTATCACTGGCGGGGCAAAAAATATTTTACGATTTATTAAAAAAGCAAGCAATAAGATTTTAATCTTTGATAATTAAACGGGAATTATTAGCGGAAATCATAAATTATTTTCTATTCCCACTGTATTGGTCTTGGAATTATTATAATAAAAAAAAAGAATTGTGTAATTAAACACAATGTACCTTGCTGTTTGTGTCGGTGTATTTGCAGCTGAACCCTTCTTTCCTTCAAGGGCCGCGAGATGTTGTTCCAAGGCGTCTAATAAACTGCTTGGTGCCTAAAAAAATAATTTCAATTTAACGAGTTGTAGAACTTAAATAAAAATAAAAATAAATTAATATATAAAAAATTAAAATTAAAATAGTAAAATTAAAAATAAAATAAATAATATAACAAATCCCTAAATTAGTCTACTATTATAATAATAATAGTAATAACAATTTCAAGTAAATTATAGAAATTATAAAACAGATTCTATAAAAAATTGTAAATACAACGAACTAAAAAAAACAATATTAATTGTATTTTTATTCTAAAAATATTTCTAAATAAATAATAGACAAAAATATTAACTAAATGAATAATAAAACAATAGTAAAAAATAAAAAAGTGTAATAAAAATAAAAGAGCTAATAAACTGAAGAAAAAAAAATAAATACTAGAGAAAAGAAACAATACAGTAGTAATTTAATTAAACGAAATTAATACTTTATTGAAAGCAATTTTAATATTAAAAAAGAAAATTAAACAATAGAGCTCTAATTAAAGTTACAGACTAGCAAAACTGTTAATTTTCCTTTAAAAGTAAATTAATTTTTTAACAACTGTACCTCAGACTATCATTCAATAATTTTCGAGAAAAGAGAAAATTTATTAGATCTATTTTTGTTTCACGAAAAAAAAAACAATACAGCAATTAGTTATTAGATAAGAATTTTACCTTCGTGAGGTCTGGAATGTCGCCTTTGTCGATTCCCACATTCTGAAAATAAAAGTAAATTTTAGCAAAAATAAATAGTAGATAAATTTTTATTAAATACACTTTTTACAGTATTTTTTTATAAGAAAAACTAAAAAAAAAATTTATAAAAGAAAATTTTACATTAAATTAAAATTTTTAGGAAATAAATAATTAGTAAATAAATCTTTAAAAAAAAATATATATTAAATTAAAAAAATTAAAACAAAGAGAAATAATATTAAAAAAATAATACCTAAACATTTACAATAATCAATATAAGTAATAAAATTTATTTTCTTTTAGAAAAATTATATTCTCACCTCTGCTACTTTAAGAAATTCTCCAACTCTATCCATTCTAATGAGGAATTTTTTGTACAAATCTAACGCATCTCTGCATTGCTTTTTATTCATGTCAAAGTATTTTTCTGCAAAATACAAAAATGTTTTTTAATCGAAAAAATATTATTTAAATTATTATTAATATTTAAAATTTTTGAATTAAGATTATTAATTATTAATATTGTTCTCTTAAGAATTATTATTCAAAAAATGTTCCTAATTATTCGAACGTTCAAATAAACCAAATTTGTTTACTTTTTATTTAAATTCAAATTTTCTGGCAAAAGAATCGCGTCACTTATTAGAAAAAATAAATGACAAATTTTGTAAACGTTTAATTTCATTTTTGCCTTTCTTTTTTATCTGAAAGAAAATTTTATAATTTTGATAATTAATTTTTTTCAATAAAATGTTAATTTGAAGAAGAAAATAAATAAAATTATTTATTTATAATTTCTTTTTTATCTGAAACAAAATTTTATAATTTTGATAATTAATTTTTCTTTTTTAATAAAATTTTAATTTGAAGAAGAAAATAAATAAATTTTGTTTATTTAAACGTTCGGAACTTTATAGGAACATTAATTAAAATAGAATTTAAATCTATTGTTATTTTTTGCAAGGAGTGATTTATTATGTTTACCTAAAAGATTAATAATTCCATCGTTATAGCCAGCGAAGAGACGAATTAAATCTCGAAAAAGCAACATAAAGGCCATATTAATAACACCATTTGTAAGATCGTTCGATGTACAGTCAAATTCCAATAATGCATCAAGCTGCGATTGCAATGCTGGCAACGTTTTCAGCAATTTCTCTGCATTCATTGTGCGTAATGTTCCATCTTCCTTCCTGGAAATTTAATTAAAAAAGATTCCATAAACTTTCTGCAATTAAATTACTTTCTTTTCATAACAAAATTGCTTTTTGAATTCGTTTATTTCAAATTTCATTTTTTTCAATTAATACCATTTCAAAAGGAAATATTTTCCTTTATTTTTTATTGTAATTTATTCAATAATAATAAAAAAATAATAGAAATAAATAATAATAATAATAATAATAAAAAAATAATAGTAATAAATAATAATAATAATAATAAAATAATAAATAATAATAATAAAAATAATAATAAAAAAATAAATTTAAATTTAATTTAATTATTTCATTTATTCATTTAAGTAAATTAAATAGAATTTAGAGCAAAATTGCTATACAAATAAAATAAACAAATAAAAAATTGAATAACAAGTAAATATGTAACAAAAAATTTTTAAAAATGAATAAATAGTTATAAAAAATTGTAATAACGCAACTAATAATATTGTTATTAATAAATAAAATAGAAATAAATAAAAATATTTCTATACTTAATTATTTAATAATTAAAATAAATTAATAATTAAAGAACAATAATTTTGTTAAAAAAATTATTATTTACTTAATTATTAGTGTAAAAATTAGAAATAAAAATAATTTTAATTCTAAATAGAAAATATTCGTATAAATTTTTCCAATAATGATAATAATAGTAATCAACTTTTTTTTTAATTCTCACCCCCGCTTAACTTTACAGAAATCAAAAGCGACTGTTCTGTAGGACAGAGCCTTCTCATTCAGGTATTTGGCATAGCGTCTGATGAATGGTGACATGTCATATCCTGAAAACAGGAAGAATAAATGTATAAAAAAATAAAGAACACATAATCTTTTTGTGTATTGTTCATTTGTAAATCTTCTCTTATTAGCGAAACAAGGAAGTTCATTAATTTAACAAAATAAAAGAAGAAAAAAATTACGAAAAGAAATCTTTTAATTCAAATAAATTTATTATTTGTGAAAGTTTTCTGGTTTTTCCTACGATATCAGCAATTAGTAATTAATTATTATTAAACTAAAATTATTTTTTTATTACTAAATAAATTATTAAATTCTATAAAAATGGAAAAAATACTTTTTTTCATCAAATCCGTTTACGAGTTGATAGCAATTAATTAAGCAAAATTTAAAACCGCTTTTGACGAACTTTGTGCATAAAATTAAAAAAATAAACATCTGATCGTGAATTGAAAGTCATAAAAATTGTTTTTTTAAAAAAGCCAATATTGATTATTTCACTTAAGCTTTGGCAAGAACGATAATAAAAATTCTAAATTACTTGAGTTTATCTCTGAGGTGAAGACGAGAAGTGCAGTAAAATTTGAGATTAATTCATTTTTTTCAATATAGTTTTTTTAATACAATTTTTTCTTTTAATAAAATTTATACTTTCGTAATTTTATTAACTTGTTAGTTTACACTGAAAAAAAAAATTATTTGATTCAAATAATGAATTACTTGTCTATTATATCAAATAAATATTTACTTGAATCAAATAATTTTTATTTAAATCAATTAAATTTTATTTGAACCAATTAAATGGTATTTGTTTCAAATACCGAAATTATTGGTTAAATTAAAATTTAATTGACTCAGTGACTAAATTAAAAATTTTTCTTACCAGATATATTTAATAAATAATTAATTAGTAATATCGAATTATGAATTTTTGCTCTAGAAATAAAAAAGGTAAAAAAAAAATTGTAAAAAAAATTGTAAAATTGTAAACGAATTTTATTATATCCTGTTTATGAATTCATAACAAAAAGATGAAAGTCATAAATATTATAAATCATTGGTTTACTTTGTTAATTAATGAAAGCGCCACAATTGCCCATTAATTCTTAATTATTACGTTAGTTAATTAAATGAAAAATGTAACGTGTTATGTGAATTATTATTACATGAATCAATGAGAATCCAGTTATGATAACAACTTACCGACTCGAGCTCCAGCTGCTTCCAAATAGAGAAAATTAATCCATGTTAGTATAAATCAAAAAGAGCCAAACACACATGGAAAAGAGAAATAGAAATACATATGTGACAAAAATCTTCATTATGTAGTTTTCTTTTGGAAAAAAAAACAAATTTAAAAGAAAGAAGCGTTCATGCTGTTATTAAAAATTCTTTAATGCATTTTATTATTAAACTGCGTGTATAATGTATTATGGAAATATAAGGAAGGCTGCAGTTATTTTACACATGATTAAAAAGTTTTCAAGTTATACTAAGACTATTTCCAAGTTTATGGCACACTATGTCTAATATATTTACCTTGTACACCGCTCTTGTCGAGAAAATTACTGAGCTGAAATGTACTGTTGCTAGATGCCAGGTACTGTGTGAACCTCTGCAACAAAAGTCAAACAATTTTTCATTAAATTTTTCCCTTTCATTATTTCACAATATTATATCTAAACTAGAAGACGAAAAAAAAATTTTTTCAATTGCAAAATATATTCACACTTTTACAAATTATTATTGAAATATGGGTACATAAAAGATAAAGGTAAAAGCTACTATTTTAGTATTTTACTTGGAAAATAGAATTTCAATTGGAAAATTGTATTTAATTTGCAAATTATATTTAAGTTGACAAATAGTATTTAATTTAGAAAATTGTATTTAATTTAGAAAATGGCATTTAATTTGGAAAATTGTATTTAATTTAGAAAATAGAATTTAATTTTAAAAATAGTGTTTTAATTTTCAGGGTTGCCACAAAAATTTAATTTCGTTTTTCCCTAATTTTCTGATAGAATTTAAATTCTTTTCCTGATCTCTCTATAGAAAATTAAAATAGTTAACAAATAAGATTAGTCACTTTTTCAAATTTCCGTCGATTGCTTATAAACAATTTCAATAAAATTGCTTAAAAAATCAATTATTTTACAAATTTTTAATTACTTGCTTATAAAATTATCGGAATTTCAAATAAAATTTTTCGAAACTTCTATTTAAACAAAAGATTGTAATTTAAAAATTTTCCAAACTAACTAATTACTAAAAATTGTAACTGGAACTCTTTCGTAATTAAATTATTATTTATTATAATTATTATAATTGTATTAATATAATAATAAATAATTATTATATTAATTATTAATTTCGTAATTAAATTTTAATTCAATTGTTTAAAGATACTTGAATTTAAAACAAAAAATTTATTTAAAAATTATCCAATTAATTGGAATTTTGTGAAATTTTATTAAATTTATTACAATTTGTTAATTAAATTAAATAATTTTCTAAACAGTCACAATTAAATCTATTCATATGTTTGTTAGTCAAAAAAGTATCATTTTCATTACAGATTCTAACTTGTATGTAAAATAATTTAATTACGAAAAAGTTAGAGTTACAATTTTTAGTAATTAGTTAGTTTTGAAAATTTTTAAATTACAATTTTTCGTTTAAATAGAAGTTTCGAATAAATTTAATAAAATTTCACAAAATTCCAATTAATTTGATAATTTTCAAATAAATTTTTTGTTTTAAATTCAAGTATCTTTAAACAATTGAATTAAAATTTCATAGAAATACAATTTTTCCACTTGAATAATTTTCAAAATAAATAATTAATTAACGAATTGTATATTATATTTAATAAAATTTCACAAAATTTCAACTAATTTAATAATTTTTTAATACAATTTCTTCAAAAATTCAAGTATCTTTAAGCAAAATTAAAATTTCTTAGATTCTTAAATCCAATTTTTTCCAGAATTTTAAATAAAATTATTTTAAAACTTGAATCATTTTTAAAATAAATGTTTAACTGTATTATATTTACTAAAATTTCACAAAATTTCAATAAATTTGATAATTTTTTAGTACAATTTTATAAAATTGTTTTAAATTTGCTTTAAATTCAAGTATCTTTAAACGATTGAATTAAAATTTCTTAGAAATCCAATTTTTTTAGAATTTTAAATAAAATTATTTAAAACTTGAATAATTTTTTAAATAAATATTTCATTGCTATTAATATCTTCACATCAATTATTGAAATTTTCAAGGATTCTAGATTAAAGCCTTCTGAAATTTATAATTATTTTTGAAAATTGAAACTTTTTTCAACTAAATTTTTTTTTAAGTTAAGTAGAATTAATTAAATTTTAGAAAGTTATTTTAGAATTTAATTATTCAGAATAAATTTAATTATTTACAAAAATAAGAAAAATTTAAGGCATTGCTTTAAAATTCATTGAGATTCAAAAATTGTTAAGAAAAAAATTGAGGTTTTTATGCTTTTTAAAAATATTTCTCGACATCAAAAAATAGAATTTTCGTAGTAATTCTAAAAGCTTGTTATTTTTCCAGTACTTTTGATAAAATTTCTTTACTTTTCCCTACGTTTTAAATTATTCAAAAGAGAAAAAAAATTTTTCTGAATTATTTACACATAGAAAAGGGAAAAAAAATAAAAGAGAAAAAATAAAAAATATATAATAATAGAAAAAAAAAGAAAAAAAAGCGAAAAAAAAGAAAAAAGATGAAAAAAAAGAGTAAAGATAAAAATTAAATAATAAAAAATAAACAAAATACCTAGAAAAGTTAAAAAAAGATAAAATAGAATAGTAAAATATGAAAATAGTTTTCCTTTCATTTTGCCGAAAGATTGTGAAAGATTGTTTACAACATATGGAGTTATAAGATTGGAATAAATTTTTTCCCATCCGAGGATCAAAAGTGCATCTTGTCAAAGCGTTTATTTTTAAAAGAAAAATTTATTCACGAATGCTTTTCATTTTAATATTATCCCTGACCTAGGAATAGTGAATTGAAATAGACAAGTTTATAATCTCTAAAAACGATAAGATTTCTTTTTTCAAAGCGCAAATATCGTATTAATTCTTTCGAGTAATTTACTTTATTTCAATAGAATAAGAAACTTTCGAACATTAAATAAAGAGGCAGATGTCTAGTGAAGATATTCCTATCATGAATCTCTCATAATAACAATAATAATGCATTCGCGACAATTAAATAATAATTTCATTAACGATAATTTATATCAGCAACGAAGTAGAGATTTTAATTTTCTCTTTTTTTAATAAAACAGAAACTATCGACACAATTTTTTTTAATAAAAAAAAATTTTTAATAAAAAAACTTTCAGTATAATTTTTTTTAATAAGAAATAACTTTGAATACAATTTTTTAATAAAAAAAAATTTCAATACAATTTTTTTAAATGAAAAAACCTTCCAATAGATTTATTTTAATAAAAAAAATGTCAATACAATTTTTATTAATATAAAAAATTTTCAATACAATTTTTTTATAATAAAAAACCTTTTAGTACGCTTTTTATGTTTAGAAAAAAATTGTGAATTTCGAATTTTTATTGTGGAAAAAATTTATATTTTATGGAAACACAATTTCCGTGTTAAATAAAAAGAGATTTTTATTTTTAAAAAATTCTAGTATTTCTTTTTTTTTTTAATTTTTCTTTGCAAAGAATTTTTTTTCAAAATGGAAAAAATTCGTGATTTCTAAAACTAGGGAATAAATAAAAAAAACAAGCGATTCTTTAACTCCACAATATAGAATTGTCTGATTAGAATTATATTTTGGTCCAGTGTCAAGTTGAACTGTCTAGAGAGAGTATTTTAGATGCATGGTTTAAATTTATCTCACAATGACCTTAAGTCACATCAATTGAAATGAAAATAAATTGTAATTTTTTTTTTTCATCTAATAATGAAAAAAATTCCTCAATTTTTCTTATCACACGTTAAAATTAGTGAAAATCATTTTTAAATGGAAAATCCAATCTAAAATTTATAATCACCTCATTTCCATAGCAGAGCATATGATGCACCGTGATGAGAGCTTTAAAAACCACCGTCCAATTTGTATTTTGTGACCGTTCTATCAATAAATTGGCTAATTGTGGAATCGATACATTTGGCTCGTTCGTGCAATGTATTAAATCTGCAAAAAGAAAGATAAAACGAGTATTAGTGGTGATTTAATTTTATCAGGAATTTAATTATTGTTTTTTTTCAATTTTTTCCTCTATATTAAAGACTCATTAATATACAGAAATAGAAATGTGGAATGGAAAAAAAACAGTGAAAGTAATTTACGATAAAAAAAAAATACCAATACGGGAAAATAATATAGGGTTTGAAAAAATAATATAAATTAAACGTTCATTCATAATAATCAATTAATTATTTAAAAATATACCAATAACTTTCGACCATAAAAATAATAAAAATTCGAAAAAAGGGCGAATTTTCGTCTTTTTACAAATTTAACTTTAGTTTTTCATAATTCAAAATGGCGGATCAAATATGGCGGATGATACAATTCAAAAGGTAGGTCAACCTACAAGTACCACTTTTACAAAAAAAATTTTCTTCTATACCAGAATTTAGAACTAATTTAGTGCTAATTTAGTACCATATTTAAAAATTTAGAGCTGCTAAACTTTTTAAAAAAACATATGGTACTGCCAGCTTGACGTATAGCTACAAGTACCATACCCTAAAAAATAACAATTTTCAAAAAACTTTTCCACAGGAATTTAGAACTAATTTAGTGCTCTAACATAGCATTAAAAAGAATTTTCCAAAAACTACCCTTAATCTCAAAAACTACCTAACATAAAAAAAAATATTTTTTCAAAATTTTTTTCATAGAAATTTAGAATTAATTTAGTGCTCTCACATAGAATGAAAAGCAGTATTTTAAAAAAAACTACCCTTAACCTCAAAAACTACCTAATAAAAATTAAGAAACAAATTTAAAAAAAAAATTTTTTCGATAGAATTTTAAAGCTAATAAAGTTCTCAAACTTAGTACTGAAAGATATTTTCCAAAAACTAATTTTAACCTGAGCTAATTTAGTGCTCAAACAATGCACAAGAAAAATTTTCAACAAAACTACCTTTTACCTCAAACACTACAAGAAAATAAAGACATAATTATTTCTTAAAAATTTTTTCAGAGCAATTTAGAGATAATTTTGTGCTCAAGAATAGAAATTAAAAGTAATTCACAAAAACTACCTTTTACCTCAAAAACTATCTACAGAAATTAAAAAGGCACATATTTCCAAAATTCTTTTCATAGGATTTTAGAACTAATTTAGTGCTCTAACATAGCATTAAAAAGAATTTCCCAAAAACTACCCTTAATCTCAAAAACTACCTAACGAAAAAAAAATATTTTTTCAAAATTTTTTTCATAGAAATTTAGAACTAATTTAGTGCTCTCACATAGAATTAAAAGGAGTATTTTACAAAAATTAAACCCTTATCCCTTTACCCTTAACCTCAAAAACTACCTAGCAAACATAAAAATGTATATTTTTTCAAAACTTTTTTCAAAGGAATTTAGAGCTAATTTAGTGCTTTAACAGAGCATTAAAAAGAATTTTCTAAAAAATACCCCTAACCTAAAAAAGTAGACAAAGGAAATAAAAAGGCATTTTTTAAAATTCTTTCTTCACAACAATTTAGAACTAATTTAGTGCTAATTTAGTACCATATATAAAAATTTAGAGCTGTTAAATTTCTTAAGAAAACGTATGGTACTACATATGCTTGACGTATAGCTACAAGTACCATACCCTCAAAAATATGAATTTTTAAAAAACTTTTTCACAGGAATTTAGAACTAATTTAATGCTAATTTAGTACCATATATAAAAATTTAAAGCAGTTAAACTATTTAAGAAAACGTATGGTACTACAGGCTATAAGTTCCTTACACTAAAAAGTAAGAATTTTTAAAAATCTCTTTTACCGGAATTGAGAATTAATTTAGTGCTCTAACATAGCATTAAGAAGAATTTTCCAAAAACTATTCTCATCCTCAAAAACTACCTATACTATCCGCGAGAAAATGATAGGCCCCTGAAAAATGTTCGAATTTGACTTGAAATATCTCTGTTAAAAAATTATTTGAAAAAAATGAGAAATATTTTTGGAAAGCGTGGAATCTTATATGTTTGTATACAAAGGCCAATATTGGAAAAAAAATTTTGCACCGTACAGGTGCAGAATTACATCACAGTGTACCCCATTTTTCGACATTTTCAAAAATGGTCGACTTTGGTACAAGATTTTACACGGAAGCGATTATTAAAAAAATTCGAAAAAAGAACTATTTATTAACTGAATCTGTCTAAACGAATTTGCTTTATAATTATTAAAAAATCTTAATTATTATTGTATTTATTAACAATAATAGGAGACAATGTTATCTCTGGTTCTAATAGTCTAATTGAAATAAATCAAAATGGAAGTTGTAAATAATTAATCTTTTTATTATCTTAGCTCATTAAGAAAAACGAAATTCTTCTATTAATTACATTTTTCAACATTTATTTGGACAGTTTTTTTTCTTGAGAACAAGTGTAAAACGATTGCGAAAACACAATTTTTTTCGACAAAATTTTAACCCTGTCATAAATAAAAATCTGGCATGCACTGTTTAGCCTATGTGAAAAAAATTCTAAGCTTTGTTCTGAGTTGATTTTGGAGAAGTTCGTAGTATTATTTATGACAGGGTTAAGATTTTGTCAAAAAAAATTGGGTTTTTGCAACCGTTTTACACTTGTTCTCAAGAAAAAAAAACTGTCCAAATAAATGTTGAAAAATGTAATTAATAGAAGAATTTCGTTTTTTTAGTAAGCTAAGATAATAAAAAGATTAATTATTTACAACTTCCAATTTGCTGCGGATGCTTCAATTGCTGCGCGTTTGTGAAATGTGTAATTATTTATAATTTAACAAAATAATTATGTATAAAAATGTTTGGAAAAATTATTTTGATCAATACGTGATACAATGATCTACTATAAAGATACACAGAAAAAAATGCGAATGGTAAAAACAACCACATTTGTGTAGTTAGAAAAAAAGTAGTTAAAACTACCATATTCCAGCAGCATTTTAACTACACTTCCTCAGTTAGTGGAACCAAAATGAAGTAGTTGGTTTTATGTAGTTAAAATAACTACTTTACGTAGTTGAAATAACTAACAGATGCTTGTAAATGGTTCAACTATAGTGTAGTAGTAAAAACTATTGTTAAAAATAGTTAATTTTACTATTGTGGTAGCAAAAATAACTATTTTGTATTAGTTGCAAACAAAATGAGACTTACTGTTTTTATATAGTAAATACAACCTCTGAAAGTTGTTACTTTTATGATTTATGTAGTTAAAACAACTATTTCTTACTAGTTGCAGAGAAAGAAAGAAATTTACTGTTTTCATATAGTAAAATCAATTGTTGAAAATAGTTATTTTTACTATTTATGCAGTTGAAAAGATCATTTTTTTCTACAGAGAAAAAACGTGAGTGGTAAAAACATCCACATATGTGCAGTTATAAAAATGTAGTTAAAACTACCATATTCAGCAGCATTTTAACTAAACTTCCATAGTTAGTGGAACTAAAATTGAATAGTAGGTTTTATGTAGTTAAAATTACTACTACACGTTATGATTGTGAATAACTCAACAATAGTGCAGTAGTAAAAATATCCATTTCTTGCTATTTGCAAAATAAATTAAAATTTACTGTTCCAAAGAGTAAAAACAACCGCTGGAATTTGTTATTTTTGTGTTTAATGTAGTTAAAAGAACCAATTCTTACTAGCTTTTAATAATTTATCTCTATGGTGGTAAGAAACATTTATTTTTATAACTACAAAAGTCATAAAAGTAACAATTTCTATGTTATTTTTACTATATGAAAATAGTAAGTTTAATTTTTTTATAACTAGTAAAAAGTGGATAATTTTACTACAGAAATTCTGAAAATAACTATTTTCAACAGTACTTTTAACTACTGCACTATCGTTGAGTCATTTAAAATCATATGCTGGCTACATTTCAACTAAGTCCTTGAGCTTAAAAAATTAGTTACTGCAACTAAACGGAGTAGTTATTATGACTGAATCTAAGAAGAATGTCCTCAAGTACAATGCCAGTCATCGTAGCGTGCGAGCGTGGTTAGGTGGTTAGGTTATCGGTTTGCGAATGTTAGGGTCGTGCGTTCAATCCCCGGCGTTTGGGGATTTTTCTCTGTTAGGTGTATAAGAATTTAATATATAAATTATATATGAACAAAAATAGGTAAGAGAAAATATAAAAAAATGGACCTCAATAATAATAAAAAACAAATAAATAATTTCATTTTACTACTTTAAATAGTTAATTTAACTATTTTTTACAGTTGTTACAACTACAATTTGTTACGGGCGCCTATAGGAACTATGAAAATTTAGTAACTGCAACTAAATGAAGCAGTTAGTATGACTAACAACAAATAGTTAAGATAACTGTTTTAGTAGTTAAATTTACTGTAAAAATGGTATTTATTACTACATTTTACAGTTAGACTAACTATTCTGTCATAGTTCATTTTACTAAATAATGTTACGGGCGCCTATAGGAACTACAGGAAATAGTAAAAAAGTAGTCAAATTTACCATATTTTTTTTGTGTGTACATTGGTAAACTGCATACAAACTAAATTTAAAAAATTAAATTAAAAATTTATTTATTGTTCAACTGCACACCGTTAAACTGAACATTGCTGAACTGCATACAAAATAAACAAAAAAATTTAAAAAATTTAATGTATCGTCAAATTGCACATCGGTAAACTGCATACATATCAACTGTATACAGCTAAGTTCTCTTCTATGAATATATTCGATATGTATGCAGTTTACCGATGTGCAATTTGAGGATACATTAAATTTTTTAAATTTGTTTATTTATTTTGTATGCAGTTCAGCAATGTTTAGTTTAACGGTGTGCAATTGAACAATAAATAAATTTTTAATTTAATTTTTTAAATTTAGTTTGTATGCAGTTTACCAATGTACACTTTAACTGTGTAGAGTTTTTTTAATATTAATTATTTATAAATTTAATAGAAAATTAGACTTTTGTGCAGTTTACCTATGTGCAGTTTAACGGTATGCAGTTTAGATTTATACAGTTTTCATATTAAATTTAATAATTTTATTATTAAAATTTGCTTGTATGCAGTTTATTGTATGGTATACGTATAATTGGTTTTAATCTATAAAATTACTAAGTTTCTAGTGTTAATTGAGTAGGTTTATACTAGAAATTAGCAAATTGTTCTATTGAATTAGTAAACGTTTCCATATTTTCTATTTAGTATAGAAATTTCTAATTCTGTGTAATATTATGTTCTGTATTAAAAAATAATTTTTGCTTTTCTACATATTTAACTAACGTTTATAACTTTTACTACACTTCAGAATTTTTAAAAATATTTATATTTAAATAATATTTCGTTTATTTAATTATTGAGAATTTTCGAAACAAATAATTACTGGGGGAACTGTGAATTAAGTTTTCTTGAAGCTAAAATAAAAAAATGTGATTGTAAATTGTTGTTTCAAAGCTTTATGTCATTGTTTCACATCAAACAGTCACTAGAATGCGTAAAGTAATCATTTTACGCACTGAAAATCACTTTACACACTGTTTTCAGTTTGTAAAATTCAATTTTACAGGTTAGTGTTGCAAAAAATATTTTTCCTATGGAAAAAGTTTTTGAAAAATATGCCTTTTTATTTGTGTTAGGTAGTTTTTGAGGTTAAGGATAGTTTTTTGCAAAATTCTTCTTAATGATATGTTACACGGAAAAAATAAGTTCAGCAGATTTTACGAAACTAATTTCGCACTAGCGGATATTTAAGATTCCTTGACGAAGTTTTTCAAAAACCCAGAAACTTTCACTACTTTCAGCAGAACAATTGTCGAGAAACTGCAACCAGTGTTGTAATTTATAAAACAAGCTTGAATGTAGAAATGTTTCGTATTTTCTGGTGAACATTTTATCAGAAAATGGTAAAAATGTTTCGTGCAATCTAAAAACGCGTGGTTTGAGTTTCCACTTCGCTGTCTATCGTGAATTCTCGAACACAAAGTTTCGTAAAATTATATACGGGGTGTACCAAAAGTCGCGTTATAAATAGATATGTTGAAGCTTGTCTCGTCGCGTCGGTATTATCTTGTCTGCTGTATATAGAGATAATATGTGGAAGGAAAAAGAGAACTGCTTCACCTGCCGGTAACATTTGGATAATTGTTTTCTTTTACGTATTTCACATTTCATTGTTCCAAATTCGTAACATTTTTTATGTGCTTTTGTAATCCAAACTTTTAATTATTATTAATTTCTTTTAATTTACATTCCAATAAATTTTATAGTTTATCATAATATTTACCGATGACAATATATATATTAATTTCTCAAGTTTTAACTGTTATTACTTCAAATTTTAGACAATTTAATATAAACATTTTTTGAGTTTGAATTTAATTTTGAAAATTTTTTGTCAATTTATTTATAATTTAAAATTAAGAATAAAATTATTTTCTAAAAATTGAAAAATTTTATAGAGATTTTATAACTAATTATAATCAAAAAATGTTATTTTAAAAACCATAAAATATTTTGTATAACTTTTAAAAAAATGATTTTTTTTAAAATTAATATTCAGTATATTGACATTTCTCACAAGTGCAGTTTTAATCTCCTCAGTTAGTATATAAAGAAACTCAATTCTTTCATCTACAAGTGCGAGTTATATTGTATGTGCGTTGCGTCAGAATTCGTTTATATGTATGCGTATTTCCGTTAAGTTAGTGTCAGAATAAAATAAGCCAATCCAAGCGAACCATTGCGTTGTAGAGTGCAGTCACATGTGTCGAACCAATCATCTATCTCCTATAGAAGACGAGAAAAAATGG
Organism: Leptopilina syphax; assembly: GCA_032872505.1. Taxonomy (NCBI): domain Eukaryota; kingdom Metazoa; phylum Arthropoda; class Insecta; order Hymenoptera; family Figitidae; genus Leptopilina; species Leptopilina syphax. The sequence continues at coordinate 42,301,381 of CM065469.1, forward strand.
TCTTGAGAGCTCATTGGTACATTAAGAAATTCTTTTTTCTGCTTTATTCGTTTTTTTCTCCGTGAATAGTTTTTTCCGTGGCGCATGCGCTTCAGGCTAAACATTTTACAAAACTCTTGAATTAGAACGTCCAACCGATCATTTGTGAATTCCATAGAATTTTTTTTGAGTTTTCGAGAAACGCAGTCATCATATATTACTATTGATTCTGTTTTATCTTATACTAAACTCTTCTCCGTATCCGCTATTCCAAAATTAGTTTCGTAAAATGTACTAAATTAATTTTTTCCGTGTAGAGCACTAAATTAATCCTCAATTCCTGTGAAAGAGATTTTTAAAAATTCTTACTTTTTAGTGTACCATACGTTTTCTTAAATAGTTTAACTGCTTTAAATTTTTATATGGTACTAAATAAGCACTAAATTAATTCTCAATTCCGGTGAAAGAGATTTTTAAAAATTCTTACTTTTTAGTGTAAGGAACTTATAGCTATATACGTCAAGCCTGTAGTACCATACGTTTCCTTAAGAAGTTTAACAGCTCTAAATTTTTATATATGGTACTAGATAAGCACTAAATTAGTTCTAAATTCCTGTGGAAAAGTTTTTTAAAAATTGTTATTTTTTAGGGTATGGTACTTGTAGCTATTCGTGAAGCCTGTAGTACCATACGTTTTCTTAAATAGTTTAACTGCTTTAAATTTTTATATATGGTACTAGATTAGCATAAAATTAGTTCTAAATTCCTGTGAAAGCGTTTTTTAAAAATTCTTATTTTTTAGGGTATGGTACTTGGAGCTATACGTCAAGCATATGTAGTACAATACGTTTCCTTAAGAAGTTTAACAGCTCTTAATTTTTATATATGGTACTAAATTAGCACTTAATTAGTTCTAAATTGTTGTGAAGAAAGAATTTTAAAAAATGCCTTTTTATTTCCTTTGTCTACTTTTTTAGGTTAGGGGTATTTTTTAGAAAATTCTTTTTAATGCTCTGTTAAAGCACTAAATTAGCTCTAAATTCCTTTGAAAAAAGTTTTGAAAAAATATACATTTTTATGTTTGCTAGGTAGTTTTTGAGGTTAAGGGTAAAGGGTTAAGGGTTAAGGGTTTAATTTTTGTAAAATACTCCTTTTAATTCTATGTGAGAGCACTAAATTAGTTCTAAATTTCTATGAAAAAAATTATGAAAAAATATTTTTTTTTCGTTAGGTAGTTTTTGAGATTAAGGGTAGTTTTTGGAAAATTCTTTTTAATGCTATGTTAGAGCACTAAATTAGTTCTAAAATCCTATGAAAAGAATTTTGGAAATATGTGCCTTTTTAATTTCTGTAGATAGTTTTTGAGGTAAAAGGTAGTTTTTGTGAATTACTTTTAATTTCTATTCTTGAGCACAAAATTATCTCTAAATTGCTCTGAAAAAATTTTTAAGAAATAATTATGTCTTTATTTTCTTGTAGTGTTTGAGGTAAAAGGTAGTTTTGTTGAAAATTTTTCTTGTGCATTGTTTGAGCACTAAATTAGCTCAGGTTAAAATTATTTTTTAGAAAATATCTGTCAGTACTAAGTTTGAGAACTTTATTAGCTTTAAAATTCTATAGAAAAAAATTAAAAAATTAAATTAAATTTATTTTAAAAATTTTTTTTAAAATTTGTTTCTTAATTTTTATTAGGTAGTTTTTGAGGTTAAGTGTAGTTTTTTTTAAAATACTCATTTTAATTCTATGTGAGAGCACTAAATTAATTCTAAATTTTAATGAAAAAAATTTTGAAAAAATATTTTTTTTTTCGTTAGGTAGTTTTTAAGATTAAGGGTAGTTTTTGGAAAATTCTTTTTAATGCTATGTTAGAGCACTAAATTAGTTCTAAATTCCTGTGGAAAAGTTTTTTAAAAATTGTTATTTTTTAGGGTATGGTACTTGTAGCTATACGTCAAGCTGGCAGTACCATATGTTTTTTTAAAAAGTTTAGCAGCTCTAAATTTTTAAATATGGTACTAAATTAGCACTAAATTAGTTATGAATTCTGGTATAGAAGAAAAATTTTTTTGTGAAAGTGGTACTTGTAGGTTTACCTACCTCAATTCAAAATTAATCCGATTGGATCACTTGGAGTGATCGTTAATCTCAGCATTTTATTTATTAATAATAATAGTAATAATAATAATTATTATTATTATTATTATTATTATTAATAATAGTAATAATAATAATTATTATTAATAATAAAAATAATAATTATTATTATTATGACTATTATACTATTATTTCACTATTTAAAATTTTAACATAAATATTTAAATATCCAAAGACAAAGATCTCGTTTCAAGTGAAATTTATTTTTCAATTAAAATTTAAAAGTGTGGACTTTAATTAATTAATTATTGATGATTTGCAAAAAAAAAAAATCGGGGATAAATATAATCTCTGTTTATGTGAGGTTCATTGAACGACGATCTAAAGAAAAGATTTCTTAAGGATTACAAGACGTTAAGATTATTACAGGTATTGGTATTTGCACGTGTGCCACTTTCACTGCTCAGTTGTTCAATGATCTGAACCAGTTCACTCGATTATAAAATCTTTCGCTGCAAACTGTATACATATATATAACAATTTACTCGATTAGAACACAAAAGTTCAAACTCTATACCGAAGATGAAAAGATGTGCACTTTCATTTTTTTTCTCAAGCAAATTATAAATAATTACATCAACATAATAAATATACTTTGTATTTTAATAACATTGTAATTACATTCTCACACATCATTTGTTATATAATTATATTAGTAAATTTCAAACAATTTTTATACAATAATATTTAGATTAAAATTTTATACCAAATTTTATATTTTAAAATATAAATTTCACGCAAAATTCGATTTTATTTTATTTAAATAATCAAATATATTTTTTTTCAGTGTATTATTATTATTATTATTATTATTATTATTAATTTTTTTTCTCATTATAAAATATTGTTGTTATAAAATACTAAAACTATAGATACTAATTATTTATTATTAAGAAAATAAGAATTAATTGTTAATTAAATAATTAAAAATAATGATTTATTATTTATTTACGATTTATTTATCGTAATTTTTAATTATAATAATAATAATTAAAATAGCTCTAAATAAATTGATTTTAATTCGATAAATAAACGATTAAGAAGTGATCAGGTATCTAAATAGTGGAATATTTAAGTTAACGTTCGAGAAACTGATTTTCTCGCCCACGTGGAGAGTCTACTCGACAATAATTTTGTCTTTAAAGTGGTACAAGCTCAATTACTCGAATTCCCAGCTTGACGTATTATTTTAATACGTCTAACGTTGTAAACGCAAACTGCTTGAAAATGGGAAGCAGGAAAGATGAAAGCAATCTGTTAATTTTAAATAAATTAACCTTGACCGCGTCATATTGTCCACAATTTTATTTTCCACTATAACAATAATAAAAATGATATTAAAAAAAATTTTTTTTTCTAAATATACTCGGAAAAATTTATTTCAATTCAAATAATTTAATTAATGTTCATTTTTAATTTTTATCAATATAATTATTATACAATTAAATATTATCAAGTTAAAAAAAATATACGTTTGGTGAAAATAAATATGAAGTTAAAAATAAATATATTTTTTATTTAATAAACTATATTACTAGCAACAATTCGCGCGCGACAAACTTTTTAGAAAAAAAATTAGCAATTTTAAAAATAATAGAATTTAAAAATTTGTAACTCAAATTTTTGTTGAAAACACTAAAAAAATCCAATTTTGGAAAAATTACAAATTAATTGCAGAAATTCAATTATTTTCAAGAGCGATAAAATTCTTCTCATAAAATTCAATTATCTTTCAAATTTAAAAAAAAAATTCTCGTCAAAATAAACTAATTCACGAATAAAAAAATTTTTGATAAATTTTACGAATAGAAAAAATGTTCTCAGGGATATTTTTTAAGTCTTGTGTCTCGTAAAAAAAGGAAAGATGAGCGAAAAAAAAGTACGTAAATGTATATTTTAAAATCCCTTTGTAGGTCCTATTAAAAAAAAAATCTACTTGGGTCTGAAAAAGAAACCAAAATTTACATTCGAGATGAAACGAATGATCTTTCACTTGACCCAAGATTATAAGCAAAGTGTCGCGTTAAAGCTGATGACTCTTCAGTACGTGTCCTTGGTCTGAAAAAAAGATCGATTGCATCGACGCTAGTTTAGCACAGCGTTGGTAACAACCAATGATGTGTGTTTCATCTTAGCGGTATATATTACATTATTATACATCAAACAGAATCTTATTCCCATTTCTCAGACTGATGCTACTTTTAAAGAGAATTTTTCCCAATATATACAAAATTTTTGCCTAATTAGAAGAAAACGAGATGAGAAAAAAATACTATAAAAAATACTATAAAAAATACTACAAAAAATACTACCAAAAATATAATAAAAGAATATTTATAAACAAATACTATAAAAGAATACTATAAAAAAAATCTATATTTATATCAGATTCTTTTTTTACATATCTGCTATCAATGTGAAGGACGAGGTATGCGACAATTACATATTTCCGCACAATAAAGTTCAAAGACACCGAAAGAAAATATATTTTTCTCATAATAAACTGTACGAAAAGTAAAAATTATAAAATGAAAAAAATTACAAATAAATACACCCAGAAAAAAATGTACTTGACTCTGAAGCTCTTATTTGTTTCAAATAAATTTTATTTGATTCGAATAAAAAATTTTATTGTGCTAAATAAAATTTATATTTAAAATAGTAAAACATTTTTGGGTGTAAATACAATTAAGTAATTGGCATAATTTTAAATTTGTGAAAAAAAATTATTTGGCGAAAAAAATTCTTATTTATAATGATTATTTGAACGAATTGAACAGGGTACGTGTTATCATGAATAGTTTCTATTGTAAGATATATTAAATGACAGCAGTGTTACGATCTAGTTGTAGGTATATTTCATGACTCACATTGAGGAGAAAAAGATAATTGCTCTTTATAATGTAATCTTTGACACGTGCAAGATACAAGCTCATTAGATTTAATTTTCAAATTTGAGTTTCGCTCTAAATAATCTTATCTTTTCTCAAAGAAAAACTGTAGACAGTTTTTCCTTTACCTCCGTAGAATATTTCTTTATTCTATTTATATTTTTAATTTCTTTGTATTTTATTCAAATTTTTTATTTGAAATAAAATGAATTAAAACAAAATAAATTTTTATTATATTATTCAATTATGATTCAAATTATAATTATAGTAGAGAAATAAATATTTATTTTATAAGAATTGTAAATTTTTTTTGCAAACAAATATTTTACTGATTCAAATTTTTATTTTTTGTTACAAATAAACATTTACAACAATAGAATTACGCATTTTTGTTATATATAGAAATATTTTTTTCATTAAAATTATAATTATTTCTTACAAATAAACATTTATTTTATTAAAATTATAATTTTTGTTACAAATGAATGTTTAATTCTAATTATTTCTTGGCATAAGAAAATATTTCATTGACGTTCAAATTATTTGTTACAAATATTTTTTTTATTCGAATTTGTTACAAATAAATATTTATTTCATTAGAATTAGAATTTTTGTTACAAATAAATATTTATTTCATTAGAATTAGAATTTTTGTTACAAATAAATATTCGATTCCAATTATTAGTTACCAAAAAAAGAAATATTTAATTAAATTTAAAATTAATCATTACAAAGAAACATTTATTTGTTGTTTATTAATAGTCAACTAATTAATTATTTGAATCAAATAATTTTTTTAAGTTGCAATAACCATTCAAAGAAAAAATTTCCTAATTATTCTATTCAAATCGGTTATTTGAGTAAAAATAAATTTTTTCTTTAGTGCAAGAATTTAATCTCTCTTGAATCAAATATTTCTTTGTCGCGAAAATAATTAAAAAAAAAATGTTTACCAGTCTTTCGAATCTCGAGTCAATATTAAAACATTCGTAATACTTTAAAATGAGAAGATTCACCAAACGGGCATATATACAAATAAAGACGGAAATAAAGTCGAGTGATATTTTACTTTGACCGACTTTAAGTTTCACACAACGTCTCTAAGTTTAGACCGAATCTTTATATATGTCAGGTCATGGATATAAAAAAATTGACAAATTTCTAATTATTCGTTGATTAATATAAAATTAAGACCGATTGTTATTAAAATATTCACCAATAGACAGGAAAATTTTCTAATTTTCATAAACTAGGGGTAAATTATTATTATTAATTATAAAGTTCAGTGACTTTTTTTATCGATTTATAAATTATTTTCTTTATTTTATTTTCTTTTTAGTTTTTATTAAAATTATTTTTATTTTATTTTTTTTAGTTAACGAAACTGATTTCAAAAAATATCGAAGAAAAGAACGTCCTTATTGCGAGTCAATTAATTTTTTTTGGAAAATATAAAAAACATGATAAAAAATACGATAAGAAAAAGATTCAAAATCGAAGATATATTTACATTTTGGAAACATTTTTCTATAAACTATTTGCTTTTTTTTTGCCTTCTAAACTGAAATCTCAAAAACTTGATGCAATTGGGACAATGGCGTTGTGAATATCTCCTTTAAGTATTGATCGTACCACTGAAGCCAAGCCCACGAAGCCTTCTATAAGTATACAAGTCTATATAGATTTTAACAATATTCAGGTTCAATTATAATCCCAAATACAGAAAAAAAACTGAAAATTACCGTAAAATAAAATTTCGAAAAAGAAATTTTATCTTCTTTGAAATCTGTAACTAAACAACAGTACAAACTTTGCTTCTCTTCATTTTTATGATGAAATGATTAAAAATACGATTAAATCATCTAAAATTCTCAACTGTAACAAAATTATTTTACTTCTTTTCCCTTATTTTGATTTAAATAACAAAATAATTTTCAATACAACCTGAGAGTTAAGCGCAACACAGGAAAAATTCTACTTCTTTTGATATTAAAATCCCCTAAAGAGAAATAATTCATTTTCATAAATAAAATGGGGAGAAAAAAAAATTGAAATTGTTAACGTAGAAAAATGAGTTTCTCGCGAAGAGAGGAAAAAATTTTTTTTTACAAGAAAAATGCATTTAAAAAAAAGAGAAAAGGAGAATAATTGTATAGCTTTTAAAGCAGAATTATATTCATTGAGACAAGTAAAGACCTTGACCTCGGAAGATTAAAAGAAGAAAAAAATGTTCCATTACAGTGACGTGTACAAGAGGAACGTGAATTTTCTTTTTATTTTTGTATTTCTTTCTCGTAAAAGGAACTTTTATATTGTTCACTAAAGCTATCATTAGAGTAGGAAACTAAAACACCTAATGATAACGGATCGTTACGGTCAGTAGTCCCTTTATTTGAAATTCTAGAATCCCGTTTGCAATTATAAAACTCGTGCATCTCACAATTAAATAAAGGAATAGTGGATGAATTTTATATATACGATGTTTATTGAATAGCTTTTGATTTTAAATGTGAAATTCTTTTAATAACATTTTTTTGCTTCAAATCATTTTAATTTTCACTTTGAAAATTTTATTCTTTGAAAATAGATTTTTTCTTTTATTATTTAAAAAACGTTATTGCACTGAAAAAAAAATGTATTTAATTCAAGTAAATATTTATTTGGTTTAATTAAAAATTATTTAAATTAAGTAAATATTTCTTTGATTTAAATAAAAATTATTTGATTCATAAATAAAAAAAAAATAAATAAAAATAAAAAAAATAATAAAAATAAAAAAAAATAAATAAAAATAAAAAAAATAATAAAAATAAAAAAAAAAAAATAAATAAAATATTTATTTGGTTAAAATAAAAATTATTTCATTCAAGTAAATATTTATTTGGTGTAAATAAAAATTATTTCATTTAAGTAAATATTTATTTGATGTAAATAAAAATTATTTTATTCAAGCATGAATGGTTTAAATGAAAATTATTTGATTCAAGTAAATATTTTTTTGATTTAAATAAAAATAATCTGATTCAAGTAAATGTTTATTTGATAATAGACAAGTAATTATTTGTTGGAATATAAATTAAATTTTTTTCAATGTGAATTGATTCTTACTTCAAAAATATTTTATTTTTACTGTGAACGAAGGAAACGAGTGGAGTAACTTTTTCTGCATAATTTTAGATAATAATAAAATTTAAAGTGTCTAGAATTTCTGTGTTATTTCTACAGAATAATGATTTTTGCTATTTATAAATTTTACTATTTATAACTATTACTATTTATAAATTTTACTATTTATTATTTATAAATATTACTATTTTTATATATTTAAAATTTATAAATATTACTATTTATAAATATTTTAATTTACAAAGATTACTAATTATATTTTATAAATATTAATATAATTATAATTTTTACCATTTTTATAAATTTTACACTGAAAAAAATTTATTTAATTCAAAGAAACATTTACTTGATATTTTTTTTAATCTAATGATTTTTGTGTAAGAACATAATGCAAACAAAAATTATTTCTCTAAAAAAAATCAAAATATATTTGAAAATTTTAATTTCAAAACAAAATTTGACTTTTTCCAGAGAAATAAATTTGTTAATTCAATAATTAATAATAAAATTTTATTTTATGCTATTATAGTTAAAATTTAAACTAAAAACACAATAAAAAAATGTTGAAAACATAAAAATGTGAATTCTCGTATAAAATTCCCTCATATTTAAATATTTCATTTTTTAAATATAATTTGAAATATCAAACTTTTAAAATATGGAATAATAAAATGTAAACGAGAAATTTGTAACATTTTTGTGTTAAAAATCAAAATTTTCCCACAATTGAATATTTATAGTTTATCGATTTTCTATCATTTTCATTCAACATTCATAAAAAAATTTTTCATTTCTGAAACATATAAATATACGTAGAGAAGACTGCGAGAGATTATTTTAGTTTATTTCTGGTTTTAAAAAAAAATCCCCTGAAAATTGCCAGTGAATGAAAAATAATTACAATTAAAAATTTTATTTATTGAAAACTGCAGAGATTGAAAAATAATTACAATTCAAAATTATATTTATTAAAAATCCCGTCAAAAACTTTCTTGAATATTGCAGAGATTAAAAAATAATTACAATTAAAAAGTTTATTTATTAAAAATCCCTTGGAAACTGCAGAGATTAAAAAGTAATTACAATTAAAAATTTCATTTATTAAAAACCCCTCAAAAAATTTCTCGAAAATTGCAGAGATTAAAAAATAATTACAAATAAAAATTTTATTCATTAAAAATCCCTTAAAAAATTCTTATACTCGAGATAAAAAGACTCTTCATTCTAGACAAGAAAAATGTAACGGATAAATTGTCATAGAAGAAAGAAAAGGCAAATATTTATAAGAAAACAATTTTTTGGAAAGCAATAATAAATATTTGAAATTTATTGTTTAGTCGAGACAGTGTAGAGGAAATTTATATATACGTATATATTACTTCTCCAAATAAGACAATAAAGCCAATAAAGATGTCAATGACCTTTCTTCATTTTTATTCACGACGATTGAATAATGAATAAAATACAGGAATGTTCGAACATAAATTCGAATATAATTTTCAATTTTTCCCTGAATTACAAAAAAACGAGAAAGAGCAAAAATATTGATTTCTTATTAATAGTTGAAATTTTTTGGTCTTTTCTTCCGTATTATAATCATGTCAAGAATTAAATTTTCATAATTTTTTTTTTTATTTTTTGTGAATGAGAGAATACTTTTTTTACTCTTTGCAATTTGACTGCACATCAGAGAATGAAAACTATGGGAGATCTTAATGATTTTTAACGACACCAAACGATGAGTATGGTTGCAATGAATTAAGTGAACGGACGCTATCTGTCTCAAGTGGAGTAGTGTTCTCGACCTTGTCAGCCATCCTGTTCTAATTATAATCGCCCAAACAAACTGCAAACCACGTGCAATCAGCTGACATTTGGCGATGTAGAATTTTAATTTTTCAAAATGACTTCAAAAGATGAAATGCATACATTGTATGCGAAAGGAGACTCTTTTAAATTTCGTAGAAAATTATATATTCCAAAAAAATTCTCAACGATCAAATGAAGAAAATACTTTTTTCCTACATAAATATTTAATCGTCCAAATAAACTGCAAGCAATTAAAATTAACAACAATTAAAAATTGTTGACAGCGATACAAATAAAAAACAACAATAATACATTTTGAAACACTTTGTCATTTTTTTAAATCCAAAAATATATGGTCAACCAAAAAAATATGTTTGAATTAAACATAATTTTTATTGACTCAAAATAAATGTATTAAAATTGTTAAAAATTGAGAATTGAAATTTTTTTTTAAATTATTTAAAAATGTTATTATTTTTTTGTATGTATTTGAATTTTTGGAAATTTGTAATTAAAAATACTAAAAAAAATATTGAATTTTGAAAAATTAAAAGCTAATTTTCATTCATTTTCAATTTTCAATTTACATTTAAAGATTTTTCATTAATATTTTTAATAATTCAATTATTTTCAAAATTTGTAATTAAAATTCTTCAAAAGTTAATTTTCAAAAATTGTAAAAAAAATACTTGAAACAAAAAATTATTTTCAATTAAATTTTACAAAATTAAAATTATTCAAAAAAATTTTTATTGCAGATATTTAAAATAAATTTGTTAAAAATAATATTTAAATAATTTTTTTAAAGATGTCTTTCAATTATATATACAGTTAAAAAAATGCCAAATAATTCAATTTTGGTAAAATCTTTTAAAAATAATTGAAATTTGATAAATATTTTTGAAACAATTGAATTTTTTGTAAAATTATTTAAAAATAATTGAAATTTGATAAAATCTTTTAAAAATAATTGATTTTTTGAAAAATATAAAATAAATAATCAATTTTTTGAAGAATTTTAATTAAAATTTTCACAATAATTGTTTTCACCAAACTGTTAAAAATAATTCTGAAAATTATTTTCAATTCCTATGTATTTGAATTTCCGGAATTATATTTTTAAAAATATTAAAAGTAATTGAATTTCAAAAATTTTTAATAAAAAAAATTCTAAGAATTACTTTTTTAAAAAAAATTTTAAAAATTACTTTTTTAGAAGCTAGTTTATATTCGGTTTCATAAATTTACACTTGAAGATTTATCATTAAATTTTTTTTGAGAATTCAATTATTTTCACAAAATTTGCAATTAAATTTCTTCAAAAAGTTGATTTTCAAAATTCGTAATAATACATGAGAAAAATTAATTATTTTCAATTAAATTTTACTAAATTTCAATTATTCCAAATCTCTTTATTGTATATTTCGAAAATTTAATTAGAAAAATTATTCAAAAATAATTTTCGAAAGATTTGTCTATAGTTACTTTTTAAAACTAGAAAAATCGAAATTATTTGCAATTTATACTAAAAATATGATATTTTGTTGCAATATTTGGAAGAAAAGTAAAAAAAGTTGCAATTTTGTCTGAGAAGCAAAGAAAGAAAAAATATCTCTACAATAATTTTTTTTCACTTTGACTTTTTATAATTGCGCAAAACCAGAAATAGATTTAGAATTCAGGTGTGTATATGGTTATTGCATATGAAATAGAAAATGCATCAAACTCATTAATTTTCCCTTTCTGCAAAGTCAAGCGACCTTTCCCTTTCTCTCACTGACTCTCGGAGTGTGCGGTGTATCGTTGATAGTCGCGAGGGGCAGAGGCCAAGCTTTATGTCCAAGTCATTCACCTATGTGAGCCTAACAACGATAATATACCTCATGCTTTTCGCAGCCGTGCGAAGCGTGTCGTGAGATTTGTCTAGTTTCGTCCTTTTTTTCCAAAGATTATCAACAATGATTTACTCCCGATCTCTTTTCTAATTATTCTTACTCACAACCGATATTGTAATTCTTAGATCACACTGAAGAAAAAATTTATTTCATTCAAATAACCGATTAATTGACTATTATCAATTAAATATTTACTTGAATCAAATATTATTTATTGCAGTCAATTAAATGGTATTTGAACCAATTATTTTTAGTATTTCTTTGCTTTTGCAGGATTACCACGCTTTTGCTCTTTTCAAATTCCCTGACTTTTCCAGATTAAAAAACGAAATTTTTCCAGGTTTTTAAAACGAAAATTATTCGAAAACACCAATAACTTCATTTTAAAATAAATATTTAATCGCATTATTTTTTTTATAGAAATTAAGATATTCAAAAATTTGAAATTCTTCAATTAAATATAATAGAAATTAAAAACTTCAAATAATTAAAAAAAAATTCCATTAAACTTATTGAGAAAAATTAATTGTATAGAATTCTTAATTATAAAAATATGAAATGTTCAAATTTTCAAAGATTTTAATTTGAAATTAATTTTTAAATTAACATTTATCAGAAAATTCTACGAGAATTCAATTATTTGACTATAAAAATAAATAATTTATTAAACAATTGAATGTTTCTTAAAATTGAATTTTCATAAAGAATTTTATCAACAAATTTCTAAATAATTGAATTCTCTTGACAAATTTTAATAAAATTTTTAAAAATAATTGCATTTTTCGAGAAATTTAATGAAAATTGTATTAAAAATAATTGAAATTCTGCCAAGAATTTTATTAAAAGTTTTGAATATAATTGAATTTCGGAGAAAAATTTTATTATTTATAAAGATAATTGAAATTTTGACAAGAATTTTTGTAAATTTTTAAACATAATTGGATTTCTGAGAAGAATTTTATTAAAATTTTTTTGAAAAGAATTGAATTATTGTTACGCAAAGAATTTCATTGAAATTTTTGAAAATAATTTTATTCTTCAAAGAAATGTAATTAAAAATGTATTGAAAATAATATTTGAATTCTAATAAATTAATTGCAGCAATGGTTTTTAAAATAATTAAATTTCTTAGATAAATTTTAATAAAATTCTTAAGAATAATAACTTTTTTCGAGGAATTCTATTAGAATTGTATTAAAAATAATTGAAATTCAGCATTGAGTTTTATTTTTTATGAAAATAATTGAATCTCTGTAAAAAAATATTATTATTTATGAAAATAATTGAATTCCTGTAAAAAAAATGTTATTATTTATGAAAATAATTGATATAATATATGAAAATAATTTGTAAATAATTGAATTGCTGTGAAATTTTTATTATTTATGAAAATAATGAAATGTTTGCGTAGAATTTTATTAAAATTTTTCTTAACTAAAATTGAATTCTTTTAGGAATTTTTATGAAAATTGTAGATATTAAAAATCATTGAATTGAGGAAAGTTTTTGGAAATAATTAAAATTTTGACAAGAATTTTATGCAAATTTTTGAAAATAATTGAATTTCTGAGAAGAGTTTTACTACTTTTGAAAATAATTGAACTTCTGCAATCATTTCTAATTGCTTCAAAATTTAATTTTTGTTTTAGTGTTTTTAACTAAAATTCTTCTATAAATCCATTATTTTTAATAAAACTAGTTAAATATACAATTAAAAAATTTAACTAATTTCAGAAGAATTTTAGTTTAAAAATTTTTTTTTTAATCAAAGTTTTTTAATATTTCTAATTAAATTTATTTAAAATTGAAAAGCTTTACAAAACCTTAAATCAAAATCTTTTGAAGTTCATCTACTTATGAAAATTGTAAACGCAATTCTTTTGAAATTGAATTAATTTTGTAATATTTAAGTGAAATTAGATTTCAAGAATAAACACAATAACTTTAGAAAACAACAATTTTCCAGAATTTCGATAAAAATTCCCTGACTTTTCTAGGTTTATTTCAAGGATTATAAAATTCACTGACATTTCCAGGTTTTCCAAGTTTCCAGGTTGCGTAGCAACCCTGTTTTGATTTAGTAAATTTTACCAATAAATTAGTAGAAATAACTACTTATTTGTAAAATTTAATAATTTAATTAGTAATCGCTCCGAATGATAAATTACTTTCCTTTAATTATTTTTATTATTATTCTTTTTATTATCATTATTATAATAATTATTATTATATTAAGAAATTAATAATAAACAAAAAATAATAATATAATAAATTAAAAAAATGTAAAAAATTTGCGGTGAGAGTAATAATGTCTGATAATTCCCTGAAGATACGAATAAAAGTTATTTGCCGATAAATTACATTTTCATCTCTAAGTAATGAACGAAAACAAATTATGTAATTCTCATATTATATATGAAACATCGATTTCTCTTATCTGTGGAAAAAAATTGAGGGGTGTAGGCGAACGTAATTCAATCTGTGATCAACCTCCACTGGGGGCGTATTTTTTTATCAAAACAATATTTCAATTTTAAAAAAATACGCAACTTAAATCTTTTTTACTGAGATTAGTAGGTATTTATATTTCGATCCAACGAAATCTTATTTCTTCAATTTGAAAAAAAATGCAAGAAAATGCTCTTTAACAGTTCCAGTGTATTTCAATCCGTTAAGAAAAAATTCCCATTCAACAATTTTATTATCAATCAAAAATCCAAATTTTAATCCAAAACTAATCAAATTAAAAAAAGGCAAAAAATTCCAAAAGAAAAAATTTCCCATCCCAATGATAACTCATTGGAAAGAATCAATAAATAGAGAAAAGATAGAGATCCAAACTAAACCTTAAAATAACTTCTTTCATGTACGTAAATTAAATTTTCTAAGAACAGTTTCTCAGATGTTGGCACTTTTAGCGAAGAAGAACGCTCGTGTTGTTCGTGGCAGTTAGAACAGTTGGAGAATAAAAAAAAAAGAACAGAAAAGAAAAAAAAAGGCAGGAAGGCAGAAAACGGAGAGAGAGAGAGATTCGCGTATAAAATAAAATCCCAAGAGAGAGAAAGAGAGGGAGTTAAATAGAAGGAAAGGAAAAGTCTCTACCTGAGCCATCACGAGTCACGACCTTAACTCCAAGAGTCTAAGAACTATAAGCATAAGACAAGAGAAAGAGTGAAGAGGAGGGAGGGGAGGGGTTCAGCCACATTCTTAGCCACCCCCATCACTTGAAACTTTTGATGAAAACGAAAATTCAATAGGCGAGTTACAAATTTGAAATTAAAAATTTATCAAATTAATTTTACGAGCATACAAATTCAGAAACTTCAGGACAACGGTAATTTTTAACTTCCTGAATTTTCTATTTTCATTTTAATAATGTCCCGCGTCTGTAAATAAATGAAAGAAAAGAAATTCTATACAGAGGTAATAAATAAGTAAATAAATAAATAATAAAAAATAATAAAAAAATAAATAATAAATAAATAATAAATAATAAATAAAAAAATAATTAATAAATTTAATAATTTATTAAATAATTTTAAAAAATGATTTATCAAATAAAATTATTAAATAATTTACTAACGTCTAAGATTTCTTTTAAAAGACAGAAGAGGGAATTTAAAAATAATTGCATGACTCAAAAAGAAACATCCCTGTTAAAAGTTAAATATTAAATACGTCCCCTTGTTTGCACAGTGTATTATGAAACGATTGAGAGAAGAATGAAAAAAGGAATTAATAATTGAAAGTAGAATCGAATGTATATATGAACGATTTGCGGGCAATAGCAGCAGTTATCATTAACCACAATCTAAAACAGCAAATTCTGAGATGACGTCACATAATCAAGTTCCATAGTTTCAAACTAGGCCATGGTCACTAGTGTTGTCTCTTTTCTATATATGTTTATATTGGCCATACGATAAAAATAATTTCCTAAAAATTAAATCATCAAAATTTAATTGTTCCCAAACTGTAATCGAACTAAAATTGCGAAAATTAATAAACAAAAAAGAATCGTTATTCCAAATTATTTGAATTTAGCAGAAAAATGTAGTCTTCTCTTTAAAAAGTATCAATCAATTAATATATTAGAATTAATTAATTTTACAAACTTAAACTAAAATTTTTTGCTCCTTAGGTACTTTTCTTCGGAGCACATTACGTACTTTGATCTTAAAAATAAGATTTCTGTCTTTTCAGTGTTTTTGATTATTTTTTTATTATTATTATTACTACTATTAACATTACTATTAGTATTATTATTAGATACTACTACTATTATTATATAATTATTTATTGAATTATTCTAATTAAAATTTTTTTTTTAATTTTATAATAAAATATTGTGTTTTTATTTTTTTATTTAACAAATATTCGGGACGATATTATTATTTATTAAATTATTTTAATTTTAAATAATAAATATAAATAAATAAGGAGTACATTCGTAAATAATATTTTTTTTTCAAAAATTTATAGAGAAGAAATAATTTTAAAGAATTTTTGATGATGTTGCATAAGGAAATTATTTTGCATTCAAGAATATAATAATATATATATAAAGAATGAGAGTTTCATCTCAAGTTGGGGAATGTGCACATAATAAAATTGTAGAACTATATAAGAGAAAGTTATCTTCTTATCTGCCTCATCATTTGAAATTTTGTAGACTCATACTGTTAGTCAAATTTCTATTTCAACTAATTAGTGTCTCAGCATTAATTACTACAACTGTAGATATATTTCGAATTGTTTGAAAAAGAAAAAAAAAGAAAAAACACAATTTTTTTATCTAAAAAAAAATCTGCTGTTATTTTATTTTTTCAGAGAAAAAAATATTATTTAAAATTAAAAATTAAAATATAATTTTAAAAAATTCAAAATTTAAATAATGGCACAATATTAATTATAATATCAGTCTTTGCACTCGTCAATTAATTAAAAGGAGTTCAGGGTTATCACAACAATTTGATTAATTCCCTGATTTCCAGAAAAAATACATGAACTTCTTTCCTTATCCTTATCCTTATCATTATCCTGCTAATAACTTTAATTCTAATTTTTGTTAAAAAAAAATTTTCCGAAGTTTTAGTTAGACTTCAAAACTACGATTATATTTAAAAATATTTTTTTAATGTAAAAAATTAAAATTATTTTAAATATAAAATTTATTTCAATAAAATTTTACAAAATTTCGAATTTTTTCAATTATTTAAAATTATTTTCGGGAGTTCAACCATGTTCAAAAAATTCTAATTACTATTTTATAGAAACCTGAATATTTTCAGAATTTCTAAATTAAATATTATTCGAAACTTTATTTTTGTTTTGTTTTTTTGTTAAATTAGTATTTAAATATTTACATATTCTCATTTATTGTTCCACGCAGTAATTACAATTTTCAATAATTTCAATGTAAAATCATTTGAAATTTAACAAGAATTAAAATTTTCAAAAATTCCAATTTAAAAACCTTTTGAAATTTAATTATTTCTACAAAAATTGCAATTATAACGCTTTTAATATTCAATTATTTTCTAAAACTTTTAACTAAAATTCTTTTTAAAATAAATTCTTATCAGAAAGTTCTACGAAAATTCAATTATTTAAATATAAAAATAAATAACTGATAAAATAACGTTTACAATCAACGAGACTATTGAAAAATAAATTATTTTCCACGCACCGAAAACAATAAATTTTTTTGTTTACAAAATTTTCGTTTTAAAATAATTGATAAAAAAATTTCCAAGTATGAAAGACTCATCAGATTTTATTTCTAGTAGAATGAAAGGAGAAATTATTTTTCAAAAAAGATGCTAATAAAAGGTAATAGATAAAACAAAAATGTCGATTATAAAATTCTTATAATCTCACTAAGAAATGCTAATGTTAGTCATCATAAGTCCATTTGCAATTAGGAAGCAGAGAGACGAAGATGAATCATTGACTTTCTTGAAAAAAAAAGAAAAAATTTCTCAATCCCGTTGATCACAGAAGTAAAAAATTTTTTTAATATAAAAAAAGCTCCGAATATATTTTTTTTAATTATTTTTCTACCAAAAATTATTTGGATAAAATATTTATTTCTAACTTTCATATTGAAATAAAAATTCAAGTCACGATAATAGTTACTAAATTTCAACTAAAATTTAATGAAAATTTATTGAGGTAAAAAAGGCAATTTTTCATTTTATTAAAAATCTGAAGATATACAGGGTTTGCCACACCCATTTTAACACAATTGAAGATGCACGTATATACATGTATTGCTATTGTATCTCTGAAAACAGGATCTGAGTAACCCACGTACTCTAACTTAAACATGTATATCACATCGGAAGTATATATAATGCCTGTCCTTGAGACTGATAAGCAACATGAAATTTATTAAAAAAAGAAAAAAAAAACGTTGATAAAACAGTTAATTACTTTATTTGTACACTATATTCAATCCATTCAATTCAAACGATGCAAAAAGAAAATAAAATATAAATACCAAGGATAAATCCGCATATATTTTCTTCAAAAATATTCCTGATCTCTATTTGGATTTTTATAAACAATTTCTTTTTTCTAAATATCTCTTTCTTCTCTACAGTGAAACCTGTCGTAATGCAACTCGATTTTTTAAATTTTATTACATTAAGCAATTCCAGGCCTCGGATCGACTATTTTGCTAAATAAATATTTAAATATTTCTTATTTCTTTTTTCACGCGGGAAATAAAATTTTTAAAAAAATTTCAAAATAATTTCTAAAAATTACAACTATAACCCTTCCAAAATTTAATTATTTTCTACAATTTTGAACTAAACTTCATCTCTAAATCAATTATCTATATTAATGTTTAATAATTTTCCGAAAGTTCTTCGACAATTCAATTATTTAAATACAAAAATTCAACTTTTTATAATAATTTAAACTGTCTATTTTTCTTCTTAAAGATATTAAGGGAGAATATTTTCAAAAATTTTAATAAAGAAATTCTGAAATTTTTTAAAAATATTTCTAAATAATTTTTGAAAGACAATATTTTTACAATTTCATAACAATTAAAAAAAATCCGAAAAATTGAAATTTAGTAAAATTTTTTTAAAAATAATTTAAATTTGGTAAAATCTTTGAAAAATAATTGAAATTTGATAAAATCTTTTCAAAATAATTAAGTTTTTAAAAATTAAAAAAAAATAATCACAGTTTTGAAGAATTTTAATTAAAAATTTTGAACATGATTTTTTTCTTCAAAATGTTAAAAATAATTCTAAAATGTTATTTTTTCATGTATTTGAATTTTTCGAAATATACGTAGTTAATCGAAAATATTGGAAATAATTGAATTTTAAAAAATTCGAATGAAAAAATTTTGAGAATTAGTTTTTTCAAAAATATTTTAATATTATTCTTATAATCTAATTTTCATTATTAATTTCCATTTTTATTACATTTACACTTGAAGATTTTTCATTAAAATTTTTGAGAATTCAATTATTTTCAAAATTTTCAATTAAAATTCTTTTAAAAGTTAATTTTCAAAAATTTAAAAAAAACTTGACAAAAATTTAATTAATTAATTTAATTTTATTAATTTTTAAAAATTTTATTTTCAATTAAATTTTACAAAATTTCAATTATTTAAAATATTTTTCATTCTATATTTCAAAAATTTAATAAGAAAAATTATTCAAAAATAATATTTCAAAGATTTATCTATTGTTATACTTTTCACACTATATGAAAATCGAATAAGTTGCATTTTATACTAAAAATGTAGTATTTTGTTGCAAAATTCGGAAGAAAAGTTGCAACTTGACAAAATAACATAAATTTGTTTTTTATGTTTTTTTTTACCTTTCCATTGATAGAATTTATTTCTCATCAGAAAATTTTGTAGTATTTTTACAATATTCTGGAACTATAATAAATGGAAATAATTCTTGTTTAAAATTTTTGAATACAAAAACAAATTTAAATTTATTATTACATTCCGACAGATTCAAAAAATTTGCGATGAAAAGAAAAAATACTCGATTGCATAACACTTGTGAAAGTGATCTCAACTATATTCTCTTTGAAGAAAAGGATCTCTAATGAGAGTTTGAAAATTAAAGTGTCTGCGATGCGATTTAGTTATCTCTTGCGATAGCAATAATAATACATCCCTCTTTTTTGCAATATAATATGCAAGTAGGAGGTTTTTATGTGTGGGAGTTTATAAAGTTCTCGCTCTTGAAAATTATATATACACACATCTCCTCTGCGAATTATCCTATATATCGACATTTTGCCCCATTCAATTACATTATGCGTATGTATATAATGCGGAAATTTCATTTTAGAAGCTACCTTCTTCTTCCTATATACCGTATATTACAGTTGAATAACATATTATTTGAGTTATGAAAGTTCACTTTCATTATTGTTGAGAAAAAATATTAATTGAATTCTCTTGAAGCAGAAAATAGAATCAATACGCAAAAAATACAACAAATCGTTCCCTTATCAATAAAACAGAATTAATTGAAAATGTTCCTAAGATTGTTTTTTTACTAACTACTAAAACGAATTAAAAGGAATAAAGTAAGTTTTGACAGAAAAAATCCCACCGGGATTCGAACCCCTGTCGAACTTTTAAAAGTTAGTTGCAAACTAATCCTCGAGGCTAAGTCCTAATCTTCTTCATTAGAAAAAATAATTATTAAAAGAATAGTGTGGAGAATTAATTTTATTAATATTACCTAATAATTTTTATTCTTTTTTTAATCTAAACAAATTATTACTATCAAAATTTTATTAAATTATTTCTATCAACTATTTATAGCCAATTCAAATTTCTTTAAAAATATTTTTTGTT
This sequence comes from Leptopilina syphax, assembly GCA_032872505.1. Taxonomy (NCBI): domain Eukaryota; kingdom Metazoa; phylum Arthropoda; class Insecta; order Hymenoptera; family Figitidae; genus Leptopilina; species Leptopilina syphax. The sequence goes on from CM065469.1 coordinate 42,322,092, forward strand.
AATTTCAAAATCTTAGGTATTTATTTATTAATTAATTGTATAATATACACTGGAAAAAATTGTTTTCATTCAAATAAACGATTACTTGTTTATTATCAAATAATTATGCATATTTAGGAAACAAATAATTTTTATTTAATTAAAATTCAAATAAATTAAAAATTAATATTACCTAAAGTTAATTAATATTAAATTTATTTATTATTTATTATTAAATAAACATAATTAATAGTATTTGCTTCAAATACTGAAAATAATTATAATATGCAACTGATCGTTTATTATTGAATCAAATTCTTTTCTAGTGTGTATAATTCTTTATTAATATAGTATAATAAAATATTTTAATTAATAATTTCTTCTTACACTCTTTAAATTTGAATTAGTATAAATATTTACTAATTTGAGTTAGTGATTGACTTTTTGCTTTTGAATTAGTAAATTTTACTAATAAATAATTAAATACTAATTTCTACTATATAATTTATTAGTAAAATTCAATTCATCAATAATAATAATATAATAATAATATTAATAATAATATAAAATAATTAATAATAATATAAAATATTATAATAATAATAATAATAATAACTCATTAATAATAAATTTTTTGTTACACTTTCTAAATTTGAATTAGTGACTGATTCTTTGATTTTGAATTAGTAAATTCTAATAATAATAGTAATTTCTACTAATTTATTAGTTAAATTTAAAATAATTTTGTTATACTAAAATTTTTTTGAATTAGTGACTGACTTTTTGCTTTTGAATTAGTAAATAATTTTACTAATATAGTAATTTTTACAAATTTATTACTAAGAATAAAAATCAGAAGCCGAAAGTCAGTCATTATTCAAAATTAGTAAACATTTTTACGAATTCAATTTTAAATAATATAAAAATAAATTTATTATTAGTAATTCTATTTCAAAAATTATTGTTGATACACACTCAAGAGAAAGAATTTGATTATGTGATCTCAATATTATTCAACTGTGTCGCATTGAAAAATTGTTATTGAAAATTGAAAAATTGTCATAAAATTATCATCAGTTGAAACAATCTTAAAAATTACCAAATATATTATATCAAATTGCCGCACATATTATTTAATATATAATAAAAATTAAAAAAGAAACAATTCTATTTTATACTAAAAAATCAGCTGAAACATAAATTACAGAGTCTAAAATTTCGTAAATATGACAAAATTTATATTTATAATTTTTAACGATAATTATAAAGTTTAAACACTTGATTCCGGGAATGTAGGTAATCTATTTATTTAATTTCTCCACTATTCATGTAGAAAAAACCAATCGCCTATTGAAGTGTAATAATAAAAAGTGTATTTCAACAATATCGAAACATCGTTAAAAATTACTTTTAACGTTTTATTTAATGTTTAAACTAAACATTCTTTTAAAAATAGACACAGGAAATTGTGTATTGACAGTTTTATATCAAAAGTTTTATGATACTTTGCAGTATATACAATATCTAAAATAAAAAGTTTTAAAAAAGTTAAAAATATCAGGAGAAAAAATTATCGATTAATATTTTTCATTTTTTATAAAATTATTTTAAATTAATTAATTTTATTTTATAAAATTTACGGGAAAAATTATTATTCTGTTATCAAAATTTAAATTTTAAAAAAGTAAAAAAATTAGTTCACTTAAATGTTTAGAACTTTAGGGACATTTTTTTATTTTGTTTATTATTCTCTTTTTTCCTATATTTCAATATTTATTTATTATTTTATTTATTATTATTTATTTATTTCGTATTAGTAAACGGGCTGAAAAAAATATCCTTTCGTTATATTCTTATAATAAAAAAATATTTTCAATTTTTCACGAAACAAAATAATAAATTTTCACGAAAAAAATTATATAAATATTAATGTTCATTTTTCTTTATTTAATTAAATCGCATTATTTTTCTTTTCATGAAAATTAAAAACAAAATAAAAAAAGACATTGTTACCAAAATTCTGAAAAAAATGTATAAATTAACTGTAAGTGTGTTTTTTAAAGAAAAACCTGTTTATTTTGTCACATACACACGTCATGTATATTCAAACGATTGCGTAAATTTGTATTTCTATCACGATTATCAAATATCATATAAGGTTAATGATTAAAGAAGAAAATAACATTATTTTTTTTTTTTTTTTGCTTTTGGCCAAGAGAGAGAAAATAGCATTTACAGAAATAGTAACGAGGAATCTGTTTTCAAGGGAGAAAAAGAGAGAAAAAGAGAGAGAGAGAAATAAGAGAAAGATAGAGAGAATTATTCAAGTATATGTTACGAGCGAAAGTTGAGTGTTGAGAGAGTATATAACTAGTGCGAAATTCGTATACCTATTTTTAATAAATTAAATCATTTACATTAATACAAGTTCGATTCGAAGTGTTTTGAACTTTCTATTTTGCTATTTCTAGAGTCATATAGTGATATTACGTTGTACTGCAATTATAAAACATTAGCGACCAATGATCATAATTAGATAACAATATTTCCGAAGAGAGAGAGAATATATTACGTAAAAATAAATTTAAATATCTTTTTATGTTTCAAATTCACTTCCATTTTTTTTACTTGATATATTTTATAGATAATAATAATAAAATTAATGTCTCTCGAAAATTTCCTTTTTTCACGATTTCATAAAAAAAAATATAATAAAAATCTAAATTTTTAATTTAATGACTCGACCGATTGATATAAAAATTTCGTTAATATTTATTAAATTCATTTATTCACCGCGCATTTCGCAAATACATAATTAAATTCATGTCACTTAATTTCAGTATTTTACAGTCAAAAGGAATTATTTCTAATTTCAAAAGAATTAATATTGTAATCGTCATTAATCATTAATTAAAAATCTAAATTTGTTATTAATTAAATAAAAGTAGCAATTTATTAGGTATTAATTAAATTACTTTGAATTATAAATTAATTATTCATTAAATTAAAATCGAAATTAATCATTAATTGAATTCAATTAAAACCGAATTAATTATTAATTTAATTAAATTCGCAATTTTTCTAAGGCCATATCAAATTGAGACAAAAAACGAATAAAAATGTTGCTTCGCAACACTTTTGATTCGTTTTTTGTCTTAATTTGACATCCTTAGAAAAACTGTTGTTAAAATTGAAATTAATTATTAATTCAATAAAATTAAAATCAAAATCAATTAAAATCGTTTATTTATCATTAAAATCAAAATTAATTACTAACTAAATTAAATTAAAATCCAAATTAATTGTTAGTTGAATAAAAACCACAATTTATTATTAATTAATTAATAAAGTTAAAATCGAAATGAATTAAAAACCAATAATTAAATTTAATAAAAATCGAAATTAATTACTAACTAAATTTACCAAAAATCAAAATTAATTAATCATTAAATTAAAATCGAAATTAAATTAAATTATCAATTAAATAAAGATAACAGTTTATTGTAAATTAATTACATTGAAATCTCAATTAATTAATACTTAAATTTAATAAAAATCGAAATTATTTACTAATTAAATTAAATTAAAATCGAAAACAATAGTTAGTTAAATAAAAATCGCAATTTATTAATTAATTAAATTGAAATCGAAATTCACTAATAATTAAATTTAATATAAAAATCTAAATTAATTACTAACTGTATTGTATAATAAAAATTCGAATTAAATTAAATAAAATTAAATTAAAATCGAAATTAATTAGTAGTTGAATAAAAATCGCATACCTATTTATTATTATTTCATTAAATTGAAATCAAAATGAATTAATTAAATAAAATATTAATTAAATAAAAATAGCAGTTTATTGTAAATTAATTAAATTGAAATCACAATTAATTAATAACTAAATTTAATAAAAATCGAAATTATTTACTAATTAAATTAAATTAAAATCGAAATCAATTGTTAGTTGAATGAATATCGCAATTTATTATTAATTAATTAAATTGAAATCGAAATTACCTAATAATTAAATTTAATATAAAAATCTAAATTAATTACTAACTAAATTTAATAAAAATCTAAATTAATTATTCATTAAATTAAATTCGAAATTAATTATTAATTAATTAAAAATAGCAGTTTATTGTAAATTAATTAAATTGAAATCACAATTAATTAATAAGTAAATTTAATAAAAATCGATTTAAATATCTACTAATTAAATTAAATTAAATTCGACATTAATTATCAATTAAATAAAAATCGTAATTACATATATATCGAAAAAAGAACCAAAAAAAATCATACAGTGGAAAATTTACCTCTCTTGTCGGAAAGCAAGGGGAATAAGGAATATTTTATCTCTAAATATAAAGGAAAATATTGATTGTGAATATAAGGTTCAAAATTCCCAAGTGGAATTTTTTTTAGATTAGGTCCTCGATATTATAGAGGAGTCATGAACAGGAAAAGAAATTGGAACAGATCGATAGGTCGTCTTTCTCTACGCCAGGTTACTAAACTTCGATTCGCCCACATTCTCAGAAACAGAAACGCATTTATTGATATAACATTTTATGTATTATATGATAACAATAATCATATTATCAGTTCGAAATTTATAATAATCTTGAATATTAAAATAAATACTTAATGCTTAAATAATCAATACACTTGTATTTTGAAACTTTTTTTTCTCTATTTAATCGAAAATGAAAGTAAATGAAAAAAAAGAAAAAAGAAATATTAGGAAAATTATATTGATCTAGTTATATTTTGTGATAGTTTTTTAAATATAAAATCTAAAAAATACTCGAAACATTAACGTGGCCATTGTAATATTATAACCTTTTTAAAATACGCTTGAATGAACAAAAGTTATGGTCACCTGGCACCGCTTGTTTTCTATGACAATAAACAAATTATTGAAAACTATAATTTTAATCAAATTCACCACAAATTATTCTTTTTTCGAAAAAATAGAATTTTACTCTATTTTTTAATTAATTCATCGCAATTTCTATTTAAGGAGTAAAAAATAATTTCTATTTTAATTCTAAGGACCTATTTTATCGCAATTAAAAATATTTATCAACGAAAGTAAAATTGGAGGAATTTATGAATGAAAAAAAAGAACTTTCTAGTGTACGATTGCGATGGAAAAATAATTTTTGCCTCAAATGGCTAATGAGTATTAATGACGTTAAATGTCAACTGGTGAAAATTTACTAACAATTTTTAACAGAAACGAACTGTTTCAATGTAGTTGACTTTCCAATTATTTGATTAAAAGTTTAATTAAAAAATTTCCTAATTAGTAAAGATTGAAATTCTCATTTTATTCTCAGAGAAGAAACTTAAAAAAAAGATAAATTTAATTAATGTACTGCTAAACGAAGTTTTAAAGAGAAACTAGTGTTTTAAATTATCGATTTCTTTCTAGTTAAGAACAAGAAGCAGCTAGAAAAAAAAAGTTGCGATAAAAAGTGTGTGAATGACAGGACAATTGTGATATTGTTTCTGCTGTGACAAAATACCATCGTATCATTTACGAGTTTTTCTGTATCAATTTTACAGGCATAGTGCTCTTAATTGTCATTTAAAAAAATCACTATCTAAAAAAGCCTATTTCTCTTTAAAATTTATGACATGTTACAAGTGTGACGTAAATGAAAGCTGGAGTACGCGCAAAAGCACAAAACCTGGAGGGATCCATTTGGATTTTCTAACCTCGCCCAATGATTTTTTTTTATTTTTTAAATTACTAATTTCGAATATTGATATCTTGTGTAAGGTACAAATACCTGTATATACATATATATATAACTGACTCCAAGTAACCGGCTTGTCGTTGCTATTGAAAACCGGTATTTTCGAAATCTCAAGATGGTAAACGAGGAGAGGAATCGGAGCATAAAATTTAAAATTGCCAAAACTTACAGTCCAAATGTTTTTTCTTGGGTCCTATCATTTCCTCGGTGGTTGCTTTACAAACAGCTTTTGCAAGGCCCTGTCCAGCAATGCTGTGCCTTGCTGCCAATAATCTGTCGCTTATCGTTTGTCCCGCCATACTGGAGTTATTTCGCCTAAAATCGTGCCGTTCTGTCCCGTCCTGATTTGGTCCTTTAAATTATTGTACACTATCCTCTTGTTCTTGAGTTTATCTATATTGGATTTTCTTCTTTTTCGACGGATATTTAAAAGCACCTGTATTTTTTTTTCTTTCTAATATACAACACACGATAATGACACAAAAACTTTAAAACTTGGCACCCACCACCTCACGCACACTTGAGTAAACACCGATAACGATCACTCCACCTTCCGGTCCAGCTTAACCCTTTTACGCCCTTTTTATCAAGTTCCCGTACTTGTCCTGTTAATTCTCCAGTCTCTTTCTCTCTCTATCTATCTCTCTCCTTCTTTTTCTCTCTCTTCCCTTTGCGCGATTTTATATGATCGCTCCAAACTGAGCTGAGCGAGCTCTCAGCGTCAGCTGGAGACAGGTTCAACAATTGTGATGTAATTCAACGTTCCGCCACTTTAGCGCTGCAGTTGGCGGCCATTTTGAATTCACTTCTGCGCATGTCCAGAGAATTGTGTTTTTGTTATTGTACACGTTGTTTTTGATGTAAACAAACCATTCATTTTTATTATTTTCTGTTATTGTTTGTTGATAATTAACAAATTTTTAGAACTTTTCTAGTAATTATCAATGAAATTTACTCTAATATGTAATACCTCTGGTAAATGTCAGAATTAATTGAAACTTGCTGATGGAATGACAGACCATAACCGCACTTAGTTTTTTTTTTTATAAACTATTTGAATTTGTAAATATATTTTAATTATCATGAGCTGTAAAGTAAGACAACTGGTCCATAAAAAGGTATTCTTGTTCATTTCACTTTCTTATTTTACTATTTTTTGTTTAAATTATCTGCACAATTGTTTTTCTTCTCGCTTGACACTTTAGAGGTTATGTTTTCCTTGGCGCAGGAATTAATTTTTATTATTTATTTATTTTCAGGTTGCTGAATGTCTACATCAAGTGGACTGTGTAAAAAATGTACAAGCATCGAATTTAAAATTGAAGCACAATGTGGAAGGGGGATTTTCCTTTAAATTACCATTGAATAATAATGAATACGACGTTCTCACGTCAACTGCGGGCATAATAAATAATACTGATAATTATGTGAAGAATATTGAACACGGACAGAGGGAGAATAACAAGTGGATGTTATTTCAATTGCACAGGGATCCTTACGTTAAGAATGCTTTAGAAAATAATGCCAAAGAAATATCGCCACCTGTTAATCAGGATATAAAAAAAATTGTAGTAGAATTCAGTTCTCCAAACATTGCAAAACCATTTCATGTCGGTCACTTGAGATCGACAATAATTGGAAACTTTATAGCAAATGTTAATCAATATTTAAACAACAATGTTACGAAAATAAATTATTTAGGCGACTGGGGAACACAATTTGGTTTCATTCAAATTGGACGTGAATTAGGAAATATTTCACAGTCAAGCCTTAAGAGTGATCCGATGAATAATTTATACAAAGCTTATGTTCACGCGAATAATTTGAGTCTTGAAGATCCGAGTCTTCTTGAAAAAGCGAAAGATATTTTTCGTAAATTAGAAGAAGGTGATGATGGAATTTTAAAGGATTGGGAAATTTTGAGACGTTGTACAGCTGATGAATTGAAAAATACTTATGGTAGATTGGGTGTTACATTTGATGAGTATCACTGGGAATCTATGTATAATGCGAAAAAATTGAAACCACTTATTGCTAATTTAGAGCAATTGAAATTATTGACAACTGACAGTGAAAATAGGAAAGTTATTTGTATAAATGAGAAAAATGTTCCTCTTTTGAAAAGCGATGGTACGACATTGTATTTAATACGCGATATTGCAGCAGCTGTTGATAGATTTAACGAATATGAATTTGATTCCATGTTTTATGTTGTGGACAATTCACAAAGTGAACATTTTTCAAAAATAAAAAAATGCCTCGAACTTATGCAATATCCGTGGTCGAATAGAATTGAACATGTGAAATTTGGAAAAATTAGAGGCATGAGCACGAGGAAAGGAACTGCTGTATTTTTAACTGATATTCTAGATGAAACGAGATTAGTTATGAGAGAGAAACAAATGCAATCTCCAAGTTAGTATTTTTGTTTTACTTTAATTTAATTTTAGTTTTTTTTTAACTTTTCTATTTTTGCTTTGTCTGGAAATCAGGAAAAAATAAAATCACATTTTTGTGGCAATCCTCTACAAGATATTTTCATAATTTACACTTTTAATATAAATTATAATTAAAATTCAATAAAAATTAGTCTTATTTTCAATAAATTTTCCAGATTTGAAGCATTTTTGAAGATTTGTCAAATTTCAGATACGAAAGTTTCTTTGGATGTGATTGATGAAAGTACGGATATTCTTGGCGTTTCGGCAGTCATCATTAATGACTTGAAACAGAAACGAAATCAAGATTATAATTTTGATTGGAACAAGGCTTTAGATGTAAAATTTATTCAATATTTTATTTGAATTTCGTGTAATTATTTTATGATTTTCATATTAATTTTTATCTTTTATTTTTAGTTTAGAGGCGAAACAGGTGTGAAATTGCAATACACTCATTGCAGACTAGAGAGTTTGATTGAGAATAATGATATTGAAACAGCAGTGGAATGTAATCCGGAAATATTAAACGAAGCAATTGTCGATGAATTGGTACTTATTTTTGGCCTTTTCGACGAAATGTTACTCAAATCACACGAAAAGATGGAAGCATGTATTTTTGTGAATTACCTATTTCGTTTAAGGTAATTAAGGAATTGAATTGAAAAAATACTTTTTAAAATTAATTTAAATTATATTAATTCAATTAATTCGTATTTCAATTATATTAATAAAATTAAGTTTTAATTAAATTAAGTTTTAATTAAATTAATTAATAATATATGAAGTTTAAATACTCTTATTTTAACTTCATATTCTTATTAATTAATTAAAATTATTATCGATGTTAATATTGTCTATAATTAATTTCTTGAAAATTAATATTCAACATGGAGAATTTTCTCCTTTTCTCTATAAATTCTCTAATGTGTATCATTTTCTTTTCTTTCCAGTCACGTTATTAACAAATGCGTAGTTTCGTTGAGAGTTAAGGATGAATCGCCGGAAATCGCTGCACAACGTTTACTTCTCTTCAAAGTGGCGAAAAACTTTCTTGCTCAGGGAATGAAACTAGTGGGATTAACTCCATTGAAAAGAATGTAAGTTTTGTAAAATAGAAAATAGAGTAATTAAAATAGAAAATGTTTTTTATAAGAATCTAAAATAAATTCTAAAGAACAGTTTTAGAGTTAAAAAAAAGTTTCTGATTCTTTATTCATTCTAACCCAATTAACTAATTTATTAATTTACGTTATTAGTTAATTAAATTGTTTAAGAGTCAAAAATGTATAAACGATTCTTTAAACTAGATAGAAAAGTAAATTTTTTCCACATTTCGTACAAATCTTCTAACGCTTTTTCCAGGTGAATTTTCTTCTGGCTCCTTCTTGACCAGGTTTCTTTCGTTCCCTTCTTCTCCAGTCCCTTGTCAAAAGACCGGCTGACAAATAAAAAAAAGGATTTTAGCATTTGAAATTTGAAAATTAATTAACAAAGTTGGAAATTGAAATATAAATTCTATTAATTTGGTAAAAATTGATTCGAACTCACCTACTTTCATTTTTTCGATCATGTGTTTGTCGACAAAACTACGAAGACCCCAGGCAATACCCCAACGAATCGCTCCTGATTGTCCGGTTGTTCCTCCCATACTAATAGTCGCTTCAACGTCGACTTTGTCCTGCATTCCAGTAAATATTAGCGGGAATATAACCTGAAATCGAAAGCAATTGTGAGTAGAGATCACTTTTAATCATAATATTCATTTTCTAATCGGCAATATGTTTTATATAATTGTATTTTATTAAAATTTTTATTTATCATTTTTATCTAGCAGAAAATTTTTAAATTCCTAATAAGATTTATTTTTTTTTTTAAAAATTAAATAAAACAATAGGATTTGCAACAATAAGGGAATATATTTGTATTCTAGGTATAAATTACAATAAAAATTTGCAAAAATTTTCCAAGAACCAAAAAGACTGTTACAATTTTCAACTATGGTAATTTCAGTCTGATAGTTTCCAAAATTTGCTTAACATCTCGAAATTGATCTTTGACATCATTTATCTCATCAGCAATTGTTTTCATCTGTAAATTGAACTTTTGCATAGACGATTCGAAAGTTGATCGTAAATTATCTTCAACTCCTTCATCGGTGGTCCATGAATCTTTTTTCAAATAATCACCACTCTTATCGTCCATCATTGGATTACGTTTACGAGCAATTTCAAAAGCAGCCTTCAAAATATCCCTAGGAAGACTCTTATCTATTGGATTCAATGGTCTCACGACAAAAATATCATTTAAATTTCTCATCTCATGCTTTGGTATTAATTTCAATAGAAATGAGAGAATTGATATTTTACATTGAACCGTTTCCGTATAGAGAATTAATTTCGTCTGTCGTACCAATTTTGTGACGCCCGCATGTGTTCGTAAACCCTGAATGTCATGGACAGCAATGCCTACGAGTAAATTCATTAAAATAACAGCAATGAAAATAATAAACAGCAAACAGAGAATTTGAGCACAAATTCCAAGGGGATGAAAAAAACTATTTGAAAAAGAATCTTTTAAATATGAATGACTGATGAGTCCCTCAAAGTCCAATTCACCCGCCATCATTGCAAGAATTTTAATCAATCCCGTGAATGGATTACGAAACGACGGTTCTCTGGTGTAAATCACACAAAAACTTAGAGTAAATCCAATAAGCAGTCCCGAATAAGCGAATAAAAGTTTTGCAAATTCAAATTGAATGTGCGTGAACATTGCGACGTATGTGCCAAAAGTTGGGAGTTGTCCAATCATCAACATTAAATTAGTCCATGCGCTAATAATTGCAAATGCGCCGAAATAATTTTGCCAATCGTAATTTTTTCCCGTATAAATGAAACTTGTTATAAAAACACTCGAAATTACGAAAAAATCAAGAAGACTCTCCAAATTCCATAAACAATGTTTAATGCATCTATTCATCCAGAAGGCAAGAATTTTTCTCGGCAATGTAAAACATGTGAGTGTCAACCACATGTACCATTCAAATTCAATAATCCCCTTGGAAAAATGTTGACAAATAAAATGTGTCTCTTCTATTGAATTATAACATTTAAATGCTAACGCGCTCAATATATACGACGTCATAAATATAATTGTCAGTGTATATTGAAAAATATTGAAAATATAAAATCTTCGAATTTTCTTCCATTTGAGATATAAAAAAGCCATGACTAGAGGATGTGATAATAATTCTTTTCGATTCTCACTAATGAATGTATTAATAACACTTGTCTCGGGTTTTTTTTCCACTTGGCAGTAGAGTCTTGAAATCGAGACTCATTTCAATTTCACGATTCTGACAACCTGGTCGTTTTAATTTTATCGACGAGTCCAATTTTGAACGAAACACTTCGAAAGATTCGGGAATTTTTCTCAGGATTATATTTAAGGCTGAGACACCTTTAGTGGTGGTACAACTCACATCGGCACCGTTCAAAATCAGAATTTCGGAGCATTTCGATTTTTCGTTCAGTGATGCAATGTGAAGGGGTGAATAACCCGTTTTGTCGATGACATTCACTAGGGCACCGTGTTTGACGAGAATGTCGATTAAACGATAATCGCACCAAGACGACATTGTTGCGTAGTGAAGAGGTGTGCGATCCATCACGTCAATTGCATTCACATCGACCTGGGGATTTTCGATCAACATTCGACAGCAATTTATCGAATAAACGGAGCAAGCGACATGAAGTGGTGTCTCGCCGAAACTATTTTTTTGCGTTGGATCAGCTCCATGCTCGAGGAATAATTCGACAATTGATTCAATTTTTGCTTTGATGGCGTAATGTAGCAGTGGATTTGTCTTTGATATTCCTGGGTCATTCAAATTGGCTCCATTTTGAAGGAGTAATTTTGCAGCCTCGTAGGATTTACCAGCAACTGCCAAGTGTAAACAACTGCGACCGTCGATAGGACTCACGTAATTTAAATCCAAATTTTTGTCAATTAGATATTGAACAGAAGAAATGTGGCCTGAATAGCAAGCTGTCATGATTGCATTCGATCCACCGAAACAAGTGGTGTGAACATCAACACCCGAGGATTCGAATTTCGGTAGAAGATGTGTCAAACCACGAAAAGCTGCCCAAATAAATGCACGATTTCTAAATTCCACGTTGTTATCGGGAAAGAGAATTCCATTTTTCTCCGGGATTATTCCCAATTCCATTTTTAAAAATTGCTTCAAATCGTCGGCTGACAAAATTTGTAGAATGAAACCCAGTAGATTTAGACCTTCGAATTCACGACTTTTCAGATCGTTGAGAGCTTTCTCCATGAAAGAGTCGTTCGTCGAAAATGACGAATCTTCGATGTTTATTCTTATCTCCTGGGATTTTACAATTTCTTCCTCAGTCATCGATTCTTGAAGAATTGTTGGTGATTTCAGTGAACTGTAGGATTTTTTCAAAGAGTCTGAAAGGTCGTCGGCTCTCAGTTGATCGTAGACGAAACTTGCGGAAAAGTGTCGTCGACTAGTGTCGTAAGTCGGCGACAATAGGGACATCTCATTATTATCCTGATGATTAATAGTCAACAGACTTTTCGGTCTCCTTCCAATTCCTTGTAGGTGGTCCTTAAACAAACGTATTATTCTTAAAAAATGAAATTTATTAATTATTAATTCAATTTTCAATAAATTACATTAAAATAAAATTAAATTGAAATCAAATAGAATTAAATTGAAATTAAATTGAATTGAAATAAAATAAAATTAAACTAAATTTGAATTAAATTTAAATTAAATTTGAAAGAAAATTTTTTAAATTCTTCAACCAATTTCTTCGTTGACAAAGAAAAATGAATAATTTTTTCACCACGAATAAAATTAGCAAATTCCTTAATTGAAAATTTAATAAATCCGAAGAAAAGTACATACCAAATTAATTAATTCAGCTTCTTCCATTTGAAAATAATTGTCGAACTCCATTTTTCGAACTATAAAAATTGCGAGAATTATTTTAGAAAAATATTTCCAGAAGAGAAAATTATACTTTCATCTGTAAAGAAAATTAAAATTTTTTACAAAAGTGTATAAATATTTTCACGAGTAGCGAAAAATTTTTATGAAACGCTCCAACTGAAGTCTGTCGTCTCAATGAATTACAAATTTTATTTGAATTGCGTTTACACAACTACTAATCTAGAATATATCTTGTATAGGGGCGTGTCCCTGATTTTATATTTTCCTCCATGGAAAATACTCATATCTTTTAATCAATGAAATTACAGGTGAAGAGAAAGAAATTTTCACTAATTGTATTAGTTGAAGATTAGAATTTTTTTCACCTTTTTTCTTTATTTATATTTAATTTAATTATACCGGAAGTAAAACTGATAAAATTGATCAAAGAAAAGAGAAAAAAAAAAAGTTGTATGAAACAGATAAAAATTATTAAATACTTATTTGGACGTTTTTAAATAAAATTAGATGTTTATGTTAATTTTCTTGCAATTGTGTTAAAAAGCAATGTTACGGTCAAGGTCTCGGACCCTTATCAAGAATAATCAAATAAGTATTTGAAATAAGTTTTCATAATTATTTTCAACCTTGAAAAAAACGTCGACTTTTCACAAATTATAATATTTTTTTTTAATTTAAAATATTCGTTATTTACGCTATATTGCGTAATTTGCGAACTAGCAATGAACTTGACTTATTAATTAAAGGGTAGCTTTTTATCCATCTCATTAATTATCTTTGTGCCCTTATCTGTCACGAGAAATTTACTACATCATTATAAGCCAAAATAAAGTGAATCGATTATAATAATAGGGAGTGTTAACAATTACTCTCCTTTAACGAGACAGAATGAAAATTCAATTTTCTAATTGCAATGAAAAAAAGGACAATTTTCAGTTTTATTTTTTATTGTCACATTTACAAACATTTCTTAAAGTGTAAAATGAGTCGTAAAAAAACCAATAACTGAAAAAACAAAATGTATAAATTTCGTATTTACACTTTCAGTACAGTGAAAAAGTTTTGTTTTAATAGTAGACATAGATTTCGAAAAATCAAATTAATTAAGAAATTACAAAGATTTAACTGAATAAATAATTCAAGGACTTTGGATTTGACATTGAATAATTCAAAAAGATTTTTAACAATTAAAATATTTTTCTTTTCTTATTGTTTTAATTTACTTTCAATACGTTGTGAATTAAATTCTCTAAGATTTTCTTAGTGTCTAGTAATTGATCCTTAATGAAATGTATTTCCTCCTCACTGGCTTTCATTTGCAGTGATAATTTTTCAACAGCCAATTGTACATCCGATTCGGAACCATCCTCACTGAGTTGATTGGTCCACGAGATAAATTCACACAAATTATCATCATCCTCATTAATTAGTGGACCATTCTTTTGAGCAATATCGTAAGCCGATTTCAATATATCCTTAGGCAATCGTTTCTCCAATGGATTCAGTGGTTTAACAACAAGAACGCGTTTACGATTTTCCACATCGATATTGTGATCGGACATCCATTTGCGAAATAAATAGGGAATTCGACCATTATGAAGGACCATTTCCGTGAAAAGAATTAATTTCGTCTGACGCACTAATTTCGTCAAACCAGCGTGATTACGTAAACCCTGAATATCATGAACAGCAATGCCTACGAGTAAATTCATTAAAATCACCGTAACAAATACAATGAACAAAGTAAATAGAATTTGCGAACAAACGGAAAGCGGATGATAAATTACAAATGAACCGTCAGTCATTAAATCAGCCTGATTTATCAGGCCCTCGAAATCTAATTCTCCCGCCATCATTGCAAGGACTTTTATCAAGCCCGTGAATGGATTGCCGAATGATGGTTCACCAACGAAGATGACGCAGAAACTTATCGTGAAACCAATGAGAAGTCCCGAGTAGGCGAGAAGAAGTTTCGCGAATTCGAATTGTATGTGTGTGAACATTGCCACGTAGGTGCCAAAAGCGGGAAGTTGACCAACCATCAGCATGAGATTGGTCCACGCGCAAAGAATAGCGAAAGCTCCGACATAATTCTGCCAATCGTAGGTGCGACCCGTGTAGATGAACGAGGTTAAAAATACGCTAATCACAACAATTGCATCAAGAATATTTTCAATATTCGAAAAATATTGCTTCACCGATTTATAAACCGTGAATGCCATTACTTTCCTTGGTATCGCCACCGACGTCAGTACCAATGACAAATACCATTCAATTTCAATCACCGATTTCCGAAATAAAAAACTCGAGACACGTTTATTGTTGCATATTTTGCTATTTATCGCCTCGTCCGTATTGTAGCATTTATAGGCCAATGCAGTGAGTACATAGGTCGTCATACACATCACCGTCAGTGCATAGAGGAAAATTCGGAGAAGATAAATTTTCCTTATCTTCTCCCATTTGAGATGAAGGAACGCCATGACAAGTGGATGCGACAAAAGATCCTTACAATGCTCCTGAACGAAAGTATTAATAAAACTCGTCTCACAATGATTATTACTCGGAAATAGTATATCAAATTCCATTCTCATCTCAAATTCCCGATTATGTGGAACCGGTCGTTTCAATCTAATCGACGCGTCCAATCGTCGACGAAACACCTGCAACGATTCGGGTATTTTCCGTAAAATAATATTCAACGCCGAAAGACCAGAATTTGTCGTTGCGCTCACATCCGCACCGGCCCAAATCAACGCCTCAACACAATGTGACAATTCATTCAGCGAAGCAATGTGCAAAGGTGAAAAACTCGTCCTATCGAAAACATTCACCTGCGCTCCATGTTTCAATAAAAGTTTCACTAATTCCGCCGATGACGATGTATTCATCACGGCATAGTGCAACGGCGTTCGATGCATACGATCAACAGCATTCACATCCGTTCCCTGTGCGGACAAAAGCATTTTTGCGCAATTTATCGACTGCACAAAACAAGCGACATGAAGTGGCGTCTCACCCAAACGATTCTTTTGCGCAAGACTTATTCCCTTTGCCAACAATAATTCAACAACCGATTCCGATTGTGCCTTGATACTGCAATGAAGAACCGGTTCCATCTCCTGTGAACTGAGTGTATGTAATTTCGCCCCATTGTTGATCAATAATTCAGCAGCGTCCTTTGAATTAGCAATAGCCGCAATATGTAAACATGTGTAATTATTAATCAAACTCGTGTGATTGACGTCGACATTTTTTTTCATCAAATACTCCAAACAGGGAATATTACCCGAGACACACGCGACCATTATCGAATTTGCACCCGTCACCGGATCAATATAATGAACATCAACGCCAATTGATTCTAAAATAGGCAAAAGATGAATTAAACCACGAAAGCATGCCCAGAGGAAGGCGATATTTTTAAAATTCTCATGACAATTGGTGAATAATTTACCGCTCTTTAATTTTGTTATATTGACACGTTCCATTTCCAGGAGGAGTTTCATTTCGGTGACATTGAGGGAGGACCAGATTTTTGTCATGAGACTCGTTCCATCGACTTTCATGTGTTTCAGTGCCTCGAGATTGTCGAAGAAGAGGGAATCGTCGACCGGTGGCGGTTCACCGGCGTCAATTTCAATTGGATTTGTGTCCTTTGTCTCGAGGCCCTTCTCAACGCAAATTGATTTAATGGATTTGTGGATTGGTGTGATGCCCTTGAAAAATGGATCCTTATTCACGTGATCGTAGAGACAGCCCACGGAATAATGACGGGGCTTTGTTTCTTCATTTAGTAGCGGACACGGCGGTTGAGTGTCATTTTTTTCCAATTTATAGAATGACGTCGAACTCTCCGATCTGCAGAAAATCCGATCGGGTGGCGATTTCTGACTAATTGAATAAATCTGTCTAGGTAGGGCCTGAAAACAAAAATACAATTTAGAATCGATTATTCACTTTTACTGTTTTTTTTCTTTGTTACAAAAAAGTAAAATTAAAATAAAGTCTCACCTTTTCTTGCGTGGCGACATTATCGTACCCCATATTCTCTTAATTAAAAATTAAATCCTTATCGATTTTGATCAGATTTGTAAATTATTTAAAGATGGCTGCATCTTTTTTTTTCTTTTCCTTTACATGGCACAGGTTGAGTGATACCGATCTTGTTCGCTCACTTCTAAACACTGTTAGGCGTGTAAGGTCGTTTAAACCACTTTAGATCAAACGTCGTCATTACCTTCTATATATTTGAAGTCGTGTCATTTCCCTTAATGTGTTACAAGCTCGGTTACGAATTGCGCATTCATATGCGAAGATATATAGGACATAGACAATCAGTTTATTTCCTTCCAGGGGAATGCGTACTGCAGGCTTTCATTCAAGCAAAAATTTACAGGAATATTTTTGCAAAGAAATTCTTGACAATGTTTGAGAGAAGATAAAATTAAGTGAAGAAGGTATTAAAAATTTCGTCCAAATAATTCATAAAATACAAGATAGAAACGAGTATTCGTGTAACAGTAGCAAATGAAATCTCTCATCTTTAAACGTGACCATCCACTTGATTCAAAAATTTCATATTATTGCAGGAAGCAGTTACTTTAAACACATTGACTTCACTTCGATGAACAAGATTAATTCTCTCTCGCCTTTTTCAAACTCTTTTTCAATTCTATTTCTGCCTTTTTTCAATTTTTCCTGTTTCTATTTATTTTTATCTTCAGTTTCTTCTTAAAATTAAAATTTTCATTGTTTTGTTTTTCAGTTGAAATTTTCCTCTCTTTACCACTTTCCTCTTTTTTGAAGATCTGAGAAGTCTTCCTGGTCGGATTCGAAAATTAAAAAATCCTTCGTCCAGATGAGTCCATTTAGCGTATCTTCAAAAAATAACACAATATTATATTGAAATGTTTTCAGAAAACTATAATCTTTTTTATCTCTTTCGATTAGATAATTTTTGATCTTCAAAAAAAAATTTTGAATCAACTTTTTTTCGGTGGAAATTTTAAAACTCCAGGTTAATGTAGGGAACACGTGAAGAAAGCAGTCTTTTTATACAAGAACTGAGGAATCGCGTCAAATATTTCATTAATATACCGACGAAAAAAGAATTCTTTTCTCTCCAAAAAAAGTGGGAGGAGAAAAAATTTGTCAATTCAGAAATGCAATGATATGCACGAAATTAATTTTTTTAACTACAAACTTAAAGGACAAAATTTCAATTGATCACGTATTTCATTAATATTTTACACGTAATGTTTAATTACTTAATTATCATTTTGATAGACGCTGATAAGTCGTTTAACATTAACTGAATCAAATAAAGATAAAAAAATAATATTAATAAAAAAATTACTTTTTCGTATGTCGACAATTTAAAAAAAAAATTTAGCGTCCTTGCTTTAATAAACTAGAAACATAAAAGCGTTTATTCAATTTCCGACAATCGTGTAATTATTTTTGACAGTAAAGATGCTCTTCAGAGTATTTTATGAATTTTCAGAAATTTGCGACTTATTAAATTCTCTTTTTTTCTCCTTTTTTTTAAATTAAATTTGACCTTCCTACTTTCAAACCACTTGTTATGCTATGAGCAAAATTGTCAATTGAATGATACAACAATTTCAACTTGAAGATTTCTATAGAATTCATAATGAACTTACAAGTCTGATATACTTGGGCAAGAATAATTCTCAACATTTCAATTGTAAAAATTAAAATTGAAGTTAAAATCGAGGAAAAATTCAATTGATTTTGTTACCTATTTTTCCTCGAATTTTTACTTTCATCAAAATTAGAGAAAAGAGACAATTTCACTTCAAAAAAAAGTATTTAAATAACAAATTGTTAATTTAAATAATAATAAATATTATTAAATATTTAAATTAAAGTGAAACTTGTTTATTTTTTTCTTAAAAATTTATTTTTACGGGTAAAAGATTAAATTAAAATCGATTGATATTTTTTTTATTTTGTACCGTTTTGTGTTTATTTTGCTTTCTTACAAAAAGAGCAAAATATAAATCTCAATTTATAATTATAAATTTGCGAATATTTTTAACAACTATAATAAAAATTTTTACAAAGGTTCATAATAGAAATTGTAAAATTACTAAAATCAGAAAGTGAAAACAAAATTTTAGAAAATTTTAATTTTATTTACTTATAAAATATCGGAAAAAAATACTATGCCTATGATCACACTATATGAATTGAGCAACTATTTTTATAAATTCTAAGTGAGCATTATAACTAAATTGTTCTTATCAATATGCATTTTCTTTTATACGAAAAATCACTTCACTGTTTTTTTCAATTTTCTTAATATTATACAATTCTTACAATCGTAATTATACATCTGTATTTATTAATTTTTTTTATGCAATTATAATCATACAGATTGTAATTATATAATTGTAAATAAACAATTATAAATATCCAAATGGCTTATCATTCTTTTTTCAATTCTTTGAAACTTCATTCTGCAATAAGAATGGATCAAAGTAAAAAAGAAATATTCTCCATTCTTTTTTCTTCGTCATATTATAAATATTACATTGGACGGAATAAGAATTTCTCTTAGTTCTTTATTTTTTAATAATTATTTTTTGGAAAATAAAAGACTAATGAAAAATTATCCTACAGTAAAAAAATAATCTTTGATCGTATCTGATTTTAACGAAAATGTTAAAATTCAAACAAATAAATGAATATAAAGTATTGAAAGCTCAATGAAATTCGATTTGAGATTACGCATTTTTTTCAAATATTACAAAAAAAAAATTAACAACTGCTAAAAATATATTTTTATTTTTTTGTGAAAAAAAAATTTTTCTAGCAATTTTTTCGATTTATTGATGCGTAATTTCAAATAAGTGCCACTAACAGATAAAATGACTAGGCGTCTACACATGCTTTTAAAACAATTGAAACAATTTAAAACGTTTACCCATGAGCACATAATCATAAATTAAATGCAATTTCGAGGGTTGTTATTTTTAAAACATCCTTGAAATTGAAAATTTTATCAGCGATTTCATTTTTTTTTTTGGTTGAAAAATAAATCAAAAAATCATTTCATATGATTGTTAAATTAGGAAAAATCACAAATTTTCATTAATTGCATTTGGATTGAAACGTTGGTCCAGCGCAAGAGCCATAACGAGATCTTGGATAAGTTTGTGATTTTCCTGGCAAATTTTTTTCAATTCCATCACTTGACTTCTTAATTTGACATTATTTTCGCTCAACAATTGTTCATAATTACCATCACGTCTTATCGAGGAGTACATATCATTTTTCGAATACGAAAAAGCAGTATTATTACTTTTATTACTCGACATTGTGCCAGAAATAAATTTCTTTTCCCTCGCAACTTTGTGTGCCGAAGCCAAAACTTCGGGCGGAAGTCTCTTTTCTCGTGGATTCAATGGTCGAACAGTTAATACAGCCTTGAGTGGCGATGGAAGAACCAAAGCAGTCCAACGCAACAATTTCATCAATCGTCTCGGCACAAGACCCAAAAATAGAGCCGTCTCAACATCACAAATGAGTTTTGTTTGTCGCACGAGTTTTGCCAAGCCAGCCGTCTTTTGCAATCCCTTAATATCATGAACAGCAATGCCAACCAGTAAATTCATGAGAACAATCGTGACGAATAGGAGAAATAATACAAAGGATAATTGAGCTGAAACTTGTAACAATATCCAAGAAGTCCCGCCAACATCAACCGGACGACCACCTTCCTCCTCGGGGAAGAATAATTCCTCAAAATCCAATTCCCCCGTCATCATCACCAATACTTTTATCAAACCCGTATGCGGACTACTAAATGATTTCGATCTTGGAAAAATAACACAAAAACTAGCCGTAAATCCCACCAGGAGACAAGCATAGGCGAGCAATAATTTGAAAACCTGCGCCTGAACACTAGTGAACATTGCAACATAGGCACCAAACATCGGTAATTGTCCAATCATCAACATCAAATTACTCCAACCGCAGAGGACCGCAAATGCACCAACGTGACTCTGCCAAGTGTAAGTCCTTCCCGTATAAACGAACGACGTTGCAAATACGCTCACAATAACGCACCACTCTACCATATTTTCCGCTTGCGTAAAAAATTGCCGAACCGACGAATAGGTGAAAATACCAGCCAATTTCCTCAGACACTCGAGAACCGTTAATACAACCAAAGCGTACCATTCGATTTCCAATACAATCGGATTCGTGTAGAGAAAACCATTCAATCCAGTCGAATTCGCACACAACGGTGTTCCAGGATTATCCAACTGTCCATGCGACTCATTATAACAATTGTGAGCCAACGCCGTTATAACCCATGCTGTCAACACCAAAACGTACAACAAATAAAACAACAATCGTCCAACATAGTACTTCCGAATTTTCTCCCACTTCAGATAGAGAAACGACTGACACAACGGATGCTCTAAAATCTCCTTATAACCCTCCTTGACGAACGTTCCCAAATAACCAATCTCCCCTTGCTCCTGATGCTGCAAGAGCGGATGAAAATCTAGTCGCAATTCAACCTCACCGGTCGCCGATCCATGCTGATGGAGCGATATAGACGAATCCAATTTCTCCTTAAAAACATTCAACGACGTTGGTGTTTTCCGCAAAATTATCGACAGAGCCGTCGTTCCGCCTTTCGTCCGCGCACTCAGATCCGCCCCTCTCTTTATCAAGATATCCACACACTGGGACAATTCATTAACAGCCGCAACGTGTAACGGCGTGTAACCATATTTATCCGCCTTATTAACATTCGCCATTCTCGTAATCAACAAATCGCTAACGTCATAAGCCAACAGCGATCGTCCCAAAGCCAAATGCAGTGGCGTCCGTCCATCATTATCCTCCGCATTCGGATCACAATTCGCCTTATGCAACAGGATCTCAACACACTCCAAACAATGCGAACGTGCCGCCAAATGCAGCGGTGTGTGTCCTCGTGAATTCTTCATCCTCGCGCTCGCTCCATTTTTCAGCAGCAACTCCACATTCTCCACACAACCCGCCTCGGCGGCAAGATGCAAAGCCGTATCCCCCTTCTTCGACGCCAAATCCACTTGACAACCACTCGACAACAAAACCTCCAGACAAGTCGAATCACCCCTGTCAGCCACATGATGAATCGGCGCATATCCATTCTTATCCTTAACATTCAAAGCCGGATTATCCTTCGCCAACAGATGCAGAACATTAAGAGCATTACTCCTAGCCGCCGAATGCAGTACCGACTCATCGCCCAACGGCGACTCCTGACTATAACCCTGCTGCTTAAAATGCTGCGCCACATCCACCGAATCTCCAAAAGCAGCATAATGAAACGGTGTGTGCGCTTTTCTCGAATTAATATTAGCACCATTCGTAATCAAATACTTCACCCCCGTCATTGAATTACTATAGGCGCACAAATGCAGTGCCGTCAAGCCTAATTCCTGTTCCGAATGATTTAAGTCAGCGCCGCATTTATGCAACAGGGGAATTAAATCCCCACGGCCTAGAAAACTCGCCTGCAGTAAAAGAGCATTTATCTCCGATAATTTATAACCATTCCCCAACTCCTCACTATCGATGGTTATTTTCAAAGTATCTAAATCGTCTAATAGTTGAAGACGACCACCAACTCCTCGCATATGTTCAACGAGGAGATTTCTTATCAAATCATTCGTCACCTGTACTGCACAATTTTTCTCATCGCTTATCGAACTTTCACTAATGCACATCGAGTAACAATGTGGCTCCTCAACAGGCGGTGGTGTTCCATATTCCATCGAACGATCATCCAACGTCCATCCTTCCTCCGTTTCCGGTGTCACTGGTCTCTTCGACACTAGCCATCTTGTCAGTAGGAGAGAAGTCGCTGATTTTGATTTTAAACAAGGGGGAGTTTTCACCATTGGCGATTGCATACTAAACGCACGTTCCAATTGCACTCGTTTCCTCGCTGCTGGCAAAATCGGCGGTGTTGATTTTTGATCACCCATTGTGTTTTAACTCAGGATCATTTCTCTAAAATAAATAAAATGAAAATTAATTTATAAATTTTTGCCACAGTGGAACAAATCAAAAATAAAAAAAAAAATGATGACGTCTTGAATGAAAAATTCTTCCTGAATATAATTAAGAGGACGACGAATGTCAATTGAAAAATTGTTTCAGCTCTTGATGTTCCATTTTGAAGAATAAAAAAATAAATTCCAAGAATTTACAGTGAATCACTTATATTGAGGTAAACAAGAAAATTACCGGCTTTAATTTGAGTGTAATAATGACTTTTTACTCGCTTCAAGGTAACTTTCAAAATAAATTAATTCTTTGAGATTAAAATGAGAATACAATTGAAACTACTCTTAGAGGACAATCACACCTGACAATCACCTTTTGAACTTGAACTATAAAGATGTCGATATTGAAAAGTTAAATATTCTGATAATGAAAGTCACGACAATGTACCAAGATCATTCTGTCTGGCTGACCATTCTGACACTGACTGAACGACGTAACCAAGCTGGTCTTTGGTTGATCTTAAGCACTATATAATAAAAGGAGGCACTCACATGTGACACAGAATTGCACATATGCAGAGAACGTGGAAAGAACCAAGCAAACCGGTTGACTTCGTGGACCACGATTGACTGACTATTTTTTTCAATGATGCTATTAAAGCAAATCTAACTTATTCAAAGTACAGTAGCGTTGAAGAAAAAATAAAAACCAAATACTATATTTAACTTTCTTTTTACCATTTTTGTTATTAATTTGTCCAAGCACGAATTTATCACCAAAAAAAAACTCCGATTTCGATTAAATAGCGATTAAAGATTGTCTTTAATCTCTCTTGTCTTATTTCACGTGAAATTAATCTCTTTTTTTTATTTTTCACTTATTTTTTTAATTTTCCCCTTATTTTTGTTTATTCAAAATGGAAAAAATTGATTTACATATCTTGAATTGACTGGAAAATTAAATTAATGACAATAATAGAAAAAATTAGAGAAACGAGAATAACTGAAGGTAAAAATTAAATTAACGACAATAATCGAATAGAAAAATTAAACTAACGAGAAATTGAAAAATTATTTAAAGGAAAACGAAAATAATTGAAAAATTTCCCCATTGTTATTATTTCTGTTTATTCAAAATGGAAAAAATTGATTTATCTTGAATTGATTGGAAAATTAAATTAATGACAATAGTAGCAAAAAATTAGAGAAACGACAATAATTGAATGGAAAAATTAAACTAACAAGACATTGAAAAATTATTTAAAGGAAAATGAAAATAATTGAAAATTAAAGAAACGACAATAATTGAAGGAAAAAATTAAATGAACCGTAATTGAATGGAAAAAAATAAAATTGACGACAATAATCGGAATGGAAAAATTAAATTAACAACAAAAATTGAATGAAAAAAAATTAATTGTTAAAGCAAGAAAATAAATTAGTTTTTATAGAAAAAGGGCAAATTAAAATCAAATTCTTTAAAATGCAGTCATTTCTATTTTGCATTCTGCATCTCTAAACGAAAAAAGGATCACAAACTTGTTTCGAATTTAGTTTTTATTAGGGGACTCTCCTGTTATTCAAGAAAAGAAGAAATAGACCGAAACTTGTTCTTAAATTAGAAAAGGAAAAAAATTTTACTAAAAAAGTTTTAAAATTAAAAAAAAAAATTCTGAATATTTAAATAAAATTTTAAATAAAAATAATTAATATACAATCGATGTGTAAAATTACAAATTTAAAGGCCTCGGGTCGTTGTTTAATTTATTTTATCTATTCAAGTTTTTATTTTATTTAATACTAATTTAATAAATAATATAAAAATTTAATTTTAATTTAATTTAATTAAAAATATTTTAATATTAAATAAAATATATTTTTTAAGATTTTTTACTGGAATTCTTTTTTAAATCAATTGTTTTTAATAATTTTGAAAAAAGTTTTTTGGAGAATTATTTTTTCAAAAAAAAAGGAAAGTTCGCTTGAAATACAATTTGAAATTCAATTATTTTTAATTCAATTTCATGAAATTTTGATTATTTGGAAATTTTTCTATTGAAAATATGTTAAAAATTCCAAAAAATTAAGAACTAATTTTTAAAAAATTTACATTAAATTGTTTCAAAGAACTGTGTTGTTTAAATTTTTAATTAAAATTATTCAAAATTCAAATCTTTAAAAATTTTAATTTGAAACCTTTTGAAATTTAATTATTTCCAAAAATTTCGACTATAACTCTTCCAATATTTACTTATTTTCTAGAATTTTTAATCCGAATTCTTGTCTAAATTTATTATTCTTATTTATTTTCAGAAAAAATTTTAAAAATTGAATAAATCAAGAAATAAAAAAAGTTTACTTGAAATGCATTTTAAAATTCAATTATTTCCAATTTAATTCTACAAACTTTGCAATTATTTGAAAAAATTCGAAAGAAGTTAACAAATAATTCTAAAAACATTTATCAGCAAATGTTTTAAAAATAGTTTTTGACTATCAATTTTATTTCATTTTTAAATTTATTCTTATTTGCGGAAAAATTTGTATCCTAATTAATTTTATTATCCAATTGTTGTCGTTTCATTATTTATTTTCTATAATTGATTTTTTATTGTTCACATTTCGAAAATGCCTAGAATATATTTTTTTATGGATTCTGATGACGCACAATAAAATTTATGGCATTAATTTGTGTTTTATAATACTTGAGTCTGCACTCCAGGTGCATATGTCAAATTCAAATATTTTTATCTTTACTTGTATCCTGTTTTAAAAAGTTTATAGAAAAAAATTGAAAATATTGCTAAAAGAGAAACTTCACACATGTTGTATAAGATATTATTAAATATAAAAATCAGCATAGTTTTTTCGTATTGCTTGATTTATAGTTTCTTATAAGTATGCAAAAAAACTAACTTTCGAAAAATTTAATTTTTTGAATATTAAAAATTAAATAAATAAATAAAAATATATATTTGAGATTATTTTCTATGAAAAATTTATTTTAAAATTAAATATTCTACTTTTGATTGCTTTTCTCCTTCAATTAAAACCGGTATTTATTTAAACTGAAAAATTTATGACCTCCTTAATATTTTTATCACTTGTTGCAAATTCGATATTTTTTCTTTTCTTGTAAATTGTAATAAAATCGCACGTAATTTTTTGTTTATCTGAATTAATTTAGATTAATAAGAAATTAATTAAAATTTTGTTGTTATTTTTTTTTCAAAAGCGAAATATAAACGATTATTAATTACGTGATGGAAACAAAAAGTACTTTTTATAATATTTACTTTTTGTTTGAAAAAAATTTTGAAGAAAATATTTTCATTGATTGCAATTTTAAGCAGATTGAAATTTATTTAAAAATATTCGCACGTGTTATTATATTTTTAAATCAAGCGTATGTTTACCTGAGTAACGGCGCCGTAACAATGCACTAAAGTATCTTAAATATGAGAAGGTCGTTGATGACTAAACCAGACGAATGAGAGGTTCTTCCACTTGGCGAGGAAGTTTTTTTTGAATAGCGGTAAAGCACTTTCTAGGTGTAATTTACCTGACATGAAAAGGTCGCAGCAAAACTGAAAACACAAATAAATAATTTTAATCAATTAATTTTTAGACATATTATGGTAAAAAAATTCTATACTAACAATATTTTTTCTTCCTTCTTATAAATTAATACCAATTTACTATTAATAATTCCCGAGTAATTAGTTTTTGCAAAAACACAATCCATTATTCAGTAAAATAACGAAATCTTTTTTTTTAAATAATAAAATTTAAAATCAGAAAATGTTGTTTTAATTCTCACCGGATGTAATTGGCGAATGTATTTAAGATGATTCATGACTGAAGGTTACTTAATAAAAATAAGCATCCTGCAAAATGAAGAATAGAATAATAAATAATAAAAATTTATTTTCGTGTTAATCGCAAGGAAAAAGGAATAATTTGACGAAAATTCAAAATACTGCGGTAGTAGATATAATTATTTTACGTAAAGAGACGCACGCAATTGTTAGTTTTTGATTTCTATGGGAATTTTCTAATTTTTCCTGTTTCCTCATTTATTATGAATTATTCAAAAAGTAATAGATTTCTCAATGATGTGTACGTAATTCAGAGAAACAATTTGTCCGAGAAAACGTAGGTAATAGTAAGAAAAATCTAATCAGAGAGTGAGAGAATTTAAATAAAAATAAATATCGATTCATTTTATTCACGCATAAAATTAATAAAAATTGAATAAATTGAATAATTCACTTACCTGTGAACGCGCAACAATTGAATACTTGAGTTATTAATCATTTCACATAACTGGTTAAACCAGACGAGAAAAAAAAATTTTTTTGACACGGAAATTATTAAATTTTATACCTAAATACGAATCATTAAAATGAGAAATAAAAAACAGTTCGGATAAGCAATGGAGAATTAGTTTCGTAAATAAATTAATTGACTTAAGTCATATTAATGTAATAAACAAAATTAAGAATTCATATCGAAATTATTAATATTAATATTTCGATATTAATTATTTTCGATATTTATTATTAATTTTTTTAATATTGTTAATATTATGTTTAAATATTTTTAATATTCTGTTAAATTATTACTGAATAGTTTTATAAAAATCTTTAGATGGTAAAAAATTGCCGATTAGAGAATGAGACTATAGGATTAAATAATTATTTTTAAAAATGTTAAAAACTCACTTGTTCCCTGCTTTGCCAATCATTAAAGTAACGAATATTCTCACCATTGATTGATATTTTACCGGTACCTTCCCCTCGTAGAATTACCTGACCCCTTGCAGACTTTCTTTTGCAATCTGAATAAATATTAATTAAACATTAATATTCCTTGATCTCTTTAGAAAACAAACAGAGAATTAGAATTACAAATTTTTCTAATTCAATTCTAATTCCTTTTATTGCAGATAAAGAGTAAATGATTTATTTTTTACAACGGTAATCAACTTACCAGGGACACAGACGAAAGGTCTTCCATCTGCGTCATATTGCATCTAAAAAAGAAAGAAATATTAAATATCTTATTAAATAATAAGATAAAAATTGTAATTCTATAACTTTATCTTCTAGATTAATAATCGTTGTATTCCGATAATCTGTTCGCAATTTGAAATTAGTTGTTATTTTCTTTTTTGTTTCCTAACTTTTTTTAAAATAATTTTTCTCTTTAAATTTTTTCAATATATTATCGATTATGTTAATAATTGTATTAATTGTTATAATTAATAATTTTGCTATTAAATTGTATTAAAATTATTGATACAAAATTGAATTTTCTTAAACAATTTTATTAGACTTTTTGTAAATAATTAAATTCTTTGGAAAAATTTCTTTAAGTTTTTTGAGAAAAATGTATTTTTTTTAAATAATTTTAATTGAAAATTTTGAAAATAATTGAATCAAAGAAAGAATTTTTAAAACTTTTCAAAATAATCATGTCAGTCAATAATTATAATTGAAAATATGAATATTGATTTTTATTAGAATTGTATTGAATATAATTGAATTCCTGAGAAGAATTTTATTATTTATAAAAATAATTGAAGTCTTGAGAAGAATTTTTCTATTTATAAAAATAATTTAATTCTTGCGAATAATTCAGTGAATATTTAAATTTTTTCTATTAATTCTATAAATTAACAACTTTTGAACATTCAAATGAACAAAATATTTTCATAATAATTACTGATTGCCATAAAAATTAGACTTCAATTTTACATTTAGAATTTTACTTTATAATTTTTTTTTATAGTGACGCAAAACTATTGTAATAAAAATTGAATTTGAAGAAGAAATAAATAAATTTTGTTCATTAGAAAGTTCAGACCTTTAGGATCATAATTACGGAATTTATTATTACTGTTCTGAAATTTAAAGCGAAATTCTAATTTTATATTTAATTAAATTAATTTATTACATATGAGTTATTTTTGTTAAAAAATATCAAACTTACCGGAAGTAGTTCAACTGAATCGGAAATATTTTGTAATTCTTTTCTGTACTTCATGATAAATTCTTTGGCTTCATACGATACAGGATGAGCTGCCAATCTGTCCATAGTGTTTATAAAGTATTCATACTAAAATTATTATAATTAGTTTCTGCTTTTAAAAAATATTTTGTTTCCAAATAATGTAGAAAATAATTACCAAATTATCAGGAACTGTTTCGAAAAGAACTTTTTCAAGCTCACCATTTGTCAACCAAACTGAAGTTTCTAGATCGCTGTAAAAAGTAAAATAGATTTAATTACTTGTGAATTAAAATAAACATTGTTTCGTGTTTAATTAGCAAATTTCTACGTACATTTTCACATTGTCATCTGGTCGTGAACCTGTCAGGTAAAGCTTATCTTCTTTTTCATTTAATTTATGTATTTCATCTGCAATTTTCTGTAAAGTTCATTATATTTAGAAATTGAAAATTAAAGGAAACTTATTATTACTACAAAATTATTTAAAAAATATTGTAAAAAAGAAATTTTAGAAATAAATTGTAAAAAAGAAATTGTAGAAATAAATTTATAAAAAAGAAATGTAAAACGTAATAAAAATATTTTACGTGAAGTGTTTGGTAATAATTTGGTCTGCATGTGTAAAACATAGAATGGAAAGGTCTTCCGGATTCATCAAATTCTGCTGCTTTTCGTGGAGGAAATATTTCATCCGGTGGTTTCATTATAGGTTTAGCTTTTTTATCGTATACTCCAGAGGGAAAAAGATATTCTATTGCTTTCTAGAAAAAAATTAAATATAAATAAATAAAAAGTACTTTTAAAAAACCAAAACAGGAGTGAATGTTTATATATCAATTTAAATTTATACTTTAATTTACTAATCTATCTATTATTTGTAATGTAATAAAATTATCAATAATAATTCAGAATTAAATCTACGAATAATAGTTGAACTATAAGAAAACTTACATTTATATCATCTTGTGAGAAATTATCCGGATTTTCACCCATCATATTAGCGAGATGTCGTTTTCCAATTTGATATTCAGATCTCGCTTTTTGCATAAACTCATCTATTCGACAGTATAATTCATTAATAAAGAATTAAATCAAAACAATTAAAGATTCTAGTACACTTTTCCCATAATACGATTTCCCAGAAGAATTTAAAATTGTAAATTTTAAAATTAAATTTGTAATTAATTACAGTAATAATTAATTAATTAGATTTTAAAAAATGTATACATTAAAAACAAATGGAATATATTAACTTACTGTGCTCTTTTGAACGTTCCAAATATGCTTTCATAGATTTACTTATTTTTTTACTCGGACCACCAAAGACAGCAGATTCCAATTCATCGGCTAAATTTTCGGCAATTTCTTCTTTAGCGGCAGAATATGAACATTTATTAAAAATCTACAAAGAGATAATAAATAAATTAAGAGAATAAAAACAATCTTTGAGGTTAGGATTTCTGTCCTCGTCAGGAAGATTAGTAATTAATGTTGATGGTGTAAAGAATATTCATAGAAAAATTAATTTTATTACCTGGCAATTAGTAATTGATAATAAACTATAGGAATTAGCATTTTTCGTTACAAGACTACTGTTATTTTTACTTAAATAACAGATAAATGCACGTGAACTGGAGAACGCCATGTTCCCCTATTGACACTGTCGTCTGCTCGCCAGGGCTGCAAACAGAAAAATTTGAAATTTAAGTTGGTACAGCTGTAAATTTAAAATTGATAACGACTACATTTTTGTTTAAATATATTTGAAAATGTTGAAAATAAATGTTGTTTATTATTAATTAACAACTATTTTTAAAGAAAATACAAATATTTAATTTTTATTAATAACGCAAATGAATATTTCTTGATATTTGTAGATAATAAAATAATTTGCAATGCAAAAAATAAATAAACAACACATTTAATGCGATATTAATTATTTACAAAATTAAATAAGTAATAATTAATTAATAAATAATTAATTTCTTAGTTAAGTACATAATTAATTTATTATTTTTTCAGTTAATTACAGAATTGATTTCTTAATTAATTACTCAATAAATTACCTAACTAATTTAATAATTAATTTCTTAGTTAATTACGGAATTGATTTATTAATTAATTACTCCAAAAATTACGCAATTAATTTATTAACTAGTTTATCGATTACATAATTAATTTCTTAATTAATTTCACTATTAAATTTTTAATTATAAAATTAATTAATGCCACAATTAATTATAAAATTAATTACACATATAATTTATTAACTTATTTCTCAATTAATTATGTAATTAATAGAAAAATTAATTTCCTAATTGACTTTTGGATTAAGTAGGATCAATTAATTCCTTAATTAACAACCTAATTAATTCCTTAATTAACTACATAATTAATTCCTTAATGAATTACCCAATTAATTCCTTAATTAATAAATTAATTGATTAATTTCTCAATTTAATACCTAATTAGTTTCCAAATAATTTTTTAAAATTCCTCCATAAAATAACTATTTAACTCCTCATTTAAATATGAAATTAATTTATATGTTAATTTGACAAAAAAATACCAGTTTAATTGTGTATTTAATTTCTCAATCAGTTTGTTTGTTAACTTCTTCATTAAATGCCTAATTAATTACTCAATTAATTACCTAATTGATTCTTTAATTAATATATTTATTAATTCTTCGATTTATTAATTAATTATTTCTTCTATTAATTGTAGAGTTTATTTATTGATTTTTCCATAAATTATTCAATTAATTTCTTAACTAATTACTTAAATAATTTGTTAATTAATTATCCAATTAATTTATTTATCAATTACACAATTAATTGATTAATTACTTTCACAATTACTTATCTAATTGATTTTTTAATTAATTATAAAATTAATTTCTCAATTAATTACCTAATTTATTTTTCTATTTAATTATTAAATTAATTTTTCAATTAATTATCGAATTAATGTCTAAATTAATTTCTTCATTAACTCCTCCATAAAATAATTAAATTGTACTATAAATACCCTAATTATTTACTCAATTAAGGAATTTATTTATTTCTCCATTTAATATCTAATTAATGAACCGATTAATTTCTTTATTAATTTTTTCATTATCTAATTGATTTCGTAATTAAATAAAGAATTGATTTATTTATTGATTTTTCATTAATGTGTCTAATTAATTTATTAACTTACTTCTGAATTAATTATTTAAATAATTTTTTAAATAACTCCTCCATTGAGTATCAAAGTATTTCTAAAATTAAATACTTAATTAATTCTTCAATAACTAATTAAAATATTGATTTTTCAATTCAATTGTTTCATTAATTTATCAGTTCATTCATCAGTTAATTATCTTATTAATTTAGTAATGAATCCTTTTATAATTTAATATCAGTACTTAATATATTTACTAGTTATTTAATAATATTATGAAGTAATTAGTTAGTTACTGTATTAGGTAATTAATTAATTACATTAATGCGTTTTAATGTTAATTAATTAAATTAATTGTTAATTAATTAAATTAATTGTTTAATATTTAAATTAATTATTTAATATTTAAATTAATTTTTTAATATTTAAATTAATTATTTAATGTTCATATATATTTTTTATCACACTTAATAGAAGTTTTGACAACGTTAATTACTCAATAATTATTTACATCAATTTTTGACTGTACGATTTACACTAAAAAAAATTTATTTTCTTCAAATAACCGATTACTTGTCTCTTAAATATTTACTTGAATCAAATAAATTTTTCTTAATATACTTATTCCTAATTATCTCTATAATTATTCACTTAATTAGTTACATAATTAATTTCTTTATTTACTAAACTAAATTTTTAATTTCTTCACTTTAATGAAATTTTTTTTTTTATTTAAAGTAAATTAAAAAAAAAAATGTTTACGTCTTGAAAAAATTGATGGATGCGCGTTTCTTTTAGGTGGTAAAGATGGAGCGCGCAATGTCTTTGAATAAATTTTAACTCGTCTACGTTTAAGAACCAGTGCTGCCGCAAAGAACCTCGCTCTATATCGAGAGCCCTCCCGAGAGTCTCGGCTCGTAGCGGGCCAACGACGGTCTTCTTCCCAATAGTTTTTCCAATTTCTTTTTTTATTTTTTTTTCTCTCTCACTCAACGTTTGCGTCGTTTTCAATTTTAATAATTTTTTTTTTATTTTTTATTTCTATCATGTTTTTTCTTTTTGAGATTATTCTTCATCTAGAACGTAAATGAAGAACAGTGAATTCATTCTTCTTCTTCTTTTTTTTTGACATCAAAATTTTAATTATTTAATAGACCGGACATTCGGGTCACGTGTCATTGTCCTCCTCCTCCTACTACTCCTTCTACTGCAAAATTTCTTCAATTTAAATCAACGAAGAAATCATGGGCAACGCCCAGAGGAAGTCACATTATTCGAAGCCAATTTCTTCTTCGGGAAGCGGTACGAAGAAGGTACACTGGGAAGGTCCAGGTAACTTTTTCCATCCTTCCGCCTTTTTTTATGTTTAAAAAATAGTTCGCTTGTTTATAACGCTTTATTTTCAAAATTGTTTTTTTAAAAAGATTTTTTTTCTGATATTTGAAAATATTTTCTTTTAATATTGAATATACTTTGGAATAATTTTTTTTCTTTCGAATTTTATTTTGATTTTGGAGAATATTGAAAAGTGGGTGTTAAACTAATTTGATGAGGAAAAAAAGATTTTGAATATTTTTTTTTTCTTTTGCGATATTGAAAGATGTTGATCTTTCGATTTGGTATCCGATGTCATCCTTCCCGGAGCTGCCCAGTGGTTTCGCCTCTTCTGATTGCCAAATGCTCATCGTTTTATTTTGGGAGAGCCACGTGCAGCTATCCATTAGGTCGCGTGCTCCCCAACATATTATTATATTGAATGCTTTTGTTATACAATACAAGCGCACAAATACATATCGATTCGAAATGTTGATTTAAAAATATTTTCCACTAAGTAATTTTTTTTTCTGTTAAATTTTGAGTTTGTTTTAATAATTTGCAGTAATTTACTATTATAATATATTCCCTCATTGCTAATTATTTTGTAAAAATATTTTCTACTTTAAAAATAAACAGCAATAAACAAACAATTTTTTTTCAATTCAAAAGAAAAATTATTCAATTTATTAATTTATAAATAATTTTAATTTTCGGTGAAAGTTCTTTTTCAAAATTTTTTCCTTCTTCAAATCAAAGAGAATATGTCATTCTTTATGAATAGTCTATTTCAATAAAAAATTAAACGGCAGGAGATAAAAATAGAGACTGTTTGAAAAAAATAATATCACAGAAAAAAAAAAAGTTTTTACAAAACTCTGCAAAATTTTATTTTTATGCGCATTTTTCCTTTATTCAAAACTTTTCTTACTTTCCTACAAAAATCTTTGGGTTTTATTTTTAATTCACGAATAAATCATTCTTATTAGCAGTTCTTCTTTGCTTCTTTGAGAAAAACCATGTGCTTTTTGCAAGCTAAACAGTTTACACACACACAAAAACATAATATTTCATTCATGACGTTGAAAAAAAAAGAAAAAGAAAATCAGAGAGAAATAAAAATATACCAATTGTCAAATTTGATGTTTCTGAGCATAAACTTTAAAATCGAGATTGAAATAATAGAAAACTACGCAGATAATTGGGAATTCATTAACCGCTGACTAATTAATTATTTAATTTAATCAACTACTAATTAATTCACTACTTAATTAATTGAATACTTAATTAAATAACTACTGAATTAATTTACTATTTAATTAATTAAATTAATCACTATTTAATTAAATGACTACTTAATTAATATACTACATAATTAATTCACTATTTAATTATATCACAACTTAATTAAATAACTACTTAATTAATTCAATTTTAAATTAAATCACTACTTAACAAAGTCGTTACTGCATAAATTTACTACTTAATAAATTTATTATTTTCTTTATTAATTATTTAATTAATTTTTACTCACATAATTATCATAATAACATAATTTTTACTCACATAATTAACTCTGGACTGATTTAATTTCCTGTTAAATAACTTAACTCTTGAAGATTAATTTAACTGAATTTTAAAAGAGTTGCGTTTACAATTTTTATAAATAGAAGAACTTAAAAAAAAGTTTTAATTTTAAATTTTGTAAAATTTCAATTTTGAATGAATTTCATTAGAAATTTTAAAGAACTTAGATTTTTCAAAAATTTTAATAATTTAAATTCTTCAGAAATTAGTTATTATTAATTAGTAGGATTAATAATGAATTTATAGAAGAATTAAATAAAATTCTTCTCAAAAATTTAATTATGTCCAGAATTTTTTTAAAATTCTCTCGTTAAAATTTCAATTTTCTTTATAAATAATAAAACTCTTCTCCGAAATTTAATTATTTTTAAAAATTTTAATAAAATTCTTGGTGAAATTTCAATTATTTGCAAAACTTTCCCTCAATTCAATTATTTACAAATTTTTATAAATATCTTAATAATTAAATTATTTACCAATTTTTATCAATTTCTTCCCAATAATTTAATTATTTAATAATTTTTATAAATTTTTTCCCAATAATTCAATTATTTTTAAAAATAATACAATTTTTTACAGGGATTCAATTATTTTCATAAATAATGAAATTCTTTTTAAGAATTCAATTATTTTCACAAATAATAAAACTCATCGTAGAATTTCAATAATTTTTAATATACTTTTAATCGGATTCATAAAAAAATGTATTATTAATAAAATTCGTTAAAAGAATTCAATTATTTAAAAATTTGTTGATAAAATTCTTTATGAGAATAAATGAATAATGATTAAACATTTATTTTAAATAAAACTATTAAGAAAAAAAAACTATTAAAAACTACTTTATTAATTAGCACCTGACTCGATTAATTAATGAACTAATCAATTAAAAAAGCAGTTAAATTAATAATTTATTTATGAAATTAAATTTAATTGTTTTAATAGCGTCTAATTAATTTACGAAAATTGAAATCATTAAATATGAAATTCATTGATGGGAAATTTAATTTGATTGGTAATTAAAATTTTTTTTGGTTTTTATTGTTGAAGGTTTACCAGCATCGCCAGGAAAGCCAATACTGATACCAGGCACGGAGGAAACACAACCAGATGTAGTCAGCATTAGATGGGAACGATCAACTAGTAATGGAGGATCGGCTATTATTGGCTATCTTGTTGAACATCGAAAATTGGGTTCACCAAATTGGATTCGTTCAACGCCGGTTCTTTGTAAATTTTCCGAAGTCACATTGAGTGGTCTTGAACCAGGATGGCGTTATCAATTTCGTATTCGTGCCCAGAATGCCCTGGGACTGTCGGAACCAAGTGAAATTTCCGATCCACTCACTGTCACTCTCCAACGTGCCATTGCCTCATCGCCTTATTTTGATATTGAATTAAAAGACACAACTTCACTTGAAAACGAGCAGGTTTTTTTTACTTCATTATTATTTTCATAAATAATAAAAATTTCTCAGAAATTCAATTATTTGCAAATTTTTTTTTATAAATTCCTTCGCAATAATTCAATTATTTTTATAAATAATAAAATTTTTTCAATTATTTTCATAAAAAATAATTAAAAATTGTAGAAAATAATAATTGATTTGAAATTATGGAAATAATTTTTGAAAAAGTTACTGTAATAATATTGTTATAATATAAAACAATGATTTTATCACTCGGTCATCTTTAATTATTATAAAACATGAAGAAATCGATCACTCCGAGTCTTCGACTCGGAGCAATCGCTATCTTCATGTTTTATAAAAATATTCTTATAAGTTATTGAATTTAAAAAGATTTGAATTTGAATGTTTTGAAAAATTTTAAATTCCTACGGAAAAATAATATTTAAATATTTATTTAAAAAAATGTTATTGATGTTTTCGAATAATTTTACAATTAAAGAAATTCGTAAATAAATGTAACAGAACATTTTTTTGATTAAAGTTTTTTGCCTCTATTTTCTAAAAATTTAAAAAGTTTCAATTTAATTTTTAATTAAAATTTGTAATTGACAAATAGAATAGAATATGTAATGTTACTTTTCAAAAAGAAAAGA
Source organism: Leptopilina syphax (assembly GCA_032872505.1). NCBI lineage: Eukaryota > Metazoa > Arthropoda > Insecta > Hymenoptera > Figitidae > Leptopilina > Leptopilina syphax. The sequence goes on from CM065469.1 coordinate 42,359,459, forward strand.
ATAAATTTCTGAACAATATTGTTATTAAGAAATTTAAATTATGCATAAAATGGGTATATTTCCTATTTCTTAATTATAATTTAACAATTAACAATTTTCTCATATTTTTTATAAATAAAAAGGAGAAAACTTTGCGTAATTTAGATCAGTCAAACGAAATTTGTTATAGAAAAAAGCATGTGATAAACAAAATTTATTTGTTAATCATAATTTTTTTACATTTTCTAATTTAAAATATTGTTTTATTATAAATCATGAAAAATACCTGCATTTTTTCGATCTGTCAAACAATATTTTTTTAAGAAAAAAAAGCATACACAAAAACTAATTTCAAAGTGTGGATCGACAGAATTTTGTATCCTAACTTTTTAAATAATTTTTCTTTTTAAATATTTTCAATTTTTTAATTAATGTACTGAAAATCCTTGACTTCTTGTAAAGTATTTATAAAAAAAATTTGAAAATAATTGAATTTTATGAAGAATTCAATTAATTCAAAATTGTATTTTAAATTCTTTAGTCAATATATAAATAATAAAAATCTTCGTAAAAAATTAAATTATTTTTATATAAATAATAAAATTCTTATCAGGATTTCACTTATTTTTAATACAATTTTAATTGAATTCTTCAAAAATTTCCAATTATTTTTAAAAATCTTGTAAAAATTCTCTGACAAAAACAATTATTTTAAAGGCAATTTTAATAAAATTCTTCTCAAAAAATCACTTGTTTTTTAAAATTTTGCAAAAATTCAATTATTTGCAGAAAAAATAAATTTTTTCGCAAGGATTCAATTATTTAAAAAGTTTTAATAAAATTCTATTCAAGAATTCAATTATTTTTAGAAATAATTAAAATTGTCGATTTAGTAAAAATCATTGAATTCTTGTAAAGTATTTATAAGAAAATTTGAAAATAATTGAATTTATTTCGAGAATTTTATCAAAAATTTTTTCATTAAATTTCATAAAAATAATGTAATTTTTTAAAATAATGTTTAATTGAAAATTTTGAAAATAATTAAAATTTACAAAGAATTTTATTAAAAACTTTTGAGAACAATTAAATTGTTTAGAAAAATTTTATTACAATTTTTTTAAAATAATTGAAACCTTTTAGAGAAATTTTATTAAAATTATCTTAAATATAATTGAACTTTTTCCTAGAAATTTTATTAGAAATTTAAAATTGTATTGGAAATATTTGAATTTCTAAGAAAAATTTTATTATTTACAAAAATAATTGAATTATTGCCAAGAATTTTACAATTTATAAACATAATTGAATCGTTTGGAAGAATTTTATATCAGAATTGTTGAAAATAATTGAATTTTTATTTTAAAAAGAAAATTGAATTTAAATAATATTTTTATGAATAATTGTATTCTTTCGAGAAATTTTATTAAAATTGTATTGAAAATAATCGAATTCTTATAAAACATTTTATTATTTATGAAAATAATTGAATTTTTTGAAGGAATTTTATTAAAATTTTCGAATAATAATAAACAAGAACATTTAATTTCTAAAATATTGTAAATTTATTTTCGAATTTTAATTTAAATTTATATTTCGATTTTGAATTTCGATTTAAATTTCGATGTAAATTTCGATATGAGAATAAATTCGACAAAAAAAAGAGAAAACTTTCTTCTTATTTACAGGCGGAATTTGAAGTCCAATATTCCGGAGTGCCATCACCAAAGATTGCTTGGTTTAAGGATGGTTTTGAAATATTTAGCAGTCGACGAACGAGAATTGTGACAGAAAATGGAAAAAGTGTTCTGCTGATTCATCGAACAGCAATTGATGATGAGGGTGAAATTAAATGCACTGCGACCAATCGCGCTGGACATGTGAGCACAAAAGCGAGACTCATGCTCGAAGGTAAATATCTTCAGTTTTATTTTTTCTTTTCTTCATTTTATTTCGAGTGTAATAAAAATTTCTTTTCAAAATTTTTATTACATTGAATAGTGATAATCTTTTATTACTTCACCGAATATACAAATACAATAAATCATTCTCTGTTTAATAATTTGAATTTTAAATGTCTTCATGATTTGAAAATTAATCTTATTTTCAATTTAAATATTAATTCTATTTTCGATTGAATGTATCTTCGTTTGAATATATCTTCAGTTGAATGTATCTTCGTTTGATTATATCTTCATTTAAATGTATCTTTCGTTTAAATAATCCTTCGTTTAAATATTTCTTCATTTGAATGAATCTTCTTTTGCATATTTCTTCATTTATAAGTCTATCTTTGTTTGTATATATCTTCTGTTGAAGATACACCTTAGTTTGAATTAATCTTCAATTGAATGACTGTCATCTTCTTTAAAAAATATTTCTTCATTTAAATTAAGATCAATTTTTGATTTGATCCACATTTTTGCTGTCAATTCTTTGCAATTTGATACTATTAAATGAACAGTGAACTGCCACAAAATATCTTCACATTTTCAAAGAAAAATTCCAATTTCATTGATCACTAGCTCCACCGAGAATACGACTCCCCCGACAATATGAGGACGGACTTCTATTCGAGCAAGACGAAACAATTCGATTGAAGATAACACTCGCTGGTCGTCCACCGCCTGATGTCACATGGTATCACGATGGTGATACAATAAACAAAGACGAGAGACACATTTTCGAGTCAATGGACGGTGAGAGTGTGCTGAAGATACCTGACGCTAAGAGAAAAGATCGTGGCGAGTACAGTGTGAAGGTGACGAATAAATTAGGTGAAGACATCGCTTCATTTTTAGTCACCGTAACAGGTAGGTAGGTAATGGTTTTGCCAGCCAAATTTTCATCTATATCTTTGTATTTCGTAATATGAATTTTTGGCATTGAAAATGAATGAAATTGATTTGCGTGACTTTTTTTTAATTTAAATTGTTTGTATATTTATGTAGATCGACCTTCGGCACCGGGCAAGGCCACGGTCGCAATGACCTTGGGAAGGTCCGTCACACTCAAGTGGATGGAGCCGGAAGACGATGGCGGTTGCAAAATTGGTACATATATCGTTGAATACTATCGAGTCGGTTGGGATATGTGGCTCAAAGCTGCGACATGTCGACAGACAACGACAACATTGAGCGAACTTATCGAGGGCTCGGAATATCGTTTTCGCATTAAGGCGGAAAATCCTTATGGTGTCAGTGATCCGAGTGAGGAGAGTGACGTTGTCTTCATTCCAGATCTGAAGCGGGGGTGAGATTTCTCTTTTTCTAGAATTCCTTTAATTCTTCTTATTCTTTTTGGATTTCTTCTTATCCTCCTTCTTATTCATTTCCTTCTACTATTTCTTCTTTTTGTATTTTTTCTTTTCCTTCTTCTTTTGGGTTTTCTTATTCTTCTTCTTTTTCTTGAGTTCCTTCTTCTTTTACATTTTGTATTTCTTCTTCTTTTTCCTCTTTCTTGAGTTTATCTTCTTCACGTTTTTGAATTTCTTCTTCTATATATTGTACTTCTCGTTTTGGTATTTCTTCTTCTCTTCATTTTTGCATTTTTGCATCTTCATCTTCTACTTTTTGAGTTACTTCTTCTCCTTCTTCTTTTCCTCTTTGAATTTCTTCTTCTTCTCCTCTTTTCTCCTATCCTATCTTTACCTTTTTGCATTTCTTCTCCTTCACGTTTTGCAATTTTTCTTCTTCTATTATTTATTGCATTTTTTATCTTTCTTCTCTTTTTTCAATTTCTTCTTATTTTTCTTCTCCTCCGCCTTTTAGAATATTTCTTTTCCTTTTCCTCATTGCATTTTTTTTCTTTCTCCTTTTTTTTGAATTTCTACTTAATTTTCTTCTCCTTCAACTTTTGCAATTTCTTCTTCTTCTTTTCCTTATAGAATTTTTTCTTTTTTTCTTTTCTTTGAATTTCTTCTTATTTTTCTACTTTTTTGACAAAAATTGATTCTACAGAATAGTTAGTTAAAAGTACAAAAAATTCAAATTTTCAAATCTAAAAATAAAAAAATTATTCAAAAATTCGAAAAACCGAATTTCTTAAAATTCAACATTTTTTATTCTTTTTTATAACATTTAGCTTCATTATTTTTGAGCTCTTCAAAAAAATTTTACTTATTTAATAATCTCCACTCTTTGGTAAAAAATCTAAAATTATCAAAATTTTCCAAAAATTCGAAAAACCGAATTTCTTAAAATTCAACATTTTTTCTTCTGTTTTATGGCATTTAGCTTCATTATTTTTGTGCTCTTCAAAAACCCTTTACTTATTTAATAATCTCCACTCTTTGGTAAAAAATCTAAAATTATCAAAATTTTCCAAAAATTCGAAAAAACCGAATTTCTTAAAATTCAACATTTTTTCTTCTGTTTTATGGCATTTAGCTTCATTATTTTTGTGCTTTTGAAAAACACTTTACTTATTCATTACTCTCCACCCTTTGGTAAAAAATCTAAAATTATCAAAATTTTCCAAAAATTCGAAAAACCGAATTTCTTAAAATTCAACATTTTTTCTTCTTTTTTATGGCATTAAGCTTCATTATTTTTGTGCTTTTGGAAAATACATTACTTATTCAATAGTCTCGAATCTTTGGTAAAAAATCTAAAATTATCGAAAATTATCAAAAATTCAAAAATCCGAATTTCTTAAAATTCAACATTTTTCCTTCTTTTTTATGGCATTAAGCTTCATTATTTTTGTGCTTTTGAAAAACACTTTACTTATTCATTACTCTCCACCCTTTGGTAAAAAAATCTAAAATTATCAAAATTTATCAAAAATTCGAAAAACCTATATTTATCGTAATGAAAATGACAGAATTACAGGACCTCTGAGCAACAAATCACAGAGTCATCGAGAAATTCACAGAGGACGAAGCGAAAGACGAGAAGTGAGTTTCGTTGAACCTTCGCAAAGAACCAGGAGTTTGACTCGCGAAGAAAATTATTCAAGGGGAGATCCTGTTGAACGTTCTTTGTCATCACAACGTCTCAGCTCAGGAAGATCATCGAGATCCGACAGCAGAGTGACCTTTGCTCTGGACGTTGTTGATCATTCCGAGGAAATGCAGAAGAAAAATGATCAAGTAAAGGTACATAATGAAGAAATAATAATAGTATTAGTTATAGTAATAATTATAATGATAGTGATGATGATGAAGATGTCCCAACAGCATCTAAACCTGCAGCAACATTGACAACATTGCTGCAAGTTCTACAATATTGAGATAATGTTGCAAATATTGCTGCAAGTTCAGATGTTATAGTCGCGATGTTGATGATAATGATGATGATGCACCCACAGCATCTAAACTTGCAGCAACATTAACAACATTGCTGCAAGTTTAAATGCTGTGGGAGCGATGATGATGATGATAATAATGCTGAAGATAAAGATAATGCTGATGATGATGATAATGCTGAAGCTAAAGGTAATGCTAATGATGATGATATTGTTGATTATAATGAGAAAGATGATGATAATGATAATGTTGATGATAATGATAATGTTAATGATGATGGTGAAGGTGATGATAACGAAAAAGGAGACGATAATAATTTGAGTCACTAAAATTAAATTCCCTTTCAGGTGTCAGATGTTCGTGAGAAGAGGAAAGAACCCACAGCAACAACAATAATTGTCACTCCAACGTTTGACGATTCGGGAGGAGAATCTCCAGTTCCTCAGCCAAGATCACGATCGATTGGAGGGACCACAAAGACTCCAGCCCCACCTAAGCCACCGAGAGCTCATGATCCCAGGAGTCAGGTACCGACTTCACCGGATCGCACTCATTTGAGTCCACCCAGAACTCCAGTTTCCACTTTGAGAAAAGAACAACATTTCACTGATTTATCGGCTCAGGATGATTCAGCATTTTTGGATGTTAAACGAAAACAATTCGCTAGAACTGAACCTGCCTCATTTGCTGATGATGATGAAAATGCTCTGCATGGTAGTTCGGAATTTGTTCTTGTTCTCTATCCCGATGATCGGGACTCTCAACAGGAGCTTGATCGCCATTCACAGACGGAAATTGATTTTTCAGGTAAATGTAAAAGCTAAAGTGATGTAATTGATTTGTTTATTAACGCGATGGAAATGAAATTCGAATTAGAAGTGGAATTAGAATTGAAATTGGAATTAGAATTTAAATTAGAATTGGAATTAGAATTAGAATTAAAATTGGAATTGGAATTTGAATTAGAATTTGTCTCTTTCGTTCTGTTTTAACTAACAATCTTGATTTTTTTCCTAAAGGTCGACCAAGATCGAGAACAATGGGAAATGAAGAAGACGATTTGGTTCCACCACCAAAGTCTATCTCACTTCCGGAATTATTCAGAATTGATCATCAGTTCGTGGAGACAATGCGCGAGGCTGTCAGTTCAACAGAATTACTTCACGAACGTGCCATGGAAAGATTCTATCGTGCAGTTGCTGTCGACGAAGCTAAACGACAAATTCCCCAAGAGATCGATAACAGTGATCTAAAGACTGACCCAACAAACGATACTCTCGAAAAATATCCCCTCTTCGAGCAAAGAATATCCCTACGAAAGAAAGTTCCAGCTCATTCATCGCTCTGGCAAAGTAAGCGCGATCGCAGAAGATGCAGTGACAGTCAAACCGACACTTTACGCGTTCCCACCAAACTAATACCCGGAGTTTTGGAAGACGTTGCTTCCGATCCTAATTTATCGTCCCTAGAACCAAAGATGGATCATTGGGGTACTCAACAACTGGATTCGGAAAATTCCCCAATTGACGAGATGAATAGGTTTTCGGGAAAAGTTAGAACACAATACTCAGGTCAAGATGACTATCCAGAAGAGGTTGGAATTGGTGAATACTCCGAAGAAGTCGATCGAGTGGATTCCGAACCTATTGATCCAGAAGTTGATCAAACGGAATATTTTGATGAAATAGATCAAAAGGAGTATTCGGAAGTGACAGAAGTCGACAATTCCGAACCTCTGCGAAGGTGGCATGATTATTCATCAGAAAATACGTTCACTCCGATAATGATCGAAGAGCCTCAGGAGAAAAAAATCGAAACAACTTGGCAGCAGAAACAATACGAGGAAGTAACCGAGACAATGAGTGTCGAAACTTCCATCGAATCATCCGAAGAAGAAAGTAGTGACGAAGATCTTCGACTATTCAGAGCAAGAATTTTGGCAATTCCAGTCGAGAACGAGGAGGACACCTACCATCCCAGGGGAAATCCAGTTCGTCACGTCAGTCCAGAAAAAACAGCACCACCACCAATTCCCTCACACAGAGTTCAGGTAATCGAACCAACTCCCGAAAGTATTCGCCAATCAATTCCATCGCCACCAATGTCGCCCGTCACCATAGTTCCAAAATCAATTCTCAAAAAGCGAGTCGAACCCGACTCGGTACCAGTGAACCAATTCGGCAGACCGGTACCACCGGAGAAACCAATCGAAACCGATGTCAAAAAGATACCGGACGAACCAAGAACCAAAAATACAAGTGATTTCACTGGTACATCCGCTCCTGAAATGGTTTCAGGTGAAATGTCACTATCGGCCATTGACAACGAGAACGTCCTCTCAGCGGCCGAAGTCGCGCAAAACAGACGACGACAATTAAAGCAAATGTCCAAAAGTTCGATTACATCATCAGACAATGAAGAGGAGCGCTTCGAGCAAAGAATGGCCGTCGTCAGTCACTACACCGAAATTGTCAATCAATTCTCCCAAACACATAAACCATTCCCTCCCCAGAGAAGAGTTCCAACCCCCACCTTTTCCCGAACGGAAAAAATAAATCCCGAAGAAATTGTAAAATCGTTGTCGATTCCACCCACGAGGGTCGATTATTCCTCAGACGAAAGATCGAGTGATTCCCAAAACTATAGAGACAGGAATCTTAATCAAGAGTTCAACCAAAGATCAGGTACTTTTAGTCCGACTCGAACGGAAACACGACGCGCTAGATCACGTGCCGACGAAATTCCCGCGCCAAGATCAAGAAATGTTTCCACCGACAGGGCTGCATCGTCCAGATCATCGTCCAAGACGAGAAGAGGTGAAAATTCCAAACCAAGATCGAGAAATGTCTCCAGTGAAAGAGGAGGCGGATCATCGAGATCGTCATCAAAGACACGAAATGATCAGTCTAGTCATCAAAATCAGTCTGGCAAATATCAATCCAGTAGTCGTACATCGTCGAGATCGAATTCTCGTGATCGTTCACGTGCTCAAACACCAACAGAGGCGAAAATGGAACGATTGCAAAGTCAAAGTGGTGGTAGGAGGCAACGATCGAGGCGAATATCAACCCACGAGAGATATGATTTTATTGATCCTCACACAAAATATTTACTAGAAATTCAAGCCGAACGGAATGTTAGATCGAATTTCAGTTTTGTGACGGACGTGATTTTATTGTTGGCCGCTGTGTATGTTTATATTTTTAAGGAGGCAATTTTCGCTATTCCCATTATTGGACTGATTCTTTATCGGCGAATTCAACAAGGAATTTGTGATTTAATTCCTAAATGGTTGCGTGGTCCTAGACGTTAAGTTTCCAAAAAAGGGAGATGAAAATAAACAAAAAAACAATGAAAATGAGTGAAATTGAATAATTGAGTCTTCTGGACATTGAATGTAATTTAGGAAAATAATTTTTTGAAATACGAATGAAAATAAGGGTGAAATAATTCGAAAAGAGAATTACGAATTCGAATTCGAATCAAATATAATGAATTAAAAAAAAAGGACGCGAGTCTGTATGAATTGCCAAAACGTCTGGGTTCCAGTTCTAATTTTAATTCCAATTCTAATTCCAGTTCCAATTCTAGTTTCAGTTCTAATTTTAATTCCAATTCTAATTCCAGTTCCAATTCCAGTTTCAGTTCTAATTTTAATTCCAATTCTAATTTCAGTTTCAATTCTAAGTTTGATTCCAATTTTAATTCCAATTCTAATTTCAGTTTCAATTCTAAGTTTGATTCCAATTCTAATTCCAGTTCCAATTCTAGTTCCAATTCTAATTTTAATTCCAATTCAAATTCCAGTTTCAATTCTAATTTTTATTCCAATTCTAATTCCAGTTCTAGTTTCAATTCTAATTTTAATTTAAATTCTAATGCCAGTTACAATTCAATTCTAATTGTAATTTCAATTCAAGTTACAATTCTATCGCATTAATGCACTTCAGGAATTAAAATTTAAATTAGAATTGAAAGTAAAATTTTAATTCCAATTAGAATTCAAACTAGAAATAGAATTAAATCTACAATTAGAACTAAAATCGAAATTAGAATTAGAATTCAAATAAGAATCGGATATAGAATTGGAATTAGACTTCAAATCAGAATTGAAACTAGAAATTTAATTCAAACGTGAATTTAACGTGGAATTCGAATTTAAATCCGAATTGGAATTGGATTTAAAATTAAATTTTAAAAAGTAGAATTAAAACTAGAACTGGAACTAGAATTTAAATTTGAATTAGAATTCGTATTGGAATTGGATCAGGAATAAAAATAAAAATTGAAATTACAATTAAAACTAGAATTTCAATTCTAGTTTTAGTTATAATTTTAATTCCAATTCGAATTTAGAATTAAAACTAGAATTTAAATTCTAATTTTAATTCTAATTCCTAATAAATAATAATAAATAAAAATTGAATAAATAATAATTGGATTTTAACACCAAATGTTTTGTTTTAGACCACTGTTGAAGACTAAATTATGACTCCTTTTTTCAGAGAGTGAATTAATTTTTTAAAAATAAAGTGTAATTAATTGAATTAACTTTTTAAAAATAAAGTGTCACGAAGACTCAGAGATATTATAATATCTCAAAAATTGTAAATATTGTATACTTGTCCCTATTGTCAGTTTTGTAACCGCTGATCCAATTTTTCCAGTGACAAGCAAAATTACAAAAAAATTTTAAAATATGTCTATAAATAAAAAATAAAATAAAAGAAAAAAAATTAACAGACGTCAGCTGGAATTTATTTATTTACAGTAAATCTAGTTTTAATATTTTTTAATTTTTATTAAAAGCTTTTAATTTATATTCAATTCTGAATTAATTAAATTAATTTCATTAAGTTTAACACAACTTTTTCGACTAAAGTTTCCTCGAAGATTATGTCAAATTTTGCATGTCACTAGGTTTTTCGTTTGATTTCTATTGAAAGTGTATTAATTGCAAAAAAATCGTGTTTTTTACGAACAAATGTGTCTGATTATTGGTTTTTATGTCTTTCGACAACTGTGCTTTATGTGTACAGAAATGTTAATATATAATAAAATAAATAATATATAATAAAAATGTATAATTAAAGAAAACAATTTTTTACCTTTCTATATTTCAAATTTCCTCTTACAGAATTTATTTCTGTAATTATTTTTTTTTAACAAAAATTTTTACAAAAATTCTTTTTGTAATAGAAAATGGTTTTAACAAAAAACTTGAGAAAAAACGAAAAGTCTTTTAACGGAAATTTTATAATGACTACAAGAAGAAAAATTTGCCTGGAACAGCTACAAATTTCACTAAACTGAGAAAAAACATTTCATAAATAATAAAATGTTTTGGAAGAATTCAATTATTTTTAAAAGTTTTAATAAAAATTGTAATAACATTTTTCTAAACAATTCAATTGTTCTCAAAAGTTTTTAATAAATTTATTTGTAAATTTCAATTATTTTCAAAATTTTTAATTAAAAAATTATTTTTTAAAATTACAAACATATTGTTCCTTGGAGGGCTCATTAGCCCTAGGAACCGTTTAAATAAATAAATAATTTAATAAAAAAATTTTGACAAAATTCTCGAAATAAATTCAATTATTTTCAAATTTTTTTATAAATACTTTACAAGCATTCAATGATTTTTAGTAAATCGACAATTTGAATTATTTCCGAAAATAATTGAATTCTTAAATAGAATTTTATTAAAACTTTTTAAACAATTGAATCCCTGCGAAAAAAATGTATTATTTCTGCAAATAATTGAATTTTTGCAAAATTTAAAAAAAATAGTGATTTTTTGAGAAGAATTTTATTAAAATTGCCTTTAAAATAATTGTTTTTCTCAGAGAATTTTAACAAGATTTTTAAAAATAATTTAATTTTTTACGAAGATTTATATTATTTATATATTGACTAAAGAATTTCATTACAATTTTGAATTAATTGTATTCTTCATAAAATTCAATTATTTTCAAATTTTGACTGATCTAAATATTATGCAAATTTTTCTCCTTTTTATTTATAAAAAATATGAGAAAATTGTTAATTGTTAAATTATAATTAAGAAACAGGACGTATACCCATTTTATGCATAATTTATATTTCTCAATTTATTTACGAATTTCTTTAATTGTAAAATTATTCGAAAACGTCAATAATTTTTTTTAAATAAATATTTAAATATTATTTTTACGTAGAAATTAAAAATTTTCAAAACATTCACATTCAAAATCTTTTTAAATTCAATAACTTATAAGAATGTTTTATAATAATTAAAATGACCGAGTGATAAAATCATTGTTTTATATTATAAGAATATTATTACAGTAACTTTTTCAAAAATTATTTCCATCATTTCAAATCAATTATTATTTTCTACAATTTTTAATTATTTTTTATGAAAATAATTGAAAAAATTTTATTATTTATAAAAATAATTGAATTATTGCGAAGGAATTTATTAAAAAATTTGTAAATAATTGAATTTCTGAGAAATTTTTATTATTTATGAAAATAATTAAATCTTTGCGTACTATTTTTGTGAACTTGAAATTTATTTAAAAATAATATTGAACTTTGGGGAAGAATTTTGTTATTTATAAAGATAATTGGAGATTTTGACGAGAATTTTTTTTAAATTTAAAAGATAATTGAATTTTATGAGAAGAATTTTATCCCTCTTGAAAATAATTGAATTTCTGCAATTATTTGTAATTTTTCCAAAATTAGATTTTTCTATTGTTTTCAAGAAAAATTTGAATTACAAATTTTTAAATTCTATTATTGTTAAAATTGCTAATTTTAAAAATGGCTAATTAATAAAAATTGCTAAGTAAAAAAAATCGCGCGCGAATTGTTGCTAGTGGAATAAATAAAATTAACATTTTGTGTTGCAACAAAAATGAGTCCAAATTTTTTCTGTTCTCTATCCGCATCATTTCGTTTGCGAGAGAACTTTCATGCCATCTAGGCGACAGTTTAAAGAAATGTATTGGCGCGAAATTCAAAATTCAAAAAACCATAATAAATAATATTTTGATATTAATAATACATGATTAATTAATATCTATAAAAAATAATTTTGTAACTTTTTTGCATTATTCTAAACAAATGAATAAAAAATCCTAAATAGGTTTTTTTCGTAAATTTCCAATTGAGACTCTATTTTAGGATCAGGCCGAAGGAGGGGGGAGGGGGGGGGAGCTAAAACAAAAGCATAATTTGAACTCGGGAAAACCATTAAATTCAGGGGACGAGTGCAAATAGTGCTTTAAATATATACGCACTCTGACCACTGTATTTTAAAGTAGATCCCACGGATTTAGATGCATTTAATTAGTTCCTCATTCCTTGTTCGCCATTTCTCTCCTATTCTTTCCTTTTCTCTCTCTCTCTCTCTCTTTTCAAAATACAATTTTCCTTCTCTCTTGTCCATAAAAAATTTCTTTCTTTTATAGAAAGATTTTTATTTCACGAAAAAAAAAAATTTTGAAATTCCATGACGCGTGGTCTTATTTTTTTTTTATTACGTCAGAATTCCACTATAGCTTTTGGAGAGACAGAGAGAAAGAGTGAAACTCACAAGCGCATGTCTGTGTTTAAAACGCGACGAAAAAGTTTTTCTCAACATATGTACAAAAGAGAAGAAGAGTGGAGAGAGTGGTCGGCGCGCACACAACGCCGTTCATCGTTGACGATTTTAGATCAGAGCCCTTGGCTTGGCGCAGTTTAGGGTTGCGTGCGGCAAAATTTTGCTTCTTGGTAAAGTGTTTGGTGAAAATTGTGGGAAAGGTGGGGAAAAAGGCGAGAATCGAATGCGAAAAGACGGGAACGAATAGGGAAGTGTTATTTCGGCACGCGCCAAATAATTCATTTTTTAATTGAGTAATTTAAAAAAGAGAGTTATGTCAATGGAAAAAAGAATCGAAAATTGCTTCTTCACTTGACGGAATGACCTTAACAGGTAATTAAATATTTTTGGAAAAAAGAATTTTTCAATTTTTTGGATATTTTTTTTTTCTGATTTTGTTGTTGAAAATAATTTTTGTTTTTTTTCCTATTTTTCTAATTAGCTTTTTTTTTAACTTTTAAACTATTTTTTCCCTCTTGTTCCTTAATTATCACCTTTTGCGTAAATTATCCCTTTTTTCCCCATTTTTCTAATTTTTTAAAGTCTTAACAATTTTACCCTATTGATAAAATTTTCTGTTTATTTCTCCACTTTAATTTTTACCATTTTTCGTAAATTATATTTTTTTCTCAAAGTATTTTTTTTAAATTCTTTTAACGACAGAAACATTTTATTTTGCTTTTCCGATATTGAGAAAGAAATTGGTTTAGAAACATTTTTTATTTTTTCCTCTTCACCTAATAAAAAGCGTCAAAACAAGCGGATTTGGGTCGGATTTTTCTCGATGAATGCGACGGGATGCACTTGGTGAGAATATTTTGAGAGTTGGCCAGTCTTTAATAAACACCGTGTTGCATAAACGTGAAAAATTATTGTTTTTTTTCTCTATATTAATAAATTTTTCAGAAAAATTTGTAAAATAAAATAAGCCGGTGATAATTATTGGAAAAACTAATCAACTGTCATCATTTATTAGTAGGAGAATTTTGAATAAAAATAGATTTGAAACTACTGGTTATTTTTTTTTTTTTGCTCTGACGTGTGCGTATAAGTGTGAAACTTTTGACATGCGTGAGCAACGCGTCAAATTTTGATTGACATTTATGTGAAAATTTTCCAAAATCTATTAATGAAGAAAATAGTTAAATATTTTCTGAGGAAAAATTCAAATTAATGGAGCAAAAAAATTTAAATTAGAGTAGAGAAAAAAATGGGATGGAAAATAATTGAAAATTTCGTTGAAATAGTATTTTAGCGAAATGAAAAGTAAGAAAAAAAAGAAGAGAAGACGAATAGTGAAGCAGTCGTTTCTTATACGTGGTGATTTGAAGTCGATGATATTTTTAGAAAGCCGGTTAGTCGAACTTAGCGAATCAACTCAATTGCGATTTCAATTGCATTTCTAATTTAATTTTTTTTTCGCCTCCCCCCGGTAAAAATTAGAAAAATTTTTCATTATCTAAAATTTGAATTTTGTTTTTGTATTTTTGCTTGAATTTTTTTTTTATTTTTGCACAATTTTGCAAAAAAAAATTGTTTTCCCTTCTAATTTTTGACGATAATCGTAGATCATTCCTCCGGAATCGAAACATCAATATGGGAGGAAGAGGAGGAAATAAAAGTGAAATGCCGATCGAACGAAGACGTTGTCATCGCGGTGAAAATTCGCCAAACGGAAATTTGCGACAATTTTCTCTTCGAATTGTGAGTAAATTTTTCCTTTTGATCTTTATTTGTTTTCTTAATAAATAAATAAATAAATAAATGAATAAATAAGTAAATAAATAAATAGACAAATTGGCTTGGAAAATATTTTCATACTAAAAAAAGTTTGTAAAATGAAGAAAAAATAATTAAACGAAAAAATTAAAATATAAATAAATCAATAAATACGAAAATTAAAATATAAACGAATTCAATTATTTAAAAAAAAATTTAATAAAATTGTAAGGAAACATTCAATTATTTTCATAAATAATAAAAATTTGACAGGAATTCAATTATTTACAAATATTTTTATAAATTTCTTTGCAATAATTCAATTATTTTTATAAATAATAAAATTTTTTTTAAGCAATTGAATTATTGCGATAAAAAGTAGTTAAAAATTCTAGAAAATAATAATTAAATTAAATTAAATTTTGAAGAAGTTAGAGTTGACAATATTCTTATAATATAAAATAATGATTTTATCACTCGGTCATTTTTAATTATTATAAAACATGAAGAAATCGATCACTCCGAGTCTTCGACTCGGAGCAATCGCTATCTTCATGTTTTACAAAAATATTCTTATAAGTTATTAAATTTAAAAAGATTTGAATTTGAAATTTTTTAATATTTTAATTCATGTGGAAATATAACAATAATTAAATATTTATTTTAAAAAAGAAGTTTTTGATGTTTTTGAATAATTTTACAATTAAATAAATGTAACAGAACATTTCTTTAAGTAAAATTTTTTCCTTTATTTTTTAAAAATAAAAAAATTTTCAATTTCATTTTCAATGAGAATTTGTAATTTACAAATAGAATTTATAAACATTTTTTCTTTTATTTTAAAAAAAATTTTGAATTATATTAAAACAATTATAATTAAGAAATAGAAATTGAAAGAAATGAAAATTAGGCATAAAATGAATATATTTCCTTTTTCTTAATCATAATTTTTTAATAATTAACAATTTTCTATTTTTTATAAATAAAAAGGAGTCAAACAAAATTTTTTATAGAAAAAAGCATTATAATAAACAACATTTATTTCTTAATTATAATTTATAAAAAATTTTCTAATTTTTTTATTTAAAATATAAAAAATATTATAAATCATGAAAAAATTAATTTTTTCAATATAAACAAACCAATAACACAAATTAAAGCAAAAAGAAATTTCCTGGCGTGGTTGATTTAAATGTTCGAAACTTTAGGAACATAACATAAATAAAAAAAAAATAAAACATCAATAAATAAATAAAACCAAATTAAAAATAAATTAAAAATTGAAAATTAAAAATTAGATAAAAATAAAAATAAAAATAAAATGAAACTTAAATGGAAATTAAATTGAAGTATAGATAAGATTATAAATAAAAAAAAATCTTGTTGAAAATTTTGATAATTAATAAGAAAACTTGAAATTACGTGGGGATACAAAAATGAATCGAAACATTGGATTCGGTAATTTGTCCCGGTTCCCGTGAAACTGTCGTGCGTGCCAAGCATCATCAGAAGGTGTTTATTTCAAGCAGTCGTGGATTTAATTTTGCGAGGTCGAAATTATTCTCGTCATGTCATTTCGACGAGACTGTCTTCAATGCCAGGGACGTGTGGGATCATTGCATTTTCCTCTGTTTTCAACACTTATAAGCTTCGTGGGAATAGCTTCATCACAACACAAACAAAAACACAAAAAATATAAAACTTTATAATATGCCTAAGCAAAAAACTTGTCCTTATAAACTTTGTAGAAAAAAAAAATTCTTTTTAGTAAAATTTAATAATTAACGAAACGAACATTTTTCCTAACCCCTACTTAAAAGAGGGAGAGAATTTTTACTTATTTGTAAAATTTATTTTATATATTATATAAAATAAATTTAAAAAAAATCCTTTTTAAATAAATATTTGAAATAAAATGTAAAAAATATAATAAGTAAACGAAGGTAATTTAACGAATACGTATAAGTGACGAATTAGAACAAATTTGTGAATTACGTGGTCTAGTGCCAATTGGAAAATGTGCGTCAAAACTGTCTCATTACTGTTGAATGTTAAGTTTTGCCGAGTCTGGAAACTTGAACCAGAAATATTTCACGGATGTCTGACTAATAGGGATTTATACTACTTATAAAATATAACTTTGAAAATTTTTTTTAAATTTTGTGAAACTTGTGAATTTTTGAAATACTAAGGGGTCTTTTAATAGTTTTTACGCAAAACGTAACTTTGCGGATTTAAAACTTTTCGTCTGACTTTAAGTGTCATTTACTACTTTTATGCAGAGGAGTCAAGAATTTCGAAAATGTGTCTCAATAGAAGTAGCATTTTCTACTGTCGGCGAAATTTAAATTATTTAGCACACTACGTCTGACACTGAATATTTTACTACTAAAATAAATGTTGTCTTACTCTTTTGTTACTTTAAAATAAAAACAGTCTGACTACTATTGATGTTTACTACTGAAATAAAAATTTTAATATTTTTTCATCACTTGGAGGAATTTTTACTATTAACTACATCTTACACTGAATATTTTACGGATTAAATAAAAAAACAAAATTTGTTTTATTTGACAAACTGTTTCGCTACTTAAAAAAAATTGTCTGACTGATAATGATTTTTACCACTGAAATAAAAATTTCAATAAGTATTCGTCAGTTAAAGGAAATTTTTACTATTAACTACTGTTTACACTCAATATTTCACTATTGAAATAAGAAAATTCGTCTTAATGAAACTTTCGTTACTAAAAAAATTAAACCTGTCTGACTTATAATGATTTTTACTACTGAAATAAAAATTTCAATAAGAATTCGTCAGATAATGAAATTTTTACAACTAACTACGTTTTACACTCAATATTTTACTATTGGAATAAGAAAATTCATCTTAATGAAACTTTCGTTACTTAAAAATAAAAACTGTCTGACTAAAACTGATTTTTACTACTGAAATAAAAATTTCAATAATGTTTCGTCAGTTAATAAAATTTTAACTACTAACTACACTGAATATTTTACTGCTGAAAGAAATTTACTCTTTCTGAAACCCTATTTACGTATTTAAAAAAAATTGTCTGACTAATACTGATTTTTACTACTGAAATAAAAATTACACTAATGTTTCATTAGTTTGAAGGAATTTTTACTACTAACTACATCTGAGACTGAATATTTTATCACTAAAATAAAAAAAATTTGTTTTACTAAAAAACCGATTTGCTACTTAAAAATATAAATTGTCTGACTATTACTGATTTTTACTACTTAAATAAAAAAAATGTTTATTTTTCGTCAGTTAAATCAGTTTTTTCTACTAAGTACGTCCGACACTACATATCTTACTATACTGAAAAAAATTTTGTCCTACTGAAACATTCTTTTTACCTACTTAAAAAAATTGTCTGACCAATACTGATTTTTACTACTGAAATAAAAATTTCAAAAAGTATTCGTCAGTTAAAGGGATTTTTTTCCTACTGAGAGATATTTTACTGCTGAGAGAAATTTGTTCTTTCTTAAAAACTATTTCACCACTCGAAAAGAAAAATTGTCTGACTAATACTGATTTTTACTACTTAAAAAAAATAAACATTAATTTTTCGTCAGTTGAATCAGTTTTTACTACTAACTACGTCTGACACTGAATTTTTTACCATACCGAAAGAAATTTTGTCCTACTGAAACATTCTTTTTACCTATTTAAAAAAAATTTGTCTGACCACTACTGATTTTTACTACTGAAATAAAAATTTTAATAATGTCTCGTCAGTTAAATAAATTTTTATTTACTGCGAACTACGTCGGAAAATAAATATTTTACTACTGAAAGAAACCACTGGAAAATTGTATATGTAATAATATCCATAACTTGTCTGACCAAAACTGACCTTTTCTACTGAATTAAAAACATACGGAATTAAAAATTTTTTGGCAGACAAATGCTAATCTTTATTACTGTCAAAAATAGATTGTCTACTACTGACCTTCACTACTGTGAGAAAAATTGAGTACAAAAAGCACTTATACTGAAATTGCTCCTATTTGCATTTGTCTGTTATGAAAGTAGAAAATTTTCGTCTGGCACGTAGTTTCTTTTACTATTAATAGAAATATTTTCTCCGTTAGATTAAAATTATTTTTTACTAATGAATTAGAAAGAAAATAATAATTATAGAGCAATCTGACTTCATTAGTTTTACAACTCAAGTAAATATCGAATTGAAAAAAATAAAAATAAAATAATAGGTGTAAATAAAAATAACGTTGTCTGACTAAAACTGATTTTTACTACTAAACAAACAAAACCTAATTAAAAAATAATACAAATTAATTTCTATAAATAAAAACTACGTCGTCTGACTAAAAGTTGCCTTTTACTACTAAAGAAAAAAATTTAACTAAAAAAGTCTGACTCAAACATGCCGTTACTACTGAAAAAAATCAAATCAAGTCTTTTTTAAATACTTCTGAAAACGTCTGACTAGAATAATTTTGTACTACTGATTAAAAATTTTTATAATTAAATTGTATTTCGTCTGACTAAAACAGTCTTTTTCTACTACTGTCAAGGTTACACAATGTTTAAAATTTGTCTAACAAAACAAAAATAATACAAAAATTAGAAAAAAATCTTCTTTCAAAAAGTTGTTTACTACCTGCTACTAAAATTACATTAAAATGTTTTGTCTGACTCTCACTGACATTTTTCACTTTACATTCTTCTTTTTCTATTTTAATTTCCAGTCCATACTCACTTTCGAACTATTTTTTTTTTATTTTTCAAATCCGAAAATTT
This sequence comes from Leptopilina syphax, assembly GCA_032872505.1. Classification (NCBI taxonomy): domain Eukaryota; kingdom Metazoa; phylum Arthropoda; class Insecta; order Hymenoptera; family Figitidae; genus Leptopilina; species Leptopilina syphax. Next base: position 42,378,836 of record CM065469.1, read on the forward strand.
CCGAAAATTTTTCTATTTTAATTTTCAGTCCATACTCACTTTCGAACTATTTTTTTTTTATTTTTCAAATCCGAAAATTTCCCCCTCTTAGCGTATAAGATAAATTTTTGTTTCGTTTATTAAAAGACAATACCAAAAAATTTTTATATTGACAGTAAAATTAAATTTTATTTTATTTTTTAAAAAGTTTTGCTAAATTTTTTCCCCTCTCAGCGTAAGAACATAATTTTTCTAAGGATATCAAATTGAGACAAAAAAGGAATCAAAAGCGTTGCGTAGCAACGTTTTGATTTCTTTTTTGTCTCAATTTGATATCTTTAAAAAACTGTATAAAGAAAATGCTTCGTCTGACTAAAACTGTTTTTTACTACTAGACTAAAAAATATTTAATTAAAAAATAAAATAAATAAAAAATATTGTACAAAGCAATGTTTTGATTCGTTTTTTGTATCAATTTTATATCCTCAGAAAAACTGTGAAAAAGAAAAACTCGTCTGACTAAAACTGTTTTTTACTACTAGACTAACAAAATCTAATTAAAAAATAAAGCAAATTAAAAATATTGTACCTGCAACGTTTTGATTCGTTTTTTGTCTCAATTTTATATTCTTACAAAAACTGTGTTAAGAAAATTCTTCGTCTGACTTAAACTGTTTTTTACTACTAGATTTAAAAATGCAAATTAAAAAAAACAAATTTGTATAAAAAAATTATATTGTCTGGCTAAAACTTTCTATCACTACTAAAGTAAAAAATTAAATTAAAAAAAGTCTGACTTAAACAGGACGTTACTACTTAAGCGTTCATTAAACAAAAATTATAATATAGCAAAGTTTTTTATACCATTAGGATAACTAAATTTAATTTAACTATTTTAGAGTCTATTGCTAAATTTTTTCCCTCGCAATATACTATAAATTTTTGTTTCTCAACAAAAATATTTTTTTTAAAAAAGAAATTCCTTTTAGAAAAAAAAATTCTATCAAAATTTTTGTACCATTCACATAACTAAATTTAATTTCATTATTCTAAAAGTCTTTTGCTAAATCGAGAGAGAGAGAGGGAGAGAGAGACATTAATTCTTGACCTATTTTTGCGCTTTGTGCTTCTCCTCGTTTGCGTAAAAGACGAAGAAGAAGATGAAGAAGAAGAGAAGGGGGATGAACGGTGGGAAATGGCGTAGTTGAGACTATGTCTGCCACCTAAAAGACACAGACTGAAACTATCAGTCTCGCGAGAGATCCGACGACGACAACGATCGATTAAACAAATTTAAATCTATATTTTATTATTGGACTGTATTTATTCAGTGCCCTTGCAAAAGTGCAATGCTTCGAATTAGGACGAAGCGAATCAAGCAAAGTGGAACGATCTCATTTGATGACATTCGCCTAAAAAATTCATTCCTATTTAATGTGTTGTTTTCACAAATTATCAGTGCAAGTTTTCGAGAATTATAAAGAATTCGTAATTATTGGTGAAAAAAAAAAAATTTTGTTTGGAGAAAATTTCTCGTTTTTTCTATGGTGAAAAAAAATTTTGAGAAAATTTCTCGTTTTTTTCAATGGTGTTGAAAATTTTATTTTCAAAATTATGAATCGAAATAGGAGATTTTTTACTGAGAATGTGATTTCTATGAGTTTCAAACTACGATCTAGGCGCGATTCGCTTAGATGAAGAATTGTGATTCGTCCGCCATTGTTGCCGCGTTATGGGTAGCAAATGTTGCAAATGTGCCAAGAAAACCCATGCCGCTAGTTCGAATGATGGATCCAGATACCGGTAAACAGTCGAGATGAATTTTTTTTCTTTCGTAACTGATTTATTTTTTTTTTATTTTTATATTCTTGAATTTTCTGAAATGCTTCTTAATATCTTTGGATTGAAGAAATTGTATTGAAAAGTCCTTTCTTCTTTTTTTTATTCATTTTTCTTCAGCTTCTTTTTTTTCTAATATTTTTTATTAATTCCTATTCAAAAAATGTTTTTTTCGTGTTATAAACTTTATTTAAATTTCTCTTCTTAGTTTTACTTCTTTTTTTTCTCAATTAACTTTTCTTCAATTTTTCTTTAATGTTTTTTTTGTAATTTTTGCTAAAAGAAAAATCTGATAGACAGTCAAAACAAAAGTTAGTTAAAAAGTAAGTTTCACTTCTTTTTTCCTCAATTAACTTCTCTTCAATTTTTCTCGAATATTTTGTTTGTAATTTTTGATTAAAAAAAATCTGATGGACAATCAAAACAAAAGTTAGTTTCAACCCTTGTTTTTACATTAATTTCTCATTAAGTTTTAAAAATTTTTTTTGGGAATTTTCGCTTAAGGAAAAATCTGACGGACAGTCAAAACAAAAGTTAGTTTAACTCCTTTTTTTCTCAATTAATTTCTCTTTAATATTTTTTTTACATTTTTTTGTAATTTTACTAAAGAAAAAATCTGACGGGAATTTAATTTTGTCGTTTCCCCTTAAAATATGAAATAACTTTTGTTTTGACTGTCCGTCAAATTATTCCTTAATTTGTATTGTATTTCTTCTGTCTTTTTTCCTATGGGAAATTTAAATTTGAAAACAAAATTCAAGAAAAATTTAAAAACTTTTCTTGAATTTTGTTTTCAAATTTAAATTTCCCATAGTTTTGAATAGTTGAAAATTAACTACTTTACGCTTCTACCGAAACGAATTAAAAATTTATTTTATCGCTTTCTCCTAAAATACGAAATTACGACATTGGACTAATTTTCGTTTTGACTATACTTTAGATTAATCTTTAATTTTTTAAAAAATTTTTCTTTAATTTGTATTTTTTTTTAATTTTTCTAAAGAAAACTATTAAAAGAAACTATTAAAAGTTGTTAAAAATTTTTCTTTAATCCTTCTCCAATTTTTCTTTGAATTTCCTTTAAATTTTCCATAATTTTGAATGTAAATATTCGCAGCGATATTTCACAGGAAAAACACATTTTCTGTCTAATAAATTAAAAAAACCAAACTTGTCACAAAACGAAAAATTTTTTTTTACCCCAAAACAATAATTTTCCAAAGAACAAAATAATTGTCACCAATTTTCATGGCTAGAGAAATTATTGTTTCAAAAGAAAATTTATAAAGATCTTGTCCTACAGCAATAATAGATAAACATATATATGTATATTGTGATCTAGAAATATCACGAGCCTCGTTTTCTGACGGTTGCATACCCTCGTGGATCTGACGTAAGCTTGTAACAGATATCCGCGCTTGGCTTTTATAATTTACATCCTCATCAACAAACATTTTAAATTAGTTTTTTTTTGCTTCTGAATTTCGAAAAAGAAAGATTTCCCAAAAACAAAAGTTTGTTACGAAAAAATTAAAATATTGATTCATTTTTCATTTAGAGAAAAAGAAGAAGAAGAAATAAATTTGAAATGCTTTGAAACGCTTTTTTTTTGCTTTGCTATATAATGTGAATTGGTATTCGTGTATTCTTGTTGGTATTGCGCAAGTCTGACGGGCTGAATGAGAGGAATCTATAGAATTAGAAGAACGTTGAAGAATAGTCGATGACGTTTCGATTGGACTTTGACTATCACGTGTGAAAAAAGACGTCAAAAATTTTCCAAAAAAGAAATTTTACAGTTTGTTAGAATTTTTGTTTTTTTTTACTTATTTATCTACTGACATTTTCTTAGGGTAGAAAATATTTTCTTTTTTTTCTCTTAGATTTCTTTTTTTTATTTTTCTTCTTTTCTATATTCTTCTTTTTTCCCTTACCTTCCCCTATTCCATATTTTTCTCCCTTTCCTTATTTTTCTTCGAATTTATATTCTTCTTCTTTCCTTTTCCTTCTCCTATTCCATATTTTCTTTTTTTCCTTATTTTTCTTCTTTTCTACATTATTCTTTTTTCCATATTTTTCTTCTGTTCTATTTTCTTCTTTTTGAAATGTTTTTCTTATGCTCTGTATTCTTCATTTTTTCTTATTCTTCTTCTATTCCATATTTTTCTTCTTTTTTGTATTCTTTTTTTTATATTTTTTCAAATTTATATTCTTCTTTTTCCATTTCCTTCTCCTATTCCATATTTTCTTTCTTTCCTTATTTTTCTTTTTTTTTATTTTTCTTCGAATTTATATTCCTCTTTTACATTCTTCTTTTTTTCTTCTCTTCTATCTTCTTCTTCTTGACATATTTTTCTTATGCTCTGTATTCTTCTTTTTTCTTATTCTTCTTCTATTCCATACTTCTCTATTCCTTATTTCTTTTCCTCATTTTTCTTCTTTTTGTATTCTTTTTTTATTTTTCTTCTTTCTACATTCTTCTTTTTTCCATATTTTTCTTCCTTTCTACATTCTTCTTTTTGACATGTCTTTCTTATGCTCTGTATTCTTCATTTTTTTCTTATTCTTCTTCCATTTAATATTTTTTTCCTTACTCCATTCTACTTCTATTTTTATATTTTTCTCTTTTCCTAATTTTCCTTTTTCATCATTATTGTTTTTTTCTTTATTGTTCTTTATTGTTCTTTATTATTAACATTTTTTCTTCTTCTTCTTCTTCTTCTGTTCTGTATTCTTCATTTTATTTCCATTCTACTTCTATTCTATATTTTTTTTTGTTTCTTATTCTTCATTATTTTTGTATCCAACTTTTTTTGTACATTTTTCTTCTTCTTCTTTCTTTTGTTCTACATTCATTTTTCTCGTTGATCTACTTTTGTCTCACATTCTTCTATTTTTGTTTATTCTCCTTTTTTTCTATACTCTTCATCTTTTTCTTTATTTTTCTTCATTTTTATACTCTTTTATTTTTTTCTAATTTTTCTGTTTTTCTCTAATTTTCTCATTCAAATCATCTTCTTTTCTTCAGTAGCTTCAATTTGCAATGCAAGAAATAAAATAAATACAATAAATGAAATAAGTAGAAAAAATGTTATTAAATAAATAATGTTAATAAATAAAATAAACAAATAAAAAAACAATTGACAAATAAAATAAAAAATAAGGAAATTAGTAAAAGATTTGTTAAAATCTAAGAAAGAAAAATATATAAAAAAAATTATTTTTGTATTTATTCTTGATTTTCTTTCGCTGCGCAGATATCGAGGGGAGCTGCCGATTTCAACAAATCGCTATCGAATTGAAACACAGGGGAATTTAGTGCAATTAACATTAAAGGAAACAAAACAAGATGACGCCGGACATTATTCGTTGACTGCAAAAAGAATAACACAAAATGGAAATCAGAATAAATATGCAAGGCGAATTCACTTGAGAGTTGACGAATCGTCAAGTTTCGATGAAGGTGATTTGCCTATCTTTGTCCGAAGACTGAGCGATCTATCAGTTAAAGTTGGCACGAGAACGAGATTTTTGGTTGAAATACGAAGTCCCGCTACACCAAAAGTGGGTACTTTTCTAATTTATTTTAATAAAATAATTTTTCGATTTTAAAACATTTTTTGAAAATTTACAAAAATTTTTCTCTCTGAAGGTAACGTGGCACAGGAATGATGAAATTATTCAAGGAAATTCACGTTTTTCATTTGTAAATGAGGGAAATTTTTATTGCGTTGACGTTGCGCCGGTAACAGTTGACGATGAAGGACATTGGACGTGCATGGTGGAAAATTACTGCGGAAGATCATCTTGTTCATCGCACTTGACAGTCATTGGTGAATGAATTTTCTTTATTTTTTTTTTTAGAAAAGGTTATTCTTCACATTAATTTAATATTTAATGCAATAATTGTTCTTGTATCTTTCTTAAATTTTTATGTGCATAATATTTGTTTCTATAATTATTTATAACTTTTTATTTTAAATTTATTTTTTATTCTTTTATTCAATACTAATTATATTTTTAAATAGTAATTAACTATAGTAATTATTATTAGTAATTACTAGTAATTAGTAATAGTAATTAGTAATGGTAAATTACCAATAATAGTGGTAATTACTAATAATAATATTATTAGTAATTAGCAAAAGTAATTAATTGTAATTGATAATAGGCATTAATAGTAATTAATGGTAATTAGTAGTAGTAATTGATAGTAATAATTAAAAATAATTAATAGTAATTAGTGAAAGTAATTAATTGTAATTGTCAATAGTCATTAATAGTAATTAATGGTAATTAGTCGTAGTAATTACTAGTAATAATTAATGATAATTAGTTAAAGTAATTAATGATAAGTGGAAATAGTCATTAATAGTAATTATCAGTAGTACTTAATAGTAATTATCAGTAGTACTTAATAGTAATTAGCAGCAGTACATACTAGTAAAAATTAAATGTAATTAATAGTAGTAATCACTACTAATTAGTAATAGTAATTAGGAAAGGTAATTAATAGTCATTGGCAATAGTCATTAATAGAAATTATTAATAGTAAGTAATGGTAATTAGTAGTAGTAATTACTAGTAATTTGTAGCAGTACATACTAGTAATAATTAACAGTAATTAATAGTAGTAATTACTTATTGTAATTAATAGTAGTAATTACTTATTGCAATTAATAAAATTAATTAATAGACATTGGTAATAGGAATTAATAGTAATTAATGGTAATTAGTAGTAATAATTCCTAGAAATTAGTAAAAGAAATTAATAGCTGTTGGTAATAGTAATTAATAGTAACAGCAAATTAATTTTTTACTAACTTCTATTTTGATATTTCATTTATTTATGTTTTAATTTTATTCATTTACTCTTATGTTTATCTCTTTATTTATATCCCTTTCTTTCTTCTATTTGTTTCTAAATTTAACTTCTAGGTATTTATATCCGAATTTCCTGGCTTTATTCCTGTAGTTGTCTTCAATTTGTTTATAATAGTTTTTTTATGTCTTCAATTTAATTTCTATTTTTAACTTTTATTCATTAAAACATTTCTTCTATCTTTTTGTTTCTTCTTTTACATTTTCTTAGTTTTTTTTTCTTAGTTTCTTACATTTTCTTCAAATCTTCATGTTTTTAATTTTCTTCTGCAGATAGAAAAGAAAAGATAAATTATAAATTATAAAATAAATAAATAGTTACTAAATAATAATAATGATAATAATCACAATAGTAAATTGATAATAATAAAAGCAATGAAAATAAATTTTTAAAAAATTAATATTTAATTCTTCGTTTCTCAGTTCCAAAGGCTTATAAGAAGCCAGAATTCGTTGGAGAACTTCGAGCAATCCTAACGGAGACTGGAACCGTTTCATTGGAATGCAAAGTCGTTGGAGTGCCAACACCATTGTTAAAATGGTTCAAGGACAATAAGGAAATAAAAGCAGGTGATGTTTTCGCCCTGACGGCTAACGTCGATGATCCAACATCTCTGGGTACTTATACTTGCGAGGCAACAAATTGCATGGGAACATCTTTCTCTTCTTCCAAGGTTTATAAGGAACTTTTATTTTTTTCTTGAATTCACAAAAATTTTCTGCTTTTCTCTTTTTTTTCTTCTATTGTAGATTTTTATTGTTCTAGGTTCACGTTGTTGGAAAAGGAAGTAGAGAAGGATCGCTGAGACCAGCAGACACCTTGGCACCATCTGGACCACTTCCAATTTTCAAGCAAATCCTCAAAGATGAATCCTGCAAAATTGGAGAGGCTCTGTGTCTTTCTTGCAAAGGTGCGGTTTTCTATTTTTATTGACAACTCCCAAGAATTTTGGATGATCTCTCAGTTTGCGATCACTCCTGATGATCTCTGATGATTTCAAAGTTTTTCTAAATTTGTTATTGTTCCCAAAGATTCCTTCATGATTCACTAATGTGATTAATAAAAATTGAATCAAGAATTTACTACAGTAAAAATACAATTTTCCAGTTGACGTTCCACCGTGGCCGAAGGAAATCCATTGGTACAATAAAGAAGGTAAAGTGGAAGCAAGCGAAAGATATCACATTCAAGCTGATGGTATAGGTGGTTATTCGATCGAAATAAATCCCGTCGAAGCAATGGACGAAGGAGAATGGAAATGTGTTGCAACGAGTTTCGAAAATATGAAGCAATTCACGACCTGTTATGTCGCCATGTCCAGTAAGCTTATTCAACACTCAATAAATCCTTATTATCATTATTATTTTCGATATTTTCAAATATCTCTTTTCTAGTTCCAAAAAATTATCGAAAGCCTCGATTCATGGAGAGCTTAAAGGCGATCTTAACAGAAGAAGGATTAGTGTCCTTTGAATGCAAAGTCGTTGGTTTCCCCACGCCCCTGTTGCAATGGTTCAAAGATGGACAGGAACTAAAGCCAGGGGATGTTTATCAGCTCACTGGCGCCAATTCGTTAGGTATTTTTGAATTTAAAAAGAAAATAAAATTCTTTATGATTTCTAATTTGCTAAAATATATAATTTCACTTTTATCCTTAATTGATCATCGATCACTGATCAACTGTCAGTGATAAATGATCAATAATCAACTGATCAATGATCACTGATCAACTGTCAATTTCAGGTTCTTATTGTTGTATCGCGAAAAATTGTATGGGTGAAGCTAAAAGTACAGCCGAATTAACGGTGGAAGACATTCAAAATCAGTTGAATGAAGAGGAACGTCTTCAACTTTTGAGTACAAATCAACCACCAAAATTCATCAGGGGCCTTAGAAGTTGCGAAGCCAAAATTTGTGATCATTTCCGATTCACTGTTCAAGGTATAATTCAAAATTCAATTTACAATTCGATCAAATGTTTTACACTTAGTTGGAAAATTAATTATGTTTTCAAATTCTCCGATTAAGTGAGTCTTGCACCTGCGCCAAGTCTATTTTGGTATCGAGATGATTCTCAAGTTGATGAGAATGACAAGTTCAGAATAGAGAAGGAATCATTGGGAACGTGTCATCTAGATGTGCAGCGTCTTGACTTTGTTGATCAAGTGAGTTTCAATTATTATCGATACTTCATCAATGATCTTTATCATTGATCAACGATCAATGATAATTATTATCAATGATCAGTTATAAACGATCAATTTTCAGCGTTTATTGTTCAATTATCAACGATCAATAATTTATAATTAACGATCAATTATTAATTTGTGTTATTAGTGTTTAAGGATCAATGATCTATCATCGACGATAAAAAATTATTGATCAATAATCAATGATTAATTTCAGTCATGACTGATCAATAATCATTGATCAACCTTCAGTGATTGATGATCTATAATCAATGATCAATCAGTGATTGATGATTCATCATTAATGATCAATGATTAATTATAGTTATGGCTGATCAACAATCAGTGATTAAGAATTAGTTTCACTTATCACAGCTTGATATGACGATTAACTAACAATTGATGATTAATTCACCAGGCTGAATGGAAATGCGTGGCGAGCAATGATTACGGACACAGTGTGACATCCTGTTTCCTGAAACTGATCATTCCAAAACATTATAAGCAACCGAAATTTCTAGAGAACTTGAGAGCAATTCTCTCCGAAGAGGGTGCAGTTAATCTCGAGTGTAAAGTAATTGGAGTACCTCAGCCAACTTTGAAGTGGTTCAAAGATGGTGCTGAGCTGAAAGCTGGCGATATTCACAGGATAACATCAGGACAAGATGGTACCTGCTGCCTAGGAACCTACACCTGTGAAGCCTCAAATTGCATGGGAAGTGTGAGCAGTTCAGCCTCTCTGCTTGGTTTCGAAGATCGAGTTGTCACATCACCAGGGAATGGAATTCCAGCCCGGCCATTCTCAGCCTTTGATCACGATCGTGAACTAGCTCGCAATCTCTCCCTATCAACAATTCACGAGGAGAGAACATCCCAATTGTACGACACAATTCAAACCGATCAATCAATCACCGTTGATGATCGCGGCGAAGTCTCATTCAGCTTCGATGGAAAAGAAGTCTCCGTAAGTCTCTACGAAACACCCGATCTCACCGAGGAGGAAGCCATTCAAATTGTCGAAATGTACGCTGATCAACTCTCTGAGCATATCACCTCACACAATATTATCGAACTCCCACCCATGAGATTCATGAAGGAGACTTCAAATTCGGGTAATTTATTGATGGAAGCAGTTGTCATTGACGTGTCCCCGGAATATTTTGTCTCTATCGAAGAAGGTGATGATCTACGAACTGAAGCTGACGTCGAGGATATGTCAATGATGGACGAGCAGACCACTATCTCATCGCCACTTCCGGAAATCATCTTCGCTGATGGTGATCGTCCACCAGTGAAACCTCCGAGGAGAAAATCAAGCGCCAGGAGCGAGAAGCTGTCTGAAAGTTATCACAGTGCCAGGGAACCACAAAAGAAAGACAGTTTCGAAATGGACGTTGACACTGAACCATTCACCGATGCTCTTTCATCAACCGACAGTAAGTTACAAAAAAATCAAGACTCCTTCGATTCCCTCACCAATGGCAAGAATCAAAAACCCCGAAAGAAGCGCTCGTTGATCGAAAAAACCCCATCCGAAGAATTGCCAGATGAATTGAAGAAGCTCAAACGGAGCGATTCGGCCGATCCGGTTCTAACCGGAAAATCCATTGATGACGAATCGGAAAAGCAATTACTGAACAATAAGGAAATGCTTCTGAACATGAATCAAGAACTAGCTGAACCAGCATTGATAATCCGGAACGCTTTGGTCGACTTCGATTTACTTTTATCCCTGGCCGAGTGCACCGACAACGAGCAGAATGCATTCATAACCGAAAATTTTGTCCAACCGATTCAAAGACTCTGCAATCAGATAAAAATCATAGAGGCAAAGGCTCTAAAAGGTGCTGGCAAACGATCTCTAGCGCAAAACGTAAGAATCGCTGTTTTAGAAGCAATTAGCGGACCAACCGAAGAACTACTCCGGGGAATCGAGGTAATGAAGCGAAGAGGCGCCGACAATTTGAAACTCGATCCTGTCATTCTGGAACCGTTGGCTGATCCTGTTGATGAAATCCTCTCCGGATTGTCGAAGATAGACTACGAAATTTCCGGTCAATCAAAAAGCAAAGAACCGATCGTCTTGGAAAGAATGAGGAGAACTATCTCCTGGCTCGGGGAACGTCTCCAACAATCCGAGGAGTCATCAAACTTGTCAAACTCCCTAACAATGATTCATAGAACATTGAAAGAATTCGTAGATCAAGTACCATTGAATCCAGTCAATGGAACCTGGAGCGAGAACATCGATGCCGTTCTCATAGAATCTCTCTGTCGACCCCTGGAAGACTTGACCAGAACTTCAGCCGATATTCTCCAAGAGGTGAATCCAGAAGTCGCCAAACAAATCGCGGAACCTTTCGACGAATTGTTGACCAGACTCGACGCATTAGTTGTCGCACTAGAGGGCTACGAGACCGATAATCGGACCGAATTTGTCCTGGCTCTGAAATCTTCCCTAGTCGGAGCGGCGGACGAATTGACCAACATTGCCAAACCGTTATCCTTCGACGAACCTGGATCTCTATCCGAAGTGATTCTCGATCCCCTGATTGACGTCCAATCCTCGGTGAATTCGATCCTAAGAGTTATTGACGATCCCCGTTCGGAGAAGGAGATCCAAATTTCCCAAGTTCTGGGATCATCGGAATTGATCATGACCTTGACGCAATTACGCCAAGCGTTGTCGAACGCCGCTCAAATAGCGACAACACTCAAGGAAGACGAGACCATCAATTCTTTGATCGACCTACGAGAACCCTTGTTCGATCTGCAAATTGCTCTGTCATCAGAATTACTCTACGAGGAAATTCCGATTATAAACAGCATCATTCCTCCTATAAACACACTGAAGAAGATGTTCTCCACGACTCTTGAGCACGTGAGTGGAATCGAGATTGTCAATTCAATGAGTCCGATACTGGAGACACTGGGGGAAATACAGCAGCAGGTTCCCTTGATCATTGATCAGCTAATGATGATGGAAAGTCAACCTGACGAAATAGGAGCAAAAGTCGACAGGAGAAAGGAATTGACCGAAATTCTGGAGTCATTGGAAGTTGCCTCGCAACTGACCACCGTATTTTTTGATATTTCGACAATTTTGGAAAAACAGGAACGTAAGATTGGTGGAACAACCATAAACGATTCCGTCCTCATCGCAAAATTAGAGGAAGTGAGAGAAAGTCTGGGTTCCACCACTGTCGCTCTAGGCAATCTTCCAATAAAACTAGACCTAAATGATGACGACATAATCAACGAGTTGGCCCAGTTGAGTGCACCGTTGATCAATTTTCAAAAAGAGTTGAATAAACGACACAATTTAGAGGAAGAAGAAGTTCTCCAGGGACTAAGAGAGCCGATTGGGCGGATACGAACCATCATTGAGAATCTTGCCCAAGGAATAGAAAAACAGGAGAAAGTATTGTTGATCCTAGGTTTATTGGGTGACATCGAAGAAAATATCCTTGTACAAAGTTCAGGGGTTTTACCTATTCTTGAAAGTGAAGAAATCGATCTAGAGAAGGTGGAAGAGGTGACGAATTCGGAATTAAACGAAATGTTCCAAAAATCAATGGACCGTGAGAAAATGATCGAAATCGAACCGACAGATATTAATGATGCTTTCTCTGAAGCAGTTGCTGGTGAATTTGCCGAAGCAGCTAAACAATTAGCATCGTCTAAAATAGCCGCTAGGGACAATCAATTCGCTGATTCATCAGTAGTTGCAGAATCACAAAAATCATATGCTGGAGAAATAGAAGTAAAATTAACGGAATCAGACGTTTGTCCAGAAGGCAAAAAACTTCAAGAAGCTAAAATTGTTCAACAAGCTGATCAGGAAGAAATCACCAATCTTCCATCGATCCACACGTCGATGGAACTAACCGAAATTGAAAAAACTCAAGAAACTCCCATCGCTGAAGTCTCCGAATTAGCCCAAAAACCAAATGTCTATAATGTTGGAAGAATCGAAGATGTTTCGCAATTAGAAGATATTTCACCAATAAAAGCAACGAACATTGAAGAGATATCGCAGGAAATTAATAAATTAACCCAAATATCTGAAAGTAGAGAGAGTCATAACATTCCCGATCAGCCGAAAGTACTCCAAATGGGTGATTCTGATGAAATTACGAGAACCGAAGAACTCGAGAGTCTGGACGAGGATTCGATTTCCAAACAGTATGCGACTAGAGTTCAGGAATTGGCGAAAACGTTGCAAATAGCCGCCGAACAAACGGAACATTTTGATGATTCATTGCTCTCAAGTCTGAAGGACAGTAAAGATATTTTGAATTTTAAACTACAGGAATTGCAGGAATCTTCCGATTCTATGAAAATGGAATGTGTGGATGTTATGCAGAGAGAAGAACTGAAAGAGCTGAGGGAAATTGATCAAGACTCGGGTTTAATCGATGAATATGAAACCAAAACGGAAAGAGGATTAGGTTCTGAAGTATCATTGCAGGAAGCGGTGAATATAACGGATTCACCACAGGTTTTAAAAATGCCAATTGATGAAGATATTTCTTCGTTATCTGAAGAAGTTGTGGTAATTGATAGAGAGACAAAGGATCAGATAGCAATGATGGAAGTTGTTCAGGATTTGTCGACAATTGATTCTTCAAGACCGGAAGTGTTGAAAATGGGAAAAGTGGAGCAGGAGAATGGAGGAAGGATGGAGGAAGTTCAGAAGAGTCAAGATGATCAGGAATTGAAGCAATTTGATGGAGAAGAACTGGTAGTTGGTGGAAATGAAAAATTACTCTCGGGAGCAATTGGAGTTAAGCAGGAAATTTTAGATTTGGCTCAAACGGAAGTTTCTGGAGAACTTGATGAAGCAGCAGGATCTTTAGGTCTAGATAAAATGGGAATTGCTGAAGATGTCAAGGAAACGATACATTTGGAATTAGATAAAATGTCTGCAACTGTGAATCAAGAAGATTTATTAGTTGGTGATGAACGAAGAAAGGATAACAAGGAATCAGCTGAAACTTCTGATCCATTAGTTGTTACAGCAACTGCAGAATATCAAGAAAAAAATAAAGAATCGAAACAATCAGAATCAGCTGAAATATCTGCTCCATCAGCTGATGCAGCAGACCATCAAGAAGAAGATAACACAAAATTGAAACAAGCAGAATCAGCTGAAACATCTTCTCCATCAGCAGTTGCAGAAGATCAAGCAAAAGGTAACGAATCGAAACAATCAGAATTATCAGAAATATCTGTTCAATCAGCTGATGCAGCAGTAGCTGCAGCAACAACAATTCAAAAAGAAGATATCAAGAAATCAACACAATTAGAAGCAGAACAAGCAGCAGCTAAAACATCATCAACTGAAGCACAAGAAGCTTCATCAATCGACACACTAACAGAATCACCAAAAATTACAGAACCACCAAACATTTACAATGTTGCCAAAGCGACAGAATCTTCAAAAATGGAGGAAGCAGATTCTTTAACGGAAAATTTGCCCGAAGCTAAAACTCTTCAGGCAGTTGTTGATTCAACAACGAGTCTAGAAATTGCAAAAGATTTACTAAAACCAAACGTTTTGCAGTCTTCGTCAATCAATGAAGCTATAACCGAAGATATGTCAAAGGAATTAAGAGAATTGTCAGAAAGAGAAGAAATCTTAAACCTAGCAGAAGAGAAACTAGAGAAAATCAAATCAACCGCTCGTACAGAATTACCGGAAGTGTACAGTATGGCAAAAAGTAAAGATATCTCCCAATTGGAAGAAGAAGAACCAAAAACTTTAGAACCAATCGACCAGGAATCAGAAAATCTGACCGAATTAGATGTTTCCGAAACATATTTGAGAGGAAACCAACTGATCTTCAATAAGCCAAACGTGTTCCAAATGGAAAACATCGAAGAAATATCAACAAGTGAAGATCTACAAAGTATAACTGAAGCAACTTTGTCTAAACAAGCACAAGAATTTGAAGAATCGGAAAAAACTGTTCAAATCGGTGCTGAACAAACGGAACAATTTAGAGATTCACTTGCTGAAAATTTGGACACTCAACCAGATTTGAAAGAAAATTTAATTGAAATCGTAGAATCTGAAGGAACCGATTTCGTAAATATTCTCAAAGAACCACAAATTTTACAGAAAGAAGAAATAACAGAGCTCTCTGAATTTGATCAAACGGGAATAATTACTGATGAAAGTTCCATTGAGGGAGAGGAGGGAAAAATTTTAGAAACAGTTTCCTCGCACGAAAAATTCGAATTAATTGGTGCGCCAATTGTTTTGCAAATGGCAGTTGGTGACGATATTTCTTCACTGTCGGAAGAAATCTCAACTATGACGACTAAAGACGATTCAACCTTTCATGAAGCGATGGAACAAGAAGAAGTGTTTGACATCTTGGATAAACCACAAGTTCTCCAAATGGCAATAGCAGAAGAAAGTGATCAGAGTTTTAGGGAAATTAACGAGCAAATGTTGACGAAATCTGTTGAAGAAGGTGTCGCTTCAATTGAAGAAATACCGGATGTTTTGAGTGTGGCAAATATGGAAGAGGCTAAAATTGAAGAAAGTGGTCTCGCTTCTGATATCGTTTCTACTGAAGAATTGCAGGAAAATTCGAAGGTCGCAAATATCGAAGAAGCTAAGGCTGAAGAAAATGGTATCGCTTCTACTGAAGAAATACCGGAAGTATTGAAGGTCGCAAATATCGAAGAAGCTAAAACTGAAGAAACTGGTACTGCTTTTGGCATCGCTTCTACTGAAGAAAAAGCGGAAGTTTTGAGTCTCGCAAATATCGAAGAAGCTAAAACTGAAGAAACTGGTATTGCTTCTAGTGAAGAAATACCGGAAGTATTGAAGGTCGCAAATATCGAAGAAGCTAAAACTGAAGAAACTGGTACTGCTTTTGGCATCGCTTCTACTGAAGAAAAAGCGGAAGTTTTGAGTCTCGCAAATATCGAAGAAGCTAAAACTGAAGAAACTGGTATTGCTTCTACTGAAGAAAGAGCAGATGTTTTGAATCTTGTAAACATTAAAGAAGCTAAAACCGATGAAGTTGGTAACGCTTCTATTGAAGAAAGACCAGAAGTTTTGAATCTAGCAAATATCGAAGAAACTAAAATGAATGAAGCTGAAAGTAAAGAAGCTACAAGTGCAGAAACTGGTATCGCTTTCACTGAAGAAATGCCAGAAGTTTTGAACCTCGCAAATATCGAAGAAGTTAAAATTAAAGAAGCTGAAATTCAAGAAGTTGAAATTAAAGACACTGAAGATGCTGAAGCTAAAGAAGTTGGTACTAAAGATGCTGAAATTAAAGAAGCTGATACTAAAGCTGCTGAAATTCAAAAAGCTGATACTAAAGATGCTAAAATTAAAGAAGCTAAAATTAAAGAAATTGTAGATTCATCGAAAAAAGAAACTAAAGACATTCATCAAATGGAAGAAGCAACAACAAAAGAAATTACAGATGATGAATCAAAAGATACGGAAGTAAGGCGAGAAATCTCCGAAGAGAAGATACAAATTCCAAAGGAACTGATCATCAAAGTGAGTAACAATCTGAACGAAGTTAAGCAACAAATAACGAACATTGTAGAAGAATTCGAACAAAGACCAGTAACAACTCCCTCATTGTCAGTCTCACAATTAGCAACCGCAATCGAAATGTTAAGGAGAACAGTTTCGAATATTTCTACAGAATTTGCAACAACCGCCGAAGAGTTTTCAAAGTCCGACTATGAAGCAGAATTCAGTGGTGAAGAGTTGTGTGAAATTAACGTCAACGAAATTACGAGCGAATTAACAAAAATGCTGAAACCGTTAATGAAAGTTAGCGAAGCTTTGTCAGCAACACAAGAGTGTGGCGCTCCCGAATTGGTACTTCTCAACAAACTCAACAATCCAATTGAAAATATAAAACAAAATATCGTCAAATTGTTGATAGAATCTAAAATTGAATCATCATCGATAATCACTCTGACTCCAATGATTCAAGTTCTAGAGACTATCGAGAAGGAAATACCGCTCGCTCTAGATGAAGTGAAGTACAAATTGGAGATTGTGAATGTTCTGCATAATGTTATGAGACCATTGGATGTTGTCAAGGAGAGAATGAATGATCTAGACACTTCTGCTGAACGCACATTAGAAACGGATGTGGCTAATATTCTCGTGGGACCGACAAATTATTTTCAACGTGTTCTTGCTAATCTTGTGGAGAAATTTGAGGATGGAAATCATTCAGACGAACGGATGCGAAATGCAGTGTTGAAGCTTCATGGATTGGTGGAACCATTGTTTGAATTTCACAGTACATTGTCAGTTGTTAGGAGTAGTCGAAGAAGTTCGGTGATGGAAACGGAATTACTGGAGAAGAGGAAGAATGTTATTCTTCGATCAATTGAGGGTTTGAGTAATTCTTTGGGGGAAATAATCGAGAGTGTTGAAGGAAATGGAAGAAATGGTGATGTTGATGCACTTTTGGATTCGTTGATTACTTTGAATGCGGCTATGTCATCTGTTCAACGACATGTTTGGTATGATGTTGATTTTAATATTTAAATACTTAATTTTATTTCCAATTCTGTTCAAATTTTAACTCTGATTCTAATTATGATTCTGTTATTATTAATTTAATTAGAATTAGAATCAGAACTAAAATAATAATTACAAACTAATTTTCAATAAGTAAAAAAATCCTTTATAATAAAGATTAATTATGATTTCAGCAAAGCGGAGTACAGCAGAAGAGTCAGTTGCATTGGAACACTTCAGACTAGAATAACACCCGCACTGAATGAACTCTTAGGCACAGTATCAACACTCCAGGAGAATCTTGATCAGGAAACTTTTGATATTGTCTCAAATCCACTAGAGACTCTTCAAAAACAACTTCAAATAGCTCAAACGCAGTTGCATGAAACTTCTGATCAACATCTCGATGAGGAAGCAATTGTCGAAGGTTTCATCTACCCGTCTGATAGACTTCTCTCATCCCTCAATGTTTTGAGAGAAAATCAACAAACTACTGAAATAAAAGAAGATTCTTTGCGTTTATTGCAAACCCTACAGGAAGCTGTGGTAAATTTTGAATCATCATTGTCCACATTGCACAAAGAACTCATCACTGACAGTGAGAGTCAACAATTGTCAAAAGCTGAAACCCTAGGTGCTGTTCTCGTACCCCTGAAGAGTATACACTCGACAATTGGATCAATTATCAACGAGAGTGGAAAGAGTATTCAAACGGAAGCAAAAGACAATGGAGCAGATTCCAAAAGTGAAAAGATTCCAAAAGATGAAGACCAGACTCAAAAAGAAGAAAGTACCTCACTTCCGACTGTATTCACGACCGTTGAGACAATTATCGACGAATGTATCGAAATATCGAATTTGCAAACTGAAGCCTTGCTGGAAGTTGCGAGAGCTATTCCAAAAGCGGAAGTGAATGAGAGTCGATTGAACGTTGTTAAGGAGCAAACAGCTACACTGCATGATGAGGAGTCTAAAGGAGTGATTTTTGAGGAGTCAGGAGAAATCAAGTTTGATGAAAAATCAAAAGAAGAAAAATTAAATATTCATCAAGCTTTGATAGTGGAGACAGCAGACATTTCAGAAGAAGGATCATCAATGCAGAATTTGGACAGAAAGGAGAGTCTTGTCGCATTTTGGTCTCTAATGGACGAACCACTAAATGCACTCAAGGAATCAATTGCCACAATCATTGACGAGCAGGTGAATTTGGAGGGAACTGGAAAAATTGATGAAGCAAAAAGTGAAATGATCCTACAATCTGAGGTAGTTCAGCAATTAACTGAACTGCAATCGTCAATAGCTGCTATTCAGGAATTGACTCTATCGGAAGCTGACCGATCGGAAGAGGTCACTTGGCAGGAGGAGAGTTTTCCTGCTTTGCAAAATTTAGCGAAAGCTTTGGAGAAGTTGGGAGAACATTTACCAGTGATGGAGACAATCGAAATTGAAGAAGTAGCTTCTAGCTTGGCAGATGATACAGTGACGGCTGATAAATTGAAGACATTGGTGCAACCTCTTCAGGAATTGAGAGAATCACTTGCACTATTAGTGGAAGATAATGTATTTCTAGAACAGGAATCAGAGAGTGTGGATGAATTATCGCCTATGAAACAAGAAACGGTGGAAATTGTTATCGAAGATGAAAATAAATTGGTTGCTGAAGAAATTATATCTAAATTCAAAGTGGAAGAAAGTATTCAGAAGAAGGAAGAAGAACGAGATGAAGGCCAAAGAGAGATTGATGATGAGGTGGTAAAACGAGTAAAAGAAGAGGAGAATTTGAAGCAGAAGGCTGAAGAAAAAATTATGAAGGAGAAGAAAGAAGAAGAAGCAGAAGTAAAAGAGGAAAGAAAAGAAGAAGAAGTAGAAGTTAAACAGATTAGAGAGAAAAAGGAATTAAAAGAAGAAATTGAGAAAATGAAAGAAACTGACGAAGAGCAATTGAAAAAAGTACAAGAAGACAAAGAAAAAGTAGACAAAGTACAAGTACAAAAAGAAGAAAAAATAAAAGACGAAGAAAAGCAGAAAAAAGATCAAGAAGAATTGAAAACTGTGGACGGTGAACAGAGTCTAAAGCAGGAAGAAGTGATAAATAAGAAGAATGAAGAAGAAAGAAAACAAAAACTCGAAGGAGAAATTATAAAGAAAGAAGAACAACTACTAATGAAGGAAAAAGAAGAACAAGAAAATGAAAAAGAAGCAGTAAACAAACAAGAGATAGAAACAAAGAAGAAGATAGAGGAAGAATTGAAAATTCGTGAAGAAGAGGATCGTATAGAAAAAGAAAAAGAAGAAAAGGAACGTGAAGCAGAAGAGAAAAAAGTTGAGGCTGAGAAGAAAGAAGAAGAGGACAAATTAAAGAAAGAACAAGAGCGTGAAGCAGAAGAAAAAAGAATTGAAACTGAGAAGAAAGAAGAAGAGGAGAAATTAAAGAAAGAACAAGAACGAAAAGAAGAAGAGGAAAGAATTGAAGCTGAAAAGAAAGAAGAAGAGGAGAAATTAAAGAAAGAACAAGAACGTAAAGAAGAAGAGGAAATAATTGAAGCTGAGAAGAAAAAAGAAGAAGAGGAACGGTTAAAGCAAGAACAAGAACGTGAAGAAGAAGAAAAAAGAGTTAAACGTGAGGCGAAGAAGAAAAGAGAAGAAGAGAGATTGAAAAAAGAACAAGAGCTTAAAGAAGAAGAGGAAAGAATTGAAGCTGAGAAGAAAAAAGAAGAAGAAGAACGTTTAAAGAAAGAAAAAGAACGTATAGAAGAAGAGGAACGATTGAAGAAGGAACAAGAAATTAAAGAAGATGAAGAACGATTAAAGAAGGAACAAGAACTTCAAGAAGAAGAAAGATTAAAACGCGAAGAAGAGAAGAGACAAGAAGAAGAGGAAATCAAACGTCAGGAGGAAGAGCAACGATTAAAGGAAGAACAAGAACGTAAAAAAGAAGAAGAAAGACTTGAAAAGGAGGCTGAGGAGAAAAGAAAAGATGAGGAACGTATAGAGAAAGAAGAAGAACTCAAGATAGAAGAGGAAAAAATGAAGCGCGAGACAGAGAAAAAGAGAGAAGAAGAACTACTAGCAAAAGAAAAAGAAGAGGAGGAACGATTAAAGAAGGAAAAAGAATGTATAGAAGAAGAACGATTGAAGAAGGAACAAGAAATCAAAGAAGAAGAAGAACGATTAAAGAAAGAACAAGAAATAAAGGAAGAAGGAGAAAGATTAAAGAAAGAACAAGAAATCAAGGAAGAAGAAGAAAGATTAAAGAAAGAACAAGAAATGAAGGAAGAAGAAGAACGACTAAAGAAAGAGCAAGAAATCAAAGAAGAAGAGGAACGGTTAAAGAAAGAACAAGAACTTAAAGAAGAAAAGGAAAGAATTGAGGCTGAGAACAAAAAAGAAGAAGAGCGTCTAAAGAAGGAAGAAAAACTTAGAGAAGAAGAAGAAAGATTGAGAAAAGAACAAGAATGCAAAGAAGAAGAAGAAAGGTTAAAACGTGAGTCAGAGAAAAGAAAGGAAGAAGAGGAACAATTGAAAAAAGAACAAGAGCGTAAAGAAGAAGAGGAAAGACTTGAGGCAGAAAAGAAAAAAGAAGAACAGGAACGTTTAAAGAAAGAACAAAAGCTTAAAGAACAAGAAGAAGAAAGATTAAGAACAGAAAAAGAACGTAAAGAAGAGGAAAAAAGAATTGAACGTGAGGCTGAAGAGAAAAAACAGGAAGAAGAACGATTAAAGAGAGAGCTAGAGCGTAAAGAAGAAGAGGAACGATTAAAGAAGGAAAAAGAACTTAAAGATGAAGAGGAACGATTAATGAAAGAAAAGGAACTTAAAGAAGAAGAGGAACGATTAATGAAAGAAAAGGAACTTAAAGAAGAAGAGGAACGATTAATGAAAGAAAAGGAACTTAAAGAAGAAGAGGAACGAATCAAACGCGAGGCAAAGAAAAAGAAAGAGGAAGAGGAACGATTGAAAAAAGAACAACAGCGTAAAGAAGAAGAACGATTAAGAAAGGAACAAGAACTTAAAGAAGAAGAGGAAAGAATTAAAGCTGAGAAGATAAAAGAAGAAGAGGAACGTTTAAAGAAAGAAAAAGAACAAGAAGAGGAAAGATTGAAGATAGAACAAGAACTTAAAGAAGAAAAGGCAAGAGTTGAGACAGAAAAGAAAAAAGAAGAAGAGGAACGTTTAAAGAAAGAACAAGAGCTTAAAGAGGAGGAGGAACGCGTAAAGAAGGAACAAAAGCGCAAAGAAGAAGAGGAGCGCTTAAAGAAAGAACAAGAACGTCTGGACGAAGAGAATCGATTAAAGAAGGAGCAAGAACTCAAAGAAGAAAATGAAAGAATTGAGGCTGAAAAGAAAAGAGAAGAAGAGGAGCGTGTAAAGAAGGAAAAAGAGCGTATTGAAGAAGAGGTGCGATTGAAAAAAGAACAAGAACTGAAAGAAGAAGAGGAAAGAATTAAAGCTGAAAAGAAAAAAGAGGAAGAGGAAAGGATTGAAGCTGAAAAGAAAAAAGAAGAAGAGGAGCGTTTAAAGCAAGAACAAGAACGTAAAGAAGAAGAAAAAAGAGTTAAACGTGAGGCAAAGAAGAAAAGAGAAGAAGAAGGGAGATTGAAGAAAGAACAGGAACGTAAGGAAGAAGAAGAAAGAGTTGAGGCTGAGAAAAGGAAAGAAGAAGAGGAACGTTTAAAGAAGGAACAAGAACTCAAAGAAGAAGAAAAACGTTTGAAATTAGAACAAGAACGTAAAGAAGAAGAAAGGCTTAAACTTGCTGAGAAGAAAAAAGAAGAAGAAGAGCGATTGAAGAAAGAACAGGAACGTAAGAAAGAAGAAGAAATAATTGCAGCTGATAAGAAAAAAGAAGAGGAACGTTTAAAGAAGGAAGAAGAACACAAAGAAGAAGAAAACAGGTTGAAGAAAGAACAAGAACGTAAAGAAGAAGAGGAAAGAATTGAAGCTGAAAAGAAAAAGGAAGAAGAGGAACGTTTGAAGAAAGAGCAAGAACTCAAAGAAGAAGAGAAAAGACTCAAACGTGAGGCAAAGAAGAAGAAAGAAGAAGACGACCGATTAAAGCAAGAACAGGAACGTAAGAAAGAAGAGAAAAAAGTTGAGGTTGAAAAGAAAAAAGAAGAGGAAAGAGTTAAGCTTGAGGATGAGAAAAAGAAAAAAGAAGAGGAACTAAAACGTCAAGAAGAAGAGGAACGATTGAAGAAAGAAAAAGAACAGAAAGAAGAAGAGGAAAAACTCGAAGCCGGGAAGAAACAAGAAGAAGAGGAACGTTTAAAGAAAGAACAACAACGTAAAGAAGAAGAAGAAAAATTAAAACTTGAAGCTAAGAAAAGGAAGAAGGAAGAAGTAGAGGAACTTAAACGCCGAGAGGAAGAGAAGTGTTTAAAGAAAGAAGAACAATTGAAACTTGAATCCGAAAAAAAGAAAAAAGAGAAAGAAGAGTCACCAAAAAAAGAAGAACAAGAACAACTAGAATCCAAGACTGTCAATAAGAAGAAAGATGCAAAGGAAAAAGTCAGAAGAAAATCAAAGGATCAGAAACGCAAAGGTTCTGCAGAAGCACTGAAAGAAGAAACTGAAAAAACAATTAAAGCCAAAGATAATGGTTTGAAAGATGATGTTGAGCAAAAGGAGAGTTTAGCAGACAAAACTCCAGCAGATGATCAATCCATCATTAAGGATACTAAAAAACCTGAAGAGGAAGTTCCAGAAAAAGATAAACCAAAAATTGAAGAAACAAAGAAAACCAAACGTAAGGCATCCTTGAAGCAATCAAAAATTGAAAAAAGCAGTAAAGTCGAAGAAAAATCTCAAACTACCGAAAATGGAGAACAAAATGGATCACAAATTGAAACAAAAACTGATGATTCAAAAATATCAACAACTACAGATACTGAAGTACCTAAACAAAAATTAAGACGATCCTCAAAACAATCGAATCAAGAGGAAATTGTCTCTTCAGAGAAAATGGAAAAATCTCAAATTGAGAATGGAGCCAGTACAAAAACAATAAAATCTTCAACAAAAGAAATGCGTCGAAGAAGTAGCACAAAAACATCATCTATTGATGATTCTCAAGACTCTGGACTCAGTAAACAACAAACTGATAAACCCAGGATAACAGATGATCACGAACGAAAACGTCTGTCAGATTATCAATCCGATGATTCTTCTTCGAATACGATAACTTTTGGTCGAGAGGAAAAATCATCAGCTAGGGAGAGGATCAGACAGGAGCCGGAAAGATATTCCAGAACTGATTTCAGTTGTTCTGAAAGGATCACTCCTTCAGCCTCCTTCAGGAGCACGACGACTTATTCAGAGTACTCAGCAACGGTACATTCGAGGCAAAGTAGAGAAGATTATTCCACTCTTCGTCCAGCGGTTGTTCAACGAAATAAATCCTACGACAGGGAACGTTCAAGATCATCAAAATATTATGAATCACCAATCAGTTCCTCGACATCGTTTCTAAGACCCACTGAACGTTCCATTTATGTTTCACCCACTGTTCATTATACCCGCAGAAGACCTGGTAGCGTCAGTCCTAGTTTAATTCCGGAAATTGATTCGTCAGCCTATTATTTATCAACTGAAGGAAGTTGCACACCAGAGGTAGGAAAATTGATGATAACTCTGATGAATTGAAAAATAATCATCAAAAACAAAAAAGAACCGTCTTTTCTGTTTTTGATGATGTTTTCCAAAAACTTTGGGAACAATTTTGAAATTTCGAAATGATACCAAGATAGCAAGTAATCTTGCAGTAATCTTGGTGAAAGCTTGCCCCAAGATTACATCAAGATTACCTACTGTCTAGTTTATTGGAATTTGAACTTATCTCCATTTTTCAGAAAAGCTCCATCGATCGAGCAAAGTGTCCCTTTTTCTGTACAAAATTAACGAATCGAACAGTGGCCGAGGGTTCGAGATTGAGATTAACTTGCACGGTGATTGGTCAACCGGATCCTGATGTTCATTGGACGAAGAATGGCGAGAAGATTCGACCTGGAAGTCGTGAGCGGATCAAGTTGGAAAATGGATTGGCAATTTTGGAAATAAATTCAGTTCTTCCTGAGGATTCTGGATGTTACGTTTGTGTCGCGAAAAATTCTCATGGCCAATCAATCAGTGAGGCTGTGGTGAGGATTTACGCCGCGTTCGAAGCCATACCATTGCCTCCAACTTTTACAAGCTCCATAAAAGGTAATTTGTTTGTTTAATCTTGTTTCGATGATAACATGATTTTTAGAGTTTAGCCTTACTATTTTGTTACCACTGCTTGATGATCATCTGATCATTAATGATCAACTGATAAATAATGATTAACTGATGAGAATTGATCAAAGGATCAGCGTTGATTAATTGATCATGTATCAGCTATTGTTAATCTGGTGGATTTTAGAAGGTACTGATCATTGTTAATCACTTGATCAATTAATGATTATAATATAATGATCATGACTTGATCAGAAACAGGTGAATCACTAATAAACAAGTAAATTAGCTATTGGTGATCAGCCAATGTATTCTAGAAGACACTTGATCATCACTAATCACAAGTAATAATCAGAAATAGGATCAGAATCAGCTGAATCAATAATGATCAAATGAATCAGCTATTAATGATCAATTGATGATGATTGACGGATTGTTGCAAACACTTAATCATTGCTATCACAACTGATCATTATTTAATCAGAAATAGCTAAATCAATAATAAACAAGTTGATCAACTTGATCACTATCCATTCGAGCAGAAAAAATTAATATTTTAAAAGATAATTTTAATTTTTTTTAAAGATAAAAATTGAATACTTGACGATAATCATTTTTTTGAGGAGAAACTAAATTTGTCCACAGATACTTATAGATTCTCAGATCATGAATTGATCCTGGAATGCAGAGTTCGAGGACAGCCAACGCCAACTATAACGTGGTTGAAGGATGACATTGAATTGCGAGGAAATCGTTACAATCAAACTTTCCTTGCTGATGGAATTTGCCGTTTGAAAATTACAAATCCAGATGCATCAGACAGTGGTGAATATGTTTGTCGTGCTGACAATGATGTACGAAAGGATCAAATTCGTCATATTGTTCATTTTGAAGGTAGATTCTTCTTTTCGTTGCTCGATTTCATTTTCTCTCTGCTTTCTTCTTTATTCTTCTTTTTTGTCTCCATTTTTTCATTTTTTTCCTTTCTCCTTTTTATTCTCTTCTCTTATTTTTCCTTCTTCTT
Source organism: Leptopilina syphax (assembly GCA_032872505.1). NCBI lineage: Eukaryota > Metazoa > Arthropoda > Insecta > Hymenoptera > Figitidae > Leptopilina > Leptopilina syphax. The sequence continues at coordinate 42,404,479 of CM065469.1, forward strand.
CTTTTCCCTTTTCTTCGTTTTTTCCTTTTCCTTCTTATTTTCTTCTTTTTCTTTCTCTATTTTATTATCTTCTTAGTTCTTTCTCCCTTTTCTTTTCTTCCCTATTTTTAATTTATTCCTCTTTTTTTTCCCTTTTCTTTTTTTCTTTCTTTTTATTTTCTTCTTTTTTCCCTCTTCTTCTTTATTTATTCTTCTTCTTTTTGTCTCTATTTTTTGCCTTTTTTTCTTCCTCCTTCTTATTTTTTTCTTCTCTCTTTTCTTTCTTTTTATTTTCTTCTTTTTTTTCCCTCGTCTTCTTTTTATATTCCTCTTTATTCAGTCTCTATTTTTTCTTTTTCCTTTTTATTTTCTTCTTTTTTCGTCTTTTTCTTATTTCTCTTTTTTTCTTCTTTCTTTTGTTCTTTTTATTTTCTTCTTTTTTCTTTCTTCTGTTTCTTTTTCTTCTTTTTTTCTCCCTCGTCTTTTTATATTCCTCTTCATTCCGTCTCTATTTTTTCTTTTTTCTTTTTATTTTCTTCTTTTTTCGTCTTTTTCTTATTTCTCTTTTTTATTGTCGTCTTTCTTTTTATTTTTTCTTTCTGCTTTTTTTCTTCTTCTTCTTTTCTCTCTGGTCTTCTTTTATTATTCTTCTTTTCTCCAACTCCGGTTTTCCATTTTTTCTTTCTTCCTTTTTATTTCCTTCTTTTTTCTTTCTCCTGTCTTTCTTTTTCTTTCTCTGTTTCATTTTCTTGATTTTTCTTATCTTTTTTCTTTTCTTTGTTTTTTCTTCCTTTTTACTTTCTTTTTTTTCTTTCTCCTTTCTATCTTCTTCTTTCTCTGTTTTATTTTCTTCTTTTTTCTTTCTCTTTCTTATATTTTTTCTTTTCTTTGTTCTCCTCTTCCCATTCTTCTTTCTTTTTCCATTTTTTTCTTCTCCTTATACTTTGATACCTTTATATTTTACAATTTTGATAGCTTCATCAGTTTTGAAAAATTCGTCCAATAAAAATTAAAATGTGATGTAGAATATAAAAATGCGGAAAAGTAATGAAAATAATTTTGAATGAAGGTCACGAGCAACGATTCACGAGCGCACGGGAACGTATTCTGTTTGACGATAGGAATCGAACTTCCACTAGAGAGATTGGTCGACGTCCATGTTTCTCCAGTCATCTCATGGATCACAGTGTTCCGGTCGGTGGTACCATTGCCTTACAGGTTGAAGTTGGAGGTAAATTTTTTTGATTCAATTTTTCTTTTTTAGAATTAATAAAATTAATGAATTTTTTTAATTACTTAATTAATTTTCTGATTCATAATCAGGAACGCCAGCACCAAAAGTAACGTGGTTACGTCGTGATGAGGAGAGGAGAGAAAGATCTTTATGTTCAAAATTCCGTACATTTACGGAGTCGGGTGTTCATACGTTAATTTTACCGGAGGCATCGGAATCGGAAGCTGGAACTTACGTTTGCAGGGCGTCGAATGCCTTTGGTCAGACGGACACAATTGCTAATGTTGAAGTCCTTGGTCCAACGAAGTTCGACGCTAATGGAAAACCCGCAATGTTCATTTCTCGACCCGCTGAGAAGACAATTTCTGCTGTTGTCGGCGAAGACGTTTCTGTTTCGTTCAGATTGTCAGGAGTTCCAAAACCACGTGGTGGGTTTTTTTATTTTTAAAAATAAATGGTTTTGGACTTTCTCTTTTTATTTTTCTCCTTTTTTGATTCAATTTTTTTTGGCTTTGTTGGCAAAGCGCAAAAAAAGTTTTTATTTTTCTTATCCTCCCTATTCTTGTCTTTCTTCTTCTTTTTCTTTTCTTCTACTTCTTCTTCTCCTTCTCTATTTACTTTTATTTGACAATTTTCCTTTACTGTTTCTTTTTTTGTTATCTTTTCTCTTCTTCTTCTTCTTCTTCTTTCCTCTTTTTTTTTCTTCTTTCCCTCCATGTATTTTTTTATTCAGTAAATTTATTTTCATTTATAGTTTTAGTTCGCTCATTTTCCCCTTCTTCTTTCCTTATATTATCAATTTTTTTATTCGCAAAATTCATTTTCCTTTATCGTTTTGCTATTCTCCCTTCACTTATTTTTCTTCTTCTTTTTTTTCTTCACATCTATCTCTTCTTTATTCTCAAGATTTATTTTTTTATTGTTTTTTCATTTCTTCCTTTCACCATTTTCTTTCTTTTCTTATCCTTCTTCCCCTCTATTCATTTTATTATTTCCAAAATTTATTCTTGTTTCTCAATTCTTTTTTTTCGTTACCTTCTACCTTTTTTCTTCTTCCCCTTTATTTTTATTTATTCCCAAAATTTATTTTCCTTTATTGTTTCACTATTCTTCCTTTTCTTATTTTTCTTCTTCTATTTCCTCTAACTCTTTCATAATGAAAATTTCTTTTTGCTTTCTAATTAAGTTTAATATTTTATTTTCTATTTTATTTCCTACTTTATTTTAATTTTAATTTTTTTGGTACTTTAATTTTTTAATTTTATTAATTTTATTTTTCTATCTATTTGTTTAATTATTTATTTTCTATTTTTTTATGTATATTAAGATTAAAAAAATTAAATTAGGGTAATGATGAAAATTTCACTACTAAAAGTAAAAAAATTATAACTTTTAAAAATGAAAAATTGTAATATAGTTACTTTTCAAGAAATGTTTAAACATATGTAAAAATGATAAATTATCTTCATGTCGTAGTAACGTGGATGAAGGGATTACGAGACATCACTAATGGACCGAGATCATGTAAAGATAATGTTGACGATTATGTTCGAATCACTCTCAGCAGAATTATTCCCGCCGATGAAGGTACTTATTGTATTTTGGCAAAAAATCGTTACGGATGTGATAGAGCATTTTTTTCAATCAAGGTATGTTTCTTCATATTTCACTTTCGTTTAAAAATTATTAATAAAAGTATACCTATTTTATTAATTGCATAAAAATGTTTAAAATATTTTTAGCAATTAATTATAGGTTTAAATTTTTTTATGTACTTAATTACAAATTCAATTTTTATTACTTAACTGCAGACTGATTTTTTTTACTAGTTGAATATAAATTTATTTATTTCCTAAATGCTGTTTAAATTTTTTTTAGTAATCTTAATTATATAGTAATTAATTATATCTTAATTATGTAGTAAATAAATTATTCAATTTATTTACTAATTGAATACAGATTAAATTTTGTTGCTTATATGTAGGTTTAATTTTTTTTAAATATAGATTTCATTTTTCTGTCAGTTAATTTTTGTTTAAATATATATATATTTTTTAAACAAGAAAAAATATTTAATTTGTTTATACTATGCAAAATATAATTTAAAAATTTCAAAGATTTACTATTTTAAAATTTGGACTTACGATTTGTGATGATTTAAGGTGAAGCAAAGAGCGAGATCACTGACGCCGACGTTCTTAAGTGACATTGGAAATCATCTGTCGGAACATGAAAATGAAGAAGTATCTATGAACATAAAAGGTAAATTGATTTTTAAACAATTTTACAAAAAAGTAAAAATTTTAATCTTATAATAATTTTCAATTTCAATTTTAATTTTCTTCATAAATTGAAAATTTTTTTTTGGTTTATAAATATATTTTAAAAATTTTTATTTTTCTAAATATTTATTTCTCTAAATGGTGAACATTTTCAGCAATCGATAATTTAATAACATTATTAATATTATTAATATTATTAATATTATGATTATTATAAATATTATTAAATAATATTAATATTTTTAAAAAATATTATTATTTATTCAAAATTTTTACAAATTTATCAAATTCTTTACTTTTAATTTATTCAATTGATTTTTATATTTTGCGATAATATAATTTATATTTTTTATTTCACATTCTGAGAGAATGGAAATTCGCTCAAAATATCTTTCGTTAGTTTATTTTTTGCAAATCGAAGTTCACGATTAGAAAAAAAAATGCTCGCGAAAAAGCATGCGAGTGAGAAGTTATTTTGAAAATGCAATAATTGCTTTTACATTTGAAGTGGCTTAAAATTTATTAGTATTCGCGAGAATGAGAAAAGTAGTGTGTGTGTAACATATAGAAAGAGCAATAAAAATAGCATAATAAACAAGAAAATTTTCACGCATAAACCCACCTACATTCTGAATTCAAAAATGAACACAAACCGTTGGGTTATTTTTGAGTTTAGAGAGACTCTCCCCTGCTACTCTCATATCTCCGGTCACTTCATCGGTAGTGTTCCAAAATTGAAATTCAGTTCGAGAGTTGAAATACGCGCGGGTCCTATTTTCCCACGAGTAGTCAACTTATCTATCTATATGCAAGCGGTCTAATTTCATGCACTGCATTTAATCTTACATTGCGTGTTCTCTTAAATTTTATCGTTGAAAAATTTTTTTTTTTAATAAATTTTGCAAATTTAACATCGTTTTTATTGTTAAAAAAAATTATGAATATTCGTAAAGAAATTATTTCTTAATTGCGGTGAAAAACGAAAGAAAAAATTGATAATTATTTATTCGTAAATAAAATTAATAAATAAAATAATTAATTAAAATAGAAAATAATGAATAAAAATAGATGATAGTGAATAAAAATAGAAGTTAATAAATAAAAAGAAGATAATAAATGAAGAGATTATAAAAAGATACTAAATGAAAAGAGGCAGTAATAAATGAAAAGAGAAAATAAAAAATAAAAATAGAAAATTGTAAATAAAATAAATAAAAAATAGAATGTGTAAAAATAAAAAAAATTACAGATGAAAGTAATAAACAGTAAATAAAACACGTAAAAATAGTGGAAAAAGAATAAAAAAGATTTGAATGAAAAAAAAAATTATTAGAGAAAGTCATTATAAGAAGCAATTATTGAAAGGAAAAAAATTATTTGGAATTTTTGTATTAAAAAAATATATGAAAATTATCGAAAAAAATAGTGATGTTTCATGATGGATAATGAAAATAATCGTGAATCTATTAGTGATGAGAAGCAGAATTTAATCAAGCGACTTCGACTTTCGTGGTTTAATAGAGAATGTTCGAGTCAAGAATTGGTGGATTTTCAAGGTTTCGTATCTAATTTTTCAACTTTTATAAATATTTAAATAAAAAACGAAAAATTTTAAAAATGATATTTAGAGTAAAATTAGTCTCCTTTTTTTAAACATTTATTTACTTATTATAGTAGTAAATATTTTTAAAAAAGGAAACTAATTTAAATAAGTAAAGAAATAAAATTATTATTAATAATTATTAAACAACTAAATACGTAAAAGAATAAGTAAATAAATAAATATTCAAGAATTTTTAATTAATTTTAGTTTCAATTTTGTTTTTTTCGATTTAATTCTATTTAAAAAAAATGACTTCAATTATTTCTTTATAATAAATAACTTAAATTATACACTTTAAAAAATAGCTTAAAATTTTTATTACAATAAACATCTGAAATTATTTATTATAAAAATGATTTAAAATTTTTATTATAATAAATTATTTAAAATACCTATTTTATTAAATGAAATATGGATAAATACTAATAAATTAATATAAAATATTGAATAGTTCATTAAATAAATAAATAAGTGTTTAGAAATAATAATAAATTATTTTAATTATAATAATAATAAATATATTTTAAAACATCAGTTACAGAAAATGTTAAAAAATAATAAATTTACATTTTTCAATGTAGGTATGATATAATATTTATTAAGAGGTGATTCTTCAGTAGATTATATAACGAGATTTACTATGCAAGAATATTTTAAAAAAATATAATTAATTAAAAATTATATTAGCTACAAATATTTATTAACTGAAGAAGGTATTAACTAAAAATTTTAATAACTAAAAATTATTTTATCTAAAAAAAATTAAACTAAAAATTGTAATAACTAAAAATTATTTTATAAAAAAAAATTAAAGTAAAAAATTTTTTTTTTCAGATATTCCGGGACCAATTAGCAGCGAACCGATTGTTTTGGACAGTGGTAGAAATTGGCTGTCTTTGAGTTGGGGCAGAGCTGAACAAAGAGGTCCGGCTCCAATTGTTGGTTATAAAATTGAAGCCTGGTTACTTGGAGGTGAAGGTGGTGCAAGATGGGTGACGGTAATTATTTTCTCTTTTTTCTGTTTCATTTATTTATTTTTTTTTGAGAGGAAGTAAAAAATTACAAATTAACTTTTTCTCTCTTTTAAAATTTAGTTGGGTGAAAGTCCTATAAATTCGTTCGACGCTTTTAATCTTCGATCGGGAAGTGAATATAAATTTCGCATAACACCTAGAAATCGTTATGGCTGGGGTGAATCTCTCCTAAGTACAGAGACATTTACAGTTAATGATAATGTCGAAATTCCGGAATTCGTCAGAATTCTTCCTGGTCAAATCAAAGCTCTCGAAGGTACCACCGTTAAATTGGAGTGTGAGGTAATTTTATTTTTTCCTATAATCTATGTTTTTTTGTTGCAAATGTAATTAAATAAATATTTATTATTATTTACAGCAGTTATTTATTTATATATTTTTCTTCATTTGTTTTCTCTTTATTTTGGAATTAGAATAGAATTAATTTTTTTGATTCTACAAATTTTGCTCTACAACTCTTTCAAATTTATTTATTCTTTATTTAGTAAAAAAAAAAATTTTTAAATAATCATTAAAATTTATAATTGTAAATTTGTTTATTTAAAACCAAGGTTCGAGGGGACTCGAAAATAAATTGGTATCGAGAGAACAATGGAATTGATCCTAATGATGATCCGAGATGCACAGTTTCTCACAATGGTACCAAGTGTTCGTTAATTTTAAGTAAAATTCAAGAGACTGATTCTGGAAGATATATTTGTGAGGCAACGAATAAAGCTGGAAAAGTTTCGACCTTCGCCAGATTGATGGTGGTGAATGATGAAAAAATTTTGCAGGCTGACGAAAAATTGAGGAGCAGGTAAAATTAGAGTGAAAACCACAAAATTATAATAAGAAATAAATTTAAACCTAATTCAAATTTAAATAATTCGAAATATTTCAAAAATTTAATTACAAAATCTTTAAATTATTCGACAATTTTTTTAACTGTTCAAAAATAGATTTTAAATATTCCAAAATATTTAAAAGTATTCAAAAACAGTTTTAAATATTTCAAAATAGTTTTAAATTATTCAAAAAAAATTTTTAATACTCTAAAATATTTTTAAAAATCACAAAATATTTGGAAGTATTTAAAAACAAATTCAAATATGTCGAAATATTTTTAAAAACATTCAAAAATAATTTAAAGCATTCATAAATAGTTTGAAATATTTTTAAATAATTAATAAGCACATAAAATGTTCTTTAATACTCCAAAATATTCCAAAATAGTTTTAAATACTCTAAAACAGTTTAAAATATTCTAAAATAGTTTTATATGCTTGAAAATAGTTTTAAAAATTCCAAGTTTTCGTCAAGAATTAAAATAGTTTAAAACACTTCAAATTAGTTTTAAATATTCCAAAATAGTTTTAAATATTCCTGAATAGTTTCAAATACTCAAAAATAGTTAAAAATATTCCAAAAATAGCTTTAAATATTCCAAAATATTTTAAAGTATTCCAAAATAGTTTAAAATATTCCAACATAGTTAAAAATATTCCAAAATAGTTTCAAATACTCCAAAATAATTTTAAATATTCAAAAATAGTTTTAAATATTAAAAACAATATTTTAAACATATTTTTTTTCAAAAGATATTTCGATGGCGCAACTGTGGAGAGTCCTCCTCAATTTGCAATGAGACTACGAGACAGACGAGTACAGGCGAGCTATCCAGTGAGATTGACCTGTCAAGTTTTAGGATTCCCCGAACCCCAGGTCACTTGGTTCAAAAATGGCAAAGAAATTCACGAAGACGGTAAAAAATTATCAAAAAAATAAATAAATAAAAAAAAATTTTCATTTAAAATTAAAATTCTTCCCTGGCATAATTTTTCCTAAAAATGAAAAAATTCCAGGCTTTCACGCATTTTGGAATGACGAATCACATTTCCATACTCTCGAGATTTCCTCGTCGTCAGTTGAGGATTCTGGTTGTTACATGGCGACTGCAAAAAATTTATACGGCTCCGTTTCCTGCCGCTGCATGATCGTCGTCGATAAAGGAATTCGCGCTTACATTGCTCCGGAATTCACCTGCGGTTTGGATGCCGCCTATACCTTGAGACCTGGCGAGGAATTGCGAATGTCTGCTCAAATTGAGGCATATCCAAGTGTTGGTGTCGTTTGGTGAGCAACTAATTTTGCAAATTTTTGTTATTTATTCCTTTGTAGAACGATTAAAAAAAATGTCCTTGTCATTTTTGTTATTATTCTTCTTTTTTAAATTATTTTATTTTTTTTTGTAATTACTCTTCTTCTTCTTCTTCTTCTTCTTCTTCTTCTTAGTATTCTTCTTCAATTTATTTGATCACTATTTTATTCTTCTTCTTCTTCAATTTATTTTATCATTATTTTATTCTTCATCTTCTTTAATTTATTTTATCTTTTCTTGATATTCTTCTTCTTCTTCTTTTTTAAGTTATTTTAGCTTTTTTGTTATTACCCTTCTTCTTCAATTTATTTTACCATTTCTTTTAATCTTGTTCCTTAATTTATTTTATCTATTTTTGTTCTTCTTCTTAGTATTCTTCTTCAATTTATTTTACCATTTCTCTTATTCTTCTTCTTCTTTAATTTATTTTTTTTGTATTCTTCTTCTTCTTTCTTAATTTTTTTATTTTTTTGTTATTACTCTTCTTCTTCTTCAATTTATTTTACTACTTTTTTATTCTTCTTCTTCTTTAATTTTTTTTTATCTTTTTTTGTTATTACTCTTCTTCTTTAATTTATTTTACCATTTTTGGTATTCTTCTTCTTCTTCTTTAATTTATTTTATATTTTTTTTTCTTCTTCTTCTTCTTTCATTTATTTTATCTTTTTTGTTATTCTTCTTCTTCTTCTTTAATTTTTTTTTAATCTTTTTTTGTTATTACTCTTCTTCTTTAATTTATTTTACTAATTTTTTATTCTTCTTCTTCTTTTATTTATTTTATCTTTTTTGTTATTATTCTTCTTCTTTTACTTCCTCATAGAAGAAGTATTTTAAATTATTTTATTTTTTTTGTTATTACTCTTCTTCTTTAATTTATTTTAGCACTATTTTATTGTTCTTCTCCTTTAATTTATTTTATTTTTTTTCGTTCTTCTTCTGAGTACTCTTCTTCAATTTATTTTTTTTGTATTCTTCTTCTTCTTTCTTAATTTTTTTATTTTTTTGTTATTACTCTTCTTCTTCTTCAATTTATTTTACTACTTTTTTATTCTTCTTCTTCTTCTTTAATTTATTTTATCTTTTTTTGTTATTACTCTTCTTCTTCAATTCATTTAATAATATTTTGTATTCTTCTTCTTCTTCTTTAATTTTTTTTTATCTTTTTTTTGTTATTACTCTTCTTCTTTAATTTATTTTATATTTTATTTTTTCTTCTTCTTCTTCAATTTATTTTATCCTTATTTTATTCTTCTCCTTCTTTATTTCTAAATTATTTTATCTTTTTTTGGTTATACTTCTTCTTCATCTTCTTCAATTTATTTAATAATTTTTTTTGTTATTATTCTCCACCTTCAATTTATTTGTTTATCAATTTTCAATCTGATCCGAAGGCATCGCGATGGAGTTCGCCTTCGACCGAGTAGAAGAGCAGTGATGACCTTGAATCACAACGGAGCTGTTGAATTGTGCTTGGGCAATGTCACCAGCAGGGATGCGGGAATGTACAGTTGCACAGCGACCAATGAAGTCGGACGAGCGGAGACTTCAACCAGGGTTGATATTTCACTTGATGATCAAGAGACTTCCGGAGAAAAATTAACTATGGAACCTAGTTCTGGAATTCCGTTAGTATTTTCTTTCGTTTTACTTTTGATGACTATTAAGACCAAAAAATCACTTTTCCTTCAATTTTTTCTTTTCCTTCAGTTATCAGTGGCAATAGTTGCTTTTATTTATCAGCAACAATGATTGCTGATAACTTTCTTTTTAATTATCAGTTACAGTAGTTGCTGATAAATTTACCTTAAATTCCTTTTCTTACAATTCTTTATTTCCCTCCAGTTATCAGTGTCCATATATTTTCTGATAACTTTTACTTTAATTATCAGTTACAATAATTGCTGATAACTTTTCCTTTCATTATCAACGATAATAATTGAGGATAACTTTCCCTTTAATTCTTTTTCTTTTAAATCTTTCCTTCCCTTTAATTATTAGTAACAATAGTTGTTGATAACTTTCTTCTAAATTATTCGTTACAGTAGTTGCTGATAACTTTTCCTTTAGTGCCTTTTTACTTATTTTTTATTTTCTTCAGTTATCAGTGTCAATAGTTTCTGATAACTTTTTCTTTAATTATCAGTTACAGTTGTTGCTGATAACTTTCCCTTCAATTATCAACAGTTATAATTGAGGATAACTTTCCCTTTAATTAACAGAATTAGAATAGCTGCTGATAATTTTCACTATAGTTATCAGCATGAATAATTTTTGATAACTTTCGCTATAATTATTGCTGATAACTATAATAATTCGCTATAATTATTGCTCTTTAATTATCAGCAACGATAAATTAAAGTTTTGTTAAAAACTATCGCATAAAATAGCAATGAAGGCAAAAATATTAAATAGCAATAATATCAAAAATAGCGGAAGAAAAAGGAGTAAAAAATTAAAGAGAAAAGCAATTAGAAATTCAAAAAAAGCATTCGAAACACTCAAGAAGCACTTAATATATATTTGACATCAATTCCAATTTCTCGAGATGAAATAACTTTTTTTTTCAAAAGACATTTTATATTTTCGATCATCAGGTATTCACAGAAGCCTCTTTTCGTTACGAAACCACTTTCATCGGATGCTGTTGAAGGAGATACGATCATCATAATGTGCGAGGTCGTTGGCGATCCTAAGCCAGAGGTCATGTGGCTTCGTGATTTTCTAAAGGTGAGTTAGTCCTTTTTTTTGATGAAAGAGGGTATGTATTTTTTTTGTGTCCCTCTTCTGAATACATTGTTTCCATTGTTTTCATTTTGAAGAAGCAAAAGAAAAGAAAGTCTATTTATTAAAAAACAAAGTTCGCGTATACACAATAAAAAAGTGTACGTTCATTGAACCGTCAACGGGTTGATAATTGCGGTGAGCATGAGGATTTTACGGGTGTGTGGTTTAAACTAGGAAAGATTACGTAATTTTTGGATGACGTGTCGTTAGTGTTGCTCTAATGTGGGTCAAGGGTGTCGCGAAAAGAAATATTATGCCCATGTAAGATGGATAATCGACGCCGTTGATGTCTGCCGCCTCAGACGTGCCTGTTATTATTCGTCAAGATACTTTTTATTTTCATTATTTATTTATCTTTTTTTCTTCTTTTCATTCGTCACAAATTTATTTTCAAGCGCCATGCGGCGTGAAATATTTTAAAGGACTTTTTGTTGTATTCATTTGCATCCTCTCTTGTTGAGTGTGATCAGTTCTTTGGAGGATTTTTTTCTGGTACAATCGCTAGTGGTTTTTATTTTTTGTTGTACTTTTTTGGATTTATAGATGGTAATTATTTTCTAGATTTAATAATAATAAAAAAAAATAACAGAATTAATAATTATTAATTAATTAAATTTTTCTTTTTTTGAATTTTGCGCAAATATATTATTTCATTAAATTACCGCCTAGATGGCATGAAAATTCACTCACAAACGAAATGAATCAAGTATCTTTCTTTATTTTCTAATTTAATTTAATTTTTTTCTACTTTATCTAATTTTATCCCCTATAGGAATTATTTACAATTTTTTAAATTAATTATTGCAATTAATAATATTAATTTTATAGCAGAAATCTATTCAGTTCATTTCGTTTGTGAGAGAATTTTCATGCCATCTAGGCGGCAATTTAATTAAGTGTATTGGCGCGAAATTCAAAAAAAGAAAAATTTAATTAATAATTATTTACATTTTTTACACAATTTAATTTTCTATTTTTTTACGATATTAAATTTTAAAAATGAGGAAAATTTCTAAATAATTTAAGAGTTGCGATCAACTGTCGCAAATAAAAATTGCTCATACAAAAATAAACAAGCAAATTAAAAAAAAACTAAAACAAAAATATCCAAAAATTTACAATATGATTAATTGTCGCAAAAATTGCAACAAATAAACAAAATGTTTGTTTAAAAATAAATAAAGAAACAAAAATTAAAAGTAGACAAAAATTTGCGATGAGATCATGAAAATATAAAGAAATAGAAAAAAATAGAAAAATAGAACAGCAAAAAAAAGAAGAATAGAAGATAGTAAAAATAGAATAAAAAAGAAAAGAAATAAAAATTAACGAAAAAGGCAAAAAATTGTAAAAAAGTGATTTGAAAAAATCAGAACAAATTGGAAAAAGTTGGAAAAAATTCAAAAACAATTTTTCCAAAAAGCGCAATTGATTTAGGAGCTCATTAAAAATGTGGAGTAATAAAAATCTTTAATGAGAGGGAGGCTGAGTGGTGTCGTGTCGATCCCCACTCTTGACAGATCTTCAAGTTAAGAGATCGGTTTTACAGTTGAAGGTGTAACGTCGCGTGCCGCGAAAGAGTCTTCGGAACGCGTTGGCGTTGACTGTCTATTGATCCGCGATTTTCGCAAAAACAACAATGAGAAAATAAACAAAAAATTATTTTTTTCAATTCGAAGCAAAAGAAAATTATAAATTCAAATTATTCCTTCTGAATAATTCAACCTTGTTTCGTTAATTTTCGTCTATTCAGTTATTTATTTATTCGTTGTTTCAAGTTTCAAAATTACAATGATGTTTAATTGTGATGAATTGTTTTTGCCCCCAAAATTATTCTTGAGGAAATTTTGAATCAAATTGGAAACGTAAGTTAAATAAATGTTTAGTTAATTTATACAGCGGAAAAAATTATATTTGATTCGAATAAGTAAATAATTAAAAATTAAATTAAATTATTAATTGATAATAAATTAAACTATTAAAAATTAAAAACTGGTTACAATAATTTAAGGATGAATAGAAATTAAAATAGCAATCAACAAAAATTAAGTAATTAAATAGTAGAAATTAAATAACATAATTAATAATTTATGCTAATTTAAGTAACGATTAATAAAAATGAAATTAACAATAAATAAAAAATTATAATAACAATTTAATACTAAATAGAAATTAAAATAGCAATTAACAAAAATAAAGTTTACAATCAATAGAAATTAAATTAACAATAATTTGGACAAATTAAGGTAACAATTAATAAAAATTAAAGTTAAAATCAATAAAAATTGAAATTGACAATTATTAAAAAATAAAAATATCAGTTAATAACGAATAAAAATTAAAGTAACAATTAATAATAATTTAAGTAACAATTAATCAAAATTAAAGCAAAAATCCAGAAAAACAGAAATAACAGTTAGTAATACTTAAAATAACAATTAATAATAATTAAAAAAAACAATTAATAATAAATAAAAATTAATAATTATGAAATAAATTAAACAATTACTTAAAAATTAAGAAATAAAAATTTACCTTTTTATCCAAGCAATTTTTATTATAATTAAAATAATTTCTGAGGGAAATAATATTTAAACTATTGAAGTAAATAATATTTTTCCAAAAGAGACAATTTTTAATTGGAAAATGTTGTTAGTTTATTTAAATATTAGTTATTCGCCGCAAATAAAAATAAAAAACTCTAATAATAGACAAGAAATACATTATTTGCAATAAATACATTTTTTTCTACAAAAAAACAAATTTAGAACAAAATTAAGAAACCAAAAATAATAGAAAATGGCCACATTTTCTATTATTTTTGTTTTCTTAATTTTGTTCTAAATTCTATTTTCTTTTTAATTTGATAATTTACAAATTGAAAATAAATTACTCGAACGATTTCAGTGTCAATTAATTCATTAGGAGTCATTTTCCAATTCATCATCATCATCATCTGTGAAAATGGGCGCACTCTTTATACATATTTGGAAGATTTTATCTTGTTCTAGTACGCAAGGTGTTTGCAAAGAAAAACCTGAATGAGGTGTCATTTTTCGCGGATATAATAAGATCATTGGATAGAAAAAAATCTAAAATTATTTATTTTTTCTTTTTCTAAAGTTATATAGTTAGTATGCATTATATATACAATATGTATACGGAACTCTCGTTATAAGCAGGGGTCAATTAAATAATTTACTCCCTCAATTTTCATTTGATTTAATTGAGTATTTATCAAGTTAATTACTTTTTAAGGTTCATTTTAAACAAGTTCATCAAATGAAAAATGGTAAACTGGATAAAATGAACCGGCCAAAAACCGAACCGATTAAACTTTCGCTCCCTATATGGGCGAACGCATGTCCAGGGTTTATTTCTTAGACTTATCCGCGAAAGTGTATATATACACACAACGCTATTAAATGGCCATAGAAAATTAATTATTTTTATATTAAAAAAAAATAAATAAAAAAGAAAATTGTGACCTATTTTCAACATAGGTTTATTTTTTCGTTTTATAGAATTTACAATCTTTGACATTAATTTGGTATTGATTGACACTTGCTTATTTTTCTCACACTGATTGAATTAATTTTATTTACTTATTATTTATATATTATTAATTAATAATTAGGTATTTATTATTAATAATTAATTATTATTTTTTATTTATTATCACTATTACTATTATTATTAATATTATTATCATTATTATTTTTATTATTATTTGCTGTTATTATTTATTAATTTTATAAATTGTTGATTTTATAATTATTGTCTTACATCTTTGTTATATTTACATTACATTATTTTTATAATTATTTTTATTCATATTTATTTATTTTGTTTATTATTTATTTGTTTATTTATTTGGTTGTTTCCCTCCTTTCTCTCTCTTAGTTTATTTTATTTATTTATTTATTTATAAAGTTAAATTAAAATTTTTTTCTTGAATGAAACTCGTTAAGGATAATTTTGATTAACTTTTAAAAAGTAAATGAAAAAATTTTTGTTTTTTGCAGAATAAAATAACTGATGGGGAAAGTGATAATTACTCGTAATTCATAAAATACGATGGCATTTTAATGATTTGTCTTAAAGTGAAATTGCATAATTAATGCCCTGAAGAAATAAAATATGATCTGCGTCTACTTTAAAAAGTCTTTGCAAATTTATTTGGGAATTAAATATAAGAGACAGTTTTTTTTTATTGATTGACTGAAAGATAAATGCTCAAAAAAATGATTTACAATCAGATAAAAATTTCTTTTATCCCTTCACATCATATTTTGTTACTAGAGTTCAACAATTTAATTACAATAATTTTCTTGATTATAATAATAATACAATAGTTATGATAATTTTTAAAAAATTTTATTTTATTTAAAGAGAATTAAAAAGAAAGAAATAATTAATGAAATTGATGATTATTTGAATGAATTATTTTTTTTACACTTCACCACTTTGGTAACCAAATTTGGATCATAAAATCACGATCATAAAAATAGGTGGTAGCTAATATATAAATAAAACATCTCACTTTGCATTAATCTTTTACTATCGGGTAAAGGAATATTTCCTGAAACTCATAAATTTTTGCTATTATCAATGAAAAATTTTCCCGTAGCGAAGAAAATCAATAATAATAATAATAAAAATAAAAATAATAATAATAAGTATCAGTAATTCGAATGCCATGATCAAGGCAAAAACTGGATTCCATTAGTCTGATTTATTATGCTAACCTTGCGCGTCATTTTAATCCGTTGTACATTGCGTCGCGATAATTTTATTTACGTAAATTCAAACATCGTAAATTACTTAATTTTATCAATGAATAATTTTTTTATCCTTCATTATATGTACAAAAAATTATTTATTTCAATGAGCGAATATTTATTTTTTCAGCCCGATTATTATAGAGACGCAACACATTTTCGACGAATTGGCGCTGGTCCTCAATATCGACTTGAAATTCCATTTGCTAAACTTGATTTCACTGGGACTTATACGGTTATCGCGAAAAATTGTCATGGTGAAGCAAAAGCGATAATATCGTTACAAATATACGCGAAAGGTAGGGATTTATGTGTGAAAAATTAATTTTATTTTGGGGGTCGATTATGTAATTATATTTTTACTTTTACTTTCAGTTTTACTTTTACTTTAATAGATTTTCATTTTCACTTTCATATTCACTTTCACTTTGATGGATTTTTATTTTCAGTTTTATTTTCACTGACACTTTGATATTTGTTTTTTACTTTCAATTTTTTTTCCACTTTCACTTTAATATTTTTTATTTTTACTTTCACTTTTGTTTTCACTGTCACTTTGATGTTTTTATTTTTATTTTTACTTTTGTTTTCACTGTCACTTTGATATTCTTACTTTTACTTTCACGTTTGTTTTCACTGTCACTTTGATATTTTTATTTTTACTTTCACATTTGTATTCACTTTCACTTTCACTTTGAAATAAAGCAAAAATATGAAACTGTCAAAATGAAAATGAAAGTGAAAATAAAAATATCAAAGTGAAAGTAAAAATGAAAATGAAAGTAAAAATAAAAATTCATAAAAATTAAAGTGAAAGTAAGAATTTTTCAAAGTGGATGTGAAAATAAAATTCAAATCAAAACTGAAATTACAAATCGACTTCCTATAAGTTATGAAATATTTTTAGTGATAAATTAAAAATTTAATATTCTGTTATTAATATCAAAAGGGCAAGGCAAAGGTGACAGAATGAATCAGCAGTCAACAATTCGAGAAGGGTAGGTAGTAATTTTCTGAATTTTTCGTTTATAATTGTGCAACAATTAATTGTATTTAAGTAATTAATTAAAATAATAGTCAATTAATTAATTACAATAATAAATAATTTTGCAATAATGAGAATTTTTTAAAGTTATTAAAGTCAAGTGATCAATTGATCCAATTGATTTTTCCATCAAATGATCCAATTGATTCTTTGATAAGTTGGAAAATTTAGAGTAATTCGGAAAATAACTAATAAAGTAAAAAAAGATTAATAAAGGCAAAAGTTGATCAATAAAATGAAAACTGATCAGTAATAGAATTTTTTTCATTGAACGAATTTCTTTTTTTCTCTAAGGAAAATTTTAAGTCTGCCAATCATAAGGAAGGAATTGCGTGATCTTCAATGTTGTGATGGTGATGCTGTTGTTTTGGAATGCAAATTTTATGCTCCTTCAGAAACGCCAAATATTCGCTGGGAGAAAGATGGCAAGGTAATTAAAAAAATATCTGATGATCATTCTATCAATTTCTAATGATTAGTTAATTAGCTACTAGAAAATAGTCTAGTTGCGATGATAGTTGATCAGATTCAGCTGATAAATTGAATACTTTTTGACAATTAGTTAATTATTTGGGAATAATTATTACCAAATGATGATCACTTAATGGTAATAATTACTGAGTGATTTTTAATTAATGTTAATGATTACTCAATGATTTTTAATTAATGGCAATGTTTACTGAATGATGATCATTTAATGGTAATGATTGATGAAAGATTTTTATTTATTGATAATGATTACTGAATGATTTTTACTTATTGGTAATGATTACTGAATGATTTTTATTTATTGATAATGATTACTGAATGATTTTTACTTATTGGTAATGATTACTGAATGATTTTTATATATTGGTAATGATTATTGAATGATGACCACCTAATTGTAATGATTACCGAATGATTTTTAGTTAATGGTACTAATTACCAAGTGATAATAATTATTGAATGATGATCATTGAAATGTAGTATTTTACTGAATCATAACAACTTAATGGTAATGATTTCTTAATGATGATTACTTAATGATTAATAACTCAATGATCATGATTACAATGATGATTATGAAGAAAATGATAATAATATAAAATAATAAAAAAATTATAATAATAAAAAATTAATTTCTTTTTTCATTGGTAGACACTGTCATTAAGCGGAGATTTCTCCGCTGATTTTGATGGTGAAACTGCAAGACTCAGTATTCAGCATGTGTATCCAGAAGACGAGGGTGAATACACTTGCATTGCCTCAAATCAATTGGGAAAAGCTTTCACATCTGCGTGTCTCATTGTTGACGGTGAGTGGATAATCAGAATAAATTAACTCGCTCTTTTTTTTTTTCAACTGTCATTAAGTGATTTTAATAGTCAGCTAATTTAAATTATAAAATGTTACACAATTTAACGCTAATTGCACGTGATGGAATGTCAGGCATTAACTTAATGACTCATGAATTTAACAGTTTTTTTTAATGTTTGCACTATTTTACACTTTTTGCTGATTAGTAGATCAACTCTTGATCATTGAAATCATTATTAGATTGATGATTTTTTTGGATTCAATTCAATCAATCTTGATCAGTGGATTCATTCATTCAATCTAATGATCGATTAATGATTTTTTTTTTAATTAGTGAATTAACTGATTAGTAGATTCATTCATTCATTCAATCTAATGATTTTTTTATCAGTGAATTAATTGATCAGTAGATCAGCTTTTGATCAGTGGATTCATTCATTCATTCAATCTAATAATTTATTAATGATTTTTTTGGATGAGTGAATTAATTGACTAGTAAATCAGCTTTTGATCAGTGGAGTCATTTATTCAATCAATAAATTTTTTTGGTTCAGTGAATTAATTGAGAAGGATTAATCAGTGGATAAATTGATCTCTTGATCACTGGATTCTTTATTGAATGAATTGATGATTCTGTTGCATCAATGGATTAACTGATGAGTGGATTAATTAATCAGTAGATCAACTATTGATGATCAATAAATCAAATTTTAATGATCAATAGTTCACATTTTAAAGATCAATAGTTCAAATTGTAAAGATCAATAGATTAAATTTTAATGATCAACAGATTGATATGAAATGTTGATAATCAATAAATCAAAAGTAGACAATCAATAGATCAACTGATGATACAGTTGCCGTGAACAATCATCAAGTGATCCACTGATCAGTTTTCGTTCACAAACAGTCATTTGGAAATCAATGATCAACAATTAGTAAAACGTATTTCACAAGTCTTATCGAATAACATTATCGTCTAACGTCAATCAACACAGATTCAGGAAAAGAGTTATTAAAGAAAAATAGAAATCACTCAGAAAAGGATTCTTAATAAATTCGTTACGCTTGAATTATTCCAGTACCCGAGGGTAAGGAGAATGTATTAAGTCAACCACGCCTTATGAAGCCCATGGGACTATTATCAGCAGGGTCAACTCCTAGATCAACTCCAAGATCGACGCCTGTTCGCAGTCTCTCACCGGCTGCTGGTGCCCGTAAGAAAAAAAAAATAATTTATTCTCTTTACTCAATTTTTTTTCACTCTTCTCTAAATTTACTTTATAAAAGAATGTTTTTCTTTATTTAAAATATATATTTGCTCGTTTGTGTCGGCACACAAAGTATTCCAAGAAATATATATAAGATACAAAGTGAAAAGATTTACTTTCATGAATATTTAGCATGCAAGTTTAATGTGCGCACACACAAAAAAAGAGTCATTATTGTGCAATACTTGATTTGCACTTTGACTCAGCATAGCTGTCAGGACAAGTGTCGATCTCAATGGTGGTCGATTTATTATGCGAAATCGAAAGTAAATGTTTGTTATATGTGAATCGAACAATGTGTAAATAATAGATTTAGGTCTATGATAAATAACAAATTTCGAATTCTTTGTTCTGCAATTATTTTTTTCTTCTTGAACACTATTTTCAAGCTATTTGTTTTGTTTATTCATGAAAGAATAATAATAATAAGAATAAAGGGATTTTTAAAAGGGACTTAAGCTAGAATCATTGATGATCATTACTGATGATTTCGTCGATTCGTTGATTTTATGATCATTCATCAATTGATGACGATCCTTCGATAACCTTGAATTGAAAATAATAAATATTGTAAATGCCATCAATCTTTCAATGATCATGATCCTTTTTTGAACTTTCTATAGACCTTTCTAAATAATATGATGAATTATGATCATGCATGATGAATTATGATGATCATGATCCTATAATGTCCTTGAATCAAGAGCAGTAAATATTAATGATTTAATGATTTAATGATTTAATATTTATAATATTATTGATTGCAAGATCAATTATTAATTTTGATCATGATCCAATGATGGCCTTGAGACAAGAGCGGAAAATATTGATTACCTGATGAATCATCCATTGATGACTTGAATGATAATGATCAATTGATCAATAATTGATGATGACATATTTGGACCAATTATTGATCAGTTGATCCATACAATTGTGAAACTGCTGATCAATATTGATGATGACACAACTGGACCAATTCTTGATCAATTTATGAATGCGATTGTGAACCAATTGTTGGTCAATTGATCAGTACGATTGGGAACCAATTGTTAATCAATTGATTAATACGATTGTGGTTTAATTGTTTCTCAAAAGATCAATAGGATTGTGAACCAAGTGTTGATCAATTCATTTTACACTTGTTGATCAATTGATCAGTACGATTGTGAACCATTGTTAATTAATCAATACGATTGTGGTTTAATTGTTTCTCAAATGATCAATAGGATTGTGAACCAATTGTTGAATTAGCGATTTTAAATGACATGTTTATTCATCAGTTGATCATGATCCTTTAATCATTTCTAAAGACCGTCCTAAATTTACGTTTCTAAATGAAATGATCAACCAGTGAATTTATCATCAATCAACTGATTGATTGATGCTGACCTTGAATCGAGACCCTGAATGAAATGATCAATCATGATTCTACGATGACCTTGAATCTTGTGTTTTTCAGATGGCCGCGAATTGAGAGCAATAAATCTTCCAAGACGAGTGGAAGCTGGTGTCAATATGAGAAGAAAGCAAAAAATAGCTCCTCCGAAATTTTACACGGTACCTCATAATAGAGTGGCAGAGGAAGGCGAGACAATAAGATTTCAGTGCGCAATCACTGGTCATCCGATGCCCTGGGTGGTTTGGGATAAAAATGGTGTCTCCGTTACTCAAACGCCAAGAATAACAATCAAAGAGAAAGATGACTTACGAGTTCTAGAAATCTCCCAGGTGATGTCCGAAGATGCAGGACTGTACAGAGTCACCCTTGAGAATGATGTCGGACGCACTGAAGCTACAGCACGTTTGGAAATAATCAGTATGTTTTTTTGATTGTGATGAATCATTGCTGATGAATATTAGGAATATCCAAATAGTTGTTGATCGATAATGATCAACATGTTTACTAATTGTTAATGATTAATATCTGTTTTTTGGTAATGATCAACATCTGATGATTGGCAATAAGCAGTAAATATTTATTGTCGTTGATCAACATCTGCTGATTGCTAATGATCAATATATATTTATTGTTTATAATCAGCAACAGCTGATTGCTAATGATCAACATTTGTTGATTGCAATGATCATTATTTCTTTTGATTGCTAAAGATCAATACTTTTTTGATTGCTAGTGATCAGTATCTGTTAACTAATTGATTGATCAATAAAGATCAGCCAAATCTAGAGCCAAAATTAGATCAACAATCTTTACCTTAATTATCACTCAAATTTTTTCAGATCGACACAGTGCAGTTCCTCGTCCAATTCGAACGAGAAGTGCATCGCCTAGAACCTATCCAACATTCACTAGAAGTCTTCTTGGTTGTGCAACGAGGGTCAATGATTCATTTCAATTGCAATGCGACATTAGAAGTTCTCCAAGTCCGACTCCTTCTTGGTACAGGTTGGCATATTGAATATTTATGCAGTCAATTAGTTGAGCATTAATTTGTAACTGATCAATTAATGAAATACTTTTTTCTTGTCTTTCCCCCCTTTTTTTTCTTCCTGTGAATAGAAATGGTAAACGAATGGAGCGATCGAGTAGAGTTAGAAAATATTTTGATGGACGAACGGCAAAAATAGAGATCTTCGAAGTGAAGAAAACTGATACTGGTGAATATGTTTGTGAGGCTTATAATTTTCTGGGATCAACAAGAAGTAGTTGTCAAGTAATTGTCTTTGATTCTGATGATCCTTCGACACTGGATAAAGAGGCACCGAAATTTCTACAAACTCTTGCGAAAGAATCAATAGTAATGGAGGGACATTCTTATGAATTGCAGACGAGAATTGCAGGTACTGTTTTTGATTTTAATTGATTTTAATCAATGATCAATCAGATTGATTGATGATTGATTGAAACAAATTTACTTTCGCAGGTACTCCTCCGTTTGAAATCAAGTGGCTGAAGGACAAGAAGGAAGTTTGTGACACTGACTGCTACCGATATGTTGTCTATGAAGATGGAGGTTTAGCTCTACGATTAGCCAATGTCAATTCCTTGGATGCTGGTGAATACACCTGCCTAGTGCGAAATGCTTTTGGATCATCATCATGTAACGGTTTATTCGCAGTTCAAGGTAATGAGAAAATAGAAGAATAAAAAAAAATTTTCTTCAATTTTTGTATTTTAACTGAAGATAATTTATTTCTCTTTTATAGACTATAAAGGTGGATCTAAAGCTGCATTTTGGTTCACAAAAACTCCAGTTCCAGTTCTGGCTACCAAGGGCGAGACCGTTTCATTTTGTGCTAGAATTCAGACTGAAAGATCCATTGAAATTGAATGGACCGTCAATGGAAAGAGTGCTAGAGAAAATCACAATTGCAAGGTTTGGATGATTCATCATCATATCTAATGCCTCTTTCAATCATCATCAACATCATAGCTAATACCTCTTTCAATCATCATCAACATTAGTTGATGATGATTATCATAGCTAATACCTCTTTCAATCATCATCAACTAATGTTGATGATGATTGAAAGAGGTATTAGATATGATGATGATGATTGTTGATCAAAATTTGCTTTTGATCAATCAGAAAGTTATAATTAAAATTTCTTTTGGATCAATCCGAAATTTTTTGAACAAAATTTCCTCCGATCAGTAAAAAAATTTTTTTTTCCTAAACTAAATTGTTATAATAATTTTAGGTTGAGAAAGACGGGCCAACGACAATATTGAGGATAAATTCAGTGACTTATCGTGACTGCGGTGAAATTCGTTGCACAGCATCAGTGACTGGAGGTCGAGGTCCATCGATAAGTTGTGCCACTGATCTTCGTTTCTTCAGAATTCCCAGATCAAGAGACAGATCTCCATCGCCTGTAAAAATGTTCCTATCACCACTGCCAAGACGTTCGACACGTGTCACCACAAGTCCCAATCGTTACGATAATAAAGAGAATTCAAATAGAATATCATCATTAAATCAAAGGGCAGACAATAAAATTAATAAAATTAATAAAATTAATGATTTGCATAATCGTTCACAAATCGAGATTTTCTGCAACAATTCAACATCTCAGCAGAATCAGGAAATCATCAAGAAAAATACAATAATTGAAGATGAATTAATATCGGCGAAAATTTACAATAATCGACAAATTAGAATTGAGACTGAAAATCAGAGGGAGGAGAAAATTGTTCGTAATTGTCTCAATAAGTTGGCAAACTCTCTTGGCAATCGGAAGGAGAGAAAAATTGAAAAGGAAGAAGAAATAGTAAGAGATGAAGAGAGAATAGAGATTATTGGAAGAATTGAAGAAGTGAAGACGAGAAACGTAGAAGGTGGTTTCAGGAAAGAAGAAACGAAAATAAGAAAAGGAAAACGAAAAGAAGAAAAAGCAAAGCAAAAAAGAGGAAATGAAGAAAGAGAAGAAAACGAAAAAAAGAAAGTAAGAGAAGAAAATTTACAAACAAACGTGAAGTCAATAAAAGAGGAAATAGAGAGAGAATTGAAATCAGCTGAAGAAAACGAACCAAGAAAATATGCTAAACGAAAAGAAGAAATAAAGAAGAAAAACTCAAACCAAAATTCACACAAAGTATCTTCAGAAGCAATGCAGCTAAATATATCTTCAGAAGAAATGAAGCAAATTAAACCTTTAGAAGAAATGAAGCAAAACAAATCTTTAGAAGAAATAAACAAAACTAAATCTTTTAAAGAAATGAAGCAAAATAAATTTGTCGAAAAAATGAAGCAAAATAAATCTTTAGAAGAAATGAAGAAAAATAAGTCTTTAGAAGAAATGAGTCAAAATAAATCTTTTACAAAAATGAAGCAAAATAAATCTTTCGAAAAAATGAAGCAAAGTAAATCTTTAGAAGAAATGAAGCAAAACACATCTTTGGATGAAAGGAAGCAAAATACATCTTTGGATGAAAGGAAGCAAAATACATCTTTGGATGAAAGAAAACAAAATACATCTTTTGAAGAAATAAAGAAAAATAAATCTTTCGAAAAAATGAAGCAAAATAAATCCTTGGAAGAAATTAAGCAAAATAATTCTCTCGAAAACATAAAACACAATAAATCTTTAGAAGAAATGAAGCAAAATAAATTCGACGAAAAAATGAAGCAAAATAACTCTTTAGAAGAAATGAAGATATCTCCAGACAAACCGAAGATGAAAAGAGACGAAAACAAGAGAGAAATAAACACAAACGAAAATCGAAAAATAAAGAAAATCCCCAACAAATCGGAGCGAAGAATTGAAAAAGAAGAAAATTGGAAAAATGAAGAAAAGAAGAGAAGCAAAAATAAAAAGAAAAGTACAAAAGAAGAAGAAGAAGAAGAGGAAAATGTTGACAATAAGCAAACGGAATTTATTGCAGTGAAACCGGCTCTCGAACAAGTAAATCCGGAAACTTTAGAGGTAAAGAGATACCTCCCCACCCACGAGTCAGTGAACGGAGAAGAGTTGGAATTTTTGGATGTGTACGAGCGTGACGAACCGGCAATAGTATTAAAAGATCCATTGGACGTAATAGCGCTCAGAGGTTCAACAGCGATTCTCAGTGTATTGTATCGAGGTCAACCGGAGCCCACAGTCAGATGGCTTCAAGCTGTGAGTAGAGCAAATACATTTCTGTAATAATCATAATGACTTGAAAATCGATACGTCATTATATTTATGTTAATGTCTGATAAAATTCATATCAACATTACAATTTTTTTTTTTTTTTTTTTTTGACTTTTTATAAATCAAAAAGAGAAACTCTCGTATTATCATCAAAAGGCACATCTGTTCGAAAATAGACACACTGCTCTTCTTGAAAACGAGCATGAAATCTACTAATCCAGTAGTTTATTGAATTAACGATAACACAACATTGCGTTAGTTTCAGTCTTCAAGATAACGAGTTGCTTACGAGTTTAGCTAAAATAATAATTGATTCTTGATCGTGAATTTTTTTTAATAAATTAATAATAACTTTTTTTTTAATAACAACCTTTCAGAGTTAATTGAATAGTAATTTTTTGAAAATTACTCTCTAAATTTGAATTGGTAAAAATATTTACTAATTTAAATTAGTGACTGACTTTTTGCTTTTGAATTAGTAAAATTTACTAATAAATTTGTAGAAATTACTATTTATTAGTAAAATTTATTAATTCAAAAGCAAAAAGTCAGTCACTAATTTAAATTAGTAAATATTTTTACTAATTCAAATTTAGAGAGTAGCCGAAAAATTGTGAGAAATTCGCGATTTTCAAATAGGTTAATTTTTCCTTCAGTAAATTATTTTTTATTAATTTTTTTTTTTAGATCATTTAAGTCATTAGTGAAAACTGTAAAATTTCCTAAACCCTTTCGAGTGTCTCAAATAATATTTTATCCAAAAATAAGCAGAAAACTTGCAGAAAATTAACGATTTTCGAAGAATTAATTTTTTTCGGGTTATTTCGCTAATGGAATTTTTTCATCAGGACAAAGTAGGTCATTTTATGATTAATTTAGGTCTATTATGAAAGAGAGAAATTTTTCGTTACCCTTTTAAATTTATTGAAATTTAGCTAAAAAATTGCTACACTATAACGATTTTTGAAAGGGTTAATTTATTTTCGGTCAATTATGTTATGGTATTTTTTTGTTAGGCCAAAATAGGTCATTATTAATTATAAACAGATTTTTTGGAAACCTTTGCAGTGGATTAAATAATATTCTGTAGAAAATAAACAGAATTTGTAGGAAATTAGCGGTTTTCATAAGGGTTAATTTTTTTCGAGACAATTATGTATTGGAATTTTTCACCAGAATAAAATAGGTCATTTTATATACCGTTAGGTCAATTCTATTATTAGCGAAATTATTTTCAACCCTTTTCAAAAGAATTTTTTTCGTGTCAATTCTCTTATAAGAGAATTGACGCAATAAAAATTATTTAAATTTATTTAAAAATTATTTTAAAAAATATGTTTTCCACGTTAAAATAGGTCATTATATGACCTATTTAGGTCAATTATAGTGGTAGAAAATTTTAAGGAATCCCTTCTAGTTGCTTATTCATAAATTATTAAATATTAGCAAAAGAATTTTACGAACCATTTTTAAAGGGCTTACATTTTCCTTTTGGTCAATTATGTTATGGTATTTTTTCGATAGGTCAAAATAGGTCACTTCTAAAATTTTTGAGTGGTTTGAATAATATTTTGTGGAAAATAATAAAAAATTGTAGGAAATTAGCGGTTTTCATAATTTTTTCAAGACAATTAGTTAATGGAATTTTTCCACCAGGACAAAATAGGTCATTTTATGACCAATTTAGGTCAATTAAAAAAAGAGAAATTTTCCTTCAAATTTTGGAGTTTATAAATAAGCCAAAAAATTGCTAGAATTTAACTATTTTTGAAGGGATTAATTTTCTTTTAGGTTAATTATGTTATGAAACTTTTTTTTGTTAGGACAAAATAGGTCCTAATAAAAAAATAATAATATTTTGTGGAAAATAAGCAGAAATTGCATGAAATTCGCAGTTTTCATAAGGGTTATTTTTTTGAGGCAATTAACTAATAGACCTTTTTTCACCAGAAAAAATAGGTCATTTTATGACCAATTTGGGTCAATTAAGAGAAAGAGAAAATTTTCCTGCAAATTTTGGTTTTTGCAAATTATTTAAAAAATTGCTAGATTTTAACGATTTTCGAAGGGATTAATTTTTCTTTCGGTCAAATATGTTATGTTATAATACGTAATTTTATTATGAATTTAGGTCAATTATGATAGAAAGAAATTTTCCTGCACTCTTTGGAGTTTCTGAAATAATAATTTATTGAAAATTAGCCCCAAAATTTTGGAGATTCGCGATTTCAAAAAGGAATAATTTTTCTTACAGTCAATTATATTATGGTATTTTTTCGCTAGGTCAGAATAGGTCGTTAGTGACAGTGGGTTATGCTATTTACCCTCTAGGTCAAAAATAAGTGATTATTGTTGAAATTACATTTCAAATTAGAGCAGTACAATCTTTTTTTACCTAAATAAAAATAATTTGTTTGAAAGTAAAAAAAAAAAACAGTTTTCTTTATTTACGAAAAAAATATAATTCACTACTAAAATTTTTTATTACGAAAAAAATCGTTTCATCGCAGGCAAAATATCAATTTTTTCTGTTTCTCGAATTTTATAACAAAAGTAGAAAACACAATAGAAAAAAATAAATAATAATAAAAATATGTTTATTTAATAATTTATTTATTATTCAATTATTATATAATAAATATAATTATTCTAAAATAATTACCAGTGTGCTTGGATGCAAAAAACATATAAACGAATACAATAATAAATATCATATGTTGCTGATTCGCTCAAGTCGCGAGTTTTAAATCGAAATAAGCTAAAAGACACACGGAAAGAATTCTTAATAGAATTTAAAAAATGCGGCTGATGATGATTCATCGTGTACGAGGCAGAGAAAACGCGTGACACGCACAATATTACTTTCATATATATTATTATGGTTTCTCCCACTCGTGAGTGCACATTATTATCGGAACGAAATTTTTCAAACCAAACGTGTCAGTCATTTTAAAGTTTATTTCTTTCATATTTTGTGCTTTTATTTATGTGTTTTGTTTTGGTTTTTTTTTCTTGTAATTTGTAAATATGTGTTTTTGAATTATTGTTTCCTTTATTTTTTTTCGAAAAAAAAGAAGTGAATGCACATTTTTATATGCAGTGAGATTACAATAGGTAAGAAGGAAACATGAATTAGTCGGGCTTTTCATGTGACCTTGTTCGTACCACGTGGAATAACGACTTGTTGCTTTTGTTCACTTTTGTTCAGCTTCACAACGACACTTGATCTTTTGCTCGACTCAAATTGCTCTTTTTAAGCGAGAGAAAAGTATTTTGTTTCATGCCTATATAAGAACATGAATCTGTAAAATGCGTAAAACGCATTGTTAATTCGATAACATGGCGATTTTTTTCGGCTCAATATAGCGGAAAAGTGAGATTGTTTCTCTGATTGCAAATCAGTTTTATGATAGATTACTACCGTGCACCCATTTTTTTTAATTTTTAGATTCTCTTTTTTTATATTTATAATTATATACTTTTCTGAATATTTACATTATATTTTTATTTTTATAATTTTTTTTAAACTTTTTTTTCTATATTTTGTTATCTTTTTTCCCCTTCTTTATGGTTATTTATTATTGTATTATTATTATTATTAATTTAATTTTTTCGTTTTTTACATTTCAATTAAAAAATTTAAAAAATTCTGGATTTTAATTCAATTTTGTCTTATTCTTTATTTTTTTATGTTTTATTTTTCCACTTTTTATTTATTTTTCTCGTGTTTAACTTCCACTTTTACTTCAATAAACAAAAAAAATTTATATTTTACCTCAAAAGAAATGAATTTCTTATTCATATTATGCAACATTTTTTTTTATTTTTTAGGGTCGAGTTTTGATTCCAAGCGACAGAATTCGAATCGAAACCGAAAAAGGCACATCGAGACTCACTTTGGAAAAAATAACAGCTGACCAAGCTGGAAAATACGCGGTTTTCGTTGAAAATTCTTCAGGGCGCGATTGGAGATATTCGAGTCTTGCGGTTGAAGGTAAAATTACAAACTATTATAGTAATTATTTTATTATTATTATAGTAATTTTTTTTTATTTTAATAATTATTTTATTGTTCTAATAATTATTTTAATATTTTAATAATTATTTTATTATTAAATGCTTAATTACAGTAAATGAAAATTTTTACATATAATAAATCACTTTAAAAATTTTCAGTTGAAGATTAATTAGTTATTTTGTAAAATTAATGAAACACAATGTTAGTGTAACAAAATAGAACATATAATTTAAATATATTTTGATCATAATTAATTGAATTTAAATATACTTTGATTATAATTTATTAATATAACTTATGTAAATATATTTTTATTAAAATTATTTTTTTTAATGAAAGTAATTAATTAATTAAATTTAATATATACTTCTAATTAATTTTAATACTGAAAAACATATTATTTTATCTTAGTAACCGATTAATTTTCTATTATCAAATAATTTTTAAGTGAATAGAATAATTTTTACTCAAATCAAATAATTTTTACTTGAATTAAATCATTTTTATCTCAATCAATTAAATTTTATTTGAACCAATTTCAGTATTATTAAATAATTTTTACTTGAATAGAATAATTTTTATCTCAATCAACTAAATTTTATTTGAACCAAATATTTTGAATATTATGAAAAAAATACCAGTTAATTGATTTTAATAAATAATTAAAAATAAACTAATTTATAGTTTTATATAAATATTTTAATTAAATTACAACAGTTGAATCTGTCGTAATGCAACTCTATTATAAAAATATTTTTGTATTAAAAAATGACAAACAATAATTTTCACATAGTTCCAGAATATTGAAAAAAAAAAAATATTACAAAATTGAATTATAAAACAATTTTTTAAGAATTATTTACTGTAATCAAAATTTGAAAAATCGAGTTGCATTCCGACAGGTTTCACTGTATAAATTTATATTATATCCTCGAAATTTTAGTACTGCAGGGAGAGTAAATAAATTATAAATTTATAATATAAATAATAATTTATAAATAATTATAAATAGTTAGAAATAGTTAGAAATAATTAATAAATAATATAAAATTAATTTATTATACTACTCAATTGTTATTAAGCAGCAGCAATTGATTATTTCTCAAGAAAACAGAAATTGTTCACGTGTAGAATGAATGACGACAGTTGAGTTAGATTACGTAATAGACAAAATAAACCAAAAAAAATATATATATAAACTTGGGAGAAAAATGAAACTGTAAGCTAGGGTAGGGAAGAATATATCTTCTTTGGATGTAAAGCTATAAACTTCACATAATGAGCTTAAGTAGGCGTGTTCTCGGTCTAGTTCTCCCCAGACAAGGTAGTCTAGCTCCAATGACATCGTGTGAGTTTAAAATCTAAAGTTTATATATGTTTATTTCTCAAATCCTTTTGCATAGCAGACGTTTCTTGATCGTCAACGAAGCCAGCTGTTTAAATATCTAGTTTCAGTGTGTTATTCCATTTACTTGAAAAAAAAAAATAAATTCCAATTTGTTTTTATCAATTTTTCATTGCGCTAATTTTGAGTTTTTTGATTTTTTGGAAAAAAGAGAAAAATTGTGCCTTGGGAATTGTTAGTGATCTGTGCTCAACTGTAAGTCTTAATTTAGTAATTTTAGTTTATCAATTAAGGTTCGAATTGTGTTAATTAAGTTTTCGAATTTAATATCAATGAATTAAAATTATTTAAATCGTTCTTTAGATACATTATTTTTTAGTTCTTTTTTGTATTAGTCAATATTTTTTATAATTATTTATTTTTTATAATTAAAAGTGGTAAATGAAAAAATGTCTAGTGAATTTGAATTAGTAAAATTAGTGGTAAATTACTTAGTAAAATTTAAATTAATAAAAATGTTTACTAATTTGAATTGGTGACTGACTTTTGGTTTTTGAATTAGTGAATTTTACTAATAAATATAGTAATTTCTACTAATTTATTAGTAAACCTTACTAATTCAAAAGCAGTTATTAGTAAACATTTTTATTTAATTCAAATTTAGAGAGAATGAAACGTATTTTTGATTCTAGAAATTAAATTTATTTCCAGAAATTTATTGATTTATTTATTTAATTTTATTAATTCAATATTTTATTATTCAATCAGCAATATTTAATATTACGTGAAAAATTTCTGGGGAGTGAAAATGAAAATCGAAAAATTTTAAAGAGTCATTCCCGGAAATTTCTCGGTATTATTTCTGGAAATTTTTTCAAGTGAGATTTTATTTTATATTAATTTTGATTTTGACTAAAATAAATCGCAGTAAATCACCAATTTGTTAATTAAATTAGCTTAGTGTTACCATGCGGAAGGATTTCCGGAAGTCACTCCCGCAGAAAGTGTGAACTTTCAGGAGTGACTTCTTGAAATTTTCCTTGATAATTCAGAAGATTTTCGACAAAATTTTCCGAAAATCCTTTCACAGGGATTTTTAATTATTGTGATGAAAACATTTCTAATTTGTAATGTAATAAAATTACAAATTTGTTAAAAAGAAAAAATACTAACAAAAATACTGTTCGCATTTTTTTTTCAATTACTTTTTTAATTCTTTTTTTTTTGGGTGATTTTTGTTCTCAGGACCACCGGAAGCACCAGCGGGAGTGCCAATAGTGAGCGCATGCAATGTGGGCAAAGAAATTCCAGGTGTCAATGTAGCATGGTGTTCTCCGTCATACGACGGTGGATGTGCACTCACTGGCTATGCGATTGAAATGCGAAATATTGATGAAGAAAGTTGGACTCTTGTTTCAGAAACATATCATTCACTTAATCATACAATCGCTGGTCTCATACCAGATGAGACGTATCTATTTCGAGTTAGGGCAATAAACATTCACGGAGCAAGTGAACCGAGTTTTGAATCCGTTCCGTTTACAGTTCGACGGGAAATTGAAAACGAGAAGGAAATGAAGGATCAAATGTCGGATAAGGAAACCGAAGACGAAAGTATGTATTCATATATGTTAAGTATTTAAAATTCATTGGTATCATTTGGAGAAAAATGGCATTTTGCTGTTTTTTTGACGTTTCTTTAATATTAATTCAAATTATCTTTTTTTTGGTACCATATAATTTATAAGTGGTACTATCAAAATAACAGTTGGTACCATTAAAGTAATCAATGGTACCATCGAAATAATGATACCACTCAAGTAAGAAGTAATGATTGGTACCAATTAATGGTAACAATTTAGTAGATCGATTGTGGCCTTTGTAATTTTGATGGTACCAATTATTGTTTTGAAAGTACCATTTATAATTTCAGTGGTACCACTTATTGTTTCAATGGTACCACTTATTATTTCGATGGTACCACTTATTATTTCGATGGTACCAATTAATATTTCGATGGTACCACTTATTATTCTAAAGGTACCATTTACTACTTGGGCGGTACCGTTATTAATTTCGGTGGTACCATTTATTACTTTAATGGTACCATCTGTAATTTTGATAGTACCACTTATAAATTCTATGGTATCATTAATTCACTGGTACAATTAAATAATTTTACGGGAGCAGTAATTTCGATGTTATTACTTACTACTTAATTGGTACCAATAATTAATTTGATGGTAGTATTAATTTTTTTGATGGTACTAATCCTGGTACTGATGATACCATTTTTAATTTACATTGTACCAACGATTATTTTGATGGTAAAACTTGTGGTTTGGTATTATTTACAGATCGATTGTATGATTTGTAACTTTAATGGTATCAATCGTTATTAGGGTAGTACCAATAATTATTTCAATGGTACCAATAATTATTTCAATGGTACCACTTATAATTTCAATGGTACCACTTATTATTTTCATGAAACCAATCTTTACTTTGATGGTACCACTTATTACTTCAGTGATACAAACAATTATTTCGTACCATTTATTACTCATAGTACAATTTGCTACTTCCGTTGTATTTTTTCTTCTCTTTTTTCCTGTTTATTTATTGTTATTTTTCTTTGTTTCTTTTTTTTCTTTTTATGGATTTTTTCTCTTCTTTTTTCTTTTTATTTATTTATTTTTGCAATTTTTTTTTCTTGAAGGCTTTGGCGAGAAGAACATGGAGAAGACAGTAGTCACTCCCGAGGACGGAAAAGTCTTCCACGAAAGATACGATGTAATGGAGGAATTGGGAAAGGGTCGATACGGAATTGTCAAAAGAGTTGTGGAAAAAACAACGGGACATGAATTCGCATCGAAATTTGTGAAGACAATAAAAGCAACGGATAGAAAATTAGTGCGTGAAGAAATAAAAATAATGAATCTACTTAAACATCCGAAGCTTCTTCGTTTGTCAGCAGCTTTTGAGAGTCCGAGGGAAATCATCATGATCACAGAATAGTGAGACTATTGTTTAATTACTAATAATTAAATATAATTAACAAATTAATTTGGTACTTAAATTAAATCGTTATCTTCATATTTTGTAATAATAAGTTAAATTAATTTGCTAATTAAATTTGATAAATTGAAATAAATAATATTAAATTAAATTTTTAATTAAAAATTTCTAATTATTGTTTTCTACCATTTTTTATATTTTCTTTCTTCTAAAATTGAGTTTTTGATAATTTTATTGATAAATTTTTAAGCAACATTTCTTTTTGTTTCGTTTAGCATATCAGGCGGTGAGCTTTTTGAAAGAGTAGTTGCCGATGATTTCACACTCACTGAGAAAGATAGCATTCTCTTTATGAGACAAATTTGCGAGGGCGTTAAATACATGCACAAAAATAATGTCGTTCATCTGGATCTCAAAGTGAGTTGCAATGAATTAAATTAGAAAATATATTATTATTATATTAATTATCATTATAATAACAACAATAGTAATAATAATAATAATTAATATAAATTTATTTTTTCGACTTTTATTATTGTTAATAAAATAATGGTAATTAGTAATAATAATAAAATTTATAATTCTAACATTTTCATTTCATGTATTTATCTTTTTTGATTTTGATTTCAGCCAGAGAACATAATGTGTCGAACTCGAACGTCCCACAGTATAAAGTTAATAGATTTTGGCTTGGCACAAATTTTAAAGCCAAATGTTCCAATTCGTGTACTTTTTGGAACGCCGGAGTTTATTCCACCTGAGATTATTAGCTACGAGCCTATTGGCACCGAATCCGATATGTGGAGTGTGGGAATAATCTGTTACGTTTTGTGAGTATTTAAAAAAAAAATGGATTCACAATTTTAATTTTTTAAAAATAAAAGTTTTTTTAGTTAAATTTTTTGTTGTTGGAATTTTATTTTAATTTAAATCTACAGATTAAGTGGACTCTCTCCATTCATGGGCAATAATGATACGGAAACTTTTGCCAATATAACAAGATCTGAATATGATTTCGATGACGAAGCATTTGACGCAATTTCGCAGGATGCCAAAGATTTTATTGGCTGTTTATTGATTAAGAGAAAAGAGTAAGTTTCCTTTTAAGTTTCCACAATTCCAAAGATTTATATATTTTATTTACTTTTTCATTTTTATAAATTAAGAAAATTATTTATTATCAATATTATAATTATTAAAATTATTAATATAATAATTAATAATTACACAAGAATTTAAATAATTGGAACGATTTTAGATCTCGAATGTCGGCAAAGGAATGTTTAGAGCACTCGTGGCTGGCGCAACACACGGAAAATATGAGTCAAGTTGCTTTATCGACCGAAAAATTGAAGAAATTCCTCGTACGAAGAAAATGGCAGGTGAGAAAACAAATTTAAAAAAAGAGAAAACTTTTTAAACTTTTTCCATTGTTTGTGTTTCGAGTGTTTGATGTGCTTGTTTGGTACACTCACACAATTTTTAATAGATTTTTAGTTTAAAAGAAAAAGAAATTTCTAATAGCATGTGTGTTTTAATATTTTTTGTCTATTGTTTGCGTTTTGGTTTTTTCTAAAACAGAAAACAGGAAATGCACTTCGAGCACTTGGCCGGATGTCGAAATCGGCAAATAGTAGACGAAGTCCTTCACAATCGTCGGGACCGTCCTCTCCCGTTTTGAAGGAATCATCATCCTTTGAGGAGTCATCAGATAAACAAAATACGAGTACAAGGGAAAATTCTTTTGAAGAGAATATCGAAATTTCTTCAGTTGCCAAAGAAGATTTTCCTCGAAAGGAAGATAAAATGACTTTGAAAATTGTGTCAGCAGGGGAAGAAATTTTATCTTCGGAAAATGTTCCTTCTTTCGCTGATGAAGAAACGGAGAAATCTTATTCTCGTGGGAAATCAGAAAAAGTTTTTTCAGTCGATGATGATGCATCAGATGAAGCTTCTTCTTTGCGTTCCGAAATACCGGTGAAAACTACTTCTTTTTCTGCTGAAGAAATAGAAGAAAAATTGTGTTTTGTTAATGAAGAATCAGAAGAAGCTTCTTGTTTAGCTGCTGAAGAAACAAACGAAGTTTCTCCTTCTCTTCCCAAAGCATCAACGAAATCTTCTTCTTTTCCTACCGAGACACGAAAAAATTTATCTTCTGTTGCTGAATCAACAGATGTTTCTTCTTCTACTAAGAAACGATCGGAAAACATTTCTTCTTTTACTAATGGAGAATCGAAAAAAGTTTCTTCTCTTATTAACAAAGAATCAAAAAAAGTTTCCTCTTTTATAAATAAAGAATCGAAAAAAGTTTCTTCTTTTACTAATGAAGAAACGGAGAAAGTTTCTTCTTCTACTAATAAAGAATCGAAAAAAGAATCTTCTTCTACTTATGAAGAAACGGAAAAAGTTTCTTCTCCTACTAATGAAGAAATAGAAAAAGTTTCTTCTCCTACCGATCAACAAAGAAGAAAAGAAACTTCTTCCTTTGCTGCTGAAGAAATAGAGTATGTTTCTTCTTCTTCTCCTTTCGAAGTATCAATGGAAGATACTTCCTTCGCTGAAGAAAGAAGAAGAAATTTATCTTCTCCTGTTGCCGAATCAACAGAAAACGTTTTTTCTTCCAGTGAAGAAACACAGGGATATTTCCTTCCTATTTCTTCAAATTTCGAACCCATTTATGAGAATATTTCTCCACTTTCACTGAAGAACGAAAAGAATACTGAAGATATTGTCGAACCTGAGGTATTTGAAGTATTTGAAGTATTTGAAAAATTGGATATTGATGAAGCTAGTCAAAAAAGAAATTCAGAATTCAAAGAAGAAGAAAATGACCGAAAAGAAGAAGAAGAAGAAGAAGAAGCAAAAGAAGAAGTGGAAGAGGAAGAAGAAGAAGTAGAAGGACAAAAAGAAACTGAAGAACTTCCCTCTGGAAATATTTTGAATATTGAAGAAATTATGGAAGAAGTAAATTCTAAACTGCAAAAATTTGCAACTGAAGAAAATGACAATGTGGAATTAGCGGAAAATGAAGCTATTGAATCTCAAACGAAAGAAGCGAACAAGCAAAAATATCAAGTCAGATTTTCCATTGACGTAAAAGCTGACGAGATGGAAAGTGATTCGGATTTTAATTTCGAGCAACTGAAAAATTCAAAGAAGACTGATGACAATCGAAATAAAATCGATTCCGATAAGCAGGAGGTTGAGGAGGAAAAAATCCACCAAGATGACTTCAAAAATGGAGTATGTAACACTGTGTGTGATCTTAACACTTTGCACGAAGGTGTGTATTTTTTCATTTACTCAAATTCGATTTTTTTCCTTTTTTCAGAAAATATTTTCTCATTTTTTTTATTATTTATTTTTGTCTATTTTTCTTCACTATTTTGTTATTCTTTATTTTTATTTATATTCTTTATTATTTTGTTGTTCTCTATTTTTATCTATTTTATTTATTATTTTCTAATTCTCTATTTTTATTTATTTTTAAAAATATTTTGTTATTCTTTATTTTTTATTTATTTGTTTTCGTTAATTACGATTTAAATTATCTTATAATCTTTTTTTTTACCAGAATTTTTTTTATTTGATTAAGTGAGTAAAGGAGAAATCCTTTCGCGAAGAGAAAAATTTTTCTATAGAAATTGCCACCTTTATTTAGTTTTCAAGAAATGTTTCACTGACAATTTTTCTTTTGGCGTTTTTTTTTACAGACGATTGTGGTGAGAACACACGGAACACACGGGTAATTAAAACAAGTCAAGGTCGACACTATCTTCACACGGGGAATGTGAGTCGAACGGCAAAAATATTCGAGAAGAAGGGAACAGAATCACATGCCGGAAGTTCAGTGAAGGAGAAATCTACACGGCCATTATCACGAACAAATACACAACGTGAAAGAATACAAAAAGCATTTGAGTTTTGGAAAAAGTAACTTCCTTGAGATGACGAGCAAAATAGAAAAGAAAACATAACGAAAATAACTATTTCACAAATAAATTTTAGCAAAATTATATTATTTTTGTAAAATTTATAAAGAAAGGGAAAAAAAATTCTAATGGAAATATTTTTTATACGAAAACGAAGAAACATATTTACGATATATAATTAGAATTTTTTAATTTATATAGAATCAAAAAAAAAAAGTTGATTTAATGAAAATTGTATACTCTTTACTTTAACGATAGGGGAGAATAATAATTTAATTGAATTTTATTTATTCTCAAGTTATTCTCTCAAATGAATTTTAATTTGAAGTGAAAGAATATATTTGATTCTAAGCGAACGACGATTAATTTTGCGATATTGACGAATTTTTTTTTCGATTACGACTTAGCAAGATTAGATAATAAGTAGCTGATAATAAGTACCTCTGATTTATACAGTATATTTATTCGCCGATTAATTAAGTGCATGATCGTTATTCGAAATAAATTTCTCGTTCCTGTTTATAAACGCCTTTCATTCAAATTTTATTACTGGGGGTTTTTTTCCTGTAAACCATGTTCAATAGCTAATTTTTATTAAGGTAAAACTTTTTCTTCCTCTTTTTCTTCTTTGATTTAAAAAAATATAATATTATAAAAAATATATATTTGAAAATATATATTATATTAATTATTTCAAAATATATGTTTATAAATTAATTATCAGTAATTAAATATTTACTTGAATCAAATAATTATTATTTGAGTCTATTATTAAATGGTATTTTTTTCGTCTGGAATTTTTTTCCAAAATCGGTTGTATCTTCAAAAAAACACGAAAGGATAAAAATTTAAATTCGTACGAAATGAATTTCTTACATTGTTTCGAACAAGGAGAAGAAAAAGAAGATAGAAGAAGAATAAAAGAAGAAGAAGAAGAAGAAGTGTAGTCTAATTCGTAGACAGAGTAATTCTACTGCAATTTTCTTTTTTTTTCTTACCTTTTACTTCTCCCTTTTCCTTAAGCCTTGCCCCTTGTATACACGTTCTTCCATTCCTTCGTCATTTAACAACGGTCAGTCACCTTGAAACGTACCTGGAACATACAAGTTTTTGCATTACACTTTAACATTAAAAGGCCTGTAAATTTAACAAATTTAATTTCATTGAATTCATGAAGCAAAATTCATTTTCGTAATTACATTCTATTTGGGTTTCAACTAGGTTTATTAGTAATTTTGGATGGTACCATTCATTATTTTAATGGTACCGCTTATAATTTTGAAGGTACCATTTACTACTTGGGTGGTACCATGTAATACTTCGATGGTACCGATTATATTTTTGATGGTACCGTTTATAATTTCAGTGGTACCATTCATTATTTTGATGGTACCGAATATATTTTTGATGGTACCATTTACTACTTGGGTGGTACCGTTTGTAATTTCAGTGGTACCATTTATTACTTCGATGGTACCGCTTATATTTTGTATGGTACCATTTACTATTTGGGTGGTACCATTTGTAATTTCAGTGATATTATTTATTTCTTCGATGGTACCGCTTATATTCTGGTTGATACCAATAATAATTTTGATGATACCACTAATATTGTATAATGATACTACTAAAATTAATGATACTACATTATTGGTACCACCAAAATAGTAAGTAGTCCCTTCAAAATTAATAGTAGTACCATTCAATTAGTAAATTCGATACTACCACTTCTAATTTTGATGGTACCATTTACTATTCTGGTGGTACCAATAATTATTTGGAGAATAATTTTTACAATTTAGATGATACCACATTCTAATGATACTTTCAATATTTTGGGTGGTACCAGTTATTATTAAAATGGTACCATTTACTGTTAGATCATACCAGTAGTAGTAAATAGTAAATAGTACCAATAATTATTCGGATGGTAGAATTCAATATTTTAGTGGTACCATTTATTATTTAAACGGTACCATTTCCTATTCGGATTTATTTACTATTTGAGTACCTTTTACTATCGGATCGTATCAGTAAATGGAACCAATTATTATTCGGATGGTACCAATCACTATTTGGTAGGTGGTACCATTTGCTATTCTCATTTATATACTATTTGGTACCATTTACTATTTAGACGGTACCATTTATTATTTTCATGGTTTTACTAACAGATAGTAGAATGGTACCATTTTTTTGTTGTGAAAAAAATGTTTTCCGTTGCAAAAAACATTTCTTTTTGCAAAAAGAATATAAAAATGAAAACTGATGAAATAATACCAAAAATGGTACCATTCACAAATTCGACAGTATCATCGGTAGTTTTGGTACCAAATTTTTCAACTCGGAAACTAAACGAATTTTGTAAATCCAAAAATCTTCAATTAATTTTGACCTATTCCATCATTTTTCATTTTTATATTCTACTTGCAAAAAAAAAAATGTTTTTCGCAACATAGCAAATTTTTTTTGCAAGAGACAAAATGTTTTTCGCAACATATCAAATTTTTTTTGCAAGAGACAAAATGTTTTTCGCAACATATTAAATTTTTTTTTTGCAAGAGACAAAATTATTTTTGCAAGAAAAAAACAAATTTACGACAAACTATTTTAATTGATCCATTATATTACACACAATTCACCCATTTTTCTTTACCAGAAAAAAATTTCCACCATCGCTGATCAAAAGTACCGTTCAGACAGTTTTTTCTCCCATCATCATCTCATCGTCATAGTTTTTCTCTATTTAGGAATTCCAGATAATCACCTCG
Organism: Leptopilina syphax; assembly: GCA_032872505.1. Taxonomy (NCBI): domain Eukaryota; kingdom Metazoa; phylum Arthropoda; class Insecta; order Hymenoptera; family Figitidae; genus Leptopilina; species Leptopilina syphax. The sequence goes on from CM065469.1 coordinate 42,444,610, forward strand.
TCGCGCAAGGACATTTGGAATACAATAATAATAATACTATAATAGAAATATCTTCTTTTCATATTGAAAGATTTAAATCTCAATTAGAATTTCTATCACTTCTCCTTCCGGTTAAAATATATAATTCTTGACAAAACTGAGACTTTTACACTCCCTGTCTGATTCTTCTAAAGATTAAGGTGTGTCCTTCAGCCTTCGGTTTGTGTAGTTGCTATGTAGTGTTGGAGGGGACAAGGGAGTGGAGATTCTGGTATATGAGAGAAAGGGAGAGAGAGATAGGAAAAGCGATGAGTGTGTATGTGTGTGTGTGAGTGTTTGTGTCTATACCGTTGCATCTGAATGGACCAGAGGTGAGCGGCGAGAGACTCAGTGGAAGACAAGCAGCCTCCACGTGAGTCTCGTGTCCCATACTTGGCGAACTTTGTGAATATTTTTCCAATTATTTCTTCACTCCTGTAAATGTCTATTTCAAGCCAGGTAGGCTCTAAATAGTTGGGTTTTATAAATTTCTTTCTCTTCTTTTTCCTCTTTTTGTTCTTCTTTTTTCCTATATTTTTTGTTTACGTTTTTGCACTCATTCTTCTTTACCTTCTTTTTCCTTTTTTCTCCTTTTCCTTGTTTTTCCTTCTTTCTTCTTTTCCTTCTGTTTCCATTTTTTCTTCTTTTCCTTCATCATTCTTCTTTTTATTCTTTTTCCATTTTTTCCTCTTTTCCTTCTTTTTCTTCATCATTCTTCTCTTCCTTCTTTTTCTTTTTTATATTCTTATCTTCATCATTCTTCTTTTTCTTCTTTTTTTTCCTTTTTTTCTTCTTTTACTTCTTTTTTTTCAACTTCGTTACGACTAATTATTTCTTTATTCGATTCTATTTCCCCCTATTCTTCTCTTTTTCTACATATTATCACTTCATTCATTTCTATTTCTATCTTCTCTTTTTCCCTTCTAGTAATTATTACTTAATTAATTTCAATTCCAATCTTTTTGCTCCTTCTAATTATTTCCTCATTTTTCAATTTCTCCATTTTCTGTAATTATTTCTTCATTGTCCTCTACTAATTATTTTTCTCCTCATTTATTCTTCTTCTACTTATTATTTCCTTACTTAATTTTTTCTCCTAAATTTTTTCCTCTTTTTTTCCACTAATTATTTCTTTATTTACTTCTTCTTCTTCTTCGTTTTCTTCTTTCAATAATTATTTCTATATTTTCTTTATTTCTTCAGCACAATTTGTTTCCCCCTTTTCTTCAATTCATTAAATTATTAAATATTTAATTTAAATTCTAATTAAACTACTAAAAAAAGAAGAAGTGAAAAATTGTTTTCTTCTTTTAGTTTCTCTTCTACTTCTATTTTTTTATTTCTTCTAATAATAATAATAATGTTAATAATTATTATTTCCCATTTATTTAAATTACTTCTTAATTTTTCTCTTTTATTATTACTTCTCCATTTATTTTTGTTTTCTAAAAAAATGAAATCTTCATTAAAATAGTTTCTAACAGGTGTTGAAAAATAATTTACATCAATTAATTACAAAGTTCCGTATTAAACGAAGAAATTAATAATTGTTAACAGTTAGAAATTGCTGGATAGATTTTTTTCAAGTTGATAAAATTATGTTAATGAGTGAAGTCCTACTTAAGTGATGGCTCGTCCTGGTTGTACGCAACTTATGTCCTAGTTATTTCCGCGAGGATTCGAAAAATTCAAGATGGATATTGTGATGAAGTTTTAACTTTACAGTTCTTCAGTGGATTTTAATTCTCAATAAAGTTTCTTTAATTCAACGAATTTTAATTTTTGTTTCATATATTTTAGTTATTATTATTTTTTTAATATTTCTTTAAAATATTTTTTAATTACAATTTTAATTAAATTTTAATTAAATTTTAATCGGAATTTCTTTTCAATCTTTTTTCTTTATTTTTATCAAAATTTAATTTACAATAAAATTTCATATTTTAAATCGTCTTAATTTTATTATATGGAATAAAATACATTTCAATTTGATTATATTCAATAAAATACGTTTAATTATTTATTATTTCGAATAAAATACGTAACAAATTTAAAATATTAAAAAAATTGATCCAAAAAGTTCCTAATACTTCAGAGTGAAGTTTCAATTAATTGAAAAGTATACTTTACTGTTTTTAAATAAAGTTTAATGTTTTCATTTTTTGGAAAACTTATTTTTTTATTTTGTTCATTTTTTTTGTTTTTTCATTGGAAAATTTATTATTTTTAAGCAAAATTATGGTGAAATAAATTCCTAATTTGCAATTTTAAAATTATAATAATATAATAATTATTATATAATAATGTGACGTGCTCCAAAGAAAGATACCTAAGAAGCAAAGAATTTTGAGGTTATTTTTGTGTAATTTTTACATTAATTAAAAATTTTAGTTCAATTGCGTAAAACAAAAATCAGTTTCTATTAATTATTTTCAATGTAATGAAGACTTGAAGATTATAGTTGTTGGAATTTAAAGTTGATTATCATTTTGTATTTTCCTTACAAAAATTACAAACATAACCTTAAATTTTCTGCCTCTTAGGTACCTTTCCTTGGAGAACATCAAATATAATTTATTATAATTATTATTGTCATTAAATTGTTATAAATAATTATTTTTATACCAAAATGTTTGTGAATAATTATATTTATAATAAAATGTATTATAATTATTAATTAATTATAATTATTACTGTCATTAAATTGTTATAAATAATTATGTTTATAATAAAATTTAGTTATAAATAATAATTATTACACAGTAAATAAATTTTTTTTTTGGCTCTGAGTCAAATATATCTGGGTGTATAATAAAATAGTTATTAATAATTATTGTTTTAATATAATACAATAATTAATTAATAATTGTAATTATACTATTAGAAATTATAGAAAACATAATAATCACTAGGTATAAAAATATTAAAGTGAAATTAATAATATAAGAAGAATAAACATAATAATTTGAAGAAGAAAAAAAAACAATTCTGACACTATCATCATTAAATCCTCAAAGACGCAGGTGAATGCATACATTTGTGACCTACACTGAACACCTGTATTATTCATTAGCAGCTTATATACCTGGGGTCACAAATTAGACGCGAAGAAACAAAAAAATGTTCAAGAGGGAAGAAAAAAATAAAATGTCATCTTGAAGACTTAGGAGTGTCGTTAAATGTATATATTTATTACACTGAGAACTTGTGGTTTTTTCTTCATTCTATATGGTATATATATATACATTGAAAAAAATTTGTCATTCAGCAAAACACGTTGTTTTGTATGTGTATAGGTGAATGTATCGAGAATCGAGCTGAATCGAAGGACCGAATAATATACCGTAAGTTACACCTTTCGAGAAATAGGGAAGGGGGGGATTTGAGGGAAAAGCGGTCACGTTGATACTTGCTAAAGGTTCTCCTCAACAGTCTCGTGTGTGCGATCGTGCTCAAAATGCAATCGCAGTGAAACTTTCTGCTTTGCTATGCGCGCAAATAAATCGTTTTTTCCACGATTCTTGTATTCTATTGTATATAAATTTGTGATTTTTTTTTATATCTCAATTTATTTTAAAGTGACGTCTAGTGAATTTGTTATTGTTTGACCTTGAAATATTTTTACATAAATTTTTCTTTTCTCATGCTACACTGGTTCATTCACTTTTCATTATATCTGGCGCCAATTCAAAATAATAAAAAAAAGGATACACACTTTCAAATCAGTGTTTCAGTTCAGTGAGTGACCCTATTTTTGCTAAATGCCGGAAGATTGTTTATTCAGATAAATACACTGTTGTTCAGGAAACTGGAATTTCAATGGTAATAAATAAAGTGTTTCCTCTTTTTTTTAAGGACTGAAAAGAAATTCAGTGATGCTTGTTTTTTTTTTGTTTAAAAAAATAATTCGAAAGTAAAAAAACGTAAAAATAAAATAAATTCTTTGTTGATGAATTAAATTAAAATGAATAATAAATTAAATAAATTAAAATCATTAAATTCCTTATTATTGAATTTTTCAGTTTCTAAAAAGAAATATGTTTGTAAATATTCTTAACTAACAGTTTTAATTTTAATTAATAAAAAGAAAAATTCTTTACTATTGAATGTTTTGTTTTTTAAAGAGAAATATTTTTATAAATATTTTTAAATAATGATTTTAATACATGTTTTTACAAAATTGAAAAATTTTTCACTATCGAATTTTTTGGTTTTTACAGTTTTTAAAGAGAAACAGTTTTATAAATATTCCTAACTAAAAATTTAAATAGGAAGATGTTTTCAATAAAATAAAAAAACTGTGTTTATTTTTGTACTTTGCTGAAAAAATAGAAAGTTTTCGAAAAAAGAAAGCCTATTTAATTTTGAAACTAGAAAAAACTTTCTTGGGTCCAGAACAATTTCCATAAATTTACTGAAATGTAATGATAATAATTTAGTGAGTCTATTTTTTCAATATGAAGAAATTTTTCACTAGTGGATAAAAAATACCAATTTCTTAGAATTTTTCCCATAAATAATGATAGATTATTTTGTTTGAAAAATTATTTTCCAAATATTTCTAAATTAAAGAAATCGACTCATTTTTAATTTAAAAGTTAAATGAAAGAGTGAAAGATTTTTTTTTCAAATTGAAAGAAATTTCTTTTAGTGAATTCTATATAATTATTTTTTCAATTAAAATTTCTGGTTAAAACAAAAAATTCAAATGAAAAAAATATTCTTTTCATTAAAAAACAATTTGTTTGAGCAAAAATAACCGCAGACTTAATAATAGAACAATTCCTTTAAACGGAAGGAAACTTATTAAACTTCATTTAAGAAAATAATAATTTCTTTGAAGGCAAAAACTGTTAACTTCTTTTAATTAGGAAGCAATTTATTCGAGTAGAAGATAAGTGCAAACTTCTTTTAATTCTAGAGCAATTTTTTCGAAAGGAAAAGAAGCTAAAATTTAATTTCAAAAAGGAATAATTTTTTTTTGTAAAAAAAACTGTTTTAATGAAGAAATAGTTTATATGAGAAAACAAACTTATTCCTTTAATATTAGAATAACTATTTTGAAAAAGAGAAGTATAAATTTCTTTCAAATAACAAATAATTTATTGTGGAAAAAAATGAAAAATCCTCATAATTATAAAGCGATTTTCTTTAAATATAAAGAAATTTAAAACATTATTTAATAAAAGAACAATTTTTTAAAAAAAACGTAAACTTCTTTTAATTAGATAACAATTTATTCGATTAAAAGATAAGTGCAAACATTTTTCAACCTAGGGACAATTTTTTTAATAAAAAAGAACTTAAAACTCATCTTTTAAAGAACATTTTTCTTCAATCTTTTAATTAAGAAATAATTTATACGAGAAAAAAACTGCAAACTTCTTTTAACTAGAAGCATAATTTCTTTGAAGAAAAAAACTGTAAACTTCTTTTAAATAACAAATTATTTATTCAGGAAAAAGATGAAAACTTCTCATAATTATAAAGCAACATTTAAATATAAAGAAATTAAAAATTTTATTTAATAATGAACAATTTTTTTTAAAAAACTTTAAATTTCTTCTTCAGAAACAATTTATTCTAGAAAAATAACTGTAAACTTGTTGTAAATAACAAATAATTTATTCAGAATAAAAAAATTTTCTTTTTAGAAGGAAACTTCTTTTAATTAAAAAACAATTTATTTGATTAAAAGAACTGCACACTCTTTTATTTAAAGATAAATTTTTTTTTGTTTAAAGAAATTGTTTACTAACTAAAAAAAAAATTCTTCACTTCGTCTTCAATAGGAATTGAGGTGAATTTTTTTATTTTGATTATGAATTGATTGGTTTTCGTCAAAAAAATTTTTTAATAGAAAAAAATTTGTTCTAATTCCAGAAAGTTTGCTTTAATTCCAGAAAAGTTTTTTTTTAGTTCCAGAAATTTTTTTTGAATGCAAAAAAAGTTTTTTGAATACAAGAAAATTTTGTTCTAATTCCAGAAAGTTTTTTTAATTCCAGAAAAGTTTTTTTTTAATCCAAAAATTTTTTTTGAATTCAAGAAAAGTTTTTTGAATACAAGAGAATTTGTTCTAATTCCAGAAAGTTTTTTTAATTCCAGAAAAGTTTTTTTTTAATTCCAGAAATTTTTTTTGAATGCAAAAAAAGTTTTTTGAATACAAGAAAATTTTGTTCTAATTCCAGAAAGTTTTTTTAATTCCAGAAAAGTTTTTTTTTAATTCCAGAAATTTTTTTTGAATGCAAAAAAAGTTTTTTGAATACAAGAAAATTTTGTTCTAATTCCAGAAAGTTTTTTTAATTCCAGAAAAGTTTTTTTTTAATTCCAGAAATTTTTTTTGAATACAAGAAAAGTTTTTTTAATACAAGAAATTTTTTTTTAATACAAGAATGTTTTTGTAATACAAGAAAATCTTTTATTTAATACAAGAAATGTTTTTTTCTACATTCAAATTTTGTGAAGCTAAATATGACACAACACTTTTAAATACTTCTTCATTATAAATAGAATAAATCAAGAGAAATTAAAATTTTATTTGCAAATGAGAAGCAATAAGAAAGTAAATTTAAAAAATTGGAAAAAATGTACTTATAATTGAAAAGGAGTAAAATTTTGGTTTTCCTTAAAATTTTAGAAATGCCTAGTCCGGAGCTCGAAGCGGTTAATATTCTCGAGACCCTTGAATCCGGTCTCGCTTTACTTCCTGGGGGAAGGGACCGCGAAGGCCGTCCCCTGGTTGTGGTAAATGTCCCGCCAGGTGATCCTCCCTCGAGTTCCAAGTCGAAATTAGAAGCCCTTCTTGAATATTATCTCACAATCTTCAGGTGAATCTTTTAATACTTATATATATTATTTTCTTCAATTCAATTTATTCTTCTTAATTTAAATTCAATTTTTAATGAGGTGAAGTTTTCTTTTATGTAAATACGATTGAATAAATAAATAAATAAACAAAATACATGTTTATTTATAAATAAATACATTTATTATATGCAGTATTATTATTTAATACCATTTTTATAATATAACGGAAATTATTAATTAATGTATTTATTTATTCAAGTATTTATTTATTAAAATATCATCGTATAAAAATATAAAAATAATTAAAATAAAAATATTAAAAAAATTATATTTTTTTAATGTTAATAAAGAAATAAATATTTTGATTGTATTTAAATTTAAAATAATAAATTAATAATAAATTTTTTTGGGAATAAAATTATCGAATGATTAATAATGTTAAACAAAAATTATTAATATTTCAGTGAAGAAACTAAACAAAATGGATTGTGCCTTTTAATTGATGCTCGTTATGCTGTTTGGCGAGTTGCGAGATCTTTTATTCGACTTTCGACTCTTATTTTGGGCTCTAATGCAACATCAACCATTGCAGTGCGTCCCGATGGATTTTGGGACAAACGGGTTGATAATTGTACCAAATCTCATAAGGAGGGGGAGGTAAGTAATTATTGTCCGAAAAAAATTAATATAATTTTTTTCGGACAATATTTTTCAATTTTTCAATATTTCAATTATTATTATTATTCTTATTATTATTACTTAATTATTTTTATTTTTATTATTCTATTTGATTCAAAATTGAAGTTATTTATCATAAATAAATAATTTGAGTCATTTATTGTTATTATTTATTTATATTTTATTATTTATATTTTTATTATTTTACTATTATTTATTTTATTAATAATAAATTATTATTTATTAATTATCAATTATTATTGTTTAAATTATATTTTATTAGCGGAATTTATTTTTAAAATAAACTAAATTAACTCAAATTGATTTAACTTTAAAATAAAATTAATATTTTATTTATTAATTTTTATTAAACAATATTATTCAGTATAAAAAAATTTTTTTCCAGCCAATATACATTCCGGTTACAAGACTTTACACTTTCATTCGACCTAATCAATTGACCTACGACTTGGGAGGAACAAAATCTTTCGATCACACGGAATGGATTCAAAATCGTGTGGTAATTTAATATATTTAATTAATATTTAAACAATTTTGAGAGGAAATTAAAAAAAAAAAATTTTGGAAAAACATTGTTAATTGTTTTTTTATTTTTGCATACTCAGCATATCGAGGAACTTGCCAACGATTCTTTAAAGTTAATTACAAAAATGACAGAACTTGGAAATAATTTAAGGAGTTTGGAAAAAATTCGCTCAAGAGAATCCAAAGATAATCTTGCATCATTTTGGGAAATTGGAACTGAAGTTACATTCGCCGCTCGACGAATTCTTCATACAGGTAAATAAAATATATTTTATTAAAATATTAAAAACTAAATGATTATTAACTAATAAATAACTGTTTATTAGTTATTGTATTTAATAATTATGAGAATATGTCTATTTCTTCTTCTGCTCTTTTTTTATTGACCAATAAGTATTGAGTCTTAAATTAATTTTTTCTCACATAAATTAATTAATGCAATAAAAATTGCAAAAAATAATTGTTCTATTGTTTGTAAATTTTAGGTCGTCTTTTGGTGAATAGTTTACTGAGTAAAGAAACTTCGCAGGATATTTTAGATGCAGTTCAAGAAGTTAATAAATCGTTGGACACAATTGAACTCAAGCAGGTGCAAATAAAAAAAAATTACTGTATTTATAAATTATATTAACTATAATGATAAATAAATTATAATTATATAATTATAAGTAAATATTAAAGTAAAAAAAATATATAATTACAAGTCTAATTAGATGGTAATGAGAATAATATTCTTCTCGCCAGGTGGAAGTCGAAAGCGCTTGGACGGAAATGGAACGCAATTTAGATACAGTTAGGGAAATTAAAAACTTGGAGGAAAGTGTTTCGAGAGTCACCAATTGGATTCTGGGTCCAGCTGATTCTATGCTTAATTCACGCTATCAAATTGGATTCGACGTCGCTTCATCCGAAGAATTAAGGAGGGAACATGAGAAATTGGAACTCGAGTGCAGAGTATGTTTAACGAACAATTTTTTATAGATTAAACTAATTAATTATAATTAATTAAATAAATTATAAATAATTATTATTAACTTATTGTTTATTAATTTATAATTATTGTCAATTATTTTCTTTAGTATAAAGAGAACAATAATTCTAAATATAAAAATATTCTCTTGTCATTCATTTCATATAATCTTTGTAATTTACCTAATTATTAAATAATAATTATTTATTTAATTATATTTTTTAAAATTGAATTTTTATATTAATTATTTGCAGGACACGTATGGAAGATACGCTGAACTACTTCATAGAATTGATAATGTACCAAACGGATGTATATCCAGTGATCTCAAGTCCCAAAGAGATTTTATGGATTTTGTGTGTCGAAGTTTTGCCACTAGATTAGAGAGGCGACGAAATGTTCTTATTACTTCCCAAAGATTTTTTCGACTCGTTTCAGAGGTAAGTTAATCCCCCCCTCCCCTCAAAAAAATTAAGATTTATTTTGAATATTTCTAAATTAAATATTTTATTTTGGATTTTTTTTTATTTTGCATATATTTTCGAAAAATAAAATAATTGTCAAAAATAAAAAACTTGTTATTAGTTTCAAAATAAAAAAAAAGTAATATTAATTTATTTATGAAATAAATATTAATCAATTAATTTATTTCGGAATGTTACAGTATTTTGATAAAACGAGTGAAGTGTTCGATAAGCTAATAATGGGAAATCGATCTTACGATTTCTTGCAGGCGAGATTAAAATTACAAAAACTCGAGAAGAGTCAATTAATGTTGGGTAAACGTATTTTGTTAAATTTGAAGTATTTATTTAATTAATTAAATTAATACAATGTATATGTTAATTTATCCAATTAAAATAATTAATTAGGTAAATTCTCATTTTGTTAATTGAGAGAGACCATAGTTGGAAAGAAAGTGAATAATAAAAATTTTTCTTCTAGAAACTCTTGAGAAAGAATTGGTGAAAGAAGGTGAAAAATTGTCGGATATTCTTTCAATGCCAGTAAAGGATGCATTGTGTCGTGATATTCACGTTGATTACGGTGAAGATATAATTAATGTTCGCGATATTTTAGACGCGACAAATGCACGAAAAAATATTTTCAACGACAGTGTTGAATTACAAAAATTGGCGTTAAATCAAATTACCCTGATACACACCTACGAAAATGATGCTCAACAGGTAAACAATAAAATTACTTACCAAAAGAATTTAATGTTTAAATTTGTTTTATTTCAATTTTTAATTCAAATTAATTTCATTTCATTAAATTTCATTTCATTTCATTTCATTAAATTTCATTTCATTTCATTAAATATCATTCCATTTCATTTCATTGAATTTAATTTCATAAAATTAAATTTAATCTCATTTCATTTTTAATCGAAACTAAATTAATAATTTTAAATATTTCTAATCGAAAATAAGCTAAGGAATAAAAATATTTTTGATCAGTAATTAATTAAGGCTGTATTAATTATACTTTTTATTTAATTTAATTTATAATCGGAAATAAATTAAGAATTAAAAATACTTTTAACTCGAATTAATTAGTCAAATAATCTAAACATTAATTATTTGGTGTAATTATAAATTATTTTCTAAATTTAATAATTATTTATTCAAATTAGTAATTATTTGTTTTAATTAATAATAATTTGGTTTAGTTAGTAATTATTAAGTCCAATTAGTAATTATTTATCCTATTTATTTTTATTATAAATCATGAAAAAAATACCTGCATTTTTTCGATCTGTCAAACAATATTTTTTAAAGAAAAAAAAAAACAAAAAAATTTATTCTAATTAGTAATTATTTGTTCTAATTATTAATAATTTGGCTTGATTAGTAATTATTTAGTCAAGTTAATAATTATTTATTCTAATTAGTAATTATTTGGCCTACTTAATAATTATTCAGCTCAATTAAAAATTTTGTAGTTTAATTAAAAACAAATAATTTTTTCAGTTGTAGAAAAGCTTAATCGTTGGAAAATTGAGAGATAATAGAATACAAACATATTTAATTAATTCTCGGATATAATTACATTTTTTTCTTTTAATAATTGTTTGGAAATTTATAGGCTGTGCATTGGTTGAATGATCTCTTCGACGTTCTTCTTGGAAGTCACGTTGAAATTGGTTGCAATATGAACGAAATTCAATCGCAAAAGGAGGAACATCAAGCATTCCAAGATACGGCAAAGGTAATTAAGATAATTATTATATAAGAAAATGAAACTCGTTTCCTTATTTAACGGTATTTATGTATTTTAAAACAAAAAAAAATAGGGCACGTATGAGTACGGAAATCAATTAATAAATGGAGCTCGAGTTCTTAGGCTTTCCTGTAAATTATCACTAGCTGAAAATACCGATTTATCAGTGAGATTACGATTGGCTTGGAGAAAATTACATTCTGTGGGACAGGAGCAACTAACAAGATTGAGAGTTTGTGCCGTTTTTCACAGAAATGTCGACGACGTAAGCACTTTACTTTAATTACGCTAATTATTTTTGTCCAATTGCCCTTTTTCAGAAGAGAAAAAAAATACAACTTAAAGGACAAATTACAATTGAAAATATTGTCTTTTCGTTAATTATTTTGTTTCTTAAATTAATTTGTTTTTCAAATTATTTTAATTCAAACTAATTTTTACTATACTTTTGTTAATAACTAATTTAATAAAAAGCTAATAATTAATTTTATATTTTCTTTTATTCTCTTAATTATTTAAAATTTATTTTATATTTTTTTATTTTACATTTTCCAATTAATAATTAATTTTCTATTAATTTTCTATTAATTTCTATTAATAAAAAATCTCTGATTTAGTTAAAAATTAATTTAATATTATAAAAATTAATTTAATATATATAATTACTAACTATCACAATTTTTTTAATTATATATAATTATTTTAATAATAGTCGTTCGTGAAATAACAGTGAAAAAAATGTGAACGTTAATTTTGCAGCACTGTAAACAATTAGGTGATATAATTGAAGTTGTGGAGAAGTTGTTGGAGAGACAAAAATTAAAACTGGAATCCGGAACGTCGCCGGATGTTGAAACATATCCAAAAGTGGAAATAAGAGAAATACTGACAAAGAGGGAAGAACTTTTACCGGAAGTTGGACGAATGGTGAGACTTGGAAGACTCCTGAGGACAAGATTAAAAGATTCTTTGACGTTTCAACGGTAAATTTTTTTTATTTCTTAACTAAAGAAATATTTTTTCAACAACTTATTAACAATTTACTAGAGAGGTAGGAAATTAATAGAAAATTGCTAGATTGTCTGATTAACACTGACTTCTACTACTTAACAAATTAGTATTCAAACTTAACGATTAGTTACTACTTATATTTTAAAAAAATTAATTGCGATGTCTGACAAAAACGGGACTTTTTCTACTGAGGAAAAAAAAATTAATGAACTGTCTGGCTCAAATAGAATTTTACTACTAATTTTATACAATTGTCTGACTAGAATATAATTTGACTACTGAAAATTACTAAATTCCAAGAGAAAATTAAACAAACGATTGTCTGAATAGAATATAATTTGACTACTGAAAATTATTAAATTTCAAGAGAAAATTAAACAAACGATTGTCTGACTATAATAGAATTTTACTACTGAAAATTACTAAATTCCAAGAGAAAATTAAATAAACGATTGTCTGACTATAATAGAATTTTACTACTGAAAATTGATGAACTTTATACAGTGTCTGATTGATAGGGTCTTTCCCTACTGATATAAAAAATAAAGATTAAATGTTTCAATAAAAATTATTCTTACTATTGAAAAAAAAATTATGGTCCTTTAAAGGTCAGACTGATGACTTGACTACGACTACTAAACACTAATTTGATAAAATTTTAAAGTCTGACTAATGAGGAATATTGCCACTAGTGTCAAAATCAAAAATTGGTCAAAAAGGAAAAAAATTTTAACCTTGTCTTCTGAAATTAAATGAACCTACTGACATTAAATTGCGAGGAATTAAAAGTCTGACTAAAACTGACCTTCACTACTGATAATTTTTGTGTCATTAGTGAAAGCCAATTTTCGTCAAGGTCTGACTAAAAACTGACGTAAACTACTGAATATAAAATGACAAAAGTGAAAAGTCTGACTATAATTGACTTACACTACTGATAAGAAATTAATAATCATTTACTGTCTGACCAAAGTTGGATTTTACTACTGATTTAAAAATTTTGAAAATTAAGAATAATATTAATGCAGAAGTCTGACTATAATTGACTTATACTACTGATAAGAAATTAATAATAATTTATTGTCTGACCAAAGTTAGATTTTACTACTGATTTAAAAATTTTTGAAAATTAATAATTTTCCTCATTTTTATTGAGTTTTTGTGCTAGTACCAATTTGAAAATATCTTAAAGTCTGACTAAAAGTGGCCTTCAGTATTGATAAATTTTGTATCAGTACTGAAAGCCAATTTTTGTTCGGAGTCTGTCTGATACTGACGTAATCTACTGAATAGAAAAATGATAAAGTGGCCTTCAGTATTGATAAATTTTGTATCAGTACTGAAAGCCAATTTTTGTTCGGAGTCTGTCTGATACTGACGTAATCTACTGAATAAAAAAATGACAAATAGAGAAATCCGACTGCAATTGACTAATACTACTGATAAAAAATTGATTATTTATGTCTGACCAAGATTGTCTTTTACTACTGATTCAAAAGTAACAGAAAATTAGAAAATTCCTCTCTCTTATTCACTTTTGTTACTGATATTAATTTGAAAATATCTTAAAGTCTGACTAAGACACACTTTTTCTACTGGTATTTAACTTCAAATTTTTAGTTTTGTCTGACTAAAAATTTGTTTTTTCTACTAAAATATACAAAAAAATTTTACTACTGAAATTAACTGCTTATTTTTACTATTAAAGTCTATTATTAATTTTTACTAATAAGATCTATTACTAATTTTTACTAATAAGGTCTATGACTAATTTTTGCTACTAAAATCTACTACTAACATTTTGTTTTACTATTTCCAAACAATATGTGTTGTCTGACTGAACACTGATTTTACTACTTAACGGAGATAAAAAATACTATTTTTTCTACAATTTGGAAAAAAAACTTGAAATATTAAAAAACAAAATTCAATAATTTAATTTCTAATTTATCATGACTAATTTATAGCTTTCATAAATTTTCATCAAAAGAACGATGATTTATTTCTACTCTCTCTCTAAATTTTCTTCTTCACTCTAAATTTATCCAACCAAACGAATGCTCTATAATTTCCAACGTATAAAACATGCAAATAAAATTTCAAATCTCATTTTATAACATCAAATATTTGCCTAACGTTTTTGCGCAAAAATTTCTTAAAATATCATTTTGGAAGCCAAGAACTGATTTTATCCAGCGGCAAAGAAACAAAAAACGCCCAAGAGTATGGTGAAAATAACCTTCTTCCTCCCCCACCCCACCAAATAAACTTTCAATTTCCCTCACCTCCAGTGTTTTCAAACTCTTTACGCGCATGCACTGATGGCAATGACGTTCCAACTAAATTAGATCAGTGACCTACCTTTTCATTTCTTTCGCGCTGTCAAGACCTCCCTGTCACTTTTCTTATGTAATTTCTTTTCCACAATTTGCAAATTTTAAAAATATTATATTAATTATTATTAAATTAATTCATTTTCAATTCTAAATTATTAATTTAAATAAAAAATGTAAAAACAATGACAAAAGTGAAAAATCTGACTTTTTAAAGAATTTTTAAGACTATTTAAATTTGAAACTGAAAACAAACTGACTACCCTAGTAATAAAATTAATAACTGTTTATGTTAAAAATTCGTTCATTTTTCTATTTATGTTATTTATGATCGAAAAAGTCGAAAATTTAATTTACTATTTTTTTTAAATACTACACAAGAATGTCCGATTTGGAGAGAAAATCGCCGGATGAAAGTGGAAATTTATCAGCGGTCGAGTCAATTTCAAATAAATTACTCGAAGTTACGAGGCTCGCGGAAAAATTGGACGCGAAACTCAGTGAGGCGGGTGCTAGGACCAAACAAGATGACAATAGTTCAAATAGTCGTCTAGAATCACCGCGTCAAACAACTTGTGTTGATTTGCCGAGAGATGAGAGGAAGGAAAGTCCCATTGAGGTTCGTTATTTGTTTTAAATACGAAATAAAAAATTAAAACCAATTAAAAGGAAAATAAAAAACACTAAAAATAAAGTATTAAAATTTAAAAATTACAAAGCAATTAAAATGAAAACAAGAAAAATTACAAATAAAATCAAAAAATTAAAAACAATTAAAAAGTAAGTGGAAAATATTAAAAATAAAATAGTAAAAAATAAAAATAAAAATAAAGTAAAATAAAAATAAAATAAAAATAAAATAAAAATAAAATAAAAAAATGCTTGTCAATTATTATTCAGAAGCAATTTATCAACAAAATCTGATTACATCTTTTGTGAAAAATTTTTAAGTAGGTACCTATCATTTGTGTGCATAAATTTTTGTTATAAAAAATTTAATAATAATATTACTTAATTAAATGAATAATTAATAAATTAAAAAATTAGAAATAAAATAATAATCTTTTTTTAATTATAATTTTATTTCTAATAATTAATAGGTTGTGGGTGATCAAAAATTATCTGACAGCGCAATTGAAGATTCGAATTTAGAAGAATACGTGACAGCAACTGAATGCTCAACAACGCCAATCATTCGATCTCGAAGTGAATCAATTGTAACCAGTTCAGAATATGAAGATGCTTTATCAAGGTACAAAAAATAGCTCTCAATTTTATTTCTTGGAAATTATTTTAAAATTCTATTTTTTAAAGAATAAAATAATAATAACAATAAAATAACAATAATAATAATAATAAAATAATTATAATAACAACAACAATAATAATCATAAAATAATAATAATAAAACGCAATAATAATAAATCTGATTCTCTTGCAAATCTGATGATACAAAATAATTTATTTTATTTGAAATTAATGAAATTAATTATTTATTAGATTTATTTTAAATATTTACTGCAATTTTTTTAATAACAATTTTATTTACAATTAATTTTAATATTTGAATTAAAGTAATTATTTATTGTAAATTCTAATAAGTAAATTAGTCATAACTAATTTTATTTACGCATTATTTTAATATTTACTTTCTAAATTTGAATTAGTAAAATTAGTAATAAATAGTAATTTCTACTAATTTCTTAGTAAAGTTGACTTTTCTTAATAAATTAGTAACTGATGACTGTTTGCTTTTGAATTAGTAAATTTTAGTAATAAATAGTAATTTTTATTAATTAGTAAAACTGACAAATTTAAATGCAAAAAGTCAGTCACTTATTCAAAGTAAAAAACATTTTAAAAAACATTTTTCAAATTTAGAGAGTAAATTAAATTAAATATTATAAATTACAAAAAAATTAATTAAATAATGAATAACTTAAATATTGAAATGAGTCGGAAAAAAATTTGTGACTGGAAAAATTATTAATTACAAATTATAATAAATAAATTATTCAAAATTTAAGAAAGAATTAAGAAAGAAAGAAGTATATTATTTGCCATTCTAATAAATAAATTATTTATTATAATTTCCAATAAATAAATTATTCATTATAATTTCTAATAAATAATATATTTATTAAAATAATTTACCAAGTGAATTAGTTACTATAGAGTGTTTCTAAGGGTACCAAATTGAGACAAAAAATGTATCAAAACGTTGCTTCGCAACTTTTTGATACATTTTTTGTCTCAATTTGATAACTTTAGAAAAACTATGATGTAAATTACAATATAAATAAAATATAAATTTATATAAATATAAATAAAATGAAAAAATATTCCCAAAAATTGAAAAGAAAGATAAAAAAAAGAAATTTAAAAAGAATATTTTTTTTTTTTTGGTGCGTTGAAATATTTTAATGAAATGAAAATAAAATTTTGTTCATCAGGAATGTTGATCACGCTTCAACGCCTACGGAATATGTTATACCTGTTTTATCAACGAAGAAAAGCGAGCCAGCAATTATAAAGCCAATAGCGATAAAATCAACAGCGACAGGATCTCAAGATGAAGTGAACTGTGATCAAGCTATTTCAATACAAAGATTCATTGAGGTAAAAATATCTATTGAAACTTGAACTTTAAATTAGTAAATTGATACTGATATGCGTATTGGCAATATCCACTCTACAGTATAATATAATGTATATTTATATTTTATATAAAAAGAACCAGCATTTTTTTTTTTTTTTTTTTTAATTAGCATCAGCATCAGTTTTTCGTTTCAAGGAGCAATGCTCCCGCATGATAACCGCAGAGAAAAGAAGACGAAAAGATTTTCAAGGCCAATAAAAATGGTCGTAAAAATATTTTTTTCACAGAAGCAATTTTAGCTGTTTTTTTTTTTTTTATTTTGCAAATTTATTTATTTTTTATTATTATTTTTCAATTCAATTTTTTTAAAACTTTTTTTACACTAAAGTATTAAAAATAATAAACATTGCTCTGTAGATTTGAATTAGAGAAAATGATCTAACTTTTTTTTCGAATTTATTTATTTATTTATTTACACAGGCCGTGCCCTTTCGAATTAGTAAAATTTTGATAATAAACTTTATTCTTAAACTTTTTGCTCTAAATTTGAATTAGTAAAAATGATTTGAATTAGTGACTAACATTTTCCTTTCGAATTAGTAAAATTGACTAATAAATTATTGGTAATTACTATAAAATTTCTTAATTCAAAAACAAAATGTAATAAAAAAAAAAAAAAATTTATTAAAATTATACTGGAAAGTGGTCTTTTTAATGTAATATTAAAGTTTCATTAAAATTTTCCCTTTGAATTTCAGGGAAAAAGCGGAAAGATCGTGAAGGAAGTGACTGAAACGACGACACTGCGAGTGTCTCATGATACTCGATTAGGAGTTTCATCTTATAAATTAGTTGCGAATACGACTCGAGATAATCAGCATCACTGCGATGTGAAGAAAATGCAAGATCTCAAACTAACTTGCGAAAGTGAAATGGAATCGAGTAATTCAGAAGTTGCGAATAGTATGTAATTTATAATTATTAAGTTTTGGAAAACTTTTTTATTAACGTAAATTTTTTTCTACAATTTTTTTAATTTTTCTACACTTAATAGTAATCTATTTGAATAGTAAAAGGAAAAAAAAATATTTACTTGGAGCAGTGATAAATTTTTTTAGAGTAGCAAAAGTCTTAACTAAAACGACTAAAAATTTCGCTAATACAGTAAAATTTGTAGCTACACCAGATAAATTTCTTTCCCTGTAAGAATTATTCTATTTTAATAATTCATATTAATATTTAATTTAATATTAAATAATTAATAAACTGACAGATTAGCTCTCTCGGATATTAAATAATTATTATTAAAATTTAATTAAATATTAAATAATTAATAAACTGACAGATTAGCTCTCTCGGATATTAAATAATTAATATTAAAATTTAATTTAATAGTAATTACTTTATTTAATATTAATTACTTCATTTAATATAAAATAATTAGTTTAATATTAATTTTTCGATTTAATATTGAATAATTACTTCAATATTCATAAAGATAAAAAATTACTTTTTAATTATTTCAATTAAATTTTCTAACCAATAATAATTAAATTAAATTAAAAATTAAAGAATAATGAACAATACTAATTTTAATAACAATAATAAAACAATAAATATAAAATAAGTCAATGGAATAAATAAATTAATAATTGATTTTTCTTTTCCAACAGCTGATCGTTTTTTTAAAGACTACGACACAGATTATTCAAAACACACTGCTACCGGTAATTTATTAAATGGTTTTGAATCAAAATTATGGTCACACGAACAGGAAGAGCATTCAATGTGTTCAAATGGCGGTTCACCGTCCACCACGTCATTAATAAAATTCAATAAAATAAAAATGCAAGAATTGTCACCAATGAATAATAACAATATTACGACAAATTATTATCAACGTTGTAAGGAGGATACAAAAGATGTGGACATTGATGGAATTGAAAATGGTTTTTTGTCGAAAATTCGTATGGTGAGTCAAAGAGGTTCTTCGTAAAAACAAAATTCTCATCTGAATAAAAAGAGCAAATTATTTAAAGATAAAAATTTCCGTTTTCTTTTATTTATTTTTTTTAATTCAAAATAAGGGAGGGGGGAGAGGACTAACATGCCATAGTGTAAAAAAAATGAAAGAAAATTAAAAAAAAATGGATGTTGAAGAATAGAGGCGAGCATACAATTAAGCATGAATTAATAACGCCTCTGCTGGTTAATTCATCTAACAATTTATGTTGTATTGTTATGTATTTAATGCTGTATTTTTTATTTTTGTAAATAAAGTGTCACAATTAATTTTCGATGGTTTATTTTTTTAATTTTGCCTATTCGCTGTTGTTGATAATTGTTATGTTGATTTTTAAATTTTTATTAATTATATTAATTATAATAATGTTCTTTTCTTTTTTGGCATAATTTTTCTTTTTTTGTTTAATATTTTCTTTATGTTTTTTATTATTGTCGTCATTATTTTCTTCTTATTTTTCCTCTTTTTCTCCTTCTTTTCTTTTGCCTTTTTCTTCTTCTTTTTCCTTTTCTCTTTCTTTTTTATTTTCTCCTTCTTCTTATTTTTTCTTTTTCTTTTTATTTTTTCTTTTTCTCCTTCTTTTCTTTTGCCTTTTTCTTCTTCTTTTTCCTTTTCTCTTTCTTTTTTATTTTCTCCTTCTTCTTATTTTTACTCCTTTTCTCCTTCTTTTCTATTTTCTTTCTTCTTTTTCTCTTTCCTTTTATCTTCTACTTCTTTTTTTCTTCATTTGCTTCTTCATCTCCCTCTTTTTGTTCTCCTTCTAATTTCTTCTTTTCTACATTTTTTCTTTCAGCTTCTTCTTTTCCTCCTAATTTCCTTTTTCTACTTTTTTTCCTTCTCCTTCTTGTTTTCTACATCTTATTTTCCTTTGTCATCTTTTTTTTATTTTCCAGTTTTTCTTTTTTACTTTACTTCTTCCTTTTATTTTTCTACTTCTCCTTCTTTTCATTTTCTTTTATTTCTTTTTCTATTTTTTCTCCTTCTTTTTTCTTCGTTACTAGTATTTTTGAAAAATTAAATTTCAATAGTTTTCTATTTCACTTGTCGTCAAAAAATTTTTTTTGACTATTTTGTTTTTATTGTCACTCTCTAAATTAGAATTAGTAAAAATGTTTACTAGTTTATTAGTCAATTTTATTAATAAACTAGTAAAAATTACTGTTTATTATTAAAATTTAGTAGAAATGATTATTTATTAGTCAAATTTAGTAGAAATGACTATTTATTAGTCAAATTTAGTAGAAATGACTATTTATTAGTCAAATTAGTAGAAAATACTATTTATTGGTAAAATTGAGTAGAAAATACTATTTATTAGTAAAATTTAGTAAAAATTACTACTTATTAGTAAAATTCAGTAGAAATTACTATTCATTATTAGAAATTACTTTTTATTCGTAAAAATTTATTACAAATTACTATTTATTAGTAAAATTCAGTAGAGATTACTATTTATTAGTAAAAAATACTAGAAATTACTATTTATTAGTAAAATTACGTAGAAATTACTATTTATTAGTAACATTCCGTAAAAATTACTATTTATTAGTAAAATTTACTGATTGAACAGCAAAAATTCAGTCACTAATTCAAAATTTAGTAAACACTTTTTTGTAATTCTAATTTATAGAGATTTTAAATTTACTTATTTTTTTTCTTTATTTATCAGAGTTAATTAATTTTATTTTCTTCTTTTCTACATCTTATTTTCCTTTTTCATCTTTTTTTTATTTTTCAGTTTTTCTTTTTTACTTTACTTCTTCCTTTTATTTTTCTACTTCTCCTTCTTTTTTTTCTTTTACTTCTTTTTCACTTTTTTTTTCTTCTTTTTTCTTCTTTACTACATTTTTCTTTCTGCTTCTTGTTTTTTCTTCCTCTTTTCCTTTTTCTTCTTTTTCCTTTTCTCTTTCATTTTTATATTCTCCTTCTTCTCATTTTTCTTCTTTTTTATTTTTTTCTTCTTTTACTTTTTCTTATTCTATTTATCTCCTACTTCTTTTTTTCTTCATTTGCTTCTTCTTCTTCTTCTTCTTCTTCTTCTTCTTCTTCTTCTTCTTCTTTTTCTTCTTCTCCCTCTTTTTGTTCTCCTTCTATTTTCTTCTTTTCTACATTGTTTCTTTCACCTTCTTTTTTTTCTTCTTAATTTCCTTTTTCTACTTTTTTTTCTTCTTCTTCTTGTTTTTTAAATCTTATTTTCCATTTTCATCTTCTTTTTATTATTTTCCAGTTTTTCTTTTTTACTTTACTTTTTACTTCTTACTTTACTTCTTCTTTTATTCTTCTACTTTTCCTTCATTTTTTCCTTTTACTTCTTCTTTTCCACTTTTTTCTTTTCTCTTTCTTTTTTATTTTCTCCTTCCTCTCCTTTTTCTTATTTTTCCTCTTTTTCTTCTTCTTTTCTTTTTCCTTTCTTTCTTCTTTTTCTTTTTCTCTAAATTCGATCATTATTCATATTCTTTGTCATCTTTAAATTATTCATTTTCTTCTTTTGCTTCTCATTTATATTCTTCTTCTTCTTTCTTTTCTTTAGCATAATCAAAAATATCATCAAAATCTTTTTCATTTTCTTCATTTGTTGGTAATTTTTATTTTCCTTATTTTTCTGAATAAAATTTCTCTATTCTACAGAAACTTATCCCTATTCCAAATAAACTTTTTCTTTTCTCCCATCATTCACTGAATATAAAATTAGCTAAAAAATTCCCAAAGGCCAATGAAAAATAAAAAAAAAAAACTCGGGCTATAAAATCAACAATTTTTGAAAATTATGATGATAGACATTAAAATATATCCTATGGATAACTTTGCAAATAATCTAAGAAAAGATTCGCTAAATATACCGCTTGTGGATGATGATGATATGGACCGATCATCATGTCGGGAACTATCGGTGCCACTCGGGAATCCACCTTGGGGAAGTGGGAAGTTCTCTTATACCAGTTTAACTTTTAACAGTTTTAGTGTTTGAGCGGCCTTCGCGCCAGATTGTTGTATTACAATACACAAGTCGCTCGATTCTCAAACATGTCACGCGTGTCTCTTTATAGTGTTATTGTTCGCGAGTGAATATTTGCGGTTTCGAAAAAGAAAAAAAGAAAAATTTTATGTGTGAAAAATTCAATTTTTTATTTATCTTCCACTAATTTCTTCTTATTATTATTACGTCCTTGATCTTCGAAATAAAATTTTCGTTTTTATTCCACTTTTTTGAATTTTTAGTTATTTTTTTATTTTTTTTATTTTTATACACTTCGGATTATTCAAACCTCGTTAACAGTGAAATATGAAAAAAAAAAATTTTTCTAGCACGGAAACTTAAAAAAAAATTTATTTGAAATTTTAATTCAAGAAATAAAAGATTAAATTCGGTTTAGTAAAATATTGACTTCTTCTTCCAATTATTTTCGTTCTATTATTTTCTCTCATATTTTTCCATCTTATTTCGAAAAAGAGAAAAACTTCTTTTTTGTAAAAATCAAATAGAACAATATTTTGCGCCGGTGAATTTAAATAAATAATTTTGAGAGAAGAAAATCCAAATTCCAAGTGGTAGGAATATTTTTTCCATCTCAAGGACCAAGGGAAGATGAAAAACAAAATTTTTTTTCTTAAAGTGGATCGAATAAATCATGTGTGTTATCGAAATTGATTGTAGTGCGTATCATATGTATATAATACTTAAATACATTCTTATAAGTGGATACCACCTGGAATTACGAAATAAAAATAAGTATCATAACTAACAACAAATTCTACATTGTAGAACAATTTAAATCAGTAATTCGAAAAAAAAATTGTTTCAAATAGTTACCAAAAATAAATAATTTTTATTCACTTTCGATATGCATTATTTCTGGTACAACGAAAAGGCTACCGGTCAGGCAGGTTTTCTTTCGTCCATGTCGGTGACGTCAGTGTGCGCTAAGATTCATATATATATATATATATATATATGTACACACAATGCCGGGTTTTTAAAAGTTGAAAGAAAAAAATTGTAAAAAGTCATCAAGAAACATTAATTGACATTCCGGTTTATTATTATTATTATTATTAATTAGAGTGAATGAAACTTAATTTAATTTTTATCTCCGTTTTAAACAAGTCCGTTATCAACATTCTCATTATCTCCATCTTCCGCGGAACATTATTTTCTCCACTCTCTTGTTATTCAAGGCTAATGAATTTGTTCAGTCAATGTTAAGTAATTCGTTTGCAATTTATATTCGCAAAAGGTTTTTCTTCTTCGTCCTTTTTTGTTTAGTTTCTCTCCTATTTTTGGCTCCTTTTTAATTTTGATTTAATTTCCTATTTTTCGTCTTTTATTCTTTTTTGTACTTATTTCTTAATTTTTAAATAATTGTATTCCTTAACTTTTAATTTTTAATTTTTAATTTTTAATTTTTAATATTCAATTCTTATTTTTCAATTCATTAAAAACTTTTTGTTAACTTTCTTTGAAAGTATTTTTCTTTTTATTTTTTTTAAAAATTAAATTTCAATAATTTTCTATTCATCTCATCGTCTAAAATTTTTGTTTTGACTATTTTATTTTTATTGGTAAACTCTGAATTAGAATTAGTAAAAAATTTTACTAGTTTATTAGTAAATTTTACTAAGAAATTATTAGAAATTACTATTTATTAGTAAAATTTAGTAGAAATGATAATTAATTAGTCAAATTTAGTAGAAATGACTATTTATTAATCAAATTAGTAAAAAATAATATTTATTCGTAAAATTGAATAGAAAATACTATTTATTAGTAAAATTTAGTAGAAATTACAATTTATTAGTAAAATTCAGTAGAAATTACTATTTATTAGTAAAATTTAGTCCAAATTACTATTTGTTAGTAAAATTTACTAGAAATTAGTATTCATTAGTAGAAATTACTATTTATTAGTAGAAATAACTATTTATTAGTTAAATGTAGTACAAATTACTATTTATTAGTAAAATTTAGTGCAAATTTCTATTTGTTAGTAAAATTTACTAGAAATTAGTATTCATTAGTAGAAATTACTATTTATTAGTAAAAATAACTATTTATTAGTTAAATGTAGTACAAATTACTATTTATTAGTAAAATTCAGTAGAAATGATTTTTTTTTAGAAAAATTTAGTAAAAATTACTATTTATTAGTAAAATTCAGAAGAAATTACTATTTATTAGTAAAATTTACTAGTCCAAAAGCGAAAAGTCAGTCACTAATTCAAAGGTTAGTAATCATCTTTACTAATTTTAATTTAGAGAGAATTTAAATTTATTTATTTTCTTCATTTATTCATTAGAGTTAATTAATTTTATTTTCGCATACATAGACAAGTGATTTTACATTAGGCGACTCGTAGGGTATTTAAAATAATAAAAAAATATTCTTTCATGGCTTCTGCGGTTTTTGCGCGTGTCAGTATTGGTCTAGGGCCAAAAATAATGTTTCTTCGAAGGCTTCTCTCCTAATCGACATACGAGGAGAAAGACAAAGAAGAATGCGGTGGAAAGAAAAACATTTTAGAAGAAAAACAAAACGAGGGAGAAAAGTTACATATCACGCTTAAAGTGAAAAGAAAAAGAAAATTTAAAATAAGCCCAACAAAAATAAACCACGATGAAATTGATTTATTACATAAATTACTTTTCTCTTTCTACACATTATGAAATTTAAATCATTCTAAAAGACTATTTTTCAAAAAATGAAAATAAACAAAATAAATAAGAAAAATAAGAAAAGAAAAAGAAAAAATAGAAAAAAAATACAAAGAGAAAAGGAAAAGAAAAAAAAAGAAATAAAAAATTAGAAGAGAAAATAAATAGAAACAAGAAAAGAAAGGGAAAGAGAAATAAAAAACTAAAAGGAGGATAGAAAGGAAAGAAAAAAGAAGAGAAAATACTAGAGAAAACGAATAGAAAAAGAAAAGAGAAAGACGGAGAAAAAATAAAGAGAGAAAAAAAAGAAAAAAGGTGAAGAGGAAAGAAAAACAGAAAGAGAAAAAAAAGAAGAGATAAAAACGGAAAAAGGAAAAGAGAAAAAAAGGAAAAAAATGAGAAAGAAAGAGAAAGAATAAAAGGAGAAAAGAAAAAGAAAAAAAAGATGAAAAAGGAAAAAGAAAAAATAGAGTTAAAAAAATAGAAAAAGAAAAAGAAAGAAAATAAAAAACTGAAAAAATAAAAAAAAGTGTGAAAGAAGCAATAAAGTTGAAAAAAAATAATTTCACAAATAGTCAATTTAGGTTTGTTTGACTTTGAAGAAATGAAAATAAGCTCAGTGTTTAATCTTCCAAGCACACGATATAGACATATATAATTGCTCATTCGCATTTATATTTGCCGTTTGTATTTTTAAAATGCAGATTACATATTTCAAACACTCGTACAAAAACATTCGAAAAAAACTATTATTAACTTTTATGCAAACTGTTTCTTTACTTCTTTTTTAGTCAGTTATTAAAAACATAAGTATTGCATATAATTATGGATGAATAATTTTCCTTCCACTGCGGTATTTAACTTTAAAAAAATTTTAAGACAAAAATAAAAGTGATATAATCGACGATGACTAGTTTTCTATATTTAAAACAAAAAGTGATATACATTTTTTAAAAAAGAAAAATTGTCTCGCACATTATTTTTTCTTGCACTCTAATGCAGAAATAATTCCAGAAAAAAATTATTTAAAAAATAGTTTACGAAAGTAAACTATTTTATTTCTAAAAAAATAATTTTTTTAGAGTTTGGTTACTTTACTAAGACTTTTTACAAACCAATTTCTTAAAACTGTAAAAAGTTATTATTTAAAATATAAATTAGGAGAAAAATTTTTTTTTACTCAAAGTAATTTAAATGGATCGAGAAAATGTGTTTTTCTTATTGATGATAAAAATAGAAGACATTTTTTTTTACGTCTGACTTAAAATTGACTGTTACTACTAATCGGATTTGTAAATCTAAATAAATTACCAGGTCTGATAAAGTACTTTCTTTAGCTGTTAGAAAATCGTGATACAATTTAATGGTATTCTTCTTGTCTGACTAAAAATGGCTTTCACTACTGAAATTTAATTGATAAATTGCTATGAATAAAATATTTTTTATAAACTAAAAAAGTGATAGAATCTGATAGTATTTTTTTAGACAGACTAAAAATTGACTTTTACTACTGAAAAATTTTCATAGTAAATTTTCTTACAGTAATTAAAAATATCAGTCTGACTAAAAATGACTTATACTACTGAAATTAAAGTGACAATTATTTTGAAAGTCTAGTTGTAATTAGTTTTTACTACTGATACTAAATTTACTTACAGTAATGAAAAATAACTGACCAAAAATTACTTTTACTATTTAAATTTAATTAAAAAGTGTTTTCGAAGTCTGACCGTAATTGGTTTTTACTACTAAAATTAAATTGATAATTATTTTAAAACCCTGACTGTAATTTGTTTTCACTATAACTAGTAAATTTATTTACAGTAATTAAAAATATATAGTTCGACTAGAAATTACTTTTACTACTGAAATTCAATTAAAAAGTGTTTTCAAAGTCTGACCTTAATTGGTTTTTACTACTGAAGTTAAATTGATAATTATTTCGAAAGTCTGACGCTAACTGGTTTTTACTACTGATGTTAAAGTTAATTATAGTAATTAAAAATAATAGGCTGACTGAAAATGACTTTTACTACTGAAATACGTTTAAAAAATGATTTTTTAGGTCTGATTGTAACTGGAAATTACTACTAGTAGCAAAAATACTTATATACTAAATAATAATTAATAGTCTGACTAAAAATGACTGCTATCACCAATACGAAATCAAAACAAATTTTTTATTCCGCAAGAAACTTATTTTTACTTTTACTATAATAGTTACAAGACTTTTTGGTATTGTCTTACTCAAAATGACTTCTACAACTAGAAAACAAAAATAAATTTCGAAGTCGGATTGCAGACTCCTACTAGTGCAAAATGAAGAAAAAATTTTGAAGTTTGACTGAAACTGACCCCTACTACTACTAAATGAAAAAAATTTCAAAGTCTGACTAAAACTGACTTTTACTACTTTAACTTTTTTTAATACAAATTTTACTAATTTTTTCATTGTCTGAATAAAACCAAGTATTGCAATTTAGAGTAAAAATATAAATTGGAAAAATGAGAAATTAGTTAATATAAATTAAAAAAGTTAAGAAATATGAAATATAAATTCAAAATAAATATATTTTTAAAAGAATAGAAATTAAAAAATATTAAATTCGAAAAATTGAGTCAATACGTATAAACTGTCAATTGATAATAAATCCATTATTGTCTAGTTCAAGGAACAAATATATACAATCAAGGAATTATTCAATACCTATTGAATAATATATATGAATTAAAGAGAAATCCTCAATGAAAATTATCCCGTTTTAATTTAAAAAAAAGTGTCTCGATTATCGACCTTGCGAATTATAAATATCACTCGTTACGTAACAACATTTTTCGGTTTTCATAAATAATCCAGTTTTCGCAAAAAAAAAAATAATAACGATTTATAATTGTGTTTCTGCACTACTGACAAGGTCACTGTCGCACATTACACATTTATTATTATATATGTATGAAAAACTTGAAATGCTATGCCAGCGAATATTTTTCTGAACATTAGCCAACTATATCGTATTGCGAGAAATATAATACACTTCCATATGCACTTTGTCAATTCCTTCTAAATAACGTCAATCAGTTGTACCAAAAATCGATAATTATTCATTTCTTTTAGTAAAAGTTAAAAAATTTAGAAAAAAGAATTAATTAACGTTTACAAATTATCGAATGTTAATAAAGAAGTAAATATTAATAAATTAGTAAATATTCAAAAATAGGCAAATATTAAGAAATAAGTTAATAAATATTAAATTTATTTTTTCAAAATTGCAAAATTCGAAATAAATAAATATTAATAAATAAGTGAATATTGATAAATAAATATTATTAAATAAATATTATTAAACAAATATTGTTAAATAAATAAATATCAATGAATACGTAGTAATAATAATAAATCAAGTATAATTCTTAAAAAAATTGGTTATCAATTTTGAAGATCAAGGACGAAATGTAAAAAAAAAATCCACGAGTTCGAATTGAGAAAATTTATCTAAAAAAAATTATTCTTCTCTTTAACAGAATTGATTTTTGTGGGAAAATGAAATGAATAAATAATTTTTTTTATTGAATTAGTGGAGGAAAGTGTTTTGTGTGTAAAAACGATATAATGGTAAATGGATGTGAATCCGTCGACATGGAGGAGAATCGCGACGATATTGGTGATCGACAGGGGGATTTTTTGGCAAATAGATCTGAGGAAATTCCCCCCTCGCAACCCCCTGTGACAACCACAATCGGAACCATTGCACTGCAAAGTGGTGACACTCGTCTCGTTATTGCCCTTCTTCAAGTAAGAAATTTTTTTTTATATATAATAAATAAAAATAAAAATAAAAATTCTTTAATCAAACGAAATAAATAATAATTAATGTTTATTATCAATAGTTGTGTAATTGACAAATTATTAATAACAATTTTAATTGGTAATTATTTTCAACTATATAAATTGTTAGCGTTATAATTAAAAATCATTAATTGTTATAACTAAAATTATTAATTATTATTAATAACAGAAATTATATTATAATAATAAAACAACATTTTTTTATTTTTAAATAAAAATTTTTTAAATAATTTCATAATTAAAATTTTTAAAATTCACATATTAAGTACAAAATTAATTATTACTGTTCATATTTTCAAAAATTTTAATAAAATTTCACGAAAGAATTCAATTATTTTCTAAAATTTTAATAAATCCTTCTACACAATTCAATTATTTTTTTAAATAGTAAAATCTTTACAAAAATTCAATGATTTTCAAAACAGTTTTAATTAAATTCCTCGGAAGAATTCAATTTTTTAAAAAAATTTTAATAAATCTTTTGAAAAAATCCAATTATTTTTATAAATAGTAACATTTTTCACAAGAATTCAATTAATTTTATGAATAGTAAAATTCTTTGCAGGAATTCAATTATTTTTAAAACAATTTTAATTGAATTCCTAGGATGAATTCAAATATTTTTAAATATTTCCATAAGTTTCAATTATTTCCTAACATTTTAATAAATTCTTCGAAACAATTCAACTATTTTTATAAATACTAAAATTCTTTGCAGGAATTAAATTATTTTTAATCAAATTTCAATAAAATTACACGAAAGAATTTAATTATTTTCAATAAATTTCCATGAAATTCCATTTCAACAAGAATTTCAAATTCTCTAAAAAATGATTCAATTATTCTGAAAATATTTTTAAAAAAATTCTATATAAAAATTAAATTACTTTCAATACAATTTTTAAATATATTTGTGAAAAAAATTGAAAAAAATCAATTATTTTCGAAAAATAATAAAACTCTTGTGATGAATCCAATTAGTTTGAATAATACTTAATTTTTACACAAATTCTTTAAAGAAATTCAATTATTTTCGAAACAACTTTAATTGAATTTCTCCTAAAAATTTCATTATTATCAAATATTTCTATAAAATTATTCATAACAATTTAAATATTTTTTAAAATTTTAATAAATTCTTTCGAAACATTTCAATTATTTTTATAAATATTAAAATTCTTCGCAAAAATTCAATTGTTTTCAATTCAATTTTAATAAAATTCTTCTTCATAAAATTTAATTGCTTTCAAAATTATCAATTAAAATTTTTATAGAAACTCCATTAGATTATAAAAAAATTTAAAGAAATTCTTTAAAAGAATTTAATTAGGACTTTTACAAATTTTAATAAAATTCTTTGCGGGAATTCAGTTATTTTCCTAAATAATAAAATTAAAATTATTTACTCTTCTCAATGATATTATAATTAATTGATTAAAAAAATTAATTTTAACTATTTTATATTATATTTAATTTTTTTAACCTGACTTTTTTGTGTCACTATTATAGTTTATCTTTATGGATAAAATAGATTTATCATTATTTAATTAACATTGAGAATACACTCGTTCTTTACATATGTAGAA
The DNA here is from genome assembly GCA_032872505.1 of Leptopilina syphax. Taxonomy (NCBI): domain Eukaryota; kingdom Metazoa; phylum Arthropoda; class Insecta; order Hymenoptera; family Figitidae; genus Leptopilina; species Leptopilina syphax. The sequence goes on from CM065469.1 coordinate 42,474,901, forward strand.
GAATGAAATCAGCTTCTGGGAAATTCAAAGAATATCTTCAGCCAATTAACATAAAGTTTTATTGGCTTATTAGCATAACATGGAAAAAATGCATAAAAGAGTTCTCTAAGATTAATGTACTCCCTATGACACTTTTTAAAAAGAAAAGAGTTCGTAAAGATTTAAGAGAAAAAAAAGAACAGGTTTTTGAAAGTTTAGCCATACATTGAAGTCACATAGTGAGTTCAATGCCCGAAATCTATTGGGATATATCTAGGGATACACTTCTCATTATGAAAACCGCCTTCGTTCTTTCTTACGATTTAAAGATTAGAACATTTGATTTTTTTCCCGCGCCTCGAAAATCCAAAAATACATGAAAATTAATTTTTTTATCATTAACTAAAATCGTATCAAGTGACTGAATTTTTTTTATTGTTTATTTATTCTGTGAATAACTTGAGAGACTTTTAAATTTTTTTAAAAATTATTTATGTCAGTGGGACTTTTATTTTTAAAAAGAAGATACTTTGCGAAAAGGGGATTTTTCAAGTAAAACATAATTTTTATTGTTGTATACAGTTACGAATTATGAAAAAATCCATGACAATATTTGCTAATACTGATTGAAAAATATTTTCTAAAAAATATATTCTTGAATTTTACTTGAAAAAAAATTTTGTATAATATTTTTTTAATTCAGAAAAGAAAAAACATTTTTTAAAGTACATTTTTCAAAAAAATAAATAAATTTTACGAAAAAAATTCTTTCTGAAAAAATGTAGGTACTAAAATTATATTTTCTATTTGAAAAAATATTTTGTGAAGTACGTTTTCTTTTTGGAAAAGTATATTAAAAATATATTTTCTTAGAAATTAAACTACATCGCTTATAAATATTAAAAAAGAAATTTTTCAAAACGAACATATATTTTTCGATATTTTTTCTAAATTTCTTTAATTATCAAATCCATAAAAATACCACGAAGCTTAAATGAACGAATCAGAACTTTTAAAATTCTTTTGATAATTATATTTTTCTTATAATAATATAGAAATTATAAATATTTCAAAATGTAGTTACTTACGAAAAAACTCGCCAGGAAAAATTTTGTTTAACTCACCTGAAACAAAAAGAAAAGAAAATACTTTATAATAAAATTATTATAAAAAAAATGACAACAAATAATTTCTATTAAATTATTAAATTATTTTTGTATTAAAATTGAATAAATAGAAAAGTATTTTTTTATATACGAATTAAATTTCCCAACTGTGGAAATTGTATTCAAAAGGCACTGTAAATAATTAGCTTCAAGTAGAACAAATAGTTTTCGGTCAGACACAGAAATTGCAATATATTTTCTAAATATTTTTAAATAAGTATAGGTGCTTCAATATTTTTTTAAGATTCCTTTTTTCAAACGTTTCTAAATATTTTAAATATTCTTAAAAAATTTTTGAATACTCCCAAATTTTTTTAAATACTCTTAAATATTTGTTAAAAATTGCTTATTTTATAAATTAGCAATAATTTGGGAATTAAAGCGTGCGGCTAACTTTTTAGGATAAAATTAGCAATTTTAAAAATAATAGAATTTAAAAATTTGTAATTCAAATTTTTGTTGAAAATACTAAAAAAAAATCCTATTTTTGAACAATTACAAATAATTGCAAAAAATCAACTGTTTTCAAGAGTGATAAAATTCTTTTCATAAAATTCAATTATCTTTCAAATTAAAAAAAAAATTCTCGTCAAAATCCCAATTATCTTTATAAATAACAAAATTTTTCCCCAAAGTTCAATTATTTTCAAATCAATTTCAAATTCCCAAAAATAATACGCAAACATTTAATTATTTTCATAAATAATAAAAATTTCCCAATAATTCAATTATTTACAAATTTTTTATAAATTCCTTCGCAATAATTCAATTATTTTTATAAATAATAAAATTTTTGTTAAGGAATTCCAATTATTTTCATAAAAAATAATTAAAAATTGTAGAAAATAATAATTGATTTAAAATGATGAAAATAATTTTAAAAAAGTTAAATTTTAAATTTGTTACTGTAATAATATTCTTATAATATAAAACAATGATTTTATCACTTGGTCATCATTAATTATTATAAAACATGAAGAAATCGATCACTCCGAGTCTTCGACTCGGAGCAATCGCTATCTTCATGTTTTATAAAAATTTTCTTATAAGTTATTGAATTTAAAAAGATTTGAATTTTAAATTTTTAATTCCTATGAAAAAATAATATTTATTAAATATTTATTTTAAAAAAAATTTATTGATGTTTTCGAATAATTTTACAATTAAAGAAATTCGTAAATAAAATGTAACCGAACATTTTTTTGAGTAAAATTTTTTTCCTTTATTTTCCAAAAATGTGAAAAGTTTCAATTTTCTAAATTGATTTCATATCTATTTTTTAAATTGAATTGTTAAATAGAAAATTTTTTTTAAATTACAAAAAAATGAATCTTTGAAAACAACGGTTACAAAGTTTTATTGGAAAAAAACTACTGTAAAATAATTCGCTTCAAGTAGAACAAGTAGTTTTCGGCCAGACACTTTATTTTCAATTTATTTAATTATTTATTTATTTATTACAAGTTTTATATATTTTATAAATATTTTTTAAACACACTTCAATTTTTTCCAAACATTCCTTTTTTAAACATTCCTAAATGTTTCTTAATTATTTAAAAACAATTTTTTTTAATTCTGACAAATTATTTTTCAATGTTCTCATAAATATTTTAGTTCAATAATTTTTTATTTCAAAAACTTCCATTTTCAATTTGCAAATGTTTTTTAAACTGAACTACTTTTTAATTTTTTTTACTTCCAATTAGAACTTAAGTCTCTTTTCAAATTGAATATTAAGATAGAAACTGTCGTTTAAAAAAGATAAAAAAAACGATTCTTGAAAGTTTATTTAAAAAAATTTGTGAAAATAAATAAAAATTTTTGTGTAATTTAAAAATTTGTGAAATAATAATAAAAAATATATGTAAGTGAGAGAAAATAAAAATATTTTTTGACTTCATGGATTGTTACCAAAATGAAGCCCTAATAAGTTTGTACTTTTCCTTCTCCGACATGTCATGAGAATAAATTGACTACCACGCGTGCAAGGTAGGATTTATTTTCTGCAGAATTTCGTAGAATCATAGTATAGTGCTACTAACTGTATAACTGAAGAGCATATATTCAGAAATAGCTTTCAACTCATATAGAAGGCAACGCCCCAAAAACCATTTAACTTTCATGTTGTCGTTCATGTCAATCACGTAGTCTTTTTATGACTCTAAATTTATAAAATTGTTTTTCACTCACATATATATATATACGATATATATTATACAAGCGCACACGCACCTGAAACGTGAGCACCATGACTGGGTCAGTTATCACGGACTCACAAGTTATTCAATCTCTTCTTAAAGGTTCCCGAAATTCATCCCGCATCGTATTGTATATAGTTTTTTTCAAAAACGGATATTGTATTCTTTCATCAGAATATCATATTCTCCTCATCATTGTCGTCTCGGATTTTCTTGTCGATACACGCTTTTTCCTTCAAGTGTTTACACATTTTTTTGTGTATTCATTTTTTTTTTTTTTTTTTTGAGGAAAATTTATTCAGTTTTTTAATTTTTTTTTTAAAATATTAATATGTTTTTGTACGTAGACAATAAATTCGTTAACAATAAATTAGTTTCAGTTAATAAGAGAATTGAAATGGAAATTAAAAAAAAATTTGCTAAATTGTCTTTGAAATTTTTATCCGACGTCTGTTTCACTTTTTCGGCGGAATTTTTTTAATGAACTGTTTTGTGATAGAAAAAAAGTGTTTTTTTTTTAAATATTTTCTATTTGAAAAATATTTTCCTTATTATATTTCTCGATTGGAAACATTTTTTTTTAATATAAATTTTCTGTCTGGAAAAATTTACAAAAAACACATTTTCTTTTTGGAAAAATACACTGAAATTATTTTTCTATTTGAAAAAATATTTTGTAAAATATATTTTTACAAAGAGACAAATATTATGTAAATGAACTTTTCCAAAAAGAAAACACATTTTGTAAACCTTTCCGAATAGAAAAATATTTTGGAAAATATATTTTTTCAAAAAGAAATTAAATATTTTATAAAGAAAATTCTTTTTGTGAAAATGGACTAAAAATACATTCTCTGAAATACATTTTCTTTTTTGGAAATACATTTAGTAAAATTTTGTTTTATTTTTATAAAAATATACTAAAAATAACTTTTATTTAGAAAATTATTTTTAAAAAATATTTTCTTTTTGGAAAATTGTATTAAAAAATGTTTGGAAAATTTCTTGGTGGAAAAATTGGATAATAATTATTTTCAAAGTACTTTTCTTTCTTGAAAAATGCAGTAAAAAAAATTTTTTGGTGGAAAAATTATTTTAAAAGTATATTTTCTTTCTGGAAAAACATTCAGTAACGATATATTTTTATTCTAGACAAAAAAATTTCTTTTTCGAATAGAAAAATATTTTGCAAAAACTATTTTATAAAGAAAATACTTTTTGAAAAAATTGACTAGTAAAATTATAATATTTTCAAAAATACATTTTCTTTCTAGTAAAATATGAAAAAATATGTTTTATTTTTTAGAAAATAATTTAGTAAAATATTTTCCTTATTACGTTTCTCGATTAAAAACATTTTTTTTTTAATATAAATTTTCTGTCTGGAAAAATTTACAAAAAACACATTTTCTTTTTGGAAAAATTCAATAAAATTATTTCCATTTGAAAAAATATTTTGTAAAATATATTTTTCCAAAGAGAGAAATAGTATGTAAATAAACTTTTCCAAAAAGAAAACTCATTTTGTAAAACTTTTCTATTTGAAAAAATATTTTGTAAAATATATTTTTCGAAAGAAAAAAATATTATGCAAATAAACTTTTCCAAAAAGAAAACACATTTTGTAGAACTTTTCGAATAGAAAAATATTTTGTAAAATATATTTTTCCAAAAAGAAATTATATATTTTATAAAGAAAATTCTTTTTGCAAAAATTGACTAAAAATACATTTTCTGTTTTGGAAAATCATTTAGTAGAAATTTGTTTTATTTTTATAAAAATATATTAAAAATAACTTTTATTTAGAAAATTATTTTTAAATTATATTTTCTTTATAGAAAACTGTACTAAAAAATGTTTGGAAAATTTTTTGTTGGAAAAATTGGATAATAATTATTTTCAAAGTACTTTTTTTTCTTGAAAAATGCAGTAACAAAATTTTTTTGGTGGAAAAATTATTTTAAAAGTATATTTTCTTTTTGGAAAAACATTTAGTAACGATATATTTTCTTTTTCGAAAATTTATTCAAAATATTTTTTGTCGGAGAATTTCAAAGTAAATTTTCTTTTTGGCAAAATGTAAATTAAAATTAAAAATATATTTTGTTGGAGAAAATATTCCGTAGAATATATTTGTTCAAAAATAAAATATTTTACAGTGAGAATTTCTTTTGCAAAAATTATCTGTCTATATTTTTTTTGTTTAAATAAATTTTTTGTAAAAAATATATTGTATTTTTTGAAAAAACCTTTAGTAATCTTATGTTTTGTTTTTGGGAAAATATAAAAAATATATTTTCTTTAGAAAATATTTTTAAAGTAAATTTTCTTTTTTGGAAAATGTTCTAAAAATATATTCTGCTCAAATAATTATTTTTAATGTATTTTTTTTTGGGAAAATGTATTCAAAATATTTTTTGTTGGAAAATTTATTTTTAAAGTAAATTTTCTCTATAACAAAATGTATTAAAAATATATTATGTTAAAAAAATATTTTGCAGTGTACCTACATTTGGTTCGAAAAAAACATTTTGTAGAATATTTTTCAATAAAAACTCCTTTTTCCTATTTTTTTTTTTTTAATTTTTTTAATCGTGTGTTCTTGAAAAGATGAAAAAAGTGTGAATGCAATTATGTGCCATTGATGGCAGTAAAGTGTGCTGCGAATCTAGTATTAAAAACGCCTAGGCAAATGTCTTGTTGATTTTTTTTTCGTGTCTACTTTCGGATTCATCTCTCTCGCACTGGCCGGCCTCGTTACAAATATGGGAATGCTTGAATAGCAGTCGCGGGCGACTATTTCTTCGTTTCTTGTCGAAGGTTATATACCTTCCTTGCAATAAGTTTTACGAACAAGTATGTACCTACGCTTGTAATTGGATTCACTTTCACTCCGTTTCGGAAAGACGCTACGAGAAATTTTTTTTTTCTTTTTTTTTTTTTTGCTTTTTCTGCTTGCCCCCCTTGTTATGTCACTGAACGTCTTAAAGGAAACTTACACTAAAACTTTCGAGTGTATTTGCTTCTATAAATTGAAATGAAAAGTAAACTTCCTATTTTTCCTTTTTTTACTTCCTGTTTGACTAGTGGAAAATGTGCCAATTCTAATTTTTTTATTAAATTAAATTAAAGTCAAAATTAGCAAATTTAACTTTTAACAATTTTCTATTTATGTATTTTTTTCCGTTTTTCAAAAACTCGAAAATTTAGTGATTAAGAGATCGAAAAAAATCCACAAAATTAGATATCAATAAAAAAAGTGTCCAAAGATTCAAATCTTTGGACACTTTTTTATTGATATCTAATTTTGTAGCATTTTTTTTATTTGATTTTATTTTTAATAATCAAATCTTTGAAACCTGCGGAAATACCAAATGAAAAGAAAATTGTTCCATTTTCGTATTATAAACAATTCGTAGACTGTTGATTAAAATTTTTCGTAAACTTTGCATAAAATTTCGATTCTTTTTTGCCCCCCAAAAAAACAAGGGGAACGCACACGCACTTTAAGAGGAATCCAAAGTCACGAGAGACAATTTTGGCAAAATGCCAATGATGGAAATGGAAGCATATCTTATTCTCTTACCAGTAAAGCGCGACTTTTTGAGTTCAACGAACTTGAAATTTACTTCACCCTTGTGTGAATACACACAAATTTTTTATTGAAAAAGAAAAGAAAATTTCTATGATAAAAATAGTCGAATGTTTGTTTAAAATTGTCCAAACTGTTTGAATTTATCCCTTCCGATTGATTGAAAACGAACTCTTCCTTTTCTGTTGATCTAAACTCTGCGAAAGGAATTAAATATACAATCAAAGATATATACACAAAAATAGTAACAACGTGAGGATTTGTTTTGATTTTATCATTTTTCTCCCATGATTCTTCACTTTTAATTTTTTATTCAAAAAATAGAGTTAGAAAAAAGTTAAATTAGTGAAAAAAAAATTTTTTAATTTTTAATTTCGGTAAATTAATCAAAAAATTTTGTACATGTCTTGAAGAGAGGTATTGATGTTCTCTTGTTACATTTTCCTTCTGATTCTTGATGTTCCATGCTCTTTATAATTAGACTTTTAGCAAGTGTCTAGTCTGAAGTTAAACGATTTCCAGAAAGTTTCAATTTAGAAACTGTACTACTTATCAATAGTTGTAAATTTACGATTAAAGAAAAATTTAGATTCACCTGCAAATTAATTATTTAAAAAACCATTCAATACCATCAACGAATAACTATTTTAATCCCAAATTTAAAATTCTTATTAATATTTGTTGAAATTTCATTTTCAAAATAATAATAATAATAATAATGGATAAAAAATTATGTATTGTTTAGTTATTACTTTAATATTTTCATAATATTTTATTTTTTATTATTTTAATTATTATTCTATTAGAATTTTTTGCTATTTTTATTTTCAATGTTTTATTTCATTTGTTATTGTTTCTCAATTGCTGCTTATTGTTTATTAATTACTAATTATTAATTTTTAATTCCTAATTATTAATTACAAGTTATTAATACTTAATTCTTCATTAGCAATTAATAATTAATAATACCTGATTAATAAATAATTACAAAGTATTAATTCATAATACTCAATTTAGTAATTATCAGTAATTACTAATTATTAATTATTAGTTTTATTTACTATTTTTTTACTAATTATTCATTCTTAATTAGTCGTCACTACTTATTAATTTCTTAATCATAATTAGTGATTACTAATTAGTAACTATTAATTTTTACTTCTTTATTAGTTATTAATAATACACTGTTAATTATTTTAATTAATTATTCACCACTAATTATTTTAATTAATTATTCACTACTAATTATTAATTAAATCTTCACTAGGAATTACTGAATGAAAAAAAACCAAAGTATTTTTCGTAAAATTCCGAAAGAAACAAATGTTACATTTTGGAATTGAAAATCATCTTCTTTTTTCTTGTTTTGCAGAGAAAAAAAAGGGTTCAAGAATTTGAACACTCCAAATGTGTAACACATGTTAAAGCACTTAAAATAAGTATTGTCAGTTTCAGTATGAAAGCAAATATACGAGGGAGAATGAATTTTCTCAGTCTAGTTCCTTATGTTTTGTATTTTTGTAAAGTAGGTTAACATTATGTGACCAGAAATTGGAGAATAAAAATAAAAAAAAAAAATAGATGAAACCCCATGTGTTTAAGTTACTTTGAGAACTACTACTATGTCTACTGTAATTTATATCTTTAGTTAATTTCTCCCATAAATTTTCTCTAATAGCAAAATTTTAGCTGTAAAACAATGTTACTAGTACCGCATTTTTTCTCTACTATAAATTACAACATAATTATTAATTCACACTGTAAATTATCTTAATTGTTAATTTAGACTGTAAATTATTTTAATTGTTTATTTACGCTATAAATTTACTTGCAAATTTTAGTTGTAGCTATTACGATTATAACTTACTAGAATAATAATAATAATTTTATATTTACTATAAATTATTCTAATTTTAAATTACAAGTGTAAATTATCACTGAAATGAAAATTTTCATTTTTTTTTTTTTTGGATTTTATTATTTGTTACACTGAAAAAAATGTATTTGATTATAAAATAATCGACTACTTTTTTAAAATAAATATTTACTTGAAGTAAATAATTTTTATTTGAGTCAATTAAATTATAATTGAACCAATAATTTTATTATTCGAAGCAAATGGCATTCTATTGATTAAAATTATTCAATTCAAGAAATTATTTGATAATATACAAGTAATCGGTTATTTAAATCGAGTAAATTTTTTTCAATTGTAAATTATGGCAAAAATTCAATAACTAAAATAAAATTTTGTCATTATTTTTAAGTAACGGGATAATTAACTAAAGGTAATTAATTAAATCAATAATTTGCTTCATAAAAAATTGATTTTTCTGCTTTTAGAGTGGTGAATGGTTGCGACTAAAAGTTCTGGAAATTCAGCCGGAACTAACGAAATTAGGTTCTTCGCCTGAGGAGGCTACGGAACTTTCGAACGCACATAACGAAGTTCTTTTACGTTTACAGGTAAACAAATTTTTGTCGTTTACCTATTTTTGCCTTTTTATTAATAATAATCATAACAATGATAATGATAAAAATAATAATAATAATTTATTTTCGTTCCTCTATTATTTTAGTTTATATTATTATTTAGAATCTTTACTCAACTCGATAGAAATTGAAGAATTTTTCAATTTATTTTCAGACTAAACAAAGTCCCGTGGAAGAATTACTACGACAAGCCGATCGACTTATTTCAACGCAAAAACCAAAGGCGGAAGTTTATAAAGCTATGGCTGATACACTTGCAAACGCATGGAGGGATGTCAATTCACTTTTGGAACGACGGAAAATTATTCTCGAACGAAATGTTCTTTTTCAATGGTATATTTTTTTTTTATTATAAAAATTAAACACTTTTTTAAGAATTTTAGATTTTACTCTTTGTTTTAAAATTGAAACTCTTTTAAACTATTTGTTTATTGAATGAATTATTTTTTTATTTGTTCTTGAGGAGAAAAAAAAATAGAAAAGCGAATTTGGTTCCATTGAAATGAGAGAATTATAAAAAAGAAAAATATTTTTATTTACTAGTCGGGCTGACGAGTGCAAGGAGAGTATGAAAAATTTAGAGATGGCTTGCAACGATACACTATTGCCAATTGAAATTGAAGCTGTGAAAAATTTTCTGAGTAAAATTCATGATTTACGAAAAATGATGCTCGAAACACTGATGGGTGCATTGCAGGAGGGGAAAATATTGCTCGATCGATTGAAAGAGATTTCAAATGAAGGTACTCTCGATTCCCGACCTGATAAAATAAAACACGATGCCGATCATGGTAAATATGAAATTTTTATTTATATCATAAGTTTTTAATTTTTTATATTTTATATATTTATTAAAAGATTTTCTATTCCTTTGGAGATTTGATGATCTTTCTTCTGTTTCTTCTATTTCTCTAATTTTTCCTTTTTCTTTTCTTCTACTTCTATTTACTTTTCTTCTATTTTTGTTCTTTTTCTGTTTATCTCCTTCTTTTATTCTCGTAAATTTTCTATTTCTTCTTCTCTTTCAACTTTTAATCTTTCGCTATTTTTTCTTACTCTAATTTTTCCACTCATCTTTCAAAATTTACTTTTGATTTTTATTCAACCTTCTTTTAACTAAAATTTGCAATTTTCTCTCTTTATTCTAATAACAATTTTCATTTCGAATTTTTAGCCATCCAACAAGTTGAAACATGGCTCGAGGAGCTCCACGATAGAAGACGATTAATTGAAATTTCATTCAAAAGTCGAAAAACTCAACTCGAACAGTGTCTTGCGTTAGCTCTACTCGCCACTGATCTCAGAAATCTCGAAGATATTCTCAATGACAGAATATCAGCTCTATCGAGTACCAGTGATCATTTAGGTGATTCTTCAGCGAGCGCTGAATTATTGCTCTTCGAGTGCAAAAAAATTACAAATTGAAGCAAAGGTTCGTTAATTTTTTTTCTGTATTTTTGTTTAATTTAATTGTTAATTTTTGTTTAATTTTTTTGTTTTTTTATTTTTGTTAAATGAATTTAATTTCATAATCAATTAAATTTAGTCAATTGAATCAATTTTCATTTCATTGAATCTATAATTAAAATCCAAATTTAAAAAATCAATTATAAGAAAAGAAAAACTTTTTTTTGTGAGAAAAATTAATAAGAAGAAATTGAAAACAAAATGTATGAGAGTAAAAAATATTTTTTTTTCAGGATTTTCAAGATAGAGCAATAAAAATAACAAAATCAACAGAACGTCTTGTCTCTTCGGGTCATTTTGCTGGCGAACAAGCGACAGAGCAGGCCTATGCAATTCTTGGCTCTGCTGCCGATTACATCAATGATCTCGAACAATACAAATTATTATTGAATCGCGCTGTTGTATTTTTCGAAGCCGCTCGATCGGTGAGTGATTTTTTTATCCTTCAAAAGATAATCTCTTTGTTTTTTAATGAAAAATGTTTTTTAAAAACGATACTTTTTTTAAAACACCTGACAAATTGTTATTAACCGATTAATTAAGACGAAAATAAATTATTATAATTATTATTAATTGACAACAATTTATTGTTGTTTCAATTAATAATTAATTGTTAATTAATTAATTGATAATAATGAATTGTTAATTGATAATAATTACTAATTGACAATATATTATTATTTACTATTAAATAAATCAATGAGACATTAAAAAACAAAATTTCAAATTAGATAAAAATTTCTTTCCTATTACAGGCACTGACAAAAATCGATCAACTGGAAATTCAATTAGTGACAACTGAACATTCGCCACATACGCCAGGATTTGCCAGATTACATGCTCAGGTTGTTGAAACTTTGGAAGACATTACCAGGGATCTTTTGGCGGAAGGTCACGCCCTTCTCGAAATTACAGGAAGAGGAGCGCCAGGTGCAGAGGTAATTAATTGACCACCTGTATGATAAATCCATTGTTTACAATTTAATCCACAATAACAAGGTCATTCAAAACAAAAGATTTAAAACATTCCACCACTTTCCATTTCACACTATTTATCCGTAAAAACTATTCTGACTCTATAATAAATTAGTAATTAATAAAAATTCGCTAGAAAAAAACAAAATTGATAGAAAATGATTAAAATTTGTCAAAAATGATCAAAATTAGTAAAAATTGATCATTAATGATCAAAAATAATAACAAGTTGTTCATTCCTTGACTATTTAGATTCCTCAATATAATATATACGAACTGTTTAATTTTTTATATTGGAATAATTATTTTAAAGTGCTCCTGCTACTACTTAAAAATTGAAACTAAATTCTCTATTCTTCAAGATTGTGTAGGGCTCAGTCCCTAATAGAACTCTATAAATTTTCAGATGATAAGAATTATTGAATTTGTAAGAAATAAATTTTTATTATCGTTTTTACCAAATTTTGATTGTCTGATAATATTCGGGTGGAGGTGCTACGACTTAAAAATTAAAATAAAATTTTCTATTCTTCAGGATTGTGTAGGGCTCAGTCCCTACTAAAACTCTGGTGATTTTAAGAAGATTGGAATTATTAAATTAAGAAGAAATAAATTTTTATTCTCGTTTTTACCAAATTTTGATTGTCTGATGGCATTCGGGTGGAGGTGCTACTACTTAAAAATTGAAATAAAATTCTCTATTCTTCAGGATTGTGTAGGGCTCAGTCCCTACTAAAACTCTAGTGATTTTAAGAAGATTGGAATTATTAAATTAAGAAGAAATTAATTTTTATTTTGGTTTTTACTACATTTTGATTGTCTGATGGCATTCGGGTGGACCTGCAACTACTTAAAAATTGAAATAAAATTCTCTATTCTTCAGGATTGTGTAGAACTTAGTCCCTACTAGAACTCTGGTGATTTTAAGAAGATTGGAATTAATAAATTTAGAAGAAATAAATTTTTATTCTCGTTTTTACCAAATTTTGATTGTCTGATGGCATTCGGGTGGAGGTGCTACTACTTAAAAATTGAAATAAAATTCTCTATTCTTCAGGATTGTGTAGGGCTCAGTCCCTACTAAAACTCTGGTGATTTTAAGAAGATTGGAATTATGAAATTTAGAAGAAATAAATTTTTATTCTCGTTTTTACCAAATTTTGATTGTCTGATGGTATTCGGGTGGAGGTGCTACTACTTAAAAATTGAAATAAAATTTTCTATTCTTCAGGATTGTGTAGGGCTCAGTCCCTACTAACACTCTGGTGATTTTAAGAAGATTGGAATTATTAAATTTAGAAGAAATAAATTTTTATTCTCGTTTTTACCAAATTTTGATTGTCTGATGGCATTCGGGTGGAGGTGCTACTACTTAAAAATTGAAATAAAATTCTCTATTCTTCAGGATTGTGAAGGGCTCAGTCCCTACTAAAACTCTGGTGATTTTAAGAAGATTGGAATTAATAAATTTAGAAGAAATAAATTTTTATTCTCGTTTTTACCAAATTTTGATTGTCTGATGGCATTCGGGTGGAGGTGCTACTACTTAAAAATTGAAATAAAATTCTCTATTCTTCAGGATTGTGTAGGGCTCAGTCCCTACTAAAACTCTGGTGATTTTAAGAAGATTGGAATTATTAAATTAAGAAGAAATTAATTTTTATTTTGGTTTTTACTACATTTTGATTGTCTGATGGCATTCGGGTGGACCTGCAACTACTTAAAAATTGAAATAAAATTCTCTATTCTTCAGGATTGTGTAGAACTTAGTCCCTACTAGAACTCTGGTGATTTTAAGAAGATTGGAATTATTAAATTTAGAAGAAATAAATTTTTATTCTCGTTTTTACCAAATTTTGATTGTCTGATGGCATTCGGGTGGAGGTGCTACTACTTAAAAATTGAAATAAAATTCTCTATTCTTCAGGATTGTGAAGGGCTCAGTCCCTACTAAAACTCTGGTGATTTTAAGAAGATTGGAATTATTAAATTAAGAAGAAATAAATTTTTATTCTCGTTTTTACCAAATTTTGATTGTCTGATGGCATTCGGGTGGAGGTGCTACTACTTAAAAATTGAAATAAAATTCTCTATTCTTCAGGATTGTGTAGGGCTCAGTCCCTACTAAAACTCTGGTGATTTTAAGAAGATTGGAATTATTAAATTAAGAAGAAATTAATTTTTATTTTGGTTTTTACTACATTTTGATTGTCTGATGGCATTCGGGTGGACCTGCAACTACTTAAAAATTGAAATAAAATTCTCTATTCTTCAGGATTGTGTAGGGCTCAGTCCCTACTAAAACTCTGGTGATTTTAAGAAGATTGGAATTATGAAATTTAGAAGAAATAAATTTTTATTCTCGTTTTTACCAAATTTTGATTGTCTGATGGTATTCGGGTGGAGGTGCTACTACTTAAAAATTGAAATAAAATTTTCTATTCTTCAGGATTGTGTAGGGCTCAGTCCCTACTAACACTCTGGTGATTTTAAGAAGATTGGAATTATTAAATTTAGAAGAAATAAATTTTTATTCTCGTTTTTACCAAATTTTGATTGTCTGATGGCATTCGGGTGGAGGTGCTACTACTTAAAAATTGAAATAAAATTCTCTATTCTTCAGGATTGTGAAGGGCTCAGTCCCTACTAAAACTCTGGTGATTTTAAGAAGATTGGAATTAATAAATTTAGAAGAAATAAATTTTTATTCTCGTTTTTACCAAATTTTGATTGTCTGATGGCATTCGGGTGGAGGTGCTACTACTTAAAAATTGAAATAAAATTCTCTATTCTTCAGGATTGTGTAGGGCTCAGTCCCTACTAAAACTCTGGTGATTTTAAGAAGATTGGAATTATGAAATTTAGAAGAAATAAATTTTTATTCTCGTTTTTACCAAATTTTGATTGTCTGATGGTATTCGGGTGGAGGTGCTACTACTTAAAAATTGAAATAAAATTTTCTATTCTTCAGGATTGTGTAGGGCTCAGTCCCTACTAACACTCTGGTGATTTTAAGAAGATTGGAATTATTAAATTTAGAAGAAATAAATTTTTATTCTCGTTTTTACCAAATTTTGATTGTCTGATGGCATTCGGGTGGAGGTGCTACTACTTAAAAATTGAAATAAAATTCTCTATTCTTCAGGATTGTGAAGGGCTCAGTCCCTACTAAAACTCTGGTGATTTTAAGAAGATTGGAATTAATAAATTTAGAAGAAATAAATTTTTATTCTCGTTTTTACCAAATTTTGATTGTCTGATGGCATTCGGGTGGAGGTGCTACTACTTAAAAATTGAAATAAAATTCTCTATTCTTCAGGATTGTGTAGGGCTCAGTCCCTACTAAAACTCTGGTGATTTTAAGAAGATTGGAATTATGAAATTTAGAAGAAATAAATTTTTATTCTCGTTTTTACCAAATTTTGATTGTCTGATGGTATTCGGGTGGAGGTGCTACTACTTAAAAATTGAAATAAAATTTTCTATTCTTCAGGATTGTGTAGGGCTCAGTCCCTACTAACACTCTGGTGATTTTAAGAAGATTGGAATTATTAAATTTAGAAGAAATAAATTTTTATTCTCGTTTTTACCAAATTTTGATTGTCTGATGGCATTCGGGTGGACCTGCTACTACTTAAAAATTGAAATAAAATTTTCTATTCTTCAGGATTGTGTAGGGCTCAGTCCCTACTAACACTCTGGTGATTTTAAGAAGATTGGAATTATGAAATTTAGAAGAAATAAATTTTTATTCTCGTTTTTACCAAATTTTGATTGTCTGATGGTATTCGGGTGGAGGTGCTACTACTTAAAAATTGAAATAAAATTTTCTATTCTTCAGGATTGTGTAGGGCTCAGTCCCTACTAACACTCTGGTGATTTTAAGAAGATTGGAATTATTAAATTTAGAAGAAATAAATTTTTATTCTCCTTTTACCAAATTTTGATTGTCTGATGGCATTCGGGTGGACCTGCTACTACTTAAAAATTGAAATAAAATTTTCTATTCTTCAGGATTGTGTAGGGCTCAGTCCCTACTAACACTCTGGTGATTTTAAGAAGATTGGAATTATGAAATTTAGAAGAAATAAATTTTTATTCTCGTTTTTACCAAATTTTGATTGTCTGATGGCATTCGGGTGGACCTGCTACTACTTAAAAATTGAAATAAAATTCTCTATTCTTCAGGATTGAGTAGGGCTCAGTCCATACTAAAACTCTGGTGATTTTAAGAAGATTGGAATTAATAAATTTAGAAGAAATAAATTTTTATTCTCGTTTTTACCAAATTTTGATTGTCTGATGGCATTCGGGTGGACCTGCTACTACTTAAAAATTGAAATAAAATTCTCTATTCTTCAGGATTGTGTAGGGCTCAGTCCCTACTAAAACTCTGGTGATTTTAAGAAGATTGGAATTATGAAATTTAGAAGAAATAAATTTTTATTCTCGTTTTTACCAAATTTTGATTGTCTGATGGTATTCGGGTGGAGGTGCTACTACTTAAAAATTGAAATAAAATTTTCTATTCTTCAGGATTGTGTAGGGCTCAGTCCCTACTAACACTCTGGTGATTTTAAGAAGATTGAAATTATTAAATTTAGAAGAAATAAATTTTTATTCTCGTTTTTACCAAATTTTGATTGTCTGATGGCATTCGGGTGGACCTGCTACTACTTAAAAATTGAAATAAAATTTTCTATTCTTCAGGATTGTGTAGAACTTAGTCCCTACTAGAACTCTGGTGATTTTAAGAAGATTGGAATTATTAAATTTAGAAGAAATAAATTTTTATTCTCGTTTTTACCAAATTTTGATTGTCTGATGGCATTCGGGTGGAGGTGCTACTACTTAAAAATTGAAATAAAATTCTCTATTCTTCAGGATTGTGTAGGGCTCAGTCCCTACTAAAACTCTGGTGATTTTAAGAAGATTGGAATTATTAAATTTAGAAGAAATAAATTTTTATTCTCGTTTTTACCAAATTTTGATTGTCTGATGGCATTCGGGTGGAGGTGCTACTACTTAAAAATTGAAATAAAATTCTCTATTCTTCAGGATTGTGAAGGGCTCAGTCCCTACTAAAACTCTGGTGATTTTAAGAAGATTGGAATTAATAAATTTAGAAGAAATAAATTTTTATTCTCGTTTTTACCAAATTTTGATTGTCTGATGGCATTCGGGTGGACCTGCTACTACTTAAAAATTAAAATAAAATTCTCTATTCTTCAGGATTGTGTAGGGCTCAGTCCCTACTAAAACTCTGGTGATTTTTAGAAGATTGGAATTTTTAAATTTAGAAGAAATAAAATTTTATTTTGGTTTTTACTACATTTTGATTGTCTGATGGCATTCGGGTGGACCTGCTACTACTTAAAAATTGAAATAAAAATTTTTTTTCTTCAGGATTGTGTAGGGCTCAGTCCCTACTAACACTCTGGTGATTTTAGGAAGATTGTAATTATTAAATTTAGAAGAAATAAATTTTTATTCTCGTTTTTACCAAATTTTGATTGTCTGATGGCATTCGGGTGGACCTGCTACTACTTAAAAATTAAAATAAAATTTTCTATTCTTCAGGATTGTGTAAGGCTCAGTCCCTACTAAAACTCTAGTGATTTTAAGAAGATTGGAATTATTAAATTTAAAAGAAATAAATTTTTATTCTCGTTTTTACCAAATTTTGATTGTCTGATGGCATTCGGGTGGACCTGCTACTACTTAAAAATTAAAATAAAATTTTCTATTTTTCAGGATTGTGTAGGGCTCAGTCCCTACTAGAACTCTAGTGATTTTAAGAAGATTAAAATTATTAAATTAAGAAGAAATATATTTTTATTTTGGTTTTTACTACATTTTGATTGTCTGATGGCATTCGGGTGGACCTGCTACTACTTAAAAATTGAAATAAAATTTTCTATTCTTCAAGATTGTGTAGGGCTCAGTCCCTACTAACACTCTGGTGATTTTAAGAAGATTGGAATTATTAAATTTAGAAGAAATAAATTTTTATTTTGGTTTTTACTACATTTTGATTGTCTGATGGCATTCGGGTGGACCTGCTACTACTTAAAAATTGAAATAAAATTTTCTATTCTTTAGGATTGTGTAGGGTTCAGTCCCTACTAACACTCTGGTGATTTTAAGAAGATTGGAATTATGAAATTTAGAAGAAACAAATTTTTATTCTCGTTTTTACCAAATTTTGATTGTCTGATGGCATTCGGGTGGAGGTGCTACTACTTAAAAATTGAAATAAAATTCTCTATTCTTCAGGATTGAGTAGGGCTCAGTCCATACTAAAACTCTGGTGATTTTAAGAAGATTGGAATTAATAAATTTAGAAGAAATAAATTTTTATTCTCGTTTTTACCAAATTTTGATTGTCTGATGGCATTCGGGTGGAACTGCTACTACTTAAAAATTGAAATAAAATTCTCTATTCTTCAGGATTGTGTAGGGCTCAGTCCCTACTAAAACTCTGGTTATTTTAAGAAAATTGGAATTATTAAATTAAGAAGAAATTAATTTTTATTTTGGTTTTTACTACATTTTGATTGTCTGATGGCATTCGGGTGGACCTGCTACTACTTAAAAATTAAAATAAAATTTTCTATTCTTCAGTATTGTGTAGGGCTCAGTCCCTACTAAAACTCTGGTGATTTTAAGAAGATTGGAATTATTAAATTTAGAAGAAATAAATTTTTATTCTCGTTTTTACCAAATTTTGATTGTCTGATGGCATTCGGGTGGACCTGCTACTACTTAAAAATTAAAATAAAATTTTCTATTTTTCAGGATTGTGTAGGGCTCAGTCCCTACTAACACTCTGGTGATTTTAAGAAGATTGGAATTATGAAATTTAGAAGAAATAAATTTTTATTCTCGTTTTTACCAAATTTTGATTGTCTAATGGCATTCGGGTGGAGGTGCTACTACTTAAAAATTGAAATAAAATTTTCTATTCTTCAGGATTGTGTAGGGCTCAGTCCCTACTAACACTTTGGTGATTTTAAGAAGATTAGAATTATTAAATTTAGAAGAAATAAATTTTTATTCTCGTTTTTACCAAATTTTGATTGTCTGATGGCATTCGGGTGGACCTGCTACTACTTAAAAATTGAAATAAAATTTTCTATTTTTCAGGATTGTGTAGGGCTCAGTCCCTACTAACACTCTGGTGATTTTAAGAAGATTGGATTTATAAAATTTAGAAGAAATAAATTTTTATTCTCGTTTTTACCAAATTTTGATTGTCTAATGGCATTCGGGTGGACCTGCTACTACTTAAAAATTGAAATAAAATTTTCTATTCTTCAAGATTGTGTAGGGCTCAGTCCCTACTAACACTCTGGTGATTTTAAGAAGATTAGAATTATTAAATTTAGAAGAAATAAATTTTTATTCTCGTTTTTACCAAATTTTGATTGTCTAATGGCATTCGGGTGGAGGTGCTACTACTTAAAAATTAAAATAAAATTCTCTATTCTTCAGGATTGTGTAGGGCTCAGTCCCTACTAACACTCTGGTGATTTTAAGAAGATTGGATTTATAAAATTTAGAAGAAATAAATTTTTATTCTCGTTTTTACCAAATTTTGATTGTCTAATGGCATTCGGGTGGACCTGCTACTACTTAAAAATTGAAATAAAATTTTCTATTCTTCAAGATTGTGTAGGGCTCAGTCCCTACTAACACTCTGGTGATTTTAAGAAGATTAGAATTATTAAATTTAGAAGAAATAAATTTTTATTCTCGTTTTTACCAAATTTTGATTGTCTAATGGCATTCGGGTGGAGGTGCTACTACTTAAAAATTAAAATAAAATTCTCTATTCTTCAGGATTGTGTAGGGCTTAGTCCCTACTAAAACTCTAGTGATTTTAAGAAGATTGGAATAATTAAATTTAGAAGAAATAAATTTTTATTCTCGTTTTTACCAAATTTTGATTGTCTGATGGCATTCGGGTGGACCTGCTACTACTTAAAAATTAAAATAAAATTTTCTATTCTTCAGGATTGTGTAAGGCTCAGTCCCTACTAAAACTCTAGTGATTTTAAGAAGATTGGAATTATTAAATTTAAAAGAAATAAATTTTTATTCTCGTTTTTACCAAATTTTGATTGTCTGATGGCATTCGGGTGGACCTGCTACTACTTAAAAATTAAAATAAAATTTTCTATTTTTCAGGATTGTGTAGGGCTCAGTCCCTACTAGAACTCTAGTGATTTTAAGAAGATTAAAATTATTAAATTAAGAAGAAATATATTTTTATTTTGGTTTTTACTACATTTTGATTGTCTGATGGCATTCGGGTGGACCTGCTACTACTTAAAAATTGAAATAAAATTTTCTATTCTTCAAGATTGTGTAGGGCTCAGTCCCTACTAACACTCTGGTGATTTTAAGAAGATTGGAATTATTAAATTTAGAAGAAATAAATTTTTATTTTGGTTTTTACTACATTTTGATTGTCTGATGGCATTCGGGTGGACCTGCTACTACTTAAAAATTGAAATAAAATTTTCTATTCTTTAGGATTGTGTAGGGTTCAGTCCCTACTAACACTCTGGTGATTTTAAGAAGATTGGAATTATGAAATTTAGAAGAAACAAATTTTTATTCTCGTTTTTACCAAATTTTGATTGTCTGATGGCATTCGGGTGGAGGTGCTACTACTTAAAAATTGAAATAAAATTCTCTATTCTTCAGGATTGAGTAGGGCTCAGTCCATACTAAAACTCTGGTGATTTTAAGAAGATTGGAATTAATAAATTTAGAAGAAATAAATTTTTATTCTCGTTTTTACCAAATTTTGATTGTCTGATGGCATTCGGGTGGAACTGCTACTACTTAAAAATTGAAATAAAATTCTCTATTCTTCAGGATTGTGTAGGGCTCAGTCCCTACTAAAACTCTGGTTATTTTAAGAAAATTGGAATTATTAAATTAAGAAGAAATTAATTTTTATTTTGGTTTTTACTACATTTTGATTGTCTGATGGCATTCGGGTGGACCTGCTACTACTTAAAAATTAAAATAAAATTTTCTATTCTTCAGTATTGTGTAGGGCTCAGTCCCTACTAAAACTCTGGTGATTTTAAGAAGATTGGAATTATTAAATTTAGAAGAAATAAATTTTTATTCTCGTTTTTACCAAATTTTGATTGTCTGATGGCATTCGGGTGGACCTGCTACTACTTAAAAATTAAAATAAAATTTTCTATTTTTCAGGATTGTGTAGGGCTCAGTCCCTACTAACACTCTGGTGATTTTAAGAAGATTGGAATTATGAAATTTAGAAGAAATAAATTTTTATTCTCGTTTTTACCAAATTTTGATTGTCTAATGGCATTCGGGTGGAGGTGCTACTACTTAAAAATTGAAATAAAATTTTCTATTCTTCAGGATTGTGTAGGGCTCAGTCCCTACTAACACTTTGGTGATTTTAAGAAGATTAGAATTATTAAATTTAGAAGAAATAAATTTTTATTCTCGTTTTTACCAAATTTTGATTGTCTGATGGCATTCGGGTGGACCTGCTACTACTTAAAAATTGAAATAAAATTTTCTATTTTTCAGGATTGTGTAGGGCTCAGTCCCTACTAACACTCTGGTGATTTTAAGAAGATTGGATTTATAAAATTTAGAAGAAATAAATTTTTATTCTCGTTTTTACCAAATTTTGATTGTCTAATGGCATTCGGGTGGACCTGCTACTACTTAAAAATTGAAATAAAATTTTCTATTCTTCAAGATTGTGTAGGGCTCAGTCCCTACTAACACTCTGGTGATTTTAAGAAGATTAGAATTATTAAATTTAGAAGAAATAAATTTTTATTCTCGTTTTTACCAAATTTTGATTGTCTAATGGCATTCGGGTGGAGGTGCTACTACTTAAAAATTAAAATAAAATTCTCTATTCTTCAGGATTGTGTAGGGCTCAGTCCCTACTAACACTCTGGTGATTTTAAGAAGATTGGATTTATAAAATTTAGAAGAAATAAATTTTTATTCTCGTTTTTACCAAATTTTGATTGTCTAATGGCATTCGGGTGGACCTGCTACTACTTAAAAATTGAAATAAAATTTTCTATTCTTCAAGATTGTGTAGGGCTCAGTCCCTACTAACACTCTGGTGATTTTAAGAAGATTAGAATTATTAAATTTAGAAGAAATAAATTTTTATTCTCGTTTTTACCAAATTTTGATTGTCTAATGGCATTCGGGTGGAGGTGCTACTACTTAAAAATTAAAATAAAATTCTCTATTCTTCAGGATTGTGTAGGGCTTAGTCCCTACTAAAACTCTAGTGATTTTAAGAAGATTGGAATAATTAAATTTAGAAGAAATAAATTTTTATTCTCGTTTTTACCAAATTTTGATTGTCTGATGGCATTCGGGTGGACCTGCTACTACTTAAAAATTAAAATAAAATTTTCTATTCTTCAAGATTGTGTAGGGCTCAGTCCCTACTAAAACTCTGGTGATTTTAAGAAGATTGGAATTATTAAATTTAGAAGAAATAAATTTTTATTCTTGTTTTTACCAAATTTTGATTGTCTAATGGCATTCGGGTGGACCTGCTACTACTTAAAAATTGAAATAAAATTTTCTATTCTTCAAGATTGTGTAGGGCTCAGTCCCTACTAACACTCTGGTGATTTTAAGAAGATTAGAATTATTAAATTTAGAAGAAATAAATTTTTATTCTCGTTTTTACCAAATTTTGATTGTCTAATGGCATTCGGGTGGAGGTGCTACTACTTAAAAATTAAAATAAAATTCTCTATTCTTCAGGATTGTGTAGGGCTTAGTCCCTACTAAAACTCTAGTGATTTTAAGAAGATTGGAATAATTAAATTTAGAAGAAATAAATTTTTATTCTCGTTTTTACCAAATTTTGATTGTCTGATGGCATTCGGGTGGACCTGCTACTACTTAAAAATTAAAATAAAATTTTCTATTCTTCAAGATTGTGTAGGGCTCAGTCCCTACTAACACTCTGGTGATTTTAAGAAGATTAGAATTATTAAATTTAGAAGAAATAAATTTTTATTCTCGTTTTTACCAAATTTTGATTGTCTAATGGCATTCGGGTGGAGGTGCTACTACTTAAAAATTAAAATAAAATTCTCTATTCTTCAGGATTGTGTAGGGCTCAGTCCCTATTAAAACTCTGGTGATTTTTAGAAGATTGGAATTTTTAAATTTAGAAGAAATAAATTTTTATTTTGGTTTTTACTACATTTTGATTGTCTGATGGCATTCGGGTGGACCTGCTACTACTTAAAAATTAAAATAAAATTTTCTATTCTTCAAGATTGTGTAGGGCTCAGTCCCTACTAACACTCTGGTGATTTTAAGAAGATTAGAATTATTAAATTTAGAAGAAATAAATTTTTATTCTCGTTTTTACCAAATTTTGATTGTCTAATGGCATTCGGGTGGAGGTGCTACTACTTAAAAATTAAAATAAAATTCTCTATTCTTCAGGATTGTGTAGGGCTTAGTCCCTACTAAAACTCTAGTGATTTTAAGAAGATTGGAATAATTAAATTTAGAAGAAATAAATTTTTATTCTCGTTTTTACCAAATTTTGATTGTCTGATGGCATTCAGGTGGACCTGCTACTACTTAAAAATTGAAATAAAATTTTCTATTCTTCAGGATTGTGTAGGGCTCAGTCCCTACTAACACTCTGGTGATTTTTAGAAGATTGGAATTTTTAAATTTAGAAGAAATAAATTTTTATTTTGGTTTTTACTACATTTTGATTGTCTGATGGCATTCGGGTGGACCTGCTACTACTTAAAAATTAAAATAAAATTTTCTATTTTTCAGGATTGTGTAGGGCTCAGTCCCTACTAGAAATCTGGTGATTTTAAGAAGATTGGAATTATTAAATTAAGAAGAAATAAATTTTTATTTTGGTTTTTACTACATTTTGATTGTCTGATGGCATTCGGGTGGAGGTGCTACTACTTAAAAATTGAAATAAAATTCTCTATTCTTCAGGATTGTGAAGGGCTCAGTCCCTACTAAAACTCTGGTGATTTTAAGAAGATTGGAATTATGAAATTTAGAAGAAATAAATTTTTATTCTCGTTTTTACCAAATTTTGATTGTCTGATGGCATTCGGGTGGAGGTGCTACTACTTAAAAATTGAAATAAAAATTTTTTTTCTTCAGGATTGTGTAGGGCTCAGTCCCTACTAACACTCTGGTGATTTTAAGAAGATTGGAATTATTAAATTTAGAAGAAATAAATTTTTATTCTCGTTTTTACCAAATTTTGATTGTCTGATGGCATTCGGGTGGAGGTGCTTCTACTTAGAAATTGAAATAAAATTCTCTATTCTTCAGGATTAAGTAGGGCTCAGTCCCTACTAAAACTCTGGTGATTTTAAGAAGATTGGAATTATAAAATTTAGAAAAAATAAATTTTTATTCTCGTTTTTACCAAATTTTGATTGTCTGATGGCATTCGGGTGGAGGTGCTACTACTTAAAAATTGAAATAAAAATTTTTTTTCTTCAGGATTGTGTAGGGCTCAGTCCCTACTAACACTCTGGTGATTTTAAGAAGATTGGAATTATTAAATTTAGAAGAAATAAATTTTTATTCTCGTTTTTACCAAATTTTGATTGTCTGATGGCATTCGGGTGGAGGTGCTACTACTTAAAAATTGAAATAAAATTTTCTATTCTTCAGGATTGTGTAGGGCTTAGTCCCTACTAAAACTCTAGTGATTTTAAGAAGATTGGAATTATTAAATTTAGAAGAAATAAGTTTTTATTCTCGTTTTTACCAAATTTTGATTGTCTGATGGCATTCGGGTAGAGGTGCTACTACTTAAAAATTAAAATAAAATTCTCTATTCTTCAGAATGGTGTAGAGCTCAGTCCCTACTAAAACTCTGGTGATTTTAAGAAGATTGGAATTAATAAATTTAGAAGAAATAAATTTTTATTCTCGTTTTTACCAAATTTTGATTGTCTGATGGCATTCGGGTGGACCTGCTACTACTTAAAAATTGAAATAAAATTCTCTATTCTTCAGGATTGTGTAGGGCTCAGTCCCTACTAAAACTCTGGTGATTTTAAGAAGATTGGAATTAATAAATTTAGAAGAAATAAATTTTTATTCTCGTTTTTACCAAATTTTGATTGTCTGATGGCATTCGGGTGGACCTGCTACTACTTAAAAATTGAAATAAAATTCTCTATTCTTCAGGATTGTGTAGGGCTCAGTCCCTACTAAAACTCTCATGATTTTAAAAAGATTGGAATTAATAAATTTAGAAGAAATAAATTTTTATTCTCGTTTTTACCAAATTTTGATTGTCTGATGGCATTCGGGTGGACCTGCTACTACTTAAAAATTAAAATAAAATTCTCTATTCTTCAGGATTGTGTAGGGCTCAGTCCCTACTAACACTCTGGTGATTTTAAGAAGATTGGAATTATTAAATTTAGAAGAAATAAATTTTTATTTTGGTTTTTACTACATTTTGATTGTCTGATGGCATTCGGGTGGACCTGCTACTACTTAAAAATTGAAATAAAATTCTCTATTCTTCAGGATTGTGTAGGGCTTAGCCCCTACTAAAACTCTGGTGATTTTAAGAAGATTGGAATTAATAAATTTAGAAGAAATAAATTTTTATTCTCGTTTTTACCAAATTTTGATTGTCTGATGGCATTCGGGTGGACCTGCTACTACTTAAAAATTGAAATAAAATTCTCTATTCTTCAGGATTGTGTAGGGCTCAGTCCCTACTAACACTCTGGTTATTTTAAGAAGATTGGAATTATGAAATTTAGAAGAAATAAATTTTTATTCTCGTTTTTACCAAATTTTGATTGTCTGATGGCATTCGGGTGGAGGTGCTACTACTTAAAAATTGAAATAAAAATTTTTTTTCTTCAGGATTGTGTAGGGCTCAGTCCCTACTAACACTCTGGTGATTTTAAGAAGATTGGAATTAATAAATTTAGAAGAAATAAATTTTTATTCTCGTTTTTACCAAATTTTGATTGTCTGATGGCATTCGGGTGGAGGTGCTACTACTTAAAAATTGAAATAAAATTCTCTATTCTTCAGGATTGTGTAGGGCTCAGTCCCTACTAACACTCTGGTGATTTTAAGAAGATTGGAATTATGAAATTTAGAAGAAATAAATTTTTATTCTTGTTTTTACCAAATTTTGATTGTCTGATGGCATTCGGGTGGACCTGCTACTACTTAAAAATTGAAATAAAATTTTCTATTCTTCAGGATTGTGTAGGGCTCAGTCCCTACTAACACTCTGGTGATTTTAAGAAGATTGGAATTTTTAAATTTAGAAGAAATAAATTTTTATTTTGGTTTTTACTACATTTTGATTGTCTGATGGCATTCGGGTGGACCTGCTACTACTTAAAAATTAAAATAAAATTCTCTATTCTTTAGGATTGAGTAGGGCTCAGTCCCTACTAAAACTCTGGTGATTTTTAGAAGATTGGAATTTTTAAATTTAGAACAAATAAATTTTTATTTTGCTTTTTACTACATTTTGATTGTCTGATGGCATTCGGGTGGACCTGCTACTACTTAAAAATTAAAATAAAATTTTCTATTTTTCAGGATTGTGTAGGGCTCAGTCCCTACTAGAAATCTGGTGATTTTAAGAAGATTGGAATTATGAAATTTAGAAGAAATAAATTTTTATTCTCGTTTTTACCAAATTTTGATTGTCTGATGGCATTCGGGTGGAGCTGCTACTACTTAAAAATTGAAATAAAATTCTCTATTCTTCAGGATTGTGAAGGGCTCAGTCCCTACTAAAACTCTGGTGATTTTAAGAAGATTGGAATTAATAAATTTAGAAGAAATAAATTTTTATTCTCGTTTTTACCAAATTTTGATTGTCTGATGGCATTCGGGTGGAACTGCTACTACTTAAAAATTGAAATAAAATTCTCTATTCTTCAGGATTGTGTAGGGCTCAGTCCCTACTAAAACTCTGGTTATTTTAAGAAAATTGGAATTATTAAATTAAGAAGAAATTAATTTTTATTTTGGTTTTTACTACATTTTGATTGTCTGATGGCATTCGGGTGGACCTGCTACTACTTAAAAATTAAAATAAAATTTTCTATTCTTCAGTATTGTGTAGGGCTCAGTCCCTACTAAAACTCTGGTGATTTTAAGAAGATTGGAATTATAAAATTTAGAAAAAATAAATTTTTAT
Organism: Leptopilina syphax; assembly: GCA_032872505.1. Classification (NCBI taxonomy): domain Eukaryota; kingdom Metazoa; phylum Arthropoda; class Insecta; order Hymenoptera; family Figitidae; genus Leptopilina; species Leptopilina syphax. Next base: position 42,502,007 of record CM065469.1, read on the forward strand.
TCTCGTTTTTACCAAATTTTGATTGTCTAATGGCATTCGGGTGGAGGTGCTACTACTTAAAAATTGAAATAAAATTTTCTATTCTTCAGGATTGTGTAGGGCTCAGTCCCTATTAAAACTCTGGTGATTTTTAGAAGATTGGAATTTTTAAATTTAGAACAAATAAATTTTTATTTTGCTTTTTACTACATTTTGATTGTCTGATGGCATTCGGGTGGACCTGCTACTACTTAAAAATTAAAATAAAATTCTCTATTCTTTAGGATTGAGTAGGGCTCAGTCCCTACTAAAACTCTGGTGATTTTAAGAAGATTGGAATTATGAAATTTAGAAGAAATAAATTTTTATTCTCGTTTTTACCAAATTTTGATTGTCTGATGGCATTCGGGTGGAGGTGCTACTACTTAAAAATTGAAATAAAAATTTGTTTTCTTCAGGATTGTGTAGGGCTCAGTCCCTACTAACACTCTGGTGATTTTAAGAAGATTGGAATTATTAAATTTAGAAGAAATAAATTTTTATTCTCGTTTTTACCAAATTTTGATTGTCTGATGGCATTCGGGTGGAGGTGCTACTACTTAAAAAATGAAATAAAATTTTCTATTCTTCAGGATTGTGTAGGGCTTAGTCCCTACTAAAACTCTAGTGATTTTAAGAAGATTGGAATTATTAAATTTAGAAGAAATAAGTTTTTATTCTCGTTTTTACCAAATTTTGATTGTCTGATGGCATTCGGGTAGAGGTGCTACTACTTAAAAATTAAAATAAAATTCTCTATTCTTCAGGATTGTGTAGAGCTCAGTCCCTACTAAAACTCTAGTGATTTTAAGAAGATTGGAATTATTAAATTTAGAAGAAATAAGTTTTTATTCTCGTTTTTACCAAATTTTGATTGTCTGATGGCATTCGGGTAGAGGTGCTACTACTTAAAAATTAAAATAAAATTCTCTATTCTTCAGGATTGTGTAGAGCTCAGTCCCTACTAACACTCTAGTGATTTTAAGAAGATTGGAATTATTAAATTTAGAAGAAATACATTTTTATTCTCGTTTTTACCAAATTTTGATTGTCTGATGGCATTCGGGTGGACCTGCTACTACTTAAAAATTGAAATAAAATTTTCTATTCTTCAGGATTGTGTAGGGCTCAGTCCCTATTAAAACTCTGGTGATTTTTAGAAGATTGGAATTTTTAAATTTAGAAGAAATAAATTTTTATTTTGGTTTTTACTACATTTTGATTGTCTGATGGCATTCGGGTGGACCTGCTACTACTTAAAAATTGAAATAAAATTTTCTATTCTTCAGGATTGTGTAGGGCTTAGTCCCTACTAGAACTCTGGTGATTTTTAGAAGATTAAAATTATTAAATTTAGAAGAAATAAATTTTTATTTTGGTTTTTACTACATTTTGATTGTCTGATGGCATTCGGGTGGACCTGCTACTACTTAAAAATTAAAATAAAATTTTCTATTTTTCAGGATTGTGTAGGGCTCAGTCCCTACTAGAACTCTGGTGATTTTAAGAAGATTGGAATTATTAAATTAAGAAGAAATAAATTTTTATTTTGGTTTTTACTACATTTTGATTGTCTGATGGCATTCGGGTGGAGGTGCTACTACTTAAAAATTGAAATAAAATTCTCTATTCTTCAGGATTGTGAAAGGCTCAGTCCCTACTAAAACTCTGGTGATTTTAAGAAGATTGGAATTAATAAATTTAGAAGAAATAAATTTTTTTTCTCGTTTTTACCAAATTTTGATTGTCTGATGGCATTCGGGTGGAGGTGCTACTACTTAAAAATTGAAATAAAATTCTCTATTCTTCAGGATTGTGTAGGGCTCAGTCCCTACTAAAACTCTGGTGATTTTAAGAAGATTGGAATTATGAAATTTAGAAGAAATAAATTTTTATTCTCGTTTTTACCAAATTTTGATTGTCTGATGGCATTCGGGTGGAGGTGCTACTACTTAAAAATTGAAATAAAAATTTTTTTTCTTCAGGATTGTGTAGGGCTCAGTCCCTACTAACACTCTGGTGATTTTAAGAAGATTGGAATTATTAAATTTAGAAGAAATAAATTTTGATTCTCGTTTTTACCAAATTTTGATTGTCTGATGGCATTCGGGTGGAGGTGCTTCTACTTAGAAATTGAAATAAAATTCTCTATTCTTCAGGATTGAGTAGGGCTCAGTCCCTACTAAAACTCTGGTGATTTTAAGAAGATTGGAATTATAAAATTTAGAAAAAATAAATTTTTATTCTCGTTTTTACCAAATTTTGATTGTCTGATGGCATTCGGGTGGAGGTGCTACTACTTAAAAATTGAAATGAAATTTTCTATTCTTCAGGATTGTGTAGGGCTCAGTCCCTACTAACACTCTGGTGATTTTAAGAAGATTGGAATTATTAAATTTAGAAGAAATAAATTTTTATTCTCGTTTTTACCAAATTTTGATTGTCTGATGGCATTCGGGTGGACCTGCTACTACTTAAAAATTGAAATAAAATTTTCTATTCTTCAAGATTGTGTAGGGCTCAGTCCCTACTAACACTCTGGTGATTTTAAGAAGATTGGAATTATTAAATTTAGAAGAAATAAATTTTTATTTTGGTTTTTACTACATTTTGATTATCTGATGGCATTCGGGTGGACCTGCTACTACTTAAAAATTGAAATAAAATTTTCTATTCTTCAGGATTGTGTAGGGCTCAGTCCCTACTAACACTCTGGTGATTTTAAGAAGATTGGAATTATTAAATTTAGAAGAAATAAATTTTTATTTTGGTTTTTACTACATTTTGATTATCTGATGGCATTCGGGTGGACCTGCTACTACTTAAAAATTGAAATAAAATTTTCTATTCTTCAAGATTGTGTAGGGCTCAGTCCCTACTAACACTTTGGTGATTTTAAGAAGATTGGAATTATTATAAATTTTTATTCTCGTTTTTACCAAATTTTGATTGTCTGATGGCATTCGGGTGGACCTGCTACTACTTAAAAATTGAAATAAAATTTTCTATTCTTCAGGATTGTGTAGGGCTCAGTCCCTACTAACACTCTGGTGATTTTAAGAAGATTGGAATTATGAAATTTAGAAGAAACAAATTTTTATTCTCGTTTTTACCAAATTTTAATTGTCTGATGGCATTCGGGTGGAGGTGCTACTACTTAAAAATTGAAATAAAATTCTCTATTCTTCAGGATTGTGTAGGGCTCAGTCCCTACTAAAACTCTGGTGATTTTAAGAAGATTGGAATTAATAAATTTAGAAGAAATAAATTTTTATTCTCGTTTTTACCAAATTTTGATTGTCTGATGGCATTCGGGTGGAGGTGCTACTACTTAAAAATTAAAATAAAATTCTCTATTCTTCAGGATTGTGTAGGGCTCAGTCCCTACTAAAACTCTGGTGATTTTAAGAAGATTGGAATTAATAAATTTAGAAGAAATAAATTTTTATTCTCGTTTTTACCAAATTTTGATTGTCTGATGGCATTCGGGTGGACCTGCTACTACTTAAAAATTGAAATAAAATTTTCTATTCTTCAGGATTGTGTAGGGCTCAGTCCCTACTAACACTCTGGTGATTTTAAGAAGATTGGAATTATGAAATTTAGAAGAAATAAATTTTTATTCTCGTTTTTACCAAATTTTGATAGTCTGATGGCATTCGGGTGGACCTGCTACTACTTAAAAATTGAAATAAAATTTTCTATTCTTCAAGATTGTGTAGGGCTCAGTCCCTACTAACACTCTGGTGATTTTAAGAAGATTGGAATTATTAAATTTAGAAGAAATACATTTTTATTCTCGTTTTTACCAAATTTTGATTGTCTGATGGCATTCGGGTGGACCTGCTACTACTTAAAAATTGAAATAAAATTTTCTATTCTTCAGGATTGTGTAGGGCTCAGTCCCTACTAACACTCTGGTGATTTTAAGAAGATTGGAATTATGAAATTTAGAAGAAATAAATTTTTATTCTCGTTTTTACCAAATTTTGATTGTCTGATGGCATTCGGGTGGAGGTGCTACTACTTAAAAATTAAAATAAAATTTTCTATTCTTCAGGATTGTGTAGGGCTTAGTCCCTACTAAAACTCTAGTGATTTTAAGAAGATTGGAATTATTATATTTGGAAGAAATAAATTTTTATTCTAGATGAAAATGAGTCCATATAACCTTCTTTTGAAAAATTGAAAATCGTTACGAATGCAAAGCTTCCTTAGGAGGAAGTAAAAATTGTTTAGAATTAAGCAAATTGATTAGAAATTACCAGATGTGATGAAAGTTGATCAATTTGCTTAAACGTAATCAAACATAGTCAAAATTGACCAACAAAGAACAGAATTATTCGAAAATGATCAAAATGTATCAGAAATTATCAAAATTGTCCAAGAGTGTTCAATAATGATCAGTAATAATAAAAGAAATGATCGAAAATAATTTAAAAAATTATCAAAAACAATCAATATTGATTTCAGGGCGTGAAGCGAACAGTCGAAGAGATTGAGGATCGAAAACTCCGTCTAATGGAACAATGCACTGCGCATAAGGAGGAGAACATGAGAATTTCACAATGTCTACAGGAATTTCTCGAGAAATATGCAAATCTACGATCATGGTTGAGCAGTATTGTCGAATCATTTCTACGTGGTCATCAGGATATGGGCAGTGATTTACGAATGGCAACGGATTTTTATCAATTACACTGTCAATTGTTGAATGACTTGGAGAAAAAAAGTTTCGAAGTACAAATGATCGATTGTGATGTGATGCAAAATGATGTGTTTCCAAATTTAGATTCAATTGTTCAACGTGATATTGACGAGAAAATGGAGGCTCTTCGTAATTCTTGGATTCTATCAAAGAAAGCACTCGAGGCACGCGTACGATTAGGTTCATTGTATGTTGATTTTCATCAGGCAGCTACGAATTTAGACGATGAACTCAATTTATTTGAAATTGATCTCAAGAATAATGCGGAGAATTTGAATCAAGGGAAAATTGATCAACTTGAGGAGCGTTGGAGAAATTTGCAACCGTATTATTTACGTTTGACTGCAACTGGAAAAGCATTTTTGGATGAAGGGGAAAAAGTGAGATTTCTTTCTTTTTTGGTGATGAAAATTTAAGCTTTTAATTTACTGATTCAATTTTTTTGGAATTTTACAGATCACTGATTCTTATCTCGATGTGCCTAGAGCTTGTCTTTGTGTTGAAACAACTTTGGAACGATTTTCAACTCGGCAATTTACGATTACAAAGAGCTGGGAGAATTGGCAGACGACAATTTCGATTTTGAAGGAGAGACGTGTTGAGAAGGAGAAAAGATTGGAGGAAAGTACAAAGGTATTGGAATAATTTTCGAATAATTTTTATCTAGAATTAGAAATTTTAGAGAAAATTTTGTTTCAGAATCAGAATTTTAAGTTGTGAAAAATTTATTTAATTTCTAGACTTTGGAGTGGGTTTCGAAATTTAGAGAGCAACTGTATCCAGTGATTACTTCCGAATCGACAGAACCTGCGATTATTCTTCACGATTTATCGAGTTCTCGATCACGTCTTCTTCCTGAATTGAATAAAGCTGTCTCGGAATTAGATGGAAGAATCAAAGGGATTGATGTCTTTGAACGTGGTATTTATATGCTTCTTTTATTCGCCTTGATCATTTCGAATTAAAATTAGAATTAGAATTAAAATCTAAGTCAAAGCGAGAATGAAAATTCGCGTTTGAATTTAAATTTTTCCAATTCAGGTGATGACTTCACTGATCAACAAATTAGGAATCAATTGTCACAAGTTTCAGAGCAATTACGATCAACTGCCGTTGATTATCAGACCCTCTTGGAATCACTGATCTCAGTTTTCGAGAATCTCTCGGAGGTGAATATTTCATTGATAATAATCATTAATATTTTTCTTTAATGACGAAAATATTCTTCTTTTAATTTTGGAAATATTCTTTTTTAATGAAAAAAATATTTTTCTTTAATAAAAATAATATTTTTCTTTAATGAAAAAAATATTTTCTTTACTGAAGAACATTTCCTCTTGAATAAAAATAATTTTTCTCATCTCTATTTTTCTCTTTCTTCTTGTTCAGATTGAACGCAAGACTGATCAGCAAATCCGAAATCAAGACATTTCCCATCTCACTTATCAGCCAAAGGAAGCTGTTCGTGAAGTGAAGAATAAAATGGAACGTCATGAAATTGAATCAAAATCAATAACCGAAGCTATAACGAGAGTTGAATCAGAAATTGAGAATGTGATCCTGCGAATTGAGAGACAAGAGCCAGCTGATGCGGCTAGACAGGATATTCAAAAACTGAAACAAGCCTCTCATCATATCACTTCTGCCTGGAAATCCTCCTGGTCCACTGTGAAATCATCTCTGGTCAAGGATCTTCAAGTATCGACGCTCAGAGAAGAACTCGAAAAAATCGACAAAGAATTGAACGATCTCTTTGATCAATTGAAAATCATCAATGGCAATTTGGGAGAAAATTTACCATCAGCAATAAAAGCATCGGAAAATTTTGTTCAATTCGAAAAGACTCTAATGGTAATTTACACGAGCAATAGAATCCATTTTATTATGTCGATTATTTCCACTTCATTTTTTCTTCGACTTTCACTTTCCTTTCGATTTACACTTTTAATTCTACTTTCACTTTCTCTTTTAATTTTGTTTTAATTATTTTTCACTTCCCTTTCTACTTTTGATTAATTTTTTTTCAATTTTTTCACTTTCTTAAAATTTTTAATTTTCAGAGTATGGAAGCTAAAGTTGAATGCTTCATTGAGTCAATCGAGAGAAATATGCCAAAATATTCATCGATAATTCAACACGAATTATCATCTTTGGGAGAAAAGATGCAAAATTTAAAAACACAAACGGATGATATCAGAAATTGCAAAAATTTAAGTAGAGAATATTTTGAATTACTGGAAGAGACCAAGGACTGGTTTAAGGAAGGTAGCAAACTGTTGATAATTATTGCCAGAAAATCATCATCAGTCAAGTATCCACAAGAAGCAGTAGATATTTTGGACGACATTGATAAATTTCTAAAACCTGGCGAAGACAATCAGGAGAAGCGAATTGAACGTATTCGAGAATTGTCGACTAAAATTTTTGGTACGTTCTACAATAAAATTCTCAATCTATATCGAAATTAAAAACTTAATCTAAATTTTAAACTTAATAAACTAAAAGTGAAAACTAAATCTAAATTAAAAAATTTAATGAACTAAAATTTAATACTAAATCCAAATTTAAAATTTAATAAACTAAAATTGAAAACTAAATGCAAATTTAAAACTTAATAAACTAAAATTGAAAACTAATCAAAATTTAAACAAAGGTTCTAATATTTTATGAGTATTAATTAATTTTTATTGAACTGAATTTCAGGAACGGACAGGTTACCACAATTTAACGAATTGGTGATTGAGAATCGCAAAGTTCTCGACACGTTTGCAATAGTATCGTCCGAATTACGAACTCTGGTGGAAAATTTGAAGAAAGGGGAATATCTTCGCGTGAAAATGGAACAGGACGAGGTTGATGCCAAATTAGAGGAAGCAAATAAGGAAACGATTCAAGTTAACGCCTCTGAAGCTGAAAGCACACGAAAAATAATCGAAGCACCGAAAGAAACTATTTTGCCAAAAATCCAAATCGATAGCGAACGACATCAACAAACCGCTCAAACAGAAACGACAAATATAATCGACGAACGACTAATCAAAGAAACAATTCTCAAAGAAACATCAGCCATCACAACAAAGGAAATTCATATCCTTCAAAAGGTTCAAATTTCTTCCTTATCCTTTCTTCAGAAATTTTTCAATTTCTAAAAAAATAAATTAATTTCTTGACTGAACTTAAGAAAACAATTAAATCATTAAAATAATTTACTTTAATTAAAGTGAATTACTATTAATTTAATTTATTTCAATTAAAGTAAATTGTTAATTTACTTTAATTAAAGTAAATTATTTTAATGGCTACATTTTAAAATATTAAAAACCATTTTTTTTATCTATTTCATTTCTATTGTTAAATATAAATTAATTTCTAGACTGAATTTGAGAAGACAATGGAACCAATAGTACAAGTTGAAGGAGAAAATGAACAAATTGAATTGAAGAAGGAATTTTCACAGATTTTGGAAGTTCCACGATTCACAGTAAAATTGGATAATGCAATAATACAGGAGGGTGAACAGTATGTATTTAAATGTCACGTGGTGGGCATACCGGAACCGGAAATTTGTTGGCATAAAGATGGAATGTCGATAATCAATAATCCTGATTATTTGACTGATTACAATCAGGGGATTTGTACACTAACTATTGAAGAAACATTCACTGAGGATTCGGCTAAATTCACCTGTAAAGCTACCAATGAAGCTGGATCAGCTGAGACTGAAGCTATATTGACTGTGAAAGGTTTGTATTTTTTTTTTTTAATTTTCGTTTTTCAATTAATCAGAATAATAATTAGAATTAGAAATGGAGATAAGAGTCCGAATTAGAATTAGCGTTAGAATTAGAATTAAAATTGGAATTGAAATTAAATTTCGAATTGCAATCAGAATTACAATTGGAATTAGAATGACAATTGGAATTAGAATTAAAAGCAGAATTCGAATTAGAATAAGCGTTAATAATTAGAATTTGAGTCAGAGTTATAACTTGAATTAGAATTAAGTTTCGAATTGGAATCAGTCAAAACTAGAATTAGAATTGAATTAAAATTAAAAGCGAATTAGAATTGGATGAGACTTATAAACAGAATTGGAATCAAAAGTAGAATTGGAATCGGAGTCGAATTAGAATTGGAATTATAATTATAATCAAAACTGTAATCAAAATTAGAATTTGAATTTGAATTATACTCAGAATTAAAATTAACTTTTCAATTAAAATTGGAATCAGAGTTATTAATTGAATTAAGAATTAAATTTAGAATTAGAATCGGTCAAAACTAGAATTAGAATTTAATTAGAATTAAAACTGAATTAGAATTAGAAGAGCAATATAATTCAGAATTGGAAGTATAATTAGAAGAGAAGTATAATTCAGAATTGGAATTAGAATTAGAATTGAAATCAAAATTCACAATCAGAATTAGCGTTAGAATTAAAATTAGATCTAACAATTATAACTAGAATGAAAATTAGAATTGGAGTCGGAGTCAAAATTGGAATTACATTAGAATCAGAATTTTATTCAGAATCATAGTCCGAATTAGAATTAGCACTGGAATTGGAATTAAAATTAAAGTGAGAATTAAAATTAGAATTTTAATATCTACAACTTCAAAGTAACTTCAACTTTGATCATCCAACATGTTTGGAGCATCAAAATTTCCTTTAGCTTAAAAATTTTTAGCTCCAAAAATCCTTTTAGCTTTAAAAAGTTTTGGTTCCAAAAATATCTTCATCTTTAAAATGTTCTCACCTTCAATGAAGATATAGCACTGAATTCAAATAAAATTTTCCAGAAACTGCAGCTGAAGATCTTCCAAGAGCTCCGAATTTCATAAAAGAACTTCAATCATCAATAACAACTGAAGGATCGGCCTACGAGTTGAATTGTAAAGTAGACGGAAATCCATTACCAACTGTTCTCTGGTACAAGAACGAGACTAATATTGATAATTCACCGGACTACATCATCACGTACAATAATGGCGAGGGAATATTGAAATTTGAGCAAATATTCATGGAAGATCAGGCGAAGTACACTTGTAAGGCGACAAATCGTTTGGGTGATGCTTCCACTTCCTGTTTCTTGACCATTCAACGTGAGTTGAATTTTTTCATCAAAGTTTAGACTACAATAGTTTTTTTCAGCATTTATTATTTATTACTAGTATTAATTTTTCTTCATATTAATTTTGATTCCTCGTGGAGGAAGCATTTTTTTGTTATTATTAATTTGGATAACTATTAATTTTTATTATTGTTAGTATTTATATTTATTATTATTTTTTTTAACAATGATTTCAAAAAATGTTTCAGCACGAGTGGAGAAAATGGAAGAAACACAAAAACCGGAAATCACTCTTGCTCCGCTGGATGTAGAAGCAAAAAGTGGAGAGAAGATACAATTGGATTGCGAGGCAACTGGAAAACCGGTGCCGGACTTCAAGTGGATGATTGATGGAAGACCAGTCGAAGAGACTAGTGATCTGAAGGTGAATGATTCTGGATTTCAATGATCAATGAGTGAAAAAGAATTTATTCTTTGATAAATACTTTTTTCGTTTCTTCCTTCATTGATTATTCTGTTTTCTTCACTTTTATTTCTTCTCTTTTTTGCTTTATTCGTTTTCATTATTATTTTATCATCATTTTCGTTTCTTCATTAGTTTACTTCTTCTATTTCTTCATCTTGTTTTCTTTTTTCAATTTTTTCTTTATTTATTTATTTCTTCGTTTCCTTCTTCGTTTCCTTTCTTCATTTCCCTCTTTATTTCTTTCTTCGTTTCTTCTTTATTTGTTTCATTTCTTTCTTTATTTCCTTCTTTATTTTCTTCTTTATTTCTTTCTTCATTTTCTGCTTTATTTCTTTTTTCATTCATAAAGAAGGAAATGAAGAAAAAAATAAAGTAGGAAATGAAGAAAGAAATAAAGTAGGAAATGAAGAAAGAAATAAAGTAGGAAATGAAGAAAGAAATAAAGTAGGAACTGAAGAAAGAAATAAAGCAGGAAATAAAGAAAGAAATATAGAAGGGAATGAAGAAAGGAGAAGAAAGAAACGATTATTTAATATTCATAGTAAAAATGAAAAAAAATGATTCAATATTGAAAATTGATTGATCGTGACAGTTAATTGTTGCCGATGTTGTTGATCCATCAGTTAAAATCGATGTGATTCAAAGCAGTATTTTTAGCGACTTTCAAACACAATGGTATGCGCGTCTCATGCAAAAGAAACAAAACAAATAGAGATTTAATTGTAGACAAGAGAAAATAATCTTCTCAAGGTCCACTCAATACCCTTTGCGCAGATCGACACGAATGGAGGGAGATCGAGTCTCAGCATTGCCCAAGTATTACCAAAAGACACCGGAAGTTATTCAGTGATTGTGAAAAATTCCTCTGGTGAAATTACTGCTGATTGTAAAATTTCTGTGAAAACACCACAAATACAAGTGAATGATACAAATAGTTCGGGAGCATTATTCACTGATATGGAGCCAATGGTGCCCAGTATTCAACTTCCGCTCAAGGATGTTCAAATCAAGGAGGGAGAGAGTGCTCGATTGGATTGTATTATTGTTGGACATCCTGAACCCGAGGTACTGTTTTTTTAGGCACAAATTTTTTGGAGAGGTTGATGATGATGATTAGATTAATGTTGATGAAGATTATAATGAGAATGATCAGTAGGATTAACGACAATAATCTTTATGATGGTTAAGATGACCACGTTTCTTGTAATGATGATTGTCAAGATGATCAACATTCTTGTATTGACAATTATCAAGATGATCAAGATTCTCGTATCGATGATGCTCAGAATGATCAAGATTCTTGTTTTGATGATGATCGAGTTGATCAAGATTCTTATATCGATGATAATAAAAATTGATTCAATGATGATGATTATTATTTTGATGATGATTATTATTTTGTAGGTGATCAAGATCAAGATTCTTGAATCAATGATGATAAAGATTCTTGTTCCATTGATGATCAACATTTTTGCATTAATTATGATGATAATAATAAATCTTGTGTCGACAGTGATGAATACTATTGTGTTCATAATGATGATTAAGATTGTTGCATCGATGATGATAAAGATTTTTGTGACGTAGAGAAATCTTGTGTCGATAGTGTTGAAGACTATTGTGTTGATGACGATGATCAAGATTTTTCTAACGATGATCATAAAGATTTTTGAGTTGACGGTGACAAAGATTATTGTATTGATCATAATCAAAATTCTTGTATCGATAATAATCATGATTCTTTTATAGATGATGATAAAGATTTAGTGTCGTTAGTAATGAAGATTCTTATACCAAAAATAATAAAGACTCTTGTCCTATTCACGATTAATATTTTTGTGTTGATCATAATGATGATCAATATTCTTGTAACGAGGATGATAAAGATTCTTGTGTCGATGGTGATAAAGATTATTCTATTGATCATGATCAAGATTTTTTTATTGATGGTGATAAAGATTTTTGTGACGTTGGTGATCAAGATTCTTGAATCATTGATGATACAGAATCTTGTTCCATTGATGATAAATATTTTCGTGTTGGTGATGATCAAGATTCTAAAATCGACAATGATCAAGATTCTAGAATCAATAATGATCAATTTTCTCGTGCTGTTGGTGATCAAAATTATTGCGTCAATGATGATCATTTGATCAACCTTTAATAATAATAATCAATCCTCGATCGTTCAAAAATAATAATCATCATGATGCGAATGGTGATCATTCCTTGATCCTTCAGTAATAATCGTCATCATATGACAGTAATGATCGTTTCCTGATCATTCAATAAATTATTATTGATCATAAACATCATCATAATGACAATAGTGATCATTCTTTAATCATTAAAGAATAACAATCATCATAATGAAATTGATTAATAATTCCTTGGTAGTCCAATTATAAAAATCATGGTAACGGTAATGGTGATAATTCTTTTGACGCAGGTCATTTGGTACCACGATGATCGGCCTGTGAAGGAATCAGCCGACTTTCAATTACTCTTCCAAGGAGACAGGTGCTCATTGGTCATCCACGAGGCTTTTCTGGATGATTCAGGTCTCTACAAAGTTGTCGCCATCAATTCCAGCGGCGAGGCTTCCAGTGATTGCTCACTGTCAATTTCACGTGAGTCCATTTACCACCTCTTTACCAAAAAAAAAACAATTTTTACCTTTTCCTTTCTTAAACTATTAATCCACAGCTCCACATTAATTTCAATCTGATGATTAATAAACCAAATTAATATTTTTGTAAGAAATATACTTTAAATGATCTCTAAAATATTCTCGTTATCAAATACAGCGAGAGAATCGAAACAAAAATCCGAATCACCACCTGTATTCGTCAAATTGCTGACTGATCTACTAGTGGCTGAAGGTGAAGAATCAGTCTTCGAGTGCTTAATAACCGGCGAACCGAAACCGGAAATCAAATGGTACCTGAATGGAGATGAAATTGTTGAAAACGAAAGGATCAAGGTAATGATGTTGATAATGATAATGATGATAATATTGATAACGATAATAATTATGATGTAGATAATAATAATGATAATGGTGATCATTATGATCATAATGATGATAATGTTGATCATGATGATCATAATGATGATAATGTTGATCATGATGATCATAATGATGATAATGATGATCATAATTATCTGAGTAATTTTTCGATGGAAAGAATTTTAATTAAAATGAAATTGTTTGCAGATCACACAAGAGGAGAATGGTACGCACGTTCTGCGGATATCGTCCACTCTTCCGAATGATAAGGGAAATTATACTGCCAAGGCAACGAATCATCTTGGTGAAGCAAAGGCATTTGCTCGGCTAGTGGTTCGAGTTCTTGGGGATTTTCAAAAGAAGGACGAGTTTGTTCGAATGGAGGAAAAATTATTGGAACCGTCGTTCAAGGAGCGATTTGAAAATAAAAGCGTCATGGAAGGTGTACCTGTTAAATTCGAATGCATCGTGTCTGGAAAGCCTGTTCCCAAGGTAAATTTTATTTTGAAAGTCCTTCAAGTTAAGTAGATCTTCTATCATCACGACTATGATTAATATCATCATGATTATGATTACTATCATTAAGAGTATGATTACTATCATCAAGAGTATGATTACTATCATCAAGAGTATGATTACTATCATCAATAGTATCATTACCATCATCCTAATTATATTTACTATCACTACGAGTATGATTACCATCATCCTTATTATGATTAATATCATCATGATTACTATCATTACGAGTATGATTACCACCATCCCAATTGTGATTACTATCATCATGATCATGTTGATTAGTAATCACAATGATTTCTACCATCATAATCATAATGATAGTAATCGTGATGATAGAAATCATAATCAACCTTATAATCATAAGCATGAAGTAAATCATAATCATGATGATAGTAATCACAATAATTTCGATAACAATAATCATTAGATCATCTCTAGTCGATCATCATATGTTACCAAATAACTCAAATGCATCACAAAGCATAATGAATAAAATTATCAGATTTTTATGATTCGACGATTATCATCATTCTAATTTTATGATTATCGCAATCATGATAGTCATGATAAGAATGATGATCATATTATTAATTTAATATTATATTAATAAAGTGATCCTAGGGAATTATAAATAATAATAAATTGCCCTAGGGAAATAAACCTGCGAGTAAGGTAAATAACTTACCGCTGGACTATAAGAAAGGACATAGAATAAGGAAATAAATAAAAATATAAAAAATGAGAGTGGAAATCTTGTTACAGTTTGAAACAAAAATCCAAATTACTGATGACTTTAATGAATCTAAAAACCAGGAAATATTCTCAAGTAGCAATTATAAAACTGAAAGAATGCGAAATGAAGATTTCCGATGGCCAAGAAATTGACAGAGACATATTGCACTTTATTCTACATTCGTAGCATGCCAAAAAGAGCTCTTCACTGTTCTCTTATCCCATATATTCTATCTAGATCAATTCTTGTTCATCTAAGGCCAGTCGACTAAAAGTTCGTGCGAATCATGCTTCTATTGGTATTTTTTGTCTCACTAATTTTTGTAAGTAATCTCTCGCGTGTCTCTATTCATCTTTGGATTGGTCCACGACAATGTTTCACTCTTTCTTAGAAGGCAAGGGGGGGAGTGTCACGTGTTCAAAATATTATACTGTCATCTTCTATTCTACTCTTCCTATTATATACCTAAAATCTTATTTCCTACAAAATCCTACTTCTAAATTTTTTCTTTTGTTTATTTCCTTTTTTTGCCTTTTTTCTTCTTTATCCCCTTTTTTCCTCTTTTATTCTTTTTTAATTTTAATACTAAATTATTCTCAATTAACGATCATATAATGATCCAAAAATAAGTGATTTTAATTATAAACCATCGCGGAAGTTGCTCCATTACATAATGTGTTGATTTGAAAAGAAAATGTTGATGTTTGAGAAAAATTTGCCACGTATTAAAAATATAAATACCTAAGTGAAATATTTTTTTTGGAATTAAAATGAAAAGTGATTGGAAGAAATTAAATTAAAATTTCAGATTCAGTGGCTATTCAATAATCGACCAGTGCATGGCAAGGATTTTTTGGTATCAGTCAGTGGAGAACGTCAGGTGTTAAGCATTCCACAAGCAGCGGAAACTCACAGTGGTATTATTTCCTGTGTTGCTGAGAACGCGACAGGAAAAGCTATTTGCAGCGCACAACTAGATGTTGGTAAGTGGAAAAAAAAATCTGTTGTGTATATTTTTAATTTTTCCGTGGTTCAAATTTCATAAGAGAACTTTAACCTCTCGACCTGCACTGATTTTTCTTCCTCCCTCATTGGCGTCAAGTTAAAAAAAAATTTCAAATTTTCATCAGCAGTTGCTTTTTGATGTTATTAATAATTGATATTCAGGCTAATAATTGCACTGGAACAATTATTATTCATTATTATTAATCATAATTTAATAAATTATTAAACTTTTAATATGCTTTTAATCAACAGTCTAAAACTGAATCAGTTAATTGATATTTTAACTAATTTGAATCAGTGACTGCTGTTTTTGCTTTAAGATCAGTTCAAATTTACTGATTTATTAGTAGAACATTTATTTATTGATGAAATATACTCTGATTCAGATTTAGAGTGAAATAAATTTCAAATTATAAATAGAAAATTATTTGACTGATGAATCAGTAAATTTTAACTGATTTGATTGAAAAAAAATAGTCACTGATTTAAATCAGTTTAATCAGTTAGTATATTACCAATATAGATAGAAAGAAAATTTCAGAAGAAATTGTAGAAAAACAGTAGAAAATTTGTACTGATAAATCAGTAAACTTTAACAGATTTGATAAAAAAAAGGCAGTCACTGATTAAAAACAATTAAAATTTTTACTGATTCAGTCAATCCTTAACTGATTATTCATCAAGGTTTGGTTAATCAGTCTGATTATTAATATTAAATTAATTATTTTTCACTAAATATTAATAAATATATTAATATGAATTCTGATTATTATTTAATATTAATATTTAACTTAATATTCGTTATTGATCAGCTAATCTATAAAAAGTTTATCCCGTGATTATTAATGAATAATTGATTAAATGATTATTAAAAATTGATCAAATTATTTTCAAGAATTAATTAAATGATCAACAAGTGATTATTAAGAACCTGTTGAATAATTAAAAATTGATCAAATAATTAAGATTTGATGAACAATTTATCTAATATTCATCAAGAATTGATCAATTTATTATTAGCTGTTTATCTGACTAACTAGTTTCCAAGTTTCCTATTATTAAGAGTTTTCAATTCCCTTTGGATATTAGTTTACTAGTTTTTTAGTTTTCGGAATAAAAATTCCGAATTATCTAGTGATTTACGGAATAAATCACGTTGTTAGCATTTAATTAACTTCTTATCGGGTTATCATTACAAATCAACAATCAATAATTTAGTAATCAGTATTATTAATCATTGGCAAATACTCAGTCAGTTTTTAATCAGTATGATCAATTATCAGTAATTACTAGTAATTAACAATTATCAGTAATTACTAGTAATTATCATTTACTACTAGTAATAATCAGTAATCATTCATTATCAATAACTACTAGTAATAATAATTAATAATCAATTGTCAGTAACTACTAGTAATAATCAGTAATCCTCAATTATCAGTAACTACTAGTAACAATCAGTACTCATCAACTATCAGTAATTACTAGTAATTATCATGAAAATATAATTACAAATCATCATTAAAAAATTTAATAATTCAATGTAGCTAACTAATTACAGTTTATTAAATGATTATTATTAAACAATCAATTTTGAATCAGTAATTATCAATTATCAGTAAATAATTATTAGTAATTATTAGTACTGATCAGAAATTATCAAAAACTATAAGATATCCATTATCATCAATTAACTAATCAGTTATCAGTTGGACCTGTTGATTCAAAAAATGGAAATAGTTGAATAAAAAATTTTCAAAAAGTTGATCATCAACAACGGAATTACCATTTAAATGGGAAAATCATCATGATTTTGCTATTTGGACCTTTAATTAATGTAAAAGCTTCTTTTAATTAATATCAAATGTTGAAGAAGTCGAAAAAAAATTTTTTCAAAAACACTGTAAATTTAATGTATATAATCCAAACATCATCAGAGAGATTATTTGCCAAAGAAATTACGCGAAATATAGTTAAAGGAAATAATTTCTGGGAAAAAAAAAGTTTAAAGAGAGAATTTTTAGAATTCTTTTCTTTTCCCAATAAAACTAAATGCCTTGAAATGAATTGGGAAGACCGAGCTCTTTTACTACTTTTACCATCGTTAAAACGGGGTTGCGCTCCACCGTTCGGTAGCCAAAATAACGTTGAAGCTCGCAGAGTTATTAATACTCGTGGTACCTTCATTCACCATTGGCGTGTCGAATTTACTAGAGAGAGAATCGAAACTTGGATTTGAGGACGATGAAAGTAGGATAACGTAACATGATATATCAAATTACTATTTTAATATATTGCAAAAACTGGTAAAATAAAATTACAAAATAAATGCTGTAATAATTTACCTTTTTGATTTTGCAATATTTAGAAGTATTCTTGTGCAAGTTTTTGAACAACATTTTTCACACAAACACATTTTGTTTTTCAATTTATGAAAAACACGGTAAAATTTATTGTTTGTTTAATTTCACATTTCTTTTAAATGCATCATTTTAGTATGCATTATTGTAGAGAGAGAATACAGTTTTTTCTCCCGAAATTAATGTGGAAAAACGATTCGAGGAGGTGATAAAATTCTGGAACTTGTTGATCGAATAATTTTCCCTGCAATGCGTAACTCGCCAAGAATGCATGTTGGTATATATTTTCACAGTTGAATCATGTTTTAAAAACACAAGTTTTAAATTTTTTTAAACGATCATCAATTTTATTTTGCAATTTTATTTCGCTTTTTGAAGATTTTTTTTTTTTTTTTGCTTTGCAGGGGAAAAAATTCATCATCTTAAAGTGCGATCGTTCAAATTAACGACAATTTTTTTCCTGTTAGAAAATTATTTTTTGTTTTGGTATTTTATTCTTCTCTATGTAAAAATTTTTTTTGCTTTCGCAGAGAAAAAAAATTCATGTTCATAAAGTTTCGAATTTTCAAATCAATGTCAATATTTTTAATACAAAAAAAAATCTTCATTGACTTAAACGTTCAAAAATAGAATTTTTTTCCTGCAAAGGCAAAAAGAAAAAATAATACGAAAGTAAAATAATATTTCAAAACAAAAACTTTCTTTGTTACAAAAATATTTTGGTTCTCGTAATTTTATTCAGCTTTTTGTAGAATTTTGTTTACAGAGAAAAAAATTTATTTTCCTAAAGTCTTGAACGTTCAAATTAATAACGAGTTTTTTAGCACAAAAATATGTTTTGTTTTCCAATTTTATTTTGCTTTTGTAGAACTTTTTCCTTTTGATTTAAAAAAAAATTAAGTTTAGCACATTCAAGTTCAAAAATATTTGTCTTTTGTAATATTTTATTCTGCTTTTTGTAAAACTTTTTAGCTCTTGGACAAAAAAAAATCCATGTTCCTAAAGTTTGGAATTCTTCTACAAAATGAATAATAAAATAACAAGACAAAAAACATTTTTGTAGGAAAAAAAATATTGTCATTGATTTGAACATTGTATTTGAAACTTGAATTATTTCCTGCAAAAGTACAGAAAAAAAATTGTCAAACAAAAAATATATTTGTGGAAAAAAATCATCGTCATTTTGAACATTCGAAACATGAATTTTTTTCTCTGCGAAAGAAAAAATAAATTCTACAAAAAGCTGAATAAAATTATAAAACCAAAATATTTTTGCAACAAAAAAACTTGTCCTTGATTTGAATATTCGAAACTTGAATTTCGTTTCCTGCAATTGAGCAAAAAGAAAAAATTCTACAAAAGTAAAATAAAATTGCAAAACAAAAAATATTTTTGTTAAAAAACAATATTGGGCTTAGTAATTCTATTCTGCTTTTAATAGAATTTTTTTCGCTTTTGCAGAGAGAAAATCCATGTTTCTCTATTTTCAAACGTTTAAATCAATGACGATTGATCTTTGAATTTTTTGATCTTTGAATTTTTCCATTTGGGCCTTTCGAGAAAAATTGAGTCAATCTGTAAGTGAGATTCCAATTCATTTCAATTATTTTCCCCACTGGAAATAAAAATCAAAAAAATTTTTCTTAAGAGTTGTAAAAATTAATAAATATTCTTCTAAATCAACACAATCAAATCTTTTAAATCCTGAGGGATTTTTTCTTTCAAAGATCGTATAATCAATCAAAGGAGGAATTGATTTATGAACTACGTCTATACTAGTAAATATCGAATACGATATTAGACACTAAAATATTACACAATCTTAAAATAGTTTGTCTTTGAAAAAATCTTGGTTCTCATTTTTGGTTTATTTTCTTTTTTCCGTTTTCTTTTTTGTTTCCATTTTTTTTTTTTTGCCTTTTTGCTCATGAAAACAGTAATCAGCTGATCTCTACCCAAGAAGTCTTCTCTAAGTTCTCTAATTACAGTACGTATAATTATTCCACTCGCAATAGAAGCTTTGTCCGGATATCAATCTTGATATTCCCGCAGTTATCTGTCATTTCGTTTATACATCTGTCTCACTTGTTTCGTCCACAAAAAAGTATTATGAGGATGCTTTATATACTACCACCGAAAAGGTGGAATAGAGAAAAGAGAGAGAAAGACGTGTTATTTTTGTCAGCAAACGAATACTCGCGGCTCGCGGCGAGAGACGAACTCGGGTGGCAGAGAATTTGAGCCCGTCAGAATTTGTCCGTCGACCGGACGACCGGTTGCTTCGATCGTTTTCTTTTCTTCCGTTATTAAAAAAAAAACAAAAAAAAAAAAAAATACTACCTGCTGCCATAGTTTTTTGCCCAAAAAAAACGCGAATACGAAAAAAAAAGTGAGTTCTGTTAAAAAACAAGTTTTTCCGCGATCGTATCACTCGTGTGGTCCAAAAGGTGGTTGAAATAAGACGAGAAAGAGAAAGAGGGAGAGTGAGGTGATCACTTTTCATTCCATCAACGGTTGCTTTTGCCAAATTGATTATATAGTGCTGATAGATGATCTATACTGTGTATTTGGTACTAATTTTAATGTCCGTGCATTTGAACTTTTGACGACAATGCCGAAATAGCTCCTTTTCTATCTCTTCTCTTTTTTCTTTCATTCAAAGTTTATCCAGACAGTGTTTTTTCTTCAACTTTTTGCAATTATCATCAATAAATTGAATATATTTTTGATGACAATTTTTACCAAGTGAATAATTATCGAAGAAGAATTTTTACCACTGCAGTTAGATTTTTTCTTAGAGACGATTTTTATTTACACAGACTTTTGATGTTTTTATTTTTAGATATTTTCTCGCTGCAGGAACTATAGACACTAACAGGGGAAAATTTTTTTTTCCTCTAGAAATATTCATTTTGAAAATTGTAAATTTTTTTCTAAGCCTTAAAAATTTTTAGAAGGAATTGAAAAAATGTCAGTTAAAAATTAAGTAGAAGCTTCTCTGTTAATAATTAATTTCTAATATTACTAAATAGCAAATTACTGATACTAATAATTATTTACTAATGTTACTAAATATTTACTGCTACTGCTAATTATTTTACTGACGTTACTATTGAATTACTGCTACTACTAATTAATTACTGTTACTACTAATTATTTTTTAATATTACTGATTAATTACTGCTGCTTCTAATTAGTTGCTAATATTACTGATTAATTACTGTTACTACTAATTATTTTTTAATATTACTGATTAATTACTGCTCCTTTTAATTAGTTGCTAATATTACTGATTATTTACTGCTCCTACTAATTATTTACTAATATTATTAATTAATTACTGCTGCTAATTATTTACTAATATTAATAATTAATTACTGATACTACTAATTAGATAATAATTATTATTAATTAATTATTAATGTTGCTAGTTAATTACTAATACTATTAATTATTTGCCATTTTAAATAATTATTAGTATTGCTAGTTAATTATTAATATTATGTAATAATAAATAATTCAAATAATTAGTTATTAAAAATTAACTAGTAGATGTAGAAAATTAATTGATGACCAACAGTGACTAGACTACAAATAATATTTAAAACTTACTAGAAATTCACAGATAACTACTACTAATTAGTTGATAATTATTTGGCTGATTGTTAATAATAATTAGTAGCCTCATATTAATAATTAGTTATTGCTTAGTAAGTAATTAAGTAGTTCTAACAATAATTAGCAGGAAGCTGCTAATATTTGCTGTATAGCTACTACTTAATTAAAAAATTACTAATTTTTAACTTATAATTTTTTATAAGTGATAATCAATAAACAGAAAATTATTATTATTTATTAAAATTATTATTATTTATTATTATTATTTATTATTATTATTATTATTATTATTTATTATTATTATTTATTTAAATTATTATTATTATTTATTATTATTAATTACTTATTATTACTTATTAATTACTTATTGAATTTATTACCTATTTAATTTATTACTTACATGTTTAATTTCTTAATTACCTATTTAATTTATTAATTATTTATTTTATTTATTAATGAATTATTTAACAACTAGAAGGAATTGGTTAATGATCATTTATTAGCTACTGAAAATTAACTGACAGCTGCTAATAATAATTAGTAGTTATTTTATGATAATTAGTAGTTAGTTCATGGTAATTAGTAAATAGTTAATAATAATAATTAGTAGTTAGTTTATGATAATTAGTAAATAGTTGATGATAATCAGTAAATAGTTGATAATAATTAGTAGACAGTTGACGATAATTAGTAGACAGTTGACGATAATTAGTAGCCAGCTGATAATAATTAGTAAATAGTTGATGATAATTAGCAAACAATATATGATAATTAGCAATTCTCAAATATATTAATTAACTGATGACAACTAATAATTATTTGACAGTCGATAAATAATTAAAAACTACTAATTGATTAAAATTCCTCCATTTATTAGTTAATTATTCAGACTATTTTAACTATTTAAGATCAGCTATCGCGAATAAAGTTTTTTTTATCCTCTACAAGAACTCAATTGATTAGGAGTGATCGATTTAAACCAACATAAAATTGGTTCTCTACATGGATTTATAACTATTTATAGAATTAAATCTGTATAAAGAATCATATCTAAATATAGAAATATATCTAAAAAGTAAAACTGTATTTGTCTATTATTGTACAAGTTGTCTCTCAGACTCTCAGTCAGTGAAAAGTGATTTCAAAGAATTACTTAATTTTGAACATGATTTTAAATTAAATATAATTGTTTTTTACTTTTTGTTTATTATTTGTTTTTATTTTTTAACTTTGTGCTTACTTTATGTTTCTTTAATTTATTTTATTAGTCTCCTTTACTCATTTTTTATTATCAAAGTTAGCAATTTGACAAATGGAAATTACAATATACAAAACTTAAATCTGAAATTTGGGTCAATTGAGATGATTCTTGTATTGTGAACTTTCTCCAAATTGTCATTGAACTTTGTTCGTGGCTGCTGCGTCAGTTTTGGATTTAATTAGAAAAAAAAGATCAAGTTCGATATTTTGAAATCGATTAGAAAAAATTTATACAACACTAAAAAGATGGATTCAGGACACACGAATTAAATTTCTCGGTCCAGATCCACTTGAATTCCGAATCTCAATTTATCTGGATTTATTTGCAAGATATTTTGGATAAAAGCCAAAGTACGTGGTGTATTTTGAAGAAAGTGTATATGTTTGCTCTGAACATTCATCAGATGAACAAATTTGCATCTATGTTCCGTTTAGTTGTACACTATTAGCAGGTAAAATTTTTATCGCAAAATCATTGTTTTTTTCTCTTCTCTTCGTTAAATAATAATTATTGAATTATTTTATCCATTATAAATTACTGATGTAATTTATAAATTAAATTAAAAATCAATTTTTAAATCGTCAAATTAAAGATAAAAAAATATTGAATTATAATGATAAAAATACTAATTACTAACTATCAAACTATAAAATAGTAAATGTCAAACTTTAAATTACTAATTGTCAAATTTCTAATTCCTGATTATCAAAATGTGAATTTATAATCGTCAAACTTCTAATTAGTTATTATAAAACTTTGATTTACTACGCCTGAAAGATTTGAGAATTTAATTATCAAATTTTGGATTGAAAATAATTAAAATATGAATTAATAGTCATCAAACTTTGAATTATTAATTAAACTTTGAATTGCTAATTTTTAAAATGTAAATTAATATTATTCAAACTCCAAGTACTAATTATCAAATTTTGAATGTCTAATTATCAAACTTTGACTTACTAATTATAAAAATTTAAAGTACTAATTATCAAAGTTTGAATTACTAATTATAAAACCTTGATTTATTAATTATCAAAATTTAAATTACCAATTATCAAAAACAAAATGTAAATTAGCAATCATCAAACTTTGAATTAATTAATTATCAAAATGTGTATTACTAGTTACCTAACTTTAAATTTTATCAAAATTTAAATTACTAATTAGCAAACTTTGAAATTAATCAACTTTAAAAATATTGTTATAAAACATAAAGAAATACTTTTAATATTCAATTATTATTTAAAATTTTAAATAAAAATTTATTTTAAAATCAAGTTTTACTAGAAAATTCTACGAGAATTTAATTATTTAAATACAAAAATAAATAATTTATTGAACAATTGAATGTTTCTTAAAATTAAGAATTTTTATTATTTATAAAAATAATGGAATTTCAGTAAAATTTTTATTATTTATGAAAATAACAATTGAATGTTTGCGTACAATTTTATTAAAATTTTTGAAAATAATTGAATTTTGAAGTAGAATATTTTAATTTATAAAGAAAATAATTGGTATTTTTTCGAGATATTTTTGTAAATTTTTAACATAATTGAATTTTATGATAAGAATTTTATTACTTTTGAAAATAATTGAATTTCTGCAATCATTTGTAACTTTTTCAAAATTCCATTTTTTAAAAGTGTTTTTAACTTAAATTCTTCTATAACTTCATTATTTTTAATAATTAATTAAATATGTATTGACAAATTTAACTAATTTTAGAAGATTTCCACTTATTAAATTTTTTCAAAAATCAAAGTTTATTAACATTTCTAATTAAATTCATTAAAAATTGAAATTTTATAAAATCTTTAATTAAAACCGTTTAAAGTTCATTTATTTATAAAAATTGTAAAGGCATCTCTTTTGAAATTGAATTAATTTTGAAATATTTATGTAAAATTATTCATTAAATAATTTATTTATTTTATGATAGTTGTTCAAGATTTATTATTTATAATTTTCAAGATTTATAAAGAAATTTTTGTCAGAAATTGAAGCTTTTGTATTAGAATTCGTGGTAACTTTCTACTTTATGAGTCAAACAAAAACGACCCAATAATTCCGAATTTTCTTATGAATTCTAAAAATTTAATTTTTTTCAGTACTTTTAATAAAAATTCTTGATGACTTTTCCCTGAATTCCCCATGTCAGAATATATGATTATTATAATTATAATAACATTAAAATTATATATTCCAATTAGTATTTTATTTTTATAAAAAAATTTGAATTAAACATTTTTACATTCTATTATTTTTAAAATTGTTAATTTTATTTTAAAAAAAGTGAGAAAGAAGTCAGTTGCTAGTTATTCTATTATTTTTTAATTATTAATTTATTAATCAATAAAAATTAGTTTAATTAAAATAATCAACTATTTATTTTAAATTTAAACTATATTTAATAAAATAATTAATTGAAAATAATTCAATAATTATTTATTCGAAATGAAATTGAAACTCAATTGTTTAGAAATTCTCGGAATCGTTACGATTTGTTTTGGATCTTTCCGATCTTTCCTCGTTCTCTGACTGACTGAATGATCATTGATCAGCAGGAAAACACGAATGAAATTCTTATCATGATGTGATGATTTTCTATGATCATCTTCAATTATACAATGAATTAATTCTCTAGAACTTATGTATCGAGTGTGATTGTTAACTATTCATTGAATCAGGCCATCTAATAATACTCCTGTGATTCAAGGGAATTGTCAATGTGTAGATCTTTTTGCACACCGAAGAACTGACGATTGGGTTGTCAGCGAGCCTTGATATAACAGACTAGACAATGTGCAATTTAATTATATCTTTTTAACCTTCGTCAACATGAATACGTACCTTGACAAGCTGTCAAACCTAAAAATTGATTCACCTTTTATTAATAACAAAAGAAGAGGAAAAAAAAATATTCTTCAATTTTGATTCGATCAAATCGAAAATTTAGAAAAATTTACTAGCTGGGGAAAAAATTAGCAGACTAATTTCTTGGAGGAAGAGGCTTATGTTCTAGGAAACAAACAGGAATATTTTCTCTAGTTTGAAAACTAGAAAAACTTTTATCTTTGATGAAAAATCTAAATGATTTTTGTATTTTATTTTCGTATTTTATTTTTGAATTTGATGAAAAATGGATTGAATAATGTTAAATTGAATGTTAGATTAATGATAAATAATGAAATCTAGAAAAGCTTTTTATTTTTCTTGAAAAAGAAAGATTTAGAGGATCAAGGGCAATTAAACGTTTGCCAAAAGGTTATTGCCAATCTATTGATAAACTAATTAATCATCATCGTGATTGACAGGCGTAGGGGTGAAAGAGGAGGGATTCGAAATTGTCCAAGTGCCTATCAACGAGATGCAGGCCTCAAGCAGTAGCGAGAAGCACTTTACGACAGAGAGAACCTCTGGCGAGGGTGGCTCTGAAAGTCAAACAATGACAAAAATGTCCTCCACCTTCACGGAATCTTCATCGAGTCATAGTTCCTCGAAAAATGAATACATTTCATCAACCTGTTCATCGACATTGGGCTCAACTGGTCATCAACCTTCCAATTATTGTGTAAAACAAACATCACAATGCTCCGAACATTCTTCATCACAAAATGGTGCTCCTCCAGTTGTCCAGGTACAACATCCAACAAATTTTAGTGTCCAAACCGTGGAATTATGATAAACCCTCAAAAAAGAGTTGTTTCAGTGCAGAAATTTCGAAATATAATTTATTTTCCATTTTCAATGTTATAAAAAACGGTTTTATAGTGCAATAATGAACTTCTTTTGATTTAACAGTGTCACAAGATTCAGGAATATGAGAAGATATTTCAAGACAAACCTGGTGAAGTTAAACAGGACAGGACAGTGATTATCACAGAGGATACGGAAATAACGAAACATGTGTGTAAACCCTGTAGAAAGCAGACGGCACCTCGGTTCGTATCGCCAGTCACGGGAATGATTGTTGATCAAGCTACTGATGTTGTTCTCGAAGGAATTGTGGATGGTAGGATTTTATTTTTAAAGTATTTTTTTTTTGTATTACAGGTTTGCCACAGAAAATTTAATTTTGTTTCCCTGACTTTTCCCTGATTTCCAGACAAAATTTCCCCTTTATCCTGATCCTAAAGAATATTTTGATTCACTCTAAAAATAATTAGCTACTCAAAAAAATTTTCTATTACATCCACTTACGAATTTCTCTAATTGTAAAATTATTAGAAAACATCAAAAACTTTTTTTTAAATAAATATTTAATCACGATTATTTTCCCATAGAAATTAAAATATTTAAAAATTTTAAATTCAAACCTTTTTTAAATTAAACTTATAAATGTATTGCTATAAAATATGAAGAAATTGATTGCTCCGAGTCGAAGACTCGGAGTGATCGATTTCTTCATATTTTATAATAATTAAAGAGGACCCAGAGATAAAATCATTATTTTATCATTATATTATAAGAATATTGTTACCATAACTTCATTAAAATTATTTTCATCATTTCAATTCAATTATTATTTTCTAGAATTTTTAACTAAAATTCTTCTTTAAATCAAATATTTTTAATAATTTTTGAAAAAGTTCGTTCAGAATTTTCAAATTCATTTTTACGAAATTTATATTATTTAAAAATTCTTCACTTAAATGCATGTTAGCAAATAAAAACTTGAAATAATTTCTAAAAAAAAAAATTCATTTAAACTTTTTCAAAAAAATTAATTATACATAACTGTTAGTTAAACGTATTAAAATTTCAGATTTTTAACGATCTCAATTTGAAACCTTTTCAAAATTCAATTATTTCAAAAAATTCACGCCATAATGCTTTAAATATTCAATTATTATTTAAAATTTAAAAACTGATATCTATTTTCAAATCAATTTTTATTAACAAATTCTACGAGAATTCAATTATTTAAATATAAAAATAAATAATTTGATAAATTTTAATGTTTATGAAAATAATTGAATTTCTGTAAAAAAATTTATTATTTTTAAAAATAATGTAATTATTGCGAAGAAATTTATAAAAAATTTGTTAATAATTAAATTCCTAGGAAATTTTTATTATTTATGAAAATTATTAAATGTTTGCGTAGAATTTTATCAACAAATTTTTTTAAATCATTGAATTGAGGAAAATTTTTGAAAATAATTGACATTTTGACGAGAATTTTAAAAAATTCTTGTAAGTATATAATTGAATTTTTGAAAATCACTTATCAAAAAATTTGAAAATAATTTAGGTAATTTGTTTGAAATTTTTATGATTTATGAAAATAATTAAATGTTTGCGATTTGCGTAGAATTTTATCAAAAAATTTTTTTTAAATAATTGAATTCTATTGAAAAATTTTATTAAAATAGATATTAAAAATCATTGAATTGAGGAAAATTTTTGAAAATAATTGACATTTTGACGAGAATTTTAAAAAAATTTTGCAAGTACATAATTTAATTTTTGCGAAGTACCTATTTATAAAAAAATTTGAAAATAATTGAATTTCTTTGAAGGATTTCATCAAAAGTTTTGAAAATAATGGAATTCTTTCAAGCAATTTTATAAAAAATTGTATTAAAAATTCCTGAATTCTCGCAAAGAATTTCATTAATAATGATAATCATTGAATTCTTCCAAAGAGATATGATTAAAATTTTTTAAAATAATTTAATTCTTAGCAAAAATTTTATCAAAATTTTTGAAAATAATGGAGAATTTTTTGATAACTTTTATTAAAAATTTTAAAAGTAATTGAATCCTATAAATAATTTTATTTAACTTTTTTTAAATAATCTTGTTTATTGATTTATAATTAATATTTTATTTAATAAAATTTTATTTTATTTAATTTATAATTTTATTGTAAAAATTTATTAAAATTATTGATACAAAATTAGATTCTTTTAAACAATTTTACTAGAGTTTTCGTAAATAACAAATTTTTTTTTAAATTTCATTAAATTTCTTAAAAATAATGTAGTTTTTTATAATAATTTCATTTAAAAATTTTTAAAATAATTGAAATTTACGAAACATTTTATCAAAATCTTTGAGAATAATTAAATTTTTTATAAATTTTATTACATTTTTTAAAAGTATAATTGAATTCGTTTCAAAAATTTTATTATAATTGTATTGGAAATAATTGAATTCCAGAGAAGAATTTTACAATTTATACAAATAATTGAATTGCTTCGAAGAATTCTATTATTAGTTTAGGAAGTAACTGAATTGTTTCGAAAAATTTTGTTAAAAATTTTTTTAAATAATTGAATCCTTTTGTGAATTTTTATTAAAATTTTCTTGAAATTAATAATGGAATTCCTGAGCAAAAATTTTAATATTTTGAATTATTAGTAAAATTTTTTTGTTAAATAATTTCTAAATTAATAATTTTATGATAGTTTTTTAAGAATTAAGTTATTTAAAAAAAAATTATTGTCAAAAATGGAAAAAATTAAAGGTTTTGTACTAGAAATCGTGGTCATTTCATAGTTTATGAGGCAAACGAAAAAGACCCAAAAATTAATAATTTTCTTATGAATTCTAAAAATTTAATTTTTTCCAGTACTTTTAATAAAAATTCCTGAATTTCCTGACCTGTGGCAACCCTGTATTAATTATTTTGTTTATTAGGATTTCCACAACCGACCGTCACTTGGGCGAAGAATAATCAGGAGTTGAGGAT
This sequence comes from Leptopilina syphax, assembly GCA_032872505.1. Classification (NCBI taxonomy): domain Eukaryota; kingdom Metazoa; phylum Arthropoda; class Insecta; order Hymenoptera; family Figitidae; genus Leptopilina; species Leptopilina syphax. The sequence continues at coordinate 42,531,480 of CM065469.1, forward strand.
CAAGGATGGTGTCAAGATGACCTATCAGCAAAATCACGCTCGACTGGAGTTGAAGAACGTGAACGTTAAAGATGCTGGACGCTATACGTGCACTGCCGTCAATAGTGTGGGAAATGCCAGCAGCACCGCAGATCTAGTCGTTAAAAGTAAGATTCGAATTTTTGTTCAAATTCATCATCCAATTTTTTTATGAACTAATTTCCATCAGTTCATTAAATGATTAAAAAGAATTGATTTTTTATTATTAAACTCTTTTCAGAAACCATCTTTCCACCTGTTTTCGGACGACGTCTTCAGGCGCAGGTAGTGAAACACGGCGATCGAGTGATAATGGAAGTGGAAATTACAGGAACTCCTGAACCAACAGTGAGATGGTACAAAGATGATGTTCCGTTACGTGAAAGACCGCCGGAAATTAGAATGAAAACGCAAGGGAATTGTTATTTGTTACTGATCGATAAAGGTAAATTCCAATTCCTCAACGTTTCCAAAAATTGAATTTACAATTAGGCAAAACTAAAAAAATAAAATTGATTATTTTAGCGGACAAATCTCATGCTGGAAAGTACATGGTCCACGCAACGAATTGCGGAGGAGAGGCTCAAAGTATCGCCGACTTTGCCGTCTTCGAACCAACACCCGACACAATGGTTGAAGTTCACAAAACTCTCGTCTATGAGAACATGCAGGACAAGGATATTCTCAAGGTAATTCAAAACTCGATATAAAAAAAAATTCATTACAAAAATAGAATCAAAAAGATATGATCATTTGGGTCATTTATCATTTCATCATTTATTACTTTTTTATTATTCATCATTTATTATAAGCTCTTGATTCTATTTTTGCTTCTAATGAATTTCTATTTCCACTGGGTAGAAATTGTTTAGATTCTAAACAGAAACGGGAAGTATTGCAAAATTGAATATTGAATGTCGCAATACTGGTAAATTTAGTAACAATTTTAATGATTACATAGCCGGATGAGAAGAAGGCAAAAATACCATCGGGGAATATGACAACTCAGCATATAACAACAACGATGATTCAACCGAGTGCGGCATTGAAGACTCCCATTCCTCCCACTTCATCCTGCTCGTCCATTCGAACGATTCAATCAGAAACTGATACTAAAGCATCACGTTCTGAAACCATATTATCCACAATTGAATCACATCGCAGTGAAACTAAATCCGAACAAAAATTCCACATGAAACTCGAACACAAAGCGGCACCATTGTTTCCAACTGAAACCGGTGATTTGGAATACGCAAAACCGTCCAAAGACAAGAAGACAACGATCGAAACTCAAAGGGAGGAAATGACATCCGATGGGAAAAAAGTAGAGAGGGAAGTAAAAACTTATGGTGAGGAGGAGACTTTGAACGAAAATGTTGAAACGTCAACAGTAGCGAAGAAGGATGCTCTCAACTTTTTTGAAGCAATGTCTAAGGGTAGCGACAATATTCCCAAAGGTCCGAAAGATATGATCAAACTGACAGAAACTGAAGTTGGCAAAGGTCCAGGTTCTGACGTTCAAGTTGGAAAGTTGACCAAAAATTACGAGCGCACTACAAAGTTTGAGGAAGCTGTAAAGGAACCACCAAAACCCGATTTCAAACAATCAAAGAAAGCGGTTCAGGATATCTTCTCGAAATTCAAGTCCGGATCCTCTTCCCGCGGTATTGCGAACAATCTGATCGAATTCCCCTACGAAGGTTACAAACTACCACCACTCGAAATCAAGAGAACCATTCTCGAAGACGTGACCGCTTCCGGTTCTCCAATCCACGGCACCCTCACCATCTCCAAACTAGAAGCACAATCCGAAAGTGCCGAAGCCATGCTCAAGGGTTTCAATCTAGTCCCCGAACCTCCACCCGAAATTGGCTACGCACCCGCCGAGGGAGCGAAAAAAAAAACTTCCTGACGTCTCCATCAAGGCAAAACAACTCCAAGAGTCATTTGACAAAAGCCTATCTCCAATCGACGCTCCAATTGGTGGCGTGAAAATGTTCCCCTCTTCCAAACCCGAACAGAGGACCTTCACTCGTCCGGCAACGACACCCGAGAAACTGTCAATTCCACCGCCCTTCGATCTGCACAAGAAGGAAGTAATCGAGGAAACTTGCATCAAGAAAGACGTTCATGAGCACAAGACGTCGGGTTCGTCCGAATATTCGTGCTCCATGACTTCCATGCGTCGATCAACATCGCCTAGACCCTCAACAGAAGCCATAAAAATGGAAAAATCCTGGGCTCACAAATCTGAAAACCGTCCACCGCCCAGGGAGACAACTCGAACCGTTACCGATCACCAAGAATGGAAAGAACCTGCAGACGATTTCAAACTATCCACCAAGGAAAGTACCAAGGAGGTCGAAGTAACCCCAGCCGGTCGGTGCGCTACCACCAGCATCGAGTCTACAACCTCCCTAGAGAAGCAATCGTGGTCCTCCCAAGAGAACCGCCTCATGGAGAAGAAAATCGAAACCCCAAAACCCGAACCCATCATCTACAAAGCCGAGACAACGAAGGTCGATCACACCATCAGTACCGTTCAAGAAAAATCCGTTATCGAAAAATACTCCTCCGAATGCGACGTCCACAAAACCCACACCACCGAAAAGATCCTAGAGTCCATCGAGCGTTCCACGAAACCCTGTCCCGCCTCCTCAGACCTCAAGGCCCCGTCCCTAGTCAAGAACATCGAATCCAAAAAACCCACCGTACAACTCTACCACCAGGACTCAATTCTAAAACCAGGCCCCCCACCCGAAATTGGCTACATTCCGGGTCCAATGACCCGCGAGAAGAAGATCGAAAAAATCGAAAAGACACTAGAAATGTCCCTCGAGCACCAACCGGCGAAAATCCCCCCCGGAGGCGTTAGAATCACTCCCCCCTTCCGAAAAACTCCACCACCGATACCAAATAAACAACCATCCCCAGCGAAAACTTGCTGCACTCCCACAAAGTTCATCAAAACTTCCTTCTACAGCGAAAGCGAGTACGAATCCGACCTCGACGGCACCCTCCGATCCAAATGGCGACCCTACGAAAGCGACAGTGAAGAACCCCGGTACCGACGAGTCACAGCCCCGATTCCCAAACAACCCCGACCGAAATCAACCGAACCCGAACCGCTACCACCATCACGGTTCGAAATCCCCTCGGCGGACCTGACCTCCCCTTCTAGACCCGCAATCAGTGACTATCAAGAAAAGTCCACCAAGCGAACAATGACCAGACAGGAACGGGACTTCAAACAACAGCAGCAGAAATTCGGTCAAACTACAGTTCAACCGACGACTCTACCGAAACCTGGATCACCGCCAATTTATGTTCATCCAACGAGCACTCCTATTCGTTCGGCGATGAAACTGACAAAACCGGAGTCACCAAAGTTCAAAACGAAAATGTTTCAGCAAGAGAGTGGCTACATGGCTGATACGGATGAGCCATTCCAGTATTTGCAGCAGCAGCAAAAAATCACGAGTACTACTGGTCCGGGACAGAAGGGTTTCACGAAACATGAAGAATCGTCGATGACATCTGAATCGCGTTCATGCTTCTCTGAATCGCGTTCGAGTTTCATGGAGAGTAAAAATTATTCGAGTTCACAAAATATGGATTCGACGAAAACTTGTCCTTTCTCACAAAACCTTCCTACAAATCAAGTTCAGCGATCGTCTTATATTGAAAAATCTAGTGCATCGTCCACAATGCCTACAAAGGTTCGAGATAGTAATGAATCATTAGCTTTGAAGTTTTTGTGTTCATTTTTTACAGGAATGATTTTCGTTTTGTGTTCAGATTTTTCTGCATTTACAAACGAAAGTCAGCATGGTTTTTTTGCAAACTTGTGTTGATCAAGATTTAAACCAATTTCTTTTTCGGCATGATTGTATCAGCTTTACTGAATGCTGATTATTGATCATTGCTACTGATGATTGATTTAATATTACTTATCACTAATTATTGCTACTGATAATTAATTCAGTATCACTAATCACTGATCATTGCTGATATTTAATTTAATTTTAATGATCACTGATCATTGCTACTAATAATTAATTCAGTATCACTGATCATTGATCATTGATTATTGCTGCTGATGATTGCTGATATTTAATTTAATTTTACTGATCACTGATGATTGCTACAAATAATTTAGATTTATAAATCGATAACCATTGCTACAGATAACAATAATTTATTCAATTAATTAATGCTGATCACTCATTTAGCTGTTACCTACTAAAAATTAATTGCTTGTTCCCAATTATTGAATAAAATCACATTCACTGATTATCAGTTTAATTGATTGTTTATGAGAATAATATAAATAATTGATTGATCAGTGCTACTGATTATTAATTAAATTTCACTAATTATTGAGCATTGCTACTTATAGTTACTTAATTTTTTCTGATTATTAGTCATATATTAGCAAATGATTGAATTAGTTTTAGTGATCACTAATCATTGATGCCTGTAATTTATTTAGTTTTATTATTGATTATTGATCATTGCTGCTGACAACTGATTTAGTTTTATAGATCATTGATCATTGCTAATGATCAATTAACAATAATTTATTCAATTAACTGATATTAATCACTGATTCAGCTGATTGCTGCTATTAATTAATTGCTTGTTACAAATTAGTGAAACCCTAAATATTAAATTAATTTGCTAGTGATCAATTAATCAAATGGCAGTTGGTACTTACTGATTGAAATGATGGCTGATGATTACTGATACAAATACTACCATTCAGAGTGTTTTGAAGATTCTTGTTTATTGATTGAAATGATTCTTACCTGAAAACAGATAAAACATATTTATTAAAAAATTGATTACTCTTTTTAATTTTTTTTATATAATAATTTTTAAAACAATTTATCATTATTTAATCGAATTAACATAACTTGAATTAATAGTTGTGTCAATCAACTATTTTGAAGGTCATCTATTAACCACTATTGTTCACTGAAATAATGATAACTGATTTCATGCAATCTTGAATTAATTGATCAGTGATTTAACTGATTAAACATTCAGAGATTAACATAATTTTTTGTTTCAGGACACATTTCATTCCGTCAGTCACAGTGAGCAGTGGAAGTCTCAACCGTCTCCAAGTCCTTCCAAATTCGTTAGAGGCGAATTTCGCGAGAGTGACTATGAGAGTGATTTCGACAGTCGAAAATCATCACTGTGGAAATCACAAGGTTCTGCCACAATTGATCGCACTCACAAATCAGTAAAGTCAAATTTGACCAGCACAGGTGTGTTACCCTAAAAAATTCATCAATTATCATCGCACGCAACATCATCGATTTTTTTTTACTTTCGCAATTTCTTTTCCAGCTTACAATTAATTCTTCTGGCAAAAAGGTTTTCCTCGCACCACGTTGATTTCCTTTATTTCGTTCACCTACTTTCTCTTCGCTTCTTTGCTTTATTCTATCGCTTCTTCTCTTCTAGCCAATAATTATTATCTTTATTATCTTTGTTATGTTTATTGTCTTTACTATCTTTGCTATCTTAATTGTCTTTATTATCTTTGTTATTTTTATTATCTTTATTATCTATATTCTGTTTATTATCTTTGTTATCTTTATTATCTTTGTTTTCTTCTTTATTATCTTCTTTTCTACTTTCTTGTGCAAACTATTCAGTCTACTTTTTTATTCTCAAACTTTTACTCTTTGCCTTTTTATTTCAATGAATGTGCTTCAAAAAAAAAATCGCACGAGAAAAAAATCTCAAGATCATTGGAAAAAAATATTTTCTAACCAGGCAAACCACGACCAGCATCCTGGGCAGAACCAACATTGCCGAGTCCGACTCCACCTGTGATAATCGAATCAACAAAAGAGAACATAAAAAAGGACGAAAAGTCCAAAGTGAAAACGGTTCTTCTTCCTGGTTCACCACCTGAGCTCGCTTACGCTCCACCAACCGAATCGCGACAAACATTCTACGAGGGTAGAACTGGTGCTCCATTCCATAATGCCGTTGGTACCGAACTGAAGAAAACCGTAAGAATGGATGAATCCACTGAGAACACCAGGAGAATTCTCACAGTCGAACAAACTAGTCGTGTCATCAAATTCGGCGACACTCAAACAAACAAAACCTACGAATCGTCCACGAATCAACAGCACAGTAATAAGAATTCCTTCAATGTTCCGGTACCAAGGAAATTCGTTCAAGGCCAGTTTCGTGAGTCGGACTACGAGAGTGATATCGACGCTGGTAAAATAAGACCGAAATGGACGCCAGCCGACAGTGACACTGAAGAGCCCAGATATCGAAAAGTCCAACCGCCCCGAGCCAGCCGACCAAGATCAATTGGTCCCATTCAATCGTCAACGCCGATCATCACCTGGCCAAGTGAATCGGAGAACGAGCGCTCCGAGAGTGAAATGAGATCGTCAATGATGAGCAGTCAAAGGTTGAACGAGCTTAAACCAGGATCGCCACCGGAATTTGGCTACTCGTCCGGTCAGGAGCTGAGGCAAACCGCAAATCGTAAGAGCGTTGTCGAGATAATTTCTTTAATATTTTTTTCTATCGCTTCAGTAATTGACGCGTCACGACGACGCACAATGCAGCAAAATTTCTATCCAATTAGAAAGACCTCCTCGTCTATTTTCTATGTTACCTTTATTATCCTCTTAATCCTTATGATTACAATTTACCTGTGTAGTCGATAACACACAGATATTGTTTTTCGTACCACTTGAATCTGTCCACTCCGCAGACGTAGCGTCGAAGCACATGAGCGACATGACCAGCAGTTTCAAGACGAAAACGGAGAAGTTCGTTCATGACATCCAATCCGATCTGAAGAAACGAAGCAAACCTATTTTGAAGCATCCTGCTGATGGCGCTGTCACCGATGGGGATGATGATCCACGCACCTATAGGGAGGAGAAGAGACTCTCGCAATATGGTAACCAGACTAAATAGTTGGTTTTGATTTTTTTTTTTTTTTTGAGGGAATCTTTTCTATCTGGATCACTATAATGATTGTGAGTCCGATCTCAACGGTCGGAAGTTTATTGATAGTTATCTGTACCTGATTTCTTATGCAAGTTTTTTTACTTATCTTCCACGATCTTTGTTGAACAAACCACAATTTTTCAAAAAGATCGAGAAACTTATCGAATGATCCGAAAGTTTAAGCTCTCAAATCATGAGGAAGCAATTACCAGATTATTTGGAATCTTTTAGCTAGCTGTTCACAAACTTTTATATATGAATTATCACGAACTGATCAGAAGATCAGGAAATTTTTATCAAATGATTAAGAACCGTTTACCAAATGATCATAAACCGTTCTCTAGATGATCATGAATCGTTTACCAAATGATCATGAACCGATCACCAGATGATCATCAACCGTTCACCAGATGATCACCAACCGTTCATCAGATGATCATCAACCGTTTACCAAAGTTGTGAAATTTTTTAGCTACCAAATAGAACTCTTTTAGGCAAATGTTTAAGAATTGTTAATTAAATTATTACGAACCGTTTAATCAAATGATTAGGAACCGTTCACCAAATGATCAGGAACCGTTTACCAAATAATATTGAATTTTTTAACTACCGACTAGAAACTTTTTAGGCAAATGATTACGAACCCTTTATCAAATGACATTTTTCAAATGATGAACCGTTCACCAAATAATTAGAAATCGTTCATCAAGTAATCTGGAATTTTCTAGCTATTGACTACGAACCTTTAGTGTAATTGTTCAAGAACTGTTTACCAAATGATCAGGAATCGTTCATCAAATGATCATGAATCGTTTATAAAATAACCAAAAGCCGTTCACCAGACGATCAGGAACCGAATAATGAGTAACTTTCTAGCTACGGACTAAGAATTTTTAGTGTAACCGATCTAGAATCTTTGTTCACATGACCAAAAACTGTTTATCAAATGATCAGAAATCGTTTATCAAATGATCTGTAATATTTTAGCTACTAGGAACTTTTGAATAACTAGTAAACTTTCAGGCAAATGATCATGAACCGTTTACAAAATGATAATTAACTGTTTACAAAATATGATCATGAACCGTTTACAAAATGATCATCAACTGTTTACAAAATGATTATGAACCGTTTAGAAGATGATCATCAACCGTTGAAGATGATCATCAATCGTTTACAATATAATCTTGAACCGATTACGAAAAGATCTGGAACTTTTTAGCTATCGACTAAAAATCCTCTAGGCAAACGATCAGAAATACTTGATCATGATCAATAACCCCCTTTTTTGTCAAAAAATTCATCAGCAATAGAGTAAAGAATTTTTTTTCCCAAAAGAAATCGCGATTTTGCAGAAGAAATCTTTTAAAATCAATCATCATCTATCAGGCAGTTGGTAAGAATCTCACTGTCAGGCAATCAGCTTAATTTAGGATCAAATCACCAGAATCTATTGTATCATGATCAACAATCTTCATAAAGCATTCAGTTATTATGTGATAAATCCTAACTTTTCTCGTCAGAAAATCCGAAATAATTTATTTAACAATCATCAAAATTTCAGTTCCAGACGTTCATTCATTTATTAATTTAATTGAATCTGATGAATTCAGGCGGAGCTATCCCATCATGATCATTAATCTTCATAAATCATTTGGTAATCGTGTGATCAATGCTAAATTTTCTCATCAGAAAATTCGAAATCATTTATTCAACAATTAACAAACTTTTAATTCCAGATTCGATCACGTCCTGTATTAATCAATTTTTCTATTAATTATTCGATTCATTATTCTTCCAACTGATCAACTTTTCGAATTTAATGACCATTACATTTTTTGCATTTACTTTTTCAGGAAGTAAACATTTCGGTGTGGAATCATTGCTGGAAAATTTCCGAGGGTGTGATTTTGTAATTTGATTTTGACTTTCGATTCGGTTTTCACTTTCACTTTCACTTTCAAAGTCACAGGCAAAATCAGAGTGAAAATGAAAGTCAATATCGAAGTCAAAATCAAATCGAAAGTCAAGGTCAAATCCCAAAATCGCTCCCCTGGATTGATTCCGAAAATTATCCCAAAAACTTTCGTATTTTTTCCGGAAATCCTTCCACATGGGTTGATTAAGAAATCAGATCATGTTTAACTATCAGCAATCTTTTCTATCAAATAATAACAATAATAATAGTCACCAATCAACAATCATTATTTTCAATTAGCATACTTTCCCTATCAATCATGAAACTAAAAAATAATTGCCAAGTTTTTTTTTAGTCATTCAGCAATAGTGTTTAAACAATCAACAAAAGCATTATCTAAAAATAATTTATTCGTTTTGAAAATGAAAAAAAAAATTTGTCAATTCCTTTTTTTTCTGCAAAATTTTCTATTGAATCATCCGGTTCAGGAACAAAACATATCGACCCGGACACTGGATTGATATACTTCAAATATGATTTTGGATACGAATTTGGAATTGTGATACCTGGCGAGGGTAAGAAAACTGTCTCGAGCCAAAGTAAAAGTGTCCAAGGTCAACGTCGTGCCAGTGACATTGATGTACCAATTGTTCACGAATTCACCACAAGAAAGGAGAATGGTTTCGCAAAATCAACTCCTTCATCCACATGGAATAATAATAATAATAATAATAATCACGGACGTCAAGGGAATTTTAAACAAGATCGATTTGCACCAACAAAAACAGTGAAATGGGAACCAACATCTGAGAGTGAATTTTCAGAGGCTGAGGATATGAGATGTAGTAAAAAACGCGGTGGTGGTAATCTTGCACCACCGAGTATCTTTATTCCAGCGTCACCATCGCCAAGATGGGATCCAAGAACGCCGAGTCCCATTTCATTGAGTCCGAGTCTTCCGAGTTTGAGTCCACGACACAGCAGCGCGTGTACTGGACCACCAAGTAACGTGGATTCTGCAGGTATATTGCATTCAAATTAAATGGATTCTGTGCCTGATCCTGAGCTGCAAGATCAATAATTATTGTTGCCTTTTGAGCTTCTTCAACCTTGAGCTTTTGCGCAATCCTTTATTGTTGCCCTTTCTCGTCCGAATGGCTGATCAGGATCCAAGTAATCAGTTGTAATTACTCCTGGCACGCTCGTCTCCCTTTTTCAGTCATCAGCAATCATCGTGATCGTCAATCAACGAGGGATCTTTTTTTTTTTGCCGACTGCATGATCCTGTCCTTGCGTTTCACGATTATTTTGGGGATTTACAGATTAGAGGGACCTTCGGAATTGCTGCTGATTGTTTTTGGGAATGTTTATTGCCTCAGGGTTTTATGTTTCAGGATTTATTGTCACAGGGTTTTATTGTTTCAGGATTTAATTTTTTTAGAGTCTTATTGTTTCTAAGTTATTTAGTAATCGCTGAAAATTCTTTAGGGATTTTATTGAACTTCTTCTAGAGTATTTACGGAACATTGCAGAATCTCTAGGGATCTTCGCTGATGAAAATAGATTCTTGCAAAAATCCTTGTGTATCCTTGAATGATTCACTATTAATCTTCATGAAACTTTCTGGATCTTTAATGAATTTTTATAGATTTTTGTTAATCTTTATAGATCTTTGTGGATTTTTATGAATCTTTTATGGATTTTTAAGAATCTTTAAAGATTTTGTAAATGTTCTATGGATTTTTCTGAATCTTTAGCAATTTTTTGTGGAACTCTAATGATATTTGTGCATTTTTTATGGATCTTTATCGATTCTTATGGATCTCTGTGGATCTTCATGAATCTTTCTAGATCTTTAATGAATTTTTATGGATTTTTGTGGATCTTTATAGATCTATGTGGATTTTTATGAATCTTTTATGAATCTTTAAGAATCTTTAAAGATTTTTGTAAATGTTCGAATAAATTTTTCTGGATCTTTAGCAATTTTTTGTGGAACTCTAAAGATCTTCGTGCATTTTTTATGCATTTTTATGGATATCTAATGAATTTTTTTATAGATTCTTTTTTTATAGATTTTTATATATTCTTATAGATTTTTTATGAATCTTTATGAATTCTTATGGATCTTTGTGGATGTCCTATGGATTTTCTGGATCCTTAGCAATTTTTTGTGGATCTTTATGAATTCTTATGGATTTTTGTCGATCTTTTATGGAACATTATGGCTTCTTACAAACTTTTGTGAATCTTTATAGATTCCTATGGATCTTTTATGAATCTTTGTTATCTTTATGGATTTCTTTGGATCTTTTATGAATCTTTATAGATTTTTTTGGATCTTTATGAATCTTTTATGGATCATTATGAATCTTTATGTATCTTTATGAACTTTTATAGATCTTTTGTGGATTTTTATAAATTTTTACTTGATCATTGCAAATCTATTCAAAAATTGAATATACAGAATTATGCAGGATCTTTGAAGAATATTTTCAAATCTTTGCAGAATCTATTTTTCAGCTTCTTCCATAGTGTTTATGGACCATTCAAGAATATTCCATTATTGTCCCAGTCGTCTAAGAATCATTGAAGAATATCTACAAATCTTTTATAGATCTTTATTGATCTTTATTTATCTTTGCAGATCTATTAAAAAATCATAGAAAGATCTTTTTAAATCTCGTCAAAGTCTTTTTGATTTTTGAAGGTATGAAAGATTTTAAATACGATTGCGGAATTTCGAATTATTTTCGCATCGATCTCTGTGAATCTTTACAAATAAACTTTAACTCCCTTGAACTTCTATTTGTTCAACAAATTTTTCCAAAATCGATTTCTGTCACTTATCCAAAAATGAAAGTAATTAGCAGCATTTATTGTTTCGCTCCTTGTAATTAATTTATGCAAGTAATTGAATTGCGATTGAATATTCAAATGTTTGTGACAGTTAACAAGCAAAACAAATAATAAAATAAAAAATATTAAATTCTCAATATATCTTCATCATTCATTTTGCAAATCATTTTACAATTTTGCAATTTTTGTTGTAAATAAACTATCAAAAATCAATTCTAATAGTGTGGGAATTTTTCAGGATCTCCCTGGCCCTGTACAAATGGAATTTCAGGTAGCAAGGAGGTGATACAACCTTATCTCGAACCACAACCAAAGAAAGCTCCTCTTTTTATCACGGTAATTATTTTAATTTCAAAATAAATCTAAACTAATTATTTTATTCTCTTATTAATTATTTTTTTATTTCATTAACTATTTTATTATTTTTTTTAACTATTTTATTTATTATTTCATTCGCTATTTTATCATTAAAAATTTTTATGAAATAAAGATAAAAAATGGATATTTTAATTAGAAGAAGAAAATTTTATTTTAATTAAAAATTAATTAATAAATCAAAAAACAAAGATAAAAAATAAAAGTTGTCAAAATATTTTTTGTTCCAGCCTTTAAGGGATATTGCTGTTGTTAGTGGACAATCCGCACGTTTTGAGTGCATTGTACAAGCAGAGCCACAACCAAATATTTTATGGTCGAAAAATGGTAGAATTGTGGAAAATTCCGCGAAATATGAAATTTACTATAGAAATGGAGTTTGTCGACTTACATTAGCCCGCGCATTACCAGGTCAGTAAAAATTTTAAGACGAAATTACATTATACTTTAATATTATTTTCCAAAGAACAATTTTTTTTTAAAGAAAATTTTTATTGCATTTTTTATTGAAAGAAATCAGAGGAAGTAAAAAATAAAATAATTACTCTAAATTATTTAAATGAAATAAAGTAAAAAAGAAGTAGAAAGAAATAAAAAAACAATTTTTTTCTATTTAGTTTCTTTTTGTTTAACTTTTTTTACTCGCAATAAAAAAAATTCGTCTTATATACAATTTAAAGTTTGTTCTTTATTTAAATCGAAAGAATTTTTCATTACAAAAAACAAACAATAAAAACAATTATTTTTCTATTAAAATGAAAAAAATGATTTTTATATTAAAACAAAAAAATAAAAAACAGTAATTTTTGCTAATTGTTACAAATACTTTTCTCTAAAAATGGTAAAATTTTTAGATGACGCTGGTTCGTACATGTGCACGGCAACAAATAATCTCGGCTCAGCAGGAACTTCATCAACATTGCAGGTGCCAGGTAATAGACGTTCGGTGTATGGCATTAATTATTAATCAACAAGAAAAATAAAAAGGTGGAGGTGCATCGTAAACAAAAAAAAAAAAAAATGGTGGCGGTAGATCTGTGATCTCGCTCAAAGGAGTTAATTTCTAAATCAATTTCTTATCAAATTATCATTATTACTTTTTTTTATGTAAACATACTGCTTGGGGCGAATTCGCAGAGATCATTTTGCTATAAATGTAGCTATATAGAGTATTTCCCTCGCAGTGTCGACAATAAGACCCTTACAATTTCATTTTTCTGCATTTTTTTTTCTTTTTCGTTAACAATTTTTTCATCGCAAGGGCTAAGGAGAACTTAAATAGTCTCTTTTCTTTCAATTTTTTGTTCGTTCTTTTTGTTGTTGTGTAGGAAGCTTTACGAATGCATTTTTTTTTCTAAAAAAAAGGGATCGTGCTTCTGCTATATACCTCTCTTGCACTCCTCGTTTCACTTTCAAACTCCTTTTTTGAAACTAGCAAAGAAAATTCTCTTCATGTTCATTTTTTTAAAATATCATTTTTTAAAAATAATAATCTTTGTTATTAATTTTTTCCACACGACACGTTATTCATAACTACACACATTTTTGTAATTATTCCAATGTTTAGTAAATCAAGCCCACTGTCGATGATAGATTAAAGAAGAAAGTTAAAATCAGAGATAGAAAAAGCGAAAAAAAATTCTTCAATTGCTGTTGAATTCTAGTCATTGTAAAAAATCCTCCACTTAACCAAACCCGAAGAAAAATTTCACTTGGTTTCTAAAATAAGAAACTAGATTTTTTTAAGAAGAAATTTTATTCAATTTTTTTTGTATTTAAAAAAAAGACTTAATCGAAAATTATTGTTAGTGATTTTTGTAATTAGTTAGTAAAGCGATCCGAGGAGTTGGAGTTTCTACATATAAATATAAATACATATACATATTTAAAAAAAGATCCAAAGAATCCCTTTTTATTTGACTTTTGGAGCTTGAGGATGAGAGACTTTTTATTGATGCCAAATAATAATAATAAAAAAAAAAATATTGTCTATTTACTCTTTATATAGTTAAACGTATGAACGAGAAATGTTAATTTAAGCCAGATTGTTATTATCTCGACTTTTAATTGTTTTATCACTGATTACTGTTATAATTATAATGATCAACGTTATCAGTAATGCTGTGTAAATAAACGTGTGCTTCCTCTATGATACAGACTTTATGATTTATCAATTTTTTTTTCTCTCTTTCTTTCACCTTTTTCTACAAATTTTATTTCTTTACAAATTCTCTATCCACACTATTTATATTTCTTCATATAGAGGCCTTTTTATTTGTAAGTATTTGTAATAAGTATTTTCGGTATTTTTCAAAAAAATTCGTTTATAAACAGCGACCAAATAAAAATACCGATTTAGTTATTGATTTTTTTAACAAAAAGAAAAACGTTTCCATTGGGGTACGTGCTTTACTAATCAATGCTAAAGTAGAAAACTAATTTTAATGTTTATTAATTATTTGGTGGATTGCATGAATTTTGGAAAATTTTATTATTTATTACATACAAATTTTTAATTCCATTTTTCATTCATTCTTGGAATTATTTTTGTTTACTTTCATTTCACCGATTTAATCCAATTGGTTTTTAATAAATTAATTAATGAAACTCTTGGTTAATTGACTAATTGATTTAAAAAGAAATTAATTAGTTCAAAAGAATTAATAAATTATTCTATAAATAAATTGCCTAATTAATTAGTTAATAAATAAATTACTTAATTACTTAAATAATAAAAAATTTACTTCACAAATTGATTAAGTAGTAAAGCAATTGATAAGTTGATCAATTAATTACAAAAAAATTAATTTCTTAAATAATTTATAATTTACATAATTCATTATTTATTTAATAAATTAATTAAGTAGTAGAGTAATTAATAAGTTAATTAATTAATAAGTAATAACTTAGTGAGCAAATTGACTAATTATTTAATTGAGTTATAAAGTAGGTAATTAATAAGTAACTTAAATAATTACTCCAGAAATATATTACTTAATTAATTAATTGCTTAATTAATTAATTAATTACTCAATAAATAAGTAACGTAATAAATTAATTGTTCAATAAATAAAATTGTTTAATCAATTAATTACTTAATAACAAATTACTTAAATAATTAAAAAGTTACATAATTAATAATTTATAAATTAATTAATTAAGTAGTAAAGTAATTAATTAGTTACTTAATGAATAAATTACTCGATACGTTAATTAAGTAGTGAAGTAATAAATAAGTTACTTAATTAGATAATTAGTAAATAAATTGCTTAATTAATTAATTACTCAATAAATAAGTAATGTAATAAATTAATTGCTCAATAAATAAATTGTTTAATTAAGTAATTACGCAATAAAAAATTACTTATATAATTTAAAAGTTACATAATTAATAATTTATTAATAAATTAATTAAGTAGTAAAGTAATCAATAAGTTACTTAATTAATTAATTACTAAAGAAATAAATTATGTACTGAAATAATTTGTTACTTAATTAATAAATGATTAAATTAATTGAGGAGTTAAGTAATTAATAAGCCACTTAATTAATTAAGTAGTGACGGAATTAAGAAGTTAATTAATTATTTACTTAATAAATAAATTGATGAAGTAATTAATTACTCAAGAAATAAATTACCTAATTTATTATTGGCACAATTACATAATTAATTGATGCATTTGTTACTAATTATTATTTATCACAATTAACTAAAATTTCTTAGAATTAATTAATAAATTATTAATTCTTTTACAATTTGTTTAATACATAAAATAGAGTTACATTTTTCTTTTACTTGAAATTAATAAATTTTTTAATAAATTAATCTATTAATTACTGATTTTTTACTGATTTTTACTGATACTCATTTTAAAAATTAAAAAAATAAAATAACCAATAGTGTTTAAATAGAATAATATTGTTAACGTGAAATTGTTGACTTGGCAGTCTAAAGATAAATAAAATAATCATGAATTTGAGAATGCAATTGCCGATGAAATTTTTGGCAATGATTTTTGTACCTATTCGCGTAAAATGAGGCACAAAATCGTTTTGGTAAATAATGGATAATTTATGAGCGTGAAAAACAACGATTTGATTGTTAAAATTTTTCATAGGTTCTAAATTGCCAAAGAGAAATCTTATAATGTTAATGAGACCAAGTTAGATTACTGTTTAACCTTGGCTGAACCGACAATTTAGTTCAAAGTTGTATATACGTATATTTTCTTTAGTTGAGAACTTGTCGAGAGTTACGTGTGTATATATATGTATATTATGTTACATTACGATTTCTTGGCTCAAGCAAAAAGAAAAAAAAATCTTGAATGGAAAATTAACTTCTTTAAGCCCTGTTATGTCAAGGGCAATGAGTAATATTGTCTAATCATTTTGGCAAACTTTAAAGTTTCAAAAGTATTTTCGTTAAATGATTCAGAAATATTTTTTGATGAATTTTCAAATTTTTGGATTTATTTCTAAAGGAGACTAATTTAGTTTTAAATGGCAATTTTATTGTTAAAGGAAAATAAAAATTAAATAGTTAATTAAATAATTAAAATACTATATAATTAATACACTAAATAGTAATTTAAATACCAAATAGTAATTGAAATACTAAATAGTAATTTAAGTACCAAATAATAATTGAAATACGAAATAGTAATTAAAATACGAAATAGTAATTTAAATACCAAACAGTAATTAAAACACTAAACAGTAATTTACTTTCAAAATAATTTACAATATTCGTTCTAAATAGAAATTTAATTTTTGTCGAAAAAAAGTCTTTAAATAATTATTTGCCTCGTAAATAATAATTTTCGAAAATAATAAAAAAAAAGGGAAGAAAAAAAGTATCAGTATTACGAAAACATTAATGAGTCAGCGAATTTTTAATTTATTGCATCGATGAAATTTTAATTTTTCGATGATCCTGCACGATAAAATGAATTTCTATATAAAAATTTTAATAAATAATAGCAAACAAATTGCAGAGACAAATTTTCTTGAAAATCATTTAAGTCAATTAGTCTCAGAGATGACCCAAATTTTCCGCAATTGCCCAAGAATAAAATCCTTAAGATTTATCCAGAAAATTATCTCCACCTTGGCAAAAAGTCAATTTTAAATATTAAACACCCAAGAATTATTAAAAAAAAATTTCAAAATCACAAGCAAAAATGAACAAATGTATATTAAATATAAACAAATTAATGAAAAGTAAAATAAAAAAAACTCGGTAATTACAAAATTAATTTAACAAGTTACATAAATGAACGAAAAAATAAAAAAATAATAATCTTTTAATTAAAAGTATATTAATTAAATTAAAATGAGTATTAAAAGTAAATTTGACTGAATTTCAATTGAAGAAAATTAATTTCATAAATTAAAATAAATTAAATAAATAAACAAAGAAAAGTGATCATAAATAATTTACAGGAATATATTTGCCTCCGCTGCAAATTAATGAGCATTCCTCAAGATATGTTACATTAAAGGATCTCTTTCTATCACCAAAACAACAAATAAATTTTCCATCATTCGATCAGGATGAAATTCCAGAATTGAAAGATCTCAGTCTTTGGAATCGTAAGATAAGGTAAATTGAGAGTTAATGCTTTTTTTCTTATTCCCCTTCTTTTCTATATATATTTTATGCAAAATGCAAGAAAAACAAAAGTTCAATGCTCTGGATACAATGCTTTCTAGTTGCGGCAATTCGTTCTACGAGGATGGCTCTCAAAATGAATTTTATTTGATGACACGCGAAAATAAAGTAGCAAAAAAATTGGATTATTCAGACATGGATACAACAAGCAATCACTATGCGAATATTTCTAAAGCGAATAACATTCATTTGCAAATTGCTGATTACGAGAAAACTGATCAAATTTTTCATCCTGATGACGGTAAGTTAATTAAATTTTTTATTTAAATAAAAAATATATGCATACAATATAAATAAATATACCTAAAAAAAATTTTTTTTAATGATAAATAAATAAATAAATATTAATAAAACTTTAATTTAATTTATAAGATTTAATAAAAGATTAAAAGATTTAATTTATAAGATTGATACCATTACTCGGTAGTATTAACAATGTAGAAAAAGTTAATTTAATTTCAATTAAAATTTTAATTAAATTTAATAAAAATTATATAAAAATTAATTTTTATTACAATTTTCATTAAATTTAATAATCATTATTTAAACATTAATTTTTATTACAATTTTAATTAAATTCAATAAAAATTATTTAAAAATTAATTTTCATCTGGATTAAAGAAGAAACCTGAACCAAAGAATAAATTTAAGTTAAATAAAAGTTCCTGAGCAAATAAAACATTTAGATTAAAGAAGAAATCTGGAGCAACAAGAAATTTGAATTGATGAAGAGATTTTAATTAAAGAAGACTTTTGAATTAAAAAAGACTTTTGAATTAAGGAAGACATCTTAATTCAAGAAGAGATCTAGATCGAATAAAAAATCTAAATTAAAGAAAAACTGTAAACAAAAAAAATATCACTAGACTAAAAAATAGATAATAATTAAAGAAGAAATTGAAATAAAAAATAGATCTAGATGAAAGAAGAGATCTAGATCAAGAAATAGTGATCTAGATAAAAAAGAGTGATTTAGATAAAAAAAGAGTGATCTAGATTAAAAAAAGTGCACAAAAACGAAATTTACATAAAAAAATTGAATCTATTATTCCACTTCGATAAAAGAAAAAATCGAAGCTAAAAAAAATTCCTTCTAGATTCAAGAGTACAGAGTAAAATTTTCCAAACTGATTCTAAATAAACCAAAGTAACAAAAAAAATGTCATTTTTTCTCGGAAAAAATTAAAGTATTAAGAAAAAGGAAAAAGCACTTCTAATTGCAAAAGAAACTGTTGCAGTCGACAATTTAACGTGAAACTCAACAACAAAAATAGATTCGTACACTCGAGACATTCCAGGTGGGGGTCTCACTACTCTTTCTTGCTCACGGGATAAATTTTTGCGCACACATATTTTCTTATGTATATATCTTGCGTATTTCTAATATATAACACACGCAGGGATGTTGAATCATAGACGTTGAACTCTTCTTGCTGAGAGCGAGAGAATTTTGAAGATCCCCTCGAACCCGAAAATAGCAGGCGTCGCTATGCGCCCACCTTGGCAAAGGATATGATTCACTCGACCTACCTTTCAATGATTTTCTTCTTTTTTTTGGCCAAGAAAATTAATTTCCTCGAAAAAAATTAATTTTTGGAAATTATGTCTCAGAGAAAAGAAAAAAAAAGGATTTAATTTGTCTCGTGTTTATAATTAAAAGAGAAGTCATGATTTTTTGCTGCTCGATTGCGACATTTGATTTCTCTCTGTCTCTCTCTCTCTCTCTTTCTCTCTTATGATTTCTTGTTTGTAATGCGAAACCAAGCATTGTACAGCGAATATACGACCGGCTCTGAATATTACACGCACGCATTGCTGGATTTGTCCTACTGCCACCTCCTGCATCGTCTTGCTCCGTTTCGTCTTAATTCTCACATATCCCCCAACAATCCCTCCAATTTCATCGTCGAGTAAAATAATTACAATGTTAATTAACTACACGACTAGTGCTTTACAATTACACAATTTTACAATTATTCCCATTCTAGTTGTTTTCTCTTCTTTTTTTCATTATTATCACAGTTTTTCTGATGATATCAGAAATTGAAAAAAAGAATCCAAAAGTTGCATCGCAAATTTTTAGTTCGTTTTTTGTCTCAATTTGTAATATCCTCAGAAAGATTGTAAATATACGTAGCTTATAATGATAAAGTCATTCTTAATCATCTTTTTAAAATTCTAGCTGGTCAAATTCTTCAACTTTAACTAAATAACTAAATTTCAACTTAATACTACATAATAACTGCTACAAAGTACTAAACAAATATAGGACAAATACAAATTCCATTCGAAATAAAAATCGAGGATTTTCCAAACAAAAATTAATTCATTTGCTATCCATGCTTTGGAAAAAGTCACTTTTTAAAAGGCCGGAAGCCTGACAAAACCATCCATAGACGTCGCAACTGAATAATTCGAAATGATCAATGCTTCATTCTTTCATTTTCGCAATAATTTCTTTCACTATAGAGTTGAATACAAATATTCTACGAACAATAGCCAACAACAAAATCAATTGTCAATAAACAATTGATTTTGTTGGTGCCTATTGTTTATTACAAGTTTATTTACATGAATTTCAATTAGTAAAATAATTTTGGCAAAAATACTAGTCAAAATACTCCATCCGCCAATTAACAGACAATCGAAATTTCGAGTTTTGAGGAGCTAAGAGCTTTAAAAAATTCAATTGTTTGAACACAATTAATTTTGTTGTTGCCTATTGTTCCTTAGATGTATATTTACAAGAAATTACTTTTATAAAATGATTTTGGCAAAATTACTAGTCAAAATACTCCATCCGCCAATTAGCAGACAATCGAATTTTCGAGTTATGAAGAGCTAAGAGCTTTTAAAAATTCAATTGTTTATAAACAATTATTTTGTTGTTGCCTATTGTTCCTTAGATGTTTATTTACAAGAATTTACTTTTGCAAAATGATTTTGGCAAAATTACTAGTCAAAATACTCCATCCGCCAATTAGCAGACAATCGAATTTTCGAGTTTTGAAGAGCTAAGAGCTTTTAAAAATTCAATTGTTTATAAACAATTATTTTGTTGTTGCCTATTGTTCCTTAGATGTTTATTTACAAGAATTTACTTTTGCAAAATGATTTTGGCAAAATTACTAGTCAAAATACTCCATGCGCCAATTAGCAGACAATCGAATTTTCGAGTTTTGAAGAGCTAAGAGCTTTTAAAAATTCAATTGTTTATAAACAATTGATTTTGTTGTTGCCTATTGTTTCTTAGATGTTTATTTACAGGGAATATACTTTTGCAAAATGATTTTGGCAAAATTACTAGTCAAAATACTCCATCCGCCAATTAGCAGACAATCGAATTTTCGAGTTTTGAAGAGCTAAGAGCTTTTAAAAATTCAATTGTTTATAAACAATTATTTTGTTGTTGCCTATTGTTCCTTAGATGTTTATTTACAAGAATTTACTTTTGCAAAATGATTTTGGCAAAATTACTAGTCAAAATACTCCATCCGCCAATTAGCAGACAATCGAATTTTCGAGTTTTGAAGAGCTAAGAGCTTTTAAAAATTCAATTGTTTATAAACAATTATTTTGTTGTTGCCTATTGTTCCTTAGATGTTTATTTACAAGAATTTACTTTTGCAAAATGATTTTGGCAAAATTACTATTTAAAATACTCCATCCGCCAATTAGCAGACAATCGAATTTTCGAGTTTTGAGGAGCAAAGAACTTTAAAAAATTCAATTGTTTATAAACAATTAATTTTGTTGTTGCCTATTGTTCCTTAGATGTATATTTACAAGAATTTACTTTTATAAAATGATTTTAGCAAAATTACTAGTCAAAATACTCCATCCGCAAATCAGCAGACAATCGAATTTTCGAGTTTTGAAGAGCTAAGAGCTTTTAAAAATTCAATTGTTTATAAACAATTATTTTGTTGTTGCCTATTGTTCCTTAGATGTTTATTTACAAGAATTTACTTTTGCAAAATGATTTTGGCAAAATTACTAGTCAAAATACTCCATCCGCCAATTAGCAGACAATCGAATTTTCGAGTTTTGAAGAGCTAAGAGCTTTTAAAAATTCAATTGTTTATAAACAATTATTTTGTTGTTGCCTATTGTTCCTTAGATGTTTATTTACAAGAATTTACTTTTGCAAAATGATTTTGGCAAAATTACTAGTCAAAATACTCCATGCGCCAATTAGCAGACAATCGAATTTTCGAGTTTTGAAGAGCTAAGAGCTTTTAAAAATTCAATTGTTTATAAACAATTGATTTTGTTGTTGCCTATTGTTCCTTAGATGTATATTTACAAGAAATTACTTTTGCAAAATGATTTTGGCAAAATAACTAGTCAAAATACTCCATCCGCCAATTAGCAGACAATCGAATTTTCGAGTTTTGAAGTGCTAAGAGCTTTTAAAAACTCAATTGTTTATAAACAATTATTTTGTTGTTGCCTATTGTTCCTTAGATGTTTATTTACAAAAATTTACTTTTGCAAAATGATTTTGGCAAAATTACTAGTCAAAATACTCCATCCGCCAATTAGCAGACAATCGAATTTTCGAGTTTTGAAGAGCTAAGAGCTTTTAAAAATTCAATTGTTTATAAACAATTGATTTTGTTGTTGCCTATTGTTTCTTAGATGTTTATTTACAGGGAATATACTTTTGCAAAATGATTTTTGCAAAATTACTAGTCAAAATACTCCATCCGCCAATTAGCAGACAATTGAATTTTCGAGTTTTGAGGAGCTAAGAGCTTTTAAAAATTCAATTGTTTATAGACAATTAATTTTGTTGTTGCCTATTGTTCCTTAGATGTATATTTACAAGAAATTACTTTTGCAAAATGATTTTGGCAAAATAACTAGTCAAAATACTCCATCCGCCAATTAGCAGACAATCGAATTTTCGAGTTTTGAAGAGCTAAGAGCTTTTAAAAATTCAATTGTTTATAAACAATTGATTTTGTTGTTGCCTATTGTTCCTTAGATGTTTATTTACAAGAATTTACTTTTGCAAAATGATTTTGGCAAAATTACTAGTCAAAATACTCCATCCGCCATTTAGCAGACAATCGAATTTTCGAGTTTTGAAGAGCTAAGAGCTTTTAAAAATTCAATTGTTTATAAACAATTGATTTTGTTGTTGCCTATTGTTCCTTAGATGTTTATTTACAAGAATTTACTTTTGCAAAATGATTTTGGCAAAATTACTAGTCAAAATACTCCATCCGCCATTTAGCAGACAATCGAATTTTCGAGTTTTGAAGAGCTAAGAGCTTTTAAAAATTCAATTGTTTATAAACAATTACTTTGTTGTTGCCTATTGTTCCTTAGATGTTTATTTACAAGAATTTACTTTTGCAAAATGATTTTGGCAAAATTACTAGTCAAAATACTCCATCCGCCAATTAGCAGACAATCGAATTTTCGAGTTTTGAAGAGCTAAGAGCTTTTAAAAATTCAATTGTTTATAAACAATTATTTTGTTGTTGCCTATTGTTCCTTAGATGTTTATTTACAAGAATTTACTTTTGCAAAATGATTTTGGCAAAATTACTATTTAAAATACTCCATCCGCCAATTAGCAGACAATCGAATTTTCGAGTTTTGAGGAGCTAAGAGCTTTAAAAAATTCAATTGTTTATAAACAATTAATTTTGTTGTTGCCTATTGTTCCTTAGATGTATATTTACAAGAATTTACTTTTATAAAATGATTTTAGCAAAATTACTAGTCAAAATACTCCATCCGCAAATCAGCAGACAATCGAATTTTCGAGTTTTGAAGAGGTAAGAGCTTTTAAAAATTCAATTGTTTATAAACAATTATTTTGTTGTTGCCTATTGTTCCTTAGATGTTTATTTACAAGAATTTACTTTTGCAAAATGATTTTGGCAAAATTACTAGTCAAAATACTCCATGCGCCAATTAGCAGACAATCGAATTTTCGAGTTTTGAAGAGCTAAGAGCTTTTAAAAATTCAATTGTTTATAAACAATTGATTTTGTTGTTGCCTATTGTTCCTTAGATGTTTATTTACAAGAATTTACTTTTGCAAAATGATTTTGGCAAAATTACTAGTCAAAATACTCCATCCGCCATTTAGCAGACAATCGAATTTTCGAGTTTTGAAGAGCTAAGAGCTTTTAAAAATTCAATTGTTTATAAACAATTACTTTGTTGTTGCCTATTGTTCCTTAGATGTTTATTTACAAGAATTTACTTTTGCAAAATGATTTTGGCAAAATTACTAGTCAAAATACTCCATCCGCCAATTAGCAGACAATCGAATTTTCGAGTTTTGAAGAGCTAAGAGCTTTTAAAAATTCAATTGTTTATAAACAATTATTTTGTTGTTGCCTATTGTTCCTTAGATGTTTATTTACAAGAATTTACTTTTGCAAAATGATTTTGGCAAAATTACTAGTCAAAATACTCCATGCGCCAATTAGCAGACAATCGAATTTTCGAGTTTTGAAGAGCTAAGAGCTTTTAAAAATTCAATTGTTTATAAACAATTGATTTTGTTGTTGCCTATTGTTTCTTAGATGTTTATTTACAGGGAATATACTTTTGCAAAATGATTTTTGCAAATTACTAGTCAAAATACTCCATCCGCCAATTAGCAGACAATCGAATTTTCGAGTTTTGAAGAGCTAAGAGCTTTTAAAAATTCCATTGTTTATAAACAATTATTTTGTTGTTGCCTATTGTTCCTTAGATGTTTATTTACAAGAATTTACTTTTGCAAAATGATTTTGGCAAAATTACTAGTCAAAATACTCCATCCGCCAATTAGCAGACAATCGAATTTTCGAGTTTTGAGGAGCTAAGAGCTTTAAAAAATTCAATTGTTTATAAACAATTAATTTTGTTGTTGCCTATTGTTCCTTAGATGTATATTTACAAGAATTTACTTTTATAAAATGATTTTAGCAAAATTACTAGTCAAAATACTCCATCCGCAAATCAGCAGACAATCGAATTTTCAAGTTTTGAGGAGCTAAGAGCTTTTAAAAATTCAATTGTTTATAAACAATTAATTTTGTTGTTGCCCATTGTTCCTTAGATGTATATTTACAAGAATTTACTTTTATAAAATGATTTTGGAAAAATTACCAGTCAAAATACTTCATCCGCCAATTAGCAGACAATGGAATTTTCGAGTTTTGAGGAGCTAAGAGCTTTAAAAAATTCAATTGTTTAAACACAATTATTTTGTTGTTTCCTATTGTTCCTCAGATGTTTATTTACAAGAATTTACTTTTGCAAAATGATTTTGTCAAAATTACTAGTCAAAATACTTCATCCGCCAATTAGCAGACAATCGAATTTTCGAGTTTTGAGAAGCTAAGAGCTTTAAAAAATTCAATTGTTTATAAACAATTATTTTGTTGTTTCCTATTGTTCCTTAGATGTATATTTACAAGATTTTCAATTAGTAAAATGATTTTGGCAAAATTAATAGTCAAAATACTCCATCCGCCAATTAGCAGACAATCGAATTTTCGAGTTTTGAGGAGCTAAGAGCTTTTTAAAATTCAATTGTTTATAAACAATTAATTTTGTTGTTGCCTATTGTTCCTTTCATGTACATTTACAAGAATTTACTTTTATAAAATGATTTTGGCAAAATTACTAGTCAAAATACTGCATCCGCCAAAAAGAAATGCGTGAGTATTGTCGCGTTTTGAATGAAAGCTCTTTTTTTAAAAAATGCTCTAATTTGAAAAGTGACAACCGAGTACAAGTAAGTATACTGACACAGATTCTCTCAAATTGAGACATAAAAACGTATAAAAAGTGTTGCAAAGCAACATTTTTTATACGTTTTTTGTCTTAATTTGTTATTCTTAGAAAAATTGTGAATTATTAAAGCTAATTAATAAAAAATAAACAAATAAAAATAAAATAATGAAAATAAATAAAAAATAAATAAACACCAAATACTACTAAATTTTAAATACTCCTAATTTGATAATAAATACCAGCAAATAGTACTGACATTAAAGTACCCCTAATTATTGTTTACAATAAAAATACTTCAATATAAATCGAATAATGAGCGGTAGTAGCATTATAATTGTGTCAACTTTTGAAAGCAGTGAGACGAAATATACCCACACGTGAAGAGTCTGGCTATAAATGAGATAAAAAGAGAAAAGAGATGGAAAATATAAAAAAGGTAGAAGAGAGAGAGTGAGAGAAGGGAAAGAAGCGTGGGCGGCCCGGCCGGTGTACTCTCTACTGTCAGTGTTCACGGGAAGATTGAGAAGAGTCTCGAAAAAGAGAGCGATAATTTATCCCACTGCAGTTTCCACTTGACCATTTCTTGAAACTTGACAACCGGCTTTTTAACGGTCCTCTCCTGGCTTCACCTTCCAAATAGTTAGCGAGTGCAACTCTCGTGCGTTCACATTCTCTTCTCTCTCGTTTCTCTTTTACCTCTTCTTTTTTCTTCTTTACTCGGTCACTGGGAGAGAAGAAGGTCCCCCCCTTAATGTGACTTCATTTCATTTCACACTGCGTGCATCCTCCAACTGTACTTTTTTCGTTATTCAATAAATTTCCACACTTGACAATATATTTTTGAATTTGGAGAATTTTGTTTATCCTACAAAACTTGAGCAAATTTTACAATTTTTACATTTGTTTTTTTTTCTTTACACAGTTTTCCAGGGATATCAAATTGAGACAAAAAACTTATCAAACTTATTATTTTAATTAATTTAGAATTGAAGATGATCATATTTTCCTGAGTAATGCATTTAATAATTATTAAACTTTCGATAAATTAAATCTCTTAATAAATTGAAATTGGTTTCTGGTCAATTTGAAAAAATTTTAATACTTAAATCATTCGATAAATAAAAACCCTTGATAATTTGAATGTTTCTCTAGATCCCATAAGATTTCATTTATCGAGAGTTGACTGCACTCTCAAAATTTGAATCAGTTAAAAATAACTGTTTGTCACTTAAATAAAAACAAATAATTTTGCAGTACATATTTTTACTCATTCAATTAGTCAACTTTAACAAATTTTCAGTTATTTTTTTACTGAAAACCAGTTATTTTTTTTTACTGACAATCGGTTATTTTTAACTAATTCAGAAGCAAAAAAATTAATCACTGATTTTTAGGTAAAACTACGATCTTCAACTGATTAAAATTTAGAAAGTAGATACAAGAATAAAACTAGCAATTAAGGAATATAAATTTTCTGAAATTTCAGAATTGGAGTAATTAGAAATTCTATAATTGGAATGATCACAAATTTTCTAAAATTGGAATGGTGAAAAATTTCTGAACAGAAAGTATCAGCAATTCAAAAAAAAGGAATGATAAGAAATTTCAAAATAGAAATGATCCGAAATTCCAAAATAGGAATGGTCAGAAATTTTATAATTTTATTAATTATTTATTATTATTTTATTTATTATTTTATTATTATTATGATTTATTTTATATTATTTATTATATTTTTTTATTTTTATATTATTATTACTTATTTATTATTAATTAATTAATAAAAAATGGGGAATGTTATTAATTTTAGGGGATAAAAAAGGGGATCAGGTAAAAAAAGGAACTGTGATCCCTGTTATTGAAATTAGAAATTTTTAAATAGAAATTATTAGAAATTCCATAATAGGAATGATCAGAACTGAAAAAATAAAAATAATCGACAGTAAACTACTTCTTCTCTCCTTTTTACCACCAAACTTCAAAAATAAAAATTATTCACAAAAATTGATCATATATTTGACTTCCGATGATTAATTTCCAAAAGAAGCTAAAAGGTAAAATTTCCTAAAAATATTAATGACTGTGTATGCGTGTGCGCGAAGAAATCACGACAAAGCTTCTTCTTCTTCTTCGTCTTCATAAAAAGCATGAAAAAGACGAAGACGAAGAATAAGAAGAAGGAGGCGGAGGATATTTTTGTCACGATGAATACACAACTTGAACATTTTCTATATCTACACACAAATACATTGAAAAAAATGTCTAGTGAAGACATTTTCCCTATACGTTCACTATATTAGTGTGTGTATACATATACAATGTCGATGAGCGTCGCGACGCTTTAGCACCCTCACCCCACTCTAAATACAACTCATACCCCACTCCACCCGGCAAAATTTTCGGCTCCGCGGGATCTCAACCAAGAATCCCGCTACCGGCTCACTCGTAATTCGCATTCGAACGACGTCTTGGTTAACAGAGTCTCGGGGTAAAAAAACAAAAAAAAAAAAATAAAAAAAAAATTAATTGGTATAATGACTTGACTTCTGCCGAATGAAGCCGTGGAAAAGGGCAATCTCGATGCGAATTAAACGCAAACGAAAAACGCGATTATTTGCATATTAGTTTTTAAAACGACGACGACGACTCGATTAGAGCATTACCTTGCGATTATAAACGAAAAATCGCGAACAAGAGAAAAAAGAAAGAGAGAGAGAGAAAGGAAAAGGAGATCGTGTTGCAAAAAGTGATTTTTTTTCAAGTGCTATAGTGTGTGCACAATCAACAATTTATAAAATATAAAAAGATTTCTTCAATTTAATTTTCGTTTTGTGCAAGAAAAAAAATATTTGGATTTTGTGATTTTTCAACATGAAGCGACAACAGTCTCAACAATCGCAACAGCAGTTGCAACAGCAACAGCAGCAGCAACAACAACAACAACAGCAACAATCGACAATGCAACAGCAACAGTATATGCAGCAGAGGACTGAAAGACAGATCACCCGGCAACATATTACTAGTCAACAGAGAGGTCTGTTGGATTTGTGGTTTCATTCTTAATTCCTTTTTTGGTTATCGCTTCGTTTTTTCGGAATTTTACTTCGATTTGTCCTCTGATTATTTTTCGGCCGAAGAAAAGATTTTTTATTCGACTTTTTTGTTCATTTGGTCCTCATTTTTTTCTTTTTCATTTTCTTCTTCCTTTTCTTCTTCTATTTTCTAATTTTTTGCTTCTTTTTCATTTTCTTCTTCTATTTTCTAATCTTATGCTTCTTCTTCTTCTTCTTCTTCTTCTTCTTTTCTATTTTTTATCCTTTATTGAATATTTTTTTCTCTGCTAGAATATTTTCTGTTTACAGTTGCAATCTTCTTTTCTTCTTTTCGTTATTTTGGATTTTTATTTCTTCTTTTTTATTTCTTCTTCGTTCTTCTTTTTCGTTATTTTCATTTTTTTACTTTTTCCTTTTCAAAGAATTCTTCGTTATTTTCATTTTCTTTTATTTTTTCTTCTTTAAAGAATTCTTCGTTCTTCTTTTCATCTATTTCATACTTTTTAGTTCTTTAAGATTCATTCTTTTATTTCTTCTTTTTCATTTCTTCTTTGCTTTTCATTTTTGTTTTTTGACGTGTATTTCGTTTCCTTTTATTTTTTCTTTTTCAAAGAATTCTTCGTTATTCTTTTTCCTTATTTTACGTTCTCCTTTCAATTCCATTTAATTTTTTCTTATTTTTCACTTATTCTTCTTTCTTCATTATTTAAAATCTTCTTTCTTATTTAATCTTCTTTCTTTTTTTTCGTTATTTCACGTTTTTATTTCTTTTTGTTTTATTTTTGTTCTTTTTCATTTATTCTTCGTTATTCTTTTCTGTTATTTTATGAATATTTCTTCTTTATTTCGCTTTCTTATATATTTTTCTTTTTTAAAGAATTCTTCGTTCTTCTGTTTCGTCACTTTACGTTTTTATTTATTTTTTTTATTTCTTATTTTTTATTTATTCTTCTCTCTTACTTTTCATTTAATCTTCGTTCTCCTTTTTTGTTATTTTACGTGTATTTCTATTTTATCTCTATTTTTGTTATTTTTTATTTCTTCTATTTCTTCTTTTTCAAAGAATTCTTCGTTTCTGCCTTTAAAAATATACTTTTCTTAAAGTTCAATTTATAAACAATTGCTTTTATCATTATTTTCTTGTTTTAATTTTTATTTTCTATTCTATTCTCTCTTTTTCATTCTTCCTTTTTGGTTTTTTCATTTTTAAATTTTTCTTTCTTATTCTTCACTCTTCTTTTCTCTTTGTTTTCTTTTTGTTTTCTTTTCTTTCTCTTCTTTACTTCCTTACTTTTTATCCTTTTTGCTTCTTCTTATCTCTTCTTTCATTCTACATTTATTTCTACCTTTTCTTCTTTATCTTTTTCTATATTTTTTTCTTAAAAAAAATTATAATAAAAAAAAAGTAGAAAAATGAAAAAACTTGAAAAAAGTAGAAAAAAAGTAGAAAAAGGTGAAAAAAGACAGAAAAAAAGTTGAAAACATATGAAAAAAGTAGAAAAAGAAGAAAAAAATACAATGAAGTAGAAAATAGAAAAAGTAGGAAAAGGTACAAAAAGAAAAAAATAGAATGAAGTAGAAAATAGAAAAAATAGAAAAAGGTGCAAAAAGAAAAAAAATAAAATGAAGTAGAAAAAAGAAAAAGTAGAAAAAGTTAGAAAAAGAAGAAACAAAAATAGAATAAAGTAGAAAATAGAAAAAGTAGAGAAAACAAAAAAACTAGGAAAATGTAGAAAATTGAAAAAGTAGAAAAAGGTACAAAAAAGAAGAGAAAAAAATAGAAAAAAGTAGAAAAAGGTGGAAAAAGAGGGAAAAAAATCCCATCTCTTCTTCGTTTTGTCCTTCCATTGAAAATTTTCAATAGCACTTCCATTTTCCCCAAAGGGAATTTTTCACCATTTTTTTTTCTCGGAAATTCTCTTCGCAAAAATAAATAGAAAAACATACAAAAGCAGAAGGTGAACGTTGAGTGAAAAACGGATATAATATAAACGTAGTGGATGTATAATCTTCAATGAAATTCACGATTGCGGAAGTACGCTTAGATTGTGTTTAAATGCGTTCGTGCGTTCGAGAGACAAGTTTTACCTGCGATGATGTTCATTTTCCACAAAGACGATAATTATGGAAAATTATCTAATATCCCAATCACAAATTAGTTACGATTTTCATAATTCCCCCCCCCCCCTTCAAAATCTCTTCTTATCATATTTTTTTTTATCTTTCGCTATTTTCTCCCCTATTTTCCCCACCGCCCCTTTTTTCCTGATTAAATAGCC
This sequence comes from Leptopilina syphax, assembly GCA_032872505.1. NCBI lineage: Eukaryota > Metazoa > Arthropoda > Insecta > Hymenoptera > Figitidae > Leptopilina > Leptopilina syphax. Next base: position 42,562,407 of record CM065469.1, read on the forward strand.
TGTTCACTCGAATTCTTCACTATTACTTTATTTCTATTTTCGAATGAGCCCTCCTCGACAAGAGATCAAAAATAGATTCCCGCACGTTCCAAAATTCCTGCCTGCTTCTTTAACACGATGAGAATCAGTTAACGGCTTCCGGTGCATGGCGCACTACAATTTCCTGATAGCAGCTGAACATGCATTGCGTGCATGTGTGTCTCATCTGTCAAAATCTGATGCTCACTATCACTATTTCCAATTTTTTCTTCCCTATTGTATCGATAATTCCACATAGTCGAAAAAAACTATTATTAACATTGAGGTAATAGTGTAACTGATGAAGCAAACCATTAAAAACTGATATCTTAATTTTTATTATTATTTTTCGAAAATTTAAAGTTAAACCGAAAGAAAAAGTTTTTTAAATAAATAAAATATTTATTTAAGTAAATTAAAATTTATGAATAATAATAAGATGAGGCGAACCATAAAAACATTGATTGTTTCTTTCCAAAAATTAAAACAAAAAAAGTTTTTTTAAAGTAAATAAATTAAAATTTATTAATAAAGATTAAATATTAAAACAATTTTTGGAAATTATTTTCTAACAGTAATAAAATAATACCTAATGTTAAATAATAATAAATGTAAAAAATACAAATAACTAGAAAATTTGAATCTGAAAAAAACTTTTTTTAAACATATCGATTTTTTAAAATATATTTACGTTAACTAATTAGTTTATTTATTTATTTATTAATTTTGCGTAAACTAAATTTCGAAATTAGAAATAAAAAGTATTAAACAATTCACAATTATTGTTCGCCACTTCAAGAGAAGTATATTTTTAAAATACCATTCTCTTTGGATAAATTTAAAAGCATTTTCTCAAAAATAACATTTCATAATACATTGTAAAAATGTGTAATCTTTGTATTTTTAGAAAGAACTTCTCAACTGTTCTTAATCTCTTAGTTAACCGAGGGAAACTGAATCAGAAAATATTTTTAACCCCAAGAATATTGTCATTGAAAAAAGTTACGAATGAATTTTTTTTTTCTTTTTAAATTCTTCCTTGGTTTATTATTCCAGAAAATTTATTCGTTTTTTTTAAAGGGGAAAAAATCATCAATTACACGCATTCATCAATGATTAATAGTTTCTACTATGTAATATTTATGAAGAGAGGCAAAAGAAAAAAAAATTTGAAACTTATTCGCAAATTCTTTTCGCGACACAATTTTCATTTTGGAAATAATCCAAAAATGATTCAAACACATGAAACTGTCATTTGTTACCATGTCATGTTTATTGTGACCCACACTATTTAATGTTTATTCTGGATGAAAACAACAAAATCGATGCCAAATTGCATTTACATCATGGAAAAACATTTTATATTGTTCTCTTAAATTTGATTTCATAAAAAAATGCAACTTTTGTATCGATTACCAAAAGGAGAAATTTTGACAATTTTTATACAAGTTTAAAATTTTATTATTGTTCTTTTAATCAGTTATGGATTTGACTAATAAAGTTTGGATTAAACTGATTGATTTTTTTATCAAGTTTAATAAAATTGTTCAAAATTGATTTTATTTTCCTAATATTAAATGACATTTTAACCGAACTGATGGACTTTGGTACCAAATTTTAAGATATTGTTTAAAATTGATGATATTTTTTCCAACATTGAAGGAATAAATAAATAAATGAAACTGATAGTCTTTGGTACAAAATTTAATATTGTTCCAAATTGATGATTTTTTCCTAACATTTAATGAAGTTTGAACCAAACTCATGGATTTTGGTACCAAATTTGATGAAATAAGTCAAAGTTGATGATTTTTTCTAACATTCAATAAATAAATATGTATATGAATAAATGAAACAGATTGAGTTTGGTACCAAATTGATGAAACTATACTAGATTCTTTTTCTTCCTACTAATTTCATAATTTTGGTATCACATCAACAAATTTTTGTACCAACTTTGATAAAAATTTTTAAAATTGATGAATTTCTTTTTTAACATTTTGTTTTTAACCAATCTAATCGATTTTGGTGTCAAATTTGATGAGATAAGTCAAAATTAAAGATTTTTTCTAACATTAAATAAATAAATATATGATTAATGAAACTGATATATTTTGGTACGAAATTTATCAATACAGTTTAAAGTTTATGATTTTTTGTACATTATGAATTTTCAGCCAATTTTCAAAAATTTTGGTAACAAGTTTGATGCAATTGATGATTTTCTTGTATAGCAAATTGATGAAATTTGCACCACTGATAAATCTTTCTTATGCAACTAATAAAAATTGTACTTAAATTGACGATTAATTTATTTTCAAATAAATAATTCAGGTACAAAAATCATTAAGAAGAAATTTGTGACAAATTGCTAAATTTCTGCAAAGTTGATGATTTCTATTTCAAAAAATAAATTTACTTTTGAACCAAATTTAGGAATTTGATATAGCAAATTTGATGAAGTCGTACAAAAACTGATGATATCATTTCTCTTAAATTGATGCTTTTTGAACCAAATTAAACATTTTTGTTTTAATGATAAATTTCTCTTTCAAATTGATGAAAATTTACTATATTAATGACACCGTACCAAATTGACTTTTTTACCAAAATTGATGATTTTTGTACCAAATTGATGAAGCGAGGGAAAAATAATTTTTTCACAATACTTTCCTATCTAAACGTATCAAATTAGAAATTAGGACAAAAACTGATGATTTTCTTGTTAAATTTTTTTCTAACTTTCTTCTGGAATTTCTGATCAAAACTGATGATTTCTGTACCAAATTGATGAACCGAGGCGCGAAAATAATTTTTTCACTAGCGGTTTCGTATCCAAACAAATCAAATTAGAAATAAAGACAAAAATTGATGATTTTCTTGTATCTAACCATTAACTATTCTTTCCATCACGAAATAATTTTGAATCATTTTTAAATTTGTTCAAAAACTACACAGAGGTTAGGATAAACAAATTTTCCCAGAAATAATAAAAGTTAGATGTAAAATTTACAACGTGAAAATAAATCAATAAACAAAAACTATACTCAAAATTATTTTGCCAAGCGAATTTTTAGTTTTTTAAAAAGTTTATATTCTCTCTTGGCCCTCGAAATAAAATTCATTGTCAAAATCAAATTTTAAACATAACAACCGTCATATTATGTCATTGTCAAAGACATTCGATAATATTTCTTCACCTGTCTCAGTATGAAAACCAATTTTATTATATTTCTATCTATTTTTTTCTTTTATTTTTGTACCCATTTTTTATTTATAATTTTATCTATCAGTTTAATCGCATCTTTTTATTTTATTTATTTTTCCATTATTTTTTATTTATTTATTACATTTTAAAGTTTTTATTTATTCTTTTTATTTACTCTTTATTTATTCTTTTTCGTACTTTTTCTACCCTTTCTTTTTTAATTACTTTTCGATTTCTTCTTTTCGGTTTTATTTACTTCTTTATTTATTCTTTTTAGTACTTTTTCTATATTTTCTTTTTTATTTATTCTTTTCCATATTTTTCCTTCTTTTCGGTTTTATTTACTTCTTTATTTATTCTTTTTCATTCTTTTTCTACCCTTTCTTTTTGAATTACTTTTCGATTTCTTCTTTTCCATATTTTTCTTTCTTTCTCTTTTATATACGTCTTCATTTATTCTTTTCGATATTTTTTATTTATTCTTTTCTAAATTTTTCCTTCTTTTCTGTTTTATTTTCGTATTTTTCTCTCTTTTATTTTTTATTAACATCTTTATTTTCTTTATTTTTTATTTATTTCCATAGATTTTTCAACTTTTTTGTTATTAATTCTTTTGTACTTTTGTAATATTAAAATGACAAGTTTCCTCTGATTCCTTTGTCGCGTATATCAAAAACACTTCCTCGAAATTGCAAAATTATTGTGCCAATTGTTTGGATTATGTAAATATCGTTTTTTTCTTTTTCATTGGCCATTTTCAATAATCAATTAAATGCACGTGACGTGTGATGCGTTCTTTGCTACATGTCGCTGTTTCTCAACAGCTGACGGTGCAACCTGTCGACACTGTAAACAATTAAACGAGTGCTATTGGACAGCAATGCAATGTCTCTTTAAAGGGGGAAATGCAATATCAAAGAATAGGCCAGCAAACAAGTCAGTCACTGTTCGCCTTTCTACGCTCTGTAGCTGTTATTTTGGTCAGTGACTGAATTTGCGTAACAAGCAAAGTCAACGGTAGCAAAATTCGTGGACCTCGAGTGTAAGAGACGGAGAGAGAATGAGACAGAGAGAAAAAGAGAGAAGGAGAAAAAGAGAGAGAGAAAAAAGAGAGACAGAGGGAAAAATAGTGAGAGAGAGAAAAAGAGAGGGAGAGAGAATAAAAGAGGCAAAGAGAAAAAGAGAGGGAAAAAGAATAGAGAGACAGAGAGAAAAAGAGAGAGATAAAGAAAGATATAGTTTATCGATAGAGAGAGAGAGAGAGAGAGAAAATCGTACCGAGTCGACGTCGAGACGCTGAGCGTCGAGTAAAGATAGTTGCTCCTAAAATGGGTCCCGGTAACGCGATCTCATCTCGCACAAAAATAGGCTCTTTCGGCCCCCCTCCCACCACACCTCGTCCAAACTCTCCCCGTTGTATATATCCTCTATCGAGGATCATCGAAGAAATATGTTACATTTACTCTCTCGCCCACGAAATTCTGGATCATTTGCTCGACCTTCACAATGTGACGATTAGAGAGAAAGAGGAGAAGACCAATTATTCAATGCGTGAAACAGGAAAAAAAATTTGCCACATTTAAAGCCCTCCAAACACTACTGAAATTAGGACAAGTGTGTTTGCGTCGGAATTCATTAACAATAACACCCAAGAGAGCCAACACGAATCACTCACTCAAACACACACACACACACACATGTTTTAACATCCCTATTATTTTAACTGCAATTTTCACGGTCCCTATTTTTAATCGATTGAATTTATAAATAAACACTATTTTAAATTTAGATAATTTGGAAAATTTATTAGAAAATCGAATAAATTGTAAACAAACATTTTTTAATTTATTGTTTCCCTCTTTGGAATTTTTCATGAATTTCAATTATAATTTATGTTAATTATAACCGAGCGAGATATATGTTTCTGGTTTATAATAATAATTACCAAATATCACTCAAAAATTAAAATTTATTTTCTATTATTATTAGTTTTAAAAATGAAAAAGAAAATGAATTGTCTATTTTTCTAGGTAGATTTGAAAATTAATTTACAAATATGATGGAATTTGTTGAAAGTAATTAAATAATTTTATGATCAGTCGATCATTGGATGATTATCAATTTCCGTTTTTGTTTAGAGATTAGGTATATATTTTTGTCTTTCAAATGATCAGTACTTTGTTTATTTTGATCTTTCGCTGGACGATTGTCAATTTTCTAAATTTAGTTGTAATCAATTTCTTTGTATTGATGATCATCAATTTCTGTATTTTTATGATTTATTCCCTTTTTTATTTAACTCTTCAGTTTAATTATGATCAATTTTTTCATATTGATGATCGTCAATTTCTTTGTTTTTATAATTTATTCTCTTTTTCATTTAAAACTTCAATTTAATTATGAGCAATTTTTTCATATTGATGATCATCAATTTTTTTCTGCACCATTTAAATTGACCTTCAAAATGCGACAATTAGAATTTAAAATTTATTTTATTAAATAAATTTTATTCAATAAACTTATAAATTAGAAAAAGAAAGACCTACAGGGATAACAGGAGTAATTTTTTTCAAGTATTATTAGATAAGAAGGGAATTTTAATTTTTAAAAAGGAAACTCACTCTGATTTGAATTAGTTAAAAATAATTCATTTCATTGGAAAAAAGTCATTCTGATCCAAATTATAATATTTTAGTTTTACTAATGAAATGGTTAATAATAATTAATTATTTTTGTAAAGAATTCAAGTAGTGAAATATGACTATTTTTTGTACTTATTTTTATTTACTAATTATTAGTAATTGTCTACTAATGATTTTAATTAATTAATTAATTTGAATTATTAATTCAATAAAAATACTGCGGAGCTGATATTTTTCGTTAAATAAACGAATCAGAATTTTTAAATTATTCCATTGATAATATTTTACTTATAATTTATAATTATATGCATTTCAATATATATATATTTACTTACGAAATAATCTCGACAGAAAAAGTTTTGTTTAAACTCACCTGAAACAAAAAGAAAAGAAAATAATTAATATTAGAAAAAATTATTGAAACAAATAATAATTTGTATTCCATAATTTTATTAAATTACTTTTGTTTTAAAATTTCATCAATTTTTTACTATTTCCGAATTAAATAGCAATAAAAATGAGCAAAATTAATTTCGGAAATAGTAAAATTTTATCTAAAAATAATAAAATTTATACTATAAAAAATTATTTCCAGAATAACTTTTACTATTTCCAAATAAAATTTCTTTATAAAAACTGGAAAAATTTATTACTTTGGAAGTAGTAAAATTTATTCTGCAAATATTTAATAACAAATTTTGTTTACATTATAAGTACTAAAATTTGTTGTATGTTATCTTCTAAATAATTTCTTCAAAAAAAAATGAAAAAAGGAGAGAATATACTTGATTTTAAGTGATTTAAGGGATTTTATTAAATTTAGTGAATAAAAAAGGGAAAATTGGAAGAAACGGAAGTAGGTAAATAAGGGGACAAATTGTGATCAGCGAGACCAATTTTTCAATGTGCTATCATCAATTTCTTCTCATTGATGATTTTCAATTTCTGTATATTGATGATCATTAATTTTTCCACATTTATTATACCATCAATTTTTTCTTCTCATTGAATATCATCAATTTTTTTATATTGATAAACATGAGTTTTTTCATATCGGTTATCATCAATTTCTTATTGATGATCAACGATTTCTTCATTACAGATTAAAAATAGTTTATAATCTAAAAATATCCACTGTTGTGATTCACTGTATTCTATTAACTACTAGTTGACTCTTTTTGACTCCCAATGTGATTCATGAATTTTGGTGTATGAGTCATTAGAAGCCACTAGAGAATCAAAATGATTCACTTAGAAAAATTATCGTATATCACTTGAAGTGGAGAACGTAATTATCAGCTACTTCTTCACTAAAAAATGAAGAATATTTTTTCTACTCCATTTAGTAATTTATTAATTTTTATAAACAATACTTAAATTTATTTCGATGATCAAAAATTAATTTACTCCAAAGATCAACAGTTAATTTATTCTGATGATTTTTGTTTATTGATGATAAACTAATTGATTGATGAAAAGACTCAATAATTATTTAATTGTTTTAATAGTGATGTAAATAATTATTTAATAATTTGAATAATTATTAAATTTTATCTATAATTATACTATGTATTTCTATTATTAAATTCTATTAATTCTTTTTCTAAAAATAATTTTGTTAAATTTTATTTACAGTACAAGGGGAGGTAATGATGCAAACTTCGCCCACGATACCAGCGTAAGTTTCAAGTCTTATTAATATTTTTTTAAATTCATGACTAACGATACTCAATTTATTAATAATAAATAATTTTTTCTGATTTATATAAATAAATATTTTCAATTTTAATTAAATTGAAATTAATTTAATTTTGTCTGATAATAAAAAAATTAAGTAAATATTCATCGGTTAATAGTATTTATTAATTATTTTAATAATTTAATAATAATGATTAATAAACAATAATTTATTGATCCTATACAAAATTATTAAATCATTATATTTTTTTTTAATTTGGAATTTCTATTCTTGATTTAAATTGGGGTTGTCAAACTCTTGTGTTAGTATACCTGAGGATAATGATTTCATTATACTCGGGATGTTTACATCGGAATAATAGACCTTTGTAATCTTATAGACATTGTAATCACAAGGTCAAAACTTATTTTCGTATACCTATTTAATTTTATATATAAACTACTTTCAAGATAAATATTAAATTATGAAATTTTGAAATCAAATTTAATTTAATTAAATCTTTAAAAAAAGTTGCAATAATTTTTTTAAATAAAATTGAAATAAATTTTAAATAAAAAATAAAATTTTGAACTCGATTTTTAATTATTTGAAAAGGAACAAACAAAACTTTTAAAATATAGTTGAAATAAATTTTAAATAAACTTCAAATAAAAATTTAAACTTGACTTTTAATTATTCAAAAAGGAACAAAATATATATTTATAATTATATTATTTAAAAATATTTTTTATAATTATTTTGTACCTTAAATTGTGTTGTTAAACGCTGTCCAATCCGGTCTTGATACATCTGTAGTAGTGTAGACAACCGCAGTCACAAATTTCACTGAAACAAAAATTTTAAACACTCCCGTAAATTACAAATTAAAAAATACTTTTTTTTATCATAAAAAAAATCACGATTAAAAATTACAAATTAGTGAAATTTTCGTACATTTCTACGCGTCAAAACTCGAATACTAACTGATCTGTGAATGTAATTTTCTTTGGGACTCTTTCAAAGCAGGTAATAAAACCCCCAATAAGGCTCAGTAGAAATTTTGAATACAATTAAAATTTTCCTTTCAATTTATTACTGTCCTTCAAAATAGAATTCAAGTTCACCGCCTATTGTTTCTATACAAAATGTAAACAAACCGTTTGTGGAATTATAAACCATAAAACTATTTCAAACTAACAATTTCATTTATTTAAATTATTTAACTTTTACTTTATTTTTAATTTTACCTACTTCATACTTAATTTTTAAATTATTTTATTTATTTTATTTTAATGAAGGTACTCATGTTTAATTAACCGGTTTTAATTCGAAAAATAAAAAAACAATAATTATTAAACAATAATAAAATAATATTCGTTAATAAAAAATTATAAATAATAAATACAATATATAATAGTGATTTAGTAAATTTCATTTATTACTGATATTAAATTAACAACTGATTAATTATTTTATTAATTTTTTTTTATTTTTATTCATCAAAAAATATTTTTAATTTTTAATATCAAAAATATTTCTCTAGCTTTGCGCATTAATTAATAATTTATTTTTAATTCTATTATTTTTAGTAATAAAATAATTACACAATAACTATATTATTTGTGTAATTACCCTTATTTTATTATTTTTTTTTTATTTTTATTCATCAAAAAATATTTTTAATTTTTAATATCAAAAATATTTCTCTAGCTTTGCGCATTAATTAATAATTTCTTTTTAATTCTATTATTTTTAGTAATAAAATAATTACACAATAACTATATTATTTGTGTAATTACCCTTATTTTATTATTTTTTTTTTATTTTTATTCATCAAAAAATATTTTTAATTTTGCAATAAAAAAAATATTTCTCTGGCTTTGAGCGTTAATTAACTATTTCTTTTTAATTCTACTATTTTTAGTAATAAAAAATAGTTACACAAAAAATTTATTTCATAGATAAATTTATATTTGTGTGTAATTATTTTATTAATATTTAAATTTTTTATTTTCGAGTGCGAAAATTATTAATTAATTATTTTCAGATTTACGGGCAGACCAGGTGATCCATCGCCACCAGTTTTTCAGCAAATCTTTAAGAATGCCAGGTTCGCACAAGGTGGTAATGCCGTATTCGAAGGACGAGTTAGTGGTAATCCGAAACCCTCCGTCTCCTGGACCCATAAGAGCGTACCTCTTTTGGAATCACAAAAAATTCGGATGACCTACGATAGCAAGACTGGAATTGTTAAACTTCAAATTAATCAAATTGGACCAGGAGATGAGGGAGAATACACGTGTAATGCGAAAAATCAATATGGTAAATTTCCCACTACTTTGTTCTTAAAATTCTTTATTGTAAATTATTTTACAATTTTATTTTTATTCCAAAATATTTTTCATTTCAAATCACAAAAATAAGTTTGGAAAATAATTTTCAATAAAAGAAATTTATGTTTGGATAATAATTTTCAATAAAAGATTTATGTTTGGAAAATATTTAACGATCAATTTCTAATTTTAGGCGAAGCCATTTGTTCCGTTCACATACAACCCGAAGGTTTTGGACCACCACCCCAACAGCAATTGGGTGGTTTCAAAAAGGAATATTCACATTCCTTTCAATCGACTGAACAAAAATCCGGAAGCCAAAGCTTTCAACAACGCAGTTATCAACAATATGTTGATAGTCAAAATTATACAAATGGAACAAATAATATGTCTATTGAAGACTTCAAGGTCAGTAATTTAATTTTAACCATTGACCAAATATTGGTAAAAATTACACGAACTGATTTTGTTTCCCGATTGCTATTTGAATTCAAGAATCATTTTTTTTTTATTATAGGTTGACACTTTCGAATATAGAGTGATGAGAGAAAAGGAATTTAGAGAATCAATTACTCGACGCTATGTGGGAGAATCAGATGTTCAAATGTCTCAGATCGTTGAACGTAATTTAGGTCCCGAATCAAATCCACAATTTACACAAAAGCCAAGAAATTCGAAACTTGTTGAAGGATCTGATGCAACATTCACTGCTAAAATATCTGGAAATCCAAAACCTAGAGTAAGTAGTTATAGAAATGGTACCAAAAAATGGTATCGAAAAAAAGTTGACCATTTAAACTGGTACCAATAAAATGGTAATAATAAAATATTATCAATATGCTGGTACCAATAAAATGGCACCAATGAAATAGTATCAATATACTGGTACCAATAAAATGGCACCAATAAAATTGTACCAATAAACTGGTGTCAATAAAATGGCACCAATAAAATAGTATCAATAAACTGGTACCAATAAAATGGCACGAATAAAATAGTACCAATAAACTAGTACCAATTTGTAACAAAACATTGTTTCAATAGAATGATAACAATAAACTAGCACCAAAAAAATAGTATAAAACAATAAAGTAGTAACAATAACCTGGTACCAATAAAGTAGTACTAATAAAATGGTACTAAAAAAGAATCTATATAATAGCAAAAAAACTGGTACCATATAATTGGTACCACTTTGGAAAAAAATGATAACAATAAAATAGTAACAATAATCTGGTACCAATAAAATAGGAAAAAAACTGGTACCAAATGATTGACACCACTTTGGTAATAAAAAATTGTACCAAGAAAATGATAAAAATAAACTGGTACCAATAAAATAGTAACAATAAACTGTTACCAATTTATTCGTATCACTTTGGTAACAAAAAATGGTATCAAAAAAATGATAACAATAAATAGATACCAATAAAAAGTATAAAACAATATTTATTGGTATTTGTTGGTATTAATTTATTGGTATCACTTTTCAAAACAAAAAATGGTACCAAGAAATGGTACAAATAAACTGGTACCAACTTATTGGTACCATTTTGACAATAAAAAATGGTACCAATAAAATAGTATAAAGAAATAATGTATTAACAATAGACTTGTACCAAATTCTTAGTACCACTTTGGAAACAAAAAATGGTTCCCACAAAATGATTAAAATAAACTAGTTCCAAAAAAATGGTGACCATAAAGTAGTATAAAACAATAAAGTGGTACCAATTTATTGGTATCATTTTGGCAACAAAGAATGGTACCAATAAAATAGTAACAATTAACTGGTACCAATAAAATGGTACCACGAGAATGGTATCATTCAAATGGTACCAATAAAATTTGTGATTAACGTATTTTTCTTCTTCCACAGTTGACCTGGTTCAAAAATGGCCAAAGGATCCGCGATTCACAGCGACTTGAGACAAATTATTCAAATCAAACAGCAACATTGAGGATTCGCTCAGCACGCACCGATGACACTGGACATTATTCACTATTAGCGGAAAATCCCAACGGCTGTATAATGAGTTCAGCATATCTTGCCATTGAATCAAGTGATCAAGTTGACCATGTTCCAAGTCAACAATCACGTGACGTTCTCCGACAGACATCGCAAGTTGAAAGTTTCACTCAAGAATCGAGTGAATCTGGAAAGGTTCTTGCACCAAATTTCATTCGAACATGTGCCGATCGTGATGTGACTGAGGGTAAAATGACGAGATTTGAATCACGAGTTACAGGTCGTCCATATCCAGATGTCACGTGGTACATCAATGGCTATCCAGTTGCAAATGATGCGACACACAAAATATTGGTGAATGAATCGGGTAATAATGCTCTGATGATCACAAATGTCAGTAGATCTGATTCCGGTATTGTCACTTGCGTTGCGAAAAATAAAGCCGGCGAAACATCGTTCCAGTGTAATTTGAATGTGATTGAAAAGGAACAAGTGGTTGCGCCTAAATTTGTTGAACGATTCACGACCACTAATGTTAAGGAAGGAGAACCAGTTGTCTTCACGGCTAGAGCAGTTGGTACACCAACACCACGAATCTCATGGCAGAAGGTACGAGTTGTTGATTTTATTTATTGCTCTTGATTCAATTTATTTCTCTCGATCTAAATCACCTTGATTGTCGTCTAGATCTAGATCTAAAGACTGTTGATCAAGAGATCGTTGATCAAGACACTATTGATCAAGAGACGATTGATCAAGGGACTGTTGATCGAGAAATCACCTTGATCATCATCTAAATCTAGATCTGCAGACTGTTGATCAAGAGACTGCTGATCAAAAAACTGTTGATCAAGAGTCTATTGACCAAAGGACAAGACTTGATCAAAAGGCCATTGATCAAGAGAATATTGGACAAAAGTCAATTTATCTAGAGATTGTTGATCAAGAGAACATTGATTAAGAGGTGATTGATTCAAGAGATCATTGTTAACATGCTGATAATCAATGATTTTTTCAGGACGGCGTACCGATAGCGCCCGGCCCCGACGTGCGCATATCGACGGACGGCAGTGGAGCCTCGACTCTAGACATCCCTCGAGCAAAGTTCTCTGATGCGGCATGGTACCAGTGCACGGCACAGAACGTGGCTGGCTCCACCGCCACCCGAGCCAGACTTTTCGTCGAAACACCTAAAGGATCGATCCCTGAACCAAGACGCCTGAATTTACCTCGACCGACGAAAGTCATCGAACCTGAGTAAGGAAAAATTCTCTTCTTTCCTTTCAGACACATGATCACCGGGAGCATCATCATTATCATCCATTGATGATAGTGATTCAATAGTTTAATAATTTAATAAGAAATTTGATGATGAATGAATGTTTGAATGAATCAATGAATGATTTGATAATCATTCTTCTTCTCTAGACCTGCACCTGGCCCCGAAGTGATTTACCTGAAACATGTCGAACGCGCCAAACCATATTTACCCCCATCGGAAGAAGATAGAATTTACCCACCTCCCAGATTCATCATACCATTGAGGGATCTTCATCAAATCGAAGGAGGACGAATTCACTTCGAGGCCAGAATCGAACCGGTGGGCGATCCAACCATGAGGGTGGAGTGGTACGTCAATGGCAGAGCTTTAGTCGCAAGTGAGTTGATCAATCCAGTTGACTTGATACTTTACCAGCGAAAAAATCTATTCATCATTTTTTTCTTAATCTAGAAGATGATCCAAAACTCTTCTTCAGAAATTTGTCTTCAGAAGATTCGGAATTCATCATGAAGGTTCAGAACTCTTCTGATGATGAGAGTTCAGAATTCTTCTGATAAAGATTCAGAACTTTTTTGATGATGAAAGTTCAGAACTCTTCTGATGAAGAAGATTCAGAATTTTTCTGATCCTTCGTCTCTTTTTTTTCCAAATGGAAACAAAACGAACTGTTCTGATTTCAGGCTCACGAGCGACTTTCATTTTCCAATTCGGATTCATCGCCATGGACCTAATTTCCGTTGGACAGCAGGACAGCGGCGAGTACCTTTGTCGTGTTGTCAGCTCCACTGGAGTCGCTGAATCTCGTGCCACCCTCGGCGTAACACGTTAGTATCAGAATCAAAATTAAATTCACAATCAAGAATTTGATTGATGATCACTGAAGAATCTCTGCTGAATCAATAATCAAAGCAAAGATTGAAGAATCTCTGTTGAATCAATAATCAAAGCGAAGATTGAAGAATCTCTGCTGAATTATTAATCAAAGCGAAGATTAAAGAATCTCTGTTGAATCATTAATCAAAACAAAGATTGAAAACTCTCTACTGAATCAATAATCATTAATCAAGGCGAACATTGAAGAATCTTCGCCTTGATTAATGATTCAGCAGAGATTATTCTTCAATGATGGATTTTTAATCTTCTTCTTGGAGAAAAAATAAAAGGAATTCCTTTTTTTCATCAGCCCGCGCCGCAATTGAACAGACAAGTCAACATCCCGACAGTCTTCGTTATATTCAACAACTTGAGGATTACAGCAAGTACCAAAGACAGGAGAGCGTTGAGGAGTCATCTTCACAGCGACCAGTCTTCATCCGTCCACTCCAGGATCTCGGTGAACTTCAGGAGGGACGCAATGCTCATTTCGAAGCGCAGCTAACTCCTGTAAGTGATCCAACGATGAAAGTGGAGTGGTACAAGGATGGAAGACCCATTACAGCTAGTAAGTCTTGATTGTATTTTTCCTCTTTAAAAAAAAATAATAATTTTCGGATCTAATCATAATCACAATTATTTTTCATCAGGTTCTAGAATCACAACCATCTTCAATTTCGGTTACGTCTCACTGAATATTTTGCACCTACGAGCTGAAGATGCTGGTTCTTACACAGTTCGAGCTGTTAATCGCTTGGGAGAGGCCATCAGCTCTGCGAATCTCCGTGTCTTTGGTGAGAAATTTTGTTGGTAAATTAATTTTTTATTTTTTGATTGTTGATCAATTTTCTGATTCGACTATTCAACTTGCAGCACGTACGAGCGTGACGACTGATTTGGGAATTCCTGAACAGCAGAAATATATCGAAGCTGCCGAGGAGTTGGAGGCTTATCAACACGCCATGCAACAGAAATATGTTCAACATCAACCGGAACCAACGAGCCCACCGGTATTTAAGACTCCTATCAAGGATCAAAATAATATTCGCGAAGGAGGTTTTGCTCACTTCGAAGCAAGACTCGAGCCAGTTGGTGACTCCGACCTGCGAGTCGAGTGGCTCAAGGATGGACGTCCAGTTGAAGCTAGTATGTTGATCAAGTTCCAAAATTAATGTCCCTCCAAAAATTTTTTTTCTTCCTTCAAAGTTTTTCCTTTGACCAATTCTGGAGATTATTAAAATTGATCAAAGATCTCTGAAGAATTGATCAAAGATCCCTTGGCAATCCTTTCCAGTTCGATCAAAAATAATTTCTAAGAATCATTTCAAGTTGGAAACCCAAGTTTTCAAAACATTTATTCAGATCATCATAATGATCAACAATTTTTTTTCACAGGCTCAAGAATCACAAGTTTCTTCAACTTTGGATACGTTGCTTTGACAATAAAGTCGGTGACGATTTACGATGTCGGAGTGTACACGTGCCGTGCCTACAACAGGGTTGGCGAAGCGCACACAACAGCCCAACTGAGTGTGATCAGTAAAAATGACATCATCTATGACAGTCAACATCCAATGGGATTACAAAAGATTCAAAGTCTCGAGGATTCTAGTCGTTATACACGTCGTGTACAGGAGGAGACACAAATATCTCAAGCTCCCCGTTTCCTGGGACCACTAAAAGGAACAAATAAAATTGTCGAGGGCCAAAGAGCCCATTTCGAGGCTCGCGTCGAGCCGCAAAGTGATCTATCAATGAAAATCGAGTGGTACCACAATGGCAAGCCAATCACCGCTGCCAATAGAATTCAAACATATCATGATTTCGGCTACGTTGCCATTGACATTCTTCAGGTGCGTTCCGAGGACGCTGGAACTTATACAGTTGTCGCGAGAAACTCTCTGGGTGAAGCTCAATTGTCAGCTACAATGATGGTCGAAAGTGAGTATTGTTTCTAAACTATTCAATAATAATTCATGGTGAACTGATTATTTAAACATTGATGATCGTTCGATTGTTTTGATGATTAAAAAATCAACAAAGAATCATCGTCATTTGTTCATTTGATGATTATTTGTTCACCACTTGAAGATTTTTATAACCAATTGTTTATTCGATGATCCTCTGTTCATCATTTGATAATTTTGATAAATATTTGTTCATTTAATGTTTATTTGTTCACCACATGATCATTCGATGACTATTTGTTGATAATATGATCATCACCTCATTTGACGATCAACATTGATCACCTGATTCATTTTACAGCCCGTTCGAATATCGACACCAGCAGCATGCATCACGGAGCCTACGAGAAGACCCAGAAGTTCGAAGATTCAAAATTCGTTGAACCGCACTATCACATCGAGGAGATATCAAAATCAAAACCAATATTCGTCCAACCACTGAATGATCCAAAGCCAGTGAGTGAGGGAAAGAACATCCATCTTGAATGTCGTTTGGAACCAATGGGTGATCCAACAATGCGAGTCGAATGGTTCCAAAATGGAAGACCAGTGACTGTTGGTTCACGATTCAGAACCTATTACGATTTCGGTTTCGTTGCTCTCGACATTATTCACGCGAGTGTTCTCGATTCAGGTGAATACACAGTACGTGCAACCAATCATCTCGGCACAGCTCATACATCAGCCTGCGTACGTGTTATTGGTAAATCCGACATTCTCACCGATTCACAAAATGAACATTCACTGGAGCAAATACAAATGCTGGAGGATTCATCGAAATACAGAAGACAACAGCACGAGGATGTGACTGTAATGCAACCGCCACAATTCACGAGAGCATTGCACAATATCGAGACTGTTGAACTGACAAATGTTCATCTTGAATGTCGA
Source organism: Leptopilina syphax (assembly GCA_032872505.1). Classification (NCBI taxonomy): domain Eukaryota; kingdom Metazoa; phylum Arthropoda; class Insecta; order Hymenoptera; family Figitidae; genus Leptopilina; species Leptopilina syphax. The sequence continues at coordinate 42,579,268 of CM065469.1, forward strand.
TTGCAACCAGTTGGCGATGCAACAATGAGAGTCGATTGGTTCGTCAATGGACGACCAGTCATGACTGGTCATCGCTTTAGACCGTCCTATGAATTTGACTATGTTGCTCTCGATATTCTTGGTGTTTATCCAGAAGATTCTGGTGTCTACACTTGTCAGGCGAGCAATCAACTTGGCGAAACTGTCACCTCATGCTCGGTTCGTGTTCATGCCAAGAAAGATCTTCTCCTAGAGTCACAGCATCCGGAAGGACTCGAGAGAATTCAGTATTTGGAGGATGCGTCCAGATACAAGAGAAATGAACTCGTCGACGAGGTCGTCAATGTCAAACCCAAATTCATCACCAAGCCAAAGAATCAAGAAAATCTCCGCGAGGGACAACATGCTCATTTTGAATGTAAATTGGAACCAGTCACCGATTCTAATCTTAAAGTAGAGTGGTTTAAAAATGGACGTCCAGTTACTATAGGTGGGTACCAATATTTCCTTTCTGGAAACTGAATCATCAAAGTTTGATCATAAGTTTCATAAGTTTGATTATCAAAAGTTTGATCATCATCATCATCATCAATATTTTGATCAATTTTCTTTTCCTTTCAGGACACCGTTTCCGTCCCATTCATGACTTTGGCTACGTGGCTCTGGACGTGATTGATCTGATCGCAGAGGACAGTGGAACCTACACGTGTCGAGCTGTGAATCTTGTTGGAAGTGATGAAGTTAATTGCGTGCTGAGTTGCAGATCAACAGCTCAAATTTTGACCAACACACAAAATGAAATGGGACTCGAGCAGATTCACTATTTGGAGGATCGATCAAAGTACCAACGTCGGGAAGATGTTGAGGAAACAACGACTCAAGCTCCGATCTTCACGACATCTCTGAATGACGTTGAGATCAAGGAGGGACAACGAGCACACTTCGAGTGTCGATTGATTCCAGTCTCTGATGCCACCATGAAAGTGGAATGGTTGCACAACAATACACCAGTTAAGGCTGGTTCCAGATTCATTGAGACCAATAGTTTTGGATTCGTTGCTCTGGATATTATGTACGCTTATCCGGAAGATGCTGGAACTTACACTTGCCGAGCCAGGAATGCGATTGGCGAGGCTATGACGTCAGCGACCGCAAATGTGCACTGTAAGTTTGATCAGGAATACTTTTGGTTCATTTTTGGATCGTTGATCATCTGATCAGTATTTGATTATATTTTTCTTTAATCAAATCTTTTGATCAGTACAAAATTATTCCTTGATCAGTACGATCAGTATGAAATAATCTTTCGATCATCAAAACTTAATTTACTCTTTCTAGCTAAAAAATCGATCTACATGGAGACGCAAAACGAAAACGCGCTTCAGCGACTGCGTCACTTGGAAGACACTTCCCGGTACCAGCGAAAAGCAGTGCAGGAGGAAATTATCTCGCAAGCACCAATCTTTACCATGCCAATTAAGGATCTTCGAGTTGCTGAAAATCAAGCGGCTCACTTCGAGGCTCGTGTGATTCCTGTCGGTGACTCTAAACTCAAAGTCGAATGGTTGCGTAACGGAGTTCCCATCCTAGCTTGTAAGTTTGAATCCAAAAGTTTGTTCATTGATGATCATTAATCATTTCGTTTAAATTTTGATCTTCGGTCTGATTTTCTTTCTCACAGCAAACCGAATAACAACAATGCACGACTTTGGATATGTTGCTCTGAACATGAAGTATGTAACACCTGAAGATGCTGGTACTTACATTTGTCGAGCTGTCAATGATCTTGGAGAAGCTGTTACATCAGCAACAATGTTTGTCCAATGTAAGTCATTGTTTTTGAATTTGATTTTTGTTCTGATAACCATGATCCATTTGGTAACAAGTATAACACTTTTTTGATCTGATTGATCACTGATGGAAAATTTTATTTGTCTACAGCAAAAGCAGCTCTGCAATTTGAGTCCCAGCACGAAGGAAGCTTATCGAAACTTCAAGCTTTGGAGGACACCAGCAAATATCAGCGTCGTGAAGAGGAGGAAGTGGTAGTTAAGGAAAAACCAACCTTCACTGTTCAATTGAACGGACCTAAGAATCTAGTTGAGGGTCAAAGTGCACACTACGAGTGTCGCATTGAACCTTATCCTGATTCAAACATGAAGGTCGAGTGGTTCCATAACGGAAAACCCCTCTCCACTGGACACAGATATCGAACAGCGTGTGATTTTGGTTTCGCTGCTTTGGATGTTCTCTCAGTGTATGCTGAAGATTCTGGCACTTACACTTGTAAAGCAACCAACAAATTGGGCACTGCTTCCAGTTCAATTGAACTTGACGTTAAGTGTAAGTATCCATACAATCTTGATCTTATCACAAAATTTTTCATCACATTTAGAAAAAATTTTCTACAAAATGGAAGGTTCTGGTTTTTTTCGTTTTTGGAAAATTTGCTAAAATTTTACAATCTGTTTGGAATGATTAGCTAAAGCTTCCATCATCCGTGAAACTCAACACGAGGGAGCTTTGAAGAAGATCCAGTACTTGGAGGATGATTCTCGTTACAAGAAGGCTGATCAGGAAGATGTGGTTATCGCTGAGAAGCCCAAATTTGGAAGACCTTTGAAGAACATTGAACATCTTCCAGAAGGAAAGAGCGCCCATTTGGAGGCAACTTTGACTCCAGTCAATGATCCCACAATGATTGTTGAATGGTTCAGAGATGGTAGACCAATTCCTCAGGGTCATAAATTCAAAACCACTTACGATTTTGGTTTTGTTGCTCTTGATATTCTCTATGCTTATCCAGAAGATTCTGGTACCTACATGTGCAAGGCTAGGAACGCTGCAGGTGAAGCTGTCACAACTTGTGTCATCTCTGTTGATTGTAAGTTCAATTATAAATCACCAGTAAATCAATTGATAATTATGAATAATGATTATTGTCAACTAAAAATTGTTGGTAAAAAATTAAATCTTCATTTTTCAACAGCCAAACAAGGTCTGTGCCTTGACACATTGGACGCTCAACGACTCCAAAAGATCCGAGAATTGGAAACTGTTGAAGTGAAACAGGAAGTCGAGAAGGAAGTGGTTCATCAGAAGCCAGTCTTCCTGACTCCGTTAAATAATCTTGATCTCAGGGAAGGTGAACATGCTCATCTGGAATGTCGAGTTGAGCCAATCAACGATGCGAACTTGAAGATCGAATGGTACTTATTCTTGATTTTTGATCACCGAATTTTCGAATCCAGTTAGATTGTCTCATCAAATCTTATAATCTCATTGAGTCGTATGATCTGATCAGAGGATCTCATCAGATCTTGTCATTTCATCAAACCGTTTGATCTGATCAGAGAATCTCATCAGATCTTCTGATTTCATCAAATCATTTGATCTGATCAGATGATCTCGTCAGATCTTACGATCTTATCAAATCATCTGATCTACTCAGAGGATCTCATCACACATAAACAAAATTTCCAGGTTCGTGAATGGTGTGGCAGTAAAGACAGGACATCGTTTCCGTTCTACTCACGATTTTGGTTACGTAGCTCTGGATATTCTCTATGCCTATTCTGAAGATTCTGGAACATACATGTGCAAGGCTACAAATCTTGCAGGCGAAGCTGTTAATACTTGCACTATTAAAGTAGGATGTAAGTAGACCTCCTACTATATTAAATTTTTCAAAATCATTCCCCTTTTTTCATTTTAATTTGATTATCAGTTGATTCATTGATTAAGGAATCCAACTGATTTCGATTGATAAATTGATAAATGAATTAACTGATTCCGATTGATTCATTGATTAATGGATTCATTGATCATTTAACTCACTGATTCCAACTGATTCATGAAAAAACGTAAAAACTTATTATGACAGACTGGTGCAACTGTCAGCGTGTCCCAAGTGCCGAAAGAGAATGTCCCTATATTGCGAAACGTGAGGATCATTTCGCGGAAATTATTGTTAAATATCACGCAAGAGAAACAATAATGATCTTACATACTGAAATGCCTTGTCAATCAGCATAAATGTGAAAAAAATTTAAATAGTGGATCTGGATCGATAGTTGTCGAATAAAGAGGATTTTCAATTCTCAATCAATCACTTTTTTATCAATCAATGTACGCCATCACCTTTAATTTTCTTTTCTTGGATCAAAAAAAAATTTCTCTTCTTCAATAATGGTACCAAACATCCAGTCTTTAATTCACTTTGTCCCTTGTTGATTCCCATCATCATTAGGAGAAAGAAAAACAGTGCTGATAATGATGATGGAATATTTTTATTTTCTCTCTAGCTCGACATGGAATTCTTTTGGATACACAACATCCTGATGGTCTCGAGAAGATCCGAGAATTAGAGGCTCAAGGTCATCCAGCTCGATTGGAAGTTGATGAACCACCAGTGACACCTCCGAGATTTGTCACTCAACTTAGGGTATTAATACTGCTTGAATTTTTTTTCTGTTCCCTTTCTTGGTTTATTTTTATTTTCCCTTAAATGATCCAATGATCATTCAATTTTCCATTTTTCCTTCCTCGAATTTTTGATTTTGCTTAGAATGAACTAGATTTTCTGATGATAATTTAACGATCGTTTGATTTTTAGGGCACAACTGAAATTTACGAAGGGCAAACGGCTCACTTTGAATGTCAAGTGGAACCACTTCATGACGCGAACTTGAGAATTGAATTCTTCCACAATGGAAAACCTCTTCCATCAGCATCGCGCTTCCACGTAACGTTCGATTTTGGTTACGTGGCTCTTGACATTGGTCACGCTGTTCCAGAAGACGCGGGACAATATTCAGTGCGAGCTATCAATAATCTTGGGCAATGCGTTTCATCAATCGAGCTCAAGGTCATTCCACGTGAAAATATTATTCTTGATTCCCAACGTCCCGAAGGACTGGACAAGATTCGCGAACTGGAATCACAACAACCTTGGAAGAGACCCGATGTCTCTGAACCACAAACCAGACAACGCCCAGTATTTACTCAACCACTGCAGAATATTGACGCAATTCCAGAAGGTCAAACAGCACACTTTGAATGTCGCCTGATTCCGGTTGGTGATCCAACACTCAAGGTCGAATGGTTCAGAAATGAAACTCCCCTTGAGACCAGCTCTAGAATTTCCAAGGTTCATGACTTTGGATTCGTATCTCTGGACATTTCGCACGTTCGCGATAACGATGAAGGAGTTTACATGTGTCGTGCTTCGAATGCGCTAGGCGAAGCTGTAACAACTGCTTCAATGAGAATTCAAACCAAATCGAATATACAATTGGAGAGTCATCATCCGGAGGCTCAGCAGAAGATCGCTCAATTGGAAGCCGACAAGGGACCAACTCGTCCTGATGAGCAGGAGAGAACCTTCGATAAACCGATTTTCACCCAATTGTTGACTGGACCAACCGAATTGTGGGAGGGTCAAATCGCCCACTACGAGTGTCGGGTTGTTCCTGTTGGTGATGCAAGTCTACGCTTCGAGTGGTACGTGAATGGTGTCGAACTCAAGATGGGCTCACGTTTCCACGTTAGTCACGATTTTGGATTCATTACCTTGAATATTATGAAAGTTATTCCCGAAGATTCCGGTGTTTACTCCTGCAAGGCTATCAATAAAGCAGGTGAGGCTGTATCATCAATTTCCCTAAAGGTCAAGGCTCGTTCAGCAATATCCGGTGAGTCGATCCAACCGGACGCCTGGCAGAAGATTCAATTGAAGGAAGCGGAAATGAACAAAGTTCCCGAAATGTTTGTTGATACTACACCTCAACAAGCTCCTGTCTTCACCACTCATCTCAAGAGTTACGACAAACTGCAAGAGGGTCAACACGTCTACCTCGAGGCTCAGGTTGAACCAAGAGCGGATCCTAATCTCCGAACCGAGTGGTTCAAGAACGGAGTTGCCCTCCAAACAGGAACGAGATTACGAAGTACGTTCGATTTCGGTCTCGTTACCCTATCAATCAACAGTCTGAGACCAGACGACTCGGCAATTTATACCTGCAAGGCTGTGAATCTACTAGGAGAAGCTGTTTCCACCTGCAGTCTGAAGATCGGCGACAAACACTGGCTGATGGGAGACACATTACATCCGGACGCTCTTCCGAAAATCGACGCCCTAGAACAACCCCAAGTAACAACCAAAGAAGAAGTCGAACCTACTTATGAAGAACCGGTCTTCATTTCTCATCTGAACAATGTTGAATGCATCGAGGGCGAAAATGTCCACTTTGAGTGCAACGTCGAACCGTCCAAGGATCCCACGATGAAAATCGAATGGTTCCTGAATGGCAAACCTCTACCAACCGGCGCAAGATACAAGTCAACCTACGATTTCGGATACGTTGCTTTGGATCTCAATCATGCTTACGAAGAGGATTCGGGACTGATTACAGTGAAGGCTACCAACTCTAAAGGAACGGCACAAACAACCGGAACACTCAAGTGCACCAGCAAGCAAAGTATCTACCTACAGACCCAGCATCCACAGGGTGAAGCCGGTCTAGAAAAAGTGAAAGAGGTTGATGACGCCTATGCATCTAAACTCCAAAGACCGGACGATGGACCAGAACACCAATACCCCAAACCCGTTTGGATTGTTCCACTTCAACCGGAATTCAAACTCGGCGAGTCCGAACCTCTTCATCTCGAGGGACAAGTGGAACCGAAAGATGATCCTAATCTCAAGATCGAATGGTACTTGAATGGCAAGGTACTGGAGCATGGCTCAAGATTCAAAATGACGAGTGACTTTGGATTCGTCACCCTCGATCTCACTGATGCTTATGATCGGGATTCTGGAATCTACACCTGTAAGGCATTCAACAAAGCTGGTGAGGCATTCACATCAACTACAATCTACTGCTCGACGAAGGAGAACGTAATCGAGAGATCACAACATCCGAAGGGAAAGGAAGGCTTGGAAGCCATCCAAGATTTGGAAGAATCACTGAAACGAGAGGCAGCTGCCGCTCAAGAGAGTGATGAAGGTCATCCACCAGTATTTACTTCACAATTCGAAAATCTGAGCAACCTATCCGAAGGAGAGATAGCACACTTCGAAGCTTCTCTCACTCCGACCGGTGATCAAACAATGGTTGTTGAATGGTTCTACAATGGTAAACCCCTAGAAGCCAGTCATAGAACAAGAACAGTCTATGCTTTCGGAATGGTTGTTCTCGAAGTACTAGGAACAAAGATCGAAGACTCCGGAACGTATTCTTGCAAAGCGACAAACAAATGGGGTCAGGCTGAGATCAGCGTGAATCTTGAATGTGTCGACAAGTCGAAGGGACAGAAACCAAAATTCACGACCCACATTCAATCATTGGAGGGTCTTAAGGATGGACAATCGGCTCACTTTGAATGCACACTGATACCTGTTGGTGATCCGAACATGAAGGTTGAATGGTTCCATAATGGACAACCCCTGCGTCATTCATCTCGCTTCAAGATGGTGTCAGATTTTGGCTTTGTGGTCATGGACATTGCTGGTGTTATGTCCCACGATTCTGGGGAATATGTCTGCAAAGCAAGCAATAAATTTGGTGAAGACTTCACCAAAGCGACAATCAAGTGCTTCGGCAAAGGTGGAGTCTACTCAGACTCCCTTCAGCCGGATTCTTTGGCTCGAATTCGTGAACTCGAGAGCTTTAGCGGTGATCAACAGACATCTCAAGCACCAGTTGTTGCCGAACCACCGAAATTCATCACCCAAATTTCTGATATCACGAAATTAGTCGAAGGCCAATCTGCGCACTTTGAAGCGAGACTGACTCCAATCACTGATCCGGATCTCAAGGTAGAGTGGTATTACAATGGCAAGAAATTACCCCATGGTCATCGTTACAGAACATTCCACGATTTTGGAATTGTTATTCTCGATATTTTGTACTGTTACGAGGAGAATTCTGGTGTTTACGAATGCAGAGCGGTGAATAAATACGGAGAGGATACAACAAAAGCGACTTTGAGATGCCTATCTAAGGCGAATCTCATTTTGGAATCACAATTGCCAAAGGGAATGGAAGGCGGTTTGGAGAAGATACAAACTTTGGAGGATTCGATGGTTCGCACGAAAGATGACAGATCAGTGGAAACAACAGGAAAGGCGCCAATGTTCACTGTTCCCTTGAGCAATCTCGACGGTCTTCGTGAGGGTGAAAGCTCACACTTTGAAGCGCGTCTAATTCCAACCGATGATCCAAAACTAAAAGTCGAATGGTTCTGGAATGGCAAACCTCTTCGCACTGGTTCACGATTCCGCACCTTCTGTGACTTTGGTTTCGTTATTCTGGAAATATCACCAATCTATCCAGAAGACTCTGGTGAATACAGTTGCAGGGCATCGAACGATTATGGCGAAGCTGTCACAACATGCTCAATGAAGTGCACCGGCAAGAGGAACATCATTCTCGAATCACAACTACCAAAGGGAATGGAGGGAACAATCGACAAGATCGCCGAACTTGAAGGTCTTGGCAATGAACCCGGTCAACCTAGTCCCGATGATGATACTGGCAAACCACCCGAATTCATCACCACTCCATCAGATTTGACCCTATCAGAAAATTCCCTAGCTCACTTTGAATGTCGCCTTCAACCTGTCAATGACTCCAGTATGCGAGTCGAATGGTTCCACAATGGAAAAGCATTGCTAGCCGGTTCTAGAGTGAAGACAATTCATGACTTTGGATTTGTCATTCTTGAAGTTGCTAATTGCTATCAACGAGATTCTGGTTTGTACACCTGTAAGGCTACCAATAAACACGGTGAGGCGACAGTCTCCTGTAAATTGCAAGTTCGCGGTCGTCAAGGAATCATCCTTGAACCCCAACTTCCGAATAATTTCAAAACTGGAACGGAGAGTATTCAAAAACTGGAGGAAGCTTTGTATAAGAAGGATGAAATTCTATCTGAAGAGGAGGCACCAAATCCACCTAGATTCACGGTCGAATTGAAGGACATTGAGGTAGAGGAAGCTGGACCCAGTCACTTTGACTGTCGTGTTGAGCCTTCGAATGATTCAACAATGCGCATCGATTGGTTCCACAATGGTCGTCCATTTGCCACCGGATCGCGAGTTCACCAGATCAACGATTTTGGTTTTATCTCTCTGGACTTGTCCTACACCTACGCTAGAGATAGTGGAGAGTACGTTTGCAGAGCTACCAACAAATGGGGATCAGCAACCACCAAAGCTACTGTCACTTGTAAATGTAAGATTTTTAATTCTTTACTTACACCCATTGTATTTATGTTCATTGTATTTATTTCCATTGTATTTATGTCCATTAACAACGGATTTTTGTTCATTTAGCCAAGAAAGCTATTGACTTTGAGTCTCAACTACCAAGTGGAATGAGTGGGGAAAAACTGAAGGAATTGGAACGTGGACCAGTCACCGAAGCTCCACCTCCGGAACCACCACGACAACCACCACGATTCATCACTCAAATCCAATCAGCAACAGTCGAGGAATCCGAATCGGTCCGTTTCGAATGTCGCGTCGAACCGAAAGATGATCCAAATCTTCGTATCGAGTGGTACCGGAATGGAAAACTCATTCCAGCTGGTCACAGATACCGAACAGCTTATGACATGGGCTTCGTCTCAATGGACGTTCTTTACGTTTATGCCGAAGATTCCGGCGAGTATGTGTGCAAGGCAATCAACGATCTTGGAGAAGATACCACCAGAGCTTCTGTTTCTTGCAAACGTAAGTTTTCTAATCAACGATATTTGATAATTTTATCAATTTTATTTTATCAATTCATCAAAATTTTATCAATCAATTTTACGTAAGACAATTAACCATAACTTATTTGTGATCAACATAATTGTTTCTGCTTGTAGAGTTGCCAAACATCATTCTGCAGAATCAAGTACCAAAGGGAATGAAGAAATCAGAAGCCCTGATGCAAATGGAAGCGACAATCAAGAAGTACACCTCTGAGGTTCATCTAACGGAGGATGATCTTTACGATGCTGATAAGAAGCAACCGCCACGATTCGTCACTCAGATTGAAAATCAAACAGAACTTGTCGAGATGAACAATACTAAATTTGAATGTCAGCTTGCTCCGGTTGGCGATCCAAACATGAAGGTCGAATGGTTCTTCAATGGTAAACCATTGCCACACAAGAACAGATTTACTCCAATTTATGATTTCGGCTACGTTGCCATGAACTTCGGTTGGGTCTATCCTGAAGACAGTGGTGAATATCTCTGTCGAGCGACAAATCTTTATGGAATGGATGAAACAAGAGCAGTCATCAAGACAGCCGGCAAGCCTGGAATCATCTACGAATCACAATTACCAAAGGGAATGAAGAGTATCGAAAAGATCCGCGAAATGGAAGCTGCCTGGCAAGTGTAAGTATTCCTCTATTTTTGAATCCCTTCCGTTTAAATAGAAGAATTGTATCAATTCAATCGAGACAATCAAGAACTCAATCAATTCAATCAAGAATTCAGCATCCTGGTAACTAGAAAGTATAAATCTGTAATCGATGATAATTGTAGTGTACCAGAAGAAGAGGGCGAGGAGGAGAAAGTAAAAGCACCTCCAGCATTTGTCAGCAAGCCGGAACCGTACGTCGTTGAAGAAGGCGATTGGTCCAGGTTCTGTTGTCGTGTCACCGGTCATCCTAAACCCCGTGTCATGTGGTTGATCAATGGTCACACCGTTGTTAACGTAATTTGATGAAATTTTATCCTCTTAATGTATCTGTTTTTAAAAAATATTCTCTAATAATGATTTTTTGATTTATTCTGATCAGGGTTCGCGATACAAATTAACATACGATGGAATGTATCATCTCGATATACCGAAAACCAGGCAATATGACAATGGAAAAATTGAAGTAATTGCTAGAAGTTCGGTTGGTGAAGCACGAACAGAAACCACTCTTACAGTGAAGCCGCGCAGTGACGATTATCGTGGAGTTCTCAAAAACTCTCCAAGACGTAAGTTCCAGAAAACTGTCAAAGTTTTCGTTAAATCACTATCAGGATGTGTATTTTCATTCCGCATGAAGATTCTGATTTACGGCAATCAGTTGAAAGAGTGTCAAATCTGGGATTTTATTTCCTTGATGTTGATGATTCCTTAATTGGGGAATTCTGTGATGATCGTAGTGATTCCTGATCATAAAGAATTGACAAGATCTTATCAACTCTTAATCATGAATTACTGTGATGATCCTATAATTCCTAATCAAGGAAAATTACGCATAACTCCAAGAATCAATCAAGAAATAAAATCTACACAATTAATACCAAAAAAATACACATCCTGGTACCAAAAAAAACTACAATAAATTTTTTTCAAACTTAAATATTTTCAATTCAACTCAATCGTAAAATCAAAAATAAGAAAAACAATGGTACAATCACATTGGCACACGAGCTACTTGAATTTTATGATTCGAAATCATTTTCTCAACATACAAAAAACGATGCGACACGTACAATTCTATTCGAGCACAAAATACTCAAAAATCACTTCCACGCAACTAAATAATCCCAAAGAGAAGTAAAAAAAATATCAAAAACGACATCCAAAATCCTTGTTCCTTGATTTTTCTTATAAATCCCAATCCGTTAGCTTCTTCCGACGCTCAATGCACTGCAGCAATTGGAATTGAAAATTTGGCCGATGAATATCGAGAAATTGACAATACGCATACCTCGAGGAAATGTTCGCTTCAGGTATAGTTAATGTATAATCATCATCACAATATAAGTATTTGTATTTCACCATGTTTATTAATTTTTTGGTAATTATTCTACGTTCAATTCAGCCCCGTTTGATAAAATAAAATGTCAATTTTAAAAATCCTATTATTTTTCTCTAGTGTCTCTGTTCTAAATAATTTTAATTATTTTATCATCTCTCGTTCAAATTGATATTTTGAAATCGTAATTTCAATTTAACAAAAAAATTGATCCTAGGATTTTACAGAATCGTAATTTCAATTTGAACTAGAGATTCAAGCCCCTTGATTATTTCGCTGGGCTGGACCATTTTAAGACAATGGAATTCTTTCTAAAATTATCTCTTAAGAAACATTTTTTTATTTTTTTTATATTTTTGAAAAAATTTCTTTATAACTTTTTATCAAATATCAAACTGAGAAAGAATATTTCTCATCATCAAAATGGTAAAATCCTCTCTCCGGAAATCCCGCTTTTCCCCTCAAAAAAAAAGAATTTATTTCTAAAAGTGATTGAGGAGCCGAATTATGTGTTTACTGTTGCATCACGAATGTTGTGTCGTAATAATCCTTCGTGAAACTGAATTATAATATCTATATGTACTAGAAATGTCAATACTATTGAGCATGCAAAAAATGTTTGTTTAATTATTTTCAATAATTACAATTCTTTTCAATTACTAAGAAAAGCCAATAATTTTCTCCAGCTTGGTACGATTATGAACTCACTCAATATCAAGCCGAACGTCAGGATACAGAACTCGAAAAAGTTTTTGATGAACGTCAACAGAGTGTATCTCAGGGTGTTTCAATTGCTACCGAACATCTAGCACCAAAAGTATTCAAAGAGCCTGACACCGATTGGCAAAAGTCGGTGAAAACCAAGAAAAATGAGGATTACTACAATAAATTGATGACACTCGAGGAGGATCAAGTACTCAAGGAACAAAGACTACGTGAGCAATCACATCAATACGCTGTTCCCGGTGAGAAAATTGTCAGCAATTCAATGGCTAAGGGAATGGCTCAAAAGTATCAAGAAAACTTGTAAGTAGACTGATAAGAACAAAAAGATTTAATAGCTTTTTATAACCATTAGATTAAAAAGTAAAAAAATGACGATCAGCAGAATTTGCTAATGATTATCTTCTTTTTCCTCAACAGGGAAGAACAACCCCAAGAGCCAGTTCAGCCACCTCCGAAAATTGTCAAGAAACCATTCACCACTCAAGTGGATATTGACACCGAGCGTGTGAAAGGCTCCGGTAAGTATCCACCAGATCCATCTGAATCAACAGTTCATGGACGTGAGGTGCACGTAGCAAAGCAAAAACAAACGCAGAAGGAAACAAAAGGAGACGTTGAGATTACAAGAAAAATCACCGCCACCGAGACAACGGAAATGGAGCACAAGGCCAAAACACAGGAACGTGTTGTTCAAGGTCAAGTGAAACCGTCAACACCACCGGTGTTCACGAAAAAAATTCAACCATGCCGTGCCTTTGAGCAGGAACAAGCTAAATTCGAGGTTGAATTCGATGGCGATCCATTGCCCACGATCAAATGGTACAGGGAAGATTTTCCAATTACAAACTCCTCTGATCTGCAGATCTATACGTTCAGTACAAAATCAGTATTGATTGTTCGACAAGTGTTTATGGAAGATTCGGGTGTATTTTCGGTTATTGCTGAGAATCGTGGAGGAAAAGCTAAATGCAGCGCTAATCTTGTTGTTGAAGAGAGGAGACGTCAACCTGGCAGAGGGGGAAAGGTTCCACCTAGTTTTCTCTCGACTATTCAAAGTACAACTGTCAATGCTGGTCAATTGGCGAGATTCGATGCCAAGGTCACTGGAACGAAACCACTCGACGTCTATTGGCTCAAGGTTAGTAGAAAATCTATCTGCTCGCTTCATCAGACAATCAATCCTTTTGATAAATTTCTGGTATTAATTGCTTCCTTTGCTTGTTGATTGTTACAGAATGGAAAGAAGATCGTTGCTGACATTCGATACAAGACCTTGGAGGAAGATAACACCTATACTCTACTGATTCTCGAGAGTGTACCAGAAGACACTGGAAAATACGAATGTGTTGCTCTAAATAGTGCTGGAGAAGCACGTTGCGATGCTGAGTGCACAGTTCGTGGTCCACAATCACCGGCGAAATCAGCGAAACCATCAACTCCTGGAGCTGAAAAAGCTCCAAGTGTGACTGAACCACTTAAGGATCAGACCATCAAGGAGGGAACGTCTGTTGCCTTCTCATGTCGAATCTCTGGAAAACCAACTCCTACAATTCAGTGGAAGAAGGGAGACAAGGTGAGAGAATCATAAATCATCTTCTCTTAGTTTCATCTTAATTAATTTTAATTAAGATCTTAATCTTAAATTTTAAAGATTAAGGATTCTGTAAATTACTGAATGGATTTTTTTTTCATTAAAGGTTATCAAGCCATCGAAATACTTCCAAATGCAAAAGGAGGTTGATCTTTGTACTTTAAGAATTTCCGAGGCATTCCCCGAGGATGAGGGAGTTTATAAATGCATTGCCAAAAATCCAGCGGGAGAAGTGACGACTTCCGCTAATCTTAGGGTACTCGGTAGGTGTCAATAATCGTTAATCCATTTAAGAGATTCTTTGAAAAATCACTTTAATCTGCAACTGTTCATTTGTCATCAATGATGATCAATAATCAATCAACAGTCAATTAATAAACTTTCTATTTATCATATTCCATAATATTTCTAATCATTGTCTACTTTAATATTATTCTTCCTACAAAATTATTGTTTCTCTCTACGAAATGAATAATTTCTTTGTTTTTTAATCTAGCTCCTGATACTGCTGACGTTTTACCAAAATTATCACCGCTCAAGGATCAAATTGTCCTTGAAGGTCAGCCCGCTCAATTTAAAACACAAGTTACTCCACCAAAAGTCAAACCCACCATTCAATGGTATCGTGAAGGTGCTCTCATACCACAGTCGCCGGATTTCCAGGTGAGAACATTGACTAATTGCCTTTTTTATTATCTCAACAATTAATTATAAAATGCCTAACAAAAACAAACATCACGTGAGGAAAAAAATGCTAATGAAAAAAAATTAAAATCAGAAAGAAGATAAAAAAATGTACTTAATTATCACGGAAATAATTTAAAATTGTAAAGAAAATAATCCCAAACAAAATTTCCAGGGAAGCTATCAATTAATTCTCTTTAATCATTTCCAATCATTATTTTCATTACTACTAGTATTATTATTAATATTATTATTTAGTAGTTGTTAATAATAGTATACTAAATAATATTAATAATATTTATATTATTGTTATCAATATTTATCAATATTATTTTACTTGTTATAATTATATTTATCACTATTATTATTTAATACTCTCGACGGTGTAAATTAACTCCCATTTTGGAGTAAATTTTTACTCTCTACTTCGGTTACTGTATACTCCCTACATTCTTTACAATATTAATAATTTTTTTTTTTTACTTTATTAATAATATTTAATTATTATTATTTTCATTTTCTACTCAAAAATTATTGTTAAAAATTAAAAATATTTTCAGAAAACTGCAAAAATTTCGTTTCGTAATTATTCCAGGGATTACAGTGATTTTTTCATGTAATATTACATTTCCTTCAATTTAATTAATTATCAACTCGAAAAAAATAATTATTCGTTAAATATAAACGAATCAGAATTTACAAATTATTCCTTTGATATATAATTATATTTTCCTTATAATATATACTTAATTATATTATATTTCGAAATATATTTACCTACTTACGAAATAAACTCGATAGGGAAAATGTTGTTTAACTCACCTGAAACAAAAAGAAAAGAAAATACTTAATATTAAAAATTTTATCAAAAAAATAAAAACAAAAAATCAGTTCTATTAAATAATTCTATTGAATTACTTTTGTTTTAAGATCCCATGAATTTTACAGTATCCGAATTAAATATCAGTAAAAATTAGTAAGATTTACTTCAGACTTGGTAAAATTTCCTCTAAAAATAGTAAAATTTATACTATTAAAAATTGTTATTTCCAGAATAATTTTTACTATTTCCGAAGAAAATTTCTTTATAAAAATTAGCAAAATTTACTTTAGATGTAGTCAAATCGATTCTGCATATAATAAAATTTAATAACAAATTGTACTGCGCTTGAAGAAAATTTGAATAAAATTTCTAAGTTTAAAAATTCTAAAAAATAATATAAAATAATTTTTAAGTTTTAGAAAAACATAAATTTTTTCCAAAGTTTGCAAAAGTAAAAATTTGATATAATTAAAAAATGATCCCTCTTACAAAAAAGGTAATTTTTGTACGTTTTTCTCTAAAAAAAAGATGAAAAGAGGACAATATGCATGATTTTAAGTTTTTTAGGAAATTTTATTAATTTAAGGGGATAAAAATGGATAAAAGGGTAAAAAAGAGATTAGAAAAATAAGGAGACTATGATCCTTATGATTTATTATTTAAATATTAATCGCAATATATAAAAATATAATTTATTCACTAGTAAAGTAGAAAATAAATAAAATATTTAAATAAAAATCTAAAAGTAAAAATTATAAATTAAAAAAAATATTGGATTTTTTTTGTCGCAGATGATTCATGAGGGAAACAATGCAGTATTGCTGATAGCGACGACCTACGAAGAAGACACTGGCACCTTCACCTGTCGTGCAACAACCTCCGCTGGCACTGTCGAAACATCAGCCAAGCTCATCGTCAAAAGTAAGAACTGAATTCCACTTAAACTCGCTAATTCAGTCTTGAAGCGTCAAAAAGAAAACGAAACCAAAATTGCTCTTGACAAACTTTTGTCCCAATATTGCCCATCCATTTAAAAATATTAAAAAAAAAACTCGGTAATAAAGTACGGGACTCATCAAGAGTTCTCCAAAAAAAACTTTTTTTCTCTTGCGGTAATAAGAATCGTTCCCGCATTATTTTAACAAAAAATCGCTAGTTTTAATCACAGTGAAACGAACCGGGCAGTTTTTTTCTACTAACATTGATATTAAAAAACAAAATCTAAAAAAAAAATTTTTTGATCGTGCAATATAGAGCTTAGTAAGGCAAAGTGTTTTTTTTAAAGAATCCCTGAGCGTCGTATATTTATTCAACGAAGGTAGTGCTAAATGATCTCTTTCCCTTTTTTTCTGATGACATTTAATTTTAGAAACCTCGTGAAATTCCAGTGAATTGTGTTTCAAAGTTACATTAAAATCATCAGCAAAAAAAAGTGTTTATTAATTACTCAATGCTGATTTCTCAGTAAATTCAATTTCATCAATAATGTGTTGAAATTCAAACGAAATATTGAAGGCTAAGAAAACGAGTTTCATAACGCAATAATCGAATTATAATGATAATTTGTTATTTGTTTGCGATCATGAGAAAAAAATCAATTGGGTGATTTTTTCAGCAGTATACATAATATATTATTATATATAATAATTATTATAATTATTAATATTATTATATAATTATTATAATTATTAATAGTATTATTATTAATAATTATAATACTTATTTGTTTTTTAATACATAAAATCGCATTTGTTTAATCGCTTCTGTTCTCATACTTCACTCTACTGTATAGTCACAATGACATTATTAAATCATCTAACGTTTTACTAATTATTTATTATTGTACAATGGAAAGTCTAATAAAAAGTATTGCAAATATACAAGTTTAGTTTGTTATCCGGTATATTTTTTAAACACTTATCGAAATTAGCGAACTTAGTATTTTTAAAGTGAAACAAATTTTTTGAAAATGCGACATCCATGTTGTAAGTTATTCACAAATTAGAAATAATTATTAAAACAGAAAAATTATAACAAATTGCAAAATTTTCTTAGAATTGTTTAACAATAAATAATATTCTACATTTCGGACTGCAGTTGCTACGAACGCAAAAAAAAAAAAATTGCTAAATGTTTGCTAAACAAATTTGTCAAAAGTAACAAATAATAATTACTATATTTATTGTAATTATTTCTATAGATATTATAACTATTTTTAGAATTACATTATAATTGTCATAAACAGAGTGTTTCTAAACTATCAAAACAGTTTATTAAAAAAAGATAAATGAAAAGTTATTGTAACATTCAGCAATTTTAGATTATCCACAAGATTGAACGTTGAAATGAACGAAATATTTTTTATTAAAAATATTTTTCATAATTTACTGATTATAATAAAAATTAAAGACTTTAATTTTACATTTAGAAACCTTAGAATTAATTTTCTTAAAAGTGAGGCAAAATAATTATAATAAAAATTTAATTTCAAGAAGAAATAAATAAATTTCGTTTATTTGAACGTTCAGATCAGAACCTTAGGATCATAATTTTAACGATATTTTTGTAATAGAAGGAAATAACTATTAATCAGATTTCAAGCGATATTTTTAATGAAAGAAAATGTTAATGAAATTCATTAAATTTTTTTATCGACGACGAAAATGATTTATCGAGGACTCAAGATATAAATCCAAATCAAGTTGTTGATCAGATGCAGTAAAATCAATTCCAAAAATTGATTCCTATTTTCTGCTATCAAAGACATGAGGAGAATGCAGTAAAATTATTTTTAAACACGTTGATTCTCTAAAAAAGTTGCGACCAATAAAATCAAGACTAATTTTGATCAACAGAAGACTGAACATTAAGATCTTATTTTATTTCTTTTATTTAGAATCGAATTTTGTTTTTCTCAAGAAAATCTGAGTTTCAACGTCTCCGGGTTAATTTATTCATTGAATTGTCGCACATAATTCAGACAGTGAAGAAATGTGTGAATATTTAAATTTTCTCCGTCCCTCATTCCAGTTTTCTTAATATATATACATATTATCTAAAATTGATAGTCACACGGAATACAAACAAAAATTCATGAATTTCAATGCGATCTTAAGCAGCTTGGATTCAAAAAAGAGCACACACAGGATGCTACAAAACGCTCGATGTGCCGTGTGCACTCAGCTAGACTTCTTATGCTATTTCTGCGTACGTGACGTGTATTACATTACGGGTCTATATTTGGCGCGGTAGGGATTTTACCCAGACCATCATCTTTTCCTGGGATCCCTTCTTTTTTAAAACTAATGACACTTAAGTATTTTTCTTTTTTTTCCCCCTATTATATATTCTTCCTGCACTTCCTTGATCAACAACTCGATTATTTTTCTTTCTTAAATTTCTATTGTTCAAAATCGTCGAGACTATTGTTTACAAAAAAAAAAATTTTTTAAAGAAAATCAAAATTTGTTGAAAAAAAGGAAAAAAAGTAAAGAAATATGAAAAATTACCATCACTTGGAAATTTAATTTCTTGCAATGTCTTTTTTATGTAATAAGAAAGGATAGAGATTTTAAAATTTGATTTTTTAAATTCGGTTTGATAATTTTAAACAACCAGAAAAGAATATTTTCAAAATTAAATAGTAAAAAATGCTAAATGATAAAAAATGATAAATAGAAAAATGCTAAATGATAAAAAAGTAAATAGTAAAAGATGCTAAATGATAAAATATGATAGATTGTAAAAAATGCTAAAGGCTAAATGATAAAAAGTAAAAAATGATAAATTGTAAAAAATGCTAAATGATAAAGACAATTTGGAAAATATTGAAAAAATATAAGTCGAATTTGATGAATATTGTCAATGATGAGAGATGCTAAATATAGCAAATACGAGAATGATTGATCTAGAGCAGAGGGACAAGTGCAAATTGGACATTTTTCACGGTCATGTCTTTGAATCGAGCAAAACAGTCAACCACCTGACTCAACCATCAGTGGAATTTAATGGAGAGAAAGAGTGTGCCAAGGTATCGTCCCTCAACGTCTCTGACACCAAAAAAAAAGAGGAGAAGTAGAAGAAGAAAACATCAGGCTGAATCAACATTGCAAATTTGAAGACCTCTTTTTCTCACCTTTAACCAACTTCTCGTTCACCTTTCTGAATAACGACGATCGCTATTTCAGCCAGCTCGCAGCAAACTCGATGATTCAGCGTGCCTGAAATATCATCCATCGTGTCAGCGTACTCTTGGAAACTCTCTGGGGTATTTCTGGTCATTGGGAAGCTCACGCTACTATTAAGTTGATTCGTCATCATCACACAAGAAGGCAACTCTCTCTTTCTCTCTTTTTTCTCCCTCGAGTATTTTATCATCAAAAAATATTTTAATAATTCGTTTATAGAAATAATCAAATATTTCATCAAAATATTTTTCTTTGGAATAAAAAAAATTATTTTTCTTTCAAAAATTTAGAAAATAATGTTGAAAATCTTTTTTTCGAAAAAATTAATAGAAAGAATCGAATAAAAAAGTTTCTTTTTCAAATAAAGATTTCAGTAAAAAGGAAAACTTGACTGTAATAAAAGTGGAGAAAAGAAAAATAGAGAATAGTGAAGAATAGTAATAATAAAAATAATAGCAGTATTAATAATTATAATTGCTGTAGTAAGACTAATTACTATAGTGATACTAATTACTACAGTAATACTAATTACTACAGTATCAACAATAATAATTTTCGTAATAAAACAACAATAGTTATTATAGTAAAAACAATAATAATCATTACAACAACAAAAATAAAAATTACAAAATCATAAATGTTAATTATACTATTGAATACAGTAAACAACAATAATAATTACAACTGTAGTACCAATAACCACAAACAATAAATAAAACTCCAAGAAATTATTTATTTGTATCGTTCATTTATTTTTCGAACTTACAGAGAATATTTACAGATTTTTGTTATAAAAATTAAAAAATAGTAATTACTTCATGTAAAAAATTAATTTAAGTAAAAAAAACACACAAAACAAACTGCGAAGATGCGATTGTCTGAAGGATGTGGAGATTGTGAAAAATTATATGTAGAACTCGCGTGCAAAAACAAGTTTTGAAACTCGTTACGCTTTGCCATCGTAGTCAAAAAAACAAAGAGCGTGTAGCGTTGCAGAATGTGTGCAACTAGCAGAAACTGGTTTCCGATAAGTCTCTTTCTTTCACTCATTTTTTTCGTATTTCTCCTTAAAAATCTTTCGAGAAAATTCCTCTTGAGAATTAAAATTCACGAGAGGTTTCAAAAAAAAAAAAATTTGATCGCATTTAAAATATATTTACACCACTTTCCATAACGGTTTCTCTTAAAACAAGATTACATTTATCCTGTTCAAAACCGGCCGCTTCTTGATCAAACGAGTGGAAAAGAATAACAACTCGAAAAATGCCAAATTTAAATAATTTTAAAAAAGAAGAAACTAAAAAGAAAAAAATGGAAAATAAAGAATGGAAAAAAAAGAATGGAAAGGAAATAAAAAAATGTAAAAGAGAAGTAAAGAATAGAAAACAAAATTAAAAAATACGAAATAAAAATGAAAAAACCAACAAAATAAATTTTCAAAAAATACAGAAAATATTTTACGAGTTTTAGAAAAACAAAAGAATTTAAAGTATTTTTGAATATTGTTAAAAAAACCATTGTTAAAAATAGAAGAAAAAGAAAAAAGATTCCGAAATAGCAAAGAAGAAAAAATATCCAACAGGAAATATTTCAAAAAAAGAATATAAAAGAAACTAATTTTGAAAGAACGATTATTGAAAATAGAACAGACAATTAAAAAGCGTGAATAGAAATGACAAAAATAACAAATTTTCTTTTCAAGATAATTATTTCCCTCTCGAAATAATTATCGAAAGAAATATTCCGGATCAGTTAAATACTGAAGAAATAATAAGAAATAATAAAAAATATTAAAAAATACTATTTAGAAACAATATTAAAAAAATAATATTTAGAAACAACAGTAACAAAATAATATCAATAAACAAAAATAAAAAAATAATGTCAGTTGACAAAATTAAAAAATATAAGTAAACAAAATTAACAAATATAAGTAAACAAAATTAAAAAAATAATATTAGTAAACCAAAAATATTCAAAAAGAAATAATTATCCAAAAATTAAAAAGTAATATTTGGCATTTTCAAATGTTTGATCAAAAGCGGCCAAAGTTGAACTGTCAAAAAAAAAAAAACCACCGGCAAAATAATTCACTAAATTCCTCAGAAGAAACACTAATCGATTGATGATTTTCTTTTCTATAAAAAATAAAATCACTGTTTTTAAAAAAAATAAAACACTTGAAACTTTGAGTTCACAATGTCGCGCACAAAACAAAAATTTTTTTTCGCAAAATAAAAGAACTACCCCTTTGGAACGCACATACACTCTTCAACCTCCAGTGGATAACTATGCTCGTGGATAGACGAAGCAAGAGGTGGAGGTGAACCAAGTGATGTCATGCATAAGATCCCCACCACTTACAGTTCCCATTCTTAGGCAAGCTTCTGCATTTCCACTCATTCCTTCCATCATTTTTTTTTCCTCACTCAAACTTCACTTTTGAAATCATTTCAAACCAAACGATCATTTTTTTTCTCCAAGTTATCTTTCACGTGATCTTTCATAATTTATTTTTCGTAATTTGTACAAATTCATGATGAGAATTTATCATCTTTTTAAATAAATTAACTGATCATAAAATAGTCAAGTTCTAGTGCAGTTGACTCTAATTTGACAATGATCAATTTTGATAAAATATTATCCAATTTCAATTTTTCATGTGATCTTTCATGATTTATTTACTTTTTAATTTATTTATTCTTTTTTATTTCTTTTTTTCTTTTCATTTATTTTTCCCTTTTTCTTTATTTACTCTTTTTTCTTTATTTATTCTTTGTTATTTATTTATTCGTTTTTTAATCATTGGCCAAAAAAAGTCATTAGTCTGGTTAATATTCTCATTTTTGGGGAAAATTTAATTTCCAAGAAATTATAATTTCCAATGATCGACTAACAAATGATTTATATTTGTTTGAAAGAAGTTGATTTTGATTTATGTTTTGTTGAATAGAGGAGAATGTTGACATGATTTACAACACTTAAGTAAATAACTTAATCAAACGAAAGCCGCTGAATTAATGTCTCTCGTTTCTGATGTTGATGGACAGGCATGTTGCTCTTCATGGCTCAACTATTTTTGTAATTATTTAACCCTGTGGCCAATCCCCGTTAAAAATAGCCCCTCATGAAAACTCAGGTCGTTCAGCGAACTTCTTTTCTCCCCCCCCCCCACACACAGACAAATTGTCTTCATTTTTCTCTTTCAATAATTCACAACAATGAAACAATTCAATTTCAAATTGTTAGCATTTTCATTATTTTTCGTTTTTTTTTCGTTTATTTATTTATTTGTATAAATTTATATTTATTTATTCTTTATTTATCTTTTGTTTATTTATTCTTGATTTATTTTTTGTCTATTTATTTTTATTTATTTTTATTTATTTTATTATTTTATTTAAAGAGATCAAGTATTATAAATAATAGTCAACTTATTTACTAATAAAAATATTCAACAAATTTTCATTATTATATAACGAGGAAAATTAATATTGAGAGAAACACCCGGAAGCTTTATAATCAAAAAAGCCAAAATGTCTTGAGTAATTTCTCACAGTTTTAGAATAAGCCAAAGGAAAAAGAAGAAAATCTATAATTCTAGTCAAGATAAACATCGCGCAGATCGTTCCTCAAATTGGCTCAAAACCAAACTCCTTGTACTCGTTGTGAACGGCATAAATTTCCAAAAGCAATAATTCTCTCAGCAATGTTGTACGAAAATTTATAATACTCGCGAATCCGTTTCACATGTCAACCAAAAAGAGCGTATTAATTTATATTATTACCAGACCGTGTCGACTGGCCGTGTACCAAAAATGGTGTTTAAACACAGTAGCCAAACAATTTAAAAATAATTGCCCGTCTCATTCTTCAATCGAAGTGGGAAGAATGATTCTTTTTTATTTCCTAACCAAATGACTCACGTTTTACTAAAAAAAAAATAAATAAATAAAAAAACAAGTTTGAAAAAAGAAATAAATTCTTTCTGATTCCACCTGAAAAACCTTGTAGAAACTAAAAATATATGATTTTTATCAAAGTTGGACTCGGTCGAGGTCGAAATTTTCTAGACAGGGAATAATATTGCGTAATGTAAATAACATCACAGTCCCTTAGTGTTAATATATTCCCTCAAGGTGACGATTTCATTTTACTCTAATCCCTCTCTTGTTTATTTTACTGCCAAGTGCAAAATCCCCGCGATAATGAGACTTTGTATCGCTTCAAGACTGCGGCTAATTTTATTTTCTAATATTTTATAATGAAAACAGAATTTTCCACAGACGATCATATGATATATTTTTTTTTCTTGGAATTTATCCAAACATTCTTTCAGCATTTGATCTTTATTTATTTTTTCTATTCAAATGATCAAAAACATGGAGAAACAAAGCAAAAAAAAAATGTTGACGTCTTTACAGAAAGAAGAGGCGTTTATTATGAATCACCAGTCCCTGAAGATTCAATGGGACCTGGTGCTAAGACTGGCAAGAAGCCAACGATCGGTACATCTGTGGGAGGATCATTGATAGAGCGAAGAGCTTCAAAGGATGTGCCAAAGGATGCAATCGAATATGACGAAGAGGGACTTCCTCTAGGAACACCACTTCCACCAGGCGATGAGACATTGCCCTGGAGGAAGAGTCGTGTTCATCATCGATCACGACCCACAAATATAACACCATGGCGTAAAAGTATACCAAAATCGCGTGATGTTTCTTTAGATAGGAAATTAAAACCGGAAATTGATACAGTGAAACCTTGGACAGAGGAAGAGATAGTCCTCAAGAAAGCGACTCAGGTAATTAAAGAGATACCGAGGGAAACTTTGGAGGAGGTTGAACTACGACCGACGAAAACTGAGAAAAAGGAAATAAGACGTGAAAGTCTTCAGCAAGTGGAACTGAAACCGATACCAAAAGAACCGGCGATAAGTGAAGAAACCTTACAAAGACTGTTAACCGAAGACACTCAAGATGGACTCACGAGATACAGTCAAGAAGAGGACACAACACTCTTAGGTCTTTCCAAAACGGAAATTACCCTAAAATCCCGAAAACAATTTCCAGAGGTCAAAGAATCGGAAGAAACAACCGACAAAGTGAAACCATGGACCGAGGAGAAGATAGAACTGAAGAAAATGAAACCCGAACGAAAGGTGATTCCCAAGGAACAATTGGAGGAAGTCGACTTGCGACCGACCAAACTGGAGAAAACGGAAATTTCCAAAGCCACTC
The DNA here is from genome assembly GCA_032872505.1 of Leptopilina syphax. Taxonomy (NCBI): domain Eukaryota; kingdom Metazoa; phylum Arthropoda; class Insecta; order Hymenoptera; family Figitidae; genus Leptopilina; species Leptopilina syphax. Next base: position 42,604,255 of record CM065469.1, read on the forward strand.
TAGAACAAGTGGAACTGAAAAAGTTCACAAAGGACGAAACAAAAAAGATCGACATAAAGACTATCGATACAAAAGAAGAATACACCGAGGAAGAAGATTCAACCTTTTTGGATATCAACAAAAAAGTTCAGATAACAAAGAAAAGCGAAAAGCCCGAACAACCGAAACCATGGACCGAGGAGCAGATAACACTCAAAAAATCAAAACCCCAAAAGAAAGTGATACCAACCGAAACAGTGGAAAGTGTCACCCTAAAGCCTTCCAAACCCGAAAAATCCGAAATCGCTAAACCAGTCCTTGAAGAAGTAAACCTAAGACCTGTCACTAAAGAATCGAAGGTAGAAATCGATGTAACCAAACAAGATTACACCGAGGAAGAAGATACATCACTCCTGGATGTTACCAAACGGGTTGATATCACTAAACGTAAGGGTCAAAAGACTAAAACCGGTGACTTTGTCGAGACTGAAGATACAACTCTACTTCAAGTATCTAAAGACACAGACATTACACGAAAATCCGTAAAGCAAACCTTACCCGTCGAGGAGAAGGTAAAACCATGGACTGAAGAAGTGGTAACACTGAAGAAAACCAAGCCAGAGAAGAAAGAAATTCCCGAAGAGAAAATTGAGGAGGTGCAACTAAAGACTGTCAGGAAGGAGAGTACCGAGAAGGTGCAGATAACAAAAGATACGGCTGATTACGTCGAACGGGAAGACGTCGCTGAACTTGTTATCACCGAAGATACGGAAGTCAGCAAAAAGATCAAGAGACCCCAAAAGGACGAAAAAGTCGACCAACCGGTTCCTTGGACCCAGGAAAAAATAACCCTAAAGAGAGCTAAACCAGAGAAGAAGGATCTTCCACAGGAAAAGGTTGAAGAGGTTCAACTCAAGCCGATAAGACCAGAAAGAGTTGAAGTAGAAACGGTTGAGACAGAAACAATTAAACTCGAAAAAGTTAAAGCAGAAAAAGTGCCATATAGTGAAGAAACAGACGTTTCGTTACTGAAGCTAAAGACCGATCAAGAGATCACTCGAAAGAAGAAGACAGAAGAAGAAGAGAAGGAAGAAAAGATCGAAGAAGCAGTCTCCTGGCGAAGGGGAGAGAAGAAAAAACCAGAACAGGTTCCTGAGACTGAGGAAAAACCACAGGAGATCAGTGAAGTTCCCTGGATACGAGGCAAGAAACGCAAGAAAGTTGAAACAACAACAACAGACCTAACAATCGAGGAAACAGAAACAAAACAAATACGACCAAAAGGTCCCACTGAAGAAAGAGTACTAAAGAAAGAAGATCAACCGGTACCATGGACCCAGGAGAAAATAACCCTCAAGAGAGCGAAACCCACCAAGAAAGATATCCCAGAGGAAAAAATCGAGGAAGTTCAACTCAAACCGGTTAGACCAGAAAAAGCTGAAGTAGAAAAAGTTGAACTAGAAGAAGTGAAACTAGAAAAAGTTAAACTAGAAAAAGTTAAACCAACAAAAGTTGAAGAAGGAAAAGTACCATACAGTGAAGAAATAGACGTTTCGTTACTGAAAGTAAAGACCGATCAAGAGGAGACGAAAGTGATCACCCTAAAGGAGATACAGGAAAAAGAAAAAATAGAGAAAGAGAAAACAGAAGAAGAAAAAGTGGAAGAGGAAGCAGTCTCCTGGCGAAGAGGTGTCAAGAAGAAAAAGGAACAACCGGAGCAGCTTCCCGAAGTACCGTCCGAAGAGAAACCTCAAGAAGTAAGCGAACTTCCTTGGATACGCGGCAAGAAACCAAAGAAGACCGAAGAAATTCCACAGGTCGAACAAGAGAAACCACAAGAAATTACCGAATTAGCCTGGCAGCCAGGAAAGAAACCCAAAAAGCCAGAAAAAACAACAGCCGAATTAGAAATCGAAGTTGAAGAGACGAAGAAACCGAAAAAGGAAGTACCTGAACAGGTTCCATGGACGCAGGAGAAAATAACACTGAAACGTGCCAAACCCACCAAAAAAGATGTTACAGAGGAAAAAATTGAAGAAGTCCAACTCAAACCGGTTAGGCAAGAAAAAATTGAGACAGAAAAAGTTGAAGTAGAAAAAGTTGAACTAGAAAAAGTTAAACCGGAAAAAGTCAAACTAGAAAAAGTCAAACCAACAAAAGTTGAAGAAGGAAAAGTACCATATAGTGAAGAGATAGACGTTTCGTTACTGAAGGTAAAGACCGATCAAGAGGAGACGAAAGAGATCACCCTAAAGAAGAAGATACAGGAACAAGAAACAATTGAAGAGGAAAAGGTACAAGAGGAAGCAGTCTCTTGGCGAAGAGGTGTCAAGAAGCAAAAGGAACTTCCGGAACAAGTTCCCGAAGTACCAAAATCTGAAGAGAAACCAGAAGAAGTAAGTGAAGTTCCATGGATACGAGGCAAGAAACCAAAGAAAATTGATCAGAAACCAAAAGAAGTAGAAACAAGCGAAATTCAACCAGAAGAAGTACCAACTGAAGAGAAAGTGGAAAAGAAACCAAAGAAAGAAGTACCTGAACAGGTTCCTTGGACCCAGGAGAAAATAACCCTGAAACGTGCCAAACCCACCAAAAAAGATGTCCAAGAAGAAAAACTCGAGGAAGTTCAACTCAAACCGTTTAAACCAGAAAAAATCGAAACGGAAAAAGTAGAAACAAAAAAAGAAACAGTAACAGTAGTAACAGAAAAAGTGGTAACTGAAAAAGTACCATATTCCGAACAAACTGATATTTCCCTTTTGAAAGTAAAATCCGACCTAGAGGAAACAATTCTCGACGAGAAGAAGGTAATCGAAGAAGAAAAACAAGAGACCGCAGTTTCCTGGCGTAGAGATCGCAAAAAACCGAAACAACAAGTGACTGAAGAAGTTAAGCCACTTCCGGAAGAAAAGGAGGAAGTGGCATTGCCATGGAAACGTGGTCCCAAACCCAAGAAGATTGAAAAAACAACTGCGGAAATTACTCCCGAAGTGATTGAAGAAAAACCTTTGGAACAAGTTTCCGATGTTCCAACTGAAGAGAAACCGGAAGAAGTAAGTCAATTACCATGGAAACGAGGCAGAAAGCCAAAAACAGAAAAAGAAGTTACAACAGAAGAGAAGACGGAACAAAAGGATGTAGAGGATTTCGCAAAATTGGAATTGAAGAAAACTCGACGGTTAATAAAATCCGAACAACCGGAAGAAAAGGAAGAAATCACTTTGAAACCAGTGAAACGTTTACCGAAAGAAGAAAAAGAAATAGAAGAAATAACCTTGAAACCAGTAAAACGCTTACCAAAGGAAGAAGAAGAAAAAGAGGAAATAACCTTGAAACCGGTTAAACGGTTACCAAAGGAAGAGACCGAAAAAGAAGAAATTACTTTGAAACCAGTCAAACGTTTACCAAAAGAAGAGGAAACGAAGGAAGAAGTAACCTTGAAACCTGTTAAACGATTACCAAAGGAAGAAACTGAAAAAGAAGAAATTACTTTGAAACCAGTGAAACGCTTACCAAAAGAAGAGGAAACGAAGGAAGAAATAACCTTGAAACCTGTTAAACGGTTACCGAAGGAAGAGGAAACAAAAGAAGAAATAACCTTGAAACCGGTGAAACGGTTACCTAAGGAAGAGGAAACGACAGAGGAAGTGCGTCTCAAACCGGTTTGGAAAGAAAAAGTACAAGAAGAAAAAGAAGAAATTCTTCTGAGACCCAAGAAAGTAGAAAAGCCTAAAGAAGAAGTACCGGAAGAAACAGCACAGTTGCCATGGTTACGGGGCAAAAAGCCGAAGAAGGTTGAGAAAACAACTGCAGAGATTATAACTGAACAAGTTGAAGAGACATCAATCAGAGTCCAACCGGAAGAAGTGCCTAAAATACCTGAAGAAGAAAAACCTGAAGAAAAAACCGAAGTGCCCTGGAAACGTGGCAAAAAACCAAAGAAAGTTGAAAAAGCAACCGCGGAGATTACAACCGAACAAGTCGAAGAGACTTCAATTGTAGTCCAACCGGAAGAAGTACCCGAAGAAGAAAAACCGGAAGAAAGAACCGAATTGCCCTGGAAACGAGGCAAGAAGCCCAAGAAGGTTGAGAAAACAACTGCTGAAATTACAACAGAGCAAATTGAGGAAACAAGCATTGAAGTTGAAACCGTTAAAAAACCGGAAGTACCAGAAGAAAAACCGCAAGATTTGCGAAAAACGAAAAAAGAAGATAAGCCTGAAGAAGTTGTTCCATGGACACAAGAGAAGGTCACCTTGAAAAGAGCTAAGCCGGTAAAGAAAGATCAGCCTGAGGAAAAACTCGAAGAAGTTCAACTCAAACCGTTCAAAGTTCAAAAAGCGGAAGTCACTACAGAAGAAGTAACTGAAACCACAGTTTTAGAAAAATCTCAACTAGAAGTAAAAACACTAGAGGCTGAAAAGATTCAGGAAGAGGAAGTGATCCAAGAGGAGACTGTCTCTTGGCGTCGTGGTCGAAAGAAGCCTCAGGAAAAAGTCACAAAAGAAATCAAACCGGAGGAAGCACCTGAAGAAGAGAAACCGGAAGAGAAAACCGAATTGCCATGGATTCGGGGCAAGAAGCCCAAGAAGGTTAAAAAATCAACGGCTGAAATTACAACCGAACAGGTAGAAGAGACATCAATTACTGTCCAAACTAAAGAGGTACCTAAAGTACTTGAAGTGCCTGAGGTACCTGAAGAAGAGAAACCGGAAGAGAAAACCGAATTGCCATGGAAACGGGGCAAAAAACCAAAGAAAGTAGAGAAAACAACTGCAGAGATTACAACCGAACAAGTTGAAGAGACATCAATTAGAGTCCAACCGGAAGAAGTTCCCGAAGAAGAAAAACCGGAAGAAAAAACTGAATTGCCTTGGGTACGTGGCAAGAAACCTAAAAAGGTTGAAAAATCAACAACTGAAATTACTGCGGAACATGTTGAAGAGTCGTCAATTAGAGTCCAACCGGAAGAAGTACCTAAAGTACCCGAAGAAGAGAAACCGGAAGAAAGAACCGAATTGCCCTGGAAACGTGGCAAAAAACCAAAGAAAGTTGAAAAAGCAACCGCGGAGATTACAACCGAACAAGTCGAAGAGACTTCAATTGTAGTCCAACCGGAAGAAGTGCCCGAAGAAGAAAAACCGGAAGAAAGAACTGAATTGCCCTGGAAACGGGGCAAGAAGCCCAAAAAGGTTGAAAAATCAACGGCTGAAATTACAACCGAACAGGTCGAAGAGACGTCAATAGAAGTGAAACCAGAAGAAAAACCCGAAGAGAAAACAGAAATGCCTTGGAGACGGGGCAGAAAACCAAAGAAGGTTGAAGAAATAAAACCAGAAGTGGTTGAAGAACAGCCAGAGGAAAAAGAAGTTGAAGAAGTGGAAGATTTCTCAAAATTAACACTGAAGAAAGCAAGGCGCGTCATCAAACCTGAACAACCGGAAGAAAAGGAAGAAATAACCTTGAAACCTGTAAAACGTTTACCTAAGGAAGAAACCGAAAAGGAAGAAATTACCTTGAAACCTATCAAGAAAGAAATTGTTGAAGAAGAAACAAAGGAAGAAATAGTGAAGAAAACAAGAAGAACAATTAAACCGGAACAACCGGAAGAAAGGGAAGAAATAACCTTGAAACCAGTGAAACGTCTACCTAAAGAAGAAACCGAAAAGGAGGAAATTACCCTAAAACCAGTGAAACGTTTACCGAAAGAAGAAACAGAAAAGGAAGAAATTTCTCTAAAACCAGTGAAGAAAGAAGTAGTTGAAGAAGAAACAAAGGAAGAGATAGTGAAGAAAACTCGACGCGTAATTAAACCCGAACAACCGGAAGAACGAGAAGAAATAACCTTGAAACCAGTGAAACATCTACCGAAGGAAGAAACCGAAAAAGAAGAAGTCCAACTAAAACCAGTTGTGAAACAAAAACCAGAGGAAGAGCAACCAGAGGAAGAAAAACCTTTGGAAACTTCAGTCGCTCCTTGGCGAAGAACAAAGAAACCATCAAAGAAAGTTGTCGAATTTAATGAAGACGTGACTATCTTTCCCATCGAACGGGAAGAAGTCACAGAAGTCACCGAAACACAAGAAGACCTCGAAACACTCGACATTCAGGAAACAATCATCGAAAAACCAAAACAAAAAGAAGTTACACCACGCACCAAAAAGGCAAAGGAAGTAAAACCAAAAGTAGATCAAATCTTCGAAACCGAAGAAACAATTACCACCCAAGAAATAGTCACCGAGAAAATTGACCATCAAGAGCAAATCCTCGAAATCACTGTCGATGATCAAAAGAAGGGGAAACCAACCAGAAAGACCCGAACACAAGTTGAAATTTCCATGACCGATAAAGAAAAAAAGATTGCACCTAGGTTCATTCAAAAATTACAACCAGTAATTGTTGAAGTTGAAAAGCCCGCGAAGTTCATTTGCACTGTCATTGGAACACCCTTCCCACAGATTGCTTGGTACCGAAATGAACAAGAGCTTCATGCCAGTGAAAAGTACGAGATGAACGTTGTGGAGACCACAGCAACACTCGAAGTGAAGAATGTCAAGGAGGAAGACGTCGGCATGTATACATGCCGAGCTTCAAATCCCGCTGGCGTTGCTACATCAACTGTCAATCTTGTCATATTTGGTACAATAATCATCTTTTCTTTCAGTTCCAAGTGTTCTCCCGCTTTTCCTGTTTGTGAATTTTTAATCCTGTTTCTTCTGCATGTCCACTTTAATACCCTCCCCCTGAGTGGATTTTTCTCTAATCCGAAAAAAAATTCTGGATTTGATTTTTTCGTTTTGATTTCTATTTTCTTGATTTTCTATTCCCCTACAGTTGTTAATATAAAAACATTGTTTTACAGAAAAAGAAGAAGAAGGCATTGCTCCACACTTCGTATCCCCGATAAAACCACTAATGGTCGAGGAGCACACACCAGCAATACTCGAGTGTGTAGTAACTGGAAAACCAACACCCGAAGTGAAATGGTATCGCGGTGATAAGGAGGTGAAACCAAAGAGAGGAAAACAGGAGATTTCCTTCATACCCGAAACTGGTGAGAGTAAATTAACAATTCTTGAGCCAACCAATGAGGATGAGACGATCTACCGTGTTCGAGCAGTCAACAAATTTGGCAAAGCAGAATGTCGTGCTAATCTTCTAGTAAGTAATGCGCCCATCGTGACAAAACCGGAAGTACTACGTGCTCCAAAAATAACCCGACCACTGCCGGCATTAGTGGCCCAAATCGGTAAACCCCTGACACTCGTTGCTGAATTTGAAAGTAAACCACAACCGGAAGTCAAGTGGTTTAAGAATGGAGTTGAAATTACACCATCCGACGAGACGAGTGTCAATATTTATGAGAACAGTGCCGAATTGGTCATCACCGACACGAGGAAAAAGGATACCGGAAAGTATGAAATTAGAGTTCAAAATCCAGCCGGTGAGGCACGAAGTTCAGGATCAGTTACTATTAGGGAGAAGGAGGACGATACGGAAGCTGCGAAAGCTCCTAGATTCATTCAACCGATTCAACCGCAACTTGTCGCTGAGGGAGAAGTTGTCATTATGGAAACAATTGTCGAATCGTATCCCGTCGCTTCCTTCCAATGGTTTCATGACAATCGTCCTCTTCAGGTAAGTTAAAAAATATTTCTTTCGAAAAAAAATGAAACCGTTACTGTGGTAACCGCATGTATAGCAACGGTTGCTATGGTTACCATTTCTCTAGCAACCGTTTCTATAATTATTATTTCCATAGCAACTGTTGCTGTGAAAACAGTTGCTATGTTTATCATGTCCTTTGCAAACTTTACTTTTTGATTGGTACCATTTCCCTAGTAACCAACCGTTGCTAAGGGTACCATTTCCACAGCAACAGTTGTTAAGGTTACCATTTCCCTAGCAACCGTTGTTGCTACCAACAAAGCAAATAAAATAAAAAATGGTGATCAATTTCTAATGATCTCTCTCTCTCTTTGTTTCTAGACCACACACGAGATGAGAATAGTCACAAAAGAAAATCGATCAGTTCTGTTGATCAAGGATATTGTGCCAGAGTTTGCCGGCACGTACACATGTCGAGCGGAAAATGTTGTTGGTTCGGTAACGTGTACGGCGACCGTCAATCTACTGGACATCCCATGGGAGGAGACAGTTGAACAATCATCGCCAACGTTTGTCAAGAGACTATCGCCTGTAAGAGTCATGGACGGAGAAAATGTTAATCTAACTTGCGTCATTCAAGCGAAACCAATTCCAAAAGTTGAATGGTATCATGATCAGAAACCAATTCAGGAGGGTAAGCAGATCACAATTCTACAGGATTCAGAAGGTGTTTGCAGTTTGGCAATCACTGAAGTATTCCCAGAAGATGCTGGTGAATATACATGTCGTGCTGTGAATCCCGTTGGTGAAGCTGTTTGTTCAACGTCGCTAATTGTCGAAGGTGAGGAAAAAATTAATTCTTCTTATTCTAATAAGAATGAAATCTTTCTCTTCCAATCAGAATTAATTATTTTTTGTTTAAATTTGTACAGCCTACGAATATGTACCAGATTCGGAAATAGCATCTTCGATCGTAGCGACTTCCCTTCTTACTGGACAAAGCGGGTCAGAGGAAGATCTCTTATCTCCAAAGGTAGAAATAGCACGAATAAAAGTTAATTAACAAAAAATAATTAAGGAAACAAAGGATAAATATTCTTCAATGGAAATTTTCAGGAAGGACCTCTTTTCGATACTGATACGGAAGAATCCGCGCCAGAGATCATCAAGAAGCTTCCTCAAATGATTCCCACTAAAGATGGAGAACTAACCAGGTAATTTCTTCCTTTTTTCATCCAGAATCATCAATCAAGTCATTGTTTTGACACTTAGAATAGAAAATAAATAGAATAAATAAAATAAATAAAAAATAATCAAAATTAAAATAATCGTGAATACAAATAAAAATCTTTCAGGCTCGAGGTAAAAGTAAAGGGAAAGCCGAAACCAGAAGGAAAATGGTACAAGCAGGGAATAGAAATAATTCCTTCCCAAGAATTCCAAATCGAGGAATTTGATGATGGAACATCAGTTCTAACGATTGCCGAAACATATCCCGACGATACGGGTGAAATTGTTTTTGAAGCTCACAATCCATTGGGAGTATCAACGACAACTACTTATTTATCAGTAGAAGGTACGATCAAAGTTTTAGCCAAAAATAATATTATTCAAGCTCAGATAATAATTTTTCAACTCAGACTTCTTATGTCTGTTTATTTGTTCTAATGCCGTCTGAAGTTATTTTCAGCTCAACGTTGAAAGCGTCTGTGAAACCTACAACAAACCTAATTTCCCCCTTCTCAAAAATACATAAAAAAACTACATAAAACATTAACACCAAATAGCATTTATTATTACATTTTCTAACAATTTATTTTAACTCATTTATTTTTAAATAAATATTTCATAAATAATAAAAAATCACATTAAAGCTTCCTATGAGGAAGCAATGAAGAAGCAAAAATTAACTAATCAATTTTCAAAATTCAGGTATCGTGGGAACGAAACAATATCGAAAACCATCATGGGTGTCGCACATGGAAGAAATGCAAGAGGCACTTCGAGGTAAGAGGGAATTTTCCAAATCATCTGTTCTTAGTGTGTCTGCATGCACATTTTCCAACGATAGTCTCGACGAGCACGATGGTTCATCTTCACAACGTGACAGTTCAACAATCGTCAGTGAATTCTCATCGACAAAAACTCTGATGAACATTCATGATTCATCAACCAGTGTACGTGAATTCTTTCTTAATCAAAATGAAACCTCGCAACAAGTCGGCAAAATTTTTCAAGTTGATTACTGCCTCAAGGATTCATGGTTACAATCGACGACAATACCACGCGCCGAAACATCATCGAAGAAAAAACTCTTCTCAAAAAGTGCCTCACACTTACATTCAACAAAATCCCAATTCATCACTACACAAGAGACGATCAATTCCGAGCCAGTTTTGCAGAACAGATCGGAAAAAATTTCCACTGGAAGAAAAAAACCGAATCAACGAGTACCATTGAAGGATCGAAAAATTCCAAGTAAAGAAACCACTCCCCAGGAACACGTGAGAAGAAACGTCAAAAGAAAATCATCCCCCAAACCAAAGAAGATAGAAAATAGAAACGACAGATCAAAATTATCATCCTCACCATCGCCGACCAGAACAAAAAGACCCAGAATCACAGAAATTCGAAAGGACCAAAAAAATCCAAAAACCAGAAGTTCCAAAACTGAAAAAGCAAAATATTCCCCTCCCGGAAAATCTGAAATCACTTTACAAAATCAGAAGAAGTGTCAAAAAATCGAAAAACAAAAACACCAGAAAGGAAACAAAATTGTCCTGGATTTTGGTGAATTTCCACCACCAAAATCAGAGAGAAGAATTCAATTATCGAATACATCGTCAAGTGATGAGGATATTGATTATTCGGAAATGCATCATTCACATCATTTAAATAATTTCTATTTATCGCCAATCGAAGAGAATAGTGAGGCATCAACGAGTGGCGGTAGCACTAGTCAGGATAAATATTCCCATAATAAAGAAATGAAAAAAGTTGCTTTCGCCGAATCAAAGAATACTTCCAAGGAATTTGATTTTCATTTAGATTTCGATACAAGTCGAAAGTATCATACATATCCAAAATCACGAATTCCAATTCCACGGCGATCATTGCAAAATCGTGAATTTCGAAATTTAATGGATCCAAAATTATATCCGCTGGAGCCACGTGAAATTGATTTAGAGGCTTTTCAACAATTACACACGGCCGATAGTCAAGAGGAATTGCAAGAATTTTTACTTCTTGAGAGTCAATGCAGTGGGAATTTAGGTTTAGCAACGAATTATTCAAATTCGGAAATTTCCGATCATCACAGCGATGATGAGAGGGGCACAATGTCAGGTATTTTTTTTTTGTGTTTGATAAGCAAATTTTTCTAATATAAATTATTTTAATAATGTTCTCTCTAAATTAGAATTAGTGAAAAAGTTTCAATTTGTATTAGTGACTGGCCTTTTGATTTTGAATTAGTAAATTCTACTAATAAATTAGTAGAAATTACTATTTATTAATTTTTACAAATTAATTTCTACTAATAAATTAGTAAAAATTAATAAATAGTAATTAGTATTATAAATACTATTTATTAATTTTTACTAATTTATTAGTAGAAATTAATTTGTAGTAGTAATTAATAAATAGTAATTTCTACCAATTTTTACTAATAAACTAGTAGAAATTAATAAATTTCCACTAATTTATTAGTAAAATTTACTAATTCAGAAGCAAAAAGTCAGTCGCTAATTCAAATTAATAAACATTTTGACAAATTCAAGTTTAGAGAGTAATTAATCTTTTTGCTTGTTTTATTTGAGATAAAAGTTTTTTGATTTTTTCAACTAATGTTTTTATTTTTGCATGTTATTATTTCTTTTTTGTGTGGATAGATTACTGACAATGGCCCAATTTCCATGACAACGAGAGAGAAAAAAGGTAAATTATTTTTGTAAAGTATATGATGATTTGGAAGAAAAAAATTTTGAAGAACTTTAAAATTATTTTAATTGTAATGAAAATTAGAAAAATAAAATAAAAAAACATTATTACTTTTTTAATACACTTTTATAAAGTAATTATAATAAATAATTTAATTTTTCCAGCCTCACAATCTGTACCAAGTTTTATTCAAGAAATAACGGATGTTTACGCACAAGAGGGTGAAAAAGTTACTTTAGAATGTTCCTACTCCGGAAATCCAGCACCAGGTATTTAATTCAAAAATTATTCACTAATTTTTTCCCTAAATCATTAAAGAAAAATAAATTCTCGTTTATTTTAAAATTAAAAAAAAAATTGTTGTTTTAGAATTTAATTTTTCTATATTTTAATTTCGTATTTATTTTTTATTTATTATTTTAGGGGCCCTAGTGATTTTTATTTCAATCAATTAAATAGTATTTGTTTTAAATACTGAAATTATTGATTCAAATACATTTTAATTGATACAAATAAAAATTATTTGATTCAAGTAATATATTTTCAGATATTTTTTTTCAATTTAATTAATTATCAAATTCTTTGATAATTGTATTTTCCTTATAATATATAATTATATGTATTTTAATAAATATTTACTTACGAAATAAACTCGACAGGAAAAATTTTGTTAAACTCACCTGAAACAAAAAGAAAAGAAAATACTTTATATTAGAATTATTTTCAAGAAAATAAAAAATATAAACAATTAATAATTTCTATTAAATAATGTTCTGTTTAAAATTAAAAAATAAATCCAAAATATATACATTTCCTAACAGTTTTGTTTAAAATTAAATTATTTTTGCAAATTTTAGATGTTGTTTGGTACAAGGACGATAAATTAGTTATAAACTCGGATAATGTGAAAATTCAACTTAAAGATGAAGAAAAGAAAACGGCATTAATAATAAAGCGGTCCACGAAGGAAGATGAAGCATCATATGTTTGTAAAGCAACCAGCGAAATTGGTCTCGCCATAACAAAAGCAAAATTACGAGTTACAGGTAAAATATCAATTAACAATTAATTATTACACAATAAAAATTAATTAATAATTAACAATTTCAATAATAAATTGCAGTTTAAATAATAATTTAAATAAAAAATTATAATTTAAACAATAAATTAAAATTGAAATACTAATTAAATAAATAAGTTTGGAGTAAAAAAACGATATCGAACGTCACTAAACAATTACCGTAACAAAAATTACTGTTTAATAATTAATTATTAATTAATATTTACAATTTATAATAATTGATAATATTAATAATAATTAATAAACAATTAATTTTTACAGAAGGCGGACCGATCTCTTGGCAGCCGGAAGAAGATGAAGAGGAAGAAGAGGTGGTGGAAACAATTGTACAGAAAACACACAAGAAAAAGAAACCAGAAGTGAAAAAAGCCAAAGAAACCAAAGAAAAAGTAAAATCAGAGCGCGTGAAAATTGACAAGAAAACAATTCAAAAGGAGAAGATAACACCACAAGATGAAACGGATGAGAGGTGAGAAGAAATCTTATCAGAATTAATGATAATCATTATTTTTTCCTCAATAATAATTTTTCTTAACTTCATTCTTAACTTCTTAACTTCTTTATAGAATGATTGTCGACGTTGAAGAAACACAAGTACTCGAGACCACCACAACATTCGATGACGTTCTCGAACAGGTAATTTTTTTTATCTTTAAAATTTATTTTCCTAGGTAGAAAATTGCTTCTAAAAAATATTTAATTTTTAATCCTCTGCCTGTTTAGACTTATCCCCACTCTATCGATTTTAAATGTAATTTCCATAGTTAACTGAGCAGGCAGAGGGTTAAGAAAAGATAAAAATAATAATAATAATAATAATAATAATAATAATAATAATAATAATAATACATAAAAAAAACACATAAAAAAGAAAATCAATAAAATAAATAAATAAAGAAAAGAAAATTTCAAATATTGTAATAACAAAAAATGATTACAGCCAAAACAAGCAAAGAAAATAGTACCAATTCAGGATTCAGTCATCACTGAAGCAACAGCATCACTAAAAACGGTCGATGAAAAAACAAAGAAAATCCTCCCAACAGTTGAAGAACGCGCTAAAGTAACAACCGAAATAACAGAAACAATTTCCGTCACCGAAGTTCAACCAGAATTTGGCGTTCGTGAATTGAAGAAGAAAAAGAAGAAACCAGAAAAAGTGAAGACAACAATAGTCAAGGGCAAAGATGATGAGGAGGAGGGGGTGATTATAACTGAGGTGACAGTCGAGAAAATAATTAAGGAACACGAGAAGAATATTGCACGTGAAGTTGAAGAATTAATGGACGTGATGAATGCAAATGAATTTGGACCCGGTGAATCGCCACTTAGAGAATTGGCTACTATTGGTTTTCTCGTGCGTCAAGGAGTTTCTGTCAATGAAATCAATGAGAGTCTCTATCGAACGGACAAATTTCCAGCACTACGCACACCTGACGCTCAAAATGCATTGGTTCAATTAGTCGAGAGACAAGGACATGGACCGTTAATCACTGAAGTTCTCACTGAGGAGACAACAACCGATGAGAGTATTGTTGCCGCGACTGTTGGCTTCCGAGCTTTCATGAAAATGGTTGATCTACAGCACGCCACTGTCGAGGAAGTGATCACTCACTTTGCACCCGATGATTTCCGACCGAGAGCTTGGGAAGTCACCGAAGCCATTGAGGTAAATTGGCAAAATATTTTTGGTTTTTCATTTTCGAATTTCGCATCAGAATTGAAGTCATTTTTAGAATATTTTTGTATTTTGTAAAGACTGGTTCACTTTTTGTGTCACAAATTTAAAAAAGTATTCAAATAGTAGCTAATCGTAAAAAAGGTAGTAAATAGTAGGTTTTAGTAGATAAAACCGCCTTTTCCTTTTTTCATCTTGAAAAATTTTTTAAAAATCTTTTCTCTTGAAATAAACACTTAATTTTTTCTAAACAGGTGGAAATCGAGCAGCATGCAACACAGAGAATTGAAGTGATCGAGGAAACAGAGATACGCGTTATGGGTGAGTCGAGATTGTGTGTCATTGTGTTGGCGGATAATTCCAGCAAGATCTTTAATAAAGGAGACTTTTACCCTCTGCTGATCGTGGACATCAATCAAATTTTTAAAAAATACAAAATAACTTTTTGCTTTTGCGTGGCTTATTTTTAACAAGCATCTCTTGTATATGTAAATAGAAAAAAAGAAATATTTGTGTGCCTTTTTTTTATAAAAAAGCATGACTTTTGTACATAATATATATCTATGTGTTATATATATATAAATAATAACAAACCAGTGTGTGATAAGTTTGACATTATATTTTTGTACCTGTACGTTGACATGAAATAAAGAAACAAGTTTATTTTATTTTCTGCTTGTTTTTCAATTTTGAGAAAAATAAAATTTTTCTGATTTTATTTTTTGAAAAAACAATGATATTTGATTGCAGAGAGAAGAGAGGATAGAAGAACGCTTCAGAAGCAAGATGTTCGCGAAATAAAAGGTTTGAATCGATCAATTATGTTGCACGTTTTTCTTTTTCAGTTTCACTTTTTTTTAAATTAACAAATTAATTTAATATCGGTTAATTTTTTGAATATTAGAAATTAGTCATTTTTTAAAAAAAGTACTCTGCTTTTTGAAAAATGTAACAAATAATTAACTGTTTTAGTCAGTATAGTATTTTTGTAATTTTCTATTTTTTTCTTATTTTTCTATTTCTATTTTTATAGATAATTATACTGTAAAAAAATATTTCTAATAATAATTATTATAAGTTAACTATATATTGAATACTTTTGTTTTTCTGCATTCGAAACTAATTATAACGAATTTCTCAAAAATTTCAACCAAAGCGGAAGAATTCATTTGTGGCAGTTATGAATTTTTGAAATTAATAAAAGCTCATCAAGGTTTTGATAAAAATTAACAATTAAACATTTAACGTAATATATTTTCGTATTCTTTCAGATGCATGATGCTTTCATGATCGAAATTAATAGCTGTGCAATTTCTGCTTAAGCCGCTATGCTTTCAACGCACAGTTTCTACATTCAATTTTATTACAATATATATATAGATAATATTATATATCTTCTCTAAATCCTTTCTCATCCAGCTTCGCAAGTTGCAACGCTCTTTTTTTTCTCTCTCTCTCTCTTTCTTTCTCGCTAGCTGCATTTCTTATTTCAATGTAAGTATCAATTAGATTTTCTTTTATTTCATTTTAATAAAATTTCCACAAGGGTAGTTAATTTTTTTCTTTTTTTGAATCAAATTACTATTGACGACAATAAAAATAAAATGTCATACCGGAACTTTGGAAATACATTTTTAGAAAAAAAACAATTTAAACACTCGGAATTTTTATACATGTATAAAACAACAATAAAGTATGAAAAATTGCACATTTAGTCTTAGATACTTCATTCCCTGACAGAATCACTTTTAGCACAATTTTCAATTCTTTTTTTAAAATTTTCAACCGTATTAATTCAATATTCAATCGAATGTTTATTTGGGTCATTTGATATTTAAACTTTGTTGTAAATTTATTCTTCATTACTAAAATAATTCTCAATAATAATGAGAATAATTTCTAAAATAAATAATGTAATTTTTTTGTTTCATTTTTTTCGTAAATATTAAAAAATTTCCTTTTAGGATTATTTTTCTCTTTAGAACTTTAGCAAAAATTAGTTTTAGACTCTGATGCTTGAATTTAGAAAAGAATATTCTAGAATTAGAAGAAGTTATGTGTCAATTTATGTGATTATTCTTGAGCACTGGTTTTGATTTGTCGCTATATTCTTCATTGTCTACCTCTACATGCACAAAGATTACAAATTTATAAATTCAGCATGTCATTACACGCAGCTACATATGCCAAAAAAACACTAACAAACAGCACTTCCGTTTAAAAAAGAAAACACCCACCTGCACTGTACGTACGCGCTGATAGTCTGCTGTCTGCTATTTTTTGTTATGACTGTTTTTGCAAATATCCTTCGATCCTTTTTTTGGTATTTTTCATTTTTTGTCACACAAGTTTTCATTATTGTTAAAATTTTAATAATTTAATTTAAAATTTTTTGATTAAAAAAAAAACATTGAAAAAGAAAGTTACAAAATTTTCCATAATTTTTTAATTTTACAAAAATTGAACAAACAATGAAAACTTAAATTTGTGTTTAATTGTTTCTATTTCTACAAAACATGTACGCTGCACTCTGCCAGACAAAGAATAATATTCAAAATACACAGACAAATATTTATTTATATTTGATTAGAAATTCAATTTTCAAAAAAGTAATTTTGTTGAAAAAAGTTGACACAGGCCAAGCGGAGTAATGCGTACCTGCAGACAAATCGCACATGATAATCTTACACGAAAATTCTCACATACTTTCCGCAGAATACGAGGACACTGAGCAAGTACACAAGACACAGCGTAAACGAAAAGACATGAAATCATTGGAACAACCTCGTATCGATGATAGGGATGAGGGGGTTGAAATTGTCCAAATTGAAGATGAGCGCGAAACATCGGAAATCGTCGAACAAGATATCAACAAGGAGCAACAGGAAACAATGGAGGAAATAATAATAGTCGAAAGGGACAAGAAGGGAAAATTGAAGCAAAAAAGAAAAGAATCTCTGGAAGCTGAAATTGAAGTCGAACAAGAAGAGGAGGAGGAGATTATCAAAAAGACAAGAAAAGCATTGAAACCAAAACGTCCAAAAGTGGGAGAGGATGAACTCGAATTAGAAGAAATTGAAGAATTCCAAGTAATCAGTGACAATTCCGTAACATCAGTTGCTCTCAATATTCCCCATCAAATAAATGAAGTGGTACCACTAAATCGAACCACTGAACAAGCACCAGGCAAACCGTACGACGAGAAAGCAAAAATCACCCTAGACACTGTGAATGCACTAACCGAACAGTATTTACCAACTCACGAGAGTGAAATCGATCAGGTACAACACATACAACCGGATAAGAGAAAAGCATCCGTTTCTATATTGCCAATGGAGCCGTATTCAATCACAGAGACAACGATTCAAGGCGAAATCAACGAATTCATTGGCGCCTTTAAACCAACAACAGTAGCTGCAACATCAGCTCTAGTCCCCTCGGAGAGTCTCCAAGTGAGTGAAATTCTTCCCAATGAGGCTAAACCCACAGACTTAAAGACTTCCCTCCATGAAGCGAGTGGACGAGCCGAGATCACCATGACCTTGCAGGAGGCAACCACGATCAGTGAAACGACCGTCAATCAAAAAGAAGTCCCAACTGAGGATTTCATATCCCCGACTACTGTCAAGGCGGAGGACTCCTATTTACCCCAAATGGGTCTCACTGTCTATGAGGTGCAGGAGGGTCAAGTTGAGGACAAATTCGAACCCCTAAAAACAATCACCAATAAACCACGGGTCAACATCACTCCCATAGAACCAGTCGTCATTGAAGAAGTTCACCCTCAAGATAAACCGGGGAAATACTATCCCGAGTCGATCGTACCAACCGAAGTCGCCTCAACGACAATAATATCCCAAAGACAACGCGTTACCGAAGAAATGCACGCTCCCGAAAAGGAGGGAACGTACATTCCCGGTAGACTACCAACCGGACAGACAGCTCTGGTCGAAGTCTCCTACAGCGGAGAAACAGCCATAACATCCGAGCAACCGGTTCAAGAACGAGAGGGAATCTTCTCTCCAGACCGCAAAATAGATACTTTCGAAGCCCAACCAAACGTGAATCTTCTAGAAAGCATAACCGTCTCGACTGTTGATTCCCAACATCAGGAATCGATCCTAACAGTCGAGGAGAGCAAAAAGGTCACAGCCGATCTAAATCTAATCGAGGTATCATCGATCGTAACCACCGAAACTCTAGTCACCGAGAAAGAACATCCCTACCAATCCGGCGAACAACCACTCGCAAAATCCGCCGACACTGTCATCCTTCCTCTCGAAATCGGTTCGGTCACCAGCACTCTAGTTCAAGAATCCGAGGGCAAGTACACAAGAACCCTAAAACCAACCGCAGCGCTTGCCGAAACAACCTACAGACCCGAGGAATCACTAAAAGTAACACAAGTCCAGACTGCCGACTATCCGTCAGACTTTACCGACGATCTCAAATTAATCACCGAAAGTGGAACCGTACAGGTCCACACGACCGAAGCAAAGGAAATTAGAGAAGTCCTAGTCCACGACCGCGAGAACCAAATGGAAGATGTCCAACAACCGGAGGAACGAATCGTGGAAACAATCTACGACTCCATTAAAGGTATCGAAGTCTTCCAGACAACATCCGTCGAGAAGGAGGGCGATCTCCGTCTCTATGAACTACCAGAGAGCCATCGAGGCAAAACGGTACCAACCCACCCAGTGGTCTCACTCCAAATCGAAGAGGTGTTGTCCCATGACAACATCACCCAAATACCGAAAGACACCCCCTTCTCAGCAGTGGCAAAAATCGAACGCGACGATCTACGCGAAACAATCGTCGGAGAGATAATCCCCGATGAAACTCTAGCCCCGGTTAAAGAAACCCTAGCTCCGGAATCGAAAACAGCCGACGTTGATCTTAACGAAATGTCCAGTATCCACACATCCGAGGTGATCGTCTCCGAAAATGAAACCCAATACACAAGAATAGTGGATAAAGAAGCTTATGCCACAACCGAATTCACCACCCAACTTGCGGCAATGCATCAAGAAGTTAGGACCGAATCCCCGACTGGCGAATACGTTCCCACTGACGTGAACAAGGGAATTGCGCAACCAAGTCACACCCTCCTGGAGAGCATATCCGTCGGTGTTCACGAGTTGGCAGAAAAGGAAAATATCTACACAGAGGATATTAAACCGAGTACAAAGATCGCTAGCGTCGAACTCACTGAGACTCGACCTGGAGCTGTCACACTGGAAATTGTTGCCAGTGATCGGGAAAATCTCTACTCGCCAGAGAAGCGTGATCAGCCCGATGTGACTGCTCAACCACTAGTTGATGCTCATCCAACAGCTATCAAATCAGAAACGATCACTGAATACTCTACCGAGAATATTGTTGCTGATCAGCCGCAGACTAATAAAGCCTTCACGCGTCAAGACGCTATGGATGAATTGATCATCACCGAGACTAATATCGCTGAAACTGAGAAAGAATGGAACGAGGAGATGAAACCACAAGAGCACAGTGCTGATGTTGATTTCCAGATTTCTGAAAATCTTAGCGTCAACCAGCTCATCACAGTTCTGAATAGGGTAGGTATTTTTACTTCTTAGACTTTTATCTTCTCTTCCCATCTTCTCTTCTTTTCAACTCTTCCCAGATAGCACGTAATCTTAAGACAATCTTGCGGCGTATTTATTTATTACTTATTTATTTATTTAAATACAAAGCGAGCGGCTGACTTCTCACTCACTTTTTTAAATAAAATTAGCAATTTCAAAAACAATAGAACTTAAAAATTTTTAATACAAATAATGTATAGAAGAATTTTAGTTAAATACACTATGAAAATTGAATTTTGAAGAAATTACAAATGATTGCAGAAATTCAATTATTTTAAAAAGTAATAAAATTTTATCACAACATTCAATTATGTTTAAATTTTACAAAAAAGTCTCGACAAAATCCTAATTTTTATCTTTATAAATAAAATAATTCTTTAAAATTCAATTATTTTCAACAATTTTAATAAATTTTTGTCAAAATTTAAATTATTTTCAAAAATTTTCCTTACTTTAATGATTTTCAATATTAACTATTTTAATAAGATTACCCAAAAAAATTCAATTATTTAAAAACAATTTTAATAAAATTGTACGCAAACATTTAATTATTTACAGAAATAATAAAACTCATCGAATAATTTCAATTATTTTTAGTACAATTTCTAAAAATTCACGCTATAATGCTTTCAATTTTCAATAATTATCTAAAGTTTAAACTAAAATTCATTTTTAAATCAATTTTTATTAAGAAATTCTACAACAATTCAATTATTTAAATATAAAAAAAAATAATTTATTAAATAATGAAATGTTTTTTAAAATTAAATTCTCATAAAGAATTTTATCTAGAAATTTTTAGATAATTAAATTCTTTTGACGAATTTTAATAACATTTTTAAAAATAATTACATTTTTCGAAGAATTCAATTAAAATTGTATTAAAAATAATTGAATCTCTGTAAAAAATTTTATTATTTTTGAAAATAATTAGAGTATTGCGAAGAAATTAAAAAAAAATTTAAATAATTGAATTCCAGTGAAATTTTTATTATTTATGAAAATAATTAAATGTTTGCATAGAATTTTATCAAAATTTTTTTTTGAACTATTTTCCATGTACGAGTTTTGAAAATCGTCAGGTTTAACGTCGTAAACTTTAGTTCAATAGTTTTTTAAGATTATATTGCAAGCCTGTTGCAAGATTACATCCTATCTAGGTTCCTATCAAATAAAAAATTTGTTAACTCCAAAATTGATTCAATTTTCTTGGAGTGATGAATATTCATTGGTGAATGTTTATCCATTCAATCATTCCAGAGATTACACTGAATTTTTCATGTAATGTTAATTAAAAAAAAGGGAATTTAAATTTTTAGAAAGAGTATTCAATTTAAAACAGGTCATTTTTTAAATTAAGTAAAAAACAATTGTACAATAGCGTATAAAATCATGAATTACAAAAAAATTAATGCGACAATACAAATTAGTCCACATATTTTATAAACATTCGCTTATAAATATTTCAAAAGAAATTTTGCAAAACGAATAAATATTTTCCGATATTTTCTTTCAATTTAATTAATTATCAATACCATAAAAATACTGTGGTGTTAATATTTTTCTTTAAATAAATGAAGCAAAATTTTTAAATTATTCCTTGCACCCTACAAAAAAATCTTCATTTTAGGGGATTAATTGAAAGAAAATTTGAAAAGAATTTTTCCGCTGAATATAAAATTTCTTTTTTCTGGGGGTTGATAATTATATTTTACTTATAATATACAACAATAAATTTTTATTTAAATATTTACTTACGAAATAAACTCGATAGGAAACATATGTTGTTTATAACTCACCTGAAACAAAAATAAAAATATTTTCTATTAGACTTATTATCACAAAAGTAAAAACATATAATAATTATATTAAATTGCTTCTGTTAATTGATAATAGTGTTAAATAATAATTTTGAATACTATTTATAACTAATAGTATATAAATTTATAAATTATAATTTTAGAGATCAGAGTGATTTTCTCTTGTAATATTAGATAAAAAGGGGATTTTAATTATTAAAAAGAGGATTTTTTAAATAAAGTAAATAATTATTGTACTGCTTACAATTACTCTTCTAAATTTTTAAATATATTTTTCATTAGAACAAAAACCAATTCTGGAGAGAATTCTAGAAAGAACTGAATTTATTAAAGGAAATTGAATCAAGTTCACCTGCAACAAAACAGCAAAATAACATTTTCTTTTTTGTTACAAAGGAGGAAGACTTCCAATCAACCGAAATACCGGCTGAACAAACTGTAAAGCTGAATCTAACCTCTGGACATGAAGTCGCACAAACCCAGGAAACAGTCCTCGCTAACACTACCGAAAGTTATGAGGAGCAAAAGCCCAAGGAGGAAATAGCGAAACCGAATCAAACCGGACTCGATATAGTTCAGCAAACGGAAATTACGGTCTCAGAAATGGAAGCTCCATTACCATTGGATGTGAAACCGGATGATAAAAAGGTAGAAGTTACCTTTACTGAAGGTGAAGCTCTTCAGACCACTCTAACTCAGGCCGAAGACAAAGAAGGCGTTTACAAAAAAGACGAGAAACCTAAAAGTGCCGAAGCAACAATTGACCTTGAACTTCATTCCGTCGCTAGCAAATTTGAAATTCGTAGTGATGTTGGAGTTTCAGATATTGAAGTACAAATTCCTGAAGAAGTAAAATCGAAGAGTGAGATTTTGCCCTACCAAACAGCTTTGGCAGAAGAGGTACACACTCGTGAAACTGAAGGACGTTTGATTGACGATTATCCTGCTGGTAGAACAGCGAATTTGGATTTCGAAATCGGTGAAGGTGTTCAAGTATCAGACGTTATTGCTCAAGATAAAGAGGGTTTGTTACCTGACACCGAGAAACCGTCAGTTAAATCCGCTACTTTTGACATTCCAGCTCATATTGTTGCTGAATCGAGTGAAACAACTGTCGAAAGTAACGTTGGTGAATTTACAAAAACCAGTGTTGAATCAGCTACTGCAACAGCTGATCACATCACGTTCCACAGTCTCATTACATCCGAAACTGCAACAGGCGATCTGGAGCAATCATTGGAGAACTTTGTGAGACCTGACGAGAAGAAGGTGGATATTGCCTTCGTAGAGGACACAAGTATCACCGTAATTGAAACCATCACATCTGATAAGGAGAAGGAGTACACTGGAAAATTGGAAATGATCGAAGAGCAAGCAACTGGTTCCTATGATGCACACCGAGTTGCTGAACTAACGGAAATCAATCCCGAAGCTTTCCCCGGCGATTTCGTGGAAGAAATTCCAAAATCATTTACAGCAAAAGAAGAACGTCTTCCGTTTGAGAGTATCCAGCAAACAGAGGCTGTGATTTCAGAAAAAGAAATGGAATTCAAGGAGAAACCTCTAGTTACAGGTAACACTGCCAGTGTTGCAATTGGAGACAACATAGGCGTACCGATCGTCACCGAAGTGATCACTGAAGACAAAGAAACTTCTTTGGCCGCTCTCGAAAAACCAAGTGAACGATCCGCAACAGTCGAACTATCAGGTCATCATGTAATTGCCGAAAAAATGGAGATTACCATCGACTCGAGTACCGGCGATCTGGAAGAATTGAAAACATCAGTAGCTTCAGCAAAACCTTCGCATATTCCACTTGAAACTGTCCTGCAGTCAGAAATTGAAGTCACCGAGTCTGAAGGAATCTATGAAGGTGACAAAAAAGCCTTGGAAGCAACAGCTGACGTTGGAATCATCGAAGAGAAAGGTGTACAAGTATCAACAGTCACTCTCGAAGACAAGGAGGGAGAATACAAACCGAAAGAACTCCCCTCTGCGAAAACAGCTGACAGAAATTTGGTAGACGGTCACGTTGTTGCCGAAGTCTCGGAAAATATTGTAGACATCAGTACTAGTGAATTAGAGAAACAGAAACTTGCTACCAAACAGGAAGCACTCACTACGATCGTTACCGAACACAGTTCAGTTGAAACCACTCAAATTGAATCCCAAGTTAGTATTCCAGACAAGAAACAAAAAGACGTACCGTTCAGTCTCCAAAAAGCTTCACCAGAACAAGACACATTCGAAAGTATAACAATAACAGAGAACGTTGTTGAAGAATCCGAGAAGCCATTTGAAGGAGTCTTTAAAGCTCCTTCCCAAACTGTGGACATCAACATCCAGGAAGTTAAATCACTCGAAATCTGCGAAACTTTGACTCAGGACAAGGAAGACACGTTCTTCAGTTCTAAACTTGAGGAGCAAACTGTAAAAACTGAATTTGACTCCCTGTCATCTGTGATCGTATCACAGACTGTTTGTGACGAAACGGAGAATGCTTTGCCAAGTCCTGATGTTCCAACCGAACGGACAGCGCAAGCTGATCTATTTGGCAGAGAAGCGGCAGAGACTATTCAAGTACTACCAGTCGACAACGCCGAAGAACTTCTAAAAACAGTAGCTCCTAAAGAAGAGAAAGGCAAACCAACAGTCGATGAATTCTCATCTCTAGTAATCTCGGAAATTACATCCAACGAACTGGAAGATGTCCTCCCAAGTATGGAAGTCCCAACTCAAAAGACAGCCGAAACTCAACTACTTGGTAGAGACGTTGCCCAAACTTCGGAAGTCCTTTCAATTGCAAACGTAGGTGAGTTCGTAAAAGACAAATTACCAGACGAACAGAAAGGTACTCCTGGTCTTGAAGAACATTCATCGGTCATGGTCTCACAAATCACGTCCAATGAATCAGAAGACGTGCTTCCTAGTCCAGAAGTGCCAAGTACAAAGACAGCACAACCTAATCTGATCGGACGAGAAGTAGCCGAAACATCCGAAGTCCTAACAGTAGCCGACGTCCAGGAGTTCGAAAAAACCAAAATTCCTGACGAACAAACGGGAAAACCACAATTGGATACTTTACCATCGGCAACAATTACCGAAACTCTATCAAGTGAAGCTACTGAACTTCTGCCTAGTGCCGAACTTCCGTCAGAGAAGTTGGCGAAACCCGACATCTCAGGTCGTGAAATAGCAGAAACATCCGAAGTCCAAACAGTAGCCAACGTTGAGGAAATGAAGAAACCCGAAATTCCTGATATGCAAAAGGGTAGACCCGAATACGAAACCCTGACAACTTCCATAGTCTCCCAAACAGATTACCACGAAGCTGAAGACAATCTTCCTGAAGCTCAAAAACCAAGTAGCAAAGTAGCTCAACCATCCTTATCGGGTCAAGATATCGCAGAGACCCTAGAAGTTCTAACCATGTCCAACGTACAAGAACTGCTCGAAACCATAAAACCAGAGGAACAGAAAGGTATTCCAGAATTGGAAGAGTTCAAATCTATCACAGTTTCGCAAATTATCTCCAATGAAGTTGAAGATGTTTTGCAACAACCCGAAGTTCCTAGTATGAAGACTGCTTTGTTCGATTTACTTGGAAGGGAAGTGGCCGAAACGTCCGAAGTCTTAACAGTAGCCGACGTCCAGGAGTTTGAAAAAACCAAAAGTCCCGATGAGCAGCAAGGAAAACCGCAACTGGATACCTTACCATCGGCCACCATTACCGAAACCCTATCAAGTGAAGCTACTGAAAATCTGCCTAGTGCCGAAGTTCCGTCAGAGAAGACAGCGAAACCCGACATCTTAGGTCGTGAAATAGCCGAAACGACTGAAGTCCAAACGGTCGCTAACGTAGAAAAAATGAAGAGACCCGAACTTCCCGAAGAGCAAAAAGGAAGCACTGAATACGAACTTTTGACTACTTCCGTAACTTCTCAAGCGCAGTTACACGAAGCTGAGGCTACTCTTCCAGAAGCAGAGAAACCAACCTCTAAGTTAGCTCAACCAAGTTTGTCTGGTCATGACATCGCAGAAACATTAGAAGTTCTAACCATGTCCAACGTGCAAGAATTACTAGAAACCTTGAAACCTGATGAGCAGAAAGGAATTCCTGAGTTGGAGGAGTTTAGATCCATCACAGTTTCGCAAATCATCTCCAATGAAGTTGAAGATGTTTTGCAACAACCTGAAATTCCCACTATGAAGACAGCTTTGTTCGATTTACTCGGAAGGGAAGTGGCCGAAACATCCGAAGTCCTAACAGTAGCCGACGTCCAGGAGTTTGAAAAAACCAAAAGTCCTGATGAGCAGCAAGGAAAACCGCAACTGGATACCTTACCATCGGCAACAATTACCGAAACACTGTCAAGTGAAGCTACTGAAAATCTGCCTAGTGCCGAAGTTCCGTCAGAGAAGACAGCAAAACCTGACATCTTAGGTCGTGAAATAGCCGAAACGACTGAAGTCCAAACGGTTGCAAACGTAGAAGAAATGAAGAGACCCGAACTTCCCGAAGAGCAAAAAGGAAACACTGAATACGAACTTTTGGCTACTTCTGTAACTTCCCAAGCGCAACTACACGAAGCTGAGGCTACTCTCCCAGAAGCTGAAAAACCAACCTCCAAGTTAGCTCAACCAACTTTGACTGGCCACGACATCGCAGAAACACTCGAAGTCTTAACCATGTCCAACGTTGAGGATCTTTTCGAAGAAATTAAACCAGATGAACAAAAACTAAAGACCAAACAACCGGAAATGATCGGAAGAGAAATAGCCGAGACTTCCGAAGTTCTGACAATATCAAACGCCGAAGATCTTGCACAGCAGAAAGTACCACAAGGACAGAAAGGCGAAATTCAAATTAATACAATGCTGTCCTTGACTGTTTCCCAAGTCATCTCCGATGAAGCTAAAGACGTGTTGCCAAGTCCCGAAATTCCGACCTCATCCAATGCCCAATCAAATTTGTTCGGTAGGGAAGCAGCCCAAGTTTCGGAAGTCCTCACTGTTAGTAGCGTTAGCGAACTGGAAAGACCACTTAAACCTGAAGAGCAGAAAGGTAAACCGGAATTGAATGAACTGTTATCTGTGACGGTATCACAAATAATCTCCAACGAACAGGAAGACACTCTACCTGAAGCAAGTGTTCCATCAACCAAAGTAGCTGAATCCAGTTACCTAGGACGAGAAATTGCCGAAACATCTCAAATTGTAACCCTAAATGAAACTGAAGAGTTCTTAAGACCAAAGTTACCGGAAGAACAAACCGGTGTATCTAAAGTAGACGTCCTGTCACCACTCATCATTTCTGAATCAATTTCCAACGAAATTGGTGAACAGTTATCAACCACCGAACTTCCGGATCAAAAGAAGGCGGAACCAAGTATGACCGGACGGGAAATTGCAGAAACTAGTGAAGTATCAACAGTTTCGAGTGTTGGAGAGTTCGCTAAACCAAAAGCGCCTGAAGGACAAAGAGGAATACCACAATTGGAAGAATTATCATCAATCATTGTCTCTCAATCTCTATCGCATGAAACGGAAGAAATTCTCCCCAAGGATGAGAAACCCTCCGAAAAAACAGCAATTACAAATCTCTTCGGTCGAGACATTGCCGAAACTCTAGAAGTACAAACAGTCTCAACCGTTGAAGAATTCACGAAATCAGTTGGTCCTGATGAACAAAAGAGCAAACCGGAACTAGAAGAATTATCATCATTATTAGTATCGCAAGTAATTTCTCACGAAGCTGAAGACGTTCTACCAAGTCCAGAAGTTCCGAGCACGAAACAAGCCCAACCGAATCTATTTGGTCGAGAGATTGCCCAAACTTCAGAAGTGATAACAGCATCAACTGTTGAAGATCTCGAGAAATCGAAACTTCCCGAGGAGCAAATAGGCACGAAAATGTTGGACGTTCACTCATCTCTAATCGTTTCCCAAACGGTTTCAACAGAACGAGAAGATTTACTCCCCGGTTCTGAAAAGCCATCTGAAAAAATTGCCCAACCCAGTTTATCTGGTCGAGAAATTGCCGAAACGAGTGAAACCCTAACAATGACAAATGCTGAAGATTTGAGTAGAACAATACATCCGAATGAGGAGAAAGGTTCTCCTGAATGGGACGTATTGTCCTCAGTTACTGTTTCAGAAATAGTTTCACAAGAAGCTGAACAAACACTCCCGGAAGCAACAAAACCAAGTGAATTTACAGCTCTTCCTAATTTACTCGGCAGAGAAGCACCAGAAGTCACGGAACACTTAACAGTCACTTCCGCTCAAGATTTCACCAAAGCTGAATTACCCGAAGAACAAAGGAGTAAAATGACACTGGATGCTCTATCAACCTTGACAGTTTCTCAAGTCGTGATCAATGAAACTGAAGAAACCTTTGTTGAAACGAAACTTCCTAGTGAAATGACAGCTCAAACAAATATTGGCAGTACGGAAGCAACTCAGGTTCTCCAAGTTCTTGCAGTAACACGAGCTGATGAATTCGCCGACACCTTCAAACCAGATGTTCAGAAAGGAACAGGCGAAGTCGAAGAAATGACATCTCTAACTGTATCGCAAGTAATAACCACTGAATTCGAAGGCGACTTAAAAGCACCCGATGTTCCTGATGAAAAGACAGCATCCACGAACATCTCCGGAAGAGAGGTGGCCGAAACTTCGGAAATACAAACAGTAATCGAAACTGAAGAGTTCATCAAACCCAAACTTCCTGAACAACAACAGGGAGTTCAGAACATAAACGAACTAATATCACTAACAATTTCCCAAAATGTTCTCAGTGAACTCGAAGATATATTCTCCTCTCCCTCCGCTCCTAGTGAGAAAACAGCTCGACCAAGTCTAACCGGAATTGATGTCGCCGAAACAACGCAGATACAAACTCTAATAAGTACTTCAGAACTATTAAAGGATCAAGTTCCAGAAACCCAAGCTGGCAAACCGCAAGTAGAAGAGATGTCCTCAATTATCATCTCCCAAATCCTCTCCAACGAGAATGAGGAAAACTTACCAACTTCAGAAAAACCCGATCAAAAAACAGCACAAGTCGACATTTCCTCTCTCGAGACTGCCTCAAAATTGGAAATCGAGACTGTAACAACAACCAAGGAGTTCGTCGGGCAAGAAAAACCGGAAACACAGTCCGGTACAACAGAATTCGAAAAGATGAATTTCATCTCCGTTTCTGAGACAATTCTCAACGAATCCGAAGAAATCTTGACAACTTCTGAAGTACCAAAAGGTCAATCGGCAATTCCAAATATTCCCGGCATCGAAGCAGCGGAAACAACGGAAATTCTAACATTCACAAGTTCGGAAAAATTGAAAACAACCGAACAACCTGAAGAGCAGAAAGGAAAAGTAAACCTCGAAGAAATGTCGTCACTGACAATATCCGAGGTGACGTCCAATGAAAATGAAAAATCCCTCCCACGAGACGAAGTACCAACATCACAAACGGCTCAAATGATTATTCCCAGTCAAACGACAATAGAAACAACCGAAACAATTACAGCAACAAGTACCAGAGATCTTCCAGAATCAGCAAAACCTGACTTCAAACAAATATTACCCGAGCAAATACCATTTGAAAATTTACAGCAAACACAAAATATTGTCCAAGAAAGTGAATCGACTCTTACCATTGAAAGAAAATCCTCCATTGCCCAAGCTGAAATCAGTTTTCGAGTTTCTGAAAGTTTAGAAGTAACGCAAGTAACAGCTACCGAAAAAGAGTCCAAAGAAGTTATCAAGGGAGTCGCTAAAGAAGGTAGTGCTCAACCCGACGTTGTTGATCGTAAAGTAGCAGTTAAAACAGAAGTTTTACCTGGAGACATTGCTTCAGAATTCTATCCCGAAAAACCATCGACTAAAACAGCTAGCGAAACGAAAGACATCAAACACAGCATTATTGTCACAGATTTAGGTACCACTGATGAACGTGAGTTAGATCTTTTGCAAACTATGAAGTCATCTTCCAAAACAGCCTATATTACTATCGAAGATGAACATATGGAGAGTATAAAAGGTAAGTTAATAGCTATCAAAATTGAAGACAATAGAAGATTTCCTTTGTTCATTTGCTCCATTCGTTTCAATAACTTTCTGTCATTAAATTTTATAAAATTCAAAAATGTTTATATTCAGCTAAATTTTTCAGGTGTATTATTTCAAGTAGAATACGGTTGAATAACAATATTAGGTTAATCAGACAACGAGGTCATATTTTTGAAACAGAAAATTCGTATTACAGGAAAGTTCATATTTTCTATCAGAGAAAATAAAACATTTTGTACAAGTCATGAATGTGTAAAACAAAGTAAATAAAAGTTACTCTTGATATAGACGTTATATTAAATAAAGAATATTCGCTAAAAGAAAATACTACCTAAAATTTTTAAACAAACAATAAACACTACCCATTTTGTCTCACACTATTTATACCCAAACATTTAAAAACCCTAATACAAGAAGACCAGGTAACATATTCCAAAATGAATAACAAAACAAAAATTCATTTAAAAACTGAAAATTATACATTCAACAACACAAAATAAACAAATAAAGCAACATTTATTCTCTCACATTTCAGAAACCACAGAAGCACGAGTTGAACATCAAACTTTATTAACACAACACACTAAAAAACACGTACACCCAGAAACAGTTAAACAAGAAAGCATTGATTCTGACACAGAGGTAACACAAGAATATACAACAACTTTCAGAAGAGGAAGTAAAGATGGTCAAAATGATGCCATTAAAACAAGAAAAACAATAATTAGAAAAAAGAAACCACAAACAGGAAGTGAAGACAAAGCAGTTGTGATTGAAGAGGAAATTGAAAACATCAAATCTCAATTACCAACGATACCGAAGAAACAATTTATGGCTATTGAAGAAGTTACAGACGCACAAGACATAGAGGAAATTAAACCCACAATAGTAGAAGAAGTTGAAGAAATTACACAGGAGAATGAAGAGCAAGAAGAAGTACCATATACAGATGAGACTGTAAAAATTAAAGAAAAGCCCACTAAAAAGAAAACAGTTAACAAATTAAAACCTAAGACAACAAAAGACGTAAAGGAAGAAAAGACACCTTCAGTTGAAATTCTAAAAAAACCAGAAGAAGAAACTGTAAAGGAACAAATTATTACAACTCTGCCAATTAAAAAATCCATAACGCCATCAGAAGTGGAAACAGTTAAGGAGCAGATAACAATTACTGAAGAAATCACCAAGAAAGGTAAATCAAGAAAAGTTACAAGAAAGAAGATAATCAGGAGAAAAGGTAAAAACCAAAAAGTAACAGAAATAGTAACAATAGAAGAGGAAGGAAAGGCTCCTATCACAAAAGTTATTGAGAAACCAGAAGAAGAAGTAACAGAAGAGATAATTGAAGACATGCCAGTAGCAGAGTTTGTAAAACCTTCAGAGGTTGAGTCAATTAAAGAACAAGTAACAGTCACTGAAGAGATTACGAAGCAAGGCAAGCCAAGAAGAGTAACAAAGAAAAAAGTGATTCGAAGGAAAGGAAGGAAACAACAAGTAACAGAAACAGTAACAGTTGAAGAAGAAGGAAAGGCACCAGTTACTGAGGTCATTGATAACCCAGAAGAAGAAGTGACTGATGAATTAATTGAGGACATGCCTATTACGGAGTTTACAAAACCATCTGAAGTAGAATCAGTGAAAGAACAAGTTACAGTTACTGAAGAAATTACAAAACAAGGCAAGCCACGAAAAGTAACTAAGAAAAAAGTGATCCGAAGGAAAGGAAGGAAACAACAAGTAACAGAAACAGTAACAGTTGAAGAAGAAGGAAAGGCACCAGTTACTGAAGTAATTAAAAAACCAGAAGAAGAAATAACTGATGAGTTAATTGAGGATTTACCAGTTGAAAAATTTGTTAAACCTTCAGAAGTGGAATCAGTAAGAGAACAAGTAACAGTAACTGAAGAAATTACAAAACAAGGCAAACCGAGAAAAGTAACAAAGAAAAAGGTGATTAGAAGAAAAGGAAAGAAGCAACAAGTAACAGAAACAGTAACAATTGAAGAAGAAGGAAAGGCTCCGATCATTGAAGTTATTGAGAAACCAGAAGAAGAAGTAACTGATGAATTTATTAAGAAAATGCCTGTTACACAGTTTGTAAAACCATCCGAAGTAGAATCAGTTAAAGAACAAGTAACAGTCACTGAAGAGATTACTAATCAAGGCAAGCCAAGAAAAGTAACAAAGAAAAAAGTGATCCGAAGAAAAGGAAAAAAGCAGCAAGTAACAGAAACAGTAACAGTTGAAGAAGAAGGAAAATCACCAGTTACTGAAGTCATTGAAAAACCAGAAGAAGAAGTAACTGATGAGTTAATTGAGGATTTACCAGTTGAAAAGTTTGTTAAACCTTCAGAAGTGGAATCAGTAAGAGAACAAGTAACAGTAACTGAAGAAATTACAAAACAAGGCAAACCGAGAAAAGTAACGAAGAAGAAGGTGATAAGAACAAAAGGAAAGAAGCATCAAGTAACAGAAACTGTTACTGTTGAAGAAGAAGGAAAAGCTCCAGTTACTAAAGTTATTGAAAAACCAGAAGAAGAAGAAGTAACAGATGACATCATAACAGAGATGCCTGTTGTAGAGTTTGTTAAACCATCCGATGTTGAATCAGTAAAAGAAGAAGTTACAGTCACTGAAGAAGTTACTAAACAAGGCAAGCTCAGAAAAATAACTAAAAAGAAGGTGATTAGAATGAAAGGAAAGAAACAAAAAGTAACAGAAACTGTTACAGTTGAAGAAGAAGGAAAGGCTCCGATTATTAAAGTTATTGAAAAACCAGAAGAAGAAGAAGTAACTGATGAGTTGATTGAGGATTTACCAGTTAAAAAGTTTGTCAAACCTTCAGAAGTGGAATCAGTAAGAGAATATGTAACAGTAACTGAAGAGATTACTAAACAAGGTAAGCCACGAAAGGTAATTAAGAAGAAGGTAGTTAGAAGGAAAGGAAAGAAGCAACAAGTAACAGAAACGATAATAGTTGAAGAAAAAGGAAAGGCACCAGTTACTGAAGTTATTGAGAAGCCAGAAGAAGAAATTTCTGAAGAAACGATTGAGGAGTTGCCATCTGAAGAGTTTGTAAAACCATCTGAGGTAGAATCAGTGAAAGAACAAGTCACAGTCACTGAAGAGATTACTAAACAAGGCAAGCCACGAAAAGTAACAAAGAAAAAAATAATCCGAAGGAAAGGAAGGAAACAACAAGTAACAGAAACTGTTACTGTTGAAGAAGATGGAAAAGCTCCAGTTACTGAAGTCATTGAAAAACCTGAAGAAGAAGTAACTGATGAGTTGATTGAGGATTTACCAGTTGAAAAGTTTGTCAAACCTTTAGAAGTGGAATCAGTAAGAGAACATGTAACAGTAACTGAAGAGATTACTAAACAAGGGAAGCCACGAAAAGTAACTAAGAAGAAGGTAATTAGAAGAAAAGGAAAGAAGCAACAAGTAACAGAAACTGTAACTGTTGAAGAAGAAGGAAAGGCACCAGTTACTGAAGTTATTGAGAAACCAGAAGAAGAAGTATCTGAAGAAACGATTGAAGAGTTGCCATCTGAAGAGTTTGTAAAACCATCTGAGGTAGAATCAGTGAAAGAACAAGTCACAGTCACTGAGGAGATTACGGAGCAAGGCAAGCCACGAAAAGTAACTAAGAAGAAAGTGATTAAAAGGAAAGGAAAGAAACAACAAGTAACAGAAACTGTTACTGTTGAAGAAGAAGGGAAGGTTCCGCTTATAAAAGTTATTGAAAAACCAGAAGAAGAAGTAACTGATGAGTTGATTGAGGATTTACCAGTTGAAAAGTTTGTCAAACCTTTAGAAGTGGAATCAGTAAGAGAACATGTAACAGTAACTGAAGAGATTACTAAACAAGGCAAGCCACGAAAAGTAACTAAGAAGAAGGTCATTAGAAGGAAAGGACAAAAGCAACAAGTAACTGAAACTGTAACTGTTGAAGAAGAAGGAAAAGCACCAGTTACTGAAGTTATTGAGAAACCAGAAAAAGAAGTATCTGAAGAAACGATTGAAGAGTTGCCATCCGAAGAGTTTGTTAAACCATCTGAGGTAGAATCAGTGAAAGAACAAGTCACTGTCACTGAAGAGATTACTAAACAAGGCAAACCACGAAAAGTTACTAAGAAAAAGGTCATTAGAAGAAAAGGACAAAAGCAACAAGTAACTGAAACTGTAACTGTTGAAGAAGAAGGAAAAGCACCTATTACAGAAGTTATTGAAAAACCTGAAGAGGAAGTAACTGATGAATTTATTAAAGAAATACCTGTTACACAGTTTGTAAAACCATCAGAAGTAGAATCAGTTAAAGAACAAGTAACAGTTACGGAAGAAATTACTAAGCAAGGCAAGCCACGAAAAGTAACGAGGAAGAAGGTGATTAGAAGGAAAGGAAAGAAACAACAAGTAACAGAAACAGTAATAATTGAAGAAGAAGGAAAGGCTCCAGTTACTGAAGTTATTGAGAAACCGGAAGAAGAAGTAACTGATGAGATCATAAAACACATGCCTGTTGTAGAGTTTGTTAAACCATCTGATGTTGAATCAGTAATAGAACAAGTTACTGTCACTGAAGAAGTTACTAAACAAGGCAAGCCAAGAAAAGTAACAAAGAAAAAAATGATCCGAAGGAAAGGAAGGAAACGACAAGTAACAGAAACAGTAACAGTTGAAGAAGAAGGAAAGGCACCAGTTACTGAAGTTATTGAGAAACCAGAAGAAGAAATATCTGATGAAACGATTGAGGAGTTGCCATCTGAAGAGTTTGTAAAACCATCTGAGGTAGAATCAGTGAAAGAACAAGTCACAGTCACTGAAGAGATTACTAAACAAGGCAAGCCACGAAAAGTTACTAAGAAAAAGGTCATTAGAAGGAAAGGACAAAAGCAACAAGTAACTGAAACTGTAACTGCTGAAGAAGAAGGAAAAGCTCCTATAACTGAAGTGATTGAAAAACCTGAAGAAGAAATAACAGATGAAATGATTGAGGATTTACCAGTTGAAAAGTTTGTTAAACCTTCAGATGTGGAATCTGTAAGAGAACAAGTCACAGTCACTGAAGAGATTACGAAGCAAGGCAAGCCACGGAAAGTAACTAAGAAGAAGGTGATTAGAAGAAAAGGAAAGAAACAACAAGTAACCGAAACTGTTACTCTTGAAGAAGAAGGTAAAGCACCAGTTACTGAAGTCATTGAAAACCCAGAAGAAGAAGTAACTGATGAATTTATTGAAGACATGCCTATTGCGGAGTTTACAAAACCTTCTGATGTAGAATCAGTGACAGAACAAGTCACAGTCACTGGAGAGATTACGCAGCAAGGCAAGCCACGGAAAGTAACTAAGAAGAAGGTGATTAGAAGGAAAGGAAAGAAACAACAAGTAACCGAAACTGTTACTCTTGAAGAAGAAGGTAAAGCACCAGTTACTGAAGTCATTGAAAACCCAGAAGAAGAAGTAACTGATGAATTTATTGAAGACATGCCTATTGCGGAGTTTACAAAACCTTCTGATGTAGAATCAGTGACAGAACAAGTCACAGTCACTGAAGAGATTACGAAGCAAGGCAAGCCACGAAAAGTAACTAAGAAAAAAGTAATCAGGAGGAAAGGAAAGAAACAACAAATAACAGAAACTGTTACTGTTGAAGAAGAAGGTAAAGCTCCTATAACTGAAGTGATTGAAAAACCTGAAGAAGAAGTAACAGATGAAATGATTGCAGAAGGACCTGTTACAAAGTTTATAAAACCATCAGAAGTGGAATCAGTGAAAGAACAAGTAACAGTTACGGAAGAAATTACTAAGCAAGGCAAGCCACGAAAAGTAACGAGGAAGAAGGTGATTAGAAGGAAAGGAAAGAAACAACAAGTAACAGAAACTGTAACTGTCGAAGAAGAAGGAAAGGCACCAGTTACTGAAGTTATTGAGAAACCAGAAGAAGAAGTATCTGAAGAAACGTTTGAAGAGTTGCCATCTGAAGTGTTTGTTAAACCATCTGAGGTAGAATCAGTGAAAGAATATGTCACAGTCACAGAAGAGATTACTAAACAAGGCAAGCCACGAAAAGTTACTAAGAAAAAGGTCATTAGAAGGAAAGGACAAAAGCAACGAGTAACAGAAACTGTAACTGTTGAAGAAGAAGGAAAAGCACCTGTTACAGAAGTTATTGAGAAACCTGAAGAGGAAGTAACTGATGAATTTGTTAAGGAAATACCTGTTACACAGTTTGTAAAACCATCAGAAGTAGAAACAGTTAAAGAACAAGTAACAGTTACGGAAGAAATTACTAAGCAAGGCAAGCCAAGAAAAGTAACAAAAAAAAAAGTGATTCGAAGGAAAGGAAGGAAACAACAAGTAACAGAAACAGTAACAGTTGAAGAAGATGGAAAGGCACCAGTTACTGAAGTTATTGAGAAACCAGAAGAAGAAATATCTGAAGAAACGATTGAGGAGTTCCCATCTGAAGAGTTTGTAAAACCATCTGAGGTAGAATCAGTGAAAGAACAAGTCACAGTCACTGAAGAGATTACGAAGCAAGGCAAGCCACAGAAAGTAACTAAGAAAAAAGTGATTAGGAGGAAAGGAAAGAAACAACAAATAACAGAAACTGTTACTGTTGAAGAAGAAGGTAAAGCACCAGTTACTGAGGTCATTGAAAAACCAGAAGAGGAAGCAACAGATGACATCATAACAGAGATGCCAGTTGTAGAGTTTGTTAAACCGTCTGAGATAGAATCAGTTAAAGAACAAGTAACAGTAACTGAAGAGATTACTAAACAAGGCAAGCCACGAAAAGTAACTAAGAAAAAAGTGATCAGGAGGAAAGGAAAGAAACAACAAATAACAGAAACTGTTACTGTTGAAGAAGAAGGTAAAGCTCCTATAACTGAAGTGATTGAAAAACCTGAAGAAGAAGTAACAGATGAAATGATTGTGGAAGGACCTATTACAAAGTTTATAAAACCATCAGAAGTGGAATCAGTGAAAGAACAAGTAACTGTAACTGAAGAGATTACTAAGCAAGGCAAACCAAGGAAAGTAACAAAGAAAAAAGTGATCCGCAGGAAAGGAAAAAAACAACAAGTAACAGAAACAGTAACAGTTGAAGAAGAAGGAAAGGCACCAGTTACTGAAGTTATTGAGAAACCGGAAGAAGAAGTATCTGAAGAAACGATTGAAGAGTTGCCATCTGAAGAGTTTGTCAAACCTTCAGAAGTGGAATCTGTAAGAGAATATGTAACAGTAACTGAAGAGATTACTAAACAAGGCAAGCCACGAAAAGTAACTAAGAAGAAGGTAATTAGAAGGAAAGGAAAGAAGCAAAAAGTAATAGACACTGTAACTGTTGAAGAAGAAGGAAAGGCACCAGTTACTGAAGTTATTGAGAAACCAGAAGAAGAAGTATCTGAAGAAACGATTGAAGAGTTGCCATCTGAAGAGTTTGTAAAACCATCTGAGGTAGAATCAGTGAAAGAACAAGTCACAGTCACTGAGGAGATTACGGAGCAAGGCAAGCCACGAAAAGTAACTAAGAAGAAAGTGATTAAAAGGAAAGGAAAGAAACAACAAGTAACAGAAACTGTTACTCTTGAAGAAGAAGGAAAAGCACCAGTTACTGAAGTTATTGAGAAACCAGAAGAAGAAGTATCTGAAGAAACGATTGAAGAGTTGCCATCTGAAGAGTTTGTAAAACCATCTGAGGTAGAATCAGTGAAAGAACAAGTCACAGTCACTGAAGAGATTACTAAGCAAGGCAAGCCAAGAAAAGTAACAAAGAAGAAGTTGATCAAGAGAAAAGGAAAGAGACAACAAGTAACAGAAACTGTTACTATTGAAGAAGAAGGAAAGGCCCCAGTTACGGAAGTTATTGTGAAATCAGAGGAAGATGTAACTGATGATTTGAAACCTTTTTCAGATGTTGTGCTACCATTAGTTCCAATGAAAATCATTAGGAAAGATGTTAAACCTACTAGAGTAATTGTTTCGAGGATTGCTGATGTTGAACATTTTGCTGAAGTGAAATTGAGGAAAACTACTGTATCGAAAGCTAAAATTCCAAAAAGTAAGAAAGTCCCAAAAATTAGGTTAAGAAGTCGTATTACCTTCATAAATGATTTTCCTGCCGAATTACAATTTCTTAAAATTACTATGTTGGAGGAAAATCCATTGCAAGCTGGTATTTTATCAAGAAACACTGAAGAAGCTCTAAAAATACTGAAACGGAAATCTAAAAAGTCTAAGTTGCCTGAAAAGGAACTCGCTGATTTAGAAAAATTAGACAACGAATTCGAAGATTTGAAGAAAATTCCTTTGGAGCAGGTAGAAGACAAATCTTTGTATGAACGAAAACCTAAGAAACCGAAAGATGAAGAGAAACCAAAAGATAAAATCAGATTAGGTAAAGGTAAATTCCCTGATGAACAGATAGAAACTCCAGAGAAAGTTGATCTAAAGAAGATTCCGGAGAAAAAACATGAGGAAGAAACAGTAGTTTTAAAAAAACCGAAAACAACAGAAACAACTGAAGATGTTCCTAAAAAGAAAAAATCTGAAAAGAAGCCAAAACTGAAACCGGCAGACTTCCAACCTACAGATTTTGAAAGACCGGAACTTGAAGAGTATGTACCACCAGAGGAAGAAAAACCTGAGAAACCAGAAGAAGAAGAAGTTACGAAACCATATAAACGACCAAAGAAAAAGAAACCTGAACCAGAGATGGAACAAGTTCCAATCGAGAAGGGCATACCAAAACCTGAGGAACCAGAAGAACAACCTGATGTTAAATTCAGAATTCCTGTTGGAAAGAAGTCTGAAGAAGTACCTGAAAAAATTACTCTTAAGCCTTGGAAGAAAGATAAACCAGAAGAAGAGAAATCAACTGAAGAAACTCCTGAATTGAAGTTTACTCCAGAGGATAAAAAACCTGAAGAAGAAGTGGAGGAAGAAAGTAAGAAGAAACGTAAACCAAAGAAGAAAATTCTTAAAGGTAAAGAAGATAAATCTGACGAAGAAGTTTCTCCTGATGATAATCTTGTTGAAGTTATTGATACCATCACAACTGAAGATATACTTCCTAACGAAAAGAAACGACGAATAACCAAAAAGAAGATAATAAAAACTCTAAAGGACAATGTGCCTGAAGTACTTGAAGAGGTTGTGGTAAAGGAAGAAGATATAGATTTAGGTGAAATTCCTGTAATTGAGAAATTCGCTCCTGTTGTGGTTGAAGAAACGCATGAAGAAGTTTTTATATCTGATGTAAAAACTAATGATCAAAAGCCTAGGAAAATTCGAAAAAAACGTGTTACTAAACTTCGTGAAGGTAAAGCACAAGTTTTGGAAACGATAACTGTTGAGGAGGAAGGTAAAGAACCAGTTACTACTCTAACTGATGATTTTGAAGACACTACTCCATTACACAAAAAACCGAAACACACTACTTCAACACCACAAATCCATGATGACAATAAAAAACCAGAAGGTAAGCTCACACAGTCTAATGATTCTCTAATTTCTACACTTTCTACTTATCTGATATCACATAATATATACTATTTATAAATACTACTATCTATTCACTAAACAATTTATAAACCTACAAACGTACATTATATACATTTCTTATATCTTCACTATTAATTTTTAAAAATACTTTTTCATAACGCGGTGCAAAAAAGGGCACTTTTTTGCACCTTGTTATGAAAAATATCGTTCGTAACTAGTGCTAGCAGTTGCCAATTTTTGAACGAGCACTTTTTTTGGAACAAACTGTAGGCGAAGCTTCGCTTCGCCTACAGTTTGTTCCTAAAAAAGTGCTCATTCAAAAATTGACAACTGCTCGCACTCGTTACGAAATATACTATTAACTTTTCATGAAAGCAAAAATAAAGAAAATAAAAAATCGTTCCTTCTTTCATAAAATCTTATTTTTCCAGATGTAACTGAGGAGAAACAAGAAACAGTAAGTACTTGCTCCATATGTTTTTTACTGATAAACATTTTCTTTTTTCAAGTCATAAAATGCAATATTACTTTCTAAATAATAGTAAAATTATAGATTAAAAAAAGCACAGTTTATTTCAATAAAGAATTTAAATTTTTAGTACCTAGAAATTTGCGATTTAAAATTTGGATTATAATTACAATCTTAAATTTTACAGGAAATCGTTGAAGAAATCGTGACAAAGAAAATAAAGAAGAAAACACCACGTAAAGAGAAAGAAGATGTGACTGAAGAAATTGTAGAGGAACTAATAACAGAAACTCCAAAGAAACAAAAAGCAAAACCAATAGTCGAAGAACTTGATACTGTTGAAATCACTGAGATCGATGTCAAGAAGCTACCTGATTTAATCAAGAAAGAAATTATAACTGAAGAAGAGGAAATAATCGAAATAATTCAAACTCCAGAAAAGAAAATCGTGAAAAAGAAGAAGAAGCCAATTAAAAAGGGTGAAGTGACGAAAGTAATTGAAGAGATAACAGAAACACCGATTGAAGATGTAGTCGTGATGGAGGAACAGGAAATCGTTGAAATCATTGAAACACCCACAAGGAAAGTGATTCGAAAGAAAAAGGCACAAATTTCCGAAGACAATATACCCGAAGAAACAATAGAAGAGATCGTTATCGAGAAACCAACCAAGAAGAAAGCAAAACCAAAAATTGAAGAATTAGATACAATCAAAATTACAGAAATTGACGTGAAAAAATTACCAGAACTAATCGAGAAAATTGAAATCACTGAGGAAGAAGAAATAATCGAGGTGACGGAAACTCCAGAAAAGAGAATCGTGAAAAAGAAGAAGAAACCAACAAAGAAAGGCGAGAAGACAAAAATAATTGAAGAAATAACGGAAACACCAATTGAAGATGTCGTCGTCATGGAGGATCAGGAAATCATCGAAATAATTGAAACACCAACGAAAAAAATAGTACGCAAAAAGAAGGCCCAAATTACCGAAGACAATATTCCTGAAGAAACAATAGAAGAGTTTATCATCGACAAACCATTAAAAGAAAAAGCAAAACCTAAAACTGAAGAATTAGATACAATCAAAATCACCGAGGTTGACATTAAAAAATTACCAGATTTAATTGAAAAGGAAATTGTAACAGAGGAAGAAGAAATAATCGAAGTAACTCAAACACCAGAAAAGAAGATTGTTAAGAAAACGAAGAAACCCAAAAAGAAGGGCGAAAAACCGCAGGTAACTGAAGAAATAACCGAAACTCCAATTGAAGATGTCATTGTCATGGAAGAGCAGGAAATAATAGAAATAATCGAAACACCAACAAAGAAAATAATACGAAAGAAAACAGCCCAAATATCCGAAGACAAAATTCCGGAGGAAATGATCCATGAAATTATTATCGAAAAGCCAACAAAGAAGAAAGCTAAACCAAAAGTAGAAAAACTTGAAAAAGCCGAAATTACAGAAATCGACGTTAAAAAATTGCCAGATCTGATTAAAAAAGAAATTGTAACGGAGGAAGAAGAAATTATCGAAATTACTCAAACACCAGAGAAAAAGATCGTAAAGAAAAAGAAGAAACCAACAAAGAAAGGCGAAGAAATAAAGGTAATTGAAGAAGTAACCGAAACACCAATTGAAGATGTCATCGTCATGGAGGAACAAGAAATTGTCGAAATCGTTGAAACACCCACAAAGAAAATTATACGCAAAAAGAAAGCCCGTATCACCGAAGATAAAATGCCCGAAGAAACAATTCAGGAAATTGTCATCGAAAAGCCAATAAAGAAGAAAGCGAAACCTAAAGTTGAGGAATTGGATACAGCAAAAATAACTGAAATCGATGTGAAAAAGTTACCAGACTTAATAAAGAAAGAAGTTGTAACTGAAGAAGAGGAAATAATCGAAGTGATTGAAACACCAGAAAAGAAGATTGTTAAGAAAAAGAAGAAACCAACGAAGAAGGGTGAAAAACCAGTGATTACTGAAGAGATCACAGAAACTCCGATCGAGGATGTAATTGTCATGGAGGAGCAAGAAATAGTCGAAATTATCGAAACACCAACAAAGAAAATCATTCGAAAGAAGAAAGCACACATTACTGAAGATAATATTCCAGAGGAAACAATTGAAGAAATAGTAATCGATAAGCCTTCCAAAAAGAAAGCGAAACCAATTGTTGAAGAATTGGAAACTGTACAAATTACGGAAATTGACGTTAAAAAGTTACCGGATCTAATTAAGAAAGAAATTGTAACAGAGGAGGAAGAAATTATCGAAGTGACTCAAACACCAGAGAAGAAGATTGTAAAGAAGAAGAAGAAACCAACAAAGAAGGGCGAAGAAACAAAGGTATTTGAAGAAGTAACCGAAACACCAATTGAAGATGTCGTCGTTATGCAGGAACAGGAAATTGTCGAAATTATCGAAACACCCACAAAGAAAATCATACGAAAGAAGAAGGCACGAATCACCGAAGACAAAGTTCCTGAAGAAACAATCCAGGAGATTGTTATCGAGAAGCCACTAAAGAAGAAAGCAAAGCCCAAACTTGAGGAACTTGATACTGCAGAAGTAATAGAAGTAAACATCAAGGAAATTCC
The DNA here is from genome assembly GCA_032872505.1 of Leptopilina syphax. Lineage (NCBI taxonomy): Eukaryota > Metazoa > Arthropoda > Insecta > Hymenoptera > Figitidae > Leptopilina > Leptopilina syphax. The sequence continues at coordinate 42,646,628 of CM065469.1, forward strand.
AGATTTGTTAACGAAAGAAGATATAATAGAAGATGAGATCATTCAAGTGATCGAAACACCAGAAAAACGGATAGTAAAGAAGAAGAAGAAACCAACTAAAAAGGGAGAGGAAGAAAAGGTTATTGAAGAAATCACTGATACACCAATTGAAGATACGATAAAAATGGTGGAACAAGAAATTGTCGAAATTATCGAAACACCAACAAAGAAAGTTGTTAAGAAGAAAAAGAAAAAGGCTCTGCCATCTGAAGATACTATTCCCGATGAAGTTATCGAAGTAATTGTACTCGACAAACCAACCGAAAAAATAGCTCACGCTTTTGTTGATGAAAATGAAGCAGTCGAAATAACAGAAGTTATCCTTCAGGACGAAACCAAAGAAATTGAAGTAAAGAAACCAAAGAAAGTGAAAGCAAAGAAGGAAGTTATTCCCAAGGACAGTATAACAACAACAGAAATAATTCCCGAGCAAAAAACAGATGATATTCCTGAAGAAATCCCACAAACTGAGGAAGCATTGGAAACAGTTGATCAACCCGAGAAAGTCAAGATAACAGGTATTCTTGTACAGGATTCAAAGAGGCGAAAAGTTAAAAAGAAGGTTACAATTGAAGAACGTCCGACGGAGAAGGAAATTAGTCCCGAAAGACCCGAAGAATCAGCACCCGAAGAAATAACAGTCGAAACTGAAAAGATTACCGAAGAACAAGAAGTCACAGAAAAGAAGATAAAAAAGAAAAAGAAGAAACCAACTCCAAAGAAAGAAGAAATCGAAGAATGGGTAGAACCGGAATATGAAAGACCAGTTCTAGAACCTATACCAGAGAAAGTGCCATTTGTACCCAGTAAGAAACGAAAAGAAAAATTACCAGCTCCTCAGAAAGCAGAGCAATTGGTTCCAATCGAAATAGAAAGAAAGGAGATCAAACCAACCAAACTAGTTTACTCCAAACCCACTGAAGTTGTCCAATTTGCTGAAATTAAGTTAAAGAAGGTTACAATTCCAAAACGACGAGAGTCCAAGAGCACAAAGGTTCCAAAAATAAGACTAAAGAGTCGCATTACATTCATTGATGATTTCCCCTCCAAACTTCAACTACCAAAAATCACAATTATAGAAGAAAATCCTATTCAAGTTGGAGAACTATCAAGAAATGCAGAAGAAGCTCTAGAAGTTCTGAAGAAAAAATACAAGAAGCCGAAATTACCAAAGAAGGAAATTACCGAATTGGAAAAGTTGGATCAAGAATTTGAGGAATTGAAGAAGGTTCCTCTTGAGCAGATTGAGGATAAATCTATTTACGAACGTCAACCTAAAAAACCAAAGGAGGAAGAAAAGCCTAAAGAGAAGATAAAAATAGGCAAGGGTAAAGTTCCAGAGAAGGAGGAAGAGCAACCGGAAGATGTAAAATTGAAAAAGATTCCGGAAAAAGTACCAGAAGAAGAGGTAACTATTCCCAAGAAACCGAAACCTACTGAAACAACCGAAGAGGTCCCGAAAAAGAAGAAATCCGAAAAGAAACCAAAACTAAAACCGGAAGACTTCCAACCGACAGATTTCGAAAGACCGGAACTTGAAGAGTATGTACCACCAGAGGAAGAGAAACCTGAAAAACCAGAAGAAGAGGATGTTACCAAACCATATAAACGTCCAAAGAAAAAGAAACCCGAACCAGAATTGGAACAAGTTCCGATCGAAAAAGGAATTCCTAAACCACAAGAACCGGAAGAACAACCAGATGTTAAATTCCGAATTCCCGTTGGTAAGAAACCGGAAGAAGTACCTGAAGAAATTACCCTCAAGCCTTGGAAGAAAGAGAAACCAGAAGAAGAAAAATCGGCCGAAGAATCTCCAGAATTGAAGTTTATTCCTGAGGATAAAAAACCTGATGAAGAAGTCGAAGAAGAAGTGACTAAGCCCAAAACAAAGAAGAAGGTACCAAAGGAAAAGAAAGTCAAACCAAAGGATGTTGAACTACCAACTGAAAAGGATGCAATTACCGAAGAACTACAAGAAGTTGAAGAAATAACCGAAGACGTAATTCTCACCAAACCAGAAAAGTCCAAAGGCAAAAAGAAGGTAATCCCCAAAGAGAATCTTGAGACAACCGAAGTTGTTCTAGACGAAACTTTAGAACAATTACCAGAAGTAGTACCAACTGAAGAGACAGCAAAACCAACTGAAGAAGAAAAGGAAGAAGAATTGATCATCACCGAAACTCCAACTGCTAAGGTACCTAAGAAGAAAAAGAAGAAAGTTCCAACAGAAACGCCTGAAGATGTTGAAAAACCAACAGAAGTTGCTCCTGAAGAAACACCCGAAGAGAAAGTTCCAGAGATCGTAGACTCAACTAAAGAAGAAGAGGAAGAAGTAACTGAAATCAAAACTGAAAAGGTAAAAAAGAAACAGAAGAAAGTCCCAACCGAAAAATTGGAAGACCAAGAAAAACCATCCGAAGCAGCTCCTAAAGAAATTCCAGAGGCAGAAATTGAAAAACAACCTACAGAAGAACAACAAGTAACTGAAATTGTTCCTGAAGAGCAACTATCAGAAGAAGTGACAGAAAAGAAGTTGAAAAAGAAAAAGAAGAAACCTGCAAAGAAGGATGACATTTACGATTGGGTTGAACCAGAGTACGAAAGACCTGTCTTGGAACCAATGCCGGAAAAAATTGAATTCACACCAAGTAAGAAAAAGAAACTTCCAAAGCCGGTTCCTGAAAGTGCGCAACAGTTAACTCCCATCACAATAGAACGTAAAGAAATTAAACCCACAAAATTAATTTACTCTCAACCATCAGAAGTTGTTCAATTTGCTGAAATAAAACTAAAGAAAGCTCCCGCTCCAAAACGACGTGAGTCCAAGAGCGCAAAGGTTCCTAAAATAAGACTAAAGAGTCGCATTACATTCATCGATGATTTCCCTTCAAAACTTCAACTACCACAAATAACCATTTTGGAGGAAAATCCAATTCAGGTAGGAGAACTATCAAGAAATGCAGAAGAAGCTCTAGAAGTTCTGAAGAAAAAATACAAGAAGCCGAAATTACCAAAGAAGGAAATTACCGAATTGGAAAAGTTGGATCAAGAATTTGAGGAATTGAAGAAGGTCCCTCTTGAGCAACTTGAGGACAAATCTATTTACGAACGTCAACCTAAGAAACCCAAAGAGGAAGAAAAACCCAAGGAAAAAATAAAAATAGGTAAAGGTAAAGTTCCGGAGAAGGAGGAAGAGCAACCGGAAGATGTAAAATTGAAAAAGATTCCAGAAAAGGTACCAGAGGAAGAGGTAACTATTCCCAAGAAACCGAAACCTACCGAAACAACCGAAGAGGTCCCGAAAAAGAAGAAATCCGAAAAGAAACCAAAACTAAAACCGGAGGACTTCCAACCAACAGATTTCGAAAGACCGGAACTTGAAGAGTATGTACCACCAGAGGAAGAAAAACCTGACAAACCAGAAGAAGAGGATGTTACCAAACCATATAAACGTCCAAAGAAGAAGAAACCTGAACCAGAATTGGAACAAGTTCCGATCGAAAAAGGAATTCCTAAATCACAAGAACCGGAAGAACAACCAGATGTTAAATTCCGAATTCCCGTTGGTAAGAAACCGGAAGAAGTACCTGAAGATATTACTCTTAAGCCTTGGAAGAAAGAGAAACCAGAAGAAGAAAAGGTTTCCGAAGTAGAGGCGGATCTTAAATTCAAACCTGAAGACAAACAACCAGATGAGGAAGTGGAAGAAGAAGTCACTAAAACCAAAATAAAGAAGAAGGTACCAAAGGAAAAGAAAGTCAAACCAAAGGATGTTGAACTACCAGCTGAAAAGGACGCAATTACCGAAGAACTACAAGAAGTTGAAGAAATCACAGAAGACGTAATTCTTACGAAACCCGAAAAGTCCAAAGGCAAAAAGAAGGTAATTCCGAAGGAAAATCTGGAAACAACAGAAGTTGTTCCAGGAGAAACTTTAGACCAACTACCATCGGAAGAAATACCGTCCGAGGAGCAAGCAAAACCAATTGTCGAAGAAGAGGAAGATAAGGTGATTATGACCGAAACACCAACAGAGAAAGCACCAAAGAAAAAGAAGAAGAAAGTTCCAACAGAAACTCCCGAAGAGGTGAAAACTGATGTTCAAAAGAAAGATGAAGTTACTCCTGCAGAAATTCCTGAAGTTCCTGAAGAAAAGCCAGAAGAGAAAGTTCCTGAAGAAGTTCTTGAACAGGAAATCGAAACCGTTCCTGAGGAACAACCAACGGAGGAAGTTCCAGAAAAGAAGTTGAAGAAGAAAAAGAAGAAACCTGCAAAGAAGGATGACATTTACGATTGGGTTGAACCAGAGTACGAAAGACCTGTCTTGGAACCAATGCCAGAGAAAATTGAATTTACACCAAGTAAGAAAAAGAAGCTTCCAAAGCCTGTTCCCGAAACTGCGCAAGAGATGACTCCTATGAAAATTGAACGAAAAGAAATCAAACCAACCAAATTGATCTACTCTCAACCAACAGAAGTTATACAATTTGCAGAAATAAAACTAAAGAAGGCACCCGCACCAAAACGAAGAGAATCAAAAAGCTCAAAAATACCCAAATTTCTCCTAAAGAGTCGCATTACATTCATTGATGATTTCCCCTCCAAACTTCAACTACCAAAAATCACAATTCTCGAAGAAAATCCTATTCAAGCTGGAGAACTATCAAGAAATGCAGAAGAAGCTCTAGAAGTTCTGAAGAAGAAATTCAAGAAGCCGAAATTACCAAAGAAGCAAATTACCGAGTTAGAAAAATTAGATCAAGAATTCGAGGAATTGAAAAAGGTTCCTCTTGAACAGATTGAGGACAAATCGATTTACGAACGTCAACCTAAGAAACCCAAGGAGGAAGAGAAGCCCAAGGAAAAAATAAAAATAGGCAAAGGTAAAGTTCCGGAGAAGGAGGAAGAGCAACCGGAAGATGTGAAATTGAAAAAGGTTCCAGAGAAGGTGCCCGAAGAAGAGGAAACTGTTCCCAAAAAACCGAAAACTACAGTTCCTGAGGAAGATGTTCCAAAGAAGAAGAAATCCGAGAAGAAGCCAAAACTAAAACCGGAGGACTTCCAGCCAACCGATTTTGAGAGGCCAGAACTCGAAAAATACGTTCCTCCTGAAGAAGAAACACCCGAGAAGCCAGAAGAAGAAAAAGTTCCCCAACCTTACGAAAAACCAATGAAAAAGAAACCTGAACCAGAATTGGAGCAAGTTCCTATCGAAAAGGGTATACCTAAACCTCAAGAACCGGAAGAACAACCGGATGTGAAATTCCGAATTCCTATTGGTAAGAAACCGGAAGAAGTTCCTGACGAAATTACGTTGAAGCCATGGAAGAAAGATAAGCCAGAAGAAGAAAAGGTGCCCGAAGTAGAAGCGGATCTTAAATTCAAACCTGAAGACAAACAACCTGAGGAAGAAGTCGAAGAAGAGGTAACTAAGCCCAAAACAAAGAAGAAGGTACCAAAAGAAAAGAAAGTCAAACCAAAGGAAGATATTGAAAAAGAGGCGCCAGAAACTGAAGAGTCACCTGTAGTAATTCCAAAGGTTGATGAAGTTCCCAAGGTTGACGAAGTTCCAAAAGTTGAAGAAATTCCAAAGATTGTTCCAGAAGTTACAGAAGCTCCAGAGGAAGAAGTTCCCAAAATTGAAGAAAGTCCAAAACCGGCTGATTTGGAAGAAATAAAGACAACTGAGGAAATAACCGAAACAAAGATAGTGAAGAAAAAGAAAAAGAAGCCAGCACCAAAGAAAGATGACATCGACGAGTGGGTTGAACCAGAATATGAAAGACCCGTCCTAGAAGCTATGCCAGAGAAAGTTCCATTTGTACCCAGTAAAAAGAAGAAGGAAGACAAACCAGTTCCACTAGTTGCCGAAAAGTTACAACCACTTAAAATCGAACGAAAGGAAGTAAAACCTACCAAATTGGTTTACTCTCAACCAACAGAAGTTGTTCAATTTGCTGAAATAAAACTAAAGAAGGCACCCGCACCAAAACGAAGAGAATCAAAAAGCTCAAAAGTACCCAAATTTCTCCTCAAGAGTCGCATTACAATCATTGATGATTTCCCCTCCAAACTTCAACTACCAAAAATCACAATTCTCGAAGAAAATCCTATTCAAGCTGGAGAACTATCAAGAAACACAGAGGAAGCCCTAAAGGTTTTGAAGAAGAAGTACAAAAAACCGAAATTACCCGAGAAAGAAATTACCGAACTGGAAAAATTAGATCAAGAATTCGAAGAATTGAAGAAGGTACCCTTGGAGAAAATTGAAGATAAATCGATTTACGAACGTCAACCTAAGAAACCCAAGGAGGAAGAGAAGCCCAAGGAAAAAATAAAAATAGGCAAAGGTAAAGTTCCGGAGAAGGAGGAAGAGCAACCGCAAGATGTGAAATTAAAGAAGATCCCGGATAAGGTACCTGAGGAAGAAGAAGTTACTCTAAAGAAACCAAAACCTGAAGTTCCTGAGGAAGATGTCCCTAAGAAGAAAAAATCAGAAAAAGTACCTAAACTCGAACCGGAGGATTTCAAACCAACAGATTTTGAGAGACCCGAACTTGAACAGTACGTACCACCAGAAGAGGAGAAACCAGAAAAACCGGAAGAAGAAAAAGTCCCAAAACCGTACAAGCGGCCTAAGAAAGAAAAACCAGAGCAAGAAATCGAGAAAGTTCCAATTGAAAAAGGAAAACCAAAACCTGAGGAGCCTGAAGAACAACCAGATGTTAAATTCCGAATTCCTACCTCTGAGAAACCGGAAGAACAACCTGAGACTGTTACTCTTAAGGGATGGAAGAAGGATAAACCAGAAGAAGAAGGTACAGATTATTTCCCTAAAGAATCCGAAGTTGTTGAGAAAGAAATTGAGGAAACAGAGGAAGTGACAGTTACACGCAAACTCAAGAAGAAGAAACCGAAGGAAAAGCCTGAAAAAGTTACAGAAGTAACAGTAGTGAAGAAACCTCCAACCGAAGAGGAAGTAACGGAGGAAATAATCGAAGAGGAGGTGACAGTAAAGAGAAAGCCAAAGAAAACTAAACCCACAGAAGAAACCGAAGAGGTTCTTATAAAGCCTCTTCCAGAAGAAGAAAAAGAAAAACCGGAAGAAGTTTCCGAGGATGTTAAATTAGAACTAAAACCTAAACCAAAACCAGTAATAGAAGAAGCTCCGGACGAAATTACAATCAAACAGCCAATTGTTGAAGAAAAGGAAGTAATCGAAGAAGAAATTATCCAAGAAGTTAAAATAAAGAAGAAGCCAAAGAAAAAGAAGCCTGAGGAAGTAACAGAAGATGTCACCGAAGAAATAGTCATCAAGAAACCTTCACCTGAAAAAGAAGAAAAACCAGAAGAGGTCACTGAAGATGTTAAATTAGAACTTAAACCAAAACCAAAACCTGTAATAGAAGAAGCTCCGGACGAAATAACAATCAAACAACCAATTGTTGAAGAAAAGGAAGTAATCGAGGAAGAAATTATCGAAGAAGTTAAAATAAAAAAGAAGCCAAAGAAAAAGAAACCTGAAGAAGTGACAGAAGATGTCACTGAAGAAATAGTTATCAAGAAACCCTCCCCGGAGAAAGTACCAGAAAAGCCAGAAGAAGTTACGGAAGATGTCAAATTGGAACTAAAACCAAAACCGAAACCAGTAACTGAAGAAGCTCCGGATGAAATTACAATCAAGAAGCCAATTGTGGAAGATAAGGAAATAATCGAAGAAGAAGTTATCGAAGAAGTGAAAATAAAGAAGAAACCTAAGAAAAAGAAGCCTGAGGAAGTAACCGAAGATGTTACTGAAGAAATAGTCATCAAGAAACCTTCACCTGAAAAAGAAGAAAAACCAGAAGAGGTCACTGAAGATGTTAAATTAGAACTGAAACCAAAACCAAAACCAATAATAGATGAAGCTCCGGACGAATTAACAATCAAGAAGCCAATTGTGGAAGAAAAGGAAGTAATTGAAGAAGAAGTTATTGAAGAAGTGAAAATAAAGAAGAAACCCAAGAAGAAGAAACCTGAAGAAGTAACAGAAGATGTCACTGAAGAAATAGTTATCAAGAAACCCTCGCCGGAGAAAGTACCAGAAAAGCCAGAAGAAGTTACGGAAGATGTCAAATTGGAACTGAAACCAAAGCCGAAACCGGTCATTGATGAAGGAGCTGAAGAGTTGACAATCAAGAAACCTGTCGTCGAAGAGGCAGAAGTAATTGAGGAGGAAATTGTTGAGGAAGTGAAAATAAAGAAAAAACCAAAGAAGAAGAAGCCGGAAGAAGTAACCGAAGATGTTACTGAGGAAATAACTATCAAGAAACCCTCACCAGAAAAAGTTGAAGAAAAACCAGAAGAGGTGACAGAAGACGTTAAACTAGAATTGAAACCAAAACCGAAACCGGTCATTGATGAAGGAGCTGAAGAGTTGACAATCAAGAAACCTGTCGTCGAAGAGAAAGAAGTAATTGAGGAGGAAATTGTTGAGGAAGTGAAAATAAAGAAAAAACCAAAGAAGAAGAAGCCGGAGGATGTGACCGAAGATGTTACAGAGGAAATAACTATCAAGAAACCCGCACCAGAAAAAGTTGAAGAAAAACCAGAGGAGGTCACAGAGGATGTTAAACTTGAATTGAAGCCAAAACCAAAACCAACTGTCGATGAAGGAGCTGAAGAGTTGACAATCAAGAAACCGATAATTGAAGAGAAAGAAGTAGTTGAAGAAACAGTGGTAGAAGAAGTTACATTAAAGAAAAAACCAAAGAAACCTAAACCAGAAGAGAAGACTGAAGAAGTCACTGAAGAAATCACTTTCAAGAAGCCAAAACCAGAAGAAAAAGAAGAAGAGAAACCAGAAGAAGTCTCTGAAGAAGTGAAACTCAAGAAAAAGCCTAAATCAAAACCAACTGTTGATGAATCTGCTGAAGAATTGACGATCAAAAAACCGGTTATTGAAGAAAAACCAGAAGAAGAAGTGGTAGAGGAAGTAACATTAAAGAAAAAGCCAAAGAAACCTAAAGTAGAAGAGAAAACGGAAGAAGTTTCTGAAGAAATCACTTTCAAGAAGCCCAAACCAGAAGAAAAAGAAGAAGAACAACCGGAAGAAGTTTCTGAAGAAGTGAAACTAAAAAAGAAACCAAAACCGAAACCAACAGTTGATGAAGCTGCAGAAGAATTAACAATAAAGAAACCAGTAATAGAAGAAAAAGCAGAAGAAGAAGTGGTACAAGAAGTTACATTAAAGAAAAAGCCAAAGAAACCCAAAGTAGAAGAGAAGACTGAAGAAGTTACTGAAGAAATAACCTTCAAAAAGCCAAAACCAGAAGAAAAAGAAGAAGAGAAACCAGAAGAAGTCTCTGAAGAAGTGAAACTCAAGAAAAAGCCTAAATCAAAACCAACTGTTGATGAATCTGCTGAAGAATTGACGATCAAAAAACCGGTTATTGAAGAAAAACCAGAAGAGGAAGTGGTACAAGAGGTTACATTGAAGAAGAAACCCAAGAAACCTAAACCAGAAGAGAAGACTGAAGAAGTCACTGAAGAAATAACTTTCAAGAAGCCTAAGCCAGAAGAAGAAAAAGAACAAAAACCGGAAGAAGTTTCCGAAGAAGTTAAACTAAAGAAGAAACCAAAGCCAAAACCAACAGTTGATGAAGCAGCCGAAGAACTAACAATAAAGAAACCAGTAATTGAAGAAACAGAAGAAAAACCAGAAGAGGAAGTGGTACAAGAAGTTACATTAAAGAAAAAACCCAAGAAACCTAAACCAGAAGAAAAGACTGAGGATGTAACAGAGGAAGTAACCTTCAAAAAGCCTAAACCAAAAGAAAAAGAAGAAGAAAAACAAGAAGAAGTTTCCGCAGAAGTGGAACTTAAGAAGAAACCAAAACCTAAACCCACTGTTGATGAAGCTGCCGAAGAACTGACAATCAAGAAAATTGTCGACGTCACTGAAGAACAAGAAACTGTCGGCGAATTTACCTTTAAACGCAAATCCCCACCAAAAACAGCTCCCAAACCAATTGAAGAAATATACGAAGACGTCACAATTCGTAAACTCAGACCAAAGAAAAAACCACGTACCGACATTAAAGAAGTCACCGAAACAGAAACTGTCACCTTCAGACCGCGAACAACAAAAAGAAAAGAAGATGTCGAGCAAGAATTCAAGATCTCATTGAACACCTACGAGGAGGAAGATATTTCCATGTCCGGTAAAGTGCGACTCAAACCAAAGAGACGTCCTCAAACATACTCCGAGGAAGCTGGCGAGGAAACAATTCGTATAATTCAAGAATTTGACGACGACACTGGTCCAATAATCGAAGAAATCATCGACGAATCCGATAAAGAGGAATACAGTATTGATGAATTGGAAACAGACGAAATGAATCTACCATTAAGACGTAAGAAGAAACAACAACCGAAACCCTATTCAATTGAAGAAATAGAAGAAGACGATGTGAAAATGACATTGAAACGTGAGAGGAAATATTCAATAGAAGAGGCTGATGAATCATTAGCTTTGAAATTAAAATCAAAACGCCGTCCTTCAACATTCGATGAAGGTTCGATATTTCTATTGATTTACTACTGCTATTAATTATCAGCTTTCTAACACTGCTTTCAGATTGTCTATCAGGAATCCTAACAATTTCTCTGCTGCTAAATTTAATCATTTTTAGTTTCAACGACCAGTGAGTAAATTGCTTCCTTATACAATTCCTCCTGATAAAATTTAATTATTTTTTTTTCTTTAGCTGCGAATGAAAAGCATATCGGTCTAAGCAAATATTAGAATTTAGTAATTTTTCGACATTTCTAAAATTGTAACTTTTCTGTTCGTAGAAGAAGCTACTCTCAGCATCACCAGGGAAGAAGATATTGTGGAAGAAGGTAAACTTTTATTTATTTTACTTATTATCACCAATAACTGTTTTTTATCAGTTGATTTTCGATTATACCAACTGCTTTTTGATTATGAACTTATTTTTTGTTGGTACCACTAATTTTGTAAGTACATACCAATAGCTGCTTTATGGTACCAGCGGTTTCATTATGATACCAAAGGTTTTTTATAGTACCAACAATTGTTTGATGGTACCAATAATTTCGCAAATGTTACCAACAGATTTTAATGATACCAATAATTTTACAAATGGTACCAACAGATTTTAGTGGTACTAATAATTTTACAAATGGTTCCAAAATTAATTATTTGATGGTACCAGTAGTTGCTTGTTGGTACCACCTGCTTTATCACGGTATCGATAATTTCTTGAATGGTACCAAAAATTATTGGTTATATAATTTTTTGTATTTTAGTTACAGAGATCGAATATGTGGTTAAAGACGGGGACACGCTGTTTTCGATTTGTTCATACGTGGCGGAAACAGATGAAGCTATTAATTTAGTTGAAGGAGAACGTGTTTATTTGATTGGTAAAATTAATTTACTACCTGATCAAATATTTTATTCACACGAATGATGTTAAATAATTTTAATGATCTTTCAGAACATACAAACACCGATTGGTGGTTCGTCAAAAAACACTTGACGCAAGAAAAGGGTTGGGTACCAGCTCAATACTTGCTTGATGAGGCTAACTATACACTCTACGTTCAACGGAAACTAAACGAGAAGATTGATAAACTTCCAGTATTTGAAAGTACGTCAATAGAATTTGATAAACTATAAAAAATGTGTTTGACAATTAATGAATACACAACAATAAATAAATATATAGCAATAAATTTATAACTTCTTTAAAACAATTTAAAATGCTTTCAATTCACAATTTAGAGAATGATGATAATTTTAATTAGAGGAGAGTACAATAACGTTTTTTTCTTAATCTGCAGAACCAGCTCCAGGAGAGAAGGCTTCTGCTCCACGCTTTATTGAGAAATTGCAACCAATTCACACACCCGACGGCTATACTGTACAATTTGAATGTCAAGTAGAAGGTTCGCCTAGACCACAAATAACCTGGTTCCGTCAAACAGCAATCATCAAACCATCGCAGGACTTCCAAATGTTCTACGACGAAGATAATGTTGCAACTCTCATCATCAGAGAAGTTTTCCCGGAAGATGCAGGAATGTTTACCTGTGTTGCTAAAAATACAGCTGGATTTGCTTCAAGTACAACGGAACTAACTGTTGATGCTCCACTATCCGATCACGGTTCCGATGGCACTGGACTTTCTCGAAAGAGTTTATCAAGGTTCATTTTCTCTTCTTCTAATCGAAAACCATATCTTTTCCACTAATTTTTATGCAATTTTTAAGATTTTGTAAATTCTAATCAAAAATCATATTTTTAAATGATTTTTTAAATCTAAAGTTTAATATATATTTTAATACTTTACTCTACTAATTTAATACTTTTACAGAGAATCATCTCTCGCTGATATCCTGGAGGGAATTCCACCTACATTCTCAAGAAAACCAAAGGCAAAATGCGTTGACGAAGGACAGAATGTAATTCTCGATTGTCGTCTGGTAGCAGTACCAGAACCGGAAATAACATGGTATTACGAAGAGAAACGAATTACCAGCAAGGAGAATACAGTGGTTGTTACTGAGAGTGACATGCACATGTACTGCAGTGTCATGAAGATCACCAAGGTTCGAAAGAATCAAGAAGGTCGTTACAAGATCGTTGCCAAGAATAGAGAAGGTGAAGCTACCATCGAAATCCCTCTAAAGGTAACTAATCCCAAAAAGAATTATTCGCTCACTTATAAATTTTAATAGTTAACAATTCATTAATTCAATAAATTTATTTTAACAAATTTTAATAAATTTAAATAAATTTCTTTCCCCCAAAAAAGGTGATGACCGGCGAACAAGAACCACCCGAAATTTTAGAACCACTGAAACCATTTGCCATCAGAGAAGGCGAAACTGTTGTTCTAACAACACAAATTGTCGGAAAACCAACTCCAAAGATCAAATGGTTGAAAGATGGAAAACCATTGAAGGGCGTCACTCCAAAACAAGATGGCGACATGAATTCTCTAACTTTAATTCAACCTACATTGTCTGATTCTGGAGAATATTCAGTTGTAGCAACCAATGATCTTGGAACAGCAGAAACTCGAGCTAATCTCACAGTTGAAGGTAAAATTCCTCAAAAATTTTTCTACTTACATTGTCGAAAAAAATCTAAAACTAACCAAATTTTGTTTGAACAACTAAATGAAAAACTAACGCATTTAATAACAAAATTTGCGCTATGGCTTTATAATTATTGCAGCTGCTGCTGTTCTTGAAGCTGCGCTTGCTTTAGCGGTAGAATTAGCAAAAGAAGGCTACGCACTTCCTGCGCAACAAAAGGGTACGAATGTGCTTTTAATACCGCTACTGCTTTTTAATAATTACAATTTTTTTATAATTGCAATTTTCTTATAATTGCAATTTTCTTATAATTGCTAATAAATTCTTAACGTTTCTATTTTCTAATTAGTTTTTCAAATTTTTAATCCAACTTTAATAAAATTTCGCAGAAATGCCGAGTGGTGCACCGGAACCACCATTATTCACCGAACGCTTCCAGGAAGTTACGGTTCCGGAAAAGGGTACCTTCAAATTAGTGGCCAAAGTCACCGGAAATCCAGTTCCCATGGTGTCGTGGTTAAGGTACAACTTATATTTTTATTAATTAACTCACAAAAGTTTAAATAAATACATAATTAGAAATTATTGATAGATCAGGTTGGAAAATTAATTCCAGATTATGTCAGAAAATTAGTTCTAGATCACGTCGTAGAAATTAATTCTAGATCAGATCAGAAAATTCTAGATCATGTATCAGAAATAAAATTTAATGGAATATGCTTTTAGGAACAACAAACCATTGGAGAAATCACCAAACATCACGGAAAGCTACGATGGAGAGAATATTGCTTTGGAAATAAAAAATGCCGATTCGGAAGTTGATTCAGGTGATTATAAATGCGTGGCTGTTAATCCAGTTGGAAAAGCATCTCACGGAGCAAAGGTGACTGTGGACGTTGATAAAGTGACCTTCACCAAGAAATTGGAAAAGAAGATCACTGTGGTTGAATATAAACCACTGGAATTAACATGCGAAACATCACACACGGTCTCAACAACTTGGTGGCATAATGACAAGGAAATCAGCGGCATGGATCATCGTGAAATCATTCAAGAAGGTCGCACTCATAGATTAGTCATCAAAAAATCAAGTCCACCTGATGAAGGAACTTATAAGTGCACGGTGAAGAATCAAAAGACAACTTGTGATGTTACCGTAAAAGGTAATAAAAAAAATTAAAAAATATAAATAATAAAATAATAAAAATAAATAATAAAATAAATAAATATAAATAATAAATAAATAATAAATAATATAATAATAAATTACTCTTAATTATTGGTTTAATTATGAAATTAGTTTACTAATATCAGCTAAGTTGGAATTGTTAATGAATTAATTTTGTTTTAATTACGATTTTTTAGCCACGAAACCAGAGTTTGTGAAAAAATTACAAGACTCGGAAGTCAAGGAACGGGAGGTTGCAATTCTAGAGGTGGAAATTACATCACAAACTGCGGAAGTGTCCTGGCGTAAGGATGGAGTTCCCCTAAAACCAACCGAGGAGAAGATTGAATTTGTCAAGGAGGGTACAGTTCGTAAATTACTTATTCGAAGCACATCCGTACATGACGAGGGTGAATACACTTGTGCTCTCGTCGATGAAGAATGTTCAGCAGAAGTTACCGTTGTCGGTAGGTTTCTTTTACTCAATCAATTCTCTAATTACTGTCTCTCTACACTGTAAATAAAAGATTCTAAATTAGAGCTGATTTTCGGTATTAAAATAGAACCAAATGACGATTTAGTACCAAAATTGGTACTAAATTAGTACCTTTCTTTTTTACAGTGTAATCATCGCTTCTCTGATCATCATTTCTCTAGTCATCACTCCTTTGATTATCATATCTCTAATTATCATTCCTCAAATCATCATTCTACTAATATAATTATTTCTCTAACTATCATTCCTCTAATCATCATTTCTCTAATCATCATTTCTCTAACCATAATTTCTCTAACTATCGTTTCTCTAATCATAATCCCTCTAATCATCACCACTTTAATCATTATTCCTCTAATCGTTACGTCTTTAAACATCATTCCTCTAATATAATTTTTCTAACATAATTAATTTAATCGTTTCCTTAAAAATAGAATATCTATTGACGAAAATTTTGCAAACATTTTAGAACTACCTCCGGAGATTATTAACAAAATGCAAGATGTGAGAATAGCCAAGGGAGAGAAGGCCACTTTCGAGATTGAACTCACGAAAGGCGACGCTCTCGTCAAATGGTTTAAGGACGGTGAGGAACTCAAATTTTCCGAACATGTTCAACTCTCCATCGATGGCAAGAGGCAGAAACTTAAAATATACAATTCTGAACTCGAGGACGCTGGTGTATATTCTTGTGAAGTCGGCAAACAAACATCATCTGCTAAATTGATTGTTGAAGAACCACAAGTGGACTTCATTACGAGATTGCCAGACGTGACTTTAGTGCCTTTGAACACTGACGCTATCTTCACGGTCGAACTTTCAAGACCAGATGTTCCTGTGAAGTGGTTCAAGTAAGTAGCTATCATAGTTTCTTCACTCATAAATTAATCAATTATCATTATCATTTTGATAAATATATTAAATATCATTAAGATTTGTTTTAATAAAAACAAATCAATATTAATCATCTAACTTTACTCTTTACAGGAAAGGAAAAGAAATTCAAGAATCTCCCAAGTACATTATCGTCGATGAAGGTCCAGTTAAGAAACTCATCGTCAAGAAATGTACAATTGAAGATGCATACGAGTACAGCGTAGTTGCAATGAATGTGAAATCGTCTTCCAAATTGAAGGTCGAAAGTAAGCATCTACTCATTTTACCTCCATCTCTATTCCATTTTTTACATGATTATTCAAAAGATCATATTATTTGTCTAAAAGAAAATTTTCACCAAATTATATTTTTCGAACCTAAATAATTTTACTTTTTCCAAATACATGACTTTAATGATCGCATTCATTTCAAGCACATAAATTTCAAAAATTAACTCAATACCTTTTCCCCAGTAATTGAAACACCACCGAAGATCACCGATTGTCCAAAAGTCTACAAAGTGAAGAAGGGCGAAGACGTGGATATAAATGTTAAATTCTCAGGATCGCCAATGCCAACAGACGAATGGACTGTTAATGGAAGAGTCGTAACGAAAACCAAACGAATTATTCCCAATATTCAAGAAGAATCGGCAACTTTGACTATCAAGAAAATTGAAGAAAAAGACATCGGCGATTATACATTGAAACTTGTCAATTCTCACGGTGAAGCTGAAGCTGACATTAAAGTCGTCATTGTCCGTACGTATCGATTTATCAAAGAATATTTGGCCTGGTCCCCACCTTTTTTTTAACCCTCTGCTGATGTTAACGACCGTCATTTTGGTCGATAACGGTCGTTAGCATAAGTAGAGGATCACAAAAAAATTTGATTTGGATAAATAAGTAAAATAATTCATTTTATCGTTATTTCTTTTCAAAAATAAATAGAAGTACCAAGTCCACCTGGAAGACCAGAACCATCAGAGGTCACAGACGATTCAGTGACTCTTCACTGGAAAGAACCAGAATCAGACGGAAATTCGCCGATTATTGAGTACATCTTGGAGTATCATGATCGAGAAGAGATTTCGTACGTTTCCTCCCTCAAAAAATATAATTATTTTCAGAAACAAATAAAACCTATTTGGAAATAATTGATTCAACTATTTTTATTTTCACAGCTGGACGAGTGTTACGGAAAAGATTACCGAAACATCCCAGAAGGTGACACAATTGACGACCAACAAGGAATATACATTCCGAGTGAAAGCAGTGAATGAAGTGGGTCCTAGTGAAAATTCACCAAACTCTGAATTTATAAAGGTCACAAGACCAACGGCTGCCGAATCACCAACGATTTTGGAACCACTAAAGAGTATCGTTACTGGACTCAAGAAGACCGTCTCGCTTTCCTGTGTCATCGGAGGAACTCCAATTCCACAAGTCTCATGGTTCGTAAAAGCGATCATCCCTTGTCCTTCTCCTACATTTAATTATTAAAACACTCTCAGATTATCTCACGTGGATCAATCGCAAAACCCTTTATCATTCTTCTATGTTTCTAAATAATAGAAAATTATTGGAAAAAAACAGAAGTGTTTTTAAATAATTCATAATTTACCAATTACCAATAATCAATTTACCAAATTGATAAATTTGATGCAGGTTCAAAGACAGCAGTCCATTCAAGAACAGAAACATCACGTATGAAAATCGGGTGGCGAAATACACAATTGAAGAAACTACAGAGACATCATCAGCAACGTTCACTGTGAAGGCGGAGAATGAAGCCGGCACAGCGGAAACAACTTGTGAATTAAAGATCCAAGAGCCACCGACAATAACAGTGGATGAGGCTCTCGTTTCACAGAGAATCAACGCTCAGGGTCAATGGAAAATTGAAGCCAACTCGACCGGCTTCCCTAAACCAGAGATCAGATGGACAAAGAACAAGAAGACAATTGAAGATAAACGAGTTTCGATTTACACCGAAGAGACATCATCAACAATTGCCATCTATTCATTGACGAGAGAAGATTCTGGAACTTACACTGTCACAGCTGAGAATAAGGCTGGAAGTGCTTGGGTTGAGATCAATCTTAAAATCATTGGTGAGTTATCATAATGATCATTTTAATTCAATTTGCTTAAAATTGAATAAATTCGGATAAATTCACTGTTTTTTGATTTTGCACTCGCAGATAAACCAGGAAAGCCTCAGGGACCAATTGTCGTGAAACAGATTCAACCGGATCGAGTCACGATTGATTGGAAACCACCCACAGACACAGGAGGACTTGATCTCAATCATTACACGATAGAGAAATGCGATCCGAATAAAAAGGTTTGGATGAAAATTGCTGACGTTGATCCGGAGACGACGAGCTATTGTGTTGAAAAATTGCAACCAGAAACGGATTATCTATTTAGAATTATCGCGAGAAATGATGTTGGCTCGTCAGAACCTTTGGAATCCGAAACTGTGAAATTAACATCATCATTAGGTGAGACGTCATGGTTTGCCTAAACCTTCTTGAATTTCTTTCCTTATTTTCCTAATTTCTTTTCTCTTCTTATTGTTATCTCTTATCTCTATCATTGTAGTTTCTTACAGGGTTGCCACAAAAATTTAACTTTGTTTTTCCCTGACTTTTCCCTGACCTGTGGAAACCTTGTTTTACTACTTTCTTCTAAATTACTTTTACTTTCATCATTATCCTTTTCTTGATTATCTAAATTTACTTCGTGCAAATTAGCATTCGAGGAGAAAACAATTAATTGAATCTCTTTAATTTTAGAAAAACCTGGAGCGCCAAGGGGACCGTTGGAAATTTCTGGAATGACGAAAACATCATTCACGATAGCATGGCAACCACCGGAATATGATGGAGGAACACCAATTATCGAATATATCGTTGAAATGAAAGAAACTTCGAAAACAACTTGGAAGAAGGTATTTTATTTAATAATAATTAATCACAATCATAATAATTATTATCAAAATCATCATTATCATCACGTTAATGGCTAAATAAAACCTAATTTCAATTTCTTTCATAGATTGGCAATTCACGGGAAGGAATCACACACTACAGTTTATCTGACTTAAAAACAGATGTTTCTTACGATTTCCGAATATCAGCTAAAAATAAAATTGGTACAGGACCACCGTACGTGTCCGAAGAACCAATTGTTGCCGGAAAACGTCTAAGTAAGTATAAAACTATCTTTTATCACAAAATTAATATTTTACTTTTGACAATTTTCGCTTCACTAATTTTTTTTTCTCTTCAATTAAAAAAACAATCGCTTATTTGTTGCTTTAACGCTTATTCTTAGAAATAACCATGGTTAATGAAAGAACAATTTACGCATTGCTTGGTACTTTTCCCGCTGGGGCTGCTGTCGTTTCTAAAAGTGAGTTACGATAAATTTTTTGCTAAAAACAATTCTATCCAAATTTTATAAAAAAGAAATACTTCCACGTGTGATAAGAATATAATTACTAAAACGAAAAAATATAATTCTTTAGAAAATAAATTATTAAATTTTATTTATAATTATATTAATTTTTTAGCACCTCCATCCTGTCCGCTTAATGTGAGCGTGACAAATGTCACCAGTAAGAGTGTCACTTTAAATTGGTCTCCACCGGCAAGCACAGGAGGAGTTGATCTAACAGGTAATTATAATTCAAATTCAATTGAGAATTAAAAGTTTTATTATATCTTCGTCTTTCAAACAAAGGAGAAATAATCTTGCTTTTGAATAATCTACTATGAAAAATTAAAAAACTACTTCGAAAAAAATTAATAACTGAAAAAATTTGCCTAGGTTACGTGATAGAAAAACGACCACTAACCGGTAAAGGTGCCAAATGGACCAAAGTTGCAACATTGGATGCTGCAAATAATTCCTATTGTGTGGAAAATCTCAAAGAAAGTGAATTCCTCTTTAGGATATATGCTGAGAACAGCATTGGTCTAAGTCCACCAGCAACCTCTGAACCAGTCACATTACAAACTCATGCATGTAAGTCTCGCCATTAAATTATTAATTATCTGCTTAATTAATTTTTTTATTCATATAAAATAATTATACACAATAGATGTAGTGCATTTGTTCTTAAATATTTAAAAAATGTTATTTCTCTATAGAAATATTTGATTCGAAAAATTGAACGAAAAAAAAATTGTTCTTTTTGTTTAAAAAAAAAATCATCGTCGATTCATTCACAGAGAGAAATAAATCATCGCTTCGCTCGCAGAAAGAAATATCAACGCCTCCGCTTCATTCTCAGAAGTACAACACTTCTATGCTTAGCTCATCCTACAATAAATTTAATCATCCTTCTAATTATCATAATCATATAAAATCATCCCCTTTTTTAATTTAATAATTTAATTTTAATTCAATAATAATATCACTTATTTCATTTCTCATTTAATACTTGATTTTAAATAATTTGCTTTTGAATAATATTTAGTTACTAGTAAGCGAGTATTAAATTATTTCAATTAACATTAAAATGATTTAGTTGTAGAACAAAATAATAATAATAATAATAATAATAATAATAATAATAATAATAATAATAATAATAATAATAATAATAATAATAATAATAATAATAATAATAATAATAATAATAATAATAATAATAATAATAATAATAATAATTTAATAGCATTAAGAAAGGAAAATATTTTAATAATATAAAATAATAATATTTCCTTTTTGTTGAAATAGTTTTTTAATTATTTTGTAGCAAAAGTGTAATAATATTTAATAATCTATAATTTAATAGTACTTAATACATTATATATTAGTTAATAATGCATAATATACTGAATAAAAAAAATTAATTTGGTTCAAATGAACGATTACTTGTCTATTATCAAATAAATATTTATTTGTGTCAAGTAATTTTTATTTAAATCCAAAAATTTTTATTTGAGTCAAATAATTTTTATTTACCTAAATCAAACAATTTTTACTTGAATCAAGTAATTTTTTTTTAAATCAAATAATTTTTTTCCAATCAAATAATTTTTATTTAAGTGAATTAAATTAATATTTGGTTCAAATACTGAAATCATTCCTTCAAATACGAAAATCATTAATAATATAATAATTATTTGATAATATAGTCAAGTAATTAGTTATATATGAATAAAATAAATTTTTCTTCAGTGTAATTATAATTTCACCCAAACAAATATAATATATATATGTTACTTAGAAAATTGCATGTAATTAGCAAGAAGTTAACGAAACATAAAAAAAAATTGTCAAAGTTTGCGGAATATTAATTAATTATTATTTTATTCTAGCCGTACCATCACCACCAACGGCACCATTGGAGATAAGGCAAATCGCTGGAAATACAATTGCTATTGAATGGGGTCGTCCCGAATCCGATGGTGGAGCACCATTGGAAGCCTATAAGATCGCAGTTCGAGACGTGAAGAAAACAATGTGGATGGAAGTTGGCCGTGTTAAGGCTGACATTCAAAAACTCACAATCCGAGATCTTCAAGAAAAACACGAATATCTCTTTAGAATATTTGCAAAGAACGAAGTCGGTTTCAGTGAACCATTGGAATCCGATGAACCAATTAAAATCGTTCCTGCTAATGGTAAGATTTCTTTTTTGCAAAAATTCTCTTTATTCCAATTTTTAAATCACAAATAAAAAATATTATATTAAAAGAATTTTCAATTTGAATTCAAAAGAATATAATATGGATATTGTATTTTAATTTCCTAAATAAGAAAACAATTCCTAAAACTATACAATTCTTTCTAAAGCAAAAATTTCTATCGATATTTAAAAGAAAAGAATAAAATAATCTATTTTCTTTCAGAATTAACTGTGATTGAACCAGTTGCCGAAGCTCCAGATCGAGGAGAAACAACATCTTTAAGTTTCAGCACAGAGAATACAAGTTCCTGGCTCCGCGATCACAATATGGATGCGGATATTCATTCTTATGCGAGAGCGAGGCTGTTGAGAAAGGACGAGTATTTCTTCAAAATTTGGCATTATGCCAAAAAACTTTTTGAATAAGCATTTTTTGTATTACTATTCCGGACGACCTCAAACTCGTTCTTTCTCTTCCTAAAACATTTTTTTATTTCTTCTATACAAATAAAAAAATACAAACGATGAGACTAATATAAAATATATCGTGAAATCGAAATATTTTCACGATTTATTCTTTATTCCTTTTTATAGAAATCAAATAATAGAAATTATAATATATATATAACGACTAGATCCATATAAAATATATTAAATTATTATAGCATGTATGTGGGGGTACGAGTGTATAATATTCTCTTGTACCATTGAGTGTAGAATCTAGTCAAAGCGAAAGAAAGTTGTCATTTATTTATTTATTTATATTTTGTCGCATGAACGGACCAAAAGTAAATAAAAAATTATCGAATCGTCGTCTACAAAAAGGAAAACTTTTTCAAAGAACTTATTGGAAAAGTGTTATCAAACTTTTTCGATAAATGCAATAAAAACCCCATTGAGACGTTGTAGAGAGATATAAATATATTTAAATGTATAATAAAAAAAACATATATATCTCAAAGAAAATGGAGTTCGGTGCGACTATTTTTTATGTGAAATGAAATATAATTATTATATTGATATATAAATATTTGAGGAGAAATTGTAGAATTTAATAATTATATTAAATGAAAGGAGAAAAAAAATGTGATAGCCGAACGTCCGTTAAAGAAAGTTTGTTAAATATGTATAAGAAAAGATATTTCAACCCTGTTGTGTATTTATATATTGCTTGCCGAAAAAAACAAACGAGATTATTATTATTATTATTATTATTATATTAACGATATAATTATTTGTTTTAATTAATTTTAAATTTAATCATACATTTTAATTTATTTCCTTCCGATATTTAATTTAATTTATTAATTACTGACAATGTCTGTGAATCCAAAATATATAGAGAAATGCCACGCAGCGTTGGTATTACCTCGAGACGTAAAAATATAGGTGCAAATTAACATCATTTATTCACCAACTCTGTGTCGCATACTCGTTACTTTTTATTGTAATAATTTATTAGTTAAGGAAAATTAAATTATTATGAATGAACTCGGACTTCGATTTCTAAACCTTTCTTTATTTATTATTTATTTATTTATTAAACTTTACTTATTTATTTTTATAAAATAAATTTATTTTAAATAAACAATTTTTTTGACAACTAAAAAAAATTTATTTGATTCAAATAACCGATTATTTGTCTATTATCAAATAAATATTTACTTGAATCAAATAAATTTTATTTAAGTCAAATAAATTGCATTTGAAACAATAATTTTAGTATTTGCATCAAATACAATTTAATTGACTCAAATATAGATTATTTGTTTCAAGTAAATATTTATTTGATAATAGACCAGTAATCGGTTATTTGAATCAAATAATTTTTTTAAAGTGTATATCCAGATTTTGTTGATTACTATATTTATTTTTAAAAATATACATAAAAAATTAATTTTATTTTAAAAAAGAAAGTAAATATAAAAATTGTTATTGCAAAATTTAAACATTTCATATTTTTTCGCTCATCCGACTGGGGATTTTAAATTATATTTTAAAGTTAAATTAAATTTTTTAAAGCATTAAATCCAGAGAAAAGAGAAAAATGAATAATAAATAACTAACAATATTCGTTTAATTAAAAACTACCGCAGAAATAAAAAAGAAATTAGAATTCTATAATGTAAAATTCAAATGTAACACAATTTTCCCGCGCTAAGTTCACTTATCACTATAGGTCACGTGATCCTCTCCATCACACTGAATCAATACCCACAAGTATATTTACACAAAAAAAAATATAAATAAACCAAAAAGTAACAATGTAAAACCCAAAAAAACAATTAAATTCTACGGTTAATGAATTTGAATTCAAAAATTGAAAATTGTATCGATTCCCTAACCAATCGATTTATATCGAATCGAATCAAGAATCGAGAATAGAAAAATCACATCACACCCATTCCTAAATATATATCGGTGAATGTTTACGTGTTATTTTATTCTCCCGCGTAAAATATTAAGTATTTTTTTTCTATTAAATAAAGAAAAATTTAGTGTTGTGAATAGAAAATATAATTGTCAGATCATTGATAAATAATAATGTCAACAACAGAAGTGACATTTTCATGTAAAAAACCAGCGAAAATTGTAAAATGGAAAGTATCACCTGGAACAATGGTTTCGCCAGGAAAAGTGTTACTTTTATATAAAACATTGTCAACAAATAATGATGACAATAAAAATGTTGAAGAAAAACTTCGTTCTAAAACAGAACGTGGTCTTGTCAAAAAATTTTTGGCAAAATCAAACGATATTGTACAACCAGGGTTTGTATTAATTCATAACCTCAAAATTGTTATTGTTATCAATGCGCTACATGAAAACATAAACATTTCTTCTTTTTCTTTCGATTTTTTAAAATTGTCTTGCAGTTTTTGAATTAAATTTGAATAATTTAGTTTTGAATAAACAATATTTATGTTGTAAATGAGTAATATTTTTATAAGTAGTAATGTTTTTTAAGTAATTTCGTCTTTAATGACATTGATTGTTTATTTTAATTTAGACAAGGAATACTTCTGCTCGAGGCATGTAAACATAACACAGTAATGAAGGATCTTTGTGCCGATTGTGGAGTTGATTTAAGAGAAGGAGATGGTGTCGTTGAATGTCAAGCGAGTATATCAATGGTACATAGTATTCCCGAATTGAAAGTATGTCCCGAATTGGCTCAACAAATTGGAAAAGAAGATGAACAAAGGTTACTTAGTGATAAGAAATTAGCGCTTTTAGTTGATCTTGATCAAACCATTGTTCACACAACTAACGACGATGTTGACCCGAACATAAAGGTACTTTTGAAAATTATTAATTTATTTATATTTTTTAATCATTTGTAAATTACACAATTAATTAATTTATTAATATTTTCAGGATGTCTATCACTACAAACTTCCCAGCCAAAGATCACAATGGTATCATACACGTTTAAGACCTCATACTCTACATTTTCTCCGTGAAATGAGTAAACTTTATGAATTACACATTTGTACATTTGGAGTTCGAGAATATGCTCATACAGTCGCTGCTCTATTGGACAAAAACGGTGAACTCTTTTCTCACAGGATACTCTCTAGAAATGAGTGTTTTGATCCTGGATCTAAATATCCTAATCTCAAGTAAGTCCATTTCTTTTAATTAATTTCAATCGAAAATAGGAATATTAATTCAAAAAAAATTTTTAGGGCTCTATTTCCCTGTGGAGATGAAATGGTTTGCATAATAGACGACAGAGAAGATGTTTGGCAAGGATGTAGAAATTTGGTACAAGTAAAGCCTTATTTTTTCTTTCAACATTCGGCTAATATTCATGCACCTCCCGGTATGAATAAAGTAAACGATCAAAGGAAATTAGAATCATACGATTGTAGTGAATCGCCAGAAGAAAATGAGGATGACAAAAATGGTGTAACGGAGGAAGTTTATCAGGAAGATGAGGTCGAGGATATTAAACCCGAGACAAAAATTGATAGTGAACAAGACGAGAAAATGTTAACTGATGATATTACTAAAGAACAATGCAGTGAAATTACTAATGAAACTAAAGAAAAAGTTAAAGATATTCCCACTGATAGTGATAAAACTGAAAATAATGAGGAAACTGAAACAAAAGTCAACGAAGTTAGCAAAGAAAATGAAGTTCAAGTTAACGAAAGTAGTTCTGAAATTGAAACTAAGATCAACGAAGTTAAAGAACCAGAAACTAAAAGTAACGAAATTAGTAAAGAAACTGAGACTAAATGTGATGAATCGGCCAAGGAAACGGTGACAGAAGATGCAGATCAAGCAGCAGATGATGCAGAAAAATTATCTCTGGAGGAAAAAGAAGAGAAATATGTACAAGAGAAGGATACAAAAGGTGGGGATGAATCGAACGCCGAAGTAGAGTGTGAAGATCAGGACGATTATTTATTGTACTTAGAGGATATTTTGCGGAGAATTCACACTGAATATTACACTGATCTTGAAAATGAAAAGGAACGAAGGTCATTGTGTGATGTTATACTGAAAGTTCGAGCCAAGGTCTTGCAAGGTTTGACTTTAACATTTAGTGGCATTATACCAATTCACCAGAAACTTCATCAGAGTCGGGCTTACAAAGTGGCTCAAGCTTTCGGAGCACAAGTCACTCAGGTAAATAACTTTTTTTATTAAATTCAATTTTTTGCCACAAAACTTTGATTTCGTTTTTTCCCTGATTTCGAAACAGAATTTTAACTTTTTCCCTGATGTCTATGAAAAAAAATTCAAGGAAGATCAAATATAAAAAGAATAATTTTTAGAAACAAAAGTTTCACTTAAGACTTTAAAGGTATTTATCTGTTATAAAAATAAAATTAAATGCTGTGACAAATTTCTCTAAACTATTTTCAAAAATTTCAATGAAATTTCTTTAGAAAAATTCAATCATTTTTAATCCAAATTTAGAAAACTTCAATTTTTCCAAAATTAATCAATTACTTGATTATAAAAATTCAATTATCTTTAAAAAAAAATAGAATTGAATTTTATTGTGACTCTAAAATTTAATTATTTACAAATTATTAAATTAAAATTCTTTGAAAATCTATTTTTTAAAAATCCCAAAAGAAATTCTTTTACAAATTTAATTATTTTCCATTGGATATCACAAAATTTTAATTATGTTTATATTTAAAATAATTAAATTATATTTAGAAAGACTTCAAGGTTTTTAATTCTTTTAAAAATATTTTTAAACCCCAAAAACCAGAATAAAATTTTCGATAAAATTTCCTGACAAATATTTCCCTAATTTCTCTGACCATTTACATTTTTCCTGATTCCCCTGACCTGTGGTAATTCTGATTTATTTACACAAAATTAATTACAATTAAAATAATAAATAAATTTTGAAATTGACTGAATTTATAAATTTTGAAATCTTATCTTTTTGTGAACTTCTCAAGGATTTAATGGACGAGACGACCCATTTGGTTGCAATGAAACCAGGAACGCAAAAGGTGAATACTGCGAAAAAACGGGGGAACATTAAAGTTGTGAATCCGGATTGGCTTTGGACGTGTGCAGAACGTTGGGAACATGTCGACGAAAGATTGTATACACTTTCATCAAAAGTAAGAGTTCATTAGAATTAGATTTTAAATCCATTTATTTCTAAAAATAAATTAAAATAGATAAAATTAATTTATTTAATTTGGAAATTAAAACAAAAATTGTTTTTAGGTACGAGGATCAAGAATTCCACCACCACACTGCAGTAATCCGGAATCATCCCGTAAACGATCGGAGAAAAATTCTTTCGCCAATACAATAAATCCCCTTTATTTCGTTAGTGAGGAAGAAATTAACGATATGGACAAAGAAGTCGAGGAAGATATGAATGACATTGAACTTGATTTCCCTATCGACGATCAGGACAATCCTGATGAATTGCGTTTAAAGAGAGATCACGAAAGTTCCGAATCTGATTCAGCAGAAGGTAATAAATTCTTTTTTTGTAATTTGTAATATATTAACAAGTTTCTAAACAATATAAAAATTTTAGATTCATGTCCAACTGTTGTGAAGCGGTTAAAGAAGAATGAAGATTCAAGTGAATCTGATGTAGAAATTAACGATCGGGATGATAATATCGATGTTGATGATGATGAATCAAAAGAAAATAGTCAACAAGATGATGATGACGATGATGATCCAATAGTGCGTTTTAGGCGAGGAGAAGGTTTACCAGATGATTTAGATCTAGGTGATATTTCCGAAGATTCAGTAGAAATTGACGACACTGAAGATTATGAAGATGAACGAGAATGGAACGCAATGGGTGAAGCTCTTGAGAGAGAATTTTTGTCTGATTAAGTTATCGCTTTATCATCTTGTCAGCTTTTGAAATGTGAGATTTGAGTGCTTTAAAGGATACCAACATACTCGTGAATGTGATCTCGGTTTTAAAAATTCTATAAATAGTTGCTTTAATTTCTTTTCTTTTAAAAAAGTCGATTTTTACCGTGGTCACAATTACATAAAAAAAATATGCCTGGGTCCTTCGATTGGTAAAATAAACCATTTTACAGACTGTATATTTGTACTATTTGTGTATTACTAATTCAATTATATTATTTGAGATGAAAAGGAAAACTTGCATATTAATCGCAAGTTACTGTTTTAGATTTTTTTTTTACAAATAAATTAAAACATTTAAAAAATGCGCTTTTATAATTTATATACGTTAAAACAAAAGGAAGAATCAAGAATTGAACAAACATTTAATTTTCGTTTTACGAAATATAAAGGTACCGGTTCTTTAATTAAATAAAAATTGTTACTTGCGTTTTTATGACGATTCTATATTTTCTGTAATTCTATATGTATGTACAAAAGGATTTTTCAATATTTTTTGCATTAAACTGTGTCAGGTTGACCTTCGTAAAATTTAATATGTTGTGGTCTATGAGTAAAATCACGAATACCCTCCAATCTTCCTCGAGGAGGAGCTTTATCGTAATCAAATCCATTTTTCCTACCAAACATATCTCGAAAAGCTTTCTTATCCTCTCTGCAAAATTAATTTCATCGAAATTAGAAACAATTTCCAAACTCCAAAAAAATTAAATGCTAATAGGAAAAAAAAAATAGAAGATCAAGAAGAGACAAAGCAGACTAATTACCGATATTTGCTCATAACAACTTTCTTTCCAGTAACAGGATCAACAATATCACCCAATGGATAAATAACTTCAAGGACCTCGTGGGTTATGAGACGTGTTAATCTTTCACATAAAGGTTTTACTAAAACGGTGTCGCCAACTTTGCACAATTTATTTGGATCGTGTGCATAAACAAAATCAAATTCACGGAAATACTGTAAAAAGAAGTGAATAAATAACAAGATCTCAATGAAAATTTCGATATAACCTCAAAATGATAGGCGAATTTTAAACATGCTATAATTACCATAAAGGTTAACTAACCATGTTAATGTAATCATCTTTAATTAATTTTGGAATTCGGATTTTTGCAGCATTTTCCTTAGTACTTGGTAAACACACTCCGAGAAAAAAACGAATAGGATTATTTGCTGTTTTTGTTAAAGTTTTGACAGCGGACGTCGCCATTTTTAAAAAATAATTCTAGTAACCACAGGGACAGAGAGTTCGAAATAGATTTTAGACTAAAAGTTTCTAGTTCCCAAACGTCAGGGCGGGTAAAATGACAAAATTAAGAGGGAAATTTGAAATTTCATTTAATTTTAAGATTTTAGAATTCCTTTTTCTAATAAAGAATTGTTTTTCCTAATAAAAAAATGAAGAGATAATATTAAGTCGGAATTAATAATAAATAATTATTAACTATTAATTATTATTTATTAATTAATAATTAATTTATTTTACTATTTACTTAATGTTATTAATTTTTTAATTTAATTTAATCTTTTTAATTAATTGAAATTATTGATAATAATTTATTAAATACCTACACTAAATAATTTAAATTTTTTTAATATCAAATCACTCTCTAAATTTGAATCAGTAAAAATGTTAACGAATTTGAATTAGTGACTGACTTTTTGCCTTTGAATTAGTAAATTTTACTAATTCAAATTTTGAGAGCAATTATTTTTAAATATTCATTTAAATTATGTAGGATGTTACATAAATTTTATTTCATCCCTTTGTTAATAAATTTAACAAAAAGGAACGCAATATTTATTATCATTATTATTATTATTAATTATTATTTATATATTAGGTACTAGAAAATATTATTTTGTTCAGGATTGCCACTAAAATCTTTCGATTATTTTATGAAAGTTTTTCAAGAATTAAATTATTTTTAAAAAAATCATTTCTTTGATCAAGTTTACTTTCGTTTCCTGACTCTTTTCTGACTGATTTCCCTGACCTACACTGATAACTTGAAAATCAACGATTGATATTAAAAATGGTGGATCAAATTATAAAATAAACCAAATTTTTGGTATCAATTTGATCCTACTTTTAAGAAAGCTGCGAGTAAGCACTCAAACAAATTTAGATTTAAATAAACGATTACTTATTTATTATCAAATAAATATTTATTTATACTTATTCTTATTTAAATCAATTGAATGGCATTTGCTTCAAACGCCTGAAATTATTTGAAGTTGAATCAAATTATTTTTACAGTTTATTTAATTTAGATAAAAATTATTTGATTTAAATAAATATTTATTTAAATATTGAGAAACGTATATAGTCAAATCAAATAAATTTTTTTCAGTGTTTCAACTTTGTTGTTGTATTATTATAGTTATTATACTATTATTGTTATTTTACTAATAATAACAACAACAACAAAGATGAAACACTAAAAAAAAATTTATTTGATTTAACTATACGTTTCTCAATATTCAAAAAAATATTTATTTGAATTAAATAATTTTTATTTAAATTAAATAAACTCTAAAAATAATTTGATTCATCTTCAAATAATTTCAGGCGTTTGAAGCAAATACCATTTAATTGATTTAAATAAGAATAATTTGATAAAAAATAATAATTTTGAGATCATTTTATTCTTATTGATTAAATATTTAATCAATAAGAATAAAATGATCTCAAAATTATTATTACATATATAAATAAAATTGAGAAGAAATAAATTGGTTTAAAGAAAAGAAAATTGAATTTTTTTACGATATACATAGAGAGAGAGAAGGAGAAAATGATAAAAAGTAGAAGTTTATCGTATCTATTGACCGGTTATTGCAACAAAATTTGACTTCTGACAGAAATTTACCGGTAAACATTGAATGAAAACTTATTTTCCACGTTATCCTTTGATGCCAACACTCGTGTTGTACAAATTTATATAGTAACGGGATTGGTTTTGGTCCAGTTTTCACTATTTTTGCAAGAGAAGCTGATTTTCTCTGCGGGAAACAGGTATTTACTGATGACGTGCTATTTATATTTTTGCAATAAAAAAAAGTTATTTCATATTTTATTTTACGTACACACATAAAAATGTATGTACACAATGGTTCATGTAATACGACACATATACGATTTTTTTAATAATATTTCTTTTTGTTTGTTATATAATTTAATTTTCTAACACTATTTCTTAATTTATTTTCATTTGTTTGTTAATTTAAATTTTTAACACGCTTTCTTAATTTGTTTTCTAATATAATACGCTCTTTGTTATTTCTAGTATTGTTCAATTTTGGTTTAAGATATGTTAGAGGAGTACAATTTTCGATAATGGAATGATAGAGTGCGCTTAAAATTGTTCGCTGAAGATGTATAAATGTTATGGAAGTATTTGTATGTATAATATTAATTGAAAATTTATAGGGAAATGAATACTTGGAATTTGGAGAATTTCAATTGCAAGTATGAAGAGAAGATACTGCGCAAATGTATATAGTATTATATGCAATCAAGACGGATGTTCAACGCTTCATTAAGTGTATAGTTGTGTAAAGGGTCGGTTATTCATTAACATCTGGCAGATATGAAGGCTTTTAACTTCACTGAACTATGTGTATTTATATATATATATGTGTGTATATGTATATATATGTTGGCAAGTGTAATATAATAATGACACCTACAAAGTAAAAGTTACAGCCACTATAGCTTCCAACAATGTCCAGAGGATGAATATTTTGGACACTGATGCAAATATCATTTATGAAATTATAAATTAGGCGAAATTCTACATTCGCACATGTATATATTCATAATATCAACATATTTTATGCTTTAGGTTAGCTTAGTTTAGGGAATTATAAACTTCGGTTATGATATTATAATCATTGCAGTTCTTTCTCATTTCTTCTCTTTTTTATACGTTTTCTTCATTTTTATGCTTTCCTTCTTCTTTTTCTTATCTTTATTTGTATTTTCTTTTGTTTCATATTTCACCTTTCCTTTACACCTCGGTTTACACTTCTGCTTTTGTTTATTCACTTTCATAATTTTCTACTGCTTATAATATTTCTTCAAAACTTCGTATCTTCTTTATTTTCATTACACAGTTTCTCTTTTCTTAATTTTTTAAATAAATTTTTCTAAAAATAAAAACAGAAGGAAAACGAAGAAATAAATAAAAGAAATCTTAGAATCGAAGGTTTTTTTTTTATAAAATTTTAATAATGATTAAACTCTTTAAATTTGAATTAAATTAAATTTGATGACCCAGATATTAATTGGGATTGTTCTAGTAATATAGTTTAGGACCAGTAAAAGTTTTTGTAACTTTTATTTCACTAATTGTTTGGACAATTACAAAATTCTTTACTTAGCGGAACTTTTTGCATCAAAGATGTTTTTGTTAGGATTTTAAAACTTTTAGCATCATCGCAACTTTTTAATAAATGCATAAAGTAATATTAAAAGGGAAATGGTTTAGAAATTTCTTTTCTTTCTCAATTCTTTGCAAAAAATTCGCAAATTTTTCAAAAAATACGAAATTTAATGAAATTTCTTGAAATATATAATATCGAGATTTTAACCCAATTAATAATTTTCTAGATTATTGTACATATTCGATTATATCTACCGCGAATCTTGATTATTTAATTTTCATTAAATTAAAATGTTAATAAAATAGGATGAATTTTATTATACCTTTCAGAATTTAAAGTTCGTAAGAAGATAAAAACAAAACAAATGGGTATATTATAACGTTAATTTCGTGCAATATAGAAACTTTGCGAAAAATTAAATTCGCGCATTAAGCGGAAAATTACAATAAGAAAACGGAATACCTTAAAATGAGGGATAATTGCTTAACATTGTCAGCAGGATTTCGTTATAGCAACTTGAAACGCGATGAATTGCAATTTACTTTGGAAAATAGATTTACATAACTGAATTTCAAAAAGAAGTAGGTATATAAATAGTTAAAAATTATAAATTAATACAAATTGAATACTTTACATTATTATGAAAGCAAAAAATCAGCCCCGCTTTATTAATAATTAATTATCTCTTTAACTATAATTCAGAAAATTTTTCTTTATTTTTCAAATAAGAATTTTTGCGGGAAAAATTTAAAAAAATCCTTTACTTCTTTCTTTTTTTTATTAAAAATGAAATATTTTACTCGAATGGTATTTCAATAATTCAATTTAGAATTTGGAAATGTAGTAATGTAATTATTACGATTTATTGATTCGAGTGTATGTCAAAAGAACGTATAGAAGCGATAACTTCGTAATGCAACGAAATTCCTATCGGAATTCGCACGTGCTTTTACTCTTGATTATCTAATTCGTCAGGACTTAAATGAAAATCGTTACAGTACAGTGGTTTTCGTACACACAGAGAAGGGCAAATTTTTTCTCTATACAAAAAATAATGTGAGTTATTATTTTTAATTGAATTTCTACAAAAAAGAGGACAAAGGAACATTGTTAGCCCATTGTAATTAGAATTTATTTGTAACGAATTAATTATTTCTACTGTCTTTTCTTTTTAATAACTGTAATAACAAAAATAGTTTAAAATATTATTCATATTATTATTTATATTTATAATTATCATTTCTAATTATTATTTATATTTTGATTTTATATTTTTCTATTTATATTTTCTTCACTTCTATTCTGTATCATTCCTCCCTTTTTTGCACCATTTCTTTTTTCCTCAATTTTTTTTCTCCTTGAACAATTTTTCGTTTTGAATTTATTTTTCAATTTGATCCGCTGTTTGACGAAGAATTTTACTCTTTTTGCCATTTGGCAATTCAAAGAGAGAAACGGACAGTTATTCTCTATAGAAACGATACTTTTCTTTTTTTTTATCCTGATATTGTCACTGAAAGTTGAGATATTCCAATCGAACTCTCACTCTCACTCTCTCTCTCTCTCTCTTTCTCTCCCTTCTCGAGAGTGAACATCAAAAGATATTGGTGAGAAAATGCAGAGTATCCGTTTCCTTCACATCCTCTGACATAACTGTAATGCAAGTTGAAGATGTGAGATGCTTTTTTAAGATTCAGACATCGGATGGTATGTGTACCTCTATCTGAATTCCTGGTCACGTGACTTATATATTTCATGACTCGCAGGAAAATAAAAATGTTCTTATATTCCAAAATACTATATATATAATCATGGTATTTCATACAATCGTTTTTATTTACATATAAAAAAATATATGTCCACTTAATTTCTCTAAAATGAGCAGATACTTATCGAGCAAGTTTGAAAAAGTTCTCTTTTACCAAAATCCAATTTTCTTTTCTGATAAATTTTTTGTTCGCATAGAATTTCGTTTTCTAGTTGACGCTAATTGTGTGATAAAACTTGACATATAAGAAGTTTTTCATTTAATCACTTTTTCTACCTCATGAGATCCTCTTCGATATATGATTAGTTGAGTCTGTTGAGTTAATTTTAACAGTCAAGTTTAAAAGTTAAATCAACTTAATTATGTGTTCAAAGTGGGCGCTATATGTTAACTTTTCAAGAAACTTAAGAAGTAAAACTTTGCTGTTCTAATATTAACAAAACGTGATGCTTGGTATTTCAGTTTTCTCAGATTCCATTCATAAAGATCCATTATATTCAATTTTTAATATCAGATATAAAAATATATTTATAATATTTATATAAAAATTATATAAACAATTAAAACAATTAATTTAATTTGAAATTAAAAGTTTTTTTTTAAATTAAAAAGAACAAAAGAATTTAAAAAAAGAGAGGAGGACAATTTTTGTATATATTTAAATTTTTGTGCTTCGTAACTTTCTTGTAAGATGCGACAAAAATGAATTGCTTGAAGGCAAAGTCATATATACTCAATCTATGTAACTATATATAGAGTGAAGCATCATATCTTCAAAGGATCTCTATTAAGTGCAACAGTGTTAGCAGGCAAGCAAGCATAGCGACGTTGAATTAGAACCCGATGGTTTTGTGATTAGAGAAGAGCCTTTCAAAACTCTTAATTCGCCTGCGGCGAACCCCTCATCACGATTTACCCCATTCAGTCTATATAGATATATATGTGAGGAGAATACCACCCTGATTCCACGTCTATGGTTACCATGGAAACAGACGCATCACCATCATCCCTTGTACATGCTTTTACACATGTGCGTACAAACAGATATGTCGCATTTGAATATATATGTATATGTATATATACTTATTCAGAAACGACTCCTAGTGCACACAACAAATGAATTTCTCGTTTCGAGATAGACATGCGACGAAAAAAAATACTGTTTACAGGAAAAGAAATTCTTTTTTTTTAAAAACTAATTATACGTCAATTTTAATTTTCTTTGTGTTGGAAAAATAAATCCACACAGAGAAAATGGGTATTTTAATTATTTAATTTAAGGAAAAACTATTAGAACTGACGTTCAGTATTTATTTTCAACAAAAATTCGCTTCTATTTCAGGTTAATTGGTGATCAATTAAAAGGAAATGGTAGATTGGGATGTTCGTGCTCGTGCGCTTGAAGTAATAATTTAAGAAATAACGCCCATTTGGTTCCAGCACGAAAATAGCTTCATTTGAACAGCGATAAGTTTGTCTAGAATAGCGAAAGTCTTTACTAGTCACATTGTCAAGTATAAAAAATTACGGATCATTTACAGACCTATTACTGTCAAAAATATAACCAGTTAGGCAAAAAATTGTTTACTGGTCCTAAACTATTACTAAAACAATCCCAATTAATATCCGGGTCATCAAAATTAATAAAAAGTAACCACAGCCGATAATCAGCAGAAGATGAAAAATTATTTTTTGATCGAAGTTTAACTTTTATTTACTAACAATTTTTAATCAAAAAGTTTTTTACTGGTCCTAAACTATTACCAGAACAATTCCATTAAATATCCGGGTACTAAAAATTAATTTAATTCACAATTAATAAAAAGTAACCACAGCCGATAATCAGCAGAAGATGAGAAATTATTTTTGGAGCGAACTTTCTTTTCTGTTTACTAATAATTGATAGTCAAAAAATTTTTTACTGGTCCTAAGATATTACTAAAACAATCTTAATGAATATCCGGGTCATCAAAATTAATTTAATTCACAATTAATAAAAAGTAACCACAGCCGATAATCAGCAGAAGATGAGAAATTATTTTTGATCTAAGTTTCTTTTCTGTTTATTAACAATTGATAGTCAAAAAATTTTTTACTGGTCCTAAACTGTTACTAGAACAGTCCCAATTAATATCCGGGTCATCAAAATTAATTTAATTCACAATTAATAAAAAGTAACCACAGCCGATAATCAGCAGAAAATGAAAAATTATTTTTTGAGCGAACTTTCTTTTCTGATTACTAATAGCAATTGATAGTCAAAAAATTGTTTACTGGTCCTAAACTATTACCAGAACAATCCCAATTAATATGCGGGTCTTCAAAATTAATTTAATTCACAATATAATAAAAGAAATTGATACAAGAAAACTATGTACTTTTTTTAAATAATAAATTAGTAATCTTTTAACCAATTGTAAACAACAACGCTAATTTATTCACTAAAAGAATTCTTATTGGTTAAAAAAGACTAACTGGTAATGAAAAAAAAAAAAAAAATACTAAGTCAGTTAGCAAAGTTACTAATTGACTTGATTAAAATTTAAAAGTAGGTTGGAGTACAGCTTCTGATTTTAAGATGCTATTTTAAGATGCCTCACAATTTATACAATGAAATGTTGAATTTCTTTTAAAATTTATTTACTTCTCATAGGAAAAAAAGAAAATTGTATTAGACTTAAAAAAAAGTTCCTTTTCGATTAAAAAAAGTTTTTCCAATTTAAAGAAAATTCTCACCGATTTAGAAGAGCGAAGTTTTGTATTTGATTTGTAAACTTTTTCAACATTTCAATGTTTCTCGCTTTTAAGACAATGGGAATTTTTCTTACTTTGAAAAGATCTTTATCAATATTAGAAAATATATATATATATATATATATATATATATATATATATATCTTTCCCTCTCTTTATTATGATAACAAAAATCGATTCTTTATTTTATTTTGATTAAAAGTAATTCTTTAAAATAGATAATTTATTGAAAATTTGAATGTTTCTTAAAATTGAATTCTGATACATAATTTTATCAACAAATTTTTAAATAATTTAATTCTTTCGACGAATTTTAATACAAGACTTTGAGGTGTAGAATTTTATTAAATTTTTTTGTAAATAATTGAATTCTTTTGGACCTTTTTTTAAAAAAACGGACTTTTACGGACTTCAAACAAAGTTACGGACTTTTACGGAATTTACGGACCTAGTTCGAGCCCTGTTAATTTTAAATTGAAATTAAAATTTGCTCATATTCGCAATTAAACATTTTAATTACATTATAACTGTAAAACACATTTATTAATTTGTGATTATGTCAAATACTTTTCCAAACGATACAAGAGCGTCAATGAGAAAAGTTTAAAGTACATCAAGGGCTAGTGGCAACCAAGATGTTAATATTGGCGAACTTTATCGTGAGTTTTGGTTTTAAGGGAGACATGAAGTGCGAAGGGGAGAAAGAGGGTGGCATTGTTTAAGCAAAAGGTAATGTTGGAAAGTTTCGGACCTTGCCCAACTTTAGCTGTCATCAATAGCTCCTTTGTTACAGTGCCATTCTGCACACTACACCTTAAAGCAAGTAAATGTTATAGACTTTGGTCAGTTTTCGTCAGATATATACATCTATACACAACATACACACAAAGCACAAACACAACTAAACATTTATTTCATCCCTCACGCCTCTAGAGTTTCGTTATCTGCGGTGCCCTTTCTCTTTATACCTCGCTTGCGAATAATAAAACGCGTCAGGAAACACACCCCGGGGTTCTTGCAGTCGAAACTTTTCCCGAGGTTGCGATTTTCAAGTTGGCAAAGAAAAAAAAAAGGAAGGAATCTTCGTTCACGGCCCCCCTGCGTGGTTTTACAATGTTTTTCCACAAAGAAAAGAAACATTTGTAATATAAAGTGTAGATTGCGGTGTAAAAATCTAACCTTGAAATTCGAACTGTGTGTTAAAAATGTCATTAAATGCACTCTAAAGGATTTCTATTTCTCTATTTTCAAAATATAGAGGACATGATTCACAGTATAGGTCTGGCGCGCAGGTAACAATGTTATTTGAGAAAAGAAATTCTATACCTGCTGCTGCCACCACAACTTCTCAATATTTTCTAACAGGTTTTTTTTCTCTTTTTTCTTTCTTTAAAGAAAAGATGTTTATCTGGAAATTTGACCTTTAGTTTTGTGTGTGGATAGACAAATTTAGTGGTTACTCACAACTTAGGGACAATTTTACGGTTCAAGACTTTGAATAACTAACAATTAGATGGAGATAAGTGGGACTTTTATGATCACTTAATGCCATTAAATTGAGATTTAGACGTATTTTTTCCCCTCACTAACTGGGTGGTATACTCTTTCAAAATATTTTTAGAACTGTAGCTTTAAATTTTATTTTCATACCTATTTCCGTTTCAAAACCGATTATATAAAATTATCAAGATATTTCTAAAAAAAATTTAAATCACTTAATTCTGATGGTGAATTTTAGAGAATTTTCTCTTCTTTTTAAATCGAGTATGAAGGAATAAACAGGGTTACTACAAAAATTTAATTTTGTTTTTCCCTGACGTTCAAAGAACATTGTTACTGTAACTTCTTTAAAATTATTTTCATCAATTCAATTATTATTTTTAGAATTTTTAACTAAAATTTTTCTTTAAATCAATTATTTTTAAATTCATTCAAAATTGAAGTTTTATAAAAATCTATTTATGAATGAAGTTATTTAATTAGAAATTATTGTCAGAAATAGAAAAAGTTTAAGGTTTCTTGATAATTTTATAGTTTATAAAGCAAACAAAAAACCACAACAATTCATCACTTTCTTATGAATTCTAAAAATGTAATTTTTTCCAGTACTTTTAATAAAAATCCCTGACTTTTCCCTGACTTCCCTGATCTGTGGCAACCCTCAATAAAGTATTTTTGAGATATATCGCTAAAGAAGAATAAAAAATACTGCAGCAGATCTAAAAATTAGATTAGAAAATTAGGTCAAACAAAAATCAGGATAATTGTAAATTTTCATTACAATGAAATGAAGAA
This sequence comes from Leptopilina syphax, assembly GCA_032872505.1. Lineage (NCBI taxonomy): Eukaryota > Metazoa > Arthropoda > Insecta > Hymenoptera > Figitidae > Leptopilina > Leptopilina syphax. The sequence continues at coordinate 42,685,557 of CM065469.1, forward strand.
AAAATGAAGAGATTAGAAGAAGAAACAATTATTAATCATGTTTGATACCTTTAATTAAATTAAGCTTTCCTCTTTTAACCACATTTTAATCTAGTAAATCGAGTCTTGTGGGACTTGGCATGATTATTATGGGTGTTTATTAGCTTCCATCGTTATTCAATCTGTGCTTGTGTAATATATGGACCAAAGTCAATCTAAATTGGAGCAAGTTTATAATGTCCACACATATATAGCTATACAAGTAAACAGAAGTACAAGAATTACGACTAATCACTAGACAAGGATCGATACACCAAATGGATGGTACTTTAGTATTTTCTACGATTTCCGCTTCTAATTAGACAATCGCAATAATTATTCAAATGGTCGAAATATAAATTCAATTGAATTTCAAATCAAGTGAAATTTCATTAATGTAATAACAATAATAAACTATCTTCTCGCACGGTATATTAATTTTACTAGTTAGTAAATTTATACCTCTACTTTCTAAATAATAGTATTAAACACTTGTGATTATAATTTGGATTTCCATTTACTACGTTGAATATTTGGGTGAATTTCAATAATATGAAAATTATTAAATTATTACTTTAATGATATTTTTTTAAATTGAAAAATAAACTATTTCAGAGAAACAATTTCATGGATACGATGACAGATATAAATGTGAATATATCGGATAATCTTTAAGGTCTTTATCATGAGGAATTAAATTGCCAATTACGAGCTACTCGCACCATGTTCTAATTTGTTCTAATCGTAGCTAAAATGCGTATGTGATGTATACACGTAATCACATTCATCTATAGCCAAATACAATCGACCAACCACAGCAATTCCAGTTGTGATTGGTTCAGTAGTAGCAGGGATATCAATTACTGATAGAATCTTCATGCGTCAAAGCATTAAGACAAGCCCATATATAATATTATTATATATCAAAGCCATGTGTACAACATTATTGCCATATTATTAGATTAATTTCCACTATACTGAATATTATTTTCCATTATTAAACAATTAAACCCCATTTCAATTAGTAAATGGTAGCCTAGCTACTGACCTGCGTGTTTAACATCATTTCAATAAATCTATTGAATAACGGTAACTTAATTACCTTATACCCCAATATCACATAAGAAAAGAAAATTATCAAATTGTTTTAATTTAATTGACAATTATTTACTATCATACAGTACTAAACTAATAATAATTCGGATATCAATTAACTCTACCAATTAATAAGAAAATCTTATTATGTATCATTTTTATTTGTACACTTAATATTATAAAAAATATATTCAACTTTATTTTATAAGGTAAAATATTGTCCGCATAATAATCTCATTATATTCTCTTGTGTATTTTAAACACGAATAATATTACCTATATGTGAATATTTAAAAATGCCTCTTTAATGTAACTGATTGTTTAAATGCTCCAGAGCATTAACACACATTTTCATAATCCCCTAATGATGAAATTTTGTATAATGTAAATATCTCCCTAAGGGGTTGTGGTTTACTATATCTATATATTATATACATATTCAATAAACTTTAATATTCACTTTATATCAGAGAATGGATATAACTACCCATATTAAAAAAAAATCCTCTATCGAACCAATGATGTTTAAATAATTTAGTATACGATTAGTCAATAAATCCATGAGGATGAAATTATAATATTAGAGCTAAAAGTCTCTTGTACATCGAAACTATTAAATTTTATTATACGAAGACTTTAAAGATCTTGCTCTAATTGCTTTTGGAAAGTCTCTTTCTCTCGTTAAAACAAAAGACATTACACGTACAATTCAAGTGTAATCAACTGTTTTAACACATATATAAATATATAAGAAAGTGTGTAATAAAAAAATTTTAATTCCTTTATAAAGAAATATTATCCATTCGAATATGAAATTGAAAGAATTTTTTTGATTCCTGACATTATTTTACAATACTACTATTGTATCCAGTCATTAGTTCTACTAATTGTTAGTTAAATTTCTACTAAAAATCTCTAAAATTCAACTAATTGCTAGTAAAATTTTAACTAAATCTTTTGGTGGACATACTTCGTGCGAAAAAAATGATCAATTTAATTAAAAATTTCACGAAGTAAAATTTTATTGCAATAACGTAAAGTATAAATTATTGCAATAATTTACACATTAAAATATAAAAAAATATACAAATTAAAATTAATTACAGAAATAAACAAACTATTAAAAAATTATAGTAATTTAAAAGGAAATTGTCGTATAGAAAATAAAAGTTTACAATGTAAACACTATAACTCGAAAGAGGAAGTTTTTACCCTGTGGACTTAGTTTGATTATCCACGCAGTAGACACACTCGAAACTATAAGTTTCTCTCTCTATATATATATATATAATATTTGTAATGAAAACCGGGATTTCAAGGAAATAATGTAACTATTGTGTCACGAACTATATGCTTTTCCTTATACAAATCACTAATCTACAATATCAACTTTTTTTAATTAAACTGTATTTCAAATTATTTCAATAATAAATTGCATTGCAATAAAAATTAAATATTACATAATATTAATTTGATTTTTAACGCAAAATGTTTTATTTATTATAAACTTTTAACAGTATTCCATTACACTTGAAATTATTACAAAAATATAATGTTACTCTACGTTATGTAAAAGAGATGTTCTCATTATGATAATAATGTAAAATATGAATAAATATATTTAAATTCAATTTATATCAAAAATGTCAGAGTTCACTTTACAACCGAAATTTTACCGCGCATATGTAATATAAATTTGAATGTAAATTAAACAAAAGTTGATGGAAATAAAATTTTTCAGAATTACAACAATTTTAAATAAACAAGTATGAAAATTCAAATATAATAAGAAATAAAACATAAATTAAAAATATAATGGATTTATGAAACATTAAATTTATAGGTATCAATTTATCCAAATCAATATATAGGTATAAAATTTTTATCGAAAAAAATAACTCTTTATGAACATGGTATACACTTTTATTGTTGTTCAATAACAAGTGCGAGGAATAATGAATTAATGATCTGTTAATTTAATAGCTATCATGGGAATATCCTTTAAAATAGGGACAATATATTCTTTTGCCACACACTAAACACACAAGCTGGGCGATAAGAACAACATATGGTCCATAAACCTAACATTGAATCTATGCATTCGACAGGATAAGTCTTATAAGATTTACACATGAACATCTGTTAGGTTGACGTTATTTTTAGAAGAAATAAAAATTTTGTCAACGTTACAGAAAAAATAATATTAAAATAGATAATAAATCTCATCCTTTTATTCTATGTGCCAAATATTTTTTTTTAAATATGAAACAATCTTGTCAGAAATCTCAGACCCAGGGAAAAATTTTATTTAAACCGCAAATATAATTTACTTGAGTTAAAAAAAGTATATTATTTGTTATTTCTAAAATTGGTTAAACTTAAATTTTAATAATTATCCATCAAAATTATTAAGATATTCAATACTTTAAATTTTTCATTCATCAGTAAAAAAAATTTTCTCTACAGCCAAATCAGTAAATTTTAAATGATTTGAATGCAAAAAAGCATAGTCCCTCATTCAACTCAATTAAAATTTTAACTGAATCATATTTAGAGAGAGTGTTCTTTAATTTAAAAAAATAGTTCATTAAAATAGGGAATTCAAAAATCAATATACATTTTACTAATTAATAATAATACATTTTGGCAAGTAAAATTATTTTCATTTAAATGAATATTAATTTATGAAAAAATTGGGGTCATTTAAACAAGTGCAAAAGATTAAATCATTCAATTCAAAATCAATAAGTAATAATTTAAACAACACAGTGACAAAAAAAGTATAAAGTAAATAATATTTTCACTGGTAATCCAGTTCATGCGATAGTCATTCATATAAAAAAAATTCGCGATTTCTCTACCTAGCGTTTTTTGAAACGAAAAAAAAATACTTCATTCATGTACACAAGAAAAATATTCTATTCCTCAAAATCTCTGTACTTCGAACCTATTTAATTTCACAAACACTCATCGGTCCACTCACATACCGCCCAGGTGCAAAAGACCTACACTAGGGATAAAGGGGCACGTTAGGCACCCATACGTCCCGGGACGCATCCGTCACCTGAGCTCAAAAAGTACCACACAAATTCCACACAAAAAAAACAGTCAATAAAATATTAAAAAATATCGAGTATATTAATATTTTTCTATATGAATATATTAAAAAATAGTACTTCTAAATTTCACAGCAATTAAACTTTAACTTTCTGATATACAAAATGTATAATCAGGGTTGCCACAAAGATTTGATTTTGTTTTTTCCTGATTTCTAGACAGAATTTTGACATTTTACTTGACCCTAATAGACTCTAAAAACGATTAGATAGACAAGTAAACGTTTTTAATACATTTTCTGAAAATCTTTAATTCTAAAATTATTCGAAACAGAAATAATTTTTCATTTAAATAAATATTTAACTATTATTTATATTTCGACAAGAATTAAGATTTTCAAAAATTTTCAATTATTTATGTAAAAATTGTTATTTTTAAAATTAAAAAATTAAAATTATTATTATTAATAATATTAATTATTATTTCATTTTTCCCAGAATTTTTCACGAAACAATTGTTTAATTATTAATTATTAATAATTAAAATTATATTTTGAATTTTGTAGTAAAATTATTCTTTACATATGTAAATTGTAAATAATAAGTTTTATGGAAGTTTTTTATATATTAAATTATTTAAAATAAATTAAATTTTAAAATCTGCATAATTTAATTGTGACAGAAGTAGAAAAAAATTTAATGTTTTCCATTAAAATTCGTAGTTATTTCAAATTCAAAATTTATAAAAAGCGAATAAAAAAAGTTCAAGATTAATTAAATGTTTTTAATATTTTTAAAGGTTGAAAGTAAAATTATTCTCTAAATAAATTATAAATAATAAGTTTATGAAAGTGTTTCAATCATTACATTATTTAAAATAAATTCAATTTTATGTTCTATTTAATTTAATATTGTTGACAGAAATAGAAAAAAATTTAATGTTTTCCATTAAAATTCGTAGTGATTTCAAATACAAAATTTTTATAAGGCAAATAAAAAAAGTTCAAGATTAATATAAGTTTCTAATATTTTTTAAAGGTTGATGGATACCTACAAAGAACTAGAATTTTTCCATCAATTTTATAGAAATTCAATATTTTTCCAGTGCTTTTAATAAAATTCCCTGATTTTTCCCTAAGTTTCCTAATCAATTTTAATTTTCCTGAATTTTCTGACCTGTGGCAACCCTGATATCATAATATACAGAAACTCCAAATATGAAATTCTAATATATATTTAAAAATCAATAAGAATTTATATTATTACCCATTCACTTTAATTTAATTATTTATTAAATTTATAAATATTTTAATTTAATTTAATTTACTTTGTTTTTAAATTTATTTGCTTTATTTAGATTTAATTAACAAATTGAGTTCCAATTGCATTGAAAATAGGGAACTACTTTGAACCATAACAAAAATAACAAAATTATTGACTGTTAAATGCCAGAAAATACAAAATTTCATGCACATGAAAAGAAAAATAAACATTAACAAAAACATTATTTTACGAATTAATGAAAAGTATACTGTAAAATAATATTTTGTCAATGGTGTCACCATGTTGTTAGAAGTTCCTTCCCTGTTTTGCAAATTCTTTAATTTTTAGGTTATATATAAAAAAAATGCAAATTATTTATTCAGAGAAAAATGTCAAAAAGACAGTTTATTATTTAAAAGACAAGAATAATAATAAGCAAAAAACTACTTTTACGTATTGAGAAATAACTCAGAGTAATAAATGACTTTAGTTGAAGAAAATTAAATTATAAAGTGCCAAACAGGGAAAGGGCGAAAGATTAAAAATATTTTAAATGACTCACCAGTTCAAAAAATATTCAATATACAATAGACATACCATTATAGTAGTAGCCCCTTGTTTCCTCCGCGACAGCCAATGGATTTATCGTTTGGATTTTTCTTAACTGTTAGTGCCAATGTAATATTCCTCTTCATCCTTTTACGTTATTTTCTATTTCCTTTGTTTATATTCACTAATTCCTCTCATCATTTTCTGAAACAGAATTAGTACTTAATTCAATGCAAATTCAGTTAAATATGTTAATATTAATACTAATTAATTTTTGTTTACACCGGTTGAACAATTTTGTTCAATAACATAACCTATAATGATACTTTTATAATGAACTGTGAACCAGAAAAGATATACAATAATTTGAATTAATTACAATATGTATAATTATTTTTGCCACATGTTAACTATTGTAATATATGTTCTTATTAATTTTTGCTTAAACAACATTGTAAATATAACTTGAACTGATATTGTTGTATTAAATCTATTCAATTGTCAAACAGAAAATAAGAGCCACGGGCCCACGGCCTGTTACACTGCAGAAGGTAAAGTAGAAAACAAGTAAAATAACGGAAGTGGAGAAAAAGTTAAATTCTCGTCTACGCCTGCGCAGCAGTTTTCAAAAGTGAAATGTACTGATGCGCTGAAAGGAAGTAAACTCTGTCCGATTTTTACTCAAATTATTGTAATATTTTTGTATAATAATAACAATAAAATTGTTAACTAATTTACTTAAATAGCTCAAATAGAATTTTGAAGCAAATTACAATGCAGATGTCAATAAAAGTAGGAATATTGATTATTTTTAACATTGCATATTTGCATAAATTCTGGTTCGAAATTAAGAAATATTTGCATTTTAATATTAGAAATTAGTAATATTCATATAAAAGTGCCAATTTATACCATTTTTAGCCACGTTCTTCATGGATGTCAGTAGATGCAATAAAGAAACACGGAGCTCTAAACGACAAGCGACGTCAACATCTATGATTCAAAATGGCGGACGTCGTTTTTGTGGACAAGCTTCCACATATATCCGCTAGATGGCACTGATGTCGAATTTATTAACCTGCAAATGTAAAGTCACAAAAAATAATTATTTTTACTGAAATTAGTAATATTTTTGTAAAATAATAACAATTGCTGACGAATCAACATAAACAGTTAGCTCAAATAATATTTTTAACTAAATTACATTGCAGATGCAAAAATGTCGGAACATTGATGGCGTCACTTTTGACATGACATATTTGCATAAATTCTGGTTTGAAATCAAGAAATATTTGCATTTTAATATTAGAAATTAGTAATATTCATATAAAAGTGACAATTTATACCATTTTTAGCCACATTCTTCATGGATGTCAGCAGATGCAATAAAGAAACACGGAGCTCCAAACGACAAGCGACTCAGACGCCAGCATTTATGATTCAAAATGGCGGACGTCGTTTTTGTGGACAAGCTTCCACATATGTCCGCTAGATGGCGCTGCTGTTGAATTTGTTAACCTGCAAATGTAAAGTCACAAAAAATAATTATTTTTACTGAAATTAGTAATATTTTTGTAAAATAATAACAATTGCTGACGAATTAACATAAATAGTTAGCTCAAATAATATTTTTAATTAAATTACATTGCGGATGCAAAAATGTCGGAACATTGATGGCGTCACTTTTGACATGGCATATTTGCATAAATTCTGGTTTGAAATCAAGAAATATTTGCTTGTTAACAATAGAAATTAGTAAAATTCATATAAAAATGACAATTTATACCATTTTTAGCCAGATTTTATATGGATGTCAGCAGATGTAATAAATAAATACGGAGCTCCAAACGACAAGCGGCACTGACGCCAGCATTTATGATTCAAAATGGCGGACGTCGTTTCTGTGGGCAAGTTTCCTCTTTATACCGCCAGATGGCACTAGTACAGAACAAGAAATTTACTTTTCCACTTCTAATATATTAATATTTTAGAGAAATAATCAAAAACTAATTAATCGTAAGGAAATTAATTAATATAATTCTATTGTTGCTGAAATTATTTAAGAGGTCTACGACAATAGCATAAAAATGCAAATTCTCTTTATCTCGATAAACTTTTTTTAACGTTCCCTATTTTACCATCTGCCGTGCGTCCAAGCTCAGAAAATAAAATATTAGAATTTAATTGTTCCTGTCATTTGTACATATTCAATAGAAGCATATTTAATTGTACATGCCGTTTTCAATTTATAGGTAGAAACTAAAATCTTTTCTAAATCAAATGTTTTCAGGTGGCATTTTCAATAAAAACAACAATGACATTAACAAGAGGAAAACACTGAATCGATTCTTTGAAGTTAACAGCAATAAAAAATATGGAAACACCAGTTTTTTTTATTAAAACTAGTAACAATAGAAAAAGCATTGATCTTATTCGTTTATACTTATAATGAGAAGAAACTAAAAATAGGAAAAACACGCTTACCATAACATGACATCGCCAATAGTAGATAATGTCTGTGCAATATTTGTGTAGCTCAGACAACATTGGAATTGTCCTTCAATGGTTAATTGTTGACGCCCTATATTTAACATGAATTAGAAGATCATATTCTGATAGCTCTTTGTAGAGAAAGTTGAACTTTAGAAAAGAAAAAAATTTTCTATTTGACGTAAGCTTTACCTCTGGAATTATTCAGAACGAACTGAGGGATCCGCTTGAAAAGCGTCCGTATTTACGTGACTCCGAGGCAACCGACTGCAGAGTGGGAGGTGATCAGTGGGAGAATGGTGGGGCGAGCTGCGTCGCACTCTGATTGGCTGGGAGATTGCTTGAGAGCGCGTACCAATAAGCGCAGTGGCAGGCAGTGGCTGCAACGTAAATACCGCGGTCTGCGCAGTTTCCCTTCACTTCGCGCTGGATTTGCATATGAGTGAGACTGCGCTGCTTTGAAAAATATTTTTAGCAACATTTTCAATACTCAGAGGACGGGGAGAATACGTGCATACGGTAATAATGAATTTTCTATTATTAATAATCGAATAGTCTAATGAGAGCGCCATCTTTATACTATTTGCCTGTTATTGTCCCAATTGATAAACGAAATTAATCTTAAAATTTCTACTTTTACACTTTTGTGGAAAGTTTGTAACATATTAGTTGAATGAACCGTAAATACCACATTCTCGATTTTTTCCATTATTTTTTCTACGAGTAGCAGTCTAATTTAAAAAAATTTTTCGATTTCATTCATTTCATTGCTTATTTAGCAGGGAAAAAACCTACTTGTATAAATATTCTTTTTTTCTTATCTTGTTAAAATTATCGATCGGTCTACTGCAAGCGCCATCTGTAGACGATAGGCGTGTACTATTATCTCAATAATAAAGATAATAAAACCAAGTTAACCTCAAAATTTCTACTTTTGTTTTTTGTGGAAAGGGTGCGGGAAGTTTTTAACGCAAGTAGTATATATATTAATTTGTATTAGGTATTCCGACAATATATTATTTTATAGTAGGTTAGGATTCTACGGTAGTCTACAATATAATATATATATATGATATATATAGCTCCGAAACTAGGCAGTACTGACATTTGCGCAACATTTCCAATATTGATGAATTTCGTCAATATTGTTGCAATATACTGATATTTGTGATCATTTTATCTAAATCATTAATGAAATGAGAATTATTATTATTATAATGTGCTTTTCTCTTTCCAGTTTTTTCGTCACACGCTTGACAACTCACACATAGTAAACAAGTGAGAATCGAAATCCGGAAGGTAATTCACGATGAATGTCAACAAAGTCGTGAAAAAGGACAATTTTCAATAAATATCAGTAAGTTTGTACACTTTTGAATCTAAATCAATTTGCGCAATCGAAAAAATAAAATTCCTTTATCAACTTTTATTAAGTTGTATGGAAATCGACAAAAAAGTAATTCTTGGTTTTCCTATATAATTCAGAAATTATCATGTTATAGGTTATGTTTGTTTGATAAGATTATTTCGATTGTTTTGAAACGATAAAAACGATTTATGGAAACAAATACAATTAAATTCGTCTTTAATTTTGAGTAATTATTTTTTCTAGGCATATTTTTTTACTGATTTTTATCTGAACGACGTAAAAAGATGAAAAATCAAGGAGATTTAATAACAGTTGAAATTATCCAAACTATAAGGATAATTTTTTTACTAATTTTGTCTGAACGTCGTAAAAAGATGAAAAATCAAGGAGATTATAACAGTTGAAATTATCCAAACTATAAGGATCATTTGTTTTGATTTATGCGATTGTCATGTGTCTATAATTATTTTCGGAGAAAGATTTGCAAATCATCGTTGAGGTACAATTACCAAGCAGGGATTTTCGGAATTATTTCCTTATTCACAAAAATGTGTATAATGACTTGGCAGTCATCGACAACTCGATTTTTATTGAAAAGGTTAGTTATATTTAAAACATTTTTTTTTACTATTTAACAGTTCAAAATAAAAATTGTTAGGTTATGTTGGTTTCGTAAAATTGTGAAAAATGTTCATTCTAACAAATTTATTTAAAAGCGATTTTAATAAAAAAAATTTATTCTTTTTCAGAAAAATATGAGCGATTTGACATGAATAAAGCTAATTGTAAACAAAGAAAATATTAATTGCTGCTTGAATTACCTAGAAGGAAAGGAGAAATGTTACAAAGACATCAAAAGACATTTAGCGGCAGCCGAACCATCAAAACTATTGTCTTATACAATTATGGTATGTCGATATAATTATGTTAAATATTTTATTAGTTTTCACAAATGAAATTAAAAAAAATATTTTTTACTATTCATATCTGTGTATTGATAGAAATTTTCGTTTCGTTTTTAATAAGTCATTTATTATGTATTGTAATATCTACGTGTATGTACACATTTTAATTTCTATTATAACGAAACGAAAATTTCTATCAATACACAGATATTTAATATAATAAGTCGAAACGAAAATAAACACCAAAAATTTGAAAAAAATTTTTTACTATTAATTATTTATTGTAAATTACTTATTTAATTATTAAAACTGTAGTTTATTAATATTAATATATATTAATAATTATTATTATTACTAAAGTAATCACAGTAAATTATTCACAGGTTATTGTTCCAGGAAGGAAATCAGAATGGAACTCCTCTATTTTGCAGTGACTGTACTCTCGTCACAGATGTGCATTGAACAAACATGGATCTTCGGAAATGTCACATTCTTCACAAGGATGTATAATGACTTGGCATTCATCACTCAACGTGGTTTCTATCGAACGGTTAGTCATTTAAAATATTTCACGAATTTTCCACTACATCTCTATTTGACAGTTCAAAATAAAAATTATTAAAAGTACTGGAAAAAATTAAATTTTTAGAATTCATAAAATTAGTAATTATAAATTATCTAATAAATAATTTTAATTAAATATTTCAAAATTATTTAAATTTTAAGAATTGCGTTTACAATTTTCATAAATAGATTAACTTCAAAAGATTTTAATTAGAAATTCTATTAAATGGCAATTTTGAATGAATTTAATTAAAAATTTTAAAGAACATAGATTATTATTTTTATAAATAATAAAAATTTCACAGAAATTCAATTATTTTCCAATTTTTTATAAAATTCTTCAAAAGAATTCAATTTTGAGAAACATTCAATTATTCAATAAATTGTTTATTTTTGTATTTAAATAATTGAATTCTCTTAGAAATTTCGTAAACTTGAATTGTAAACAAATGGATTTGAAAATTCTCAAAGAACTTATTCAAATGATGGAAATAATTTTGAAGAAATCACAGTAACAATAATCTTATAATATAAAACAATGATTTTATCACTCGATCATCTTTATTTATTATAAGTTGTTGAATTTCAAGTAGGTTTTAATTTGAACTTTTTGAAAATCTTAATTTCTATGGAAAAATAATAATGATTGAATATTTATTAAAAAATAAAGTTATTAATGTTTTCAAATAATTATACAATTGAAAAAATTCGTAAATGAATGTAAATATATAGAACATTTTTTTGAGTATCTAATGATTTTTAGAGTCAATCAGAATATTCTTTAAGGTCAGGGAAAAAGTCAAAATTTTGTCTAGAAATCAGGGAAAAACAAAATTAAATTTTTGTGTCAACCCTGGCATTATTTATTTAGGTATTGAATTTACTATATAATTAATTAAGTACTTATTCTTTTTCAGAAAAAGCTGAGAGAAATCACATGAACAAAGGTGATTGCAGATAAAGAAAATATTAATTCTTGACTGAATGTCATACAAGAATGAGGAGAGAACTGACAATGAGATTTAACGACAATCGGAATCATCCAAACGGTAAGTCCATCTTCTGTCTTGACGGATGCGATTGTGGTATGTCTATAATTATGCTGAATAATTTATTTGCTACCACTAATCTAATAAAAAAATAATTTTCCAGACTTAATGTTAATTCATATTTTTTATCTGCAGGTTTTTCTTTTTGGAAACATTTATTGGTTGCACATTTGGAAATTTTTGGTTGCACAGGAGGAAATTCAGTAAATGTGGACACAGTTCGTTGATATAATATTTAGACAAACTGTTAATAAGTCATTTTAATTTATGGAGATTATTTGCTGGATTTTGGTCCACGAATGGAAGATTGGTCCCTTCGAAAGCATCTGTGCTATTATTTTAGATGTGAATTCACAAAGCGCACAAATAAGCATAGATTTTCAGAAGTGTCACATTCCTTACAAGGATGTCTACAGGCTTTGCAGTTAATGTGGTTTCTGTCGAAAGGTTAGTCATTTAAAAAAGTTTCTAAACATTTTTCATCTCTTTTCTGTTTGACAGTTCAATATAAAAGTAACTTACAGTTTTTGTTAATTTCATTCTATTATTTAAAGAAAAATTAATATTAGCACTAGAAAAAAATATTTAATTAAGTTTATCTTGAATTAAGTACTTTCTTTTTTTCAGAAAGTGATTACAATGAGAATTGACAAAATTCCAATATACCAAATCAACTGAGTGAATTTACCTACAAATAAGGAAAAAATTAACATCGAACTGAAAAATATAAAGGAAACAATGGCACTTAATGAGAGTCGAATTATCCGAACGATTTATTATTTGCGATGGAGGATTGAATTATGGTATGTCTATAATTCTATATATTATATTGAATATTATTTTAATCGGTGAGTCATTTAAAACATATTTAATATTTCGCCCTTTCCCTGTTTGGCAGTTCATAATTCAATTGTTTTCAATTAAACTTAATAATTGAAAAAAAAACTTTATTGAAACTTAACTCTTTTTTCAATGAAACTTCAATTAAACTACTTAAGTAGTTTTCGTTTATTATTCTTATCTTTTAAATATTGAAAATGTCTTTCTGACTTTTCTCTAAATAAATAAATTGCATTATTTTTATATATAACCTAAAAATTAAAGAATTTGCAAAACAGGGAAGGAACTTCTAACAACACGGTGACACCATTGACAAAATATTATTTTACAGTATACCTTTCATTAATACGTAAAATAATGTTTTTGTTAATGTTTATTTTTCTTTTCATGTGCATGAAATTTTGTATTTTCTGGCATTTAACAGTCAATAATTTTGTTATTTTTGTTATGATTCAAAGTAATTTCCTATTTTCAATACAATTGGAACTCAATTTGTTAATTAAATCTAAATAAAGCAAATAAATTTAAAAACAAAGTAAATTAAATTAAATTAAAATATTTATAAATTTAATAAATAATTAAATTAAAGTGAAAGGGTAGTAATATAAATTCTTATTGATTTTTAAATATATATTAGAATGTTATAATATTTGGAGTTTCTGTATATTATGATATCAGGGTTGCCACAGGCAAGAAAATTTAGGAAAATTAAAATTGATTAGGAAACTTAGGGAACAATCAGGGAATTTTATTAAAAGTACTGGAAAAATATTGAATTTCTATAGTATTGATGGAAAAATTCTAGTTCATGGTATCCACAAACCTTTAAAAATATTAAAAACCTTTAATTAATCTTGAACTATTTTTATTTGCGTTATAAAAATTTTGAATTTGATATCACCACGAGTTTTAATGGAAAACATTAAATTTTTTCTATTTTTGGCAACAATATACAAAATTAAATTTATTTTAAATAATGTAATGAATGAAACACTTTCATAAACTTATTATTTATAATTTATTTAGAGAATAATTTTACTTTAAAATTTAAAAAAAAAATTGAATTTCAGCAGAGTTGAGTTCACTATTTTTATAAATAATTGAATTTTAAAAGGTTTAAAAACCAAAATTTTTCAAAATCCTAATTCCTGTGGAAAAATAATAATAATAGTTAAAAATATTTATTTAAAAGAAAAGTTTTTTATGATTTTGAAATCAGGGAAAAATAATATCAAATTTTTGTGGCAACTCTGATTATACATTTTGTGTAACATAAAGTTAAATGATAATTCTTACGAAATTTAAAAGTACCATTTATTAATATAATCATCAATAATTGATATGCTTGATAATTTTTAACATATTATTGACTGTTTTTTCTGTGTGTAATTTGTGTGATTATTTTGAGCTCAGGTGACGGATGCGTCCCGGGACGTATGGGAGCCTAACGTGCCCCTTTATCCCTAGTTTAGGTTTTTTTGCACCGGGGCGGTATGTGAGTGGACCGTTGAATGTTTAGTGAAATTAAAGAATAGGTTTGAAGTAAATAGATTTTTGAGCAGGTAGGAATATAGCTTTATTATGTGATTGAATGAAATAATTTTTTTTTTCGTTTCAAAAAACGCTAGGTAGGGAAATCGCGAATTATTTTTAATGTATGATTGTCACATAACTGGATTACCAGTGAAAATATTATTTACTTTATACTTTTTTGTCACTGTGTTGTTTAAATTATTACTTATTGATTTTGAATTGAATGATTTAATCTTTTGCACTTGTTTAAATGACCTCAATTTTTTCATAAATTAATATTCATTTGAATGAAAATAATTTTACTTGACAAATGTATTATTATAGGGGTCGCTTTATAAGGTACATAGCCTCTCCTCTCCCTTTACTTTAGTGCTACGTAGTTTATGAACGATCCCTTAATTATTGAAATGACTATTAATTTTTGATTTCCCATTTTAATGAACTATTTTTTTAAATTAAAGAACACTCTTTTTTAAATCTGATTTATTAAAATTTTAACTAATTTGATCAGTGACTGCTTTTGCTTTCAAATTAGTGAAAATTTAAGGATTTAACAGAAGAGACAAATTTTTTACTGATGAATCAATATTTTAAAGTATAGAAAATAGAATATTAAATTTTGACAATTTCGTTACTCATTGTTAAAATTTAAGTTTAACCAAATTTTGACATCTTTCTATCGTGACGTAAATATGAGCACGTGTACTTTTAGGATCGGTAGCCTAGAGAAAAATTTTTATTCAATTAAATTTAATAAAATATTATTAATTTTCGTATTTCTGCTCGCTGAATCTCAATCAGTGAAATTTCACTGAAGATCAGTCAAATTTGACAAAGAATCAGTGACTCCTTTTCTCATGATTACAATCAGTGAAAAATCACTGGGAATCAGTTAAAAATTACAGAAATATATCAGTCATTTTTTACTGATTAGACAATTAAAAAAATTACTGAAAATTTTAGTTATTTTTTAATTGGCCAATCAGTGAAAAAATGAATGCTATATTCCTGTAATTTTCAACTGATTTTCAGTGGAATTTCACTGTTTGAAATCGTGAGAATGGAGTCACTGAAAATCAGCCAAATTTCACTAATTTAATTTTAGAGAGTGAGATTTCTAAAAGGAACGTTTGATATTTTTGAAAAAATGGTTCAATGGTTCAACTGAAAATAATTAAATTTGTTAAAGAATTTCATAAAAATCTTTTTCACAAATTAAATTTTCAAAGTATTTTAATTTAATAAATAATTGATAAATAATTGAATTTTATAAAAAGTCACATTCTAATGTATTCAAGTTTCTTAGTGCGAAGATTAATAATTAAAATTTTTATTAGTTAATTTAAAAAAAGATACACACTCAATATTTTTTAATAAAATTGAATTTTCGCAAAGTTTTTTTGAAAATTCTGAAAAATAAGATTTTTGAAATTTTTCAATTCTATTATTTCAAGACAATTGAATTTTTCTAAACAAATAATTTGAAATTTTTTTACATTCTATTAAAAATAATTTAATTCTTTTAAAGAATTTTATTTAAATTTTTCAATTCTATTGTTTCAAGATAATTGAATTTTTATAAACAAATAATTAAAAATTTTTGAAATTTCTTTACATTCATTAAAAATAATTTAATTCTTTTAAAGAATTTTATTTAAATTTTTCGAAAATAATCAAGGGAAGTTAGTTACCGTAATTATAATTTTATTTTTAAAAATTTCTTCGCAATATATTCAATTATTTTCATAAATAGTAAAAATCATTGCAAAATTTTAAATTTTATTAAAATTCGTCGAAAGAATTCAATTATTTCTAGAAACTGTAAAATAATTCTTCTCATTCAATCATTTCCATAAATAGGAAAATTCTTCAGATTTTTTAAATTCTTTTGAATATTATTTTTAAAAAAATTCTTCAAAAGAATTCAATTATTTTCATAAATTTCCATAAAATTCTTCGCAGAAATTCAATTATGTTTAAAAATTTTTTTAAATTCTCCTCAAAATTCCAATTATCTTTATAAATAATTAAATTGTTCCCCACAATTCAATTATTTTTATAAATAATAACATTCTTTGGAAGGATTCAATTTCTTTTATAAATAGTAAAATTTTTTGCAGAAATTCAATTACTATCAATACATTTTAATGAAATTGAATTAATCAAATTTTCAATTATAATTATGAACACACATGATTTTTTTAAAAAATTGAAAAAATTCTTTGTTTAATTCAATTATTTTCCAAATATTTTAATTAGGGTGAAGAAATGACTGATAATTAGTAAAACATATCTGAAAATTGATTAAATTTGCCTAATTGCACACTCTAAATCTGAATCAGTGAAAATTTCACTGATTTCAATTCAGTGGCCCAGTTTTCTTTAATTCATCAGTGGGATTTCACTGAGAATCAGTAAAAACCACTGATTGTCAGTGAAATTCCACTGATTCATCAAAGAAAACTGGGCCACTGAATTGAAATCAGTGAAATTTTCACTGATTCAGATTTAGAGTGTAAATAAATTTGAAAATAATATGTACTTAAGTATATCACTTATTTTTAACTGACAATCAGATATGCTTTACGACTGCAGTTACTTTTAAATAAATGAACAGTAGAAATATTACTATTTGAATCAGTGAGTAATTTTTTATACTTGCAAATTACTTATTTTTAACTGATTCAAATTTAGAGAGCATACAAATTCTAAATAGTCATGAAATGTTGCATGCTTCCGTGGCATAAATTTACACTTTATTTGCAAAATATTTCTTCTCGACAAAATCTTGGGGAAAAATAGATTTTATTGGGGAAAAAATCGCGAAAATCTTCAGTGAATGTACTCCAGTGTAAAATTAGAGGAAAATGTTGAGCACAGATAAGTTTTTTCCTAAATGAAAATTGTGTCTATCCAAGGACCATTCATTCCTGGTCTTTATTTTTCTTTAATCTCATGGGGAAACTCGTGAAGATACTTAGTTGTGTGACAGGCAGGTAAAATCGGCAATCGCTCGAAATCGTCTCCTACTCTCCTCTGCGTGTACATATATACTGAGAGAGAGAGAGAGATAGAATTACATGTATATACATTTTAATACAAGCATACACACAGTGTTGGGATCAGTGGATGCGCGCGTAGTTTTCGTTCAGAAGGAGACGCGGGTGCGCAGATGGAGGACCATGAGGGCGGGAATGGGATGTTGGGACGTGAGAGGTGGCATTGTGTGGCGGCAATAGGGTGAAACTTGCATTGGTCTTGAAGCACACACACACACACAAATATACAGAATCACCACAGGCTCAACCATCGGTGCCAGTATTAGTATAGAGATGGTGGTGGCACTGAATCTCCCTCGAAAAGTCCGCTGCTGCTTTCCGCACTCAGTTCTGAAAGCCGAGCTCGAGCTAAAAGCACGTCTTTCGTCATTAGAAAAAGAGAATATAAATTTCTCAAAGCCGGCAAATTTTCTTTCTTGTGGCGACGCGCGTGTTCTCGGTCTGTGCTTAATTTTTTAATATTGTTAAAGGTGAAATAAAAAAAAAAAATTGGAATGTTATTCACCTTTGGCAAATTTATCATGTCGTATGTTAATTCTTGACATGAGATTATTTCAGTGACTACAATTCCGGAATATCATCCGGACTTTTATGTAAATTTTTGGAAATAAGTGATAATTGGAGAAAAGTCACTGTCAAGTATACAAATTCTATGTATGTACAGATACTACTAGACTGTAGCAACATGCGAAAGTACTCTTTTTTATTTCTGTTTTTTTTTCGGGGCGAAATTTTTTAGAACTTTGTCACTTGACATTTCAAGTGGAAAAAATCTCGAGGACTTTTAGATAAAGACTCATCGTTGTTGACCTATTTTTGCAAGGCTCGAATCACATCCCGACGTTTCTTTTCATCAATTTGTGCAATGTACTTCAGCCATTCATTGCAATGACACCTTTCCCTTTTTTTTTTTTGTTTTGTTTATTGAAACAAATGACGTGCCTCTTTTCTTTCTTCTATTCAATGAAAATGACTCTTGAAAAGTTCTTTTTCGAATAGTAAACATTTCGTATTGTCACACGCAGAACATAAAAATCGTTTATAATATTCTATTCTTTTTTTTTTTTGAAAGAAAAGAACATTTCAATAATCGAAACTGGATCAAACTAAAAGGAACTGATTTTTCAAAGAAAAGAATAGAAAATCAAAATAATAGCTGCATTACTGGATGGAATTAATTCATTTTATTCGATGACATCGTCATTTTATTATTTAACCGCAGTGAGATTCAATGTCTTCAATGGGGTAATCACTTTTTTTTTTGTCGAGACAATTTGTTTAATCAGGGTTCCTCTTTCTTCCGTTCCAAAGTATTTCTTCGTATTCTTTGAAAAGAATAATCTTTCGAAAAAGAAAGAAGACTTTTGGAAAAGGGAAAAAAGAAAAACTTGTTCATTAAAAAAAGGAAAGAAGGAAGTTGAATTTAAAAAAAATGTCAGGTTGTAAAATTTGTTCGTACAAAATAATCGAATGTTTTGATGAAAAATAGGGGGGAGGGGCTATGGGGAGATTAGATTGACGTATATCTAAATTGGTTGTCCATCTCGACATTTGAGTACCGTGGGTATGTGTTTGTACTCGAGTATTAAGGGGGGAATCACGGGAGCGGAAATGCGTAATGAATCATTCGTAACGTGTGCGCTTCGTTGAGACAAATCGTAAGCAATAACGGACAACGTATTTTTGATCGTTCCCGGGGTTTCCGCGACCGGTGAGAGAGGAGAGTGAGAGAAAGATAGTGAGAGCGAGAGAGAGAGCGTGGCGAACCATTAATTTGCAAGCATTGGCGGGCGCAAGTGTAATCAATTTAAAAGGGTTGAACATTTCCGTGAAATGTGCGGATGATTTATGTTTCAACCACCGTGAAATACATGATTCGTTAAACGCAAAGCACAAGTATATACATCTCGATGACTTCCGTTTTAATCGGCGGTTTGTTTCGACCTTTGCCATTTTAAAGCAGAAAATTTTCTACGTTACTTCCAATGAATGATACAGGGTCAATCCAATTTATCTTCAACTGAATGGTTTTCCCATTTTTTTCTCAATCAGCGCAATTTTTTTTTTTTTTGCAAAATTCACCACGAGGTTATATTTCTTTCTCGTTAAAATTTCTTTTCTCTTCTTTTTGTATACTGAAGAAATTTATTTTTCTGACTTGAGAAAAATTTTGCGGGGGGAAATTTCTTTCAAAACTTTTGTTGGGGTACTAAAAAAGTTTAAGAAAATTTCTAGTTAAAATGAAAAGGGAATTTTTTGTAAAAAAAAGGATAATAGGGGAATTTGTGTTAAAAAACACCTTTGGAAGAATGAATACAATAGGTGTAGAGTGTTGTAATACAGTGGTGTTTTTGTTTTGTTTTATGGTGTTCCATTGTTGTGAAATGGCGCACTTTCAATTGCACGTTGGTGTTTATTAAGAATTTAATTACAAGCGCGCGCACGTGGAACGTTGAGGGCATTTCGTCGTGTGAGTCTCTCATTCGTATTTCACACTCCACGAGCACTTTCGCCATGTGCTACGCTAAGTTTGTCTGTTCGATTAAAGTTGGACTAACAGTAGACTTCTCTCCATGTGGCATTACCATTACTCTCTGCAAATGATGGGGATTTTACGTGGGTGGAAGAGTCTGGGAGATAAATTATCTTAAAGAATTGGCGAGGAGTAAAAAATAAAAAAAAAAAAAAAAGAAGGAAAAAGGAAAAGAAGGAAGAAGCACACAGATCCTCAACAGAATTTATATTCCTTTATTTTCTTTATTAAACCTGAAATTTGTATTCATACCGAACAACTCATCATCACAATATATTTCTATTGCGTGTCATTGTCTTTTTATTGCTTTCTTCAAATAATTCCTTCTCATTCAATTTTAAAATTATATATTTCCCTCTGGAAATTTGATTACGTAAATTTTATTTTACTTGAATTTAAAATTTTACTCTCGTTTTACAAATATACTTGGCATTATTGAAAAATAATTTTTTTTATTTTCAATCAGTAAAACAATGGTAACAAAAGTAACTTTAGAAAAAAATTTATAAAAACGAATTATACAAATAAAGTGGATTTTTATTAAATACATATATAAAATAGGTTAAAAATTAATACAAAAGCGGATTTATTTTTCAAAGAGCATAAAAAGATTTTATTTGAAATTTATGTTTAAATAAAAAAAAAATAAAATACTTTTGTAAAGAAAAGAAAAAACCTCTTTAAAATTTAGAAATCAATATTCTTGGTGCGGGTATATAATAGAGATGAAAATGTGGTAATAAAATATATTTTCGTAAAGGTGTGTCGA
The DNA here is from genome assembly GCA_032872505.1 of Leptopilina syphax. Taxonomy (NCBI): domain Eukaryota; kingdom Metazoa; phylum Arthropoda; class Insecta; order Hymenoptera; family Figitidae; genus Leptopilina; species Leptopilina syphax. Next base: position 42,706,649 of record CM065469.1, read on the forward strand.
TGTTGGTGGTAAAAAATCAAATTAAACGAAAGGAAATTGTTTGACAATTAAATTGTTTCGGTGAACCAGTGAATCTGCGCACTATACGGTGAAACATTGTTCTAAATTTATATATTGAATTGAGAAAAAGGATTTTTTTGTTTTTGGTTTTCTCTGTTCTTTTTTTAAACAAGTGTTTGATGAACTACAGCAGTGATAAACGTCGGTAGTGATGCCGTGATGGGGTGCAGTACGCGGTCGTTCTTCCTAACCACTTTCCTCGTGGGTGCATTTCTCTCCATCGTCCTGCTGTTCCAGACTTCCGGAGCGACCCGTAAGTCGATATATTTCTTTCGGACATTTCTTGAAAATCGATAGTTTCTTCATTGAAAAAGTCATTCAGATGGAATGAAATTTTCACGAAATTCTATATATATATTATTATCAATATAAGAAAAGTATTAGAAATAGAAAAGAAACTATATACTTTAAATAAAAAATGTGCTTTCTATTCAGATTTTTCTTTTCGGAATAATAAATTATCAAACAAGTTACTGTTATTTATTATTCTATACGTTTATAATATTCGTATTAATTATTATCGCTATTATTAGTAATTATTATTATTAATTCTTAACTAAATAATTACATATGTATATAATAGTATACATAAGAATTACTGCTACTATTATGAATAATAAGAATTGCAAAATAAATTTAAAACTATGAAAAAATGGGGGACTAACTCTGCTGGGGCTCGAAACCCGTAATAATATAATAATAATAATAATTATTATTGTATTCATATTATTAATATCATTATTATTACTAATAATAATTATTAGTGTAGCAAAACAGTAATAAAATATAAGAGAGAAAAATTAAAATAAATTACACATCTATTAAATACTGATAAAATTGAAGTATGCACCTAAAAAAGAGAAACATTAATTAAAGTCAGATTTTTTAATGCTTCATTTCCCTTTATTCAAATATAGTAGTCATTACTTCTTACCTTAATTATCATGAATTAGTCTACGTTATACCCTGGGATTTTTAATTTAGTAAAATCTTTCACTTCATTTTTAAGAGTATATGTGAAAGTTAATATTCACATTTTTAGTAAAACAAACATTTTCTGATTTATTCAAATATTTGATAATATGTAAATTAAATTTGGCGAACATGAAATTTTTGTACTAGCGAGGATTAATTATTTTTTCTTTTAATTAAAATGGAAAAAAAGGATTTTTACTATTAAAATTTTGGTGTAAATAAAATTTCCATTCCCATTCAATTTTAGTTTATTAAAAAAAAATTGTGAAAAACAATTTTTGTATTTTTATTTATAGACACAGAGGAATTTATTTATTTATTCGTGTTTTTAAACTTGATTATAACATTTCATCATTTATTAATTGCTGAACCATTTGGCTTTATAAAGCATTTTTTTTTTATTTATAAACGTTTTTCTAAAATTAAATATTAAATCTTCATTAAATGTTATATTTCCTGGAAATATTTTTTACCGCACTGACAAAAATGATTTTGGAATAATTTTATAACGGAATTTGCAAATTTTTATTTATATAAATAATTCGAATTTTGTTAAAAATTGTTTTATCTATGTACAGTCAGGTGAATAAGGGATTAAAAAATATTGTTTCGATGATATTCAAACTTGATTTTTATTCCTCAATTTTGTACTCTCTAAATTTAAATAAGTTAAAAATCACAATTTAAATGAAAATCAGTGACTAACTTTTTGCTTCTGTAATCGATCAAAAATAACTGATTGTCAGTGAAAAAATGACTGATTTTCAGTTAAAAAATAACTGAGAATTGAGTTTAATTTTGACTAACATAATCAGTTAAAAGAAACCAACTGAAATATTTATTTTTAATTGACAATTAATATTTTTCAATTGACTGTCTTTTTACTACTAAATTATTTATTTTTAACTGGTTAAGATTTAGAGAGCAATTATTTTAATAATTTTTAGACTCTCTAAATTTAAATTAGTAGACTTTTTCGTAATTCAATTAATGAATTAATGTTTTAATTAATGAATTAGTCAATTTTTGTAAAATTATTTATTTAATCAGTGCCTAAAAAAACCAACTCTCTGAATTTGTATCGGATAATAAATGATGTTTCAGTATTTTTTAACTGATTCAATTATAGTCAAGTTTAATTAACTTTTCAGTTATTTTTTTACTGAAAATCAGTCATTTTTTCATTGACATTCAGTTATGTTTAACTGATTCAGAAGCAAAATGGCAGTCACTGATTATCAGTTAAAACTATGATTTTTAACTGATTCAAATTTAGAGGCAACATAACTTTTAAAATTAACTGATAAATTCTAGTTAATTTGACGGTGAATGCTGTATTTTTATACAACTGATTGAATCAGTAATGTTTATTTTACCAATTGAATCAGTAAATTTCTACTAATTATCAGTAACTCAATTTTGGCTTCTCTGTAACTCTGAATCAGTTAAATTTCATTGATGATCAGTGAATTTTGATTGCGAATTAGTGACTCTATTCTCCAGGTTTTAATTAATCAATTTTCACTGGAAATCAGTTAAGATTTTTTTGAAATAGCAGTCAGGTTTTACTGATTGGTCAATTAAAAAAATGAATCAAAACCCTTTTTAAGTAATAAATTAAAACAAATAAAATTCTAGTACACTCAAAATCAGTTCTAAATAACACTCAGAAACAGGGTGGCCGCAAGTCAGGGAAAAACTGGAAATCAGGGAAAAGTCAGGGAATTTTGTTAGTCAGGGAAAAATCAGGGAAAAGTCAGGAAATTTTTAAAAATTCTTTAAAAGTCAGGGAATTTTGATCGAAAGAAACCACAAATTAAAAAACTTTGATACTTAAATGTCAATTCAGTTTTTTATTTAGCCGTTTTTATAATATAGCTCATTATAATGGTGCCGTCACATTTTTTATAAGTTTGGACCTTCTTACGGATATTTTATAATGTAGAATATTAAAAATTCAAAAATTTTTTAGTCAGGGAAAATCAAAAATTAGTCAGAGAAAAATCAGGGAAAAGTCAGGGAATTTTGAAAATAAAATTTTGCGGCCACCCTGAGAAAACAATATTTTTGAATTAAACATAATTATCTTTATTATACAGACAACCAAAAATTATTTTTAATTAAACATAATAATGTTGATTCAACACATAATAAGTTTGATTCAATAAAAATTAAGTTTAATTCTATTATAAAATATATGTTTAGGTATTTCAAATATATTTTTTTGGCTGACTACTTATTTTTAAAATAAAAAAAATTTGTTCTCAGTGTAGTAACTTTTTGCTTTAGTTTGACAATTTTTTTACAATATTATATATTAAAGAATAAATACGCGGTTTTCGATTGATTGAACACACTCGAACTAGGGCATTAATTTTAGGTCTTCAATCGCAACATATTCGACTATAAATACCCTTAGAATAATATTGTGCCAATATTGTTTGACAATCAATTAATATAATTTCACATCCCTAAATAAATTATACCATCCAATACTTTGTCAATAGTAAATCCTTTTCTCATTTCACGATATATATGACAAAGCATAAAATCGCACTTCTATTAATCTGTAATATACACGGCATGCGGTATATTAATACTGGAAAAGCCCCTATAGCAAAAAATAAAAGTGATACTCAAAATTTTCATCACAAATTTCAAGTACATACATATATGTATATATATATATATATATATCAATGACACTATTGTAAAATGGTATATTGATAATCCTATTCTCTACGATACATATATATGTACGAATATTTCGAAATTTGCTCGAATCATATATCGTATTCAGTGCTTTTAAATGATGTGTTTTAGTATATTGTTCAATGTGCGTTTATATATATGTTGTTTGATGTGCAATAATCTGGTCACGTGTTTTGCAGGATCGTTGACGCGTCCATGTTCAATGAACTGCAAACACACATGAATACCCATAGGTATTGTACACACAGACATACATATATATATATATATTAAAGCTCTTCGAGGGACTTTGCCCTTATGCGCCCTCCCCCTTCTTTCTCCTCCCTCGCCTTATGTATTTATCCATCGAATATTTTGCGGAAGTTTGAGAGAGCCGCGCATTTATATACCATTTCCGCATTTTATACATCGGGTTGAGTTTGCCAATGCGATGTCTTTTCACATGCTCTTAATCGGTTAGTGAATAGGGGTGTGTACTGAAAAAAAAAGAAAAAAAAACGAAACATGATGAAATGGTCTGTTGGTTGGGATTTATACATACGTATATATATGTATGTATAAATGCAACATGCTGGTGGAGAATGCAACAACCCTCTATACACCCGGCATACCATGGGGGTCATGGGTCGACGACGAGCATTGAGAAAAGGGGCGGGATATATATATGGATAATGAATAGTGGTTTGGTTCAAAGGGCCTAAAAGCGAGGCCAGTTTTGCTCTCTCTCTTTATCGCTTTTTTTATTTTGTCCCTTTTTTTTAAATCTATCGTCTCTTTTTTTCTTCTTGTGTGTTTTTTTCACTAATCTTGCCCTTTAACTTGGAGTATGGGATGATTCTCTTCATTCCATTTAGTGCATTATTATCAGTTGGGGTCATGGGCCTGAGTAATTATAATGTAATTGAAAGGCCTCTCTTCATTGATGAAATAATAGACGATGGGAGTGATTCATCTTATTGGAACTTTGATCCATTAATAAATTCTCCACTTATCTCTCACGGTCATCGAAAAAGGTTCTTCTGTTTGAAAAAAGAAACACCCTAATGCAATTAAGATATTACCGTGATTTTTTGTCCTCGAGAAAAGAAAATCTTTTTCTTTTTTCGATCGATATTGTTTTCTAAGTCACGAAATTGTTAGTTGAGATTTTTCTTCTCGTGTCAGTTATTATCATTTTTATTATTATTTATATTTTATTATTATTATTATTATTATTATTATTATTATTATTATTAATATTTTTATTATTATTATTATTATTATTACAGGGCTTGAACTAGGTCCGTAAAAACTTCGTAACTTTGTTTTTTTTTAAAAAGTTCCGTAAAGTCCGTAATTTGATTGAAAAAGGATGAAACGTTCGTAAATTGTACGATATAATTTGGATAATTTTAGAGAAATTACAAATGAATATAAAAATTCAATTATTTTCAAAATTAACAGAATTCTTATCACACAAATTTAATTATGTTTAAAATATTTTTTTAATTCTTATTGTCAAAATTTCAATTGTTTTTAGAAATAATTAAATACTTCTCCGAAATCCAATTATTTTAACAGCATGTGACTGTTACAGAAATCAATGTTAATTTTTTCGACCACTTTTCTCTTAAAATATTAAATAAATTAAGCTAGTTTTTTGTGAATAACTCTAAAATATAATAAAGAAGAGCAGTGATGTGCAAAAGTTTTAATAATTCTAAAATAAATTATTAAAAAATACTTTGAAATCGGAAAAGACGAAAAATTGATTAAAAGTGATTTTGAGAACTGATAATTTTAAAGTTACTTTTTAATAAATAATTTTAAAAATATTAAAACTTTTTCACATCACTGCCCTTCTTTATGATATTTTAGAGTTATTCACAAAAAACTAGCTTAATTTATTTAATATTTTAAGAGAAAAGTGGTCGAAAAAATTAACATTGAATTCTGTAACAATCACATGCTGTTAAAAAATTTTAATAAAATTCATGGCAAAATTTCAATTATTTTCAAAAATAATAAAATTTATACAGGGATTCGATTATTTTCGTAAATAATAAAATGCTTTTTAGGAATTTAATTATTTTCATAAATAATAAACCTCATTGCAGAATTTTAATTATTTCAATTTTAATCAAATTTCTCAAACAATGTAATAATTCTTAAAAATTTTATTAAAATTCGTCAAAAGAATTCAATTATTTAAAAACTTATTGGTAAAATTCTTTAAGAGAATTCAAGTTTAAAAAACATGTAAATATTCAATAAATTGTTTTTTTTTATTTAAACAATTGAATTCTAGTAGAATTTTCTCATAAAAATTGATTTAAAAATGGATTTTAGTTAAAAATTTAGATTATAATTGAATATTAAAAGCATTAGAGCTTGAATTCTTAGAAATAATTGAATTTTTTTTTTTAAATTATTTCAATTTTTTATTTTCTAATATATATTTAGGTAATTGAAAAATTTACGAATAATTGAAATTTTGTAAAATTGAATTGTATACAAATAAATTTGAAAATTTTCAATGAACTTTCTCAAAAATTATTAAAAATAATGGATTTATAGAAGATGTTTAGTTAAAAAAATAAAAAAAAATTCAATTTTGTAAAAGTTACAAATTATTGTAAAAATTCAATTATTTTTAAGAGTAATAATATTCTTCGAAAAAAATAAATATTGTTCAAAAGTAATAAAATTCTTCTTCAAGATTTAATTATTTTCACAAATAATAAAACTGATTTCAGAATTTCAATTATTTTTAATACAATTGCAATCAAATTTTTCGAAAAATGTAATTATTCTTAAAAATTTTATTATAATTCGTCGATAGAATTCAATTATTTAAAAATTTGTTGATAAAATTGTTTATCAGAATTGAATTTCAAGAAATATTCAATTATTCTATATTAATTATTTATTTTTGTATTTAAATAATTGAATTCTAGTAGAATTTTTTAATAAAAATTGATTTAAAAATTAATTTCAGTTAAAATTTTAGATAATAATTGAATATTAAAAGCAATATAGCGTGAATTTTTAAAAATAATTGAATTTTGAAATTAATTTTTTTGACAAAGTTTTCGTAATATTGAATACTGTAAGCAAATGGATTTGAAAATTATCAAAGAACTTTTTCGAAAATTATTAAAAATAATAGATTTAAAGAAAAATTTTAGTTAAAAATTCTTGTAAATAATAATTTAATTGTAAATGATTTTATCACTCGGTTATCTTCATGTTTTATAGTTATGAAAAATTAATCTATAGTTTAATGTAAAATGTTCTCTTATTGGACTCAGACTGGTTACATTTTTGTCAGTAATTGGTCCGTAATTTTTCATTTTTGATCCGTAAAGTCCGTATTTTTAAATACTCTCACTGGTTCGAGCCCTGTTATTATTATATTATTTTCAAATTTTTAATTTTGTATTTTTACAATTAAACATTAAATACTTTTTTGAATAATTAAATTTTTATTATTATTTTTACCTTATTAGGTTCAAATTTTTAATTTCGTATTTAAATACTTTTTTTGTATGATTAAATTTTTGTTTCCTTGATTTTTTATTTAAAGAAAATTGTTGGAATTACGCGGAAGACAATTAACTGCGATTCTTGTCTTTGAATGCAGTTTTGTAATAAAAGTTTCATTTCTGTTACTTCAGCGCTTGTATTGCCCAACGAGTCAATCTGGGGTATATTCAAGAGCTACATTGATTCCATTGCTTCTATATAATAGGACTTTGTACGTCTGATAATTACTTTTTGATTAAGAAGAACTTTAAACGAATACAATTCTTTCTTTACAGTTAAAGAATCATTTTCTTCTCTATTCAGAAATAAAAAAAAAATTTTTTTTAACTTAATAGAAACGGATTATTACTACTTGTTCTCGTTTTTAATATGGAGAAAATTCGCAAAAATAGAAAATAGAATAGAAAACAAAAAAATTTGGTTAAATTTATTCATTAGAGAGAAAATAAGGAAAAGGAAATAAATTCGTTTAAAGTATTTTTAGTAGTGCAATTTTAATGAATTATTTTATTATGATTATATAGTAGAGTTCGTATTGGAAAATTACAAATTAATAATGAAGTGTATTGTATTCTATTTACACAAGCTTCTGTGTATATAAACCTGTTTATTAAGTCAAACAAAATTTGTTCAAATCTCAAAGTGAAAATTTGTTTGTGTTGAACTAATATTTGTTTAGCTTCTCATCAAATAAATCTCCTTTTTTTCTTCAAGGAAGTATTTCTTAATGATTTTGTATTACATTATATTTTCTAAACGTTTCTATTTATTTTCTGGGTCTGCTCTTTTTTTCGAAAACCTTCTTTATGGATCGTAAATAAGAATGAATAGAGATAAATTTGTTATTTAAATTTTTGAACGAAAAGGGCAAAACAGTGGGAAAATGGTGACTGTTTTTTTTTCTTTTGTGTAAAAGTGTTTTGGAATCATGAGAGATGATCCAGGTGTGTAGAGAAAAAAGAGAAAGAGAGAAAAGGAGAAAGTAGGGAAGTTTTAGTTGCCATTCAATCATGTGGACCCTTCACACACCTGCCTGATTTCGTTACGGGATTTAAGTGAACAGACACAAACATTACGAGAGAAGAGTTTACTTTTTCGTGTGCGTGCGTGCTAACAGCATCCATTTCGGTCCATTTCGAAAAAAGGCCGCTGATGTAGACGTCGCATTTAATTAGGAAAAAGCTCACATTAAAGTATACACACTAAAACTATATATACATATATACATATCAGGTTTTTAGGGCGATTATCAATTCGCTCCCGTGAGGGGAAGGGGCCTTCCCCCACCATGCGGCCTTGTACCTGACTTCGGGGTTCGGAGCGAACGTAGCACAGCGGGGCGCCCGGTCCCTTAATCCCTCATTAAGACGGGCGATTATCAATTCGCTCCCGTGAGGGGAAGGGGCCTTCCCCCACCATGCGGCCTTGTACCTGACTTCGGGGTTCGGAGCGAACGTAGCACAGCGGGGCGCCCGGTCCCTTAATCCCTCATTAAGACATCCTTCCTTAATGACAGTGTTTAAAAAATATAAATTTCTCAAATATAAACATTTTTCAATTTTTTTTATTCAATTCAGATTCCTTGTTTTATTACGAATCCATACATAAGTAGTTTGCCTTAAAAATTTTAGTATTTAAAAAGTTTAAAATTTATTATTAACTGACTGATTGTAATTCTTAAGTTTTTTCAGAATTCAACTGAAGTAAAAAGTAGATTATACAGCCAGAGAAAATATATATTTACTTGAAAGTCAAATTTACTATGAATTTATTTGAGTGTCAGTTCATAATAAATTAAAAGTTTTTTTAAATATTAACATTTTTAAGGCAAACAACATATGTATGGATTCGTAATAAAATAAGGGATCTGAATTTAATAAAAAAAACTTTAAAATGTTTATATTTGAGAAATTTATATTTTTTAAACACTGTCATTAAGGAAGGATGACTTAATGAGGGATTAAGGGACCAGGCGCCCCGCTGTGCTACGTTCGCTCCGAACCCCGAGCTCAGGCCCCTGGCCGCATGGTGGGAGAATGCCACTTCCCCTCACGGGAGCGAATCGATGACTGCCCAAATGAATCTTTCACTTTTCAAAACGCTGAAAATCATTTTTTCTTTAACTAAACAATTTTTTTGCTTATTTAAAACAAATTAGCTTCTTTCATTAATAAGATAAATTTTTAATGAGAATTAGATTTTTTTATTAAAAATGAGATTTTTTAATAACAATCAAATGTTTTTTACTGCAAAGTTGAATGAAAGTTTATTTTTCATTTTTCGTCTTTTACTTTTAATTCAAAAAAGTATAAAATTTTTATTAATAAACAAAATTTTTTATCACTTTTGTCATATTTATTAAAACATTTTACAAAAATAATAAAAAAAAGTGCTTTAATAAACATCGTAAATGTAATAAAAAATTTTTTATATGTTTATTATTCTTACGGTGTTTATTAATTCTTTATTTAAAAACATTTCGATGCTTTTTATATATAAAAGAAAAAATCTATTTATTACTTTAAAGCTTATAATTATATTTTCCAAATTGAAATGTTTCCTTTTCATTTCAATTCTCGTGATTTTAATACAATGCGTGCTCTCTATGAGGTTTTTTTTTAATATATCTATAATATCTAATATTACTATAGGAAATCTAATATTCAAATAATCGGTGGATATTTGGAGAGGGATTTAATATTTGCGTAATATTTGGTTGTTAGAGAATATGTTCGAGAATATATTATTAAATTACTTTAATGGATAAAAAGAATTAAAATACATTTATTAGCAGAAGTATCAATTTAAAAAAAATGTTTTTTAAGTCTTTTTTTATTACTTGTAATCGTGTTTATATACAATAAAATGTTGAAAAGCCTCGGGTATATTTTATGTTTTATTGATAAAAAACGAATTTCCATAAATATAATATTTAAATTACTAGTTTCTTTTGTGTATGAACAAAATAAAAGTATAAATAAACCGGAAAAATTGAGAGAGTTTGCATTATAATAAATGATAATAAAACCAAATATTGAAAAGGCAGTGAAAGTATTATTGATTTTAATATTTACAATTTTGATATCAGTAATAATTCCACTCATAGCAATAATTATAATAATATAATAATAAATATTATAAAACTAAAGAGTCCTTAACCTGTAACAAATAAATTACTCAAATAAGTAGAAATGAAAAAAAAAACATTTATTCATTGAAGTTATAAATGAAAAATAATAATAATCGTAATAAACACTGAAAAAATTTGATACCAGTATAAATATTTATTTAATAACAGACAAGTAATCTGTTATTTGAATCAAATAAATTTTTTTTAGTGAAATAGAGAGGTAAACAAAAAATATTTTTTCCGTAAAATAAAAATTATTTGCTTGCAGATAATGAAATATTGATTAAAAAAAAAATGGGAAAAAAAAGAAGTTTTCTTGAATCAGCGAATTTTTTTTCTATTTTTTTTCATGATACGTGTATTTGCCAGAGAGGAAGATTTAATCGTATACGTGATTGATCCAGGATTAAAGAAGTTGAGGATGAGAGATAGAGAATGAATGAAAGAGAGGGAGAAAGAGAGATTGCAATTCTGGTGTACATATGGGGTAAGGGGCGGCAAATCAAAAGATGATGTTCGACGAATTTGGTCGTTGCCAGAAAAGACTCCCTGGGGACAGTATTCTGCTGTCGAGTCATAAAGCAAGATACCTCGAAAATACATAAATCTCATTTCACCACATATACACACCACTTCAACATAATGCACGAGAAATGAGAGAGAGTATGAAAAATAAATGACCAAATCAGACACATTCACGTACCCGAAGATGTGGTTATAGTGTCGAATTTCCTTTTGAACATTTGTTTCACGCTATTTTATCGCAATGTCCTGCTGTTTCTGCTTTCTGTTCCTCCGCGCAAACGTAACAAATGACTTTTATTATTAAAACACGCTGTTTTCGAGAAAATGAGAATTAATCAATTTTTTATTGTTAGGTGTTACTCTTTTCTTTTTATTATTTATTGTCGTTATTATTTTTAACTACTAATATAAATTTTTCGAGATTATTATTACTATTACTAGTAGCAATTTGCTCTCTAAAGCGCGCGGCTAACTTTCTAGGATATAATTTGCAATTTTAAAAATAATAGAATATAAAAATTTGTAATTCAAATTTGTTGAAAAAGCTAAAAAAAATCAATTTTTGGAAAAATTACAAATAATTGCAGAAATTCAATTATTTTTAAGAGTGATAAAATTATTCTCATAAAATTCAATTATCTTTCAAATTTTAAAAAAATTCTCGTCAAAATCCCAATTCTTTACAAATAACAAAATTCTTCCCCAAAGTTAAATTATTTTCAAATAAATTTCAAATTCCCAAAAATAGTACTCAAACATTTAATTATATTTTCATAAATAATAAAAATTTCTCATGAATTCAATTATTTACAAATTTTTTATAAATTCCTTCGCAATTATTCGATTATTTTTATAAATTATAAAATAATTTTTTCATGGTTTTAAAATTTGTTTTTCAATAAAACAATGATTTTAGCACTCGGTTATCTTTAATTATTATAAAACATGAAGAAATCGATCACTCCGAGTCTTCGACTTGGAGCAATCGCTATCTTCATGTTTTATAAAAATATTCTTATGAGTTATTGAATTTAAAAAGATTTGAATTTGAAATTTTTGAAATTCCTAATTCCTATGGAAAAATAATATTGATTAAATATTTATTTAAAGAAAAAGTTATTGATGTTTTTGAATAATTTTACAATTAAAGAAATTCGTAAATAAATGTAACAGAACATTTTTTTGAGTAAAAATTTTTCCTTTATTTTTTAAAAATTTAAAAAATTTCAATTTCATTTTCAATTAAAATTTGTAATTGACAAATAGAATAGAATAGAATATGTAATGTTTCATTTGCAAAAGAAAAGAATGAGTTTCTGAACAATATTGTTATTGAGAAATATAAATTATGCATAAAATAGTTAATTTTCTATTTCTTAATTATAATTTTTTAACAATTAACGATTTTCTCATTTTTTTTTATACATAAAAAGGAGAAAAATTTGCATAATTTAGATCAGTCAATGATTGTTTAATATAAATCATGAAAAAATATCTACGTTTTTTCGATCTGTCATACAATATTTTTTTAAATAAAAAAAGCATACACTAAAACTAACTCAGGGTGTCTATGGTCAGGGAAGTTAGGGAAAAGTCATGGAAAAGTCAGGGAATGTTAGAGAATTTCATTGAAAGCCAGGGAAACTTCTAAAAATTTAAATACAAAAATTTAAATTTTTTTAATGAAACAAAACTTAGAAGATTTTTATTATCGTTTGTTTCTATGTTAAATTTTAAAGAAATTTGGTTTTTCAAATCATTTTTAATTTTTAATAATTTTAAATTTTTTACCAAAGGGTGAAGACTATCAAATAAGTAAAGTGTTTTTGAAGAGCACAAAAATAATGAAGCTAAATGCCATAAAAAAGAAGAAAAAATGTTGCATTTTAAGAAATTCGGTTTTTTGAATTTTTGCTAATTTTCCATAATTTTCGATTTTTTACCAAAGGGTGGAGACTATTAAATAAGTAAAGTGTTTTTGAAGAGCACAAAAATAATTAAGCTAAATGCCATAAAAGGGAAGAAAAAATGTTGTATTTTAAGAAATTCGGTTTTTCGAATTTTTGATAATTTTAGATTTTTTACTAAAAGGTGGGAAAAAGTCAGGGAAAAGTAAGGGAATTATTTTCTCAATCCTTGTTAGACATCCTGTAACTTCAAAATGTGGACAGACAGAATGAAAGAATGAAACACGAAGATTATTATAGTTAATTATTGCTATCATTACTATTTTTGTTATAATTAACATTATTATATTTAGTATTGTTAGTATTATCATTATTTTTATTGATAATTCGTAGTTTCTCTAAGAATATGAAATTCATCAGACAAAAAACTTATCAAACCGATGCATCGCAATAATTTTGATACGCTTTTTATATCAATTTGATATTCTTAGAAAAATTGTTATCGAATAGAATTTAATTTTGTTTTGAAAAAATCCACATTTGGAAGGACTCGAACTCCTGTTAGTGATTTGTTTTTATAAACCTATGGCGATTAGTGCACGTGACCAACACTGAAATAATAATTGAACAATTATTTTTCTTGTAATTAATAAATTAGTTAATAAATTCAAGTATTTTTTATTGATAAAAAGGGAAGAGAATAAATAGATACAAAGTCCTGCAAGTTTTATCATCTTTTTCTCTCGTTTATTAATTGCAAGCACATGGAAGTGGACACGTTTCTCGCTTGGGAGCGTTTCCGAATGATTTTGTGTGATACAAGTTTCACGTTTGTCAGTTAAAAAAGATGAAAGGCGACTTTTTTATTTTGTCTATATATAAACAGAATACTATAGTGAACTTCTGAGAAAGATATATTTTATTATCAGTGACACATATCTTTTGCAAGTTGGCACATTTTTGCCAAATACTGCAAAAGAAATATATAACTGTGTGTGTGTGTGTGTGTATCAGAGAAAAACGGAAAATAGTGAAGATAAGACGCGCGGTTTCATTTTGATTTTATTACATCTAACGGTTCGTTTTTCATCTCTTCTTTTCACTCTCTTGATCTGATGTCTAAAGAAAAATTTTTTTTTCTCCTTTTCCTCTCAATTATCTTTTTTCCTTGCATTTTTCATGAAGCTGATACTGTATATTTATGCTTCTATGCAGGTATATGCGTCATATTAATATGGTGTTTTGATATAGAAAATAAATTTTTTTTTCTACATCGACAATTCTTTTTTTGCATAGATCAAAAATAAATTTTGATAAAAAAAATCGTGTGTGGTGTTTTGCGATTTTATATGAGAGAGGAGAGAGTTCAGCAATCTGCACAGAGAGTGAATAGGGGCACTATCTCTTGATAATGATGGCGAGTGCAAGAATCGATAAACGCTTAACATTTACGCTTGGACAAGCGCGCTCAATCGTTACGGGATAAACTATTGCTGCAGGAAAATTGCACAAGTCGGCATTATTTTTTTCCACCGCCCCTGCTATACACCACCTTGGTCCAGCCTCATTTCAAAACAATGGTGTCGTTCCTGTCCTCTAATTACTTTAGAATTTATCGTCAGTGTAATTAGTTTGGTATAAATTATTTTCTCAATACAATTTTCTATTCTATTAAAGTTTATTTTTATTCCTTCGGTTCTTAAATTAAATTTTGTTTTTTAATTTAATTTAATTAATTGCAATTAAAATTGTAATAATTAATTCCAACTGTACACCCAGGAAAAAGATATATATTTCATTCAGAGCCATCTGGATTTATTATTTGTTTCAAATAAATGTTTTAGTTGGCTCTGAGGGAAAAATTAAATTTTTCTCTAGGTCTAATAATTAATTATTGTAATTGTAATAATTATAATTCCAATTGAAATTATAATTAAAGTTGTATAATAATAATTACAGTTGTAATAAATTACCAATTGAATGAGTCTGAAAATGATTTATAATTAGTTTTGGTGTAATTATTATATAATTTTTATTTAGTAAGAAATTATCCGCTCGTAACGTATTAGAGATAGTGGAGGAATTTTTTCTTAATTGCAGTAAGCGTAATTCCTCGGAGAATGAAATTATCCCTTTTATCGATGATGTATAGTGTCTTTTAATGAGCGACAATATTCTTCGTCCCAACCTTCATTCATGCCTTGTACGACATATTTAATAACTTTCAATTTACAAGGCGCCTGTTATCGTGTGAAGTTCTTAATAAACCATATCCCGCCTGATTCACTCGCGCCTCCATAGTGAGAAAATGTACTTCCTCCTATAAATAGTCGTCACGATTTCAAACTATCATCTATAAATTATTTAATCATTATCTTAATGGCAATTAGATTTTTAAATTAATTTCTATAATTTATATATTATTTTACAGTTAATTTAAATTATTTTTTAATAGAAAATTATAAAATAAAAATAGAAAATACTAATTGTGAGTTTGGATTTTTAAATTGTTTGTTTAGTGCATATTTATAACGCTTTTTATTCAAACACAAAATATATTCATTATTTGTAAATAAATAATGTGCGACCATTTGTAACTATTACGAACTATGACACTATTTTTTATTTCTAAATTCAGTCCGAAACATGAAAATGTGTTAAAATGAAAAATGGTTTATTGATGCTTTTGTATGGGAATAATATTTGTGCAACCAAATTTTTTTTTTGATTGGCGCACTAGAAAATATTGTTTAGTTCAAATATTTCACTCGTCTATTGCTGCTAGACGAGTGGAAATAAGTGGAAATTTATATTTACTTGCGTTGAGTAACCATCGTCTGGAAAAATAGCTAAAGATCGATTCGAGAGGGTAAAAAAGGAATGGTGCGTGCTACAAAGAAAAAGCGATTCGTTAGAAGTCGATATAAGGGGTTTCGCTTCATCGCGTGGGGAGGTTTTCTTTTCCTTTTTTTATATATATATAAAAACGTGTCTCGACAGTAAAAAAGGAAGAAATGTCTCAACAATTGTATTTATACTAATTGTAATCGTTGAAGATCTTCTTTTATGATTTCAAACGCAACACTTATATATATAGACCGCATCAATCGTTTATTCAACATCCCTTTGAAATAGCGATTTCAGCAATTTTTTTTTCTGCAAATCGTATTCAAAAATAATTGTATTGTCATTAATGAGAGGTTTATGGAGATTTTTTAAGAAAGAAATATAAAGAATGAGAAAGAGAGAAACAAGGAGGCGCAAGTTTTGTTGTATGAAATAAATCGTTTTGTGGTTATTTGAACTCGTCTCTACTCGCGTTGACTCGACGCGTATTTGCATTTAGAAGAAGACCATGTCTGCGTTAAAGCTAATTTGACTTTCCTCACGACTGTCAACAACGGTCGTCTCTTAATGCGCAGAGAACGAAGTGCCCATATTCGCGACAGATATGCAAAGATATGTAAGAGCCTCTGTAGTGACTAAATTAAACGACATTCAGTTTGCATACTGTTCACATAAGTATAAAACACATTGAGAATAGTGAACAACAGTAGCTTCTTTATTATACACTGTGGAACCTCTTCTGAGTTATACGTTTGGTTGGAGTTTTAGGTTCAAATATTTTCGAACTGAATTGAGAAAATTTACTTTTATTACAATTTATTATTATTATTATTGTTATTATTATTATTGTTATTATTATTATTATTGTTACTACCATTACCTCTTAAAGAAACATTTAAGTCAGGACAAGAGGTTTGACTGTAATATAAAAGTAATATAAAAAGTAACAATTTTTTTTTCTTCACTATGTAAAATCTAAAATATGAATTTCCTAAAATCCAATTAAAAAAAAGTGAACTTTAAAAGAATTTGATTGAAATTTTTGAAAGTATCATTCTAATAAATAATTAGGTAAACAACCTAAAAGTTTTAAATCACATTTTTTCTCCCAAAAATTTCTCATTTTCTAATTGAATTCCACTTGAAATTTTTTTTATATGTATCAGAAGCAAACATTTTTTTTTCCTTACAGTGAAACCTTTTAAGTTGAAATCACATTCTTTTAGGCTTTCTACAGTAAAATCTCTCAAATTGGATCTGAATTTGTAAATTAGAGGTTAAATTTTGTAGGCTGCTGTACTCTCTAAATTCTAATTAACAAAAATGTTTACTAATTTGAATTATCGACTGACTTTTTGCTTTTGAATTAGTAAATTTTACCAATAAATTGTAATTTCGACTAACTTTTAGTAAAATTTACTAATTCAAAAGTAAAAAGTCAAACACTAATTCAAAGTAAACATTTTTACTAATTCATATTTAGAGAGTAAACAAGAAAAAAAATGAGTTTGTTTCTTTTATATTAAAGTCCATGAGCTTTAAATTTTTGAAACCTGATATTTTAAACTATTGTAAGGCGCAAAAAAAAAGATAAAATATTTTCAAATTTTGTCATTAAAAGCGGCTACATTATACGTATTGCAAAGTGGGAACAATTTGCAGAGTGCACGTAGATCTTGACCCTAATTACATAGACCGAAATTAGTCTCATTTTGAAAATGACACGTTTTTATATACAAAAGTTGCTAATTTCCGTGCAATTAAAAAAAATGTATTCTTTTTTTATTTGTTATTTTTGTCTGTTTTAAAACAATTAATCTTTCGAGAAGATTAAATTTGTTTTTCAATCAATCACATTCAATTAAACAAGAAATAGGAAAAATTTGTTAAAGTAAAATTTCAAATTGAGCAAAATGTTTTTTTGTTGATTTTTATCTAATTGATATATGTACAGTTAGTTAAACAATAAAAAGTATTGGTTATTGAATAAGATTGTTAAAAAATTATGAGGGGAAAATTTTTTGATTGACTTTTAAATTATACTAAACCGGATAGCATATTGTAATTATCATCAAAATTTCAATTATTTTTATAAATAATAAAATTCTTCTCTGAAATTCAATTATTTTCCAAAATTTTAATCAAATTCTTGACAAAATTTCAATAATTTTCAAAAATTTTCTTCAATTCAATGATTTTCAATATCTACTATTTTAATAACATTTTCCAAAAGAATTCCATTGTTACAAAAAATTTGAATAATATTCTACTCAAACATTCAATTATTTTAATAAATTATAAAATTTTTATTCAATTATTTTCGTAAATAATAAAATTCTTTTTAAGAATTCAATTATTTTTATAAATAATAAAATTCATTGCAGAATTTCAATTATTTCTAATGCTATTTTAATCGAATTCCTCGAAAAATGTAATTATTCTTAAATAATGGATTTATAGAAAAATTTTAGTTAAAAACACAAGAAAAAAATTGAATATTGGAGAAGTTACAAATTATTGCAGAAATTCCATTTTTTTGAAGAGTAATAAATTATTTTATTCTTTTAAAGGATTCAATATTATTTTTACTAATAATAAAACTCATCGCTAAATTTCAATTATTTTTTTTTACAATTTTAATCGAATTTCTCAAAGAAAATTCAATTATTTTAAAAAATTATATTAAAATTCGTCGAAAGAATTCAATTATTTAATAAATAAATTATTTTTTTATTTAAATAATGGAATTCTTGTAGAATTTTCTAATAAAAATTTATTTAAAAATGAATTTCAGTTAAAATTTTTTATTATAATGAAATATATTAAAGATAATATTACGTGAATTTTTAGAAATAATTGAATTTTGAAATTATTTTTTTTTGAAACAGTTTAATTGAATATTATAAACAAATGGATTTGGAAATTTTCAAAGGACTGTTTCAAAAATTATTACAAATAATTGATCTAAAGTAGAATTTTGGTTAAAAATTCTTGAAAATAATAATTGAATTGAAATTGAATTGGCTGTAATTGGTCCGTAATTTTTCATTTTTGGTCCGTAAGGTCCGTATTTTTAAATACTTTTACTGGTTCGTACCCTGTATAAAATAGAAAATAGTTATTTATAATTAGGTTTAAGAGTAAAGTCTGAGAGAGAGGAGCAGTACGAATTTTATTATGAATAGAATAGAATAATAATTATCTTGATGAATAGTTATTTTTTAACTATAATAATTCGTAGTTTTAGAGAGTGAATATTTATGCTAATCTATATAAACTGTTATAAGAAATTTTTTGAATGAAATCCCCCAGTGAATATAAAATGTTGGTTGTGTGTACGTGTTAGTCGGGTGATAAAGATAAGGCAACGCGACCTCACATTCGTTACGGTTTTTCAAGGAGCTCGTTATCAACAGTCTCATTCTCACTCTCCCTCTATCTCTGTCTCTCTTTTTGTTCTTTTATCGCTTAAGTAAGGTTCGGTAGACAGGAAAAGGAAGAGCCAAAAATCCGTAATTGCGGCAAATCACTTGGGAAGATGAGAAAGAGAGAGAAAGTATCATTCCACCCTCTTTTTTTCCATGCAATATAGTTTAGTCTATATTCTGATCCCATACCAAACAGAAGAAGCAAGGAATATCTTATACATTTCGCCTCGTTTCATCGCTAGAAACTGAGACAATTTTCTTTGAAACTTCTTAATGCCACACGATATCGCACCTGTTTACAGAACGCTTTCACATAATTGAAATAAAATTGTTTCGTCTTTTTCTTTACTACTCTTCATAAAGTGGATAATAAAAAATTAGTATCAGTATAAGTTTTATTATCATTCATTTCTTTTATCACAATTTACGTTCTTTATAGTATTTTTCTACTATTTATTTATATATTGATTCACTATTTTTTCTATGATATGGAAAAAAAATTTTATCTAGTTTTGCAGATTAAAAAAAAATTATAAGCTTTTAAATTTTTTTAAAAATTTGTTATATGAGTTCCTGATCAAATGTCCGGATTTATGAATGTGTGTGTTAGGCTTTTTTTGTGAATACGATAACTTGAAAAGGGTTTAACGGATTTCAATAAAAATTCGATAGACTCTCTTGCCATTAAAATCTGACACAAGAGAATTTTGGGAAATGGCGATAGAAAAATTTTCTTTTATTAAAAAGAATTGTATTTTTCAGGAAGAAATAACAATTTTTGTTTTATTTGTTTCATTTGAAATACGAATTTTTTGTATTCGATACTTGCATCATATTTCTCTGCAGAGGTGATATTTGAAGTATTTTTCAAAAACATTATATATGTGTGATTAAGAAAAGAAAAATGAGAGGAGCCTCACTTTTTTTTCTCGCATTTTCAAGAAACACGTTCCACTTTAGAAAGACGACTTCATTTGTTGAGAGGAATGGGAGAATGAGAAAGAAAACTGAATACCAGTGTGTGTTTGGAAGGTTGAGAGAGAGGTGGAAGTAGTTGAGGGTGCTTTCAGTGAAGCATGCGAAACTAGAGAGTGCATGATAAAGTTCAGCAAGGTTGATTAGTTCATCAATCAATAACTCGGTATTTACTCCTTCAACTTCTGATCAATTACTGACTGATTCACAGTGTCGAACTACCTTTCCCTCCATGCCAATCAGAATACGAAATCTTTCTAATTTTTAGAGAGGTATCGATTTATCGACCAACTGCACGAAAAACAGTTGTATAGCCAAATCAAATTACTCTCGATTCATCCCTTATATATATACGTTATTCGTTCTAACAATTTATTTATTGGAATCTAATTTTTTTTTTCTAATTAATTAAATTGAATGATTCGTTAAAAGGAAGGTAAATAGTGGAAATTAATTACTGACATGTTTCAATTTTTAAATTGAATTTAAATTAATTAAATTAAAATTAAAAATTTGTATTAATTAATTTTTATTATTTTATTTTTATTACTTGTTTTTTATTAATGACTTAAAAATTATCAAATTAATTAATAATGATTTGTCAATTTTTTTTGCGGTATGAATTATTATAGGCATAATTCAAGTTTATACGGGAAAACTGCATGCAAACAATTTTTAAAAATAGAATGATTAAATTAATTTTAAAACTGTATAAATTTAAACTATGTACACGAGAAAAGTGCTCACAATTAAAAATTACAAAGTTTAATAAAAAAATCAAATTAATTTCAGTTGTATTCCGTCAAAATGCATACGAGAGAACTGCACACGATTAAAAAATACAAATTGTAATAAAAAAAAATTAATTTGAACTACATAATATCAAATTGCAAACGAATTTTCAATTAATAAAAATAAACTTATTGTATGCAGTTTAATTTAATTTAATTTTTTTATTAAAATTTGTTGTTTTTAATCGTGCACAGTTTTCTTCTATTCAATTAAATTTTGTATAGCTTTTAAATTAAAACAAATTTTGTTTTCTAAATTTATTTTATGCAGTTTTTAAATTAAATTTAATAATTTACTTGTATGCAGTTTTCTTGCGTATAAAGTTATAGAATTTATATATCGACCATTTTTTGTATATTTAAAAATTTTTTTATTAAATTAATTAGATTTGCATTCGTTGAATTTGTTTTTATGAAATTAAAAAAAATGTTATTTACATTTTAATTGAATAAAATATCCAATTCGGTAATTAACGCAAATGTCGTTAATATTGTTTTTCGTAAGTGGATATCTGGAATGTTTCTAAAACGCAATTAAAGTTAATTTAACGAAGGGGTTTTGAATGCTATACGTAAATGGAATTGAAATGTGAAAAAAATAGATTTATTTCCCAGCCATTCCAATTTCATCATGATACGAAAATAAAGGACCTATTTATTTCCAATTTACAAAAAAAAAAATATTAATTAAAAAAATTATATTTTTTCAATTTAATAATCAATTGAAAAAAAAATATTAATTCGGTTTATTAAAAATTTCTTTTCAAGAATAATTTTTTTTTAAATAATATTCTTTTAAGATGTAAATAATATTGAATATAAATGTTCATTTCCTGAATAAAGTATTTTCCGTTCTATATTTATCACTCTTTTCAGTCTTATCACGTTTTCATTATTTCGAGGAATAGAGCACAGGAACTTTGAAAACGAGGATCAGGAAGTTTTGAAAAAAAAAAAAAAATAAAAAATAAACTAAAGTCTATTGAAATTGACCCGGTTCAGTACAAAGAGATGCATTGCGCAAAAAAGTTAGAAATAAGGACGAGTATATATATATTTTTTTCTATATCGTATAATGTTTTACTATAAATAAAATTGTGTCTCTGTAATTTCTTTTTCACGAAATATATATACACTTTTTTTTTGCAAAAGCGTTATTCGTCAGGGCAAAAAAATAAAAAAAAAAGAAAAGTGGGGTAAAAAATGAGAAGAAACCAAAATGAAATACCATAAGACACCGCAAAAGAAAATGAAAAAACTTGAGAGTTTAATAATTGTGAAAGAAATGAAAGAAAAGTAAGCCACGAGAGATAAAACTTGAGAACAATTTTTAATTTGCAAAAAATTTCCACATGGAACATTTATTTATCAAATGTACTTTTAAAGAGAATTTTTTGAAATTAAAGAAAATTTTTTGAAAATAAAATGAAAGGGAGGAAAAATATAAAATAAAACTTTCCTTTTAAAGAAGAAAATGTATATTTTGGTAAATTGGTGTTGAACAAAAAAAATAACTTTTTCGTTTGTTTCCTCTTCTTTTTTTGTGATGTTGAAATAAAGTCACGAATTCTTGATAATTATGCACTTAATTCAAAGAAGAAACGTTGTAATCCTGATTTAAAATTATATGACGGATTTTGGAATTAAATCGTATCTTTCAGCGTAGAATCTTAAAGCGTCTGGTAAAATTGGATTAAAGTCGCAAGTAACTTTGACGAGTTTCACATTGGCTAAAAACTTTGTCAGAAAAAGAAGAATTTCACTCTTTTAACTTATATCGCATATTTAAGCGCGAGTAAAGTGCAAGAAACGCAAACATTGATTTTTCTTTTCACTTTATAATCGAAAGAATTTTTTGCTTCTTCAATTTTTTTTATTCATAATTTGAAAATTATTATAACAAAAAGAATAAAATGAGGACTTTTCTTTATGATATAGAGAAAATATTTTGAATTTTTTAAACAATAAACAAAGTCAGTAATTTTAATTTATATTAAGTTTCTATTTGCACGGCAAAATGTTGAATGTGCTCTACACCTTGCAATTAGGGAGAATTTAAAATTCTGAGAATTTGTTGAATTATGTAAAACATTTTAAATTAATTAATTAATTTAATTAATCATATAAAAAATTTTTTAAATTCCCCATAAAGAACTGAAGTATGACTTTTTTAATTGCAAATTTTAAAAATAATTAAATTCTCAAAAATTGTAATGAAAAATGTTCGAATGAAACTTTGAAAATAAAATTCAATGAAATAATTATCTTAACAAACTTTCTTTAAATATTTAAGAAATAGTTCTTAGAATTTTTTCATTATAGATTTTTAAAATTCAATTACATATTTTCAATATTTTGAATACTAAAATTAATTTTTTGAAAATTAAAATGACTACAAAAAATAATTATGTAAAAAACATTTTTTTAGAAATTTAATTTTTTAGAATTGTATTTAAAATCATGCAGAAATTATTCATGTTTATAATTTTGAATTAAGATTCTTCAAAATATTCAGTAGTTTTTAAATTATCCAAAAGTTTTTTTTAAGAAATTCAATTATTTTCAAAAAATTACATTATAATATTTTTAAAAAACTGAATTTAAAAATTTTTTAATCCTAATTTTTTAAAATTCAATTATTTTTAATTATGTTTTAATTTCTTTAAACACTTGAATATTTTTAATATTTTTCGAAAATTCTTTTCATATTCAATTATTTTCAAAAGTGATAAACTTCAATTATTATTTTCACAAATAATAAATTTCTTATGGGAATACAATTATTTAAAAAAATTATTGTAAAAATCTTCGAAACAATTCAATTATTTTGGTAAAAAATAAAATTCTTCGAAGCAATTAAATTATTTAAGAAATTTTAATAACATTTTTTCCAAGAATCCAATTTTTTTCAAAAATAAACATTTTCGCAGTAATTCAATTATTTTGAAAAAAATTAATAAAATTCAATTCTATTTTCACAAATAAAATTCTTCACAGGAATTCAATTCTTTAAGAAATTTTTTAATAAAATTCGTTGCAAGAATTCAATTATTTTCATAAATAACCAAACTTATAGCAGAATTACAATTATTTTTTATACAATTTTAAATAGAAAATTGCATTTATATCTAAAAATTTTTTTTTAAATTCGCCGAAAAAATTCTATTATTTTTTAAAATTATATTATCCTATACTATCTTATATTATCCTATAGAATAATAATGATTAAATATTTATGTAAAACAGAAGTTTTATGATGTTTTCGAACAATTTTACAATTTTAGAAATTCGTAAATAAATGTAATAGAACATTCTTTTTGAGTATCTAATAATTTTTGGAGTGAATCAAAATATTCTTCAGGGTCAGGGAAAAATTCAAAATTTTGTCTGGAAATCAGGGAAAAACTAAGTTATTTTTTTGTGGCAAGCCTGCAATAATTTTGCTAAAAAAAAAGTTTTATCTATTTTTCTTTATAGTTAAAAAAATTAGTATATCATCGCTTTTGAAAAATCAATTGATTCTTAGACAGTGAGAGAGAGAGAGAGAAAGTCTTGATAAAATATATCGAATCGTATCGTAAAGTATCGTATATATATACATGTGAAAAGCAGCCATGCTTATCAACCGGTAAATCTTCTGTGTAAACGTTTTTTCTCTCTTCTGCAATAAGTTTTCAAGCATATCAATTTGGAGCGTCCGCACCGTATAAGGACATTTTTACGGATGAGCGTTTCGCACACACTCCTCTGTCCTTGGGATGAAACAAATAGGGGCCATATCTCGGCGGCAACATCGTTTTCTTTCTCTCTTATTTTGAAAATACTTTATTTTGCAGCAGATTGTACCTATAGAAATAAATCCGCCCAGTTGAGCAGATAGTTGCGACGATAACTCATGCCATACCTCTTCCTCTCTCTCTCACCCCCCCCTCTCCTTTCTCTACATTTTGCCCCCAACCTCCAAAAAGCTTATTCTCTTCAGTTCAAACTCCTTATTTCCTGCGTAGATCTTCAACCTTTACCCTCCACCACCCCTTTCGTATATGTGGAACCAAGTAACTTTTCTCAGTTCAACCCCTTTACTTCATCTATACCCACTCTGCGTTTCATTCCACGATATATATATATATATATATTTTGTATTTTTCCTTTTCTTTATTTGCTACTTTTCTTTTTGTTGTCTTCACCATTTGCCAATATTTTCGTGCTACAACACGCTGCCAGGAGGATTTGGAAAATCGCTGATATTTTTCTCAGGCGTGCCTTAAATCGCGATCACGAACGCGACTTTAGTTATATCCACATAAACAATAGGCTGTCTACTGGCTAATGGATGTAAAAAAAAGGCGAGGATGGATAATGCTATTGTGTACGACAACGTTTATATAGAGAGTTTTTAAAAGGAAAAAAAATAACGTTCGAAATGTTTTTTTTTTCTTTACTCCAGAAATGTAAAAATGACTATAGTATAAAGGAAAATATATTTTCAAATAATATAAAAATTTTAATTAATGAATGATAAATTTTATTCGCTCTCTAAATTAGAATCAGTTAAAATTTAAAAATCATAGTTATAAGTAACAATCAGTGACTGATTTTTTCAGGGATCACAGTTTAGTCCCCTATATTTTACATAATCCCCTTTTTTCCTCTTTACCCGTTTTTTATCCCCTTTAATTAATAAAATCCCCTAAAACACCTTAAGTCATAAATTTTCTCCCCTTTTCCCCTTATTTTTAAGAAAAACTTTTAAAAAATTATCATTTCTTGTAAGTTAGAAAAATTGTTAGTTATGCTTGAAGAATGAATTTTTACTTTTCGCGAACTTTGGAAAAGTTTTAGTATTTTGAAACATAAAAATCTTTTTATATTATTGTTCAGTCTTTAAACTTGGACATTTTTTCATAAAAGGTAGCAAATATAAAATAATTTTTACTTCTGAGAAAAATACAAATTGTTTGGAATTTTTGAAAAATTGTGTTAATTTCAGAATAAATTTTACTAAATTCAAAGTATATTTTTATAAAAATATTATTTACTACTTTTCAAATAAAATTTACTGCGGATATTATAAAATTTACACTGTAAATAACGATTTTTAATAGCAAAATTTATTTTTTTCAAAGCCAATTTTTTTGTAAAAATTATTTAAATATCCATCACACAGTTTTTTTCTTTTGATTCGTTTTTTGTCTCAATTTGATATCCTTAGAAAAACTGTGGACATTAGAATTCGCTACTAAATATATTCTTATTTTTAAAGTACCTAAATTTTACTATTATTGAAATAAATTTTTCTAATTTTTATTTGATAAATTGTCTTCGAAAATAGTAAAAGTTATTCTATAAATAAAAATTTTTAATATTAAATTAATTTTTTTTTCGGAAAATTTTTCCAAGTCTCAAGTTAATTTTAATAGTATTTTTCTGAAATTTACTTCGTATATCGTATAAAATTCATGTAATTTTAAAACAGAAGTAGCGTTGTAATATAAATTTTAAATAAAAATATAATGAAAGTTACGGATTACGGAAAAGCATTAAAAAAATATCAATAATTGAGAGAAAAAATTAAACAAAAGAATAATTCAATTTAAAAAAGTTGAAGTTAAAAGAAAAAGTAAAAAAAATATTTTTTAAATAAATTTTATGCGCTATAAACAATCATTTTTACTTAATTTAAAAATCCCCCTTTTTTAAACTTAATTCCCTTTTTGAAAAAAAAATCCTCTTTTTTAACTAATATTACATGAAAAAATCACTGAGATTCTTGCTTTTTGCTTCTAATCAGTTAAAAATAACTAATTTCCAGTAAAAAATAGCGGAAAAATTAGTTTAACTTAACTAATTGAATCAGTTAAAAAAAAATACATCCTTTATTTTTAATAGACAATCAGTTATTTTTAACTAATTTAAATTTAGAGAGCGTACAGAAATAATTGCTTTATATTTCCGAGCTTTCAGAAAGTTGAAAAAAGAAAAAGTCTTTAAAGAATTATAATAATAAAAGTTTCTGTATAAAATTAATTTTTTATTCAGAGTATTTTTTTTTAAATAATGAATATAATCATTAAATAATATACTGCAACATATTTTGATGAAAATAGTGAATAAAAAGGAAATATGAAAAGCTTTTATCGCTTTTTAATTAAAATTCAAAGAACTCAATTATTTTCATATTGAATTAAAAAACGATAGTTCATTATAACTTTTTGAAATTAAAAAATTGTTTCTCGAACAAATGAAAAGTTAAAATTATTTTAATAACATCTCTCATTGATGAAAAGTTAATCTTATTAAATTACAAAATATTTATTTATTTTCAAATAATATTTTGAATACAAAATCAAAATTTTATTTGTATAACTTTTTAATGAAAACATAAAAAGATAAAAATTGAAATCCGGGATTAAACATATACGTAAAAATGGAAAAAAGATTGGAATAAAAAACAATTTTTTTAAAAATATAAGTATGATAAATTTTATTGTTGATTGAAATGTTTAATGTTTCATTGAATATTCGCGATGATAAATTTAATATAAACGATATAGAAATGATGGTAAAATATACTTATGTACCAATGAAATCGTTTTTAAATCAATAGTGTTTTTTTTTTATGTTTACTCTCTACTATTATAAAAAGGTATTTTTCTATTGAACTTGAGTTATTTTTGCGATTCAATTGAAATAAAAACCATGTTGTTTGGGTTAATTAAAAATGCTCTGAATCGAACTCATTGTTAGAAAACCAACTAAAACGTTTTTCTCTGCTAATTTAAAATTTCATATGCCAATAGTTTTATGCAGAGTGAAACTTTTTTTTTAGTTTCTTTATCCTTGGGATTTATTGATTTTATTCATTATTTGAAGGCATTTAATGTTGCCATTTTATGGGAAATCGAACATAAAATTGATATATTTCAAACATAAAATTATTTTTATTGAAAAACTTTATTACAGAATAATATATTTTTTTTATACTCAATATGTAAATAATAATGTCAATAAAGTTGGTGGAAGAAAATGTTTAAAGTTGAAAAAAATCTATAGGGATTAAAATTAATAAATATCAACTATATATAAGTAAAATGTTAACTTCGTTTTTTGTTATAAATTGTTTTTTTAGTTTTTTGGTTGGTTTGGTTTTTTTCTATTATTTATTCTCATAAAAAATTGTAGTTTTTAAAATTATAGAAATAATTCATATGTAAAATATGAATTTATAAATTAAAATTTTAATTTACTCTATCATGTGTGTGGAATTATAATTAAATTTTTGTCTTCTATTTTTCATCTTGCTGGTCATAATTTTATTTTACATAGATAATAATATACATTTTTTATATTTATTACCCGGTTACTGATAAGATTCATATCATGTTAGTAGGGTATAGGGGAGAGAAAATATCATTCGCAAAGGGGAATAAGGAAATTCTTCGAAAAGGGGGAAAAGTGTCTTGTGGTGAATAAAAGCTTAGAGAATATTAAGTACGGGTATTATACAAGTTTTCGGATAAAAGCTTCAGTTTGAATTCGTAGTGTACAAGTTTCTACTTTGAAATATACATAAAAAGCTCGAGGAGCGCATCAACATACAAAGTCACGATGAGAATGATCTTTACCCTCACGATGGAGAATTGTGGAAAAAAGAGAGAGAAAATAGAAAAAAATATCTGTTGGTCCAACTGTAGATAAGTAAATGAAAAAATAAAGAAAATATAGTACTTTCTTTACGTTTTTATTTAATTAAATATATTTCATTTTATTATTGAATGTTGGCCGCGCTTGTTAAGGCACCTGACTTTTTAGTTACTTCAATCCAAGGGGCGTGCGTTCGAATCCCCCCAATAGGTCATAATATTTACTAGTTGCTATTAATTAATTATTAACATTTAATTTCTTTAATTAATTCGATTGATACCCAATTTGATAATTTCATTTTAATTAAATAAAAAAATGTTTTAAGTAATTAAATTCAACTAATTTTTAGTAATTTAATAATAATTTATAATAATAATAATAAAAATTTAATAATAAAATAGTATTCAATTCAATTATTTAATTAGATTTAATTAAATTAAATAATGGAATAAATCTATTAATTAAATAAATTGAATAAATAAAAGAAAATTAGTTTAGAAAAGGGAATTTTTAATAGAGAATGAGAGAGAGAAAGAGAGTGGAGTAGCAGTAGCATATGTGAAATGGGAGGAGACAAACAGAATGGAGAGAAAAAGAGACGATTCTAAATTCAAATAAGGGTTGACGTTACCTACGAGCGCTCGATATCCTTCCTCTCTCGATAACAGTATGTCAGTGTCACTTGTTGGAACAAGAGCTAAAACCTAAGTTACTCGCGGAAATCTTAATATATCCCCGCGCATCGACAAGAAACGAAGCTAACACGTTGACGCTTTGAGAATCAGCGGAATTTGGAAGCGTCGCTCTCTATACTTAATGCAAATAGTCGCCCGACAGTCGATGGATGAGAGCGAAAAACGGAAGAAATCGCCTTTCAACGTTGGCTTCTCCCTTTTTTTGCCTCCTTTCCTTCTTCGTATTCTTTTTTTTGGAATAAATTACATTTAACATTTTAGACAGATGCTATGATCTTTTAGCTTTCCTCCACTCATTTGCGTCTTCCTGTTTTTCAAACTTCTTGCCCGAATATCTACAACATTTTTTATCATAATTTTCCCATTGCATCTATGCCAGACACGCCAGACATTACTTATAAATTTTTCTCGAGATTAATTTCCTCAAAAAAAATAGGAAAATTGAGACAGTTTTTTAAAAATGTAATTTGAGATTTTTACTTATTAGGATTTTTAAATATTTTTATATTTTTTTACATAGTTAATTTAATTTGTATAAGGTATAATTTTTTAAAATCATCATTTAGCACTTGGTCGCAATAAATTATTAATATTACTAATTATTGATAATAACACTGAAAAAAATATTTATTTGGTTTAAATAACCGATTACCTACTTGTCTATTGTCAAACAAATATTTACTTGAATCAATAATTTCAGTATTTGAAACAAATACAATTTAATTAATTTAAATTAAAATTATTTGATTTAAGTAAATTTTTTTGCGCAGTGTACATTATTATCAAATTATTTTTATATTTAGGTATTGGCATAATAAGTAAATACTTTTTATAAAAAATTTATTATATAATAATAATTTATAATTTTCCAATGTAATTGTAATATATATATATAATGTTTATTACACTGAAATAAATTTATTCGCTTAAAAAAATTAAATTATTAACTGAAATTACTGATTCGAGAAAAATTTATTTTGTTTAAATAAAAATTATTCGATTCAAGTAAATATTTAATATAACAGTAGAAAAACAATCCGGTAAAAAAATATAATAATGAAAAGAAATAATAAAATTTTCACATTCTGTAATTGTCAGGGGTAATTTGAAGTATAATTTTAATTTGAATCTAAAAGGATAAATATGGTCTTGACATTGTACCTGAATAATCCGCGCGGTATGTTTACATTAGAGAACAAAGGCCCTTGAAAGTTAAGTCAAGTTTATGCACAGTATTGAAAATTCGCAAACATTTTTGTTCGAAACTCTTCAGTCGTAATTTATGATTCGACGTGTTTAGACGTGTTTATTTTATTGTCGATCGCGCTAATTTCGAAAGTTTGTGTACGTGTTTAAAATTTTCTAGACTTTTATTTGATTTATTTGAAATGTTCGAATTGTATCGGTTTTTTTTTCTTTTTTACATGATCGTGATTTCGGGAGTGTTTGAAAAAATTTTAAATTCGCAGCTTTTTAATATTTAAACGTCAAAAGAAATTTTTTTAGAAGTAATTCGATTAAGTTTCAAAATTTTCAAAGTGAGTGAGTGTGTCAGTGTCCAGTTTTGGATTGAAAAATGGTTACCTGACGACTTTTGAGGTTTGAAAAAATATTTTTAATTTTTTGAAGTAGAAAGAAATTTAATTGAAAAAAAGTCAAAAATTTTTTCAAAATGTCACATTATTCGGAGATTTTTTTTAATTGAAAATGAAATAAAGAGATAAAAATAATTGAAATATAATTTTTTAAATATCTAAATTACAAGTGGTGCTATAATTTTTTTTGCTTTAATTAGATAATTTCCATTTTTAAAATCTAGTTTGTGAATTTTTTATCGAAAAATGTCAATCAACACAAAGCATTTAAAAAAAATCCACTTGTAATAACGTAAAGATGGAAAGGGGAATATTCTGGAATTTCATTTTGATCGTAAATTAAAAGCGCATCCAGTTCAGCGTGAATAAGATCAAAGCAATATGGTTCGACTTTATGCCATCGAATAAAATACACTTTGTAAAAGTTTTTTTCAAACATCCTTTTAACTTGCAATTTGTGTTATATTTTACACACTGGCGAAAAAATGTATAGATTCACACGTTTCTATAAAAAAAAAAATTTTGTCGAAATATTTAAAAAAAAATTTTTTTTGAAAAAAAAATCTATCGGAAAAAGTATTTTTAAAACATTATTTAAAACAGTATTTTTTTTAAAAACTATAAACAATAAAAATTACCCTTTAGTAAAGGTAAATTTTCCTAAAAGAGAATCTAACAGAAAACGTTTTTTTAACAATAATTTTTGTTTTTCTATTGTGATCATTTCATTTTTTTTATTAAAAGCGAAGTCTTTCATTTTTATTAACAGAAAAAATGCGATGAAAAAAAGGAAAATGTTGCATTTTCGGAGGAAATGTGATATGAAAAGAGTTTGAAAATATTTTCCCTCAAAAAGGATTGCGGACGAAAAAGTCAAATATTTAGAAACGATATGTTTGTTGCTTGTCAGGAATTATGTTTTTTTGTAATTTAATTCTGGACTCGATTTCATTTTGCTTGAAGCGTAATGGAAGTTAGCTATTCAACTGCAGGGCTCTCGCGCACACACACACACACACACACAAAAATATATAGCACAGAATTTACATCTCGGTAGTAACTAAAGCAAAAGGGTCGAGAGTTGCGTACACTGAGGACTATCAGTGAAATGGACGCACCGGAATTTAGTCAGCTTCCCGACTGAATTTTTCTATCTCCCGTTGGCTTTTGTCTGTGACATTATAAACTACCCGGGGGCAAAGGGAAGCCAGGAAAGGCTAACACAATCGTGTAAAATACGGTTGCCAGTGCCCGACAGACTCAGGAAGTGGCTTTCCCCGTTGAAAATGGCTCCACGAATTCATGGATTCAAGCTAAGAGTTTAATTCTGGTCTCTTTTTGTTCGTCACGTGGAAAAACCATTTCAGGAAGGATTCTTTGAGGGTAAAAAAAGAATTTTCTTCTTTTTGTTGTTTAATGAACCGTATGGTTCATATACGCAACATCTGTCTTGTTAGAGGAAAGAAATTCTGCTTTTTATTCCTTCTTTAATTTTCTTTAATTTCTTCTTTAATAATTAGAGAAGAGTTTTCTCTTAAATCTTTGTTTTTAATTTTCAAATATTCCCGCGACTTGCGCATTGGCTCTTTGCGCAGTATTTCGTGTCTCCCGTTCAGATGGCGCGTGAGTTCTCTCACAAGTGGACAATTTGATTCTTTGTTTAGATCTTGGGTGTGAAATAAGAAAAATAATTCCAGTACATATCGAAAAATTCAATATTCTGTATTATACTGTATATATACTGAAAGCAGGCTTTCGTACTCGATAATAAATTTTAAAAAAGTAGTAAAAAGCAGTTTTCAGACGTAAAAAAGTATTTATCGAAAAATTGCATTTAACGACTCAATTTTTTTATTATTTCAGATTAAATTAAATTACAGTCAGAAGTAGAATAATTTTTTTAAAATATATATTTAAATACAGCTATTTATTTTTCCATAGGAATTGAAATATTTTAAGTTATTTCAAAGTAAAGCATTTTAAAAATTTAACTATTTCTAAAAATTACAATTCTTCCAAATTCTATCATTTTTTGTTGTTGAAATATTTAAATAAAATTATTCAAAAATTTAATCATTTTATTTCCAAATAAAAATTTAAATATTATTAGTTTTACATCAATTAAAATTTTCAAAGATTTCAATTTAAAAATCTTTTGAAATTTAATTATTTCTAAAAATTCATTCCATAATGCTTTTAATATACAATTATTATATCTAAAATTTTAACTGAATTTCAATTTTAAATAAATTCTTATTAGAAACTTCTACGAGAATTCAATTATTTAAATACAAAAATAAATAATTTATTGAATAAATAAATTTTTCTCAAAATTTAATTCTCGTAAAGAATTTTATCAAACTTTTTGAAAATAATTAAATTCTTTCGAAGCATTTTAATCAAATTTTCAAAAATAATTGCAGTTTTCGAAGAATTAACTTAAAATTATGCAAAAAATAATTGAAATTAAAATAAATATATTAAATAATTGAATTAATGTGAAAATGTTATTATTAATTAAAATAATAGTCAAAAATAATGAAATTAAACTAAATTTAATTTAATTAAAATTGTACTGAAAACAATTGAATTCTTCTAAAAGTTGATCACAATTTTTAAAAATAAGTGAATTCTATCTACAAATTTTGTTGAATTATTTTGAAAATAATTAAATTCTATACAGAAATTTTGTTCAAATTCTATTGGAAATAATTGAATTTTTCCGAAGAATTTTATAACTTATAAAGGAAATAATTGAATTCTTGCGACGAATTTTATTAACATTTAAAAAAAAATAAAATTGAATTCTTTTGAAAATTAAATTGAAATAGTTGAAATAGTTTTTGAAAATAATTGAATAGTTACGAAGAATTTTATTAAAATTTTTGAAAATAATTTTATTTTTTGAAGAAATTTAATTAAAAAAATGTATTGAAAATAATTATTAAATTCAAATAAACAAAGTACATCAAAATTATAAAAATTTATTTAAAAAAATTAAATTTTTGCAACGGATTTTATTAACATTTTTAAAAATAATTGAATTTCTCAGAAGTATTTTATTATTTTGAAAAATAATTGAATTCTTGTACAGAATTTTCAAAAATCTTTTTAATTAATTAGTTTTTTTTCGAAAAGTTTGATAAAAATTGTGTTATAAATAATTGAATTGGTTTGAAAATTTTATAACTTATGAAAATAATTGAATTTTTGCGACGAATTTTATTAAAATTTTTTTTAATAATTGAATTCTTTTGGACAATTTTTTTATTAAAATAAATATTGAAAGTAATTGAAATTCGAAAATTTGTTAAAAATAATTGAATCATTTGGAAAGAATTTTATTCAAATTTTTTTAATTGTTTCTAAGAATTTTATTTAAGTTTTTAAGAATAATTTTATTATTTCAAGTTTCAGCGAATTTTGAGTAGTGCAAATTTTCAAAAACAGAAAAAAGTATCCAAATATTAGCAAATCGTAGAAAAAGTATAGTAAATAGTAGGTTTTAGTAGATGAGTTTCACGAAGTCTGCTTGAAAGTGGTTGAGATAATGATACTGGTGAGAAAAAAATAGGAAAATTCTTCTAGGGGAAATGAAGGAAATTGTAGAAACATAATAGAGGGTTATTTAGTTTTCGTGATATCGAGTACAATGACTTTGAAACGATGAAATACCGTCCATTCTTGAAGCAAAGAGGCTAACAAGATCTTCGTGTTCATAACGACGAAAAGCACTATCTGAACAGTAAGAAAAAAAAAAGAAGAAGAAGAAGAGAAAAAGAAAAAAATGAAATGGGAAGAGTAGTAGTAGGTGCAGGAGAATGAGTGCCATAACCGGGCCAAATAAACCTGGAAATGCGAAAACAAATCTGCTTTGAAGTCAAGGCACGCCGACTCGACGGCAGATATTAACTTTTTTAGATTCGCAGCGTGAGCTGCATTTTGGATACGAAAGCCCACATATGAGAAGTATAAACTACGTAAAGTAAACTCTTTCTCTTTCTGATGTCCTGTTCCTCTCTGTATTTGCCATTTTCTATACTATTTTGTATTGTGTCCACAAAATGTATCGAAACATTTTTGTATGTCGAAAAAATCAATAATCATTTCATATATAGTCTTTTAATTATTGTAGAATAGTAGATACGGTTTTGGAATTTAATATAAAAATCTATTATTTGTTCAAAAAGTATATTTTGCT
The DNA here is from genome assembly GCA_032872505.1 of Leptopilina syphax. Classification (NCBI taxonomy): domain Eukaryota; kingdom Metazoa; phylum Arthropoda; class Insecta; order Hymenoptera; family Figitidae; genus Leptopilina; species Leptopilina syphax. The sequence goes on from CM065469.1 coordinate 42,741,659, forward strand.
TTGAAACGAATTTTTATTCCTTTGTGTGTTATATAATTTTTTTATGATTTTGTTTTTATAAATAATAAATTTGCTTTTCTACAAAATATTTTCTAAAAGGTAAAAATTTCAATTTGAATTTAAAAAGAAATTCTAACAATGTAGAATTGTTAATATTTTTTTATATAAATTTTCCCTTGTTGAATTGCATTTGTTATTTAATATATTTTTCATTGTTTATTTTAACATCTTTTTTTATTTTTTTTATTTTCGTAATTTTCAATAAATGCTCAATTTTTTTCACTTCAAAATTATTTAATTGTTTTTTTTATAAATATCTTTACAAAGTAAATGATTTATTTTTTAAATATCGTTTTTAGAAAAGTTGAATACAATTTGAATAAATTTGAAGAAGAGTTTTATTTTATTTACAAATTGGAAAGCGATTAAAGGGAAAATACTTTTTTCTCCAAATAGAACAAAAATTAACCTTGTATTTTATATTGAAAGCTCTTTAAAAAAATTTTTTCCCTCATGTTTACGTGAATGCATTTATTTTGATATCGTGAATCGATTCCTATTTGTCCTCTCTCATCCTGTACTTTTGATCGTGCAACACAGACTCGTGATGCATATCGATACGTATATAAAACTAGAAATACCAAAATATTTCCTATACAAAGTGAGAAGAATCTCATTGGAAAACTTTTCATATGAATATAGAAAATCTACATTGAGATATTTTTTTATTCTTTCTGAATTATTAGTCAATATTTACATACTCTATTTTCCTAACAGTGACAGGAAATTAAAATTCAGAAAAATTTTCAATTAAATTATTATCTAACAAATATTTGATTCTATTATGGAGGTTTTGTGATTAAAAAAAAGTACAAATTTCAGTTTTCTTGGTAATAATTTTTGAAAAATTGTGGTAGTTCGGATAATAGATGGATAATGTGCAATATAGTGAGCAGTGGTTTTCGATGTTGTTAATAGAAATTATTGAAAATGTTCTTATAGGGAAGTCTTGATAAGAAGATTGATAAGGCCCGGCGGCTTGAACTAACAATACAAGTTGTAAAACAAGTTAACTTGACAGTTTGAAATGTTTCAAACGTTGAGAACGTCTTCTGAAAGTTTCTTCCGAGCTTTACTTAAGCATTAGATTAATAAAATTCTGTTGTAACAAAATATCCTCACTGAAACTGCTTTCATTATTCTCAGTCGCGTCAAAGCTGAAAGAAAAACACGAGCGAGAATTTACATTTCTCGAATAAAGTTTGGACCCACCGATGATTATTAATTTAGTCAACAGAAAGAATTTTATTCATTAAATTCTATCACTAGCTACTAAACGAATAATAATAAATTAATTAAATTTATGCTTTTTAATTATTTAATTATTTATTTTATAAATTAATTTTTAATTATAAATTTAAATTTAAAAACGCGTGAGCAGACTATTATATATTCTCCACTTGCGAACGTCAAGGTCACCGTTAGATGACAGGTCGATCGATAAAAACAGATTTCTCGCCACCTGGTGACGATCTTGGCGTTCTCAAGTAGAAAAGTGAAACCACCATTTTATTTTTAAAAACTTTTTTATTTTCTTTTATATTACTCTTTTTTATTTAATTTATTTATTTATTTTACTATTTAATTTTGTTTACACAGTAATTTCTTTATGATTAAATTTTCGATAAATTGAAGTTAGTTTCAAGATTTAAAAATTTTTGGTGCTTAAAACATTCGATAATTAAAACTCTCGTTAATTTGAATGTTTCTATGTCCCTTAAGGGTATTTCAACCATTATGACGTCCACTGTATTTATTTTATTATTAAATTTAATTAATATTTATTTGAAGTTTTGCTTGTAATTTTGCTGTATTATTTAATTATCATTTCTTGTTTGAATTACCGTAAATAATAATTTAATTAAATAATAAAAAGGATTTTGCATTTATTTTTAATTAAAAATTAATTACTGTTGTTTGACAAAATAAGGATAGGAAATTGTAAAAGAATAAAAATTAATGAAAAAGAATAAATTACAATGTTGATTGGATTAAATAAACAAATAAATTGTATTTCTTGTTGTTTGACGCATCCGTCATTCGTGTTTCATCTTGACTTTATCAGAGAGTAGAAGCCTCTCGAGAATTTCTTCCAAGTTAATTAACAGTAAATGTTTACTTTAACGCGGGATGCATCGTTTCATCTCGAAGCCCTTTACGTTGAAGGTTTTAATTAATTAGTTTAAAAGGCTCGTATTTCGTCACAACTTTACGTGCATATGTATATATTTCTCGAGAAATATAACACACGCTTGTAGATTAGTCTTTTGAAAAAATATTATATTCGAAATGCGTCTTTTTTTTTTGTTTACTCGCACGTACAATTTCTATTTTAATAAAATTACAATTTTTCTGCTGGAAAAAAGGGGAAAAATCTCGTATTTTCCTTTATTAAAAATAAATGAAAAATTAAGGAAAGGGAAAATTTACGTTCACTCTTTTAATTGGTAGGGGAAAAAAATTAGAAATTTAAATTTGTCGAATAGAATAATAAATGGGGAATTTCGTTTTATTTGAATGAATCTTGATAGTTTATCTTTACAAAATGAGGAATTGATTTGTCCGATTTATTTATTTTATGGGCAATAAAAGTAAAATCAATGAAAGCTTTTGTGTGGTGAATTTTTTGGGAATAAAATAACAATTGAACGTTTATCTTTGTGTCAAGGTGTGTATATAGATATATATATTTAAGGAAAAATGTTCTGAACATTGTGTTTGAGAAATACGTTGCTACGTGGTGAAAATTTTTCCGAAATCGAGACATAGATGACCGTCAATGTACCACACACGTTGTACATTTCTCTTATTTTATTTATATATATATATATATATAAAATGTCTGAACGTTGCAGTGCGATCGAACGGAAGAACTTCTAAAGCCTAAGATTTTGAAGATAGAGAACCAGTCGCAATGTACGAAGAATTGCCTTTTTCCCTCAGCAGTAAAAATACGATTGGATTTTCTCCCAGAGCAACAGACTTTTACAAGTTCGTTGAACTCTAAAAAGAATCAAGTGAAACATTTAAAAAAAAATATATTACAAATCGAATGGTTTTATTTTTAATGTGAAAATTCATTTTTAAAAACATATTTTATAGTTGTGGATATTTACTTGAAGTATTTTAATTATTTGACTTGCTTTAAATAAATAATACTTTACTGGAAAAATTATTTGATGCAAATAACCGATTATTTGTTTTATTATCAAATAAATATTGAATCAAATAATTTTGATTTAAATAAAAATTATTCTAGTCAAGTAAATATTTATTTGACAATAGACATTTCAGATTCAATATGGAGATGCGAACTCCACCTGCGAACGACAAGGTCACCGCTAGATGGCAGTTGAGTTCTTTCTTGGAATTTCTCTTGCCACCTGGTGGTGACCTTGGCGTTCTCAAGTGGAAAAGTTAAACCACCATTTTATCCCTCAAAAACTTTTTTATAATTTTTTTATCATACTTTTTATTTAATTTCATTATTATTTATTTTACTATTTAATTTTATTTATGTAGCCATCTATTAATAATTAAACTTTCGATAAATTTATTTGTTAATTGACGGTTATTTGAATCAAATAAACATTTTTCCAGTGTTTATATTTTTAGTAAAAAATAAATACCTACTATAAAATTAAGTCATTAAATTGATGAAATAATTATGATTGAATATAAATAATTGAAATTACTACAAGTTAATTAATCGAATATTATGAAAAATGCTATATAATATGAAATCCAAAAAGAAAATGATAAACGGAATAAGACTTTTAGAATCCAATTTAAAAAAAGGGACATTTGAACAATGAAGTCTGTTCCAATAAATGAGAGAGGGAGAGAAGAAAAATGAACTCAGCCGTTTCATAACGTGCAAATCATTTTTATCACAGTGAAGATATATGGCGATATCAGAAAAGGCAAGAAATTTGCGGTTTTCACTTTACTTGAACCCCCAGTTAATGATAAATGCGATGTCTCCAACAAGGTTGAAGCTGGTAGCGTAAAGTTGCTTTCTAACTGGAATATAATCAAGATATCGTCGTATCAACTGAGCTAAGGATGAGGAGGGTGGGTGAAGAAGGGGGGGGGATGGAAGAAAGGGAGAAGTAGAGGTATAATGGTAAACCCCACTGTACTTATCCTCCGATGGTCCAACAACGGTTTCGTTACTTACAGACCATTTACCGATGATTATATCCTCTCTCCCGACTTATCGTCTAACCCGAATTGCAATTTCTGGCTCTTCCTGAAATATACAGATTACAGTGTCGATCTCCGTTACATATTAAACGACAATTGTATATAGTCAAAGCTTATGTGTGTGTGTGAGTGCGCTTTTATTTTTGGCAAGGAGAAGAAATTTTTTTTTTTAAATTTGAAAAAAAATTAGTGCAAAAAATTAATTTTAGGTTTTTTGTTAATTTTTCCTGATTTTCGGGGAAATCTTTTATTTAATCAGGGTTGCCACATGTCAAGAAAATCAGGGAAATTACCTTTAATTTTTTCTATCTCTGACAACAATTTATTTTAAATAACTAAATTCTATTGTAGAACTGCCATAAAGTTATTACTTAGAAAAAGTATTCTTTTTTAAATTTAAATTTCAATTCTGTTGAAATTAGTTTAGTTTCAATTTTAAAAATTTTAACGCAATCTTAATAAATATTAAAATTCTTCCCAGAAATTTGATTATTTTCAAAACTTTTTTTAAAATTCTCGTCATCATTTTAATTATTTTTATAGATATAAAAATTCTTCGTCGAATTTCAATTATTTTATTTAGTAATTTTTATAAAATTTATTGAAAAATTCAATTATTTTCATAAACAACAATATTCTTCAAAAGAATGCAATTATTTTCAAAAGTAATAAAATAGAATTACTTTCAAAAATTTTAATGAAATTCACTGCAAAATTTCAATTATTTTCAAAATGTTTTCTTAATTCAATAATTTGTACTTATTTTAATACAATTTCACAAAAGAATTCAATTATTTAAAAACAATGTGAAAAAACTTCTACACGAATATTCAATTATTTTCTAAAATAATAAAAATTCACAGAAATTCAATTACTAAAAATAGAATTTGCATAAATTTCTTCAGAAGAAACCAGTTGTTTGAAACTTGTTTTAAAATTTTTCAGAGTAATTAAATTATTTTCATAAATAATAAAACTCATTACAGAATTTCAATTATTTTTAATATAATTTTTATCAAATTGCTCGAAAAATGTAATTATTTTTAAAATTTTTATTAAAATTCGTTGAAAGAATTGAATTTTTTAAAAATTTGTTGATACAATTATGTATAAGATTTCAATTTTAAGGAGTTTTCAATTATTCAATAAATTATTTGTTTTAATTTAAATATAACTGAATTCTCGTAGAATTTTCAAATAAAAATTGTTTTGAAAATTAATTTCAGTTAAAGTTTTAGATAATAATTGAATTTTGGAGAAGTTAATAATAGTTTCAATTTTTAGAAATAATTAAATTTTGTAAAATTTTTAAATAAATTTTAAACTTTTTAATTAAAAATTCTATGGAAATAATTTTTTTCAAAAAACTTAGCCGAGATTTTTTAAAATTATTTTAAGTTTGTATTTTTAAATGTATATTTAATTGAAGAATTACCGAATAATAATTAAAATTTCGTAAAACTGAATTTTGTAGAAATGAATTTGAAAATTCTCAACAGAACTTTATCAAAACTTAATAAAAATGATTGATTTAAAGAATAATTTTATTTAAAAATTTAAAAATCCGAATTTCTTAAAATTCAACATTATTTCCTCTCTTTTATAGAATTTAGCTTCATTATTTTTGTGCTTTTGGATAATACTTTACTTATTCAATAGTCTCGAATCTTTGGTAAAAAATCTAAAATTATCGATAATTATCAAAAATTCAAAAATCCGAATTTCTTAAAATTCATCATTTTTTCTTTTCTTTTATGGCGTTTAGCTTCATTATTTTTGTGCTTTTGGATAATACTTTTCTTATTCAATAGTCTCGAATCTTTGGTAAAAAATCCAAAATTATCGAAAATTATCTAAAATTCAAAAATCCGAATTTCTTAAAATTCAACATTATTTCCTCTCTTTTATAGAATTTAGCTACATTATTTTTGTGCTTTTGGATAATACTTTACTTATTCAATAATCTTGAATCTTTGGTAAAAAATCTAAAATTATCTAAAATTCTCAAAAATTCAAAAATCCGAATTTCTTAAAAATCAACATTATTTCCTCTCTTTTATAGAATTTAGCTTCATTATTTTTGTGCTTTTGGATAATACTTTACTTATTCAATAATCTTGAATCTTTGGTAAAAAATCTAAAATTATCGAAAATTATCAAAAATTCAAAAATCCGAATTTCTTAAAATTCAACATTTTTTTCTCTTGTTTATAGGATTTAGCTTTATTATTTTTGTGCTTTTGGATAGTACTTTACTTATTCAATAATCTTGAATCTTTGGTAAAAAATCTAAAATTATCGAAAATTATCAAAAATTCAAAAATCCGAATTTCTTAAAATTCATCATTTTTTTCACTCGTTTATCGGATTTAGCTTTATTATTTTTGTGCTTTTGGAAAATACATTACTTATTCAATAGTCTTGAATCTTTCGTAAAAAATCTAAAATTATCGATAATTCTCAAAAATTCAAAAATCCGAATTTCTTAAAATTCAACATTATTTCCTCTCTTTTATAGAATTTAGCTTCATTATTTTTGTGCTTTTGGATAATACTTTACTTATTCAATAGTCTCGAATCTTTGGTAAAAAATCTAAAATTATCGAAAATTATCAAAAATTCAAAAATCCGAATTTCTTAAAATTCAACATTTTTTTCTCTTGTTTATAGGATTTAGCTTTATTATTTTTGTGCTTTTGGATAGTACTTTACTTATTCAATAATCTTGAATCTTTGGTAAAAAATCTAAAATTATCGAAAATTATCAAAAATTCAAAAATCCGAATTTCTTAAAATTCAACATTTTTTTCTCTTGTTTATAGGATTTAGCTTTATTATTTTTGTGCTTTTGGATAGTACTTTACTTATTCAATAATCTTGAATCTTTGGTAAAAAATCTAAAATTATCGAAAATTATCAAAAATTCAAAAATCCGAATTTCTTAAAATTCATCATTTTTTTCACTCGTTTATCGGATTTAGCTTTATTATTTTTGTGCTTTTGGAAAATACATTACTTATTCAATAGTCTTGAATCTTTCGTAAAAAATCTAAAATTATCGATAATTCTCAAAAATTCAAAAATCCGAATTTCTTAAAATTCAACATTATTTCCTCTCTTTTATAGAATTTAGCTTCATTATTTTTGTGCTTTTGGATAATACTTTACTTATTCAATAGTCTCGAATCTTTGGTAAAAAATCTAAAATTATCGATAATTCTCAAAAATTCAAAAATCCGAATTTCTTAAAATTCAACATTATTTCCTCTCTTTTATAGAATTTAGCTTCATTATTTTTGTGCTTTTGGATAATACTATACTTATTCAATAGTCTCGAATCTTTGGTAAAAAATCCAAAATTATCGAAAATTATCAGAAATTCAAAAATCCGAATTTCTTAAAATTCAACATTATTTCCTCTCTTTTATAGAATTTAGCTTCATTATTTTTGTGCTTTTGGATAATACTATACTTATTCAATAGTCTCGAATCTTTGGTAAAAAATCCAAAATTATCGAAAATTATCAAAAATTCAAAAATCCGAATTTTTTAAAATTCAACATTTTTTTCTCTCATTTATAGGATTTAGCTTCATTATTTTTGTGCTTTTGGATAATACTTTACTTATTCAATAGTCTCGACTCTTTCGTAAAAAATCTAAAATTATTTAAAATTCTCAAAAATTCAAAAATCCGAATTTCTTAAAATTCATCATTTTTTTCTCTCGTTTATAGAATTTAGCTTCATTATTTTTGTGCTTTTGGATAATACTTTACTTATTCAATAGTCTCGAATCTTTGGTAAAAAATCTAAAATTATCGAAAATTATCAAAAATTAAAAAATCCGAATTTCTTAAATTTCAACATTTTTTTTTTCTTTTATGGCGTTTAGCTTCACTATTTTTGGGCTCTTTAAAAATACTTTACTTATATTTTAGTAGTGTTAGATTATTATTTAAATAGTGTTACATTAACACTGTTTTTATATTATAATAATATAATTTATAAAATAATGATTTTATCACTTGGTTATCTTTAATTATTATAAAACATGAAGAAATGGAGCAGTCCGAGTCGAAGACTCGGAGTGATCCATTTCTTCATGTTTTACAATATTTTTTTTATCAGTTATTGAATTTCAAAATAATAATAATAATAATAATAATTAAATATTTAATTTTAAAAGAAGTTATTGGTACTTTTGAATAATTCTACAATTAAGGAAATTCGTAAATAAATGTAATAGACCATTTTTTCTGAATATCTAATAATTTTTAGAGTAAATATGAATATTCTTTATGGTCAGGGAAAAGGTAAAAATTTTGTTTGTAAATCAGGGAAAAACAAAATTTAATTTTCGTGACATCCCTGTTAATTTATTATATTTTATTTATATTTATTTTGTTCATATATTTTTTTTCACTTTTTTTGGAATTTGAAATTTTCCCAATTATTTATAATTGATTAATATTTCAAATAAACTGAATTGATAAATTTGTCGCCTAGAATAAATTTCGTTGCAATTGTTTTATTTATTTTTATTTTCTTCTCGGCATTTTTAATGTCCTCGTGAAGTATTTTCATCTTCGTCGTTCTCATTTTTCTCCCGCGCACTTCTTCTTATTCTTCTTTTTTTTTACTTCCTCATGACAAGAAAAGAGTATCATTGAGGAGTATTATGGTGAAACAAAAGATCCTTAAAGAGAGCATAATTTTCTGCAGGCGCCAGAACAAAAAAGTTGGTACGAGTTAAAAAGACATAAAAGCGACGCCATAAAAGCACACCTCCGTTATTTTCGAGCCCCCTCTCCATAATACGTTCGCAAAGTTTTATTAGGAATCGGCTTCTTACTTCTAAAGTAGAACGAGAGAGTGTTGCTATGCATTATAATCCGCGGTTGTGTGCCTTCGTAAAAATAAACCCACTTCGTGAAGACTATATCTCTGCGGGAGTTTGTTTTTCTTTTTTTCTTCTCTTTCCTCCTCTTTCCTCCTATTTTTTCTTCTTTTTTTTTCTCTTATAGTTTCACGAAAAGTTATGCCTCTCTTTTGAAAGTATATACTTTTCATCGAAAATCAAAGAGGTTGCTGATTCGTTCGAGGTTTTCTCAAGAAATATATATATAAGGAGATGGAGGGGAGGGGGAGAAGTGAAATAGAGAACAAGCATCTGCAAAGGGTGGATACTTGCAATTCAGAGAGGTACACGCTTCCATCTTGTATTCTCGAGGTTCACGGTTTAATCAGAAGCGAATTCGATCGCGTCTGAAAAGCCTGATATAACTTGATGGTCGTTATATATCCAGCTAAGCAACTTTCTTCTTCACAAAAGTCTGTAAATTGAGGCATAGCGTATACTTTTCAATATATGATATGCTCTCTCCCCCCTATTTCTTTAAAAATGCATATATAGAGACGAGAAAAGAAATTTTGCAACAAAAAAAAAAGTTAAGAGTTATTAGTGGAGACTTTTTTATTCTGAATTATTACTAATAAATGTGTAATATTTTCTTGTACAATTTCACGATAGAATGGCTTAAAAATATATATATGTAATACATATATATATATAGGCACATCCCAGTTTCTGTATGAAATACTTGAAACTTGTTGGTTAGTTTTGCATCTACATCAGTTTTGCAAAAGCACTTACTCCCGATCTCTCGTCCAAGTTTCGACGTCTGAACTCAATGTTTCACAAACGATGGAACACTTGAAGTGCTTAAGACAACTTTCTCAAGGGGATTCAAAACTCCTAATGAGAGATTTATTGACAATGCTTACGAATTTCTCGGGAAAAATGAAACTTTGAGGGTATAAATCCAAAAAGCTTATTTAAACTAATTTTTCCTTTTTTAATAATTTTACATATTTCTTATTTTTTTTTAATGCTTTAACTAACCGGGAAATCCGGGAAATAGCCAAGAATTTAATTTGACTGGGAAAAACCGGGAATAAGCCAGAAATTTTATGCCAAGCCGGTAATTTTTTCACCAAATTAAAAAAAGGTTTATTATTTTAATTTGTTTTTTAAAAAATTGCTTTTTATTTCAATTTCTATAGATATTTATACTGTTCTCTAAATTTGAATTAGTTAGAAATAATTAATTTGATAGTAAAAAATCAATATAGTATGTAATTATAATTATATTAAAAAAAAATTATCGAATTAATAGAAATTTTGTAAAATTTAACTGAAAATAATAAAATTTATTAAAGAATTTCATTAAAAACTTTTTAACAAATCGAATTTTCAAAGTATTTTAATTTAATAATTAATAAATAATTGGATTTTATAAAGAGTCACATTTTAATGTATTAATGTTTCTTTGTGCGAAGATTCATAATTAAAATTATTATTAGTTAATTTAAAAAAAGGTACACACTTAATTTTTTTTTTAATAAAATTGAATTTTCGCATTTTTTTTGAAAATTCTGAAAAATAAGATTTTTGAAATTTTTCAATTCTGTTGTTTCAAGATAATTGAATTTTTATAAACAAATAATTGAAAATTTTTGAAATATTTGAAATTTCTTTACATTTTATTAAAAATAATTAACTTCTTTTAAAAAATTTCATTTAAATTTTTCGATAATAATGATGGGAAGTTAGTCACCGTATTTATAATTTTATTTTTATAAATTTCTTCGCAATATATTCAATTATTTTTATAAATAGTAAAACTCATTGCAGAATTTCAATTATTTTTAATACAATTTTAATCAAATTCCTCGAAAATTGTAATTATTTTTAAAAATTTTATTAAAATTTGGCGAAAGAATTCAATTATTTCTAGAAATTGTAAAAAAATTCTTCTCAAGAATTCAATTATTTCCATAAGTAGCAAAATTCTTCAGATTTACTAAATTCTTTTGAATATTATTTTTAAAAAATATTCTTCACAAGAAATTCAAATATTTTTTAAAATTTCCATAAAATTTAAAAAAAAAATTCAATTATTTTCAAAAGTAATAAAATTCTTCGCAGAAATTCAATTATGTTTAAAATTTTTTTTAATTTTCTCCTCAAAATTTCAATTATTTTTATAAATAATTAAATTGTTCTCCACAATTCAATTACATATTTCCAAAAATTTTAATTTAAATTATTAAAAAAACATTATTTTCAAAAAGTTTAAAGAAATGTGTCAAAAGAATTTAATTATTCATAAATAATTATTCATCTTAAAAATTTTATTAAAATTCGTCGAAAGAATTCAATTATTTCCATTAATAGCAAAATTCTGCATATTTACTAAATTCTTTTGAATATTATTTTTAAAAAATATTCTTCACAAGAATTTTATTATTTTTATAAATTTCCATAGAATTCTAAAAAAACAATTCAAGTATTTTCAAAAGTAATAAAATTCTTCGTGGAAATTCAATTATGTTTAAAAATTTTAATAAAATTCTACGCAAACATTTAATTATTTTCATAAATAATAACATTCTTTGGAATGTTTCAATTACTTTTATAAATAGTAAATTTCTTTTCAGAAATCCAATTAGTATCAATATATTTTAATAAAATTGAATTAATAAAATTTTCAATTATAATTTAATACAGACAAGATAATTTTAAAAAATTGAAGAAATTCTTTGTTTAATTCAATTATTTTACAAATTTTCAATTAAAATTATTAAAAAAAACATTATTTTCAAAAAATTTATAAAAACTTGTGAAAAGAATTTAATTATTCATAAAAACTCTAATAAACATTTGAAAGCTATTTATAGATTTATTTATGTTCGAAATAAAAAAATCAAATAAATTTAAATTTTATGAGAAAAAAACCGAGAAAAATTAGGACAAAGCCGAGAAAAAACTTGGTATTTATTGTTGAACGAAAATAGTAGACACCCTGTTTTATTTAGTTTATTTTTAATTTCAATTTTCAAGTGATTTTATTGATTGAATTTATTGATTTCGATTTTAAAAATTTGATTCAATTTACTTTTATGGATTGAAGAAAAAAATTGTCTCAAATAAAAATTTAGTTTTAAAAGATTTTTTTCTGTCAATTTTTCACGACGTATTTTGAAATTCTAAATTAAACTTTTGAATAGTTAATAAAAAGAAAAGAGAACTTCAGAGATTTCTCATTTTAGTGTTACTTTTTCGTTTTTAAGAGACATATGCCAACTGAATGGGCGAATGGAATATGAAAATACCGGACAAGTTATAAAAATATGCATTACTCTTTTAAAACGAGTGGATTTATCGCTTTATGGACACTCGCCTCAAACCGTTTTCATGTCAGGAAAATTCAGAGATTGTAAGTTTTTTTAATGATAGGAAAAAGGAGCAAATGTGACATTTAGAAGAAGCTTATTTTTTCATAAAAAAATCTTTTTTTTTACTTTCTTTGGAATTTTTGTATAAATATTTCACTTTGAGTACTTTGAGTATTTTTTATATGTTTGAAAGATCTATTTTTTTTTTAGTTTTATAGAGATGTTCTTATCTTGAAATTCATTTTCCACTTGACAAAGAGGAAAAAAAGAATTTTTAAAATAAGTAATTCATTTTTTTTTCGTATTACAATTTCCCCGCACAAAGATTGTAAATCTAGTTAAAAGATTTTTCGTAAATTAAAGTTTCTGTGTAATATGGAGAGAGTCGCCTTCGCTTAATACTTTTGAAGGAGCTAATTGGGGCATATAAACTTGTCTTAGACCTGAGAAATGCGGACCTTGAGCCATCTCTTAATTCCGAGGACATTTTATATATATATATAGTAATGTAGCGGTGGTAGATTACAACACAAGACACTCTCGTTAGAGAATATCACGGATGCTGGCATTTTGAATAGAGAGTTTAACAATTACTCTTATCTACAGCAAAAATTTACCGACGAGTAAAAAATTAAACAAATCATTAAATTGAAAGTGGAATTTTTAGTTTTGAAATTTTATTCAAAAATATCAGAAATTAAGTTAAATTTTTGATACTTTGAAGAAATTGAAAATATTATTTTCGAATGGAGTTATATTATATTTTCTATTAATAATTCTTTGCATTCGTTGAATTTCGAACCGTGAAAGAGTTTTTATTTGAGACTAAAAGAATGATAAGAATGCGTGTTTATTTTTTCGATCTTGAAATAAAAAAGAAGTGACATTCTTTTCTAAAGAGGAATTTCCAGTCGATATAGCATATCATTGCCACAAGTTCGAAAACCATTCTTATGCAATTTAAAAGTTTTAATGATGTAGCGTAGTTCTGAGAATGGCCAATATTCACTTGGTTCCGTCACTTTTCTCTCTCAAAGACACTATCCACTATCGTTCTTATACTTATCCCCATTTCTTCTTTTTCTTCTTCTACTTCCTCTCCTTTTTCTTCTTCTACTTCCTCTTCTTCTTCTTCTTCTTCTTCTTCTTCATTTTATTGTGCAAACGAATCGACGCTTTCTTGAGAAACTTGTTTGCCAATTACATAGGATAAGTAGAGTAACGTCTGCAAACACACCGTTGGTATTATCTCGAGTAAACAGGGTTTTCCTATACACTGACAAGTTGGACGAATAAATATAAGCAACTGTCATATAGAGGGTTCAATATCCTCCAAGGATTATAGTGATGAGTTTTATTATGAGGGTTTGTAATTAAATTTTTTTTTGTCATTAACTTATTAAAAAGGGATTAGAGGAGAAGAGATTTTTTTTTCTCGATATTATTTATTCATGATGAATTGTTACAAAGCAGTTATATAATTCCAATTCTTTTACAATTATAGATTTCATATTGCCATACGATTATTGAAATTTTGTTTGTTGTTAATCAAGTTCAATAGATATTCGATGACTTGAAAATTATTTAAATTATGTCGAAGTTGTCTACTACTTTTCCTAAGAGATCCCACAACATCTTCACTGCTCCATGAGCTGAGGAGAGAAATATTTCAATTGTAAGTCAAGTATTGCCAAAAATATTTTTCAATTTAATATTTAAAAAATTTCCATTCATTAATAAAAAAATAAATATTTTATTGGAAAAAATTATTTATCAACATGGAAAATTCAGAAAAGTTAGTAAATTTTTAATTAAATTTTAAGAAGAAAAAAAGGTGAATTGAGATAACGTACCAGCTGGTGATCTCATGGCTTGTTGGGGTTGAGCTGAAACATAAAATTTTTATTGTAGAGTAAATAATTTTAAAAATTATTAAATTTTGCAATTGACATTGAATTTTTTCATATTCTCTCCTTATTTCGAAGTTTATATTTTATTTTTTGATAGAAAGAACTTATGAGTTGATTGTAATTTTTATAGAATTAATACAAAATTATTTTATTTTTCTTCAATTATTTAATTGTCTAATAATAAAAAAAATAATTAACATTGCAATTGTGAAAATATCAATAATTGTCATTATTTTTAAGTTTTTGCACTTTTTGAAATAACCATTTCACTTTTTTGAAGTTTGACAATATTTTTCTCGTTTCCAGTGTCAATAAAAATAAGAACATTTCTGTTGTTTTGTACGAAAAATATTAAAATATTATTTAAAACAAGACTGAAATTAAAATAATTTATTAAAAAAGTTTTATATAAAAAAGAATAACTTGTTCCATGTTTACCTCTGATGTTCTATAATTACTTCTTTCTATTGTGGACTATTGATGCCATCCTAACCACGCTGCCTACGAAGCAAACGAATTATAGGTTATGTTTGTATTTGTTCTTTAATTAAAGGTTCCTTTTTAATTATGTGAATTTGAAATAATTTTTTATTGAATATTTTGAATGTAATGAAGACTTGAAAATCAATATAATTTATAATAATAGTCAATTCTTTTTCTCTGTACTCGAAAAATTATAAACATAACCTAAAATTTTTCGCTTCTTGGGCATCATTCTTGGAAGCGCGTCATATTTATATAAATAAATAAAAGTTAAAAATATATAAAATATAAATATAAAAATAAATTTATTATTGTGGAGTAACATACCCGTGACTGATACACAGCTTAAAGCAGCCAACACCATTAAGAAAGTGAAAATGAAGTACTTCATTGTTAAATTTCTTTTTCAAATTACAAAATAACTTGACTGACTGTTGCTAATGTTTGTCGCATCTTTTATATGCGAGAAATTTACATGAAATGTGCTGGAGTTTGCAATTTGACGATAATTAACGATAAATTAAGATAATATTAAAAGGAAAGTTTTGTTTGCCTTTTATCATTAGGAAGGCATTTTTCCTTTATACTTATATTTTTTTGACTTCTTTATTCGACAATAATAAATAGATACATTTTAATTTAAAATTATAAGACACTTTATTTCATTATTTTAATTTTAGTTTTAACTTTAATTTTCATAAATACTAAAATTCAAATATACGAAATATTTTTTTTGTGTATAGGAAATATTTTAGAAAGAAAATATTCGTTTGCTGTGAAATATTAATTTCAATCTTTATTATTGTTTTTAAGCTGATTTCAATATTTATTGTTACAAATATATTAAAATAGGGTTAATAAATAAAATAGTAAAAGAAAATTATTTTTTCCATATAATGAGTAATAGTTGAAGAAATAAAATTCTCATAGAGATAAAAGCAAAGCAAGAAATTCCTTTTAAGTTTTAATCTAAATTTATCGGTAATTGGTGTCTAAATTGTAACTAGAGTATCTTTTTCGTTTGGTTTCTCGCATATAAAAGGTGGAACGGACATTCAGAGCATCAGTGTCAAGTTGTCTTGCAATTTGAAATCATTTACAATGCAATACTTTATTTTCACTTTCTTAATTGTGTTGGCAGCTTTGAGCTGTATGACCGTCACAGGTATGTTACATTTGCCATTAAAAATTTCTTAGTTTATACAATAATTTTATTTAAAAAATAATAAAAAGTTGGTTTATTATACTATGAAAACGAAAAAAAGAATTAACTTTTAAATCTAGTAATAATATAATTCATCATAATAATAATTGTTGAATTTGTTTAAATAAATTTTATTAAAAAGTGTATATAATACCGAGAATACATAAATTATTTTCAAATAATGATGCAACTTTTTTGTAATTATATAGATTATCAAAATTATAAAAAAAAGTTAATAAATAAGTTTTTTGTATCTTGACCAAAAAATATACTATCCAATTGTATTAAATTTTAATAACAATTAAAATTTTTTTTTTAATTCTAATAACAATTGTTTGAAATAAAAAAATTTATAATGTTTCAGCTGAATTCGACAGAATTAAATCTGAGGCTGGTATGTTATTTTCATTTGTTTGATTTTCACTTTTTGTGAATTATTAAAATATTTAATAAACATTTATTTTCCAGCTCACGGTACATTGAGAATGGTCTTCGACCTTTTAGGAAAAGTTATAGAGAACTTTGATATTTAATTGAAAAATTCAAGTCTTTGAAAAATAAGCATCTTTGTGAACTTGAATTTAAAAAATGTTTTCAATAATCGTATGGCAATATGAAATTTGTAATTGATAATAAACTGGAATTATTGTTTGCTTTGTAATGTTCATCAAGAATAAATAAAAAAAAGGAAAAAAAAACAAATTCTTGTCTTATGTTCTTAATAATGATATATTTTAAGTTTTCTAATTTTTTTTTTTTTTTTGGGAAATTTATCTTTATTTCTAATCTGAGATTTTTTTTTATCTTCCCCTTTATGTCTAGATTCAGTGGTAAAAGAAAGTTATAGGCAGACAGAACTGTGGTGAAATACTCCCAAGTTTCAGTGTCAGTAGTAAAAGACGTTTTAGTCAGACAAAAGTCCTGAATTTGTTGAAAATTTTAGTGCCAGTAGTAAAAAGACTTTTCAGTCAGACGAAATGTTTTGGAACTCTTGTAAATTTCGTTTGAGTAATAAAAGCAAGTTGCATGTAAGTACATGCAAATCTTGTATATTTTTGATTTGGTAGTAAAAGGCGTTTTAGTTGGTCAGAGCTTTACAGGATGGTTGTAAATTTGATATCAGTAGTACGAGTCAGTTATATTTGCACTTATTTTTTGGAATTCTATTATCTGGGTGGTAAAAATTAGTTTTATGTCAAAAGAAATATCTGAAATTATTATTTTTTGTACTAGTAGTAAAGGACTGGTTTAGTCAGACTTCACATTACTTTTGAAATTATAGTACATATTAATATCAGTAGTTAAAAATGGATTTAGTCAGACAGAACTGTTATGTTTTTTTCTGCTAAACATTTCTTTCTTTCTTCCACTTTAAACATTCATCGAATCATTAGAGTCAGTAGGGAAAGTAAATTATAAATTTATAATCTTGACGAAGTAGCATAATTTCTTAATATATTCTAAAAATTTTTATTTTTAAAATTAGTAGTAGAAGATAGTATATTGTCAGACAAAAAAATCTAAACTCGTAATTTTATTCTGCTCTTTGTAATTTATGTGTCAGTAGTAAATGCTACTATATAGTCAGACACAAAAATCTTAACTCTTAATTGTATTCACATTTTTGTTGAGTGTCAGTAGTAAAGCATAGTGTATAGTCAGACAAAGTTTCAAACTTTTGTAATTTTATCCAAATTTTTATTGTTTTAGGATCAGTAGTAAAATATATGATATAGTCAGACAGAAATTTTATTCAGATTTTTGTAGTTTAAAGAGCAGTAGTAAAACATATGCTTTAGTCAGACACAACAATCTTAACTCTTAATTTTATCCACGTTTTTGTTAAGTGTCAGTAGTAAAAGCGAAGACGCGAAGTTTTAAGCTTTCGTAACTTTATTAAAATTTTAATTGTTTGAATATTTAGTAGTAAAAATATAATATAATCAGACAGAAATTTTATCCGGTTTTTTTTAGTTTAAATGTCAGTAGTAAAACATATGCTATAGTCAGACAACAAAGTTTGAACTCCTAAATTTATCTAGATTTTTATTAGTAGAAAAAGATAGTGCATAGTCAGACAGAAAATTTTAAACGCTTCTAATTTTATCCAAATTTTTGTTTTTTACATCCCAGTAGTAAAAGACAGTATATTGTCAGACAGAGAGTTTTTTGTTGTTTGAGTCTTAGTAGTAAAATATAGGATATAGTCAGACATAAAGTTTTTATAATTCTTAAAAAGCATCAGTAGTAAAAATTAGTTTTCCTCATTCTTTTATGTTTAGTATCAGTAGTAAAAGTTATTTTTCGTTCTCTGAAACTTATTAATTCAAATCGTTGAAGCAACAGTAGCAAAAATAAATTTTAGTCACAGTGAATTATTAAAAATCAAAAATTGTTTTATCATTTTCTATATTTTCTATCATAAATTGGTTGCAATTAGTAATTTTCCTAAAAAATCTATTTTTTGTCAGCAAGAAATATTGAATTCAGACATTAATGCAATTCATAAAATTCATTTCCTCTGAAAAATTTTTTTTGTTTCTTGAATCAGAGTAGGAAAAAGTAATTCTTTTCTCATATATTAAACATTTTTTTTATTCTCTAATATTTTTTATTATTTCATGAATATTTTTTTATATTTCTTTATGTTATAATTGTGTTTATTTTACATATATGGGAAAATGGAGAAAATTGAAAAATGGAAAAATGTGAGAAACCAGAGAAAGTATATTTTTTCGAAAGTATTTATTTATGACGAATATTACAAAGCGAATAGTAATTCCAAATTTTTTACAATTACATTCATATTGCCATACGATTATTGAAATATTTTTTATTTATCGAGTTCAATAAATTTTTCAACGTCTTGAAATCTTCTTATATTATGTCGAAGTTGTCTACTACGTTACCTAAAAGATCCCATAACATTTTCACTACACCATGAGCTGAAAAAGAAAATTAAATAATTAAATTAATTAAAATTAATTAAAAAATCAATAATTGGGAAAAATTTGTAATATCTTTTTTTTTGGTGAAACAAAGAATATAATAATTAAAAATAACATACCAGCTGGAGATCTCATTGCTTGTTGGGGTTGAGCTAAAACATACAATTTTTATTTTAGAGAAAATAATTTTAAAAAATAACAAATTTTAATGTAATTAAATTTAATTCTCTAAATGCGTAAAATTAAATATTGAATACGTTTTAATTAAATTTTGAATTATATTGTACATTTTTAATAAATTAAGATTAATTTTTTATTTAATTTTAAGATAATTAATAACTACACACTAAAAAAAAGTTTTACTTTTAGCCTGTTTTCGAGGCTGAATTTAAGGTGTAAACGGAGTCAGACTTTTTTTTCCTGTGTAATTCAGTATAAATAATAAATAATGCACTTAAAACATTTAACTGAATTAATAAATAATGTGACATACCTGAGACGGTGAAACAGCAAACAACTGCGAGCACCATTAAGAAAGTGAAAATGAAGGAATGCATTGTTAATAATTTTAAATTGCAAAACAACTTAACTTCATTGAGTGCCTTCACGTTTTGTGGCGTCTTTTATATGCAAGAAAATTAAAACTATATAATTACATTTTCAATTTGACGATAATTAAACAGAAATTTAGATAATGCATTAAAAGGAAAGTCTTGTTTGTCGTTTATCACTAGAAGATACTTTTCTTTTGTCATTAGTTTGTAATGAGGGTCTTTTTTTATCTATTGTTGAAAAAAGATGCTTTTGTAGTTATTTTCAGTAATTTTAAGTTCGCAAAAAGAGTAAGAAAAATTTAGTTGATTTAAATAATCGATTACTTGTCAATTATCAAATAAATTTACTTGAATCAAATAATTTTTATTTGAATTAAATAAATTGTTTTTGAACCAATAATTTCAGAAGCAAATACAGTTTAAATGATTTAAATAAAAATTATTTGATTCAGGAAAATATTTTTTTGATAATGGACAAGTAATCGGTTATTTGATTCAAATAAATTTTTTTTATTGTATTCCAAAGTTAGTTTAGTGTATAAAAAAAATTTCTCTTATACTTTTAGTTTATTTTCTCATACATCAATAATGAATATTTTTTATTCTTTGCTTTAAAAGAGTACCAATATTTTTAATTAAAAAAAAGTTTTTGTTACAATTTTTCTTTTGTATTTTTCAGTTTTTGTTTATAATTAAAAGTTTGCTAAAAACAATCAAATATTTTAGTTGTCAAATCTATCAGAGTTGTTAATTTTTTATTGTTTTTTGAGATTTACGAATATTCATTTGTAAAATACTTGTTTTTTTATTAATTAATAACTTTATGAATACAAAAATATGTTTTGATAAATTTTTCCTGCATTCGCAAAAAAATGTGTCTTTTCTTCTCAATTTTATCGTTTTATGTTTAAAATTATAAAAATAAAACGACTTTTTCTACTCTTAAAAATAGGTCAATTTTCCCCATTCAACAAAATTTTATTCAAATAAAATATAATTTATTTGAGTTAAATAAAAGTATATTTGTCTCAAAGTCTTCTGAATTATTTATTTGTTTCAAATATAAGTGTCAGTAAATATAAATAGAACGTTTGTTTAAACGTAATAAAATTTATTTGATTTAAATAAAAAGTTTGGAAAATTTTTCATTTAAACTATCAAGATTTGCGATATTTTAATGAATTAGTAGTAGAAAGCCAGTTTAGTCAGACAAAACCATATTAAAAAATATTTTTAAAAATTTTAGAAAATATACCTTTATGGAAATTTGTCGGTAGAGGGTTGCAATAAATTAGACATAAATTAGTATCCAATCTTTATTTTTCTTTATTTATAAATGAAACAAAAAATTTTTAATAATAATAAATTAATATTAATGGAAATATTAATAATAAATTTTTAAATTAATATATATTTTTTCTTATTTTTGGTTGACTTTATTTTGATTTAACTATATTTTGACTTCCTTTCATAAGCAAAAATTTAAAAAAATAAACTTTTTTTTCTCGAAAAAAAGTTGTAAGTAAATATTTTAATTAAAATATGAGAATACTCTTTACAATTTGTTGTCTTTTTTTTCTACAGCATTCTTGTATAGAGATTTGAGGGAAATTATAAATAGTTTATTATAATTAGGTCAGGACTCATTTTCCTTACTTCACAGTTCATTTTGACTTCCTTTCATAAACAATCTCTCCCATTGCGCTTATTATTTCATATTTCTATTGTTTTAGAAACAAAAATACCTCATTATGTAAATTTATTGTCTTAAAATAAAAATAGCTTATTATGTAAATTTATTGTTTACGATGAGAAAAATATAAAAATATTTCTTTTTAAATGGATAATATTTTTTAGACTAAATTGAATTTAAAATAATGCAAATTTATTTTTAAAAAAAGCAAATTAAATGTTAATTTTTAAAAGATGTTTTTTTTAAATTTATTAATAAGTTGGAAGGAAATAGGTATATAAATAATTTGTGATTTATTTATTATTGGTGAAAAAAAGAAAAGCGAGAAGTTTTTTTTTCAGAAATATGTATTTTTGATGAAAATTTTAGTCCAAGTATTTTACAATAGTAAATTTCATATTGCCATACGATTGTTAATTGATAAAAATTTTATTTGTTGAAGTTTGAGAAGTTTTTCGAAAACTTGAATTATTTATTATCACTGATCGAAATGGTCTATAACTTTTCCTAAAAGACCCCATACCATCTTCAATGTACCGTGAGCTGAAAGAAAATATAAGTTTATTAGAAACTATAATATAATAAAAAAGACAAAGACAAAAACTTTTAATTATTAAAAATGAAGTACCTACCAATTTCAGATTTCATTTGTAAATGTGGATCATCATTGGGCATTGATACTGAAAATTAAAGTTGTTATTAAAAATTGTTTCTTAAAAGCTTAGGTTAAAAAATTAGTCAATAATATCAACAAAATTAACTTGAAATTATATTTATTGTTTATAATTTAATTAATTCGTTTCGTTTAATTAATTCGTATTTAAAAAATAAGTTTAATTTAATTATGTCATTATTTGATTATTTTATTAATTTATTTTTATTTAATTAAATTATTATTAATTTAAAATTCATTTTGTACATATTTGAACTAATTTTATTAACAACTTTTAATATAATTAATATTTCAATTACTAAAATGAAATATCTTTGACTGTAATTAAAAAATTAATTAAGTAAAAAAATTTGATTTTTTTTCGTAATTAACTGAACCTACCTGCATCAGTAAAGCAGTACATAGATACAAAGACAATTAAAAATGTGAAAATTGCGTACTTCATTGTTAATAATTTCAAATTTTTTAGCAATTTGACTTCACGTTTCACATTCGACTGCGTCTTTTATATGCAAGAAAATAATGAAATAATTTTTTGTTTACAATTTCTAACGATAATTTACTGTAAATTAAGATAGTATTTTAAAAGGAAAGTCTTGTTTATTTTCTTTTATCTTTTAGAAAGGTTTTTTTCGTCATTGATTGTAATTAGCATGAAAGTGGATTTTTTTTCTAAAAGAAAAACTTATTAATTACTTTACTTTAAAGTTTATTTGTTACGTCATACACAATTCATCCGCTTTATACTAAAGTTTACGGATTTTAATGAGAAATTTCAGAGACTCTTCATTTGTGAAACATTGGAAAGATGATATTGTAAGAAAATATTTTTAATTTTGTTTTCTTTTTATATTTTGTTAAAAAATGATAAATAATTAGAATTACTCTAAAGTTGGATATTTAATCTTTTATTTAAAACTTTCGTTTTTCGTGGTCAATAAAAGAGAATATTTTTAAGACATTTTTTTAGCATTGGGTTCGAATTCCAGTTTTGAGAGTTAAAAAAAAGTCGAGAAGTAACATACTTTTTTTTAAAGAAATAAACGTTTTTTTTTGAGAAAAAAATTTTTTTTTTATGTAATTTGAAAAAAATTTAATAATGAAGTTATAATTATTGTCATCAAAAATTAAAAAAATGCAATCATCTTTTAGCGTTAATTATCAATATAATAAATGTAGGTTGCAATTAAAGGAAAAGGAACATTTAATATTCAAATGGAATTGCGTTTGTGTAGAGAATTTTCAATTTTTCCAAAAGCTGGAGTCGTCAGGAAAGATTAATATTTGAATAGTTCTCATCACAGATAATCGGGCTTTACCGTTTATGGCTGTGAAATTCGCACAGCTTCAGGATGAAGAAATTAGCGTAATTAATATTCGTGTCACGTACTATATTGAAGCAAGAAGACTGGAGGAAGCAGAAATTCTCTCCTTTAACTGCTTCAAGCTCACTTGCCTGATAAGGACATTATTTTAGAAAGGAAAATTTCTGTGGATAATTTTTTTTTTATTCTTGTCATTTTTTACTTCGTTTTATACTTTGCACATATTTAATTTGACAAATGGATTTTTCGTTTAATAAAATACATTACAATATATTATATTTTTCAATGAATGTAGTTTACTCGGCATGTATTTTATTTGAGAAATGAATTTTTTATTCAATATAAATATAATACATTGCAATGTATATTTTACTTTGCCGCAAAATTTTGCAATCTTGAATGGAAATGTTTGTGTGTTAATTTGTTGGCAGTTTTGCCTTTAATTATATAACACGTTGCTATTCCGTGTGCATGGAACAGTACAAAGACATTCAAAGTGGAGTGCACTTGTTCATTTGTTGAGTCTACTTAAGTAATCTCACAATCCTGCCAGCTACATACGGATTAATTCGGCGTAAATTCTTGAAATGCAAGTTTAGCAAACTAGACGTTGAAACTTAAATTACAGATCCTTACTTACTTAGTCGATTATGGATTATTTTAGGCAAATTATTCTTAATGGAATTTTGATGATACTTTTTAAAATGTACATTATTTGAACAAAAATTAAAGTAATAAATGTAAATAATTCTTAAAAATAAATAACAAAAATAAATGCTGAATAAAAATGAATCAATAGATAATTACTGAAAATTAATAGTCGAGAATAAATAATTATCAAAAGGAATTATCGAAAATAAATAACTATTAAAAATAAAAAGTTCTTGAAAATAAATCCCTGAAAAAAAACTTTTTATCGATTAGAACAGATATATTCAAAATGATGGAAATGTTTATGCAATAAAGATTCGTATTTATTTTTACATTAGACAAATTGAAAAGTGAAGCGACGTGAATTTCTCATTTAATTTATTATACCAATGTGGGGTCTGAAGATAATACACTTAGTGTGCGCAACTTCTTTTTATATTCTTTTTAAGACTATAATTTTCCTCTCGTCTATTAAGGTAATTGATGCGCTTAACGAATTTGCCAAAGTGAAAAAAAATTCATTAAGAGTTTTCCATTTAAAATGACTTATCGAAAATGTGTCGAAGAAGAAAAAAAAATTTTTAAAAATAAAAGAGACGACAATTGAAGAGAGAGAAAAAAAAGTTTCTTTGTATTCAAGTTTATAAAAAGTAACTTTAAATTTAATCCGCATGCATATATAAAGTGTTATATTTACTCTTTTTCAAAACTTTTTATATTTCTGTTAAAAAATTTTCTTTCCCCGCAATTGTAATAGGAATAATGTTGAGCAATATTTTTCCCCTGCGAACTGTTTTAAAAATTCTATTTTTCGTCTTATTGTTTTAGTTTTGTGTTATAGTTTATATTCTGGGAAAAATATTCTCAAAAAATTGCAACAATTTATATGAAAAGAAGTAATAATAATAATAATAATACCTTTATTTAGTTATAAAATTAAAAATAAAAATTATCAATTAAATAGTAACAATTAAGAATGTAAAGAAAGAAAAATATAATAAAGGAAGAGAGGATTATTTCGTTAAATTTTTATTTCAGGAGAAAAAATTTTGAATTAAAAGACAGTATATTGGGGACTCGGTAATTCAATAATAACTAAATAAACGAATGCGTAAATGCTTTTAACTAAATTGTATATTTATTTTACTATGCAATAATAGTGAAATTTAATATACGAAAGCGAATTACGTTAAACATTAGCATTCTATT
The DNA here is from genome assembly GCA_032872505.1 of Leptopilina syphax. Classification (NCBI taxonomy): domain Eukaryota; kingdom Metazoa; phylum Arthropoda; class Insecta; order Hymenoptera; family Figitidae; genus Leptopilina; species Leptopilina syphax. Next base: position 42,766,813 of record CM065469.1, read on the forward strand.
CCAATTCAGTGAAATATGGAGATGGATTTGTTTCTGTTTTGCGTTTATTATTATCATTATTAACCGGGATTTGACCTATTTTACGATTCGTAATGAGAGAATGAACTTAACAATGTTCATTAAAATACGTTTCAATTTGTTGAAAAAGGAGATCAACTTAATTTTTCAACGAGAGAGAACAGTTAAACTAAATTCATATATTTCAGAGAGTGTATTTTCCAATATGATAATAAATGCATTGAAATAAATACAATATGCAGGATATATATATATATATAAATTATATATAATTAATAATTATTGTCTCTGCTTTATCTCTTAAAATATTTATTTCTTGTTTTTTTTTATTATATTTGCATTGTCTTTACTAGAAATATTTCAGAATTGAAGGGATTTTTTAAAATTTTTTATCTTCGCAAAGAGAAATTAAAAATAGCTTTATAACAAAATTTCAATATTACACATAACTTGATTTTCCATTAGAAGAAAATAAGGCAAAATTAACCTGTTTGAAAAATATTTATTCTTGAAGAGGAATATAAATGAAATACTAATTCAAGTATTTTACAATTATACACTTCATATTGCCATACAATTTTTGATTGATGATATTTAAATTAATAATTCTGTAATGATCTCTTGAGAAAACTGGAATTAGACGGCTAAATTTAGTAATTTTTTTAAAAGCGACCAAACCTGCATGAATGTATTCATCACTGAAAGAAAAATATATTTATAAAAATATAAAATATTTAATTTAATAAAATTATAATAATTAATTTAATAATGTAGAAAAATATGGAGAAAAATATATTTAGTACACTTTTTAAAAAAATAGAAAAAAATAGAGTTTAGAGAAATTTTATATACCAATGTTCATTGATGTTGCATCAGAACCGTCAGCTGTAAAAATAAAATGTATTATTAAATTATAAAAGAATTGAAATTTTTAATATGGAGATTTTTAATAATTAAAATAATCTACCTGATACGGCAATAAAGCTAAAAGCCGCTAGCAAAATTAATATACTGAAAATTATAAACTGCATTTTAATTTCAAATTGATAATTCAACTTTGAATTCTTTCGTCACTTTAATGTTTATGATGCTTTCGAATTGTGTGAAACTGACAAAAATGTTCTTCAAGTCTGGAATTTAACAGTAGATAACGAAATATTTCGATAATATGAAAAGGAAATTCTTGTTTTTCTGTTTTATCTTTAAAGAATACTTGAAAGTGCACTTTTTCTATCGTCACTTATAGTAATTGTGAGGAAATTGTCGTTTATGGATTGTTTTTAATAGTTCCATTTAAAGGTAATTTGATACAAAAAAAACTCTTCCTGTTTGCGCAAAAAATGAAAACAGAATTTTCGATTGTAAATTTTTAAATTTTTATTAGGAATCTTGTCGAAAATTTTGAAAAGGAATTTCTTTAAATATCGTTTTGAAAAAATATATTTTAAATAATAACAATTTTATTGTAACCGAAAATATATTTTTTTTAATTTATAAAACGGCGTCTGACTAATTAACTTTCACTACTTGGGTCGATTTTGGAATTTGACTTTGATTTTTGATTCGATTTTGACTTTGACATTGACTTTGTCTTTGTTTTCGATTCGATTTTGAAATTGACTTTCACTTTGACCTTGACTTTGACATATAAAATCAAAGCAAAGTAAAAAAAAAAGAAAAAACGTCAAAGTCAATGTAAGATTCAAAATCGAAGCGAAAGTCAGATTTAGATTATAAAATTGTATCCCTGATTAGGTAATTTACAATGAAATTTTGATATATGTCTGTCATAAAATGACTTGTACTACTGAAACTTAAGCAACAAGAATTTTGAAAGAAGTACAAAAAATTCAACTGTTCTGTCTGATTGAAATTCACTCTTCTTATTTATGTCTAAATTACACGAATTTTAAATAGTTTCTGTCTGACTAAAAATATTCTTTACTACTAGCACACATAGTAATAGAAATTTCCTAACCTTAGAAAAATATTCTGTCTTATTAATATTTACTGTCACTACTGATTCGAAAATTATAGTAATTTTGCAGTTTCTGTCCGACTTAAAATTTTGGCTCTTGCTACTGAATTTAGATTATAATATAGAATTTTGATAAAATCCCACGAAATTCAGGTATTTTGTCTGATTTTTAAAATCAACAGTTACTACTTGTACATTAATTAATGTGATTGGAAAAGATTTTGTCTGACTAAAATTATCTTTTACTACTGAATTTAGGTAATAATATAATATTGGTAAAATTACACTGAATATAGATATTCTGTCTGATTAAAATTAACTAGTATGTAAATTACAGTAATTTTGCAGTCTCTGTCTGACTTGAACTGCTTTTTACTACTGGGATTTAAATTATAATAGGATTTTTTAAAATAATTTTTTAGGATTTATGCTTCCTGTTTGATGAAAATCATCTCTTACTAATTGTACGTGAATTAAATTGATTTTAAAAGATTCTGTCTGACTAAAATTGCCTCTTACTACTGAATTTAGATTATAATAGAATTTTGATAAAATTACAAGAAATGAAGTATTCAGTCTGATTAAAGTTTCTTGTTACTACTAGCACGTAAATAATATCAAATTTTAAAGTTTCTGTCTGACTAAAATTACTTTTTACTACTGAAATTAAAATAATAATACGATTTTTTCTTAAAGTTACTGGGATTTTTGCTTTCCGTCTGATTAAAATCAACTGTTACTACTGGTCCGTAAATTACAGTAATTTTCCAGTTTCTGTCTGAGTCAAAATAGGTTTTTACTACTGGAATTTAGGTTATAATAGAATTTTAATAAAATTACAGGGAATTCAAGTATTTTTTTCTGATTAAAATCAACATTTACTATTTGTACGTAAATTAATAAAATTGGAAAAGATTTTGTCTGACTGAAATTGCCTTTTACTACTGAAATTTAGATTAGAATTGAATTTTAATCTTGAGTAGTTCTGTCTAATTAAAATTTACCTCTACTACTTGTAGTCCACAACAATTTGACTAAAATTGTCCTTGTCTGACTAAATTCACCTTTTACTACTAGTCTCTATTCGGAACTTTCACCACTGAAATTCCCGGAATTCGCAAACACTGATCTAACCACACTAAGCATGACACATATCTGTAGCATACCTTTTGTTCATAAGTATAATGCATTCTTCACAAATTTAGCAATAATAACAAATCTGCATCGTCTTTTGTGATTAAATATTTTAAATATTTTATAAGATCGATATTTTCTATAAGTACAAGGGAACTCTTTTGTATCATCAACAAAACTTGGAGTTTTTTGTGAATGAATATTTTATCAACTGATTATAAGTAAACATTGGTTCTTTGATGGTTTATATTCAAGATATATTTGGATTACATATATTGAAATAGAACTCTGCTTTAAACTCAGGCTGATATGGTAGTCGAATATTTAGTTAGGTGAACTGCACTGCTTCCCTTGTATTTCGCAATGTACTTTAGCGGTGCGCTCAGATAGGTACACATACATGTTGCAATAACCAAACGATGTTATGGGCATGTTCTCATGTCAAACCACAACCTAACGACCTTTTGAGGGGTTAGAGAGAGAGGGATAGAGACAGAGGGGGGAGGGAGTTAATGGCGGCTCTGGTGAACTGTCCCGACGATGGTCTCGTCGGTCGATGCGGTGATAAATTGCTATTAACTCCATACACTAGAGTCCATACGCACGCGACATTTGCATTGGTGCATCGGTGTTTTACTAAATATATGTTAAATACATGTATGTTTTGCTATATATATATATGTTTATCTTCTGTAAAATATAGGTTAATGTACAGTGTATTATAGAGTTACCGTTTAAAAGACGATTTTAGTTTTTTATTATCGGATATAATTTTTTTATCCAGATGGGATCATGAAAGATGTTTTCTCAGTGACAAGTATAAATATTTGTTTGTTTCGAATAGGTTTTATTTAGTTCCGCCTGCATTTTGAGGTTATGTTAGTATCTTATGAACATTACTCCTGCACTGAAAAAAATTATTTGATTAAAATAACCGATTACTTGTCTATTATCGAATAAACATTTACCTGAATAAAATAAATTTTATTCAAGTCAAATAAATGTTATTCAAGTTAAATAAATTGTGTTTGAAACAATAATTTCAGTATTTGAATCAAATGCCATTTAGTAATAAAGAACTAAATAAAATTTGTAGTATAACAAACAGAAATGTTACTTGAGACAATTATTTAGCTCAAGTATTTATTTTGAATTAATTTATTCGCGACAAAAAATATGACGAAAAAATTGCTTCATTAATGAAACTTTACTTGATTTCGCATTTATTTGAATTTACATAAAAATAATTTGGTTCAATTAAATATAAATTTACCTTAAAAACTATACTATCCCATATAATGGATTATGGGATTAAAAATAAATTTCCATTTTTCAATAGTATATTTTATTCGAACCGCAGAATATTAAAGTAGAATTTTTAAAAACCAGTAAAATAAAAAATTGCGAATAAAATTTATATAAAATCAAAAAATAAATGGGGAAAATTTTTCAGAGAAAAGAGAGAAAAAAGAGAAAATTTTCTAAAGGCGCTTTAAAAACTAAAACGTGTAAAATAAATATAAAAAGAAAAGAAACATTCAATATTCAGAACTCATGCATGGAAATCAAATCAGATAAGCATTGCGTGCTTCGCAAAAAAAAGAAGAAAAAATTCCAAACTTTCGGTGCAGAAATAAAAATACAAAAAAAAAAGAAAAACAGGAAAAGCTTGCTTCTCGATTTTTCTTATTTCTTTCTTTCATCGTTTTTTATTGCAGAGAATTTAGAATGAAAAATCAATAAAACTTCTTTTGATAAGAAAATTTTTGATTTTTTTATAAAAATAAATGTAACAAACTCTCACAAAATTCAATTATGTTGAATCTTTTAAAAAAATTCTCGTCAAAATTCCAATTCTCTTCATAAATAACAAAAATTCTTCCCCAAAATTTAATTATTTTTAAAAATGTCAATAAAATTCTTGTCCTAATTTAAATTATTTTCAAACATTTTTCTCATTTCAATGATTTTTAATATCTACTGTTTTAATAAAATTTTCCAAAAAGAATTCAATTATTTAAAAATATCTAAAATTTTAATAAAATTGTGCGCAAACATTTAATTATTTTCGTAAATAATAAAAATTTCACAGGAATTTAATTTTTTACAAATTTTTTTTATAAATTTCTTTGCTTTTCTTCTAAAATTAGTTAAATTTGTCAATACATATTTTATTAATTATTAAAAATAATGAATTTATATAAGCATTTTAGTCAAAAACACTACATTCAATTATTTTTAAAAATTTTAGTAAAATTCGTGTCAAAATTTCAATTATTTTCAAAAAATTTTCCTCATTTCAATGATTTTCAATATCTACTATTTTAATAAAATTACCCAAAAGAATTCGATTATTTAAAAACAATTTCAATAAAATTGTACGCATTCAGTTATTTTCATAAATAATAAAAATTTTACTGAAATTCCATTATTTTCATAAATAATAAAATTCATAATTTTAAGAAAAATTCAATCGTTCAATAAATTATTTATTTTTGAATTGAAATAATTAAATTCTAGTAGAACTTTCTAGTAAAACTTGAGTTTAAAATTAATTTTTATTTAAAATTTTAAATAATAATTGAATATTAAAAGTATTAGAGCGTTGTAGAATTTCAATTATTTTTAATGAAATTTTAATCGAATTCCTTGAAAAATGTAACTATTCTAGAAAATCTTATTAAAATTCGTCAAAGGAATTCAATTATATTTAAAAATTTGTTAATAAAATTCTTTACTCTCTAAACTTGAATTAGTAAAAAATTTTACTAATTTGAATTAGTGACTGACTTTTTGCTTTTGAATTAGTAAACTTTACTAATAAATAGTAGTTTCTACTAATTTATTAGTAAATTTACTAATTCAAAAGCAAAAAGTCAGTCATTAATTCGAATTAGTAAACATTTTTAATAATTCAAATTTAGAGAGTATAAAAATTAAATTCTAAGAAACATTTAATTATTCCATAAATAATTTACTTTTGTATTTAAATAATTCAATTTTCGTAGAATTTTCAAATAAAAATTGATTTGAAAATGAATTTCAGTTTAAATTTTAGATAATAATAGAATATAAAAATAATGTTGAATAAGTTGCAGTAACAATATTCTTATAATATTAAATAATGATTTTAACACTCGATCTTCTTTAATTATTATAAAATATACAACAATTATTTGTTAATCATAATTTTTTAAAAATTTTCTAATTTCTAATATTATTTTATTATAAATCATAAAAGAATATCTGCATGTTTTCGATTTGTCAAGCAATATTTTTTAAAGGAAAAAAAAAACAGGATACACAAAAACTAACTTTAAAGTGTGGACAAACAGAATTAATGAAAGAATGAAATACAAAGATTATTATTATATAGGTAGTTAATTTTATTATCGAAAATTTCGAAAAGTAAATTTTCAATTTGCAACTTGGAAAATTAGTAATTTTGCTATAAAAGTTATTTGAAATTAAAATATGACTGAAAATTTGTAATATTATTTATTTTATGAAAATGAGAAGAAAATTTGCATAAACGAAACAATTTTCCTGACAATTAAAGCGCAACGTTTCAGGGCATGAAAATAATGATGGTATATCTCGGCAGTATGATCAATTCTCCTGTCATTTGCATGTATGCTGTGCTTAAGATTTCTTAATGGGGCAGTTTTGATTTAGCGAGCTCTCTATTTGAGGGCGCCGAGTCCTTTGCTCTTGCATCCTAATTACCTCATTTTGCCCGAAACTGCCCGGAATTCAGGATAGTACCTACCTCTCTTATTATTTCAGAGAGAGAGAGAGAGAGAGAGAGAGAGAGAGAGAGAGGATATTCTTGGGACAAGTTGTTGGATGAAAGTTGTACCAGAGTAAAGAGAGAGAGAGAGAAAATCTCTCTATTTTCCTCTGCCTCTCTTTATATAGAGAGACCGAAGGGAAAAGGGTGACGAAACTACAGAGGAAAGGAGGGGGGCAGGGAAGGGTGTGAGTTGTCGAGTAGGGTTGGAATACGGCCGACGGTCTGTGTGGTATAAGGGCGGGGACGTCGAGAGAGAGAATGGCTTTCATAAATCTCTGTCGTAAAAAGAGGATTTATTTGGGGGTGGGCCTCCAAGCCCCATTGAAGCGCACGAAACCGAGCGCGGTTTAAAGTCGCGCACTGCCTCGTTAGCCCTCGCGATAAAGCGTTTATCCGTCCGTTGGTGTCACTTCCGGCAATCACTTAGAGAGGTGGCAATGCTTTTTCCTTACTAGACACCTTTTTCCCCTTATTTAACCCCCCACCCCCTCCTCCCCCCACTACTCGTCTCCCCTTTTACATGGCGATTTATCCTTTTTTACTGTTGGACATTGATCACAACGAATGTCACCTTATATAATAAAAAATAGTAGGAGAAAAAAAAATTGATAGCTTTTGTGTCGTCAAAGAAAATTGAAGAAATTCGCCCTCACGATAGTCAATCATACTTGATAATTGTCCGAATGGTTTTTATTTTTTTTTTCTTTTCTTTTCTTTTATTTATTCGGAAACTATATGAAAAAAAAGGATAAAAACAATATGAAAATAGAATTTAGGACAAATTATGAACATACTATGTAGAAGTTCACATACTTTGCTACAAATAAATAAAATAATGAATAAATAAACAAATAGAAAATAAATGAAGTAATTAATAAAAAAACAATTAAAATGGTCCTAAAAGTTTTGAACCTTCAAATGAATGAAATTTATATATTTCTAGCTGAAATTAAATTTTAATTACAATAATTTTGCATCACTAGAAATAAAAATTCAATTTTTTAAGCTTCTAAGGGAAATTTGAATTTTTTACTTTTATTGCAACCAATAATTTATGAAAATATTTTTAATAAAAAATATTTCGTTCATTTGAACGTTCAAAACTTGTGTATCATCGATTACTTGTCCATTATAAAATAAATATTTATTTGTATCAAATTAACTATATAATAATCTTCTTATTTCATTCTTTCATTTTGTCTGTTTTTGTAATTTTAGAAAGTGAAGAAAAAAATTTTACTCAAAAAAAAAAGTTCTGTTACAATGTTACATTTATTTACGAATTTCTTTAATTGTAAAATTATTCGAAAACATGAAAAACTTCTATTTTAAATAAATATTTAATAAATATTGTATTTCCACAGGAATTAAAATATTCAATAATTTTTTTTAAATTCAAACCTTTTTGAAATTAAACAACTTATAAAAGTATTGTTATAAAACATGAAGAAATCGATTGCTCTGAGTCGAAGACTCGGAGTGATCGATTTCTTCATGTTTTACAGTAATTAATAATAATTAAAAATTTATGAAAATAATTTAATTCTTGCGAAGAAATTTATAAAAAAAAAATTATAAATAAATGAATTTCTGTGGAATGTTTAATATTTTTGAAAATAATTAGCGAACAAAATTAATTAGAATTGAAACAATTAAAAAAAAGAAACAAAAAAAAATTTTCATATTATCTAGAATATTAAAAGAAAAATTTTAGAGAAAAGACAAAAAAGATTTTTGCCCTGCGACAGTGATATTTAATGGAATTCCCAAACAAATTGAGTCTTCATCATTTTCATGCTTGTGAGTTTTTTCAAGTTGGGCGTAAAATCTGGCGCATTAATTTTCTGTATTTAAGGACTCATGAAACATGCAAATTCTCGGATGCACAAATTGCTGAAAGGAGGTGCTGAGCTGTCACAATAATGCTATTAAAGTAGAGCTGGCAGGAAATGTATATATATTTCAACGTTGAAAGATGTTTTCAATAAAAAAAAAAAAATATTCGATAATGACAATTCGGTAGAATCCAATTCATTGAGATTGATTAGTGAAATTATGTTAATTAGGAATTTCACCAACTCCGATTAAATGTTAATCAATGATCAAAGTCAATTTAATCCCTCATGATTGGTCGGTTATGAATTAAATCATTAATCGTTATTGGGGAAATCGGCCCTTATAATGTGAAACATACTGTTAAGTGTAATGATTATTAGAAACTAACTTTTTACTTCATTTTTTAAATAAAATTATCAATTTTAAAAATAATGGAATTAAAAAATTTTCAATTCAAATTTTTGTTGAAAACACTAGAAAGAATTCAATTTTTGAGAAGTTACAAATATTTGCAGAAATTCAATTATTTTCAAAAGTAATAAAATTCTTCTCATAAAATTCAATTATGTTTAAAATTTAAAAAAAAAATTCTTGTTAAAATACAAATTATTATATCTTTATAAATAATAAAATTCTTGTCCAAAATTCAAGTGTTTTTAAAAATTTTAATACAATTCTTGGCAAAATTTCAATTATTTTAAAAAATTTTTCTCATTTCAATTATTTTCAATATCTACTGTTTTAATAAAATTTCCCGAAAAGAATTCAATTATTTAAAAAAAAAATTTAATAAAATGGTACACAAACATTTAATTCTTTTCAAAAATAATAAAAATTCCACAGGAATTCAATTATTTATATTTTTTTTTATAAATTTCTTCGCAATAATTAAATTATTTTCATAAAATTTTATTTTATAAAAATTATTTTTTATTAAATTATTTTTTATATTTTAATTATTATAAATTATTGTAAAACATGAAGAAATCGATCACTCCGAGTCTTTGACTCGGAGCAATCGATTTCTTCATGTTTTATAACAATACTTTTATAAGTTGTTTAATTTCAAAAAGGTTTGAATTTGAAATTTTTGGAATGTCTTAATTCCTGTGGAAAAATAATAATAATTAAATATTTATTTAAAAAAGAAGTTTTTGATGTTTTCGAATAACTTTGCAATGAAAGAAATTCGTAAATAAATGTAACAGAACATTTTTTGGAGAAAAATTTTTTCCTTTATTTTCAAAAAATTTGAAAAGTCCCAATTTCATATTTTTAATTAAAATTTGTAATTGACAAATAGAATTTATAAAGATTTTCTTCCTTTATTTTTAAAAAACTTTGAATTTTATTAAAGCAACAATTGTAATTAAGAAATAAAAATGATGCAATTTATTTCCTTATGAAAATTGAGAATTTTCTACAAAAATATTAAGAAACGGGAATTTGTGAACAATATTATTTTTGAGATATAAAAATTATGCATAAAATTGGTATATTTTCTATTTCTTAATTATAAATTTTTAAGAATTTTCTATTTTTTATAAATAAAAAGAAGAAAAATTTGCATAATTTAGATCAGTCAAACGAAATTTGTTATAGAAAAAAACATATAATAAACAAAATTTATTTGTTAATCACAATTTTTTTTAAATTTTCAAATTTTCTAATTACAAATATATTTTCTAAAGAAAAAAAAAACAAAAGCATACACAAATTATTATACGAAGATTATAATAGTTAATTATTAAAATTTACAAATTATTAGAAAAATTATTGTTAAAGATTCTTAGAAAAAAAAAATTTCATTTTAAGAATAGAGAAACTTGTTATACTCTCTAAATCTGAATTAGTAGTTTTCTACTAATGAAATAGTGCGGATTCGTTTACCAATTGAATTAGTAACTGTTTTTACTAATTTTTAGTAGTTTTTTACTAATTATTAGTAGAAAATTTACTAATTTGAAATAGTAAAAAATACGTTCTACTAATTGAATTAGTAATTTTCTACTAGCAATTAGTAAAAAACTACTAAAAATTAGTAAAAAATGTTACTAATTCAAATTGGTAAACGAATCCGCACTAATTCAGATTTAGAGAGTACTTGTTGCTTGGAGATAAAAATTGGGATTATTTCCCTCGGGCGAAATAATAAATCTTTGTTATATATTTTTGACGATTTCAAGATTATAATATATGCATATGACAAACAATGAAACTATGCATCATATTCTCGGTTAAGCATTGGAATTTTGTTGTGATTGATTAATTTGCAAAATGTCTACCTTCGTCTGAAGTTTGAAATCCGTTGTTACTGACAGGAAGGTCTTTGGGATTTATCTGTCAAAGTGAAGAAGGGGATATTCCTTCATGCACAAATGGGTGTTCGTTAGAAATTCTCGTGACATTCGTACGATTTCTGGATCGTTACCGCGCAACTAAAGAAGGAAAATCTCATGTCTATTACATTTCTCGCGAATAAGCGCGTCCGCACCGGGGGACAATAATAATTCGCACGTGCGAAATTGCGGACTTTTTCATATTTCCGTTACGTAAAAAAGAAAAAAATAGAGAGAAAAAAATAAGGAAAAAGAAAAAATACAGAAAAAAAGGAGGAAGGAAGAAGGAAAGAAAGAAAAAAGGAGAAAAAATAGAGAGGAAAAAGAAAGAAAGAAAGAAGGGAAAAAAGAAATAAGGAGAGAAAGAATGAAAAAATGAAGAAAAAGAGAGAAAAGGGAAAAACGAAAGAAGGAAAGAGAGAGAAAGAGAGAGAAAGAGTCGAGAAAAATCTTCCTCGGGGACGTCCCCCAACAACTGATTCCTCAAGGAAATCACAAGTTGGTGAACTTTTCCATTCAGTTCTTCCTTTCGCCGGTGAAATAAAAAACACGAGAGAGAAACAATGCTTCTTTGCGATCATGATATTGCTTACTAATTAAAGATAATTTTTTCTCCTCTCCTACCTTTTTAAAAGAAAAAGTTATTTTCGTTTGCATTGATTGAAAAGTTTATAAATGGAAATTAGATTTCGTCCCTTTTTTTCTATTTTTACCCCGAAGAAAGCACAGAAAACTTGCAACAATTGAATACAAACGGAATTGGTCCATGTCCAGAGAAATAGTAGCAAAGTAAATCCTGGTCAATCAGAATGGTAAGTGTCCGCTCGAGTGGTTTTCGATGGTGAAGTGGGATGAGTTTTAGTTTTAGTCGATCGAGAGAGTCGGATGCTGTCGAACAAGAGTGAGTGAGAGAGAGAGAGAGAAAGAGAGAGAAACTGGAAGGGTGCCAAGAGGCCGTGAGAGTGCCTCCACTTACCAAGTTACATATATACACATACAGAGTAAAGCAGCCCCTTCGTGCAAAGAGAGAGAAAGAGAAAAAGAGAGAAAGAGTGAGAGAAAAAGAGAGAGAACCGTTTGACTTATTGGACCCAACAGCACTGGCTGCGCGATTTCAGTCAACTTCTCTTTCACCCCACATATCTTTCTGTAATATGTTTCTTGCATATTCACATTGATAAGGGCAGTCTTCAACTCAGCCAACACATTTTTATCGTATTTATATTTTTTTTTTCTCTTTAATAATGGCTGTTGAAGGGAATTTTTTTTATCGTGATAATACTCGTGCCCTGATGCTAATGGATAATTCAAGTTTAATGTAGAAATATTATTATCTGAGGAATGGTGTGTAGTAATTTTAAAAAAGTAATTACAAACACTCTCTACTTATCTCTAAATTTGAATTCGTTAAAAATCTAACTAATTTGATAGTAAAAAGTTAGTCACTGATTCAAAGATTTTTAAAATTAGTATTTAAATTAATTTTTAAAATAAGATTTTACTATAATTAAATAGTTAAGAATGATTTATTATTAATTAAATTCATTTTTATCTTATGTCAAAATAAGTAAAATTTTTGGTAACTAATTCATTTAGTGAAATTTAACTATTTTCGAATTTATTTATTTACTAATAATTAGTTATTTTTTCACTAATTGCTGGAGCAAAAAATCAGACAAAATTTTATTATAAACGAATTATTTTTAACTAATTCAGATTTAGAGAGAAAAACTAAATTAGTTAAAAATAGCTAACTGTCGGTAAAATCTTTGCTGATATTTTGCTGCAGTAGTTAATTGAAAATTATTATTAATAATTTGTAGTAAAAAATAATTATTAATAATTAGTTGTAAATAACTAATTATTAGTAGAAAATAACTAATTATTAGTAAAAAAAAAGTATGTAAATACTAAAAAAAATCAAATTTTACTAATTGAATCAGTAACTAAAAATTTTAGTAATTTTGACATAAACTAAAAGGGAATTTGACTTATAATGGGTAGGTGGTCACTTCTTCTAAAAAATATTTTCTAATCCTGTTTGTCTAAAAAAAGCAATTTCTAATGAAATATGTTTTCTAAAAAAAGTTTTTCTAACAAGTTTTGATTTCTAAACAAAAATTTTCTAAAAAGTTATGATTTCTAATATTTATTTTCCTAAAATTTGAAAATTTCCATAATTTTGATAAAAGTCAGAAAATTGTTTTAAGAAAAACTAAGATTAAGAAATAAAAATTATTTTGCATTTTTTCTGTTTCTTAATCACAATTTTGTTTATAAAATTATAAGTTTCTTTTTAAAAAAGAAGAAAAATTTTTTAATAAAATTACTATTTTTTATCACAATTTATTAACAAAATTCTGTTTTTCTTGGGAAAAAAATAATAATTTGCATCATTTTTATACTAAAAGTTCCAAAATTAATTTATTTATAAAACACTTTTACAGAAAATTTGAAATATCTTTAGGAAAAAATCCCTATAATTTCTATTTCTTAATTACGATTTTTAATTTCATTTTTTTTTTTTAAAGTTTTGTTAAAAAATTTGCATAATTTTTATTTTTTATTATAATTTTTTAATGAAATCTCAAGTATTTATTTTTAAAGAATTAAAAAATTTTCGTAAATTTTATTTTCTAATCATACCTATACCTATTGGTCGTCATTACAAAAATTGAATATGGTTAGAAACATTATTTTTTTTGAAAATTGTCTTTATAAGAAAAATAAATTTTTAGACAATGACCTTTATTAGAAGAAAGAAAATTAGAAAATCACCTTTATTAGAAAAAAGTTTTTTAGAAATTCACCTTTATTAGAAAAAAAATTTTTAGAAATTCACCTGTATTAGAAAAAAAATTTTTAGAAAATAAAAAATTAGAAAATACGTTTTAGAAAAACTGTACCCCAATCTTTATAATTAGTATTTCTTTATACTATTAGATTAGTAGAATTACGACTAACTTTTTATAAATTTTTATTAATTCAAATTTAGAGAGTTATTTGTTTCGATAAATTGTTTTACTAAAATTCATAAATTATTATTCTGAAAGTATTTTAACTTTACAGAGAATATGGAATTGAATTTATTTTGAATGATTTAATTCTTTGAAAAGCTTTCATAAAATTATTATTTATAAATTATTTAGTGAATATAATTACTTGGGAATTAAAAAATCAAATTAGTACAAATTTTTATTAATTAAAATTTAGAGAGTTATTAGTTTCGGTAAATTGCTTTACTAAAATTCATAAATTATTATTCTGAAAATATTTTAACTTTACAGAGAATATGGAATTAAATTCATTTTGAATGATTTAATTCTTTGAAAAGCTTTCATAAAATTATTATTTATAAATTATTTAGTGAATATAATTACTTGAGAATTAAAAAAATAATTATATTTTGAGAAAGTTGTGTTTGCATTTATCATAAATACTCGAATTTTAGAAGCTTTAGAATTTGAAGTTTTTGAAAATTTTAATATTTATGGAAAAATTATAATGATTTAATGTTTATTTAAAAAAAAAATTCTGGACTAGGATTGAAGCCTTAAGTTTTTTCTATTTTTGTCAATAATTGAAATTTGCAAAATATGAAATTGAATTTCTTTTAAATAATTTAGTGATTGTGATTGTCATAAATTTATTGCTTATAAATTATTTAGCGAAGAATTATACTTAAGAACTATTACAAAACTTATTTAATTCTAGTAGACATGCATTTAGAATTTTCATAAATAATTAAATTTCTTAAGGTTTCAAGTTAAAGTTTTAGAAAATTAGATTTTTAAATAATTTTAATTAAAAATTCTGAAAAATTTAGGTCTTGGAAAATTTTTATTCAATTTTTCTCGAAATTAGTGACATTATTATATTCTCATCAAAAATAAGAAGAGTTCGGATTTGTGCAATTTTTTAATATATATTTAATTCAAAAATTTTATAATTTGAATTTCTTACAATTAAGACGTAAGAGAAATGGGTTTCAGAAATTTTATTTAAATTTATTTAAATTTAATTTAAAAAAAAAATATTTAAATTTTATTTAAGCCATAATTTTTAAATTTGAGGTAAATTAAAGTAAACTTGTCTCAGAGACAACTACGTTATTTAATTGTTTTAAATGAAAATGTTATTCGACATAAATAAAACTTGTATTTGAACCAAATACAATATTTAAATAAATAATAAATAATAATATTTAAACTAAATATTATTTATAAAACCAAATAACATTTATTTGAAACAAATAAAAAGTCTAGTTAGCTCTAAGTAAATATATCTTCGTTTAGGGTGAAGATGAACTTTCTCAAAACTTATTAAAAATAATTAAATTTGAAAAAGAATTCTAGTTGGAAAATTCTAGAAAATAATTGAATTGGAATTTTTTTTTTTAAAAACTATTGATTTTTCGAATAATTTTAGAATTAAAGATATTACAATGAAATAAATAAAAAAAGAGATTCTCTTCTGCATCTAATCATTTTTTAGAGTCAATCGAGTAATACCAGAAATAATTCCCAATAAAATATAAAAATATTTTTTGAATAAAAAGCAAATGGAAATATTGATTTGAAAAATAATAAAGAAACGCGAGAATGGAAATGGAAGCGAGTGGCATAGGCAAAAATTGGTCCTTTGTGATGCGATTCCACATCGATCAATCTTCATTGTAGGAGAATTTTAAGAGGGTCACATTCCAGAGGTAGAATTTTCAGGAAACGACAAACCAGTATTAAGGAAGAGCGCCACGGGTGTTTGAGAGAGAGAGAGAGTGAGTGAGAGAGTGAAGGGGTGGTCTTTTCGTCGAATTCTCTAAATCGTCTCTTGGACCCTTCGTATGCAATAACGAACTAACGAGTCGACTCGAGGTACGTTGGTGCGATAAATCCAATTTCGTTTTCCGCCCTCTCTTCTTTCCAACCCCAAGCGAATGGAGGTTCCCTTGTGCCCAATGGTAAAGTGGCGCGGAAGCTCATCGTAAAACCTCGTTTCAAAAGTCCTTGCTCGATGGAATAATTAAAAGTACCTTTTTTTTGTCCCCCAAACCTCTCTCTTCCATTTTCCCAATTTTCATGCCAAAAATCCCCATCTATTTTCTATCCTCGTTACCGACTCACTAATGGCGAACAACTCCGATAACATACTGTCATACCATGTTCAAATACATCAGTCATACTTTTATCATATTATGACTCGTTCACTCTTTCAAAACGATTGCGGATATAGAACGAGAGGGAAAAAAATGAAACTAATGATTAAATTCTGTCTCATTAATTTTTTGATATGTACAAATATTTACGTGCGTGTATGTGATATTTTATAATTAGTATACAGCAGATACATTCCAGCTTAAAGCTGAACAAATATGAAATGAAAAACAGTATAAAAAGATAATCCCTTTAGTTATAATTTACACCAATTATATTATTGAAATATCGCGAATAAATAAAAAGGGTGTGAATTATTATTTTTTTTTTTCATTTGGAAAGTATATTTCTTCTTTTACTATATTTATAGTGGTTGGGGGGACAAAGCCGTATTAAGATTTTTTTTTTATCTCGTTAAGAGACTTTGGAGAAAAAGAGAAATATACGCTATATATGTGGCGCAGTTGGAGTTTTACTAAGATGTTTTATTCCCCCTTTTGAATAAATGACTAACTTAATGGTAGCGATGCGTAGACGAGGTGCAAAGTAACACAAAGACGATGAATGTCACTGTCGACTAATAATTCCAGTCGCGTCAAGCTAAACATAGAGGGAGAGAGTGAGAGAGAAAGAGTAGTCCCCCTTTTCGTTTCCAAGTATTTTAACTCATGTTAAAATGCCGTGTGTTACTCCAAGCTGTTCGAAAGATTGATAGCAACTGACTCGACTGCAACATTTCTTTTTTTTTTTCTTTCTTCTCAATGTGTTGAATAAACACATTATTAACAATGTATGTGAGCACTCGCGACATGGCACAATTTCTTACTGGTAGATATTTATTATATTTGTTATGATGACAATTTGTTACGGAATTTAAAATGCGAAATTAGTTTGGTAATAGCAAATTTTTTTATTCGGTTCACAACAAAATGCGTTTTAAAAAATGGTTACTAATGGTAATATATGATTAAAATGGTAATAATAATTTTTTTATGTGATACTTGTTATTAACCGTTGAATCATTACCAAAATTCCTAATCAGAAACCCTAAAAACCCCCAAATAAGAAGTTACAAGCGAATTGCATTAGATTTTTAAAATGTCCGCCATATTGAATCCGCCATTTTGGATTCTGAAAAAGTATCATTGGGTTAGTAATCAGTGACCCTAAAAACTCTAGAGTTTCAAGTTTCAAGCTGATTCAATAAATTAAAAAAAATTTGTCCCCCATTTTGAATTTTGAAAAACTGACCTCAGCGTCCCTAAAAACCTCTGAGAACACGTTTGGTTTTTAAAAATTTATAAATAAAAGATGTTAAAATTTTTTAAATTTATCTTCTCCTTCTGGGGGCGTTAGAAGGTTAAATTAAATTTTTTTGAAAATTTGGGGCATAAGACGATAAAGTTTTTTTTTGCACTCAATCGTATTCGATAAAAGAAAGAAACAAGGATAAGAAATTTTGTCTCGCAAGAAGTTTGGTAATAGCAATTTTTTTAATTAAAGAATAACCCTTAAAAATATAAAACACAAGTAGAAAGTAGAAAATTCAAGAAATAAAAAAAAAAATTCATTTTTTACTGCCACAATTTGAATTTCTTTGATTCGGTTTCAGTTTAAATGTAAGTGCGAGTAAAAAGCAAAGAAATTACGATTCGTAAAGAAAAGAGTAAAGAATAAAATTTCAAAATGTAATAAAATTATTTTGATATGAGTTTGACAAAAATAAAAAAAAATCGAGATTAGGATTGAAAAATAGAACAAAATAAAAAATGGTAGAGGAATAGAATGAAATAGAGAAGAAAGGAAAAAATATTGTAGAATAGTAAAAAAGAGAAATGCGAAAAAATAATAATAGAAAATGAAATTAAATACAGAAGAGGAGAATAAAAGACCAAAAATTTAAAATGAGTAAAGTTTAGAGAAATAAAGGAAATAAAAGAAGTAAAATACCAGAATTTGGAAATGAAATACGGAAAAAAATATGAAAGTAGAAAAAATATAATAAACATAAATCAGAGAAATGTCAGGAAATTTGATCAAAAGAACTGGAAAAATGTCAAATTTCTAGAATTACAACAAAAATTCTAGATTATAGTGTTCAAAAAATATTTTTAAAAATCTTGAATTCCTCTTGAATTTAAAAAAAATTTTAAATCACAATGGGTTTTTTTTCAAGGTATTTTTTTAGAATAAAAGATAAAATAATACCACTAATTAAAGTTATTTATTTGAATAATTGAATTCTAGAATCATTTTCTAATTTCTAAAGTTATGAATAAAACCTAATTAACTTATCGAAAAGATTTTAGTTAAAAAGCTGTTTCAATTTTCACAAATAATTAAATTTCAGAAGGTTCCGAACTAAAATTTTTCAATTTTTTTTGGAGAAATTAACAATTAGTAAATATTTATTTAAAAAATTATTTATTTTGTTAACTAATTATTATTTTATCTCCTATAAAGATTAGATCTTTTTGAAATTTTGATTAAATTTTACTATTTTTAGTTAAATTTACTTTTAGGTTATGTCAAATTAACTGAAATTTTTGTTAACTAATTCAATTAGTAAAATTTGTCTATTTTTGTAGTTATTCAATAACTAATAATTAGAACTTTCTACTGATAATTAGTTCTTTTTTAATAATAATTAATGGAGCAAAAATTTACGATTTTACTATAAATTAGTTATTTTTAACTATAATTAAAATTTAGAAAGTTGACTTTCGATTTGATTTTGACATTGACATTGACTTTAATGACTTCTACTTTAACTTTAACTTTGATTTTTAAAGACAAAGCGAAAATAAAAATCAAAGTCATATTCAAAATCAGAGTCTAAGTCAAAGTGAAAGTGAAATTCAGAGTCTATGTCAAAGTCAATTTACAAAATCGCATTTAATTAATTAAATTTAATTAATTTTGTTTTTTAAATAGTATCTCACAACTATAGGCAAATTTTCTAAATGTTTTAATGTAAATTAATTTTTATGTACTTATAAAAATTACATCAATAATTTTTATTTAGAATTGAACTTCCCTTGAATTTTTTTTTATATGAATCAGGGAAAAATTATAATTTTATGTAGAAATCAGGGAAGAATCAGGGAAAAACGAAATTTAATTTTGATGGTAACCTTGTCAAAATATAAAATGAAAGCAAAATTAATATCAAGATTAAAGTCAAAATCAAAATTAATGTAGAAAAAGAAATAGACATAGAAATATAGATACAAATAGAAATACAAATACAAATAGACATAGAAGTATAGATACAAATAGAGATAATATATTTATAAAAAGTGCAGAATCCGAAAAAAGAAAGTTTTTTATTTTTTGCAAGTGATCATTAATTCATTAACAATCCAGAAGTCGAATATTAAACACTATCGCTACACTAAGCGTGAAAGTTACTTTGAAAGTTGCAAGACCAGGGTAAAAATAAAATCGCGAGCAATAAGTACTTGTAGAAAGTTGCAGATTTTCATTAAATGGTACACGCAAAGAGTAGTTGGTAACAGAAAACTTGTATAGCAAAAAGCAGCAAAGAAATATATATTTTCTTTTTGAGTATTTTTCTGCAATTGCTTTCGGTTAAAACGGTTAATTTATTGCCTTCACTTTCTTTTTTCTTCCTCTTCCTCTTCTTCTTCTTCTTCTTCTTGGTTTCTGTGTGTATTTTACCTACTGTACTTATTGGCTGGTGTAATTTTTTTTACTCTATCGTTTTACACGTTACTTTAGTAAACTCTCGCAGGTTTCTATTAGTCGCTCGAGATAACACTTTTCCTGGTTACTTTACTTTCCTTAATGAAAAATCCAAACTGTGAGATAGATACAGACTTATACATATATATCTATGTATATCCTGTATTGAAGAGTGCGCTGAAT
This sequence comes from Leptopilina syphax, assembly GCA_032872505.1. Lineage (NCBI taxonomy): Eukaryota > Metazoa > Arthropoda > Insecta > Hymenoptera > Figitidae > Leptopilina > Leptopilina syphax. The sequence goes on from CM065469.1 coordinate 42,786,952, forward strand.
ACTTTTAATTAATTAATTCAAGTGCTCTTGATTTCTTCAAATACTTTATAAGCTCTATAAGCTCTCAAGGTTCGGTATTTGTGGCATTTCATTACCTAGAAGGCTGACCTAGATAAATTAATGCATCCTGAAGAAAGAAGCTAAGAAACTTGAAATTCAAATTAAAACCCTTAAAGCAGTGGGTAGGGAAATTGGATTTAAGACTCGAAACAATTTTTAACTCGACTTTTCAACTTTGTAGCTTTTATGATATTTTTTTCTTCTTTATTTTTAATTATTCCTTTTTTTTTTTTTTTTTTTTTTGATGAGGAAGAAAATGTTTTAGTGGTTTTGTTGTCGTTGGAAAAAGGTTCAAAAGGAAAGAATTTTTACAACTGGTGTTATATTTGCGTTGATGGAATTATGATTTGGGAAATATTTAGTTTGTGGGGTATAAAAGATATAAATAAACTATATTCGTGTGAGTATAACTCATTCTGCATTGAAGAAGAAGTTTGGTGCTTGTTAAAAATATCATCGTGTCTTGTGCAGACGGAAAATTTGTGGTTCAACGACAGTCTAAACACAAAGGACCACCTATGTATAGTGTGTGGCGAGTAACTATCTATAGAATATAGTGTATCTATGGAATTTAGTTGTGGATATTACCGTCAGATCGTTATTATTATACTGGCTATAAGCCTAAGTCATGTTAGTCTCATGCCTCTATGGTTGGAATATTATGTTTTACTATATAGCTCCATAAGCATGAGTTTAAACCCATTATGTTGTTACAACCCTGGAAAACTTTACGGTAGTTAACAATTGAAAATCAAATCATCTTTAGTGCCATAACATTGTGTGTTTATTTTCACTTTATTTTTATTATTCATTTCTTCTGTATCTTATTTGTTACATTTTTCTTCCTACAAATTATCAGGGAATTCAGGGAAAAGTCAGGGAAAGTAGAATTGGTCAGGGAAATCAGGGAAAAGTCATGAATTTTTATTAAAGTACTGGAAAAAATTAAATTTGCAGGATTCATAATTAATTTTTTTTTAATATATATTTAATTAATTATTAAAAATCATGGATTTATAGAAGAATTTTAGTTAAAACACTAAAAAAAAATTGTATTTTAGAAAAGTTACAAATGTTTGCAAAAATTCAATTTTGTTCAAAAATTTAAAAAAATTCTAGTCAAAATTTCAATTATCTTTAAAAATAATAAAATTTTTCTCCAAAATTCAATTATTTTTATAAATAATAAACATTTCACAGTAATTCAACTATTTACAAATCTTTTTATAAATTTGTTTGCAATAATTCAATTATTTTCATAAATAATAAAATTTTTTACAAAGATTCAATTATTTTCATGAATAATAAAACTCATCATAGAATTTCAATTATTTTTAATAAAATTTTCACTGAATTCCTCGAAAAATGTAATTCTTCTTTAAAATTTTATTAAAATTCATCGAAAAAATTCGATTATTTAAAAATTTGTTGACAAAATTCTTTATGAGAATTCAATTAAAAAAAAGTTCATTTATTCAATCATTTTTTCATTTTTGTATTTAAATAATAATTGAATTCTCATAGAATTTTCTAATAAAAATTGTTTTAAAAATGAATTTCATATAAAAAATTAAAAGTAATTGATAATTGTTCATTTATTTATTTCGAAGAATTTTAATAAAAAATTTTTAAATTAATTTCATTTTTCGTATAATTTACTTAAAAGTTAATTAAAAATAATTGAAATCCTTAGAAGAATTTTATTATTTAGGAAAATAATTGAAGTCTTGCAACGAAGTTTTATTACATTTTTTAAAAATAATTGAAATCCTGTGAAGAAATTTAGTATTTAGGAAAATAATTGAATTCTTGTAAAGAATTTTATTACATTTCTCTTAAATAATTGAAATCCTGTGAAGAATTTTATTATTTATGAAAATAATTAAATTCTTGCTACGAACTTTTATTACATTTTTTAAAAATAATTCAATTCTTGCAAACGAATTTTATTACATTTCTTTGAAATAATTGAAATCGTGTGAAGAATATTTTATTTTTTAAAATACTTGAATTCTTTTGAGAAATTTTATTAAAATAGTTGATGTTGAAAATATTTGAATTTCATCGAAGAATTTCATTATTTGTGAAATGTAATTGAATTCTTGCAAAAAATGTTTGTAAATAATTACATTTTTCGAATTCATTTAAAATTCTATTAAAAATCATTTAAATTATAGGAAAAATTTTATTATTTATGATAATAATTGAATTCTTACAACAAATTATATTACAATTCTTACAAATTATTGAATTGGTGTGAAAAATTGTATTACTTATAAAAATAATTGAATTCTTGAGAAGGATTTTATTAAAATTTTTGAGAAATTTAAATTATTATAAAACATGAAAATAGCGATCACTCCGAGTCGAAGTCTCGGAGTGCTCGATATCTTCATGTTTTATAATAATATTATTAAAAGTTATTGAATTTAAAAATGTTTAAATTTGAGAATCAGAATATTCTTTTGGGATCAGGAAAAAAGTCAAAATTTTGTCTGAAAATCAGGGAAAAGTCAGGGAAAAAGAAAATTAATTTTTTATGGCAACCCTGATTTTTTATTAGAAAATTTTATTAAAATCCTTCAAAAGAATTCAATTATTTAAAAAAAGTTCGATAATAATCTTTATAAGCATTCAATTTTAAGAAATATTGAAATAAATTATTTATTTTTGTATTTAAATAATTGAATTCTCGTTGAACTTTGTAATTAGAAAAATTAATTAAAATATTGAACAGTTTGAATTTTTATAAATAATTGAATTTCAAAAGATTTTTAAATATTGAAAACTTTGAAAATTTTAATTGTTGTAAAACTGTTATAATATTAAAATTTTTATTTTGAAATAAAATGATTATATTTTTGAACAATTTTATTTAAAAATTTTAACATACAAATTATTGAATTTTGGAAGATTTACAATTGTAATTTTTTAAAATAGTATAAGTTCAAAAAGGCTTTACATTAAAATCATTCAAAATATTTTAATTCCTGTAAAAAAAGAAGTAGATATTAAAATATTTATTTCAAACAAATTATTCTTTTTTTAGAATGTAATTTAATTTAGAAATTATGAAAACAAGTGAGTCGTCAAATTTAATTATTTTATTGTTACTTCTTTGCTCCTTTTTTTAGTTTTAAAGCTACTTTTTAAAAATTAATTATCGATTACGAAGCCTACACTGAGACAACAATATTTTTGAATCAAATATAATAAAAATACAGTCAACCAAAAATTATTTTTGAATTAAAAACAATAATTTTGATTCAATACCCAATAAGTTTGATTTAATAAAAATTACGTGTATATTTCAATTATAAAATACGTTTAATTCAAAAATATATTTTTGGTTAGCTACATGTTCTTGGATTAAAAAAAGATTTTTCAAAAAATTTTTCCTCAGTATGTAATAATTAACAATTGCTATGAAAACAGCTATTAAGGTAACATTACTTTTTCGGTCTGACTAAAAAACACTTTTACTACTTGTAAGTAAACGAGTAGTATAGCAACCGCTACTATAACTACAGTTATCGTATCAACCGTGACTATAGCAACAAGCACCAGAGCAATCGTTTGGTTATTATTACCTCAGCATCTGGTTACTACAGTTACGGATGCTGCGCTAAGAGATTTTTCAAGGAATTTTTCCAATTACAATAACTATACTGTTGGGAGAAAAAATTATTCCAAGACTTTTATCGACTTTTGAAGATACTTTGTTTTTGTTGAAAGCGAAGAATGAGAGGAGAGAGTGGTGTAGAGATTGGTTAAAATCCTATTACATAGTTATTTTCTCATAAGTTGCAAACACGAGAGGAAAGCTGATAGTTTTTCTATAAGTTGGAAAGAAAATCTGGTGTGTTGTATGTATGTATATATATATAAAAAGTTGAAATAGCAGCGATCGAACTATGTATATATGTCACTTACCGACTTTTCCAAGAACGTAAGGGAGTATACACATCCCTTGCTTCGCCCTTTAAGAGTTGGAATTAAATTTCACTCCCTTACTTTGCTTCTTCTTCTTCTACTTCTACTACTTCTTCTTCTTTTTTCTATTTTTTTTTCTTTTTCATTTTTCTCTTCTTTTTCATTTTTTCCTTCTTTTTGCCTTTTTCCCCTTTTTTCCTTCACCCTTCCAGAAAGAACTGCTATGCCATTCCCAAGACACTGGCAAGCAGTTTTAGAGATAACGAAAGCGAACGTTAGCTGAGATAACGAAATTCCCCTCTTCCAGTGTCGACTACCCTCCGACATTTGGCTTCTGCCTCCTAATAATAATGATACTCTCGATTGACAGTTTAATTTTAAAACTTACCATTACATTTCAAAGTTTCCTTGTATTTTAGATTTCAAGAGTTTTTTCCCCTCCATCGAATAAGAAGGGAAAAAAGTATCGCAAGAGCGATAACGGTAGTTTTAAAATTGATGGGAGGGTTTTTTTTTTTAGAAAAATGTCCCAATAATGTTTCTGAAATAAAACTAAAAGAATGGATAACAATTTTCCGAAATTAGTAAGTGAAGATTTTTTTCTTACTAATTTCTTACTTAATTAGAAAATGTATTTTCTATTATCTCTCCTTTTGTTTTTTATTTTTTATTAGTAGTTTATTAGTACGCGGAAAAAATATTTTACCTGAAAGAGCGATATTTTTCTCTAGAATAGCGAAACTTTAAACTAAAAGAATAAAAAATTTAGCTAATATAGTAAAATTTATAGCTGTTTCAGCCAAAGCTTGATTTCCGCACAAAAAATACTTTTTTTTAGTAACAAAATACTTATTTTAGTAATAAAATACTTATTTTGACAATAAACTTTTACATTTATAATAAATAAATAAATTAATTAAAAAATTTTCTACAAATTTACAAACTAAAATGACAAAGAAGAAAAGAAAGATTTTCAATATTTTCCTTTCTTCTTTATGCCATTTTAGTTTAGAAATTTTTCCAATTAAATACTACAACGTCTGTAAGAAAAGAATTTTCATAACGTGAGAGTTTCGCCTTTTTTAATGGAGATAGTTTCTTTTTTTTTTTTTTTAAAGGAAAATTGTAAAAGTGATTAAATTATTAAAAAAAGCAGAAATACGCGGTGTATAGCCGTTTCTCTTGTGGGAATTACATTATCATGTTCTCATCTCGACAATTTTTTTTACCTTTTTTTTTAACCTAAACCGCTTCAGCAGTGTAATCGAATATGCAGCGAAGCTTGTAAGAAGATTACGATATATATACGTATACACCGCAAACGAAGCTTTTTTCTAAATGAATTGTATCTCACGGTTTGTCTGCATTATTTCTGATGCCATTAGTATTATAAGTCTAGACTCTTCAACTCAATTATCGATAAAAAATTAGAATTGAAAAGCACTCGAAACACTTTTTCCTGCTTTCATTGAATTCGGCTGAAAAATTTCATACCGAACTTTTTTTTTTTAGTTACTAAAAAAAATTCAATGAAGAAAAAAATATTTTTCAGGAAAATCAGTAATTAAGGGAATCGTTAACATAAAAAGAATATTAATGTGTATGAAAATTGTTAATAACAAATATTTATAATAATCAAAGTTAGTGAAAGAAAAATTATTAATAAAAATTAGTAATAATAAAAGTTAGCAATAAAAATTTAGTAATAAAAATTAGTAATTATAAAAGTTAGTAACAGTAAAAGTTGGGGAAAATAAATTTGTTAAATTAATAAAATAAATACTAATAATAAATATTAGCAATAATAAAAGTTAGCAACAATGAACGTTAGTAATAATAAAAGTTATTAAGAAAAAAAGGTAGTAACAATAAAATTTAATAATAATAGTTAGTATGAGTAAAAGTTAGTAATAATAACAGTATTTAAAGTTAAATTAATAAAACAAAAATTCGTAATAATAAATATTTGCAATAATAAAAGTTGATAACAATAAAAGTTAGTAATAATAAATGTTGGTAACAATAAAAGTTAGTAATAATAAAATATACTAACAATAAAAGTTACTAATAATAAAAATTAAAAATAAATATTAGTAATATACAAAGTCATTAATAATCAAAATTAGTAAAATTAAAAAATAATTTCCCATTAGTAAAAGTCAATTAACTCTGCTCATTTTCAGTTATTTGTCCAATAAAAATAAACGGAAGGGTTTTCAAAAATTAATTACGTTCAATTAATCAAGAGATAAAATGAAACATTGGGGAATGAGTAATTTTTTTTTTCTTTTTGAAATTAAAATAACGAAAGTAATATTTTTCTGAAAATGACAGGAGACAAATATTGCGAATAAGAAAATTAATAACAGTGGAAAAAATGCTTGTCAGAGAAAGTTTCTTGAAAATTGATTAACCAATGAACTGGAAAATATTTTCTGGTAAACTTTCTCAAACTTTTGATGAACAATATTCAATATTTTTATTTTCTTTCCTGGCAAGTCTTTTGGAAAACGAATATTTTCACTTTCTCATTTTTCTAAATTTTCTCGACGATAGCTCGAAGTTTGTGTAAAATTTTTTTGTATAGTTGATAAAAAAAAAATTGGTTAATTCAAAATTGAAGAAAAGTTTATTTACATTATGAGAATTTTATTATGATTCATTTTATTTATTTTAAGTTGCTTTTTGTTTAATTAGAAAAGCGTTTTTAATTTGTTGTTGATTAGAGTACTTTTTATTTTATAAAACTAGTTTTTATTTGATTGAAAAATTGTTTATGTAAATTAATTAATTTTTAGTTTAAAATATAATATTTAATTATATATAATATGTAATTATAAAATTGTTTATGCAATTATATTAATTTTTGGTTGATTAAAAAAAAATATTGTTTTGATTAAAAATGTGTTTGATTAAAAAAATCTTTATTTGGCTTATAGAAAATTTTTTGGTTCTGTTTAATAACATTTTTATTCTTTATAAACAAAATCGAGTTCTTTTGCTGTGAAATTTTCCTTTTTAATTTAGATAAATTGTCCTTGATTCTATAAATAAAATCTCTATCTTGAAGAGAATTTTATCTCTATTTTGGAAAAATTTTACAAAAATATTTGATCATTTTTTTCTTGAATTTGCATTTCACAAAAGAGTTGCCTGTAAAATTTCGAACAAATATTGTTGATCAAACTTTTTAGAGTAAGTTGTTGTATATGTGTATATATATTCCGCTCATATTGTTAGCCAATTTTTTAAGAAACTTTTCCCTGTCAATCTTTCTGCAACTTTTGATACTCTCGACATTTGTCACAAACTTTCTACTGATATTATTGTCAGTTGCGTCGTCTCAAAAAAAAAAACTCGTTTCCTTTTTTTATCTGAATTTTTCTTTTTCGAAAGAAATATTTGTTTGACAATTTTTATCAAAATGGGTATTTTCACCTCCACTGAAAAAAATTTATTTGATTTAAATAACCGTGTATTAATGTATTTAGCTATTACCAAATAAATATTTACTTGAATCAAATAATTTTTATTCAAGTCAATTATATATTGTATTTGAACCAATAATTTTAATATTTGATTCAAATACCATTTAATCGATTGAAATAAAGATTATTTTATTCAAATACCATTTAATTGATTTAAATAAAAATTATTTGATTCAAATAAATATTTATTTGATAATAGGCAAGTAAACGGTTAGTAGAATTAAATTAATTTTTTTCAGTGTTGATTGCTTCAAAATTATTTTTAAAAAAACTTAAAAATAAAATAAATAAAATTTTCAGTTTTCTAAAATTTTATACAGTTTGTTTTTAATTGGAAAATTTGAATGCAAAGCAAAAATGAAATTAGGAAAAAATTCTTCCAAACTGAAATTAAATAAAGCAGGCGAAAAATGAAGTCCATAAAATGTATCGCATCGAAGAGATGTCTTGATAAAATATTTATATTTGTAAGTTTCTATTAGTCACAAGGGAGGTAAGAGTAAGAAGTTGGTTATTTTTGCCCCAGCTGTGATTTGTATTTTTGCAAAAAAAAAAAACGAAAAAAGAAAAAAATCTTGTTTAGAAAAGTCCCAATCGATATAACGTGAAATTGATGAGAAAATCATGAGGGATCTGGAGGCAGCTGCTTGTCCCAAGCGTGTAATATTGAAGATATGTTCACAGATAGGAACAAAGGCGATAAAGAAGGAGAGAGGGCCGAAGAAGGAGGGAGGGGGGGGGTGAAACATAGACATAGAGAAAGTGAGAGAGTGAGAGAGAGTTGTGTTTCACAGCAAGGCAGAAGATCTCGATAAGCATTTCGAGACAATCCTTGGAGAAGCATGCAATTTAGGCACTCTGAACAGCGTGTACCCGAGATACATACACCTCGTATATCAAATATGTCTGAACCACCGGAAACGATGCGACGGGGCCAGAGATTCCGGATACTAGGACTATATCTAACACACATAGTTGGCCGTAAATTCTCAACTCTTTTGCGCTCAATTTTCGGACATTTATTGAGTGAACGAGTGGACACGACACCATACCACGGACCACGCGTTACTAGCCGCCATCCAAAGAGATTCGGGAAATGTTCTCTCGGAAATATTTATCACTCTCATTGGCTACTACTGTTCATTTGTGGTTCGCCCAAATTGGGCCTCGAATTATAGTTACTTTCCAAAATCGCTATGAATTTGCGGTTTATTTAATACGGATAATTATAATAATCGAAATAAGAATAATAATAATAATAATAATAACAATTTTAATAATACCTAATTAGGTTATAACAACCGTACAATAATCTATATTAATAATCGTTGTATTCCGGCAATCTGTTCGTAGATTGAAGTTATAGTTTTTGTTTGGTTTTTTCTTTTTTGTTTCATAACTTTCAAAATAATTTTCCTTCTTAAAATTTTTCAATTTTTAAATTGATATATGGGGCAAAATTCCTCAACTGTCCAGGTCAAAAAATGAATTTTCTCGAAAGTTTGCCAAAATGGCACTATTTATTAATAATAATAATAATTATTAATAAAAAAATAATAATTAATTTACCTGGACAGTCGAGGAATTTCGCCCCATATATTGAAATTCATTGAATTCTTGCACAGAATTTTATAAAAAAATTTGAAAATAATTGAGTTCATTCGAAGAATTTTATTAAAATTGTTAAAAATCCTAATTAACTTCTTTTGAAGAATTCCTTTGAATTATTTTCAAATTAACGGAACTTTTTTTGTAATTTTAATTGAAAATTTTGAAAGTAATTGAATTTTATGACGAATTTCTTTTAAGTATTTAAAATAATCGTGTTTGTTAATAATTGAAATTAAATGCTTGATTATTTGAATTTTATTAAAATTTTTAGAAAATAATTAAATTCTTCAGAATTTTATTATAATTTTTTAGGATAAATTAATTAATTCATAGAATTTTATTGAAATATTGGAAATAATTGAATTCTTTCGAAGAATGGATAATGTTGAAAGTTTTGATAGTAATTGAATTCTTTTAAAAAATTTCTTTAATAGAATGGATTTTGTTAATAATAGTAATTACAAATTTTATTTCTAAATTTAATTTGGAAGAAAATTAAATTCTTGTAAACAATCTTAAAAATTTTTTTTAAATAATTAAATTCTTTTGAAGAATTTATTTATGTTTTTTGAAAATAATAATGTAAATTTTTGGACAATTTTAATTGAAAATTTTGAAAATAATTGAATTAAACATATAATTTTTTCAACTTTTTAAAATAATTGTGTCTGTTAATAATTATAATTAAAAAGTTGATTATTTAATTTTATTGAAATTATATTAAAATTAATTCAATTTTTGAAAAGAATTTTATTATTTCAGGAAATAATCGAATTCATGACAAGTATTTTATTATTTATAGAAATAATTTAATTTTTGCGAGAAATTTTACTATTCACAAAAATAATCGAATTGCTTTGAAGAATTTATTAAAACTTTAGAAAATAATTGAACTCTTTAGAAAAATTTTATTAATAATTTAAAAATATAATTAAATTCTTTCATGCAATTTTTTATTAAAATTGGATTGAAAATAACTGAATTCCTATTTGGAATTATTCCTAATTGAATTCTTGCGAAGATTTTTATTAAAATTGTTTAAAATTCCAACTTTTTTAATAAAAAAATTCGTTTTGTTTACTTTATGACAAACTGTAATAAATTGCTCTAAAATATAAAATTTATTTCAATAAAGTTTGTCAATTTTACTTGAAAAGTTGTTAATTAATTATTGTCAGGAATTTAATTGTTATAAAGAAATTTTAATAAAAATTATTTAGAAACCTAATTTTTTCAGGATTTCTGGATTAAATTATTCAATGTGTAATTAATTTTGTTAAATTACTTTAAAGTAAATATTCATATCATAAACAATTACAATTTCATATATTCTAAAATGTAAAATTTAACTATATCTAAAAATTACAATTATAATTCTTCCAAAATTTAATTATTTTCTAAACTTTTTCATCAAAATCACACTTAAAAAAATTCTCAGGGAATAAAATCCGAGAAATTTCTCTAGAATTTTTATGACATCTAATAAATTATTTCGTAATTTAATCAATTCGTTATTCTTTGAACTTAAAATTTACAAATTGCAACGAATTGATACCAAATATGTGGATCAAATCCAAAATTGATTCAGATTTTTAGCATCAATTTGAGTCGCTTTAGTATCAATTTGATACTTTCGAGAAAACTGTGATATAATAATTAAATATTCCTGAATTATTTCGAAATTAATTATTAATAATTAAATCGATTTCGAAAAATTGTAGTTTTATATTTGCCACAGTTTTTCTAAGGATATCAAATTAAGACAAAAAACGAATCAAAAACGTTGCAACATTTTTAATTCGTTTTTTGTCTCAATTTATGGATTTTATTTGTTAAGTAGTAAAAGATTAATATAGTCAGACAGTAAACATTAGTAGTTTTTTTATTTGATTTTCGAGTAGTAAAAGTATAATATAGTCAGACAGGATTATCTTTGTTTTACAGTCAACCAAAAAATATTTTTGAATTAACCATAATAATTTTGATTCAATATAATAATAAGTTTGGTTCAATAAAAATTCCTAATTCAATTACAAAATATTTTTAATTTAAATATATTTTTTTGGTTGACTACTTATTTTTGAATGAAAACATATTTTTCTCAGTTTACACATGTATTTTTATGGATTTTATTATTTAAGTAGTACAAGTCCCATATAGTCAGACAGTGAATATTATTATAATCTTCACTGTTTTTCATTAGATTTGTTTATAATTAATCTTTTTTTTCTAATTAACTGAACTGGAAAGAACATATTTTGTCTATTGTGTTTATAAAGTGTTTTGCGGTCTATAAAATGATGTAATTTCCAAAGTGTCTCGACAGCTTAGTTAAAAGTGCATATGCATAGAGAGCCTGGTGTGTGGTGTATTACACCGGCGACTGCTATCAGTTTTGGCATGGGTCAAGAGGATTGGTAGCTGATGAAGAGGCGGAGAGGTACACGAGGCGAAAGCCGATTAATGCAAATATCTAACGCATATAGGTACGATAGTTCACCGAACGGTTTACGAACGAGAGGGGGGCGAGTGAGGGAGAGAGAGAGAGTGAGAGAGAGAGTTGGATGGGTGGGTAAATGTAGTTGGGGTGGCTGGTGCCCGCTTTGCTCGACCGCAAAGCTTCAATTTAGAATGCTAATCAACAGCGCCCTCCGGTCCTATTTCCCTCCGTACACGTGCATTCATCCCTTATCTCCTCTCAAAAACCACTGGAAAGGAAGCCTACTTGACAATTATTTTTCAAAAGATAAAAGGGACATGCGTTTGATTAATACTTCTAAATAGTAATGCCCCTAATCCCGGGCCAACACTTTTTTCTCTCTTTCTCTCTCTCTCTCTCTCTCTTTACATTTTCAAATCCGTTTTAATTGAAAATCTCTTTTTTTCTATTTTAATTAAGATGCGAATTGCAATTAATTCCTATTTTTTAATTAAAGCGAATTGTAAATCTTTTTATTTATTAAAAAAAAGTGGACTTTTTCGAAAAGCTTTTTTTGGACCAAATTTTCAGTAGTGCCATTTTTAGCAAAATTAATTTGTTAATAATTTTGAATAAAATTGATTTGATAATTTGATTCATAAAATTGAAAATACAATAAATAAAAGTTAACAATAGAACAATAAAAGAGAAAGAAAGTTTAATCTGAAAAAGTATATGAAATAGAGGACGAATATTATTCAGTCAAGTGGTTGAAATTTACTCTTACATGTGAAATGAGATCTCACATGGAACATAAAAATGTATTTTATTATTAGTGTGTAATACACAGCAAATGGGGAAAGTCATAAAATTATGGAAATTGCCCAGTATAGGTGAATTTTAAGTATTCAATATTTAATCACCCAATATAACTATTATCGTTCCAATATAAACTATCTAAATGCTTTTATAATGTCGATTAAAATTATCTACCATTGAATCACATAATCACAATATTATTTAACAATATTCACTTTAACACATCATTTTTTATTTCATTTTCTCAAAAATGAAATAAAATAAAAATTTTTTTTAAAGAAAATTAATCAATTTTTTTAGTTGTTTTAACTTAACTTAATTTAATTTTTTTTAATATTGCAACAGAATATCATTTTCCTGGTATTAAATTCAACTTACAGTGAAATTTATCGGAATGCAACTCGATTTTCCAAATTTTATCACTAACAATAAGTAAAAATAATTCTTGTTTGACATTTTTGAATGAAAAAGTTTTTTTAAAATATATTTGCATTCCGACAGGTTGGACTGTATTTTAATTCTTAAAATGTGAAAAATAACTTTAGGCAAATTTTTTAAAAGTATTATAATTAAAAAGTTATATAATACTTGAAGTTTTGTAAAATTTTATTAAAAACAATTTATTTTTTTTAAAGTATTTCATTAAGATTTTTTTTATTTTTAAAAAACCAGTTTTTAAAATTTTTTATTTTACACGTTTGAAAATAATTAAATTTCCAAAAATTGTATAGACAGACAATAGATATAATGCGAATTAGTCGAATAAATTATGCTTCTTAGTAGTAAGAAATTATTATGGTCAGACAACAGAAATTTATTTTTATTTTATTTAATTGCTTTACATAGCAAATTTTTATTAAGTAGAAAAAACTTTATAAGTCAGATAATAGAAATAATGTGAATTATCTGAATAAATTTAACTGCCCAGTAGTAAGAAATTGTTGTAGTCTGACAATAAAACTTCAGTTTTAAAATGCAATTAAAATTTTCCTTTTTCTAAGTAGGAATTTTTTATTAAGTAGAAAAAACGCTGTATAGTCAGACAGTGCAGATTTGTAGCTTTTAATTTGATTTTTAAGTAGTAGTAGTAGTACATGTTCCATATAGTCAGACAGTAATTATTAGCAATTTTTTATTAGATTTTTGAGTAGTAAAAGTATAATATAGCCAGTCATGTGGTTTTATAGATTATTATTTCATAAGTAGTAAAAGTGTCACATAGTCAGACAGAGAAAATATTCAATTTTGTATTTTTGAATTGATTTTATTATATAAGTAGTAAAAGTTCCTTATAGTCAGACAGTAATGATTAGTAGTTTTTAATTTGATTTCAAAGTAGTAAAAGTATAATATAGTCAAACTGGAGGTTTTATATATTTTTGTCAAAGTAAAAGCGAAAATAAAAAAAAACAATAAAGTTCATCAAGCTAAATGTGAAAATATAAGTAGTAAGAAATTGTTATAGTCAGACAAGAGAACTTTAGATTTAGAACGCAATTAAATTTTTTTAAGAAGAATTTATTTGAGCAGAAATTTTGTATTAAGTAGAAAAAACGCTGAATAGTCCGCCAATAAAAAGAATGCGAATCAGGAGAATAAATTGTGCTTTTCAGTAGTAAGAAATCGTTATAGTTAGACAATAGAATTTTACCTTTAAAACGCAATTTAAATTGTATTTGTTTCAAGTAGTAGAAACAATCTTTAGTCAGACAACACAAATAGAGTGTAATTAGACAAATAAATTTTTCTTCCTTTTAGTAGTAAAAGTTTAATCTTTGTCAGACAGTTAAGATTAATATTGTCAAGTTTAATCACATAAATTGAGAAATATTCATATTTATCCTTTATTGCTTTTACAACAATTTTCCCTAATGCTCGTATACATAGTTTCTACTCGAAAATGAATGAACCTTTTGTCCTCTTGTTTTTTTACGCTAAAATGTACACGTATGTAAAGTTTTCGTATTATTTCTAAAAGCATATAAACTAAATGTCTACAATGAATATTCTCTCATACAGTGTTTAAAATTAACAGCAAAAAGAAAATATATTTCGTCTTTTCATTTATATTGTATACAGTCTTTTAATATATTACATGTGATTCCGTTGCGTAATTTTAACTCTGTTTAATACTCTTCTAAAGACAAGGATTATCTTAATTGACCTGCTGCATTGTTTTACATTCTCTTTGTTTTATGATATTCACGTTTCGGTACAATTCTGACTAAGGTAACTTAAACAGAAATAATCATTTTATTAACTGAGAATTTCTCGGCTTATTTACATGAGGAAAAGGGAATAAATTCTTTCTCGAAGAAAAAGTTTTCAAACTTTTTTTTGTTGAATTTTCATTTTTATCAAAAGGTTTAATTTTTGGTTGATTTTCATTTAGAACTTTCTAAAAATCGAAAGTATGTGAAAAATGTAATTTTTACAGAAAATGAAGTTTTGAAAACGGGGACAAAATATTTTTGTCTTTCATTATTAAAGCGCTCTGTTAAAATAAAATTGATTACAAGTATGATTAAAATTTTCGTTGTATATTTCATTTCTTTTTTTTTAGTTGCTTTTGTAATTTAAAATAACGACAGAGTTAATAGTATTGTAACTTTGTGCCATGTGTGCACATTTGAAGAAATAATCGCTTTAATTAAAAGGTTTTACAATAACCTACGTGCCAATTATTTTTACTTTGACTTCACTCCGAATAAATGCAATTAAACATGAGCGAATGCCATCCCAGTCATAGAGGAAAAGAGAGAGAGAAAGAGAGAGCCTTCACTATATCTTTTCTCTTTGTGCCACATTTTTCTTTCAGTGAAACATTCTACCACTAACTGTCAATGCACACATGCTTTAAAAATCTAATTTTACATTCAAATGTTAAAGCTCACCTTTTTTCCCATTCAGCAATAATATTGCGTTATCTGATGATCTTTTTCCCTTGTTCTCTAACTGTAAAAACCAAAAGCCATTAGCTCACATTACCAAAAAAAAAAAGACTTCAATAGGTCAAAATATCACTGTTCTGCATTTTGAAAAAAAATTTTTAATTCTTGTTTTGTTATTTCCTAAACTTTTAATTATTTTTTAATTTTTTTTTCTCATTGGTTTGTAAATTTTTTTCAATTTAAAATATTAATTTTTTTGTAGGAAATTTTTTTTTTGATTTCTTGTTCATCTGTGAAAAAAAGTACATTTAAAATGGTTTGGTTTGTATTTTTTTGTTTCTCTTTTTTAGAAAAAGGGGTTGGAGAATGATCGTATTGCTTTAATTGTTAAGAGACACTCATTTAGGACTGAATAATTGCTTTTAATGAGAGAAAATTCTTCTTTAATTAAACGCTCCAACAAATTGTTCGATAAAGTTTCAGATTGTTAGATGAAAGCAAGAAATTTAATACTTGCATATATGTTGTGCACTTCCAGGAAATACAACACTTTCGCGAACTAAATTCATTAGTAATTATTATTTCTGCGTTATTTTATTAGTAATTAGAGAAAAAAGGATGTTTTTTCACTTATTGAAGTACATTTATTGAAGTATATTTCACTTGAATAAAGTGACGAGTACATTGAGAAATTCTTTTATTTGAACCAAACATATTTTTTTTTAATTAAACTTAAAATATAATTTTTATTTACCCTTTGTTGGATTTTTATTTACACTTTTATTTTTACTTTCACTTTGATAGAATAAAAACTTATCAAAGTAAAAATAAATATTTAGAAAAGTGAAAATGTACACTAAAATTTGTGGAAGTTTTTTTTAAATAGTTTAGAAATTTGGATATGAATTAGACACAAATTGCAAATTTTCTCTGTCTGACTATGTGAAACTTCTACTACTTTACATGTAGAATCTATAAAACCACCAGTCTGACTGCATTATAATTTTACTACTTAAATAATAAAAGGAATTCAAATACAAAATTGCAAATTTTCTCTGTCTGACTATGCGATACTTTTACTAGTTTGAAAATAAAATTTATAAAATCTTCTGTCTAATTATATTGTAGTTTTACTACTCGAACATTAAATCAAAAACTACAAATCTTTTGTGTCTGACTACTTAAAAATTTAAATACATAAAACCTCCTATCGGACTATAGTTCACTTTTACTACTTGAAAATGAAATTAAAAGCTACAGATTTTCACAGTCTGACTGTATAGAATTTTTACTACTCAAAAATCAAATAAAAAACTACTAATCTTTACTGTCTGTCAATATGGAACTTTTACTACTTAAATAATAAAAAAGTTATAAAATTCTCTGTCGGACTATATTAGACTTTTACTACTTGAAAATCAAATTAAAAGTAACAACTGTTCACTGTCTGACTATATATAGTTTTTACTACTCGGAATTCAAATCGAAAACTACAAATTTTCTCTGTCTGATCTATGTTCAACTTTTACTACTTAACAAATATAATCTATAAAATCTCCTGTCTGACTATATTATACTTTACTACTCGAAAATCAAATAAAAAACTACTTATCTTTACTGTCTGACTATATGAAACTTTTACTACTTAAATAAAAAATCTATAAAACCGCCTTTCTTAATATATGAAACTCTGATTGCTGAAAAATGAAATCAAAAAGTACAACAATTTTTCACTGGCTTACTAATTCACAGTTTTTCCAAGGATATCAAATTGAGACAAAAAATGAATCAAAAGTGTTGCGAAGCAACATTTTGATTCGTTTTTTGTTTCAATTTGATATTCTTAAAAAAAAACTGTGAAATGAAACTTTTACCATCGTAAAAAGAATAAAATTTCTAACTCTAAAAATATAATTCTCCTTCTTTGTATAAATAGAAGCAAAAATATTTTTTCTAAAAAAACAAAATAATTTTGAGGAAAATATAGAAACTATGTAAAATTGTGTAGAATTCAAATTTATATTGTCAAAAATAATATATTCGCAACAAAATGTTTTTCACACAATGAAAATCTGTTTTTCCATATAATGCAACCTAATATTTCAGTTTATTGTATTCGCCAGATTACAGATTGTACAACATTGTACCGTATATATGAATTATGACTAAACGTGCTGGGAATTGCAGAGCCGACCGCTAAATTCGTATTTCTAGTAAACTTTTTGTGTAAACTGACGCACACACACACTACCACCACCACAATGTTCTAATCGGTATCGGAGGATGCTTTTGACCAGGTTCGTTGACTGCACACACTGTTTTGTAAAGTGCACACCTGCGGTACAAAATGTGTGTGTGTGTGTGTGTGTGTGAATGTGTATATACATGTGTGAAAACACGCCACGAGACGTAACCCCTCCCTCTCTTTCCCACCCTCATCTACATATACGAGTATTAGTTTTCACTATGTTTGTCGTTTGATATAACCAAAGCTGGTCTGAAAATCACTTATATGTGTATATATATATAAATTTAAATATACGTGTATGTGTGTATATATATATATATATGATCAAAATTCAATTGCAAAGCGCTTTTGTACAATTCGAGATTCTATGAAATTTGATTGTCCTTGTTGATGATGGCTATTCGCAAAGAGTAAATCCGAGCTCATTGATTGGCGAAAATCATAGTTCCAACTTAAATAACTTGCCCGCGTCATTTTGTGAAATCTACAATTGCCAAATTGTTCTCTTTGATGCGAATAATCATGGAATTTCATCAAGAATTGTCCTCGCGTTGCTTTCGTTATATAAACAGAGTGCAACTATATATTTAGAAAGAGAGAAAGAGAGAGAGAGAGAGAGAGAGAGAGAGAGAGAGAGAGAGAGAGAGAGAGAGAGAGAGAGAGAGAGAGAGAGAGAGAGAAATTGAAACGCGATCATCAAGAACAAGGTCGAATATGCTGTTTAGGATCTTGTATCTAGATTCAATTTCTGCTCTTGAATCCGATTGCAATGCTCCAGTTGCTTAGAAACGAACCAATATGCTGCAGAATGAATTTACTGCTTCAAGGGAACCGAACTTGAATTAAGTCAGTTCGATGATTTTCCAAACTACATAATACACAAAAAAAAAACAGGGAAAGGTCAAAAGCAAAAAAGAAAAAAAAAATCAATAATTCATCTCTTGAGGAATTAATTTTTTTTCTTGTAATTATTTTTTTTGTCATGTATTTGAATGATTTGAATTTTTTTTTACATATAAAAAATGGTAATTATAATTATCAATGTTTCCTAATAATTATAACTAGCAACGATTCGCGCGCAGCTAACTTCTTCCTGTATTTTTTAAAAATAAAATTAGCAATTTTAAAAATAATAGAATTTAAATATTTTCTAATTTGAATTTTAGTTGAAAACACTAAAAAAATTCAAGTTTGGAGAAATTACAAATAATTGCAAAAATTCAATTATTTTCAAAGAAAAATAAAATTCGACTATGTTAAAATTTGAAAAAAAATTCTCGTAAAATTGTCAATTATCTTTATAAATAACAAAATTCTTCTGTAAAGTTCAATTATTTACATAAATATCAAAAAAAAATTCTTGTCCTGATTTCAATTATTTTCAAAAATTTTTCTAATTTTAATTATTTTCAATATCTGCAATTTTAATAAAATTTCCTAAAAAGAATTCAATTATTTAAAAAAGAAAATTTAATAAAATTGTATGAAAACATTTAATTATTTTCATAAATAATAAAAATTTCACAAGAATTCAATTATTTAAAAAAAAATTAAAATTCTTCTTATAAAATTTAACTATATTCAAAATTTTGAAAAAGATTCTAGTAAAAATCCCAATTATCTTTATAAATAACAAAATTCTTCTCCAAAGTTCAATTATTTACATAAATGTCAAAAAAAAATTCTTGTCCTAATTTCAATTATTTTCAAAAAATTTTCTAATTTTAATTATTTTCAATATCTGCAATTTTAATAAAATTTCCCAAAAAAAATTCAATTCCTTTTAAAAAATTTTTAATAAAATTGTATGAAAACATTTAATTATTTTCATAAATAATAAAAATTTCACAAGAATTCAATAATTTTCAAAAAAATTAAAATTCTTCTTATAAAATTCATCTATATTCAGAATTTGAAAAAAATTCTAGTAAAAATCCCAATTATTTTTATAAATAACGAAATTTTCTTCTCCAAAGTTCAATAAATAATACATTTTTTTTAAGGAATTCAATTATTTTCATAAAAAATAATTTAAAATTCTAGAAAATAATAATTGAATTAAAATGATGAAAATAATATTGATGAAGTTAGAGTTACAATATTTTTATAATAGAAAAAATAATGATTTTATTACTTGGTCATCTTTAATTATTAGAAAACATGAAAAAATCGATCACTCCGAGTCTTCGACTCGGAGTGATAGATATCTTCATGTTTTATAACAAATACTTTTATAAATTGTTTAATTTAAAAAAGGTTTGAATTAGAAAATTTCAAATGTCTCAATTGCTGTGAAAAATCCTGTTCCAAAAATAAGATTAAAAATAGAAATTGTGCAAATATTTTTCTTCTTTTTCTAAAACAAAATAAATAATTTTGTTAAAAAAATTGTGATTCATAAACAAAAATAATGCAAAATAAATAAATTTTCTATTTTTTAATCGCAGTTGTTAAACAATTTTTTAATTTTGTTTAAAAGTAAAGAACAAAAATCTGCATAATTTCAATTTGACAAAACATAATATTTAACAAAATTTTAGTCTTTTAATGAATATAAGTAAAAATATTCTGATTATTTCTATTTGTCATTACAATTTTGAATTAATTATAAAATAAAAATAATAATAATAATATAATATACAATCTATCTGAAGTTAACAAAAAAAAAAGACAACTTCAGAGTGTGAGGGACAGAAAAAGTGAATTCAAATTATTATAGTTAATTTTCAATTGACCTTTTTTTAGAACATGTAGAGAAAAATGAACAGAAGTAAATTATCAAAAATACATAACTGAAATGCAAATATAAGTTATTTAGACGATTTTGTTTCATTAACAGCATGTGATTGTTACAGAATTCAATGTTAATATTTTCGACCACTTTTCTCTTAAAATATTAAATAAATTAAGCTAATTTTTTGTGAATAACTCTAAAATATCATAAAGAAGGGCAGTGATGTGAAAAAGTTTTAATATTTTTAAAATTATTTATTAAAAAATAACTTTAAAATTATCAGTTCTCAAAATCACTTTTAATCAATTTCTCGTCTTTTCCGATTTCAAAGTATTTTTTTATAATTTATTTTAGAGTTATTAAAACTTTTGCACATCACTGCTCTTCTTTATTATATTTTAGAGTTATTCACAAAAAACTAGCTTAATTTATTTAATATTTTAAGAGAAAAGTGGTCGAAAAAATTAACATTGATTTCTGTAACAGTCACATGCTGTTAATGTCAGTCTAAAAGCTTCATTTAACTGAAAAAAAATTGTAGTTTAAAATATGAATTTCAAGCAGTAAAAATTTGATATATATTTAGACGAGAGGTCTAATGGATTTTATTTTTTAAGTAGTAAAAGTTCCACATAGTCAGACAGTAAAGATTAATATCTTTTCATTTGATTTTCGAGTAGTAAAAGCGTAATATAGTCTGACAGGAGGTTTTTTGAACTTTATTAAGTAGTAAAAATTCTATATAGTCAGCCAGTAAAATTAGTAGTTTATGATTTGTTTTTTAAGTAGTATAAGTCTAATATAGTCAGACAGTGATTTTTTTCTATTTTGATTCTAAAGTAGTAAAAGAATAATTTTGTCAGACAGGAGGTTGCACAGATTATTTTTTAACTAGTAAAAGTTTCACATTGTCAGACAGAAAATTTGTAGTTTTCAATTAGAATTGTAAGTAGTAAAAATTCCATATAGTCAGACAGTAAAGATTTATCGAGTTTTAGTTTGCTTTCTAGTGGTAAAAAATTGTCATAGTCAGGCAAAAATATTTTCGAGTAGTAAAAGTATAATTTAAACAGACAGTGAAGACTTTACAATTTTCTTTTTAGTTTTCTAGTAGTAGAAGCCCGATATAGTTAAACAGTAAATCTGTACCCTTTCCAATTTGATTTTCAAGTAATAAGAGTATAATATAGTCAGACAATGATTTTTTTCCATTTTCCATTTTATTTCTCAAGTAGTGAAAGTACAATATAGTCAGACAGCAAGGCTTTTTTTATTTAAATTCTATTTTTCATTATAACGAAAACACGATAAAATCAAACAGCATATTTCACACTCTTTTTGTGATTTTCAAATCATAAAACTGGTATTTGGAAAATGAATAAAAAATTTAATTTAAAACAAAAAAAAACATATGAAAATTTTACGGTTAGTTGATTTTAGAATTAATTTTTTCTACAGTTAATTTTACACTCACAGTAGTAATAGTTTTAAATAGTCAGACATTGAAGTTTTACTGCTCTACTTTTGTTCTTAATTATTAAAACACAAAAAGTTTTGTACACACAGTCAATACTCATAAAATTACTCTATAAATTAGTTAATCTTTGCAATTAAGCAGTAAAAACTGATTATAGTCAGCCAACTGATATTTATACATACTTTTTACTGCCTTTAATGAATACCCTCATTTTCGCAGTTGTTTATTAAACTTTCAAACGTATTTTGTTTATTCTATAAACAAGAAGAGTTTGTTTGTAATTGACTTGTTTAAATGTGCAAACTTTTTTATTCCCTTTAAATGAAACAAAATTTTATTTTCAGAATTTCTGTTTATGAAAAATAAAATATGTTTTCGTTTGCTTAGCAAAATCATTATTTTCGTTCGTTAACGATAATACATATTTAATATATTGAAAATTTATATTATTTATATTTATTATTTATTATATGAATAATAATATGAATAATATGAAGTGTATATTTAATTACTAAGAAAATTAAAATTATAAAATAAAAATAAAAATTACTAAAAAAGAAAAGAAAAGGAAAGAAAAGAAAAAAAGTTAGAGATTTATTTTCTATATGCCTAATTTGGAGTAGTAAAAATTTGACAAAAGTCTTATTTTTATTTAATTAATTAATTGTTCAATAATACACAAAATTAGATTAGGGAATTTCCAAGTGTCGAGTAGTAAAAGTTTTATAAAGTCAGACAGTATTTCAGGTAGATGTTTTGTTTTTAAGTAGTAAAACTATGACACCAGTCAGACTGTTGACTTTAACAGGTTTCATTTACAAATTGTCGTTGCAAATAGTTAGGAGAACTGTGTTTATATATATACATATAATAGACACATTTAGATTTTGAACTTTAACAGTTTTGATCCCTTAATTGTTGTTCTAAGTAGTAGAAGCATGACTCTGTCAGACGGCAGTATTTTACAAATTGTATATGCACCGATTCTCGTTGAAAGTTGTAAAAAGCATATCATTCCAGTAGTAAAATCTTTATATAGCCAGACACTAGATTTTTACAGTTTCCTTTCTCAAACATTGTTTTAAGTAGTAAAAGTACAATATAATCAGACGATTAAGTTCCTTAGCGTTAAATCACGTTTGATATATTTAAGTACTAAAAGACTTATCGTTGTCAGACAATTTTGAAAGTTTTGATCTTTCGGTTCTATCAATCAATTGTAGGTGAATTTTATTGAGGAATTTTAGGTTAATTTATTTTATATTTATCGTTTAGTTATTATTAAGATAAGTTCTTAAGGTTGTTAAAGATCGTAAGGTCTTGAAGTTTCTAAAGGTACTTAAAATTCTCAGTTATTATACGACTATTCGTATGTTTTAATGTTTTCCAATTAGGGGAAAATTTAATTTTTCCTCTAAGTGATAAAGTCCCTTTTTAGTCAGACAGTAAATAGGAAGAGTAATTTAATTTTTTTTTTTTTAAGGAATATTAAGTTTTCTTTTTTATCTCTGCACGCATTTGTCATAACTTTTTTATTTTCTCCATTCACTGTATTATACAAAGCACTAATAATAAAACATGCTTCTATTTTTACAATAAATTTAAACCTCTTGAAGGAATTATTTGACCATTCTTTTAGTTTTTACGGGGTAATTGTATATTTTTTTACAACCTCCTTAGAATAAAATAGCGAATATAATGTTTTAAACAACCATCATTTTAGGACTTTAGGTGGCGCACTTTTTTTCCTAGCAGAAAAATTTTCTCGTAACTCAAGATAAAAGTTTGGCATAATAATTTTATCACTCGCAGTATTAGAAATAATTCATTCAAAATTTATTATTTTGAAAATAATCTTATTGTAAATGATCAAAATTGTAAATCTATAAATTATTGTAAGTAGAAAAAATAATTATTCTTTAAAGAAATTATTCTTTAAAATAATTATTCTGATTGTTTCAAATAATTATTGTTAATGTTTCAAATGATTATTATGATCGTTTAAATTAATTAGTCTAAAATTGGTAATAATTTACATTGGCGATAAATTGAAGTAAATTGAAATTTAATGAATATTGGAAAAATATTACTCAATAAGTTATCAATTTGAGCAATATGTTACTCTCATTTGTTAAATAAATATTTCAAAAGAATGATGTAGATGAAGTGAGTGGGATGAGAGACATTTGTTAATGTCATTTCTTTCCTATTTTTGTTTTTGGTTATAAACTGTAAGGATTTATTTGTTTCAAATCTAGGTACACTGGTCAAAGTTAGTGTTCGTTTTCTATATATACATATATTAAACAAAAGGTGCGACCGAGTGTAAATGAATAATGACCTCGACGATGCAAAACCAAGAGACATCGAGATCTAAAAAAGATTATTTATACATTTGTAAATGAAAGCAAATGAATTATTGACGCTGACTCGACAAACTTTTCTCTCTTTTACATTGAAAAATAAAAAATTGGGCCAAGACTTATGTTTCTTTTACTCGACATTATATAAACAAAAAGGGAATAATTTGTTTGAACCTTTCGTTTGTATAAAGAAATTAATTGCCAATTAAATTTGTGTCAAAAAAAGAATAAAAATAAAAAACAAGTAGAAGAGTTTTTTTTGTCACTCGTCAAAGAAGAATTGGGTTATGGTAAAATGTCACTTTTTTACTTTATATAAACGTGAAAATTTCCTCTGCTTTTCAAATGTAAATATTTTTATTACTTTTTAAAATGTAATAAACTTGAAATTGACTTTATAATTTTTTCGAAATATTTCTCTCGTCAGAAAGTGAATTTTTTTCCTCTTAGAGTAAAAGAAAAATTAAACTTAGATTTCTAATTAACTCTTGTTCCCTTGGTTAAAATTATTCGCATTTAGCAAAAATATTTTTTAAAATTTAAAAAACAAAGAAGTGGAGAAATTAAAATTCATTTTCATCAAATATTCAAAACAGAAATTTTAATTTAAAAATTTTAATTTGACGAGAGATTTAAAAAAAAAAATGCTGCTAAAGAAAAAAAAATGTTGAATTGATTTTTTAAAAATAAATTTTGGTTTTGGCAAACTTGTGGTGGGAGGAACTATTCAAACAATATATATAGATTCTAGTAAATCTGAAAGCTTGTCAGGTTCGAATCGAAGCGTGGATTGAACCAAACCCAAAACTTGAAATTCACCTTGCACTCTCTATCGATCTTAAAGGGTTAAACCGGGGTTATCGCCAGGGAGCTATACTGTATCCGGTCTAACTTAATGGTGGTTCTTGGGGTCTGCACGTATATGAAGAGACCGGAAATGGTGGTTTTAGTGCTTTATGTGATGAGTAAAGGATTCTTGCAGTTCATTCAAAATGAAAAGCTTCATAACTTACTTTATGAAAATTCACTTCAAGATATTCGTCAATATATATTTGAAATTTTAATTAAAAACTAAATCGAAAATTCAACTTAAAACTGAAACAAAAATTAAATTGAAAATTCAGTCAAAAATTTCATTCTAACTGAATTTAAAAATTAAATTAAAAATTAAATTAAATATTAAATTAAAAATTCAAGGCAAGATCAAATTAAAAATTGTATTCAAAATTAAGTTACACATTAAATTTAAAATTCAATTTTAAAATTAAATGCAACTATAGGTAAAAATTAAATGAAACTTTAAATTTAAAAAAATTGAATGAAACTTCTAAATAAAAATTGAATAAAAATTTAAAATAAAAATTGAATGAAACTTTAATTTAAAAATGGAATTCCATATGTGATTGAAAATTTAATTCGAAATTAAATAAGAGAATAAAATGAAATAAAAATTTGAATTAAAGATTAAATTCGAAGTTGAATTAAAATTTAAATTAAGAATTGGATTGTAAATTAAATTCAAAATGAATTTTAAAGAACGTACAAAAAAAAATTCGCAATATTTAAATTGAATATTTAAAATGCCTCATATTTACGATATTCAAAATATGGAATATTTGAGAAATATTTGAAAATTTAAAAAAAAAGTTATATATTGGATGTGATATTGAAAATGTTTCTCATAAATATTGTACTTATATATGATAAATATTAAAAATGCATATTTATGGTAAATAATGGAAACAAAATATTTTTATTTCTTTGAAAACGAGAGAAATATGCGTGGAAATGTTTGAAAAAGTACAAAGAAAAATATTTCACAACCGCACTGACGAAATATGGAAGTACTTTGCGACTACAAGCAAACGAGAAAGGAAAGGATAAAATAATTTAAGAAATACTTTATTTCAGATGAGAGGACAGGAATAATGATCACTATTTCATATTTTTTTTCGAAAAAAAGAAATCCGTGCTTTGTATTCAATCGCATTATTATTGATGATGAAGGAGAAATTTTCGAAGACATATGCATCCCTTTTAAAAAAAAAAAACGATAATTTTTTCCATATATATGTTTAATAGAATATGCGGAAAAAAAATTGAATTGTAAACTATAAAGTATAGTCTTAGAGATTGAAACAAACTATTTTATTGATTAAAAAGAAGTGTAAAAAAAATTGCAATGAATTCCCACCCAAACCCCTTGCAATTGCAGTTATAGCACATTTTATCGACACTGGTGAAATATATTTGTATTTGTAGCAATAAATCTCAATGGATATAAGTAACTTCGGCAACTGAAAGTAGGGTAGCACCAGCTGTGGTTCGAGACCCGATTTCGAATCATGTCGTTGAGCTGAACGCATATTCAGAACAGTTGGAAGAAATTTTGTCCCTCTTTTCTTCTTTTTTTTTGGATTTCATTTTCAATGTGCCATAAGTAAATGCGATAAAGCAAAAAAAGACAGAATTCAGTGAAATCTCTATTTCCGAGAAGGAAAAATTTTATTTCTTTTTTGTAGGGTGGGAAAAAATTGATATCAATTACATAGTTTTTTTGTATGTGGAAAATAATTCGATGAAATAGAAATTTGATTACGAGAAAAACTGAAAGAGAAAAATTAAAAGAGGGAGAATTTCGAGTAGAGGAAACAAAAAAAGAATTCTTCGAAAAAATTGTCTGACTAAAAATTAACCAGAAATAGTTTTTAGTCAGACGGATTTTTTTTAAAAATTGTCCATCCTTTCTTTTTAATTGTTTTTTAATTGTCAAAAGTGTCAAGATCAGTAGTATAAGGAAGTTTTAGTCAGACAAAGTTTCCTCCTTGTAGTTTTTGTCTTAGTAGCAGAAACAGTTTTCAGTCAGACAAATTTTTTAATAAATTGTCCTTTCTTTTTTTTTAATTGTTCTTTAAGTATTTCTTTCTTTAAAAATAATTCTTTAGGTAAGTTAAATTTTTTATTTTTTTCTTTGTATCAGACTAGTGAAAATATTCAATTTTTTCTTAAAAAATTCGATCAGTAGATTCGGAAGATTTTAGTCAGACTGGTCTTTTTCCCGTATATTTCCCCCTTGGTAAAAAAATCAATTTCAGTGAGACAAATTTTTTATTAAAATTGCCCCTTGAATAGTAAAAGTTACTTCTTTTTAGATAAGTAACAATTTTTTATAATTTTCTTATCAGTAGTTTAGGAAAGTTTTAGTCAGACTTAAATAGAAAGTTAGAAGTAAAAGTACTTTTTCTATATACTCTACAACTTATAAAATAATAAAAATAAAATAAAAGCAAACAAACTGAAAAAAGTACAAGAAATAAATATTTATTACTTTTGTCCTTCTTATTATATCGGGAATTTAATTATCCGACGAAAAAAAACAGGGATACAATACTAGAATACATATATATCTGCTGGAATGATCGAGTTACTTTTTCCAATAAAACGAATAAAAGTGTTTTAACTTTGAAAACATCTATATCGTACATTAGACGCGAAAGCAATTACGTTCAAGAATCGTTTTCTAGCACCATTTTTGAAACTTTATTTCAAACATCAAGAAACTTTTCCAAATTGGAAAACTAATTCTATTCAATTCTCTAATTTTCATTCTCCACTTGTATTTGGTTTTTGTCACCAGAACAGAATTTTACATACTAAAATTTAAAAAAAAATAAATACAAATATTTCAAAAATACATGCCGTTCAAGTTTTGTATTCTATTTTTGTTTTCATTAACGGTAGGGGAAAATAAAATCACTTTAATTCATGAAAGTGAAGCAAGACAAATGGAAAATGCTTATTTGACTTAGTGAAGCATACAGAGGTATTCATAGAATGTCTGTAGGAGTAAAGTTTCTAATAAGGAGGATAGGGAATGAGGAAGGGAGGCAGTGAGAAAGATAAGGAGAACGTGGATAGACTCTCTTACTTTTGTGAGATAAGAAATCGTATAACTGGCTTCACCTTACTCTCCATCCTCTCTAACTAATCGAAAATTTGATTAAGCCTTTAATGCCCTTAGACCAAAAATTATTATTATTATTATTGATAACTAATTACTGTAGAAAAACATCATAATTATTCCAATTTTTATCAATATAATTATAATTATATAGTAATAATTATTATAATAATAATTTAATTACACACATTAAAGTTTAATTACTGAAATTTAATTATAATTTACCAAACATAATAAGAATTATATTTCTCATTTAATTACTAATTAACATCGCACGATCTTTTGAATTTATCATCATCAAGATATAATTAAAATATAATTAGTAAGATACATTCCGTATTAATTATATCATCAAAATATGTTATAATTATGAAAATATGTATTATTATTCGGAGCTAATAAGTAAATTATTAAATATTAATATTATAATTAGATAATAAGGAGTAAAATTATATTTGTAATTAACTGATCATGAAAAAAAATTAAAATTTTTTATCTCTATTTTAAAATGTCATGATTTAAACATTGGAAATGTCTGGCTATATCTGACTTTTACTACTTGCACCAAAAATATTAATATTCTACCTGACTAAAATTTGTTTATACTACTTATTATGAAAAAGTAAGAAAATAAATTTTTTACCACTAATTTCAAAAGAGTAGGAAAAATTTAGATTGTCTGACTAATTTCTTCTTCTATCACTGACAGCAAAACCGTAAGAATATGTAAACGTCTGACTATTTCTGAGTTTTTCTACTGACAACAAAAATCTAAATGAATAGAAAATAATAAATCTCAAAAAATATAAGGGGTTAAAATTAAAAATAGTAAAAACAAGTAACCTTCAATTATTATTAAAAATAAAAATTAAATAAATAAAAAATAAATTTAAATAAACCCAAGAAAAGAAAAATTCAATTACTTTAATTTGAGCAGAATTCATAAAAATTATAATTATAAATTAAATAAGAAAAAACTTTTTATATCATAAAAACGAATTTTCGGTTCGCAAATTTTGTTAGTAAACATCAGTTTGAAGTAAATTGCATTTGTCAAAAAGTTACAACCGTATACATGTATGTATGTAGGGAAAAAAATTTAGTAACTACTGTTGATATAGTTTAATATAAAAGAATGAGATCGTAAATGGTACACCATCCAATAATTCGTGTAATTCGCTACACTGTTATATGGTTCACGCTTTACTATCGCTGTCGACGCTATTTTCCAAAAGTTCAATAATTTTTCTTTCCAAAAAAAAAAAATAATAATAAAATCAAAAAAAGAAAAAAATACTCCAAAGCTTATTTTTCTTTGACCTGGTCTTTGATGTGTTCTGTAGGATAACAAAATCGATATAGAAAACGAATCGCTTTTCATCGCTTTTGCTGCAGTTTGTGACAAGAGGATTATAGCATATATTGTGACCTGTGCTGATAAAATTCTTGATTATAAAAACTTTACTATTTTTTCACAAATACTCGCAAGTATTACAAGCTACTTTAGATTTCTTCTATCTGAAAAAAAAAATTTAAGCCCTTTTTTTCCGAAAATTTAACATTTTTTTCCCCATCATCATTAGGGATTCTATTATTCGGAAATTTTAGATTTCTCTCAATAATTTTCAGAAATTATTGAGAAAAATTAAATAGACGAAAATTTTATTTTAAAATTACTGTTAAATTTAATTCTATTTTTAAATCTTTGATTAAACCGCAAATTATTACTATTAATACTATTATTATTTTTTTGTTGTATCTGTAAAAAAGTTTTTTCGAGCGTGTAGCAAATTTTTTGTAAAATTTTTTCTTTGTTGTCTAAAAAAATTATTATTATTATTATTATATAGCCAATTTATTTTTTATAAAACTTGAATTCTATAAAATCAGGATAAATATACGACCTACTTTTTATAACTGTCGAATTTATTGCATTTGACATTTGATCCGAAAGGATTATATTTATTTTCTGTGCAATGAGCAAAATTTTGTCCGTTATACGAATTAGCCATATTAATGCATATAGATGAAAAATTTTTGTTTGTGAAAATTAACAAATTTACATTTTTTTTTCAATCAAAAATTTTTATTGATCGAATTTTTTTTCGTCATTGAAAGAAAATAAAGGGATATAAAACGAGATCTATTAATACGATTATTTATACTATTTACATTTCGTTGAATTTTCCAAAAAAAAAAAAAAAAATTAATACCTTACGTTTTAATTTTATTTTTGATAAAAATTTTTTTTTTTATCTGAATGTTCAACCACAAATATGATGTTCATCTACGTGTATGTGTACCTGTTTCTGTCTGTGTAAGTTCCGAAAGTGGAACTCACGCTTCAATTGAATTTACATAACGATTATTCAATCGTCCGTACAGAATGGTTCTAGGAGAGGGGTTTCTACCAAAATCTGCTAGACGCGCAATGCGAACGTAATCCGAACAATATATATATATTTATATATATATATATATATATATATATATATATATAGACAAAAATATCGACCTAATATTATATATTCAGCATGGCACACTCTCTTCTGCTTCTAATAGACACCTACTCAATCAAAATTTATGCATAGAATGTGGTTTTTTTTCTCGATAAAATTAGTATCAGATCAGAAATAGTATCTACTGTTGTTCTCTTTTTTACTTAAAAGTATAAGAAAACTTAGGACCTTCAGTCTGACTAAAATTTTTTCACACTACTGAAACTGAAAATAACAAGAAAATCAAATTTTTTTTTAAGTTAAATTAAAAATTGAATAGAAATTAGAATTAAATAAAGATAAAAACAAATTAAGTAAGTAAAAAAATAGTAAATAAATAATAAAAATAAAAAAAAAAATTAATAACTAAAAATAAAGAAGTAAATAACAAAAATGTCTAAAAATAAAGAAATAAGCAAAAAGTAATAAATCTAAACAACAAAAGCAGATAAAAATAATCCAAAAATAGTAAATCTAGAATACCAAAAATAAATAAAAGAAGAAAAAAAAATTCAATTAATCGCTATAAAAGATATAATAGGCTAATATATTATTACCAGTATTTACACTCCAAATCCTGTACACTAAAGTTTGCACCATACAGATATCCCCATGAGTCCAAAAAGTCATTGATAATGTTTCCTGTAACAATAGAGTTGGGCGGATGCTGTGCTCTCTTACTCCTTAATTAATGATTCGAATCTCGTTTATCATTTGCTACATCGAGTTCTTTACTCCTTGGCTCTGTCTTCAGTTTGCTTAACGTCTAGTCGTTTTCATTCGTTTTGCTGCTTCCGGTTTTCTCCATACCCCATACCGACAACACTCTCCCCTCTTCTTCTCCTTCTTCTGTCTGTAATTAAATAACTTCAAGACACTATCCATTTATTCGCTTCATCTCCCTCTCTCTCTCTCTCACTCTCTTTCTCTTCCAAAGACAGACCTCTGGCTTCCGGCATAAGACAGTTTAGTAAATGAATTCGTTCTATTTGATGTACGAGATGAAGATTCATTGTTAGTAAACTTTAGGGAAAATTGTCAAACTCTCAAAATTTAGTGTCACGTGTGTTAATTGAGTTAATAATCACCCTCTCTTCATCTATTCTACCGAAAATCATTTCTGTGTTTATTATAAATAAACTGCTGATACTGATATACTTCCTTTACTACTGATATAATTTTTACAAATTAAAAAATTTAATTTTTCATAACAGTCTGAGTTATATTAATTTTACTGTTTTTAGAATTAATAAGAGAAGAAAAATTTTTATTTCAGAAGAAAGGTTTTCTACTTCTGAGTTTGTATTTATTTTTATTAATTTATTAGGACCAAAATACATGGGAGTAAATAATTTTACTTCAAAATGCAAATTTAGAAAAATTTGGAACGTGTCTGACTAAAAATTCATGCAACTACTGATACTAAAATTTTTAAATTGTCACTTGCTGACAAAAAAATTTTTTAAATTTTAAAAAGACACTTTTGAGTAAAAAAACGATCGAGAATAGAGAAGGAACAAATTGTTAAACAATTTGTCTGACGAAACACTATTTTTACTACTAAGACTAACTTAGTAGTAAAAACTACTACGAAGGAGGAAACTTAGTTGTGAAACCTTCATTATACTACTGAATCTACTTTTAGAGTAGAATTTTTACTTTTATGAAAAGACTTTAATAGTATTTTAACTACATTTTTGTCTGACGTACATTGACTTAACTACTAATTTCAAATTTATAAGGATTTAAAATTTTCCTTTTTTTAAAAAAACGAAAAACAATTTTTTACTTTTTACATTATTATTTTACTAGCAACAATTAGCGTGCTAAAGCGCGCGGCTAAATTTTTAGGATAAAATTAGCAATTTTAAAAGTAATAGAATTTAAAAATTTGCAATTCAAATTTTTGTTCAAAACACTAAAAAAAAGCATTTTTGGAAAAATTACAAATAATTGCAGAAATTCAATTCTTTTCAAGAGTGATAAAATTCTTCTCATAAAATTCAATTATCTTTCAAATTTAAAAAAAAAATTCTCGTCAAAATTCCAATTTTCTTTATAAATAACAAAATTCTTCACCAAAGTTCAATTATTTTCAAATCAATTTCAAATTTCCAAAAATAGTACGCAAACATTTAATTATTTTCGTAAATAATAAAAATTTCTCAGGAATTCAATTATTTACAAAATTTTTATAAATTCCTTCGCAATAATTCAATTATTTTTATAAATAATAAAATTTTTTTTTAGGAATTCAATTATTTTTATAAAAAATAATTAATAATTGTAGAAAATAATAATTGATTTGAAATGATAAAAATAATTAAAAATATTAGAAAATAATAATTGATTTGAAATTATGAAAATAATTTTGAAAAAGTTACTGTAATAATATTCTTATAATAGAAAACAATAATTTTATCACTAGGTCATCTTTAATTATTATAAGTTATTGAATTTAAAATTTTTGAAATTCTTAATTCCTATGGAAAAATAATATTGATTAAATATTAAAAAAAAAAAATTATTGATGTTTTCGAATAATTTTACAATGAAAGAAATTCGTAAATAAATGTAACAGAACTTTTATTTAAGTAAAATTTTTCCCTTTATTTTCTAAAAATTTAAAAAATTTCAATTTAATTTTCAATTAAAATTTCTAATTGACAAATAAAATATAATATGTAATGTTTCTTTTCCAAAAGAAGAGAATGAGTTTTTGAACAATATTGTTATTGAGAAATATAAATTATGCATAAAATATTTCCTATTTCTTAATTATAATTTTTTAACAATTGACAATTTTCTCATATTTTTTATAAATAAAAAGAAGAAAAATTTACATAATTTAGATCAGTCAAACGAAATTTGTTATAGAAAAAAGCATATAATATACAAAATTTATTTGTTAATCACAATTTTTTTACATTTTCTAATTTAAAATATTGTTTTATTATAAATCATGAAAAAATACCTGCATTTTTTCGATCTGTTAAACAATATTTTTTAAAGAAAAAAAACAAACAAAAGCAACGAAGATTATTATAGTTAATTTTTATTGTTTCTATATTAAAAAATATATTTTTGATGGAAGTTTTTAACTTTTTTGAGATTTATAAATTAGTCTGGACTAAAACGAAACTTTACTATTGGAAAGAGAATTACGAAAAAATGGTCTGACTATAAATTACTCCTACTACTGACTCTTGCACTTTAAATGTACTCTAGTATTAGACTACGAATTTGAAACATTTTTTCCGAGTAATAAATAGTTTTACTACTAATTAAAAATTGAGAACACTTTAAAAAGTGTCTGACTTGAAATTTATTTAACTACTTAATATGAAAATTATAAAATTGTTTCTTATATAAGAAGCTGTCACTTTCACACTTTAGAAAATAAATTTCTAGCTGGACGCATTTAAAGTTGCTCTACATTTTCATTAAGTAGTAAAAGTATTTATAACTCACAGAAAATGTTTCAAATTTCTATTCTAATACTACTGTGCATTTAAAGTAGAAGAGTCAGAAATAAGAGAAATTAAATAGTCAGACAAATTCCTTTTAATTATTCTTTCAGTGGTAAAGTTTCGATTTAGTCAGACAAATCTGTTCATTAATAAAATTACTTTATTATATCTGAAAATAAATCACAGTTGGACTTTTTCTTAGTCTATCAGTAGTAAAAGTGATTTATAGTCAGACACATTTATTTTGATGCTTATGTCAGTAGTAATGCCTCGTTTTAATCAGACAATGTTTTTCCACAAAAAATTATTTCTGAAAATAAAATACTGCCAGGCTGATTTTCATAATTGGTTAGTAGCAAAATTTATTTATATAGTCAGACCGACTTTTTTAAATTTTCCTTCTAGTAGTAAAGGTTCGTTTTAGTCAGACACATTTTTCAACAATAAAATTACATCTAAAAATAAATTATAGGCAGACTTTTTCTTAGTCTCACAGTAGTAAGAGTCATTTACAGTCAGACATAGTTCTTTCGATACGCGTCCGTAGTAAAGCCTTGTTTTAGTCAGACATTTTTTTTATGAAAAAAAATTATTTCTATACACAAATTACAATCCCACTTTTTTTTTGCACGAATTAGCTTTCGAAATTTTTTAATTCAAGATAAATTAGTTTTTAAAGAAGAAAACATAACTCTAAATAGCAAAACTAATCCTCAAAGTCCCTCATGGACTCGAAAAAATATATATATATATATATAAGTTTCTAACGAACTGGGGGAAACAATTTTCGAAAATAAGCACAGCGACTTGTAAAATACTAACGTAAACTGTTCAAAGTTTCCTCGCGGCTGCTTGTCCAAGTCAAAGTCTCGCTGAAAGGGAGAGGAGGCGCAGACAAAACTTTGAAAGTCTGAAAATGCATTAGGGTTGTGCCTATCTTTTTTTTCTTCGTCTTCTTCTTCTTTTTGTTTTTGTTTTTGGGATCACAACTCCCACAGCTGGAGCTTTTAAGTCCGATTTGTAATTCACCGAGTCAAAAGCAAACTACAGTCAACGTTGGCTTAACAAGTGGGAAGATAAAGTTAGAATGTAAAAGTTTCGCTCACCTCCCGTTTGTGAACTATAAATAGAAAAGTCAGCCATAAGAGAAAGTGGGCTTAGGGGAGGGGAGGGAGAAAGAAAACAGAAAAAAAATTTTTTTTGCATAGAAGCCAAGAATCCAAAAATAGCACCTCTCTTTTATTTCCAATGAAAATTGAAACAGTGTGCACAAAAAAGGATTATTCCTATTAGCTCGTTTGTAAAATTCTATTATTCAAACGAAATTTTAGTCTCTTTGTACAAACCCCCCTCCCCTCTCTTTCCTTGATTTCATTGACGTTTTACCTTTGAATTCAAGTTTTATCTAACTTACAAAAGTTTATGGCAAGTAAACATTATTAAACATGGGATTGTTAACTTTTCAAAAGAACAAATATACCAGATTTTGATGAAGCGTTTACGTTTTCTTAATTTATGAATATCCAACATTCAGGTAATATTAATTTTACTCTAGGGAATGGTGAAAGGATGGAGTGAGAGAGAGAGGGGGGGGAGAAGATTCCCCAGAGGGCAAACATTTGTGAGTTGATTTTCTATCTTAATTATCTCTCTCTCAGGTCTTCCACTGGACAATTTGATTATAATATAAAGTTTCTTCACCGACGGAATATACAAGTGAGAGAGAGAGAGAGAGAGAGAGAGAGAGAGAGAGAGAGAGAGAGAGAGAGAGAGAGAGAGAGAGAGAGAGAGAGAGAGAGAAAGAGGGAGAGAAGTGGCCTTGGCATAAACATTTTATATTGACTTAGGATAATTCCCCTAAAAGTTGATTTTCCTCAGTTTCATGAGTTTTTGTTTTCTTTTTTGTTTCAGGTTTAAGACAGCGAGCAGGGTCTACTGAAGCTCCGAGAGGAGGTAAGTTTTGCAATTTATGCATTCTTATCAGAGTCATGATATTATAATGAAATATTTTTTTTTACGATCATCGTTAAATTGTTTTAAAGGTGTAACTTTTTTGACGAAAGTGTGTGTGTGTATATATAAGTGAAACAGAAAAAATTAACTCAATTCATGAAAGAGTATAAAGTTCATAATAAATGGAGTTTATGAGAAAAGTGGCGAAAAGGGGAAAAAGAATTGAAAAATTTGAGGCAAACTAGGGTGCAATTTCGTAATTTGTTTTTGAGTTTGACATTGACATTCACCTTGAAATAAATGAATAAATTGAAAATTTTGACTAATAAAAATTTAGAAAATTAGGAAGTTGCAAAAAGAAAATTTATTTAAATATAATAATAAAATAAATAATTTTAAACAATAGATTTGATTTAAACAAACATTAAATAATTTGATTAATTGATAAATAAATTAAAATTTATGAAATCGAAAAGTAAATTAAAAATTTTGAAAAATTTTAATAAAAGACTTTTAAATACACATTAGAATGAGGATTGTGTAATAATATGGATTGGTGAGCAGGGGGGATTATATATATGAATGCGGTTTGTTATGGTTTATATATATATATATATGTACGTGTGTATATGCATTGTTGGTACTCATTATATGAAACATACAAAATTGGGGACGGGTTAGCATATGCAGAGTAAATGCGGTAGTTGGCAGTGACGAATATCTAAATTTTCGGATGGCGAACCGTGGTGCCCTTTTAAGCCACTCATGCATCACAATCTGGGCTTTAAAAAAAAAATAGCGATGTCATTCCCTTGTGGTCCCGTCACGTCGAAATGGCACTAGAAATAAAATCCGGATGTCTGAATATCTCAAAAAATCTCATCACATTTAAAATATATAGTCCTATTTTCATGAAATAGAAATTCGTAAAACGCGTTTTAAAAATTTGTTTTTTAAAAAATAGTTCACCTTTACTTTACATTACTTAACTTTTTATAATTATATAATTATAAAAAATGTGTGATTAAAAAAAACTGATATGCATAATATATAATGTTATATTATATTTGAATATTATATATTTAATATAACTTATTTATTTAAAAATTTTTTTAATTCAATTTTTGATTTGAAATAATTAAATGTTTATATTTGTTATTCTTTTATTATTATTGATTATTAATTACAATATTTATTTATATTTTATTAATAAAATTGCTTTTATTGTTATTATTATTATTGTTGCTGTCTGACTGAAATTTACTTGTTCTGCTGAAAAAAGGAAATTAAAGTATTTTTTTATTACTGTCATGCCTGAAATTCACTTAAACTACTGAAAAAAGTAATTTTAATATTATTTTTTGTTACTATTATTATTGCTAACAATTGTTTTCTTTATTACTCGAAGGAAAGCTACTCTAGAAAAACTTATCGTTGTTCCAAGTGAAGCTTTTTTACATGTACTTTATTTTTTAATATCTATTGTTCTTTGTATAATTTTTATTCTTGTTCTTTATTTACATTTATTGGCATTCTTATAATTTTTTTAGTACTTGCATTTTATTTTTTTATTTATAATTCCCTTTTTATTATTTTTATTATTCTTTCATTTTCCAGTTAACTTTTGCTTCGAATTTTTGTTTTTATTATTTAATTTTTAAAAATTGTGTTTTTAACATTTGTTGATTAATATCGAATCACTATTTTTCATGTTATAAATTCGTAAATGATCATTATTTCACGTAAATAATTTTTCACATGGTATATTGATATTATTAATTTAAAATATTAGTTATATATAGTCTGACAATATAATTTACGAATGCATTCACGTATTTTAATTACGAGTTTGTTGTTGTTTTTCTTCTTTTTTTTGCATTTTTTACTAAAATAATTAACTATAGATTGCGCGAAGCACTTTTTTTATTCGTGATATTAAATAATTCATGTACATTTTTAATTAATGAGAAGCAATAAATTGTTTCGCGTAAAATTTAAATTGGTTATGAAGAGTAAACAACAATTACAAAAGAGCAAATCGCGTAAATTTTAAAATTTAAATTATATTATTTATAAATAAAAGTCAGTATTTTATATTTTTCTCCAGATTTATTTCAATGCTTTTTGTCAATTTTTTTTGGATTTTTTTATTTTTATTATTAATATTAATAAATTTTTTTATTCATACCTTGTATATATAAATTATAATAATAGAAGTAACAATAATAATAATAATATATGTAGGTATAATTATATATTATATATTATACAATATAAATATATCAGTTTAGTAAAGATTTTAGATATTTTGATTCTGAATTTGACTCTCGATTCTAATTCTGTTAATAGGAATCAAGGGGTGTGAATGTGGGATAGTCATGGCGTTGGGAAAGTTTAAATTATCTTGTCCAGAGAGACGGAGAGAGAGAGAGAGAGAGAGTGAGTGAGTGAAGAGGGAAGGGGAGAGATCCCATGAGAGAACTCGAATTGGCCGAGTCTGATTAGTTTGGAGGTCTCTGCAGGACGATATGCTGTCCTTTCTCAGCTTGGCACTGAAAGCAACAATAGATCGCAGATACTTTTCTTTAGGAAAACAACAATAAAAGTTGTTAAGCACTGCGCGGAATGATGCCAATTGGAAATTTGCCGTTGGCAAAAAGTTTTTTTTTTCATTTTTCTTTTTTTTTCTTTTTTAATTCAAGTTGATGAAAATATTTTTCATTTAGACTTTATTTTCTTGAGGCGAAAGAAAATATATAATGAAGTAAATAAATAATTGACCCACATTGGAAAAAAATTTTTTCGCTCTTTTTAAATAATTATTTTTTATTATTTTCTTCTGTCTTTTAATTGTTATACTTTTAAATTTTGTTTATTTATAGTTAAAACTCTTTTTTCTTCTTTCTGTTTTTTGTTTTGTTAGATTTTTTCTATTATTTCTCGCTTTATATTTTTTCTGATTTATAATTTTTTTCTTGTTTTGTTCTTTTTTTTCAATGATGATTCATTTTTTTTTACTTTTGTATTTTGCATTATTCTTTTTTATGCATTGTTATCAACTGTAAAAAGAAAGGTACTAATTTAGTACCAATTTTGGTACTAAATCGTAATTTAGTTCTATTTTAATACCGAGATCAGAATTTTTTTATTTTTATTATTCTGTTATTATGCATTTTTGCTATTCAATTTTTATTAATTTCTTCAAGCGAGGATCAATTTTCATGTATTTGGTCAAATTTTTTTGTTTCAAGAAAACTGTCGGTTCGGTATATCAATTTTTTTTTGTTTTAAAATAAAATTGAATAATGAACAGTTAATAGTTAATAATAAAAATAATAATTTATAATAACAGGAATAATTAATAATATCAATAATATTTCGCAAGACAGTAATAATAAATGAAATCAGTAATAGTTAATATGTCATACTAATGGAATTATGTAAAAAATTATTTTCCACAAATTTGATTTCGTCAAAATTTGTTAATTTTAGTAGAGATAAAAAATTGTTGAACAAATAAAATTACAGTGAAGATAAAATTCTTTTCTGGGCAGTATTTTTTTTTTTTTGACTTCATTTCGCGACACAAATTGGAAGTAAAACTTTAGCACTCCCTTAATTTTATCAAGTTTTGCAAATTCACTAGTTTAGGAAAACGAGATTAAAACATTTTGTTGCCTACTAAACCTTATGGGAATGATTAAAGAAAACTACATTCACTACTCTCGTATTTAGTTTTTTTTTCTTCTCTCGTTTTATCTACATATGTAAGCACACAAAGGACAGCCAAAAAGCAAGCATGAAGTAGAAAATAATTATACAGGTCAGGTCCTTGTTATTAAGAGGGAACTTTGTATGAGAACAGTACCAAAGTCACCACGTCAACGTGGTTTCTGCGGACTTCCAACACCGAAAACACCTTCAACCAAATCTTCAACTATATTGCTTTTCATTATGAACTTTATGCAAGAATTTATCAATTCTTACATAAAAGAAATCAATTTTGATTGATTATATATAATCAATCAAAATTATTATTATTAATAATAATTATTATTAATAATTATTATTATTAAATTATTTATAAATAATTTAAAATCAACCATAACTTTTGTTTGAATTAAACTGTTTAGCAAAGATATTTTAAGTTTGATTTAAACAAAATATGTTTAAACCAAATAAATCATTTTCTCAGTAGTAGGGAAAGTAGAATTTTTGTCAGGAAAATCAGGGAAAAGTCAGGAAATTTTATTAAAAGTAATGGAAAAAATTAAATTATAAAAATTCATATGACAATTCTGAATTTTAATGTCTAAAAAGCTTTAAAAATATTAGAAAAAAGTTAATTCTTCTTAAATTTTGTTTCGTTTACTTCTATAAACTTTGAATTCATAAAAAAAACTTAACTCTTTTTATTTCGGACAATATTTCAACCTCACAGAACATGAAATAGAATTTTTTTTACAATTTTCATAAATACTTGAATTTCAAAAGATTTCAAATTGAAATTTTAGAAAATTTGAATTTTGAATGAATTTTATTAGAAAGTTTGTTTAAATTTAATTTTTTGAAAAATTTT
The DNA here is from genome assembly GCA_032872505.1 of Leptopilina syphax. Classification (NCBI taxonomy): domain Eukaryota; kingdom Metazoa; phylum Arthropoda; class Insecta; order Hymenoptera; family Figitidae; genus Leptopilina; species Leptopilina syphax. Next base: position 42,827,456 of record CM065469.1, read on the forward strand.
AAATCAAATTCTTTTGAAATTAGTTAAATTTTTTAATATTCCTTAAAAATAATCGATGTAAAAAAGAATTCTCTGTATATTATTAAAAATAATTGATTTAAAGAAGAATTTTAAAGTCTAGAAAGCTTTGAAAATATTTTTAAAAATTAGTTTTTCTTAAATTTCTTTTTGCTTGCATTATAAACATTGAATTTACAAAAAACTGTTTTTATTTCTGACAATATTTGAAGTTTACAAAATATGAAATTAAATTTATTTAAAACAATTTATTTCTTGAAAAACTACTGTAAAATTGTTACTTATAAATTATTTAATTAATAATTTATTAATTTTACATAAAAATTTCAAAAATAATTGAATTTTATAAAAGGTGAATTTAAAATTTTCATAAATAAATTAATTTGAAAAAATATGAAATTGTAATTTTAGAAAATTTGAATTTTGAATTAATTTAATTAGAAATTTTGTTGAACTTTGTTTATTGAAAAATTTTAATTCCTATTCTTTTAAAATGAGTTGAATTATTTAATATTTATTAAAAATAATTGATTTAGAGAAGAATTTTAAAGTCTAGAAAGCTTTGAAAATATTTTTAAAAATTAGTTTTTTTTAAATTTATTTTTGCTTGCATTATAAACTTTGAATTTACAAAAAAACTGTTTTTATTTCTGGCAATATTTGAAGTTTACAAAAAAATGTGAAATTAAATTTATTTAAAACAATTTAATTCTTGAAAAACTTCTGTAAAATTATTACTTACAAATTATTTAATGAATGATTTATTAATATTACATACAAATTTCAAAAATAATTGAATTTTATAAAAGTTGAATTTATAAATTTCATAAATAATTTAATTTCAAAAAGGTTTCAAATTATAATTTTAGAAATTTTAAGTTTTGAATGAATTTCATTAGAAATTTTGTTGAACTTTGTTTTCTGAAAAATTTAAATTCCTATTCTTTTGAAATTAGTTGAATTTTTTAATATATATTTAATTTCTTTTTTATTCTTTAAATAATTGTATATATAAAAAACTTTGTCAAAAATTTTTAAAAATAATTGATTTAGAGAATTTTAGTTAAAAATTCCAGAGTATTAAATTGAAATCATAAAAATAATTTTGAAGGAGCTACAATAACAATTTTTATAAATTATTAAATTTTAAAATTGAAACTTTGAAATTGCAAATTTTTGATAATCTTAATTCACGTGGAAAAATAATAATGATTGGATATTTATATATAAAAGAAGTTATTGATGTTTTTGAATAATTTTACAATTAAAAAACTTCGCAAATAAAAGTATTTCGAACATTTTTTTCAGTATCTAATAATTTTTAGAGTAAATTATAATATTCTTTACACTAAGAAAAAAAATGTGTTTATTCAAAAATAAGTAGTCAACCAAAAAAATATGTTTGAATTAAGCATATTTTGTTATTGAATTAGGAATTTTTTTAAACCAAACTTATTATGTATTGAATCAAAATTATTATGTTTAATTCAAAAATAATATTAGGTTGTCTTTATAATAGAAATAATTATGTTTGATTCAAATATATTTTTTTCTCAGTGTAGGGTTATAGGGAAAAAGTCAAAATTTTGTCTGGAAATCAGAAAAAACCGGAAAAGTGAGGAAAAAATAAAATAAAATTTTTATTACAACTCTGTTTTACTTTCGAAAAAAATTAAAAGGAAATATTTTTTCCAGTAAACATTTTTTTACGTATTAAATACGTAAATATTTTTTTTACATAAATATGTAAATATTTTTCCTTAAGAAAAAAAGAGAGAAAAGGAAAACTTATTCGACGTGAAGAAAATGATATGTTGATGTTATTCGAGAAATTGGTATAAAACTAAAATAAAATGCAGTCCAAGAGAGACACTATCTCTCTCTCTCTCTCTCTTACTTGATTTGTTTTTGAAACGAGTTTACATGCATTTTAATGGCAGTAAATGTTAGTAAAAGGTGATAATGCGTTGTTTGCGGTGACGTTGTGAATCGTTGACACGAAATAAGGGGGGTTTCGTGGGGCAAAGAAACTGAGGGTGAGAGGTGTGCGGGGTAAGAGAAGAAAGAGAGGAGTGTATGTGAGGGGTAGTTGTGTAAAATGATAGGTATACGGTTAGCCAAAGACCGTTATGCAAATCGGAAGGAAATACACCGAAGCGAAGCCATAAACGCGATGATACCCGCACCTTATTCTTATAGCTTCTCTCGTAGTTGACATAAATTTTCTCACTGTCGGGATATCAACGGCAAATTTTGTCCCGTCGTAGAAGTACCTACCTGTTTTACGGGTGAAACATTTCTAGAAAAGACACATAGACATATAAATATACACACACACGCACAGACACACAAACACAAGATCGTAGAATCGCAATTCTTGACCCATTCCATTTAAACCCATTTTGATCTCCCTATAATCCCGAAACCTACCCTACCCTCCCCCTGCACTTACCCCTTGTGTTCCACCAATACGCTGTACGAACATATTGGCCCCCCTAGTCGTGCGGTAGGTATTCACGTTACGTGGTACGTAATGTATGTAGGAATATACGTGCACTGGACGTAGAATACGACCTTTGCTATATAGAGAGAGAGAGGGAGAAAATGAGAGAGAGAGAGAAGGAGAAAGTGTGCTCTTTGTTAGGAATGGAGAATCGCGTTATCGAGCCTTCTTCTCCCGCGTTACCCCCCGTTGCCATGGTTATCTCTGGGGATCACTGACCGGTGATTTCATATACTTAATCTTACGGGGAATAGCCATACTGCCAAATGCCGTATACGTTGTTATCGATTCAAGTTGAAGAGATCGGATGTTATGTAAGTTTCACAGGGGAAAATTTAATACAAGAAATTTAAACAAGAAGTTTATTTACTTATTTTCTTCATTTTTCTCTTTTTTCTAAAATTTTATATTGGAGGACAAATTGGACAAGTCTAGTGTTTGATGGGGTAAAAAAAATGTGTGTGGGGGAAATTTTAAACGAGATATGAGAGGGTAAAACTTTTCTGACATGTGTGGAATTTGCCAAGTTTCCGTCCACTCTACATCCTTTTGTCGCACACGTTGGCTATTAAATTCTCATATAATGGTCATATTATTTTTTTCTATGACCTCAGGAAGAAAAATTCAGTTTTGTATTATTTTTAATTAATTTTTGGAAAGAAGATGTATTTTTTTTCAAGGGGGTGGATTTTCATGTTGGGGTTTTGTATTTAGTTTTTTAGGTTGACACTGGTTTAGGTTTAGCTGCTTTTTGGCTTTTGGAAAAACTTGTGTAGCTGATTAGAAAACTGTATTTTACTTGAACTCTTGAGAAGAATTTTAATTCGTATTCGCTGGGTAGGATTTATTTTTACTACTGACAACAAAGAGGAAATGTATAGAAGTGTCTGAGGAGAATTTACCTTTGGTATTGATAACAAAGAGGGAATATATGGAAGTGTCTGACTAGAATATACCTCTACTAGTAACAACAAAAAGAGAATATATACGTAAGTGTTGGACGAAAATTTACTTATACTAATTAAACGAAAGCATAACTTTAGACCATGCTGACGTTTACTTACTATTATATTAAGAGCACCCACAGATTTCTCTCTAAACTAAAAAAAAATCTACTATACTTATACTGCAATTTGAAAACTTTAACGCAGCTGACTAGAAATAACTTTTACTACTGACTTCAAATATTTTATGCCTTTATCATTAAATACTTTTGTACTTTTATCGATAAATAACTTGAACTCAGTATAAACGTTGTAGAATATATTACAATTAGGTTTTAAATGTACGTCTGATCAAAACCTGCTTACATGTTTTACTCAAAGAAGGGAATTTAAATATTTAAATAGTTCTTTCTGACTGAAATTTACTTATACTACCGGGAAAAGAAATTTTATTGTTTAAAAAGTACAGTCTGACTGAAATTTACTTGTACTACTGAAAAAAAAATATAAATATTTAATAAACACTTTTTGACTTAAATTTACTTGATCTACTGAAAAAAAGAAATTTAAATATTTCTACTTCACTGTCTGACTGAAATTTACTTATACTACTGGAAAAAAGAAATTTTAATGTTTAAAAAGTTCTGTATGACTGAAATTTACTTCTACTACTGAAAAAAGGGAAGATAAATATTTAAATAACAGTTTCTGACTGAAATTTATTTGTTCTACTGAAAAAATGAAATTTAAATATTTCTACTACACTGTCTGACTGAAATTTACTTATACTACTAGGAAAAAGAAATTGTATTGTTTAAAAAGTACTGTCTGACTGACATTTACTTGTACTACTGAAAAAAAGAATTTCAAATATTTGTATACGACTGACTGACTGAAAATTACTTTTATTACTGAAAAAATTATATTTAAATTTGAATAATATAATACATTGTCTGACTAAACTTTACTTCTACTACTTGGAAAAGGAAATTTAAATATTTAAAGAGTAACTGTTTGACCGAAATTTATTTCTTTTACTAGGAAAAAAAAACTTAAATATTCAAAAGTACTGTCGGACTGAAATTTACTTGTACTACTTGAAGAAGGAAATTTAAATAACAGAGACTGACTAAAAATTACTTGTTCTACTAAAGAAAGGAAATTTAAATATTACTAGTACGCTGTCTGACTGAAATCTACTTATACTACTGGGAAATGGAAATTTAAATATTTCTATAGAACTGTCTGACTGAAATTTACTTGTTATACTGAGAAAATTTAAATATTTCTATATCAATGTCTGACTGAAATTTACTTGTACTACTGAAAACAGTGTATTTAAATAGAAATATTAATACACTGTCTGACTAAAATTTGATTGTATTACTGAAAAAAGGAAATGTTAATATTTCTATAACATTGTCTGACTAAAATTTACTTGTACTACTGAAAAAAGGAAATTTTAATATTTCTATAACACTGTCTGGCTGAAATTTACTTATACTACTAAAATTATGAAATTTAAATATTGTTGAAATTTAAATATTATTTATCTGAACCAAATCCACCATTATCACTAGTAGTAAAATTCTAAAAATTCTGCTATTTTGTCTGACCTCAACTGTCTTTTACTACTGATTCCGAATTAGAAATTTAAGGGAAGAAGAGAGAGAAAGAAGTGAAAAGAGAAAAAAGGGAGAAGAAAATATAGACAAAAGAGGGATAAAAGAGAAAATAAAAGGAGAAAGAAAGAAAAAGGAAAAAAAGAGAAGAAATAGAAGGAAAAAGAAGAGAAGAAAGAAAAAAAAGAGAAAAGGGAGAAGAAAAAGAAAGTAGAGAAAATAGAGAAAATAGAGAAAATAGAGAAAATAGAGAAAACAAAGAAAATAGAGAGAATAAAGAAAAAACAGAGAGAAAAAAAGAACAAAGTCTTAAGAGTTAAAAAAAAGGTGAAAATAAAAAGAATCTGTCATCTTTGAATGACGTTTCTTTAAAAGAAATAAGAGACTTTAAAAAATTTATTTACCTCGCTTGGTGCAATATTACATTGACTTTCATTATATTCGCAAGATAAAGCGTGTGTTAAGAGGCAACTTACTCTTTATCTCTGAACGATACACTGCACTGCTATATTCTATGGCAGTAACAGTCTTGAGAACATGCTTAAGTCTCCAAGGAGCCGTATTTTCTAGCAAATGGTTTCATTCGCGCTACTGGACGATGGAAAGTTCAAGAGATGCTCGATCGATATTGTCGCTTTACTCATCATATCATTTACGCCTATAATATATCCCTTCAAACGTGCGATAAAAAATAGCAAGAATATTCCACTTTCAAAATTTCTCATGCCTGATAATTTTTAGTCAAAGGTCGTAAATTTCAAGTTTAATCTTATTTTACATATATTTTCAACATTTTTACTTTTTTTTCTACAACAAATAAAAATTTCCAAATAAAAATAAAAATTTAATCTTCAGAATTAAATTTTTGTTTGTAAATATGAGTGAATTTTAATAGGATGAATTTTTTTTAAATATTTGAAAAATGTTTTCAAAGAAAATATTGTGATGATTTTTATGAGTTTTTGTTCGCTCTTTTCTTTTTCTTATTCGTTTCCTTCTACTTTATAATCATATATTTGTGATTTCCAGCGTGAATATTGTTTGGACAATTCTTTTTTCCGTCACCTTTTGATTATTCCCCTCTTTTCTTTTTTTTCCCCTGTTAGAAAACGTAAAAATAATTTCGTATATATCTGTAGGTGAGATCATGACAGCAAAATTGAATCAGATCTTCAAAACAAGTCCATAGAGTGTTTGTGGTTGTTCCTTTGAGACGTAATTGGTTTCCTGTCGCTGTAGAACAGAATTGCTTTCGCTCCAACAACTGCGAACTCTAATGACAGCAAGACAATGGTCGGACAAAAATATTTATTTTCGTATATACGACTTTCTGGCCGATGAAATCGGAAATACTTTTCTTAAAAGAGGAAAATTAGTTGAAAATTATATTGAAATTAGAAAATTATAGTTTTTTTTAGTAAAATGGTTAAAATAGTATTGAACTTGATGTCTGATTAATATTTGACCATACTACTGAAATATTTAGATAGTAAATTATTTATGATAAAAATTGCACAGAAATATTTATAAAGTTCTGTCTGATTGATATTTACTTGTACTACTGAAAAAGGGAATTTTAAAATATTTCTACAAGACTGTCTGACTAAAATTTACTTATACTACTGAAATAAAGAAATTTAAATATTTAAATAGTTCTTCCTAACAGAAATTTACTTGTACTACTAAAAAAAAGGAAATTTAAAATATTTCTACAACACTGTCTGACTGAAATTTACTTATACTACTGTGAAAAGAAAGTTAAATGTTTAAAAAGTACAGTCTGACTAACATTTATTTGTATTACTGACAAAGGGAATAATTACATATTTCTATAACTCTGATTGACTGAAAATCATTTGTACTACTGAAAAAAGTATATTTAAATTTGAATAATAATAATAATAATAATAATAATAATAATAATAATAATAATAATAATAATAATAATACATTGTCTGACTAAACTTTACTTCTACTGCTGAAAAAAGGAAATTTAAATATTTAAAATGTACTCTTTGACTGAAATTTATTTCTTCCACTGGGGAAAAAAATTAAAAGTATTGTCTGACTGAAATTTACTTGTACTACTGAAAACAGTGTATTTAAATTAAAATATTAATGCACTGTCTGACTAAAATTTACTTGTACTACTGGAGAAAGGAAATTTGAATATTTCTATAATACTGTCTGACTAAAATTTACTTGTACTACTGAAAAAAGGAAATTTAAATATTTCTATAACACTGTCTGACTAAAATTTACTTGTAATACTGAAAGAAGAAAATTTAAGTATTTAAATAGTACTTTCTGACTGGAATTTTTTGTTTTACTGAAAAGAGGTAATTTAAATATTTCTACAACAGTGTCTGACTAAAATTTACTTGTATTGCTGAAAAAAGGAAATTTTAATTTAAATATTAATATACTGTCTGACTAATAATTTTTTTTCTCATACAAAGAAATTTAGTTATTTCGATAATATTGTCTGACTAAGATTTACTTTTACTACTGAGAAAGGGAAATTTAAATATTTAAATAGTTCTTTCGGACTGAAATTTACTTGTACTACTGATAAAAAAAATTTTAAATAGTATAATAATGTCTGACTGAAATTTATTTGTACTACTGAATAATAGAAAAATAATTAATAATTTCTAGTCTAAATTAGTAAAATTCTACTAATAAGTTCGAAAATTTTACTAAAAAGACTAAAACTTCTAAAGCTTCTTTAATAAAAAAAATTTTTAATTTTTTTTGTTTATAAAAGAAAACTTATAAAAAGCTAGAAATTCCTATAGTCTCTTGAATAGAATCTTATTTACCTACGATTTGTTGCCAATATTTTAATTATTTATATTTTCATAGTAATATGTAAATTTTAATTTCATTCAAAAGGAAAAATATTGTTTACTATTTTTTGTTATTTAAAAAAACTAAAATGAATAACAACAACAAAAATTTCTTTAGTTTTAGTTTGTTTTATTTTCTGATAACCAAAATTTACATATACACCAAAAATAAGATTTCTGCCCATGAATAAATGTTCGCTCTTGTATATAGACCCTTTTTGCCAGAGATCAAGTTTTGAAAATTATCTGCCTAGAAAATGTAATGTGCGGCAAGAGGGAAAATCGGGCCTCAGAAAAATACAGCGACTCGCGACGAAAAATCTGAAAGGACCGAGAATGGAGAAAAGCGAGAAAAGCTCTTTGCTGCTCGCGTAGACGCTTTGCGATAAACGAATTTATGTCGACGTAAGATTTACGTCCTCTGCACTTTTACTAGCGTCTAGATACACTTTCAATGGCGCGCACATATACCAACACATTCCCTTGACTTACCAGAAAGAAAGAAAGAAAGAGAGAGAGAGAGAGCCCAACACCCTCTCTCTTTGGTAAGTCAAGGGAAAGCGAGAGAAGGAGACAAAAAAAAAGAAACGTTTTGTTTCCATAGAGTATTGCGATGTTTCCAATTCCTCTCTGTTGTTTCAGCAGATTTCGTCTTCTCTTTTCGTTGTTAACCCTCTTTTATACAAAGCATTTGATTGACGTTCCTTGCTATTAAAAATAAATAAAAATAAAATATATATTTATATATAAATTGTCTTTTTCAAAAGCTATTAGAATTGGGAGGGGGGGAATTACTTGAGAATAGTAAAAATGACATTGTTCGTTAATCGACCCTTTTTTTTTTGATTAGAAGAGAAAAGAAGGGAAATAAAATAAGTTGTAAAGTATTTCATTCTTTTGTGTTTTTTACTTGTTTTTAATTTTCATTGTGCTCTGTTACTTTTGTTCTTGTTTTTTGTTTTCTTAGTTTTATAGCTGTTTATGTACTTTTTCTGTTTTTCATTTTGTCCATTTGACACGTATTTATTTGTTTCTTCTTTTTGTTTCCTTTAGATTTTTATTCACTTTTTTGTTTTCCTTCTTCCTAATCTTCTTTTTCTTCTTGTATTCATCTTCATTTTCAGTTCTGAGCTATTTTAATATTTCTTCTTGTTTCGCTGCCTTTTTCCATAATTTGTTTTCTTTTGTATTTTCTATTTTAATTTTCTCCTTCGGTGCGATTTTTATTTTAATTGTAATTTAAGTGTAATTTGACTTTGAGTTTCTCTTTGATTTTGAGTATATGACATTAATTTTAGAGACTTTGATTTTGACTGTGACTGATTTTTATTTTCATTTTCACTCTGACTTTGACTTTGTCTCTAAAACTGAATCAGTGAAATTTGACTGATTTTCAGTGACTATTCTCACGATTTTAATCAGTAGTAATTTCACTGAAAGTTAGTTTGTTTTTGTATCTCTTCTCTTCTTCGACTCTTTGTTTTTGTTTTTCTTCTTTTTCTTAACTTTTTCCTATTATTTCTGTCATTATTTCTTTTTTGTATGTTTTCTACATTTTCTTTACAAGATAATTTTTCTTCTTTATTTGTAACTTTAATTTTTCTTCTTTACAAGATAATTTTTCTTCTTTATTTGTAACTTTAATTTTTTTAGAGTTATTTTTATTTTTTTGTCATTTGTTTCTTAACATTTTTTGTAGTTTTCTTTTCTTGTATTCTTTTTTTGCAATTTTCTTCTACATTCTGTTTTTTATCTTTATTTGTATTTTGTTTCTTTAATTTCTTTTGTATTTCGTCTGTGTTCTATTTATTTTCTTTTATTTCTTCTATTTCTTTAATTTTATTCTATTCTTTCTCTCTTTTGCTTTTAATATCCCCGTTTTATTTTTTTTCGTTTATTTCTTCTGTTTCTTTAATTTCCTTTTCCATGCTTTCTCTCTTCTGCTCTTAACGTTTCTGTTCTTTTTTTATTTCTTCTGTTTCCTTAATTTCTTTTTTGGATAAAATTTTTCCCTCCTCTACTTTTTAGGTCCATGTTCGTTTCTCTTTTATTTCTTTTTTCAAATATTTTAATTTTTTCCCTATTTTTTGTTTAGTTCTGTGTCCCTAAATTTTTTTCTCTTTCTATTTTCTTTCATTCTTTTTGTCCTTTATTTTCTTTTTTTTCTTATATACCTTTTTTTCTTTTTTTCATTACATTTATTTTTTCTTTCCCTTTCTAAGTGTCTTTTCTCCTTATTGAACTGCTGTCTTTTATTTTTTCTGTCTTTTCTCTGTACTTATTTTTTTCTTTTTACTTTCGTTTCCTTTTTTATTTTTCTCTTTTTCGTTTTCTTTTAATTGATTTTATTTTATTTTTAATACAAATCTTTCTTTATTTGATTATTTTTATTTCTTGTCTTATGAAAATTAATATACTTAAAAAGAAGAGAAAAATTCCATTTGTCTTTTGCGGTTTTCTATTTTATTCTTTTTTCTTCTTTTCTGTCTTTTCTTTTTTTACTTTTTTACTTCTTGTTGTACTTAATGTACTTATCTAATTTCTTCTTTTCTTACCTTCCATTTTTGTTTGTCCTTTGTTTCCTTATTTCAAATTTTTTCCTGTTCTTTCTATATTTTTTCTATTTGTTTCTATTTTTCCTTTAGTTTTTCTATTTTTTCTTTAGTTTTTCTATTTTTTTTCTTTATTTTTTTCTATTGTTTCTTTATATTTTTCTTCTTTTGTTCCTTTTTTTCTTCTACCTTTCTGCTTATTTTTGCAACTTTCTTCTTTTTTTTATCTTTTATGTTTCTTCCATCTTTTTTTTTCTTTCATTTTTTGTTCTTGTTTTGTGTCTTTTCTTTTCACTATTAAGTTTCCTTTTATTCTTTTTTTCCCTCTCCTTTCTCTTCTACTGTCTTCTTTCTTTTCTTACGACTTCTTTTTTGTCTCCTTCTGACTTTTTTCGGCTTTTTATCTGCTTTACAAATTTCTCTGTTTTCTTTTCAACCCTTACATACTTTTTTTGTTTTTTTTCCACATTCTCCTTCTTTATCTTTACATTCCTACTTCTCTTTGAGAAAAATCTCTCCTTTGTGTTTCAATAATATCTATTTATTTTTAACTTATTTTACCCTCTAAACCCTCATGTTTTTATGTTTTTGACCCTCTTATCTAATTTCATCTCTTCTCTTTATCATGAAAAAAAATTCTGTTTGATGTAACTTTAGTATGCATTAAGTAATGAAAAAAGAAATACACTCCTCTACTTTCTACGTAACTTAATTCGTGTGAATTAACAAAGACAAAACGAAAGAGAAAAAAAATCACACCGTCTACTGAAAAATCTGAAAAGAAAGACATTTTACAAAAATAGAAAGATAAATACAAAAATACGTGAGTATTTAGAGTGTTTGAAAAAGAAAAGGCAGCGAGCATTTTTCTATAAAATGCGGTTCCTAATTGGAGAAGTAACGCGTGGAAACAACCGAAAAGCCGCTCACGTAATTGAAGATGCAATTCAGAGGCGGGAAGAGTGCAGATTCAGACACATAAAACTAAACCGCGGTCGAACAACACATTGCTTGCTAACTAAAAGAGAGTGAGAGAGAGAGAGAGAGAGAGAGAGAGAGAGAGAGAGAAAAAATAAAAAAGGGGAGAGAGAAAAGAAAGAAAGTTTGAAAAAGAGAAAAAAAGAGAGTTGGTGGGTAAACGGTAAACAAAAAGAAACACGCGCACCCCTCGTGAGAAAGCTTCATTAAGCAAACGCCAGAGGGCTAGCAAGTTGAAAGCTGGATATAAAAGAAAAGTGTGAGAGAGAGAAAGAGGGAGGGGGAGCGAAAGAGGAGAGGGAGATTGGCATAAAAAAACTCTTCCCTTTGTAAAGGAAATTGCGTTTTAATTCCCGCATTCACCATACAAGGACTATATGCATTTTACATGTCGACCCAATGTATTTTCTTAGACATTTCTATCTCGTCCGACACACAACGTGATACACACGCTACTTCTGAATATTTTTATACACAAATTCTTTTTTATCTTTATTTATGATGTGTTTATTTTGGAGAAAATTCTTTTTCCCGTTATATTTTCTCACATAACATTTATTCACTTATTACATAAAACAAAAAAATATTGAAATACTAACGTATTTTCTATTTTTTATTATGAAATACAAATGTATTTTTTCTTAATATTTACAAAAATTACATACAAAATATTTATTCATAATTAAAAAAATGCTAAATTAGAGCTGATTTTGGTATTAAAATAATAAATTACGATTTAGTAGCAGAATTTGTAACTTTCTTCCTTTTACAGTTTTGAAATAATTATTAGAACAGAGTTTGAACAAAAATTTTAATTTTTCTCTCATTTCCGGAAATAATTTTAACATTTTTTCTCATCCTAAAGAATATTATAATTCACTTCAAAAATGATTAAATACTTGAAAAAAATGTTCTACTTTTATTTAAAAATTTCTTTAATTGTAAAATTAGAAGACATCAGTAACTTCATTTTGAATAAATAGTTAATAATAATTACTTTTCCACATGAATGAAGATTTAGAAAAAATTTCAATATCAAACTTTTTGAAATTTAGTAATTTATAAAAATTGCTACTGTAACTCCTTCAATTATTTCTAAGATTTCAAATAAATTTTCTAGAATTTTTAACTAAAATTCTCTACATCAATTAGATTTAACAATTTTTGAAAAAGTTATTTAAGAATTCCAATTATTTAAAGAATAAAGAAAGTTCATCTAAATTAATATTGAAATATAATTGTTCACAATTTAATTTACTGAAATTTCGATTATTCGGAAAATTCTTGAATTAAATATATTAAAAAATAAAAAATTCAACAAAATTCAAAAGAATTTTAATTAAAATTTTTCAAAGAACAAAGTTCAATAAATATTCTAATAAAGTTAATTTAAAATTTAAATTTTCTAAAATTTCAATTTGAAGCTGATTTGAAATTAAATTATTTATCAAAATTGTACATGCAATTTTTGTAAAATTCAATTATTTTTGAAATTTTTATGTAAAAATATTCATTAAATAATTTATTGGGAATAATTTCACGACAGTTTTTCAAGAAATAATTTTTTTTAAAAATAAATTCAATTTCATATTCTCTACACTGTAAAAAAAGGGAGTTAAATTTTAACTCCCCCGGGGGGTCTATAAAAGTCGCACCCATTGGAGAGTTAATGCCAGGGGAGTTAAATAAATAGAGTTAAAATTTAACACCCACATGCTAACTCCCCATGGAAAAAATAACTCGCGCGGGTGTTGAATGAAGGGAGTTAGAAATTAACTCTCTTTTGGAGTTGATTTTTAACTCGAAAAATTTAACTCCCAACTCCCGAGTCCGTTAACTCCCTAAATTTTTTACAGTGTAAAGTTCAAATAGTGTCCGAAATAATATTTATAAAAAGAGGAAAAAAAAGAATAGGTATATAGAGAAAAGTTTTTTGCGAAAATAATTATTTACTCTTTGTTATTCTATTCCTTCTAAATATTTAATTTTCTGTTTTAAATCAGTTACAGAGTTTTTCCATCTTTTATGCTTCACATAAAAAAATAAGTAAAATTGGAAAACAAATTTAAATTAAAATTTTTTTTTTTTAATTCTTTTTAATAATTTTCAGAAAATACTTCTCTCAAGCATTTATTTTTAATAATATTCAGAGAATTCTTTTCTACATAAATTATTTCTAATAATTAAATATAAAAAAATCAACTATTTTCAAAGGAATGTGAATTAAAATTTTTCAGAGAACAAAATTTAACAAAATTTCTAATTAAATTCATTCAAAATTCAAATTTTCTATAATTTCAGATTGAAACCTTTTGAAATTTAATTATTTACGAAAATTGTAAATGCTACTCTTGTAAAATACAATTATTTTTGAAAGTTTTATTCAAAATTATTACTTATAAATAGTTTATTTTATAAGTAATTTTACAATAGTTTTTCAAAAACTCAATTGTTTTAAATAAATTCAATTTCATATATTCTGTAAAATTCAAATTTTGTCAGAAATAAAAAAAGTTTTTTTTTGTGAAATAAAAATTTATTCTCTTTAATATTTTCAAAGGTTTCTAGATACTACAATTCAGAATTATCTTATGAATTCTAAAAATTTAATTTCTTTTAGTACTTTTAAGAAAATTTCCTGATTTCCCTGATCTGTGACAATTCTGTGAAAAAGAAAAGAAAAAATTATATATTTTTCCGGCGTATTTACATTTATGAGTTTAATACATCAAAAAATATTTATAAAATGCTAAAAAAAAGGAATAAAGAGAAAATTTTTTTGCGACAATAATTATTTAATCTCAGATATTTTTTTTTCTTTCTCAATATTACAATTTTCTTCTTTAAATCCGTAACATATTTTTTCCAGTGTTTTTATTTTACATAAAAAAGTGTAAAATTGAAAAAAATTGGGTTTTTTTAAATCGTAAAAAATTTTATGGGGATTTTTTTGTGCTTAATATTTAATTTGAAAAAAAATGAAAACTTTTGGTTTTTCTTTTTTCCTTTTTTTTGATGGAAAAAATTGTTAATGGAGAGAAAAGAAGGTAATATTGTTTCTATTGACGAGAGCCAGGAAATAATCACTGTTTGCGTTAAATAATTAGTTGGATAATTAAGTTTGCATTGGGTTGACGATGGAGGATGCGTTAGTTCCAGCGTCTTGTTGTACTATGACATCAACTCTGAATGCTGCTTGTCTCACTGAATTCAAAGACTTCTCTCTCCATGAAGATACTTGAATGTCAGCTGTCGTGCCATTGAAACCACACCACTATACATTTATGTTACATTATTACTATGGTTTTAGATTCCCTTTCCAAAATGCAAATGTTTACAGAATTTGCAATTCTCATTTGAAACTTTACATCTCATTTCATTGTTTTTTCTTTCCCCTGGAATAAGGGAAGAATTACCCAGCTAAAAGTAATTTTTAAAGTTGAAAAAATCGTGTCGAGTGAATTTTACATTTCAACTGTTAATTTTTAATTATTTTATGGAAAATAATTATTAAAAAATAATTTTTACAAAATAATTATTACAAAATAATTATTAAACAATAATTACAATAATAACTTCCAAAATTAATAATTATTAGAAAATAATTATAAAATGATAATTACTTGAAACAATAGTTTTTAGAAATTATTCGAATAGTTTGTTACAAGAATAATGATTGGTCTTACATTTTCTTAAAAGAGAAAAAAATTTTTATAAAATAGTTTTTTTTTTCTATACGAAAGTGCACACACACACATTTATATATATTAACCGAAAATGTTTTCAAGAAAACGCCGTTTTTTATGGGTCGTGACAGCGCAGTAAACTGACAAATTTGTTGAAGATCGCGAGAGCACGAGAGAATTTGCATTGCAAAAATGAGGGTAATAAAAATTCAAGTTTGAAGCTAACAGTTTCGACGGGAAACAGGTAGGAGACCTTGTAATTCTAGCCGCAGGGAAAATCGGCATTCATAGAATCCAATATCCTTGGAACGAAATTGACATTTCTCGATGTGGAAGCAGAAAAAAAACAAAAAGAAAAAAAAAATTCCGGCAAGAGATGTGCGCGCTCTTCGACTAGCGATGCAAGACAGCGAAATGCACAAAATTACGATTCGTTGACATTTGTTGGTTTTCCAAGTATACTCTCTTTCTTTCTTTCTTGCAAAAAAAAAAAAAAAAAAAAAAAAAAAAAAAAAAAAAAATTGCTAGAAAGAGAAAGAGAGAAAGACAGGAAAGCAAGTTTATCCCTCTTTTCTCTTTACGAGAAAGTCAAAGTGTTCGTGGAATGTTTGTGAGTCATTGTGTCACATCGTCAAAATCGAGAAATCACATATACATCCGTCAAAAGATATTTCCTGACGCCAGAGATGCAAAATATTTCATCCAAACTCCCGCCGATCCTTTTTTCTCTTTTTTATATCTTTGCAATCACATATTCTTGGCTGTGTATATCACAATTTTTACTCCTTCGCTCATGACATTGTTGAATCTTTCACATTTATGAACCATTCAAACACTTTCGATCCAAGTTTTCAGCGAGCGCTTCACGTCGATAATGTCGATATGAATTGGAAATTGAAAGTTGTGCCAAGAATGCTAATAAGAATGCAATTAGAATCAAAAGTATTTTTTTCAAATTTTCACCTACTTTTTAAGGTAATTTTTTTATATAGAAAAATGTAGGATTTAAAATTAAATTTAAGTAGAAGGAGAAAAAAAATCCTTTCACAAAAAAAATTTCGATCTTAGAAATCGTTTATACATAGAACTAATTTCAAAGAACCAATTATGTAATCTTTTCATTGATCTTATAAAATCGATTCTAAACTGATAATTTAATGACTAAAGTTTGTTGGGGAACTTTTAAACTAGACATAAATTTTAGAGGATTTAATGGTTTTTCTTTAAGACTTGAATAATTTTTTATGTCACTTTTTCTTTTTAGTATGAAAATAAATTGTTTAAAATAGAGAATTTTTATTTTTTTTTTTATAATTCATTAAGATTTCAATTCATATTCTAAATTGAAAATACATATAATTGAAACAAATAATGAAAATCCTACTTTTTACAATTTTAAACTACAATTGTTACAATTGAAACAATAGTGACAACTGAAACACTCGTCTTTCAGTATGGAGAAAATTTATTGTTTATTTAAAATAGACAACTTTTATTTATCAATTTTTATTCTAAAAAAATTTCAATTTCATGTAAATTAAAAATTTATAATTCCCACCTATAATTAAGATCGTGACTTTTATAATAAAAACAATGGTTGTTACAATTACTTTTTTTTGGTAGGAAAATAAATAATTGTCTTATAAAAAGGAAGTTTTTATATTTTCAATTTTTTACTTTAATAAGATTTCAATTGATTTGGTATAATTTAAAAATCAATAAAATTCAGACATATACTTTGAAACAATAATTTTTATAATTGAAACAATTGTTGCTACAATTGTAACATTAGTTTTCATAAATAAATAATAGTTGTTTCATCTTTAATTTATTACCAAAATTTGAAAAAATATTTGTTAAAATTGGATAATAGTTTCACAATTGAAACAATTGTTTTTATAATTGAAAAAATAGTTCTTAAAATGGAAAAATACTTGTCAGAATTGAAATAATTGTTGTTATAATTGCAACAATATTTGTTAAAATTAAAACAATACTTGATACAATTGAAACAATATTTATAAAAAATTTTAAATTTAAACAAAAATTGATATAATTGAAAAACACTTTTCAGAATTAAAAAATTTTTGTTATAATTGAAAAAATAGTTCTTATAATTGAAAAATACTTGTCAGAATTGAAACAATTGTTGTTATGATTGAAATAGTATTTTTCGGAATTGAAACAACAGTCTTTATAATTAAAACAATATTTGTTAAAATTGAAACAATACTTGATATAATTGAAACAATATTTGTTTAAAATTTAAAATTTAAACAAAAATTGTTATAATTAAAAAATACTTGTCAGAATTGAAAAATTGTTGTTATAATTAAAAAAAATGTTGTTATAATTGAAAAAATAGTTGTTATAATTGAAACAGTATTTTTCGGAATTGAAACAACAGTTTTTATAATTAAAACAATATTTGTTAAAATTGAAACAATACTTGATACAATTGAAACAATATTTGTTAAAAATTTAAAATTTAAACAAAAATTGTTATAATTAAAAAATACTTGTCAGAATTGAAAAATTGTTGTTATAATTGAAAAAAATGTTGTTATAATTGAAAAAATAGTTGTTATATTTGAAACAATATTTTTCAGAATTGAAACAATAGTCAATTGAAAAAATATTTTTTAAAATTGAAACAGAGTTTTTAATAATTGAAACAATACTTGTCAGAATTGAAACAATTGTTGTTATAATTAAAAAAAATAGTTGTTATAATTGAAACAATAATTTTTATATTTGAAACAATAGTTCTTACATTTTAAACAATATAATTGTTACATTTGATACAATAATTATTGTTATTATTGAAACAACACTTGTCAGAATTGAAAAAATAGTTTTCTATATATAAAGTAACAATTTTATTCAACTGGAAATGATTGCAAATAAATATTGCAAGACGAAAAATAAATGTTGAAGAAAAAAATTGAATAGAATATTTTTTATCTCCACATAGACAAATAATCCCGAACGATATATGTATATATACAATTTTTTTTTTATTCTCAAGTTAGAAGATTTTCACGACACAGTGTCATCTCCCTGACGATATAAATATATCGTTCTTTCCTCAAGAGAATTTCCTTTTTCTTGTCTACACTATACCCTGAGAGAAATCTTTGAGGAGAAACGTTTGCAAAACGATCTTCAGCAGAGAGTATAAGAGAAATAAGAAGGCGAGAGGGGAGGGAGGTTTAGAAGTCACCGAGTCTAGATGTTAGAAACAAAACAACATTTTGAGAATAATCGAATGGGATGTCGAGAGAAAAGAGAGAATGAAGAAGAGACAAAAAAAAAATGAAAAACAAAAGAGAGATTTGTTTTCATGTCAACAAATTTTATGGTTAAGCTTCTTTTTTGCAATAGAAGTGCAATAGTAAAGTTAACTGGTGGTTTTTTTTTGTTTTTTTTTTTTGTTTTCTTGGATCGCATATAAAATTTTTCTACCTTTACGAAAAAGGTCGTTCAAGTTGAACGGCTCTAAGTATTGGCGACGATGCGACATAACTAAAAGAAATACGCTCGGAACTTGCGAGGATACATATTTTATGGGGCAATCACCGTCGACCCTTATCTACAGTTTGTTCAGCTCTTTGGCTACAGAACTTTCCTCTATATATGTATAGATGTATGTATATGTGTATATACGTATGCAAACACATGCAGCCAAAGTTCAGTGAAAGAACTGCAGGAAGATCTGCGTGTTTATTAATGAAACAGGGCATCCTAAAAGCTCACGCTGAAAGCACAGCTTATGTGATGCAAGTAGCTTTAGAAAAGTATTTTGCAAATTTTCTCATATACATATGTATGTCAATCTTACAGATTCTTATTATTTTTTAATATTTTTCTTTATGATATTGGCTAATCTCTTTCATAGTTTTTCTAAGGATATTAAATTGAGACAAAAAAACGTATCAAAAGAGTTGCAAAGCAACATTTTGATTCGTTTTAATATTTTAATAATATTTAATATAATTATTAAATTATTTAATTTAATATAATTTAATTCAATGTAATATTTTAACAATATTTTAATAATATTGCTTTTAATATTCAATAATAATCTAAAATTTTAACTGAAATTCATTTTTATGAAATGAAAATAAATTTTTATTAGAAAATTCTACAAGAATTTAATAATTTAAATGCAAAAGTAAATAATTTATTGAATAATTGAATGTTTCTCAAAATTCAATTCTCATAAAGAATATTAGTAACAAATTTTTAAATAATTGAATTCTTTTTTCGAATTTTATTAAAACTTGCATGAATATAATTACTTTTTTTCAAGGAATTCAATTATAATTGTATGGAAAATAATTGAAACGCTGCGATGAGTTTTATGAGAATTTTCAAATTCATTCGTTTACAATTCAATTTTACAAAATTTCAATTATTCGGAAATTCTGCAATTAAATATCTATTGAAAAATAAAAACTTGAAATAATTTCAATAAAAATCCTATTAAACTTTTAAAAAGAATTATTTCTACAGAATTTTTTTGGCAAAAATATGAAAAATTAAGAATTTCAATGATTTTAATTTGAAATTTTTTCTAAATTTAATTATTTCTAAAAATCCACGTTATAATGCTTTTAATTAATGCTTTTCATATTTAATTATAATCTAAAATTTTAACTGAAATTCATTTTGAAAACCATTTTTATTAGTAAATTCTACGAGAATTCATTTATTTAAATACTAAAATAAATAATTTATTAATTTCATGTTTCTTGAAATTTTAATTCTCATAAAAAATGTTATCAACAAATTTTTTAAATCATTAAATTTTTTTGGACGAATTTTAATAAAATTTTTAAGAATAATTACATTTTTAGAGGAATTCGATTAAAATTGCATTAAAAATAATTGAAATTCTGCAATGAGTTTTATTATTTATGAAAATAATTGAATTCCTAAATAGAATTTTATTATTTATAAAAATAATTGAATCCCTGTAGAAATGTTATTATTTATGAAAATAATTGAATTATTCCGAAGAAATTTATAAAAAAAATTTGTAAATAATTGAATTCCTGGAAAAATTTTTATTATTTATGAAAATAATTGAATGTTTGCGTAGAATTTTATTAAATTTTTTTTTAGTAATGGAATTCTTTTGAAAAATTTTATTGAAATTTTGTATAAAAATCATTAATTTTTTTTTAATACAGCACAAGTTGTTACTGAATATTTGCAGATTAAATTTTACTACTTCTACAGTAAATTTTTCTAATATTAATAAAGAAATTTTCTTTGGAAATAGTAAAAGTTATTCTGGAAATTACAATTTTTAATAGTATAAATTTTTTACTATCCTTAGAGAAAATTTTACCAAGTCCGAAGTAAATTTTACAAATTTTTATTGAAATTTAATTCGGATATAGAGCAAATGTGCCAATTACGGCGAAAAGAAAATTTTGCTTTTAAATAATTAAATTAATAACAGTTTAAAATAAATGTGTTTCTTTATGTTTCTTTATGTACAATTATATCGAGTAAGGTCGAAAATAATTTTTTCAAACATTTTTTTTAGATAGTAAATAATTGTATTTTTCAGAAAGTCGCTATAATTGGAGCACCCACCGTAATTGGCGCACTTAATTTATATTTATAATTAAATTCATGGATAAATATTTTTTTAAATTCTTCTACAATTATTTAATAAATGATTATTTAAATTTTTGGAAGACGTGTAAAATTCATGTAATTTTAATTCAAAAATAATTTAATAGAAATTATTATTTGTTTTCATTTTTTATTTCTTTTTTGATGAAGATAATTCTAATATAAAGTATTTTTTCCTTTTGTTTCAGGTGAGTACAATAAGATTTTTCCTGTTGTCTTTATTTCGTAAGTAAATATATACATTAAAATATATATTTAATTTTGTATCATAAGATTTATAAGTGAAATCTCATTATGAAAGAAATAATTCGAAAATTCTGATTCGTTTATTTAACGAAAAATATCAGTTCCGTAGTATTTTTATGAAATCGGTAATTAATTAAATTGAAAGGAAGTAACGAAAAATATATATTCGATTTGCGAAATTTCTTTTCAAATATTTTTAACTAAAAGTGATGAAAAATACTCTTTTTTTCAAGGTAAATCCCCTTTTTAAAAATTAAATTCCACTTTTTGACTTAACATTATAGAAAAAATCAATAAGATTTCTGTTATTTTTAGTAGAAAATAACTAATAATGAATGGAAAATAACTAATTATTAACAGAAAATAACCAATTATTAGTGGAGAACAACTAATTTTTAGTAAAAATCAAAAAAATATTAGTGGAAAGCAACTAATTATTAGTAAAAAACAATTAATTATTAGTAAAATAGAACTAATTATTAGTAGAAAACAACTAATTGTTAGTAAAACAGAACTAATTATTAATGGCAAATAATAAATTGATGGAAGAAAGTAACTAATTTTGAATTAGTGAAATTGAGCATAATAATTATGTTTCAATATCTAGAAATATAAAGATTAGTTAAAGAAGTGAAAAAGAAGTTTAAAGAGTTAAAGAAATATAAAGATTAGTTCAATTATTAAATATATGTTTAAATCAAACATATTTTCTTGAATTGCCTATTAATGTTTGTACTAAACAAACTTTCTTCTCATTGTATGTTTCTTTTTTTTCCAGAATAATTTGAATTATTTTCTATTGACTTTTGAAACTTAAAAATTATTTTATATCATTTTATCAGAATTTTTTAGAAACCTAATTTTTATAAAAAGTATAAAATATAGAATTAATTTTATCACTTAGATCTAACACACATTTAACACCGAATTTATGATCAGTGACCTGAAAAAAAAAAAAAAAAAAAAACTTTGAACTATCGAAAACTATATTTATTGTGCGAGCTATGCGCAACGAATAAAAATAATTCTCTTTTTCTTCATCACGCTAGATGAATGATTTACTGTAGAAATATTCGTAATAAAACGAATCAGAAACATGGAATTCAGAAAGTTTTTTGATGTATCGAGTGATGCACAAATTTCCCATGTATCACGTTACAATATAATGGGACTTTTCGGTTTCGATATACATACTATATAATATATAGTCTATATGTACTGTATAGATATTGTATTTATAGTCTTTATATACTATATAGTCCATATACATATATAGTCTATATACATATATAGTCCATGAATATTTTTTTTATATGTGTAGATGTAAACTGTATAGTGTGCATTGATGATATTGTGGAGCAACAAACTGCGGATGCTGTGCACAATTGAGATGTGCGCTTGGCAGCCACGACAGCGTGTTTCAATGTTCCCCTTCCCTCCCCCTCCTCAAAAAAAAAAAAAAAAAAAAAGTTGAAACTCTCGCGGATTAACGATGCTGGCTGCGATCAAGTTACGAACTCCACCGAGTACTTGCACCCTTGTGATTGATGAAAAAGCATGGTCCGCACTACTGAAACATAGTCGTAACGTTCCTGCTTTTTTTTTCACCCCCCTCACTGAACGTATACCTGAGTCTGTTGTTTCGTCATTTATTCATGTCACGATTTACCTACAGTAGTAGTTTTAAAATCGTGTTAGGGCGTGTCACATCGATTCGTATTTCTGCAGTTTTCTTTTTTTTATGTTACTATCTCTCCCTCTCTCTCTCTCTTGCTCTCTTTACCTCACTTGACAAATGGTTGATCCATTCGGGCACCAGTGACAACTGGAAAAATCTACAAGAATAGAGAAAGAAAGATGTTGTGAACAATGGTATTTTTCGAGAAGACATATAACAAAGAAGTTATGTGAAAAATAGACATAACTTCATTATTGTATGTTTCCTGACAATCTTACACGAGTTTTTTTTTCTGTGTTCTTTTTTTTATCAACAAGACAAATTGTCACACGTTGTTTACTGGTTTCGTGTATTTTTTTTTATTTTGAATCTTATTCTTTCGAATAATCGATTTTCAGGAGGATAAATGTTAATTTATCGAGGTCGCAGTGAAATAATAATAATAATTATAATAATAGTAAAAATAAAAATCATAAAAATGATGATAAAAAAAATTAAAAGTAAGAGATTTAATAATAAAATTAAATTATAATTATAATTTTTACTGATTTTTGTGTAAAATTTACTAATTCAAAAGCAAAAAGTCAGTCACTTATTCAAATTAGTAAACATTTTTAATAATTCAAATTAATTTTAAAACAATTATTTTTTTCTGTCACTAAAAGAAACTGAAAAAAATGGATTTGATTCAAATAACTGATTACTTGTCTATTATAATATGTAAAAGTGCTTTAAGAAATAATGATAAAAAAATATTTTTTATAATAAAAAGAATTGAAATTGAAATGAAAAAAATTCAAATTATTTGAAATTTGCATTGAAAAACAAAATTTAGATAAATAGTATTCTGAGTGTTAGTGTAAATTTAAACATGAATATCGTAACATTATATCAATATTGTACATGAGTATTAAATTGCGATTGAAAAATAATTTAGATAAGGATGATAGCAGTTGCAATTGAATATTTCGATTTAGATGCTCTAGAAATTCACGACATGGATTAAATCTTTTCGCATAAACCTATCGCAATATCGATATGCTCTACTCAATTTTCCCTGTGAATTTCCACATCAGAATTTTTTAACTTAACTGCGGCTCTCTCATTTTTACCGAAACAGATATCGGTTCTCCAATATCTTTTTATCACTATTTCCTCTCTCTCTATCTCTCTTCTCCCTCTCAAGTCGAGAAACATCGTCGATGTCATCCAAGTTAAAACATGATTTTCTATTTTTTTTTTTTTTTTGCATTTCCTTCAAATCAGGTTTGGTTGTTTCTAAGAAAAATTTTTTTCTTCTATTCATTAAATGGTCGAGAAAAAATTATATAAATAATAATATTAAATTACTGAGAAAAAAATTCGGCGGTGAGATTTTGTAATTCGACTTTGACTTTGAATTCGATTTTGACATTGACTTTGATTTTCACTTTCACTTTAACTTTGACTTACACTTTTACTTTAAGTCAAAGTCAGAATAAAAATAAAAGTAAAAAGACATTGACTTTGACTTTTATTTTTACTTTTACTTTAAATTTTAAAGTCAACGTCAATGTGAAAGTCATTGTCAAAGTCAAATTCGAATCAAAATGAAAGTCAAATTACAAAATCGCACAACTAATCGAAAGTTGATGTTCAAGCAAAAATAGGTCAGTAGACGAATAGAATCTTTGAATTTAGATAAAAATCTTCAAATTTAGGTTAAATTTTAAAATTGACAGTGAAATTTAGAATTAAGATTGAAAGCAAACGAAACATTAAAAATTAATCTATGTTCCATTATTTTTAGAAAAAAATTTTGTAGTAACTGATCAAGAGATTTAAAAAAATTTTATACAGGTCAAAAATTCGTTGGAAAAGATAAAACATGTCAGAAGACGAACATGATTCACAAATATAGGTTTGAAGATTTAAAAAAAAATTTTATTATTTTTTATATATTATAAAATTCTTTGCAGGATTTCAATCATTTTCAGTATAATTTTTATTCTATTCCTCGAAAAATGGAATAATCTTTAAAAATTTTTATTAAAATTCTTCATGAGAATTAAATTTTTAAAAAATTACCAATTAATTATTATATATTGTAGGAATTTTTTTAGAAATAATGTTTTAAAAGGTGTTTAAATTGAAATCTTTAAAAAATTTAATTTCTGTAAAATTGTTATAATATTTAAATATATTTATTTTAAAAATTAATTAATTTTTTTTTTGAATAATTTTATACAAAAATTCTAAAAAATAATTGAATTTTAGAAAGAATTGCACTTATAATTTTTAGAAATCGTTAAATTTCAAAAGATTTTCCATTTAAATTATTGAAAATTTTAATTCCTGTTGAAAATAAGATAACAATATATATATTTAAATATTTATTTAACAAAAATTATTTTAATTTTCGATAATTAAATTTAGTGATTTTGAAGAAATTGTATATTTAAAAAATTGTTATTAAAATTTTTTGAATAGTTGAATTCTTAAAAATAATTATTAAAAAATTGAAACAATTAAAAATGTTGTTGAAAGAAACATTAAAATTTAGGGCGAAATTTTCGATTTTCAAGGAAAATTAATAGATGCTGGATTTTTGCTAAGAAAAAATCATTTTTTCATTAGTTTTCTACTAATCAAGGAATTACCAAAAAAAAAACTCAAAATTAAGGTACAAAGTTTTATATAAATAGAAGACAAAAGTGCGACTTTGTAATTTGACTCTGACTTGATTTCTTTTTTGACTGTGACTTTCATTTTCATTCTGAATTTGATGTTGATCTTGATTTTTAAAGTACAAGTCGAAGTGAGAGTCAAAGTGCAAATGAAAGTTAAATTCACAGTCAAAATTAAATTCAAAGTGAAAGTCAAAGTCAAGAGCGCACAAAATTAGTAGAAAATTGTGGTTGAAAAATATAGGTCAGTGGGCGAAGTTAAAAAAAAATTTGTAATTGAATAAGTAGGTCATAATCGATCAAGAGGCTTAAAGAATTTTTAAATTTAGGTCAAAATTGAAAACCTACAGATGATTAGACAAACGTAGAATTGGAAATTGAAAATTGAAAATCAAAATAGGCGAACAGAATGTGAAAATTTCGAATTTCGATTCGAATCACAAGTTAAGAGTAGGTAAAAGTATTTTTAAAATTCAGGTCAAAGGTACAATAAATTTTGTTGTTTTAGTATTATTTTTGCGATGATCGGGAAAGAATAGAGAAAAAAGAGCGGACAATCAATTTTACATCGGGAAGAAAAATTGTGTTCTTGAGGTAAAAATAAACGAAACATCGCAGCTTCGTGCACAAAGTGAGAAGAAAAAGAAGGAGAAGAAAAAGAAGAAGAAGAAGAATATTACACGGCTAAAATGCAATTCGACAACTATAGGCCCTCAAAACTTTTTTTTTTGGGTTTTTTTCTCCTCCTTTTTTTTCTTTTACAGAAACGTCGAGTTTTATGATTTATATGCGGCAGAAGGTATAAGAAAAAGGGGTTTTTGCAGGATTTTCATACAGGAGAATTCTCTGCTATTCGATACTGCAGCGCAGACGAATCGCTGAGTATGAAAGAAGGTTTCCAACATATACGATAGAAGAGGAATATTAGATGAGGCATGCTCGCGAACTGTGTGTATCTCTCTGTGTGTGTGTGTGTGAGTGAGAGAGTGTGTAAGCCCCCAGTGTCTATACCAAACCAAAAACCCCCTCGATATGCAGACATTGTCCGTTCCCCCGGCAAATTTGCAGAAATTTAAATTCCAAGCGGATCTTCTTTTTACCCTCAGGGCCATCGTCATCTCGACGGCATTAAACGGATTCCGATAAGCACTTTCCAAGATGCCTTATGGACTTCAATCAACAGCATCCAACCTATCGCTCGTCTTCGTCAAAAGAATCTTGATTATTCTAATCAAATTCCTCTTTTTCTTAGCTTGAATAATAGACTAATTGTTTGTAAAAGGGAAATTTTACGCTCTTTCAGATTTTTTTTTCTTGTAACGATTTGTACACTCGGATAATATGTAGGCACCCTCCACCAGCGCAAAACAGTAAAGAAAATATTTTTTTTCTTCTTCTTCTTTCTTCAAATTTTGTAATTTGACTTTGACTTTCGATTTGTGTTTAACTTTTTCATTGATATTTCCACTTTAACTTTCATTTAACTTTGATTTTAACTTTGACTTTCACTTTAACCTACATTTAACCTTGATTTTAAGTTTTACTTTCAGTTTAACCTACATTTAACCTTGATTTCAACTTTGACTTTCACTTTAACCTACATTTAACCTTGATTTCAACTTTTACTTTCAGTTTAACCTACATTTAACCTTTATTTCAACTTTGACTTTCACTTTAACCTACATTTAACCTTGATTTCAACTTTTACTTTAACTTTAAGCTTTATTTAACCTTGACTTTGACTTTGACTTTGAACGTGCAAGTGAAAATCAAAATATCAATGTGGATGTGAAAATCGAATCGAAAGAAAAATCAAATTTTAAAATCGTACTTTCACTTTGAGTCTCACTTACAACGTGAAAGTGAAAGTTATAGTTCATGTTGAAGTTAAGCTAAAGGTTTAGTCAAAGTCTAAATCGAATTGAAAGTAAAAGTTAAATTCAGGCTTCGCACTCGAAAATTATTATTTAACAGTATAAAAAAGTAGTTTTAAAACTGAAAAGAAATATTTACAAAAAATAGTTATTGAAAAATTAAATTTGATGATTTAAGAAACTCGTTTTAGTCTATTCACAAAAATAACAAAAAATTTGATTATGTATTTCCTAGACATTTTCCTGATTTCCATAAAAACTATTAACTTTTTTCTTATCCTGGTAATAACTTCAATTCTAAATTCTTATAAAATTCAAATGCTTTTCAAATGTTTAGTTAGAATTTTTTAACAATAATGATTCTGTTAAAAAAAATTGTTAAAGGTCAGAAAATCAAATTTATTTCAAAGAAATTTTACAAAATTTACTACTGTTGCAATTTTTTAAAATTATTTTTGTTAATGGTCAGAAAATAAATTTATTTCAAAGAAATTCGACAAAATTAACTACTGTTGCAATCTTTTAAAATTATTTTTGTGAATTTTACTATCATCAAAAAATTTTAATTACAATTTTCTAAATATTCAAGCTTTTCAGAATAACTATATTAAATTATTCAAAAATTAAACATTTTTTGTTAAATAACTATTTAAATACATTTGTTATTTATTTTTTCACATAAATCAAAATTTTTAATAAATTTAATGTAAAACATTTTTGAAATTGAATTTTTTCTAAAAATTATAAATATAATTCATCCAAAATTCAATTATTTTTAAGAATTTTTAAGTAAAACTATTAAAAAAAATTGCTAAATATTTAATTTAAATATTATATTAGTACAATTTTAGATAAATTGAAATTTTCATAGATTTCAATTTAAAAATCTTTTGAGATTTAATTATTTCTAAAAAATTTCTACTTTATCGCTTTAAGTATTCAATTATTTTCTAAAATTTTAACTTACATTCATCTTTAAATCAATTATTTTTCGAAAATTCTTTGGGAATTTAATTATTTATTATAGAAATAAAGAATTGATTACTTTTAAAATTGAATTCTCATTGAGAATTTAATCAAAATTTTTGAAAATAATTAAATTATTTAGAAGAATTTTAATAAAATTTCTAAAAGTTATTTAATTTTTCGATTACTACAATACAAATTATACTGAAAATTGTTAAAATCCAGCCAAGAATTTTAGAATTTATAAAAATAATTGAATTTTTTTTTATTACATTTCTTTAAAGTTAAAACAATTTACATCCTCCGAAAAATTTTAGTATTTGTGAAAATAATTCAATTCTTGTGAAGAATTTTATTACAATTTTTAAAAATTGTACTTGAATGAATTATATTATAATTGTATTGAAAATAATATTGAATTTATAAAAACAAATGTTAACAAAATTATTATAATTGATTTCTTCGAGAAAATTTTGTTAAAATTTTTCTTAATAATTAAGTTTTGAAAAAATGTAAGAAAATAGTAGATATTGAAAATAAATTAATTTCTGACAAGAATTTTATTATTTATAAAAATAATTGAATTTTTATTTTATTGCATTTTTTAAATAATTGAATTTCTCTAAGACATTTTAGGAATTTGCGGAAATAATTCAATTCCTGATAAGAATTTTATTAACATTTTTTAAAAATGAATTTCTTCGAAGGTTTTTTTATTAATAAAGTTATAAAATAATTGAATTATTTCGAGGAATTTTATTAATAATTCTATTAAAAATAATTGTATTCATATAAACGATTTTTAACAAAATTATTAAAAATAATAACTGATTTCTTTTGGGAATTTTTGTTAAAATTTTTCTAAATACTTGAACTGCTTCGAAAAAATTAAATAAAATTGTAGACATTAAAAATAATTGAATTCCTTAGAAAAATTTGCGTTTTTCTAGAAATAATTGAATTCTTGTGAAGAATTTTCTTAAAATTTTTTGAAAATTGAATTTTTTCGAAGAATATTTTATTAAAAATTTTGGAAATAATTGATTTTTTTTTTCATTTTTATTATAATGTTATTAAAAATTATTGATTCCTAATTGAAATTTTTATGAAGAATTTAATTATTTACCTTTGAAAATGATTAAATTCTTTTGAGGAAGTAAAAATTAAGTAAAAATTATTTAATTCAAGTAAAAATTAAGTAAAAATTATCTACTCAAATAAAAATGATTTAATTCAAGTAAATATTTATTTGATAATACCCGCAAGTAATCGTTTATTTGTATAAAATAATTCTTTTTCTCAGTATAATATTCTCGTAAAGAATTATAATATGGTTTGTTATTTGAGAGAATATATACGAGAGTATATCCTATATATCCTGTTGAAGATGGGATGTAAATTGGTTCACATCAAGATCTCTTATTCGCAGTAAGATAGTAAGATATGATAATGAGATGGTAGTTATTTGGCCGACACAATTATAACTTAAAGTCTCTGAATTGAGAACAATGATAAAATGAAACGATCTACCCAAGAACATTTACACTATCCTTTCGAGATATAGTAATTGTAGTTAGAAACTGTGAGAGTAATGTCATCTCCATCAGGGATGAAATTCAGGTTTTAAGCAATTGATCTTGACGTATAATGGAATTTCTCAATACGACAAAATTAAGAGAGAGAGAGAGAGAGAGAGAGACCAAAACTTTTGTTTACAATTACATCAAAGTATTGTAAACAACTCTATTATTATTTCCTCTTCCTTAATTATAAATTTCTACCTTTAAATTACAGTTAAAGTAAAATTAAACAGTAAACTAAAATTTATTATGTTTATTACGTTGGAAAAAATTTGTTGAATAAATTAGTATTTATCTAAATTAGCGTTAACGTTCTGAAAAAACATAAAAGAGTGATTTTAGCTTGTATCGAGTTCGAATGTAATTACTGACATCCACTGGACCTGAAAAGCCACTACAACATTGCGCACAGTGACTCAATGGCAAATAGTAGACTCTTGTTTACCGCAAGCACATAATTGTTGCTTCCTTGTAGAACTCATTCATGAAAAGTTCGTTTGAACTTTTCCTTTGTCATTCTACTTTTGACCTCAAACTATAGAAAGCTCTATCTCTATCTCTTTCTCTCCTGATTGTTCTTAGAAATGAAGGTTTACATCAGTCTTGATTCATTCAAGACAAAAAGCATTCTCTCATTATTTGTCGAAAAAATAAATGCTAGTTGAGATATTCTCTTTTAGAATCCGTGGAAAATTAGAAAAATGGTTGAATAGTTTTTTTTTTTTTTTAAATAGAAATTATTTTCTTTATTGTCTCACATTTTTTTTTTTTTTTTTTGTATATCAAGTTGAAAACATAAAGCAGTGTGATGCACTGTCGGTAGCAGCTGTTGTATTCTGGCTGATGGTGTTTCTTTTCCGAAGTAACGATATATATATGTATAAGATTCAAGAAACTTTGCTTTCCATCGTCTCTTGTCCTATCGTTGCTTTCGTCGACGTCGTTCCTCTCGATAACGCGACCAGCCCTTCAAACCATCATTCTCATCCCCAACCACCCCTCTCCTTCTTTCCACTCTCTCTCTCTCTCACCGAGCCATGTGGAATTCGAACATTTCCTGTTCGGAAAAATGATTGATAGATCGATATTTTATCTTCGCGGTTCTTCGAACTCGACTGTTCGATTAGAGAGAAGTTGGGTGAAGACCAAGTCAAGATTTTTTTTTATATGCATCATTCTTGGCGACAATTTTATGGTTTCCCTTCACGAAATCTCAGTTTATCACATCATATATTTTTTTTCGCCACTATCCTGCAAGATAAACTTTCGAAATGTAATATCTTTTTACGTAAAATCGATAATAGGTGTTTCTGTGTAACGTTTCTTCGCTTATAATTTATATTTTTAGGAATTTTTTATTTTTAATTGTAGGGATTTTGTATTTCTTTATTTAGACATTTTTACAGATCTATCAAGATTTATTTAATATATATATTTTTTCACAATTAATATTCATCGATAAAAAATTCAACAATGCTAGGAATCGAACCTTCGATTTTGTGACACTAGTCGAGAGCGCTGACCACTAGACCATGATATTTAGTATTTATGTTTGGAATTAATCGCTGCTATACGGAATTACCTAAAAAAAGGACGCACAAAATTTTATTGCAGCGAAGAAAAAGCTTTAATATAATATTTTTTAAAGCCGCCAAATAGAAATATTTTATATAATAACTTTTCATTCGATGACAAAAAATATTTGATTCAGAGTCTACTGAACTTTTTATTTCATTTAAATATATTTTATTTGGTTCATAACAAATAAATTAGTTAATAAATAGTTTACATATTAAATATATAAATTTTCAAAATAAATATTTTATTTTCCTCAAATAAAATTTTTATTTTAAACAAATAATTTAGTAAGCTCTGAGACAAATAAACTTTTATTGTACTAAAATAAATTATATTTAATTCGAATAAATTTGTATTAATTTATTCTTAATTTCTCTGGATGTATAAAAATAATTTTTATTAAAATGAAATTTATAGAAAATAATATTGTAGAATAAATTAATTGCACTCAGTGTAGTTTTTAACTTATAACAAAACTAGTTAGAAAAGTACCATTTGGAGATATATTTAAGCACCCCTTAAACTTTTCTTTCCAAAAAACTTAGTCAGTCATGGAAAAATTTCTCTCGGTGGTAAATATTGCGTTAAAAATTAAAAATCTGAGATAAAAGTTTAATTTAAATAGTAGTCAAGTACGAAAGAAAATATATAAAAATAATAATAACGAATATATTAGTGTTCAGTAATTAAAATTGTAACTATAATGTTATTAATTAGACTAATTAAGAAATTGCCAAAAGGTAAATTTTATTAATACTATTATTAATTTTTTTATATTTTATAAGTATAAACTTAAAATTGTAATGATTTTTAACAATTTATATTATTAATAATTATTGTGTAATTAACTATAATAATCTTCGTATTTTATTCTTTCATTCTGTCTGTCAACACTTTGAAATTAGTTTTTTGTGTATGCTTTTGTTTTTCTGTTTTTTCTTTTTCTTTAAAAAATATTGTTTCTTAGATCGAAAAAATGCTGGTATTTTTTCCTGATTTATAATAAAACAATATTTAAAATTAGAAAAAATAAAAAAATTATGATTAACAAATAAATTTTGTTTATTATATGCTTTTTTTTCGTAACAAATTTCGTTTGACTGATCTAAATTATGCAAATTTTTCTTCTTTTTATTTATAAAAAATAGAAAATTGTTAAAAAATTATGATTAAAAAATAGAAAATAAATACCCATTTTATGCATAATTTTTATTTATCAATAACAATATTGTTCAGAAACACATTCTTTTCTTTTGGAAATAGAAACATTGCATATTCTATTCCATTTGTAAATTACAAATTTTAATTGAAAATGAAATTGAAACATTTTAAATATTTAGAAAATAAAGGAAAAAATTTTACTCAAAAAACTGTCTGTTACATTTATTTACGAATTTCTTTAATTGTAAAATTATTCGAAAAAATCAAGAACTTTTTTTTTAAAATAAATATTTAATCATTATTATTTTTTCACAGAAATTAAGAATTTGAAAAATTTCAAATTCAAATCTTTTTAAATTCAATAACTTATAAGAATGTTTTATAATAATTAAAGACGACCAAGTGATAAAATCATTGTTTTATATTATAAGAATATTATTACAGTACATTTTTTTAAAATTATTTTCATCATTTTCAAATCAATTGTTATTTTCTACAATTTTATTATTTTTTATGAAAATAATTAAATTGCTTAAAAAAAATTGTATTATTTATAAAAATAATTGAATTATTACGAAGGAATTTATAGAAAATTATAATTATAATTTTGTTATTTATAAAGAATTGGGATTTTGACGAGAATTTTTTGTAAGTTTGAAAGATAATTGAATTTTATGAGAAGAATTTTATCACTCTTGAAAATAATTAAATTTCTGCAATTATTTTGTAATTTTTCCAAAGTTCAATTCTTTTAGTGTTTTGAACAAAAAATTGAATTACAAATTTTTTAATTCTATTATTTTTAAAATTGCTAATTTAATTCTAAAAAGTTAGCCACGCGCTTTAGCGCGCGAATTGTTGCTAATAATATTAATGATAGTAATAATAATAATATTAATAATTAAATACATTAAATATCAATATTAGCGCCAGGTTATTTTTTGATAATATTTTTTAAGCCAGTTATTTAATTTAGAAACTAGTGGCTCCTTGGCTAACTAAAAGACTTCTCTAATTACAATTATCGACCAGCGATATAACTAATTTCTAATGATTGGAATAATTATTAATTATTAGATACCCAATAATAAAGAAATAAAGATAATAAAGTAATAACAATATTAATAAATAATTATAAAAATAATAACCAAATAGTAATAAAAATTGACATTATTGTTTTCATTATTATCGTTCTAATTATTCTAATTTTAATTATTATAAATATTATTATTATTTTTATTAATATTATAGTAATTATAAAAGCAACTGAAATATAAATGTTAAATACGGAGTTAAAAATAATAAAGTAAAAATAAATGAAAAAGAGCAAAAAACGAAACTTTTAATGGAACGTCAATTATAAATTTCCTAATTATGTTTTCAAATGAAACTCATTTTCTAATTAAACATTAAAAGCAGGAATAAAATTGCGTCACTATAAAAAAGTATGTTTATTACGAGTAAACTTTATTCTTCATGTCATATGTTTATACACTACTTTTATGTGTCTTGTGTGAATATATAAAAACCCAGAGTGATAAAATATACGAAACAGCATACTTGGAAATATTTTGACTTTTCCCTCAAAGGCAGGATTATGTCGATTTTTTTTATTTTCTTCTTTTCGTAATAATAAACTAATAATGATTTTGAAAAGATTTAATTTACAATTAATTATATCAGTATTGAGTAAATTAGTTAATTATATGTATTTTTTCTTTCTTCTTGTACAATTTTATTTTATCAAAATGGATTTTCGGAGTTATAATACTTTGAGCAGATGGATATTAAACGAGATGTTCTTGCTTTTTTCTTTTTTTTTTATTCCAATGTTGTCTGCAAAACTCATCAGTCGAAGTGTATAGTTGTCATATTAAAGCTCGCGTAATATGAAACTTTCATAAACAAGAAAAAAAAGGGGCAAAAAAAAAAATTGTTAGTATAACCTGGCGATCGTTGTCTGTGGTCTGGCTGGCATAATTTCCGAGTAATTACTGAAACATCCTGAAACAACTCTCGTTAAAACTGCGCTGTTGCTATAGAGCGCGCCGCGTCGGAAATGGGTTTCGTAGGAGGAGTAGTAGAAGAAGATTACATAAATGAAACTATCGTGCTCGAATATTTTTTAAAAAACTATTGATTGAAATTCAAAAAGAATGAAAAACAAAATTTTTTTGCTAAATTGGAGAGAGAGTTTATTTATTGCGATTACAAATTGTATGGGGCATTTTTTTTTCATTCCCTTCTATATGGAAATTAAAAAATAGAAATAAAAATTTTGTAAAGTAATATTTTGAACAATTAATTTTTACTTTTTCATCATAAAAGGGAGAATGGATTTTTTTTTAAAAAAGAAAACATGTTTTAGTGGAGTTTTTAAATTTTTTTATTTCACTTTTTTTCTATTGTTTTACTCAATTAGTGAATGTGAAAAAAGTTTAGTAATTTTACTCTTTTTAGGAAGATGATTATAAATTAAACATTTTTTGTTAATGCATTGCAAAAAAAGTAGGGACATTTTTTTTCTAAAAAAAATATTAACAGATGATTAAAGGAAAAAGAAAATTGGAAAAAATATATGCATTGTACGATTTTTGCAAAAGGCAGTGACGCTGAACGATTCAATATATTGCGGTTTAAAATCGTAATCCACGACAGTGAAGAGAAGGCAACGACTGGGCTAATTCAATTCTACGTTCCGAGAAAACGTTTTGGGAAAAGGCGGATATTGGCAGCCGTTCTCGGTTTATCGGCTTTCTTTATCATCAGTTAGGTCTCAAACACTATTACAATGCAATTTTCGATAACAGTTGACTGAATTTTTCAAATACGCTTCAAAATATTATTTTTTTAAAAAAAAGTCTATGAAAATTTTTTTATTTAAATTCATTAGAATCAGTTTTTGATATTTCAAATATTAAAGAAAAAGAAATGAAGATATCATTGGGGAAAATTTTCTCTTCATTGTCAAATTATATTGAAAAGACTATATATATATATAGTAGGCGAGCGAGGGTAGATATGAAAATTGCTTTTCTCGTATTCGGTAAAACATTTGGTAAGTTGGCACTTGGTCACACGTGAGACACGTTCTATACTTTTAAAATATGAAAGTGAGAAGTGAAAAATACAGTCACCTGTTTCTTATCAGGCGGCACGAAGCGAGCGATGTCGTCAGCTGCAACCAGTAAACTCCATCTAAAGATTGTCTTTTCAGAATAATGAATATAGGACGGAAGAGAAGGTACTTTAATATTTGAAGATTGAGTAGAAGGATATGGCGGGAGATTTTATAAAACTGCATTCTTATAAATTATCAAATAATTTATATAAATCTTTTCATTATTTTATTATTATTATTAATCTTTATAATTATTTTTATTTTATTTTCAAATTTTAATAACACAATTTATAAACAACTAGCAACAATTCTTACTGCTTTTTTAAAATAATATTAGCAATTTTTAAATAATACAATTAAAAAATTTTCTAATTTAAATTTTTATTGAAAACACTAAAAAATTGAATTTTGGAGAAATTACAAATAATTGCAGAAATTCAATTATTTTTAAAATTAATAAAATTCTTCTGATAAAATTCAATTGTGTTCAAAAATTAAAAAAAAATTCTCGTCAAAATCCCAATTCTCTTTATAAATAACAATATTCTTCACCAAAGTTCAATTATTATTTTCAAATATGTCAATAAAATTCTTGTCCTAATTTCAATTATTTTCAAAAATAAAATGCATTTTTCTAATTTCAATGATTTTCAATATTTACTATTTTAATAAAATTTCCCAAAAAATTCAATTTTAATTATTTTCATAAAAAAAAAAATTAAAAATTTGTAGAAAATAATAATTGATTTGAAATTATGAAAATAATTTTGAAAAAATTACTGTAATAATATTTTTATAATATAAAACAATGATTTTATCACTCGGTCGTCTTTAATTATTATAAAACATTTAATTATATTCATAAACAATAAAAATTTCTCAGGAATTCAATTATTTACAAATTTTCTATAAATTTCTTGGCAATGATTCAATTATTTTTATAAATAATAAAATCTTTTTTAAGGAATTTAATTATTTTCATAAAAAATAATAAAATTGTAGAAAATAATAATTGATTTGAAATGATGAAAATAATTTTGAAAAAATTACTGTAATAATATTCTTATAATATAAAATAATGATTTCATCACTTCTAGTAATTGAGAAATAGAAATGATGCAAATCATTTTCTTATGAAAATTGAGAATTTTGTACAAAAATATTAAGTAACGTTTTTTTTCCAAAAGAAAAGAATAAATTTGTTATGGAGAAATAAAAATTATGCATAAAATGAGTATATTTCCTTTTTCTTAATCATAATTTTTAAACAATTAACAATTTTCTATTTTTTATAAATAGAAAGGAGAAAAATTTGCATAATTTATATCAGTTAAACGAAATTTGTTATAGAGCAAATGCATATAATAAACAAAATTTATTTGTTGATCATAATTTTTTTTAAACTTCTAATTTCAAATATTTTATCATAAATCATGAAAAAATACCTGCATATTAACTTTTAACTTTTGTCAATTCAAACTCCCCTTGTAAGAACCTTTGTTCAATAGACAAGTGTAAGTAATAATGAATAAATAAATAAATAAAATACCTGCATATTTTCGATTTGTCAAAAAATATTTTTTAAAGGAAAAAAAAACAAAAACATACACAAAAACTAACTTCAAAGTGTAGACAGAAAGAATGAAAGAATTAAATGCGAAGATTATTACAGTTAATTGTAAATACTATTCTATTTACTGACTACTATATTAAATAAATTAAAATTTATTTGTAATTTTAATGACGCAAATTATAAATAATTATGCAATTCATAAATTTTGAACTTTCAAGTGAAAGAAATATTTTTCATTAAAAAATATTTACAAACATTTGAAGAAGAAATAAATAAATTTCGTTCATTTGGACATTCGAAACTTAAAATTAGTACAGTTATTTATATATTTGTTACAGTATTTTATTTATTATATTGTAATTTTAAATTATTTTGTTATATATTTGTACTTTATACATTGTACTGTAAAGGTAATAATATTATTCATATATTAATAATAATATTTACATTTTTACTTTTACTTACCATTATTGTTCATCAATACAATAATATTTAATTAACTTATTTTTTGCTAATTAACTTTACATCTCATAACTTATTTTTTAGTAACTATGAAATATGTTCAATATAAAAATTTGTTTATAATATATACGATAAAATATAATGTAGAATTAAAAAAAAAAAAATACATGTATTTGATATAATAAACTAATCAAAATATAAAAAATAATAGTCAAATAATTAAATACTATATAAATATATTATTCTTAAATCAGAGTGTAATATTTTATGAATGCATTTATATCATAATTTATTTTGGTTAAGCTTAGTTTGACCGATATTTAAGTTACTAGGTTTATTATCTATAAATCCATATTAGCGCCAGGTAATTTTTTGATAACTTTTTTTAAGCCAGTTATTTGATTTAGAAACTCTTGATGCTCTTCTCGGGTTAATTAGAAATTACAATTGTAAATACTGTATATAATTAATTAGAGAATATAGTAAAGCGTCTTAACCTTGTCAATGCTAAAACAAGAATGACTGGACGCCACTAACAGTGGCGCTACTAGTGGCTTCTTGAATAACTAAAATTAAAAGAATTAAAGACTTTCCTAATTGCAATTATCGATCAGCGATATAATAGATTTTTAAAAATTAAAATAATAAACAAGAATAATAAAACATAAGTAAATTTAAATTTAAAAGAACAAAAATATTTTAATGTGGTATTAAATTCATAAAACATGTGCCCAAAAATATTTTTTTCGAATTAAAGTAAAAACTTTGAAAATAAAAATAAAACATTTCGCAAGTTGGACCATTTTTTCTACACTGATATTAATCGTATCTGTGTCACATAATACATACGTTGTCGAAATTGAAGTCAAACAAAATTCAAATCATTTATTGACGAGATCGCATCTCTCCTCTGGCACATTGAAAACTGACAACTATATATACATATATTTCTACTGTGCAGCAATGGCTTTATGTGCATGATGCATAGTAAAACCGCGTGTGTATCACGATAAGCTGTGGACCCCTAGAGATAGAAGGCGGTTTTGGAAATTTCGATTATATATATATGAAGGAAAATATCAATAAGCGCGTGAGCTGTTGCCATTGTAATCCTTTGGCTTTTATGAAATTTTTTTTTTTCCATTTTTGTTTTTTTTTCTTTAATCACATAGTGTATCGTTCCGAGGGAGATATAACAAGCCGCGAAAAGATGGGTCTTATTAAATTGTACTTAAGTCGCAAAGTGCTCGCAAATTACGTCTGAAAGTAATTACAATTGCCTTAGCATTAAGAGAATAAATTACGTTAGCTGTAGCCGGGAGTACCCACAGCGCAAAGGTCCTCTCTCTACACGCTGCGGTTGCTGCTTAGTCTTCTGAAATTAACGATTCACAATGGAGATTAAACATTTTAAAGGCGCTTGCATTTTAATTTCTTCATTTTCCAATTTTTTTTTTTTCATTAATCGAGGTTGCCTAGGTTTTTAAAAATAGAATAAAAAAAAAAGCTTGAGTTCTTAGAATATGGATATATATTTTTGCATTTTTATCAACGCCTCCATGAAACTAGATTACATTTTAATCTCATTCAAAATTGCATCACGAGGAGCTTTTCATTTTTTTTCTCTTTCTTCATCGTCTTGGAATAGAAGAGATAAAAACGTGCTCTTTTTTTTGTGAAGGAGATGAAAAAAAGACTTGTGAGTGAAATTTCACTCTTTCTTCGAGGAAAAATATATTCAATCAGAGTAAACATTCAATTAGAGTGATCAATTCACTTTGATCAAAGTGAGACTCCTTTTCAAAGGAATTTTGTGTCGTTAAACAAATTCGGTTAGATTTTTTCTTTAAAGTATTTACTATTCAAAGGAATCGAAAAAATTATATTTTGCTTTCGTTGTTTGTTGAATTTTTATTTGAAAAGAGACAGAGAGAGAGAGAGAGAGAGAAAATTTAATATTTTCGATATGAGAAGCAATAATAATTGAAGGAGTAAGGGCAAGATATAGTCAGACCGGAGCAACACTTTGCTCGAATCAGTAACTGAATTAAACATTCGACTTAAGGATTATGGACAGGATTTGGTCAGATGTTGAAAATAACTTACAACCAACAATTAGTAACTCAATTAAACTTCAGTAGTAAAGGGTGAATGTAGTCAGACGCCAGAAATACCCATTGAAATCTTTCGATTTCAAAGTAGTGCAGATTGAGTTTAGTCAGACGGTTTTTTTTACTCTTTTTTTACTCTTTTAGTCCTAATTATTTTTCATATATTTATTTCGTATAATTACTATATAGAAATAAGGATAAATTTTTAACTTTTCTAAAAAAATTACTTTATTTCTCTTTTCTTTTTTGACTCAGCAAAAAAAGCACATGAAATAATGAACGTGAATGAAAGAATAAATTATTCATTTCGAAAGTAACGTTGGGACAAAAATATTAGCTGCGGTAAATTTTTTTCCTTCTCTCCAAACTTTTCTCCTTTTTTTTATTTCACCGCTAAATTAGCTAAATTGAATACACGAAACCCCTGAATTTCCGTTTAAATTTCAACTTTGGCAGTTACTACGTGCAATAGGGTCGGCGAATAAGATTACGCTTGAACTTTACTCCGCTTGGTTTTGCTTTTATCTAATAAACCTTAAAAGCAACTGCTTTTCGTAACTGAAGAAACAAAGATAAGTATATTAAACGGATTTCGCGGGCTCGTTCTTCGACATGCTGAATTCCTCAGCAGTAATTTGAAGCGCCACGAAAGCTTTTGTTGAAAATATAACCTACCGAGATAATCTACTAAATTAAACAAACTAAAAGTAATTCAGTTAATAAAAATACTTATACGAAGAAAGTCTTCTTTCTCTCAAGGAGAAATCGAAATTCTTATTATTTACATTAGCATTATTTCTATTAAAAAAAAAGAAAGTTATAACACTTTTATATTACCATTTACGAAATAACAGTTCCCAGATGTAATACTGTAAGTGAATAAAAGTTAAGTAGACGGGACAATAACTAAAGTAATACAGTGAACTAAAAGTGCCATTTACAGACGTTCATAAAGACTTTAATCGGAAGCGAGAGGAGCAAAGTAAAAAGAATCAAGAGAAAATATAAAAAAAAGATCTTTATTAGAAGTTAGAACCCCAAGGCAAAATCCTTTTTTTAAAAAAAAAGTATTCCTAAAAAACAAATAACAAAAAATTGCAATTTCATCAAAGAATTTATATAAAAAAAAGGAAAAAACTCTTGAAATGAAAATGAAGTCGGATATTGAAAGTTAAATGTAATGTAAAAAACAATTCAAATGATTTTATAACTTTTTACGTTGCGCGTTGAAAATAGAACCTGCTTCGCGCTCTAGTTATTACTACCTTTAACGTCTTCTTTCAACACTTCACTTTATTTTCTCTATTTTATCTTAAAACGTTTAATAAAAAGAAGAGGAGGAAAAAAAAACTCTCAACCGCAGAAACAATTTTACTCATAAAATACTAAAACTGAAATTATTACGTTTGGAAATGTTATAAACAATTTTATACATTGAAGAACAGAGATAATTTTTTTCCCTCTTTGTATAAAAGTTGAAAAATTATTAATAAAAATATCTTTACTTTCACAAAACAATAATTAATACAAGAACAATATGTTAACAGGTAATTAATTGACAAAAAATTTTTAATAGTAAACAGAAAAAAACAATAAATCAACAGATTTAAAAAAATTTCAAATTTTTCTTACTCGACAAACAATATGTTTGCAACATAAAAAATTGTTATAACAATACACTAACGAATTTAAAAACATTTCAAGTTTTTCTCAGTCAACAACTAATGTATGTTAACAAACCAAATAATTGTTAACAATAAACAATCAGATTTAAAAACATTTTAATAAAATTTCATGAAAGAATTCCATTTTTAAAAAAATTTTAATAATATTTTTTGAAAAAATTCCATAATTTTCTAAAATTTCAATAAATCCTTCAAAACAATTCAATTATATTTATAAATAGTAAAATTCTTTGCAAAAATTCAATTATTTTGAAAAATTTTAATAAATTCTTCGAATAATTCAATTATACCTACTTATAAATAATAAAATTCTTATGGGAAATTCCATAATATTCAAAACAATTTCACGGAATAATTCAATTTAAAAAAAAATTTTAATAATATTTTGCGAAAAAATAAAATTATTTTATAAAAGTTTAATTAATTCTTAAAAAAAAATTCTATTATATTCATAAATAATAAATTCTTTGCAAAAATTAAATTATTTTTAATACAATTTTAATAAAATCCCATGCAAGAATTTAATTTTTTAAAAATATTTAATAATATTTTTCGAAAAACTTCAATTATTTTCAAAATTTTCAATTTGTAATTCTGTCACGAAAGAATTTAATTTTTTTCTTAATTAGTTATAAAATTTTTAAAAAAAAATTCAATTATTTTCAAAAAGTTTAATAAATCCTTCGAAACAATTTAATTATTTTTTTAAATAGTAGAATCTTTGCAAAATTTCAATTATTTTTAAAAAAATTTCACGAAAGAATTTAATTTTTTTCTTGATTCGTTATAAAATTTTTTAAAAGAATTCAATTACTTTCTAAAAGTTTAATAAAATCCAATAATTAAATGTTTAATTTTAATTTTCAATAAATAATAATTATGTTAAAAACTTGAAAGAAATTGTTTAGAAAATTAAATTATTTTCAAAATTTTCAATTAAAATTATTAAAAAAAACTCCATTATTAAAAAAAAAAAATCAAAGAAATTCTTCGAAAGGAATTTAATTAGAATTTTTGAAAATTTAAAAAAATTCTTCGCGAGAATTCAATTATTTTCCTAAATAATAAAATTTTTTGAAAGAATTCTAGTATTATAAAATTTTTTGATAAAATTCTTTGCAAGAATTCCATAATTTTCAGTACATTAAATTTAAAATTGAAAATATTTTTAAAAAAAGTTAAGAAACAAAAAAGCATACAACAACTAACTTCAAACTGCGAACAGATTACCGGAATACAACGATTATTAATATAGTTATTTTAGAAACATTTAAAACTTTTTAAATTTAAATAAAAAATTTTCCCTACTCAACAAACAATATATTTACAAACCAAATAATTGTTAACAATAAATCAACAGATTTAAACATATTTTAAATTTTATTTTCCCCAGTATAAATTCTACCACCACAAAAGTGTATAAGAGAAAATAATCTGTTATTTCTAACTACTATCTAAATTTAACGTAGGAAATTAACGTCTAAGAAAATTACGCCAATAAATCTTTGAAACTTCGGGTTTAAGTAGTATAGCCACAATATGGTCAGCCGCAAGTAGTTATTTCCCTAAGCAAAATTATGTGTGAAATAAAAATCCCTTCATTAAAAAAAGTAAAATAATAAAATATTGAATAAAATATCTAAATATTTGAAATATTGTCCATATTTCGTATTTTTTTTCTACTTTTTTTTTCAAAGAAAAAATTTTGAATTCATTTGGAATTTTTCAATTTATCTGAAAAATCAACTTTCAATGAAATTTTTTCGAAGAATGATATGTGAGTGTATGTGTGTCTATGTGATTGTAAATTAGAGTTTCTATAGAAAATATAG
The DNA here is from genome assembly GCA_032872505.1 of Leptopilina syphax. Taxonomy (NCBI): domain Eukaryota; kingdom Metazoa; phylum Arthropoda; class Insecta; order Hymenoptera; family Figitidae; genus Leptopilina; species Leptopilina syphax. The sequence goes on from CM065469.1 coordinate 42,870,790, forward strand.
AGTGAAAGTAGTGCGTGAAGAAGAATTCAGGTGGATGAAACTGTTGGATGCAATGTATTGAAGAGACGAAGGGGTGAAGAGAAGAGGAGGATGGGGGGAGGGAGAAAGAGGAATTGGGTTTGAGGGCAAGTCCAGCACAGATTGTTAGTGGACATTCAGAACTTCCCACTCGCGGGTATTGCTTCCGTTTCCAAGTTTTCACGATGTTTTCAAGCGTTTCGTTCGAAATCCCCCCTCCACCCCTGGGTTCGACCCCAGTTTCCTTTTCCTATAGATATCTTTTTACTTCTTCCACGGTATTCTTCCCCTCTTCTAGTTCGGATCCAATAAGCAGAGAGAACTGGGGTCCCTGACCTGCGACGTCCACTAGTGATTCGTTTGACACCCCTCGCACTCAACTTCCTTTTTTTCCAAAACTCATTTATCTGTTTTTCATCTTTCTCTCGCTCTCTTTCTCTTTTTTATAACCCTGAGGTTCGCATTTTCTCGCTCATTTAAGGGAATTCTGTGAAAATGATGAATAGTTCAATCAGACAGAATCTAATAATGTGTTTTTATTACATTTTTAATTTTGTAAATAAAGTTGTATTATTTGATTTTTTTTTATTGAATACCGTTTCCAGTCGAATTTGATTTTGAAGTGAAAAACTATTTCAAGAAATAGAATTTGAATGCGAATTTTTTCGAGGTGACATTTTGATTCAAACCTTACTATTATTAAAACTGTTACTAAATTTATTACACTTTTTACTAATATTTTTAATTACTACTACAATTATTAATACTATTATTATTTTGTTTCAAGTAGAAAAAGAACCATATTGGTAGGACAAAAGTTTTTATAAATTTATTTTTTATTACTACTATGATATTCAATTTATTATTATTATTATTATCCAAATTACAAAATTTTTTATTTTTAAATATGAATTTTTGAATAATTTCAGATTCAAGCTTTAAAAAAATTCAATTTTTAACTAATTTACTAATGAATTATTCTTGTTTATTAATTTTAAAAATTTTAATAAAATTCTTTACAAGAATTCAATTATTTTCATGAATAATAACATTCTTCGTAAGGATTCAATTATTTTTATAAATAGTAAGTTTTTTTGCAAAAAATTCAATTATTTTTAAAAAAAACGTAATCAAATTTAACGAACGAATACAATTATTTTCTAGAATTTTAATGAATCCTTCGAAACTATTTAATTATATTTATAAATAATAAAATCATAGCAAAATTTAAATTATTTTCAAGAAAATTTCATGAAAGAATTTAATTTTTTTCTTAATTTTGTAAAAATTAAATTTAAAAAAAATTAAATTAAATTAAAATTAAATTAAATTAAATTCTTAATTTTGTTGTAAAATCTTTGCAAAAATTCAATTATTTTCAAAAAAATTTCACGAAAGAATACAATTTTTTTTTAATTCGTTATAAAATATTTAAAAAGAATTGAATTATTTTCTAAAATTTTAATAAATCCTTCGAAACAATTCAATTATACTTATAAATAATTAAATTCTCATAAAAAATTCAATTATATTCAAAACAATTTTACGAAAGAATTGAATTTAAAAAAATTTTTTATTAATATTTATCGAAAAAATTCAATTATTAAACAAAATTTTAATAATTTCTACAAAAAATTAAATTATATTTATAAATAGTAAAATTCTGTGCAAAAATCCAATGCCTTATAATATAATTTTAATAAAATTTCATGATAGAATTCAATTTTTAAAAAAATGTTATGTCCCGTTATGTTATTAAATAAATAAATAAATAAATAAATAAATAAATATTGTTCGAAAATATTCAATTATTACCTATTATCTTAAATTTTAATAAATCCTACGAAATAATTCAATTATATTTATAAATAATAAAATTCTCATAAAAAATTCAATTATATTCATAACAGTTTTTCAGAAGAATTCAATTTTTAAAAAATTTTTAATATTTTTTGAAAAACTTCAATTATTTTCTAAAATTTTAGCAAATCCTTCGAAACAATTCAATTATATTTATAAATAGTAAAATTTTCCACAAAATTAAATTATTTTAAATACAATTTTAATAGAATTTCATGAAAGAATTCAATTTTTTAAAAAATTTTAATAATATTGTTCGAAAATATTCAATTATTACCTTTTATCTAAAATTTTAATAAATCCTACGAAACAATTCAATTATATTTATAAATAATAAAATTCTAGGCGAAAATTAAATTATTTTCAAAAAAAAAAAAACTCCACGAAAGAATTGAAATTTTTTTCTTAATTCGTTATAAAATTTTTCAAAAGAATTCCATTGCTTTCTAAAATTTTAATAGAATTCAATAATTAAATGTTCAATTTCAATATTTAACAAATATGATTATTTTAAAAACTTGAAAGAAATTGTTTAGAAAATTCAATTATTTTAATAATTTTTTATTCAAATTATTAACGAAACTTCATTATTTAAAAAAAAAATTCAAAGAAATTCTTCAAAAAGAATTTAATTAGGATTTTCAAAAATTTTAACAAAGTTCTCCCCTAGAATTCAATTATTTTCCTAAATAATAAAATTTTTTGAAGGAATTCTATTATTATCAAATTTTTTAATAAAATTAATTGCAACCATTCGATTATTTTCAATGCAATAATTTAAAAATTGAAAATATTTGAAAAGAAATATTATTTTAAAAAGTTAAGAAACAAAAAAGCAAACAACAACTAACTTCAATGTTTGAACAGATTACCGGAATACAACGATTATCAATATAGATTATTTTGTTTCAAGTAGAAAAAAACAGTGTTGGTAGGACCAAATTTTAAAAAAAAATTATTTCCTATCGCTAATATTATTTATTAACTGTTTTATTTATTTATTTTTTTACTTATTTACTGTTTTATTTATTTACTTTTTTACTTATTTACTAATTTATTTATTCCTTCTTTTGCTTATTTACTCATTTTGTTTTCATAATTTACTTTTACTTAATTTACTTTCTTATTTGTTTTCTTCTTTTAATTATTTACATATTTACTTATTCATTTATTTATTAACTGTTTTATTTATATACTTCTCTTACTTATTTAATCAGTTATTAACTTTTTTTATTTGTTTACTTTTTTATTTACTCACTTTTTTTATGTACTTCGTTTAAATATTTTCTCATTTGTTTATTTTTTTCTTAAAAAAATCTTTTCCAGTTTGAAAAAAAGTAAATAAAGAATTTACTTTTGTCATTTCAGCAATTAATAGAATACTGAGAGAAAATTATGTGTGTATGTGATTATTTGGATATGTTTGAGTGAAGGACTATAAAGTTTTTGAGTGAAACTTGAGTATTCTTTCAAAATGAAAAAAAAAAATAAAAATTCCGGATATGCCAGAAATTACAGAGTCTTGAATGTGGCGTAAGACGCATGGTTCAAAACAGTTAATTAGAGGCAGAGATAAAAGCGTTACTTGGGTTGCCCCGAACTTGAGAACTCCACAAGTATCCAAGCATGAAAACACGTAGCATGATAAAGTAACTGAAACTTTCTTCTGTTGCAAATTTAATAGCACCTTGAGTTCTTCCAACTCGAGAACAACAGCTGTTTAAATGAAAAAAACGAAATGAGAAAGAAAAAGGAAGAAGAGAAAATGACAAATTTTAATGACGAAAAATTGACCTTCATCTCTTGCTTTTTCACAAATTTTTCAAAAGGAAAACTATCAAAAGGGGAAAAAATTATCAAAAATAAAATCATTGATAACTGGTTTTTTTAATATAATTTATTAAATTTCTAAAATTCGTTAGTAACGAGTTTAAAACAGAGTTAAAAAAAAGGGGGGTGGACAATTTTTTTTCGTTTGTCTCGTATATTTTTTGTTTAAATGTATTTTTTCGACCTATTTATACAAACAATATCGATTTGTCTTTTGTATATATGTGAATTCGTTGAAAATAAAAATAGTTTTAGTTTTTCTCGGTATATAGACAGTGAATAAAAATGGTAAACAGAGAGGTGAGTTTTTGTAGCCCTCCCCCCCCCTTCCCCTCCCACTCTTCGACTCTCTCGTTGTGTCTTTATATGTATATATGCGTCAGTGTCGCGTTATACTTTCAATTCTTCTGGACGCTTTTGTCGGAAGCAAGAGTAAACTTTCGAAAGCGGAAGCAGAACGTGGCGGAAGCGATGAATGATCGTTCCGACAACAATGGAAGTCAATCAGTGGGGTGTATTCACGGGTGATCGGTTCGATTATCCTATGCGAAACCGAATGGAGGCATTCGAAGCGTCAAACCGCTTTTACATTATATAGTATTTTGGCGACCATCGTGAACCACCCGCCTCCACTGGCAATGACTTTATGTCCGATTAAGATGCAAATTTCATCCCAGAGTCTCCACAATTTAACCTGCTCTAAACCAGGCTAATTTTCATTTGAGAAATTGTTGGCACTTGCTCCTCCTTCCGTTACGCTTTTCTCTCCTTTTCTCTCTCTCTCTCTCTCTCTTTACGTATATTATATATATCTCTCTCTCTCTACGTGATTCCGTAATAAATTCGTAAATGCGCCAAGTCTTTGACTATCGTCTCTCTTTCTCTTTCTCTCGTAACTTGACCCCTTTTTACTGTTAACGAATACCAAAACAAAATTAATTCCATATATTCTCGTACCCAAATTTTTTGATATGGAAATTTTAACTATATTTCTCACTGGGTGAAAATTTATACTTTAATCTGATTATTTACTGCTTACGATTTTTTTCACAGTTTAATCATTTTGGAATTTTATTTTGTTTTGGTAAATTTTTTGAGAAGTGAAATTTTGTTTGAACTGTTATTAATATTTTTTACTACTATTACTATTTTTATTACTTTATAGAAAGAAAGGTTAAACTGTCAAAACACACGTGTAGATGGTCGAATGTCACATTATTGACTAATTTTTATTACTGTTTTACTACTAGTTTTTTTATTAGTATTATTTTCTGTTACTATTTCTGCTTTTTTACTATTATTTTCTACTACTAGTACAATTTTTATTACAATTATTTTCTATTACTATTAATATTTTAATTACTATTATTTTCTACAATTGCTACTGTCACTAATGCATCATTACTTTGTTCCAAGTAGAATAAGACAGTATTGGTCAGACGGCAGTCGTATAATGTCGTTTTAAGTAGTAAAACACGATTTAAGTCAGACATAACGTGTGCAATTGGTATAATTTACTGAGTACAGTAACGGTCGGACGATAATTCTTAAATTTTTTTGTTCAAGTAGTCAATGTCAGTTAAAGTCAGACAAATTATTTTCTTATTACTGGATTCAGTAGTAAAAATACATTTTGAGTCAGACATAAAGTAGTAAATTTTCCTTTTTTTACTAAAAGGAGAAGCATCCACAACTATAATGTCCTATATTGCAGTTTTAGTAGTAGTAGTAGTCTGTGTTTAAAAATTTAGTAGTAATTATCAGTTTTAATCAGACAAAATAAATGTAATTATGGTTGCAGTAGAAAAATTTTGCTTTAGTCAGACACGAAATTTTTAACCTAATTATTCTCTCTAATTGCTTGTTATTATACCAGAATTTTTTATTAATATTACTTTCTATTTTTATTACTATTTTTACTTTTTTTCACTTTTCCTTATTACTTTCGGTGAATATTACTATAACTATTGTACTCTATTACAGTTAATCTCATTAATACATAATTATTTTGATCCAAGTAGAATAAGTCGGTATTGGTGGGCCAGAAGCAGTATAAAGTCGATATCAGTAGTAAAACACGATTTAAGTCAGACGCAATGTACTCATTAGTAAAATTTTACTATTTTAATCAATGATTGACTTTTTCCTGTCAAATTCGTTATTTTTAACTAAAACAAATTTAGAGAGAATTCAATTGGTAAAATTTTTTTAGTAGATTTACGGTCATAAGTAAAAAGATGCTTACATTTTTCATACAAGTAGTCGATGACAATTACAGTCAGGCGAATTATTTTTGTGCTACTCAATTCAGTAGTAAATATCATTTTAGTCAGACTCAAAGAAGTCAGTCACTACTTCAAATTAAAAACATTTTTACTTATTCAAATTTGGAGAGTTAAAAAATGTTTAAATTTCTTGTCCAATTATTAACATATTTAAAAATTCAGTAGTGAAATGTCATTTTAGTCAGACTTTAAGGAGTTAATTTCTTTTATTATTAATAGTAGAGAAATCCAAAACTACAATACATCGATTATTTTAGTCTTTGCAGTAGTTGTTTTAAAGTTTTTGTAGTAATTCTCAGTATTTAGTCGTGTTTTAAGTAGTAAAACACGGTTATAGTCAGACTCATTATATTCAATTGGTGTCATTTTCTGAATAGAGAAAAGATCAAACGTTCTCTAAATTTAAATAAGAAATTATTTTATTAATTTGTATTAATTACTGACTTTTTGCTTTCGAATTAGTTAATTTTACTAATAACCAATAATTTCCACTAATTTATTCATAAAATTTACTAATTCAAAAGCAAAAAGTCAGTCACTAAATAAAATTAGTAAATATTTTTAATAGTTTAGATTTGGAGAGGTAAAATAAATTACTAAAAGAAATTTTCTAGTCTATGTCTGACTTAAATCGTATTCTACTACTTAATCTAGTAATTATAAATGTTTGTATTGTAATTATTAGAGTAAGCTTCGATTATAAATAAGAAGCTAAACAAATTAACTAAATAAACTAAATAAATAAAAACTAAGAAACAGAAAACGCAAAAACAGCAAAAAAGAAATTGAAGTCGAGATAGAGAAACAAAAGAAATTCAAATAAATGGAAAACCGTAGAATTAAAAAAACATTTTCCAAGAAAGAGAAACAAAAGAAATTAATTTATTATAATGGAAGATTTCCTTAACGAGGTGTGCGAGTTTAATATTCGCAAAAAAAATAACGAAGGAGGAAATGAAAAAAATACCAGTGAATAGAGGTCAAAAGTCGGAATAAAAG